>CM050401.1:39539468-40991056 GCA_027562975.1 Rhynchospora breviuscula
TAAACAATCTTTGTGGAAATGGAATTGGAGGGATATAGGGAGGAGGTGGTATGCACTTTGGTTCATCAAATTCCTCTTGTACCTCCCTATTCTCTACTTCTTTGCTTTCAGTTTCATTGGTATCTAACCAAATTTGGATCTTCTTGGAACTAGAGCTTTCAAATTCACAATCACTACACAAAGTCATTTCATTGTTTTGTTCATTTTGTGGCCTATATGAAGAATTTTCAGTCTCTAACATCCTTTGATGATGTGTAATGAGAGTATTGAGAGAAGATGATAGAGACTTCATTTCTTTCAAAAGTTTCTCATTAAACTCAATTTGATTCATTTTAAATTCTTCAAACCTTGATTCAACACTTGGCATTTGCGTAAATGATTGCAAATTATCAAAACTAGGAAAAAAAATAGACCTATGGTATGGTTGAGACACTAAACCATGATTGTTCAAAGCAAAAGAAGAGTGATCATTCAAACCAGAATTGCATGTCTGTCTGTTGAGGTTCCAGCGGGCCGCTGGGGGTCTTAGCGGGCCGCTAGGACTAGCAGTCATGTTTTGTGCTTCAGGTTCCCTCCATATGAATCTCGAACGGTCTGTTTGATAGTCAAAAGGCCCGTCAAATCCAATGAGGTTGCTGAAGTTCTGGTTGTCTCCACATGCATCATTTATGGTGTTTTGCACGATGTGAAAATCGCGCTCAAATTCACTCATGTTCGCATTGAGTCCAAATTGTCTATTTATGTGGTTGATTTCCTTCCAATTATCCTCCGCCTCTTGCTCAAAATCCTGAAAAAAATAAAACATAGTGGTAGAAACAATTTTTTTTGGGTTTTTTTTTTTTTAAAGATAAGATAAAATAAGTAAGATACAAGGATACAAGGTTGTCTAAACTAATTTACTAAACCAAAATACCAATATTCGAGCAAACCGTCCCCGGCAACGGCGCCAATTTTGATCGAAGGGGAAACCAAGTCTCAAAATAAAAACCTCGTGTCTACCGATCTAATCGTTTGTAGAACAGCTTGAGGGTCGAATCCACAAGGACGGTGTTGGAATATCGGTCTTTTACTTTATTAAACTAGCTAGACGGTTTTCAACTCTTTTGTGAATTAAGGGTTGCAGGTGGGTCTAAATCCTAAGTCTAGTTTCAAGGTCAAAACAAGAATTAATGAGAGAGATTCAACAAGTCACGTAATTCTAGGGTTTCTGGTTGCTAACACTTCTTCTTAGTCCCAGTTCCAGCGGTCCGCTGACTCTTGTAGCGGTCCGCTAAAAGAACTCAGGTCGCTAACCTATTTAACTGGTCGCTGGTTACTTGGCGGGCACAGACAACCTCGCTGGTTCACTCAGCGGCCCGCTAGGATTAGCGATGTGAATGCAAATTGACTTAATTTAGTTGATAATTGTGTGGGGATAATGGCTTAATTAAGGTTCCTAGATCAAACTCTCGTTTCTGGTCTGGTTACCAATTAATTAACTCAATTTCCCTCGTATAGAACCTAGATTTCAACTCTCGTTTCGTGGTCTAGTTTCTATAAGTTTATACCTTTCTAACCTACGAATTCCTTGGTTCTCACCTTTGGAAAGCACTTAAACTCTCGTTAATTGGTCCTGGTTTAACCTCTCGGTATCAACCTTCATGTTAATCATAATCATGCCTAATAATCTAAGTTTGTTTGGACTTAACCACCTAGCAATTAAGCGAGCTCTACTTAACGGGTGTAAACAAATCTACTTAGATAATCATGGCATAATCAATTAAAGCAATTCAAGCAAGGTATAAAACACAAATATATCAAATAAACTAAATAAACATGCAATCAACAACTAAGAATTCGAGTTTACAACCATAGTCCTAGAACAAACAATCAACAACTAAGAGACATCATACAAACACAAGAGAAAATGAGAATAAAGAAAGATTACAACCAATTGCCCTTGCTTCTCTCTTGCGTGTCGAAATCTCCTATCAAACACGTCTGTTGCTGTCGCAAATGACCTGCTTGGCGCTGCCACGATCTGGACTTGAGACTCAACTCTCAAATAACTCAATATAGAACCCTAACTTTGACCTTGGATTTGATCTCCCTCTTGTCTCCCCTTCTTCCCTTTTCGAAATCTCCTCAAACTGGTCTTTTATAGGCCTTAGGAAGGTGTAGAAACGCTGGAAATAACTGAAGACGCGCTTTGGATGCACATGGAGTCGGTGGAAACCGTCGTCCAAACATAGAACTGCTAAATCGGGCAATTCTGATAAATCTGGCGGTTCCAGGTCTGGCGGGTCGCTGGAGCTTTCAGCGGGTCGCCGGAAAATGCCAGCACTGCGTTCTGTCAGTATTTTGGGCATATCTCCTTCATCCGAACTCCGTTTGAGGTGATTCAAGAACCGTTGAAAAGCTTAGAACGAGCTCTTCAACTTAATGGACTCATCCAAGTCATTTCTTATCCAGAGTCTGCAATAAAATTAGAAACTATGGTAGTAACTCATTCTTGACACAAAAACCCTAATTAAACTAACTTAAACTCATTTAAACTATCTAAACTATCTAAACTCAAGGTAATTGGTTTAGTTTGGACATAAAATCCTACCTGAATATGCGTATAAAAAACACTCATCAATTCACATCGCTAACCCTAGCGGATCGCTTACCTTTCTAGCGGGTTATATGTGCCAACTGGAAGTTAGCGACCCACTATTGAAGTTAGCGACCTGAGTTCTCAGCGGGTCTCTACGAGAGTCAACGAACCGCTGGAATTGAGACTAAGAAAAAGTGTTAGCAACTAGAAATCCTAGAATTACGTGACTTGTTGATTTTCTCACTATTTCTTGTCTTGACCTCGAAACTAGACTTAGGATTTAGACCCACCTACAATTCTTTAATTCTTAAGAGTTGAACCATCTAACTAGCTAGTTTAGTAAAGTACAAGACCGATATTCCAACACCGTTCCTGTGGATTCGACTCTTAGCTTTACCACAAACGATTAAATCGGATAAACAAAGGTTTTTATTTTGAACTTGGTTTCGCCTCGATCAACTATTTTTTGGATCAAATCCAGAGAGGAAGAATAGTGATATTGGTTCAATTTTGATCTCCTGTTTTTAGTCTATCTCATGAAAATTTTCAAGCCTACCAAATTCAATCAAGAAAGTTACTAAAACCGTGACATACCCAATGGCCTAAACAAAAAGAATAACTCCTCAAGAAAATACAGCATGCCACACAAGCATTCAACTCTTTTTTTTTTTTCTTTTCCCTATGAATTTTGTTGCTCAAACGAGCCAAAGTCGTGTGTCGGCAAAAAGCCAATTAAGCCAATTAATCCAAGAGCTCTCATTTTTTTTTTCTTTTGATGAGGACTCCCACGAGTTTCTTTTTACACATGCTTGGCAAAAAACCATTCATGAGCCAAAAGGGCTCATTTTCTCTTTTTATCGAGTCAAAACAACTCTCTCTTTCTTTCTTTCAAATTGATTCAAAAGAGCTCATCTTTCTTCAATCGAGCCACAAGATCTTGCATTCTTCTTCTCTTTTTCTTGAGCCAAAAGAGCTCATTCTTCTTCTTTCTTTTCTTTCTTCGAGGAGTACAAATGCAAGATGGCAATTTAATTTCGACAAGGATCGAATCATTTTGAAAATGACAAGCTCAATCATGTGGGCCACTCCGATGAGCTTGAGGGGAATGTTAGAGATATGTTAGATATAAGATATCGAGATTGTATGATGGATGGAGATTGATAACAATAAAGACTATAGAGAGTAAGCAGGAGATGATCAAATGAGAGATAGTTATCATTCTCTAAAATTGGTCTATAAATAGATCCACATATTTGTAATCATAAACCACAATTTCAATATAATTTTCATTTTTAATTAACATTGGTGTTATTTTGATAGCACTATATAGTTTATTTGCGAAGACACAACAGTTATGCATAGTATCGTTAGCATAGACATCTATCCATTCCGGGGAAAAAAAAAATCTAATAAGATGCATACTATTTATTATAAGTGTATTTTCAAAAAAAAAAACTTAAATAATGCCTGTGAAAGACGTTTATTATCAGAATTAAGCTTTTAAGAACAGTTTGCCAGCATATTAGCATAACACCTAGAGGTCATCAACTTTTGCACTTAAAACTTTCTGTCAGGACTAAATATTTCAACCTTGATAATTAATCAATCTTAAATTAATAAGTTTCTATTGATGTTATTAGCTAGAAACTAAGATAAAAGAATACAAGTTATTAAAAGAACATTAGATTTTTTAAGATGAGATCCTTTCTACGATAATTATGTCTTATAAAAGCATCAGTTAACCATATATTCTTCCCTCCAGTAAAAAATGATATTTATGTCATATATTTTTAAATTACATAGAAAATATATTTGAAAATTGTCAAATCTTACAAAAAAGAAAATGTAAAGCACAATGAGATGACATAAAAAAAAGTACTTATAAAAATTAGGCTTTTATATATGGTTTGTTTTAATGAGCATTTACATGCCGCTCAAGAGGCTACATTTTTCAAAAATAAAAATTCTCAATATAAATAGCTTGCAAAAATATGATTATTCATTACATCTGAAAAAGTTTTAAATATATATCATGAAATCTAATTTTGAAATCTCTCATTGTTGTATATTAGAGTTATTTAGTGTCTTAATACATTTATTTAGTGTGAAATACTTTATTCTTATACACAAATAAATATTTGTCATATACGAATATTTTTCAATTAGACAACTACGTACTATTTTAACTCATATCATACAACTTAAATTCCAAACAATACCTTTAGCAAATAGTTAGGCAATAGGATTAATAAATAATGAATTAAGTCGAAGTTTTAGACCAATTAACTTATCTCATCCCTTTTAAATTTTTCATGATGTATTATTATGCATGATACTTATATTTTAGTAAACAATAGCCTTTGTTTTGATGTTTCTATGTCTGGAAAGTATGTTGGCATATGAAAGAGATATAAATTTTTAAAAATTGATAATTTTGAGGATAATCGAAAACTTTGTATCATGAAATAAAGGTTGGCAACCACACAAGTTTTTTTTGTCTCTCTTGTTTTAGCTCTCTAGTCTCTCCGTCTATTTATGCACTTAGTCAGAGTTATTTTTATCACGATGGTGCGAGATTCTCAACTTGATATCTTCTCAATAGCATTCTTTGGAACTCTTTTTTGTTCTTTGATTCTTATGGTGTAATTTGGAAGTTAACCTCTCCTTCTCAGGTAGCTAGTAAGAAATCTAAGGAACATCTATCACCGACTATTTTTGGCATTCTTATATTGGAAGAGTGTTAAAAAACTTATAATTAAGAATGACATGTAAAGAGATAAAAGTTGTTTGATGGCTGAAAAACTTATGATGTTACTAGTTTACATTACTTTAACACAATAAGCTTCTTCAGTTTTATCTAATATCTCAAAATCATACCGCTGAATCCCTGATAATTTCATTTTTTTTTCCCCACCCTTATTTCGTTGAAAGAGAAAAAAGGGTACAACATCGTATTTTAAATTGGACTCATTTCACGACAAGCTTATGTGCAAATCATGCCAAATGATACCAAAGCGTACAATAAATAAATAAAAGTCGCATGGCAGGAAAATACATGTTACTGCACATTACTTAATTTTTTAAATTTTCATGCGAATCCATTTCTAACACTTCGTTAGCATTTATTATTTTTATCACATTTCATTAACTATTCATTATTATTGTTCCTTTTTAAGTCTTCAACTCTGCAAAATGAAGTATTCGTTAATTGAATTGAATCTACAGTTGGGTTCATGTCTTCAATTATACATTTGTAAAGCGATCAACTAGAAATTGCTTTTCATGATAGAGTCATCTTGAAATGCTGGAAAATTAGTTTATGCCAATCTTTCCCAAAAATAAATAAATAAAAATGAAAGAAATTCTGAAGAAGTAACCTACAATAGTGTTTTCAATACCCTTCCGGTTACTAGAAAATTCCGGTAATACCGGATACCGAAACAGTGACCGAAATGACAGTATCCGGTTCTGTGAGAGAAAATGTTGGAAAATTTCGGAAAATATCAGAAAATATGCGTACCTAATGGGTGGGTCCTACAAAAAAAATACAATTTCAAAAGACCTCTATCAAATGAACTTAAAATGAAAGCTCTTACGGATCACGCAATGAAATCTCTCTTACATTTTGATAAGATGCGGAAGTTAGGGCATGGGCATCTATACTATTATAATGCAACACACAATTAATCTTGTTACTTTGGTTTTCTCATTAGAGGACTGCCTTCATTCCTTTTATCCACATTTAGACCATTATTGGTATATTATTTATCGGCAGTTTATGGAATTCGCTGCATTTCTTTAAAAAGGGTTTGATTTATTGTGCATGCATGATTTGCCTGTGTTTGCAAATCCATGACTATCACTACTCGATATGTATATATTTAAGTAGATAAACATTATTTAGAAATCAATCGTTTCGTAGTTTCTACAGATTCGAATCGTGCTTAGGGATATTATGGTTGCGCAAGTATTCCTCCTTTTCCATCTCTAAACCGTGTTTATTTTATTTATTTTTCATTTCTTTTTTTTTAACTAACATCCTCATTCCTCAGAAAAAATAAAAAAACGAATGGATCGACAACATACAGCATATAACCACACAAGCCTTAGAAGATCACGCGCTTGTTCCCTTATGCTTTAGGGTAGTTCTATATTATTAAAATTCACAGTAGATTTTCGATAAATAACATGACTAAGATAAATAGTAAATTACGTAGCAATATCATTTGAAAGTAATTAGGACTATTTTTTGGGTAAAAGAAACTAATGAGGATTTGACTACTTTTAACTAAGATTCGGAAACAAGAAGTACCAAAAGTAAATTAGGTGTCATTGCCAAACAAATAATCATGAAAAAGAAAAAACAAAAAAAAAATTATCTGCGAAATAATATTATTTAATTAGCCACATGGAAAAAATTGGCATTCGTTAGTCGTACAAGTACATTTATATATACAAGAGACTTTAGCTAGTCTCCTAATGGTCCCAGTTCAACCACCTCATTCATTCTTTTTCATTTTTGAAAACACAAAATAATTAAACGTGACAGAAAAAAAAATATATATCAAGTCGTCACTGAAATCTGAATGCTTGAAACTTGTCTTCAAATCCAATTGTTGGAAAACGGTCGTTGGAAAACCGAACAAAGTAATGCCAATAGAAAAGCCTAAATAAAATAATATGCCGGTATAGATTGCAGCTGCAAGGCCCCTCTTTATCTGTTCTTATCTGAAAGTTGACATGATCCCATGACACTGTGAATGATTTCAATACCGAATCGGTACAAGATGGATACTGGAGCTCGGAGACAGATAGAGGGTGGTATCAGGTATGCTGATACCAGACAAAGACTGAAGAGCAGATAGCTCTTCCAAACATGCTCAAAAGAAAATTAATAATAGAAACAAAACAAATCTCTGTTTTTTTTTTACCGAAATAATAAGTTTCACATTCAATTTTATTCTGAAATATAATGGCAATAAAGATATTTCAAAAAAATTTCAAACCTCAAACAAATAAATTAAATTGAAAATAAAAAAAAAACTATAAGCACTCTTTTGTAGAATAATATTTTCTGTTAAAAAAGAATATAAAAAAATTCTGTTACCTTTTCTTATAGAAATCAAGCATTTTCTTCCCTGTATTGTGTAATTATCCCTTCTTTAATTGTTGTCTTTTTCTTACAAAATTGTTTATCAAGTACTGCTACGAACTTCCGAAACAGAGTGGAAGAAACCTTTTTCTAGAATAACAAAATTCTATTCTATCATAAAAGAAATGGAATGATGCCAAACGGGACCAAAACAAGGAAATTTGGTTGATTTTGTTGACGATATATGTTATGTACGTGTAACTAAAATTAAAATTCCATCATTGGACTACTATTATTGTATCATAACTAATTGAGAAGTACTATTCCATACCAGTACAAATGATTGGTTCACATCTTGCAAATTTAAATTCATCCAACCACACCTTTTATCATCCTCTAAAAGTAAAATTTGGAAACTTCTTCTTCAGTTTGATTGATACAGAGGAAAACTACTATTTTACAAAGATTACTGAATCTAATTGAAGCACACTTCCCTTTCAACTTGAAAAATGAGTTGATTGATGCGTTGACTGCAACTGTAGGTCTGACCCTATATAGATTCTGATTCCTTAAGATGAAATGTAAATACATTCCTGTTCAGTAAATAACCAAATTGCATTGATATGAAAAGGATTTATTTACACCACAGTGACTCGTTACATCAAAAATTCTGAGAATGCCTATAGAGAAACAGAACTAAACAACCTTTGCATCAGTTTGGTGCTTTCCACTTTCTGGACAAGCTTATCAATTTGCGCACTATCAACCCGGAGATGTTCAATTGGTTCTTTTTTTAAAGTCCAAGTTCAAGATCCATATCAGTAAACTTTTGAAATTAAGTGTGAACTGTGTTTGCAACCACCAAAACTGAGATCCCTTTTCACAGAAACCTTCTCAACACACAGCTGTTTATTTTCAATCTTAATTTGGTCCTAAAAAAATTCAGTAGGCCTTTCAGCTATGGTTAAATAATGATAAAGGAATTCTAAGTTCATGGCTTTAATATTAAGGTTTCCTAGTAGACCACTTGCTTGGTTGATTGGCAACTGCAGAGGTATTGTTATGTTATACTATATTATGTATTTGTTATTGGTCTGCATTAAAATATGAATAGAGAGGAGAAAACTGTAGAGACAAAGCAATTGAGCTTCTTTGCTTTCTTTTGCATTGAACTCAGCAGTTTAAAATATGGACCAAAATTTCCTCCTCTCATCCTTTTGACTATGGTAATTAATCGAAAAGCTTGACTCTGAAATAAAAGATAACTGATCAAGAAAACAAATACAAAAAAAAAGAGATATATTTGGGTCATTGGTTCTCCATTATTCGATAATTATTTTCACAAGCAAGAGAAATACAGAACTGAACCAAAATTTATATATTACAATACAATCTTGAAGCATAACACTTGTAGTCACACGGCTGACACCTAACTCGTCCTAAATACTAAATTTATCCTTACTGCGATGATAGAAGAAATCATATTACAACCTGCAATGGATTAATAAAAGCAAGCCATTTGCTATCTTCTTATTATTACTTTTCTTTTTTACTTATTGGAGGAGTAAC
This sequence comes from Rhynchospora breviuscula, assembly GCA_027562975.1. Taxonomy (NCBI): domain Eukaryota; kingdom Viridiplantae; phylum Streptophyta; class Magnoliopsida; order Poales; family Cyperaceae; genus Rhynchospora; species Rhynchospora breviuscula. The sequence continues at coordinate 39,548,708 of CM050401.1, forward strand.
ATCTGTTTTCCTAATTTTAATTAACTGGCAGCATAGTTACATGTTGCCCCAAGGTCCTCAAAGGACTCCTCATAGGCGAGCGCGGTGGCACGTTATCCAGCTTGTTCCCGTCGGCGTCGTAATAAATCACTCCAGAGAAATTCAATGGCTGGCACTTTTCCCCCATCATTATTGATTTCCTCCAAACTCCATCCTCACCGTTCAAATTCGTGTTCTCGACCCGACGGTTGTCATCCCTCAGGTTGGCCTTCTTCTTTTTCGGGTTTGTGAGGGACCGCGCGGCACGCGACATGTGCCTGGAGCACACGTTAAGGAGCGCACTCACAGCTTGTACAAAACCTACAGCCATGGTGTAGAGAAGAGAGAATATTGAGGGAGTTTGGATTGAAATGCAAAGTGGGTTTTGAATTGAAACAAAATTTGAAGGGGTTTCAATTTATATATGGGGAGGGGTATGGTCGGTGGTTGTCTGGTTGATGCTTGGTGTGGCTAGGTCTATATTTATTTATTCTTTGATAGTGGAGGGAGAAACTTGGTCAAATAAGTTGGCCTAAGTTGTTTTAATAGGTTGTATCTATAAAATACGATATTGATATATCCTTGTGAGAATAAAATTTGTAATTAATATATATCCTTGTGAGAATAAAATTTGTAATTAATTAGTCTTTTAAAATTATCGTGCTCTTAGTTTTCTTTATTTTGAGTTCTAAATTAAATTATCTAGCTGGTGTGAGCTAATCCTGTGTAGATAGTGTTTGTTAATTATTATTTTTCTTAACAAGTTTTACTACTTTTTGCAAATTAAGAAATATGCTATTGGTACCCAACTGCCGTTTTAGCTGTTGGTAGGTTCATTTAATTTTGATTCTTGGTTACAGTCAGTACAAAGAGTGCTTTCTAGCTAATTTTCCAGAATGTCAACTTCAATAATACTAATATAATTATGAAAGATTGGTCAGAATACCGGCAAAAGAAAGAATTTTCAAACTTTTTTAGAGCAAGAATGTTCAATGGTTGACAATAATTTCAATAAATAAATATCATTATAAGCGTCAAAGAAATGAGAAAGGCTAGTGTCCAATATATTGGACAGATGGGTTCGTCCAATACGACCGTTCATTTGTTTCAAATTTCAAACAATCGATCTGAACTGTTTAATGTGTTCTTCATATTGAAGCTTATAAAAAACCAATTTTTACATTTTCTTTAAAATTTTTTACAATTTTTTTAGTATTTTAGAAAATTCATGATATAAAGATTATGACCGTCCAATAACAACGATTTTCTAAAATAGCAAAAAATAGTAAAATTTTTTAAAAAATATAAAAATTAGTTTCTTATAAGATTTCAATATGGAAAATATATATTGAATGGTTTGAATGAGTTATTTGAAAATTAAAACATGAGAACAATCATATTCGGCAGACCCGTCCAATATATTGGACTCTAGCATTTCTCCATAGAAATTACGTCACTACTGTTGCATAAATAAAACCTCGATATAACCAATTTCAAATTAATTCTTTCCAACTAAATTATATATATTTTGTTTTACGTTAACCGAATTAAACTTGATAATCTGCTGTGTGGTTTCTTAAAATTAATTAGGCTTAATGCGCCAAACTTTAATCCTCTACTTATTAGCCATCACCTTCCCAGTTCCTACCCATTCACCAATATATAATTCCAATAAACACAGTTAACTGAAGGTGAAAGATGAACAAATTATTATTAAAATTATAATGTTATTGTTTGTAAAAATACGTGTTCTTCATTTATTCTAAAACAAGGAATTTCCTTAAGTAAAAGATGGGTTTTATATATGTATAACTGTTTGCTTAATCATTATTTTCGTTCTGAATGATAAAAGTTTGTTCATTACTAAGATAATTTATGAAAACTAATAATATTGATTTATTATTTTTATTATATGGTATCGAAAAAAATTCTTAATAATTATTTACTGTACCAAAGTCAAAATCGATAATGACAAAAAGTACTATTTGAATTGACGGAAAATTATTTAATGAAAACATTATCATCAGAAATTTATAATAGTGTTTTGAAATAAAATAATTATGTTGATTCAGAATTAGCAATTAGAGAGTAATTCTCACAAACAAACAAAAAATTGAAGATGTGATATTTTCAAAATAAAAATCAATGGAAAGTGCATAATGATGACAAATAATACACTTCAATGGACATCCATAACCAAAATTGAACATATTTTTGTTTTAAATAACACATATCCCAGAATCGTTTGATGCAATATCATATTGAAATTTATATGAATCAAATTTTATATTTTTTTCCAATATTCATATTTTTAGAAAATTCATAAATACAAAAATTAAGGACCTTCCAATAATAACAATTTTAAAATACAAAATAAATAGTAAAAACATAAAAAATATAGAAAGTTTGATTTTATAAAATTTTCAATATACGGATATACCAAATTGAATGGTTTGGATCAATCGTTTGAAATTTTAAATACAAAAAAAAAAAATCGTATAGAACGGACCACATCTATCTTATATGTTGGACTTTAGTATTTCTCTACTAAGATTATCTACTTTGATGACAATGAGTTATCTTATTCAATATCGATCATCCATATAAAATCAGACGGTTCAGACTACTACTTGATTTAATTGATTAATGGTTTAATAATCTAAAACCTCCAATTCTGGCAATATGACTTACTTGAATTATAATTGGAACAGGTGGAGTATTATAATTAATTTAGCCTTTTTCCTCAAATGGTAATTCGACTTTGTTTGGTGAGAAATTGGCAATGGAATTTAGTTTTTTCGATGAGGTGGTAAGAACGATAGGAATTAACCAGTTCTTGAAAAAGGTGCGACAAAATTATAATCTAACTTTTCTAGTTTCTATTCATCTTACATACCCATTTTTTTTTATAAACTTTCCACACAACCTTTTGTAAGATAAAAGGATAATTTTTTATGTACCATTTCCACGCCGCCACGGCTAATCATCTTTATGTGACTCGGATCAGTATCCTCTGCGTGTTTTAAATTGTTTTCTAATCTGAACCATCTAATTTAATTTCGACGGACAGATTTTTATTAGCAGCATGAATCTCGACAGCTCTGGTATTAATCACAGGACATCCATTAGTGATCAGATGATTCAGATTAGAAAACAACCACTGCGAGGTCATGCGGAGGATTTAGTTCCCATGTGACTACACTTCTGTTCCAATATAGCGATTTGTACCATTTGAACAGCCGTATAATTTTCATGTAGTTTGTATACAATAATAAATGAATTGTTAGATTAGTGAAAGTTCTGAATATTGGCATTAAATTTAAAAATAAATTAGGAGGCTTGACTTCTATCCTATCATCATAAAAAAAATAAAAAATGAAGAAATTTAAGCTTAGGTGTATTTGAGTAAATTTATTTTAACTGGGTATATTAATAGATAATTTGAAATTAGTTGAGACGAGAGAGAAAAAAATATATTTTTTCGAACTGGGGAATGTATTGTTCATGAAATTTAAATTTGCCGCGTGGCAAGGTGATTTTTGTACGAACGTGACAAATTTTTCTATTCACTCTTTTTCCAAAGAAAACTGTATGTTTTTTTAATTAGTTTTTTATTTATGTCTGGGATGTTTTTTATTTAACTGCATGGGTTTTCTTTTTCAATTTGTTTGGTTAACAAAGAGAAAGCTAGGTAGCGTTTCCTTGGCTCCTTTGCACTCGAGATTTCTCTTCCAACAAAATATTGTGTGGCAACTTTTGGAGGGGAAAGAATAGAATGACAACTATTTTTATAGATGACAAACGCATCAAATAATAAAAATAATTATTAAATTTGAAAATAATAAATTATAAAATTTCTTAATCTAAATAAATAGTGTATCAATTTTTTGTATTTTAAATTTTTTTTTGTTGTCGATCAAGTGCGAATAAAATTAAATTGTTAATACTTCCAACAACTTGATTTTTGATCGATTGATTTTATAATTGCCCTAAATTCGATACACAACTTTCTAAGCTACATAGAATAGTTATTATGGTTGTAATAGCATCGTGACTATTTAAATATTATCCGATTTTGTACAATTCCGATCGAACACATTATATTTGCTGTAATGTTTTCAAAATATCTTTAAAATTTGAACATAAATCAAACCTGACGGAGTGACGGTTCTAATGATATATTATAATTAAGACATTATTATAACCATGGCAAAGAAACTTATATAAAATGATTTTCCGACGTTTGTCACACTCTCTGTTTCTTTTTTTATTTAATGGCAGGCGACAATGCCAACCAGTGTATGAGTGTATGTGTATCTCACTCTCCACGTTAACACTTTTTTTTTTTTTTTTTTTTTTTGTGATGAACACACAATCTTTTTAAGTGGTAAAGAACCAAAGATGAAAGTAACGCATGGTCAGTTCTGCTTCAATTTAAATATGAGGATAACCACATCAATTATGAAATGGCATACTCTCTGTCATTGTTTGAATGGCTGTTCAAAGCATCATCATCATAATAAAGCTCATGATCGATGAGATTACGATATCTCATGCATTATTATACAATATACTATACATCCCAGATTATTACATTATTGGTGATTGCATGCTAAGTCTACCCCCATTATAGTAAAATAATAAAGGAATTGTTTTGCATACGCAACTAACTCCCACTATGATTTGTTGATTTGACCGTAGAAAACACATCAACTAATTAATTTGATAAGGTTGATCGATGAAATTCTCTTAACTCCGCGACTTCTTCTAATAGCTTCCGAAACTGCCTTCTGAGTATGATTTTTTCATAATGCTTCCCCCCCCCCCCCCCTAATTTTTCATATATAATAAATTTGTTAAAATCACAATCAGCGTTAATAAATAGTCTCCTCTCTTATTACTCATGTGCCGTTAAATTGAAAATAAAAACATAAAAATGCAACTTGTTCTTTTTAGAAACAAAATTCAACATCGAAATTTAAACTATAGCTATAAAATGTATTTTAGACAAAATGTACATACTGACCTCATTCCATATCAGACTCAACAAGAGGGGGGGGGGGGGGGGGTGAGCGCGCTTCGTATGGCCAACAGAGCGTAGGAATGCATAATTGGGTTGGTTGGTGAATAGTTGCCAAAACTATACTTTGATTTGCATAAACATAATAAATCGGAACTTGTAACATTGCAACAAAAAGATAAATAGTTATTTCGGATCATTTGATTTGTCGAATTATTTGATTTTTTAATTATTAAATCGAAGCTTAAATAAAAATCCAAACTTCACAATTTCAACAGTTTTATCCAGTGTTTTGAAAACTGTACCGAATACCGAAAAATTCCGGTAATATCAAACTGGAACAGTAACTGAAACGACGGTATCCGATATTGTGATAGAAAATACTGGACAATTTCGAAAATATCAGAAAAATACCGGATTTCATCTATCTAGCCGGTAAGGATGCTGGTACGATTTTTAAAACACTCGTTTTATCTAAAAGAAATTGATAAATTTTTCAGCGGAATAAATTTATAAAACCGAATAAATCTAAATTATTTATTTAAAATTATAAACAAATAGATTGATCAGGATTCAAAATCGGTTTAAAATTTTTAATCCACTAAAGAGTTACCAAATAGATTTTATTTTATTTTTTAGATAAATTACCAAATAGATTTTGTTATGATGATATAACCGTTTGAACAATGAGAGACCCCATATCTTGTCGGGGAAAGGAGGGACCTTACTAGTTTACTACGAGAGAAATCGCAGTTATTCGTTAGTTTTCATCATTTCTTATTCACCATCTTTGGGCTCGTTTGGATCGTATGGGAATAAGGAAGGAATAAGGATTTTAGGGGTAAAACGTTGGGAAGTGTGTAACTTTGTGAGAGAGATTTATTTCTAGGAAGAAGCTATTTCTAGGAATAGGTTATTCCTAGCCCATCCAAACGACCCGTTCTTATTCTCAATTCATTCTTTATACGGATATTCTAAGTGACATCCCATCTACAGGATGTCGCTGCCATCCCCTCTCTCTCCCTTCAGATCCAGCCCAAGCCCAACAAGCGCGCACAGTCCCTCTTCTCTCTTCCGATTCCTCCCTTCGTCTTCTCTCCCTCTATCTCGTACCTTCTTCCCCTTCCGCACCAGCGCACCCTCTTCTCTCTTCTTCTTCTTCCCTTCACCTCTCCTCTCATCAATCTCCTCTACTCTATTTTCTTCCACTCTCCCTAGCGCATCTCCTCATATTTTCTTTTTATCTTCTCTTATTTTTTTTTTATAAGCATTGTATCTCCTAATAAAAATTATGGAGTATATATTATATACAAAGCAGTATGTGAGATTCAATAAGAGTATGTAAGATTCACTAAGAGAGTTTCAAATATGTTTTCATTTAATTTTTGTTACGAAAGTACATAATTTGTGATAATGAAGTATCTAAATATTATTAAGAGAGTATGTAAGATTCATTAAGGAAGTGTCAAATTAATATATTTTTATTTACTTTTTGTTACGGAAGTACATAATTTGTGATAATGAAGTATCTAAATATTATTAAGAGAGTATGTAAGATTCATTAAGGAAGTATCAAATTAATATGTTTTTATTTATTTTTTATTATGGAAGTACGTAATTTGTAATAAGGGTGTAACTAATTATTTTTAAGAAAGTATGTAAGATTTATTAAGGAAGTGTCAAATATGTTTTCATTTATCTTTTATTATAGAAGTACGTAATTTGTGATAAGGGAGTAACTAATTACTTTTAAAGGAGTATGTAAGATTCATTAAGGAAGTGTTAAAAATATTTTCATTTATCTTTTATTATAGAAGTACGTAATTTGTATTAAGAGAATAAATAATTATATTTAAAGGAGTATGTAAGATTTATTAAAAGAGTGTCAAATATGTTTTCAATTATTAATTTACTTTAAAGAAGTATTTAATTTGTCTCATGAGAGTAATTATATTTGTGTAAGGGAGTACCTTATTATATTATAACATAAGAGAATATATTTTTTGACTAAAGAGAGTATCTATTTAACTTAAAGGGAATATTTATTACGAATCAAGGGATATATTAAATTATTATGCGCGGTTGTATAGAAAAAAAATAAAAAATGAGAAGAAGTAATGGAAGAAGGGAGGGCGGTGAGAAGATGGTGAGGTCGGAGGAAGATCGAAAGGAAGAAGAACAGAAGGGAGATCGGAAGGGGGTGAGAGCGACAGAGAGAAGAGCGGAAGATGAAGGGGATGAAGAGGAGAGTGAGAGTAGAGGAGGGAGGGTAGAAGATGAAGGGGATGAAGGGGATGAAGGGGAGAGCGAGAGTAGAGGAGGGAGTACGGAAGATGAAGGAGAGAGCGCGTGCAGTCCAAAATTGAGGTCCAACATCGCTAGATCCAATAGGATGGCACGGGATGGCAAAATGGTGGGATGCCGCAAATCAGTTCCATAATGACATCCTCTGCCATCCTCTTGCGTGCGCTCGAAATCCAGCCCAAGTCTAACTCTGCCTCTTGCGTGCGCTCGAAATCCAGTCCGACTCTGCACACCATTTCTTCTCTCACGTCGCTGGTCCCTCTTTCCTCTCATCTTATGTGGCTCTCTTCCTTCTCCCTCTTATCTCTCATCACTCTTTCCTCTTCTCTCCTCCTCTCCCTTTCGCCTCTCCTCTCATTGATCTCATCTCCTCTGTTCTCCTTCCCTTTTTCCTTAGCACATCTCCTCCATTTTCTTCTTTATCTTCTCTTACCTCTCTTATAAGCACTGTTTCTCCCAATAAAAATCAGAAGAGTATATATTATATATAAAGGAGTATGCAAGATTCATTAAGGGAGTATAAAATATATTCTCATTCATCTTTTATTATGGAAGCACGTAATTTGTGATAAAGGAGTAACTAAATATTATTAAGGAAGTACGTACAATTTATTAAAAAAGTGTCAAATATGTTTTTTATTTATCTTTTATTATGAAAATACGTAATTTGTGATGAGTAACTAATTATTTTTAAGAGAGTATATAAAATTCATCAAGGGAGTGCCAAAAATATTTTAATCTATTTTTTATTATTGAAGTACGTAATTTATATTATATGAGTAACTAATTATCTTTAAGGGAGTATGTAAGATTAATTAATGGAGTGTTAATATGTTTTCATTTATCTTTTATTATGTAAGTACGTTATTTGTGTCAAGGGAGTAACTAATTATTTTTAAGGGAGTTTGTAAGATTCATTAAGGGAATATCAAATATATTTTCATTCATCTTTTTTTATCATGGAAGTACGTAATTCATGTTAAGGGAGTAACTAATTATTTTTAAGGGAGTATGTAAGATTCATTAAGAAGTGTCAAATATGTATTCAGTTATCAATTTACTTTAAAGGAGTATTTAACTTGTCTCATGGGAGTAATTTACTTCACGTAAGAGAGTATCTATTATAACTAAATAAGGGAGTATGTATTTAGTATAAGGGGATATCTGTTAAGGTTACTAACAGTTCAACCATATGCGTTATTTGATTGCTACTAGTTCGGTTATTTAGAATAAGGGATTATGCATTTACTATAAAGGAGTATCTGTAACTGAATAAGGGACTATGTATTTAGTATAAGGCGATATCACATATGCGTTATATGATTGCCACTCGTTCAGTTTATTTTAGAATAAAGGATTATGTATTTACTATAAGGGAGTATCCAGAACTGAATAAGAGAGTATGTATTTAGTATAAGGGGATATCTATTAAGGTTATTAACAGTTCGACCATATGCGTTATTTGATTGCTATTAGTTCAGTTATATAGAATAAGGAATTATGTATTTACTATAAGAGAGTATCTATAATTAAGTAAGGGAGTATGTATTTAGTATAGGGGATATCTATTAAGGTACTAACAGTTTGGCCATATGCGCTATATGATTGTCAGTAGTTCAGTTATTTAGAATAAGGGATTATGTATTTACTATAAGGGAGTATCTATAACTAAATAAGGGAGTATGTATTTAGTATAAAGGGATATCTATTAAGGTTACTAACAGTTCGACCATATGCGTTATATGATTGCGTTATATGTGCAATTTGCATTTAGAAAGTATCTAATAAGCATATGTGTTATAAACTAAAATTTTCTAAAATATAAGATACATAATAATGTCAGTAAAGTTCAACATATGTGCTATGTTTTTACTTTTTTGTGCAATTTGCATTTAGAAAGTATCTATTAATCATATGTGTTTATAAATTAAAATTTCCTGAAATATAAGATACATAATAAATTAAAGTTCTTGAAATGTAAGAGGAAAGTGATTATGAGATGATAAGCAAAAATATATTGGTCAAAATAAAACTAAAAAGGAACGTGAATTGACTAAGGAGTTTGGATGTTGCTTTTTTTTTTTTTTCCTTTTACATTGAAAATTCAAATCACTAGAGTGTGGATTATGATTTTTTGGTTACGTGGACAACATCCAAAATTATGCCCCATGTCCTCTTGGTCAAGTCACGCCCCCCCCTGCATAAAATCTTGTTCAGTTTATAATTAATAACGATAAATAATTAATAATATTAGGCGGGGAAAATTATTGCAATGCAGCACAGCAGACGCCAGACGCCCTCGCCCAGCGCAAATATTAGCCCAATACCCATCAGCGACAGCGTCCAGTCCGTTAATACGGGGAATATCTATTGGGATGATGGCAGGATGGCAATATATTAGGATGCCGCTTATCAGCTCCGTTCTTTATAGGCCACAACCATTATTTAAATAGATGTATGATGGAATTCGGATTGTATTTCATATCTACGTTTCTATATCGGATTCATATTTATGATGGATTCATATCTTTCTATATGAATATCTATTTGTTGAGATTGATATAGATTTCGAATTTTGATTAACACATTTTTCGAGATACTTGATAGTAACTATCAAGAGTTCTGAATTATAAATTTGACATTTTAATAAGAGACAGAAGATTATATTTGCAGACAAATAATCGATAATTTGAAATACTATTTTGTATGATTAGTGCTTATCATAAATTCAAATTAACATAATAACGTCGTTAGTTTCAAAACATGATATGAGCGTATTCTTAGGCTAGCTACATCATATTTTTACTTCACGTATTGTTCGCTCAACCAAAGGATACTACTTATCGGAATCACATCCTCTGCTGACTTTTTTTAAGGTCAGGAGAGTGCTAATTTTCGATCCAAACAGTCCGATCAATGATGGGTGTCCCGTGAATAATATCCAATTGATAGGTCCGGAAAAATTTAACCGTCGAAATTAGATCGGACGATTCGGATCTCGAAAGTTGGCACTCTGCTGACCTTTTAAGGTCAGTAGAGAATACTGGCCCTCATCCACTGCTTTTTTTAATCGAATGAATTTACTTGGATAAAGATATTTAAATTAAATGAAAGGCAAATAAACTTATCTTGAAAAATAATAATATAGTATTACCTATCAAAACTTTAACATAAATGTTTGAGATATGTTCATTTTATTTGAGTCATTCAGGTCTTGTTGGACATCTTTGAAAGGTAGAAAGAACACATCACATTGAGCCAATTTTTCTTTTGTACAGGACTATGTTAAAAGTTATGAAATAAAATTACGGCAGGAAAGAAAAAGTATTTTAATTCTAATATAGCGCCTTTGCTCTTTCTATTTTGAAACCAAAGTTTTTATTTTTATTTGGAGTTAACATATGTGTCACATATTCAACCAAAGTACAAAAATCAATAAAGCATATCGTATATAGACAGTTAGATATATTTTTCGGTTGAAACTTTACATTCTTGAATTGATGCTTTTATAAGCAGCAGAGATAGTTAAATTAATTAAAATTGAGAGAGATAACTCATTTTATATAATTTTTTTAGGGAAAAAAAATCGTAGGCTAGAGACTAGAACAGGGGTTTATCGGATTCGGAAACCCAACTGTTTACTCATGCACGGATTAAATTACAGTAGATTAAAAGCAAATCAGCGATTTTCTGTGGCTCGTACTAACACGGATGAGCGTGCTCAATGAGAAAGCTGCTATGTATAATATATTTGTCACTAGCATATGCTTTTTATTTTAAACATTCTATAAGATTATCTGTAATTGGATGGATATTTTTATATATAATATACAGGGCCCTATTGAATGAGAAATTTAATAACAAATAATTGAGGGGTTTGAAAAGGCTGAAAAAAATGAAATTAAAATGGAAAAAACTCATCTGCGTGCTTCGTGCCACGCGCAACTCATTTTCTTTTTTCAATTAAAAAGGTTTTTTCAGATTAAACTGTGCAGTATTCCGTGTAGGGAGTATTATTACTTGTTCAATTTTGACCCATCTTAACCCACTTTACTTCGATGCACATCACAGAAAGTTAGACATTATGTAGTACTGTTGATGAACACTTAATTTTAATATATGTATGATGACTAGGTTATCAAATGGAGCTTCGCTCGATATGTAAATTTACCACGATATTGATAATGTATTAGAAATCTAATTATGGACACAGAGATGATAAATAAAAAAAAAAAAACTGATAGAATTGATAACTGCATATATATGATAAATGCATTTGCTGTAATCAATATAGCAATCTTCTTTAATTCGACAAACCAACATTAAACCCTTAAAATAATTTGACAATATGAAATTTTATTCTCCAATGCAAGATCAATTTTAGCGAGCAAAATTTAATCAAATTCAGGAACGTATTTCATGATACATCCTATCTCTCAAAGCAATCTACATTGAGCTTTCAACGAAATCTAAAGTAATCTCTAACTCACAAATATAATGATCCCTCATCCCACTTACATGTTGCATGCAAAAACAACATACATGATTGATCACAAATTTGAAAAATAATATATGTAATAATATATTTTAATTGAATCTTTGACATTACACGCTGGAAAAGAATTCTAAGTTCATAATCCCAACAAATCCTATACCTACTTGTGAGAATTCAAAAACAACGTCCATAACATATTGCTGAAGCAATGTTTTACATCCAATGTGTTATAAAGAATGCCTGTAAATATGAAAAAAAAATAGATATTTAAACTGAAAATGCATAAGGTACAATACGGATCCATCAGACCTTGATAATCAAATCTCACGTAGCATTAGCATTATATCCTCTTGATGTATTAATGCCAACTTTTGGGCAAAAACAGAACTTTTCCAGAAGAACAACTCTATAATTATATTTAAAAAAAATTATGAATAGAATTGCTTCCTAACCTTCTTTTGTCAGTAGAAAGAGAATTTCTCAAATAAGCTCCTGATTAATTGCAAGATTTCCTACAAAAGATTGAGAGCAAGAACAATGAAATTTGTGATGTTATAGATCATGTTGAGAGGAGGCTGAAGTGCTACACCAGTGTACTCTTCTTTAGAAAAGTTAGAGAGGATGATTCGATCTCAGAATACAAAGGAACCATCTGAAATGCCAAAAAAAAAGTTTTTAAAAGAGAAAGAAATAGCAAATCAAACTAAAGATGCAGGTTAACCTAAAAGAGATTAATTTAAAAATGGGCGAATAATTAGATGGTAAATAGACCTCTTTAAGGCTAAAGGCAATGCCAATCATGTAAAGCACCTCCATGCCAGAGCTGAGATTTTCATAAATTGAAAGAAATATATATTTTTTTATTTCTGTAAAAGATATCATGATATCATAGGAGAATATATGAATTCATAATGCTTGCCTTGTTAATTATACATTTCCAAAGGTCATCAATGAGATTTTTGTTTGATTTCAACAATAAAACTATCTATCATTTGCTAGCTCTTATAACATGAAAGGTACCAAAAAAAATTTTATAGCTAATTTAATTGACATATAATTAGAGAATAATTTTCCAACTCAAACAACAGTTGAGCAAACATGCCATTTTTTGAAGAAAAAAGTGTCATAAAAAGAATAGCACACTATCCATCTTTTAAGATCAAATTTAAGGAAAAATAACAGTCTATGAAATTAATTAGAAACTTCATATTAATCAAATCTAATTTTGCTTTATTGGCAGCTGTTTATGTGTCTATGTGTCCTATTCCTCATTTCCAGAAAATAAAAAAATTTCTAACAGACTATAGAGAAAATGGACTGAAAATAAACGACAAAATTATTTCATAATAGAACATTGTCATGCTTAATTTTATACACAACTATGACCTGTCAATTCCTTGAAAGTTCAAGATGAAAAGTAACTTCGTATTTACCAGTGAGATTAGTGTGCATTGATGTAGAAGTGATAGCCATAATATATGATATATTTTTGAACTTACCTAGTCAAGATTTACAAAGTTTTTGTCCCTGTATTCATCAGATATCTAGCAAGTCTCATTCCTAACATTGAAATACTGAGCCTTGTGGAACTTCTTTTCTAACATTGTACAACATGAAGCTTTTCATTATGCTCGATCAGTTGCTATTCTCATGGCTTTAATAAGATTTGTACTTTGGCTACCTCCTAATGAAGCTTTTCAATTTTAACTACACTTAAAGATGGGTCAATCATATACTTAGATTAATAGCAAGATTGCTAGTTTCTAAGACTTGCATAGCATGAAGACTACATATTACAACAGGAAACAAATTAAATGAGGTGCATAAACTGAAAATTGTAACACAAATATTACTCAGCACTTGAGGCATTTTGTCAAGCAATTGGTATGCATAAATTGTAACACAAATGCTATCACCGTGCAATTCATAAACAATCCATCCCCTTACATGTGGTTTCTTATCTCGCATATGCTCAAAAGTAACCAAATTACTTCAGATTGGAACCGAGAGCAGTAAGTGTGATAAGAAATTAAGGAAATTTCTCAGACTTGCATAGTATGAAGACTAAATATTACAACATAAACAAATGAGTTGCTAAAAAAATACAAAATAGAAACTGTAAACTGCTGCTTAGCATTTAGAGGCATTTTGTCAAACAATTGGTATGCATAAATTGTAACACAAATGCTATCACTGTATGTAATTCAGAAAAAAATCCATACCCCGCATGTGGTTTCTTTTCTTGCTGTCTTGCATATGCCCAAAAGTAACCAAATTACTTCAAATTAGAACCGACAGCAGTAAGTGCGAAGAATATGAGGAATAAAATGTAACTCTTCGCCTTCTTATATTTTGAGGGTATGGAGACGAGCAGAGGAGTGGTTGGCGGAGAGAAGGACAGGTAGGAGGAGGGACACGCTGAGAAAGACATGGACGTGTGCCATTAGGGATAGGGGAAGCCAACGGAGGAGGAGGGGCTGAAGATGACGCAGACGGTTTCGAAGGAGGCGGCGGCAGCGATGTGTCGGAGGAGAGAGAAAAGAAAGGCGGCAGCTATTTTTTTTCTGCTGTCTACGAGAGAGAAGAGAGGCGGAGAAGGAAAGAGACTAAAATTAAGTGGTCTCTAAGAATAAAATTAAAAAAGAATTAAATCGGTGAACGGATCAGATTCATCAGCGAAAAAATTTGGAGGGTTCCGATGCCGTGTCTCAAAGAGGACTAAATAGCGGAGACGATACGCACGGGTTTTCATTAATACTATAGATAACTCGAAATTTACAGTATAGGCACAGAAAATAGAAGGACGCGTAATTAAAGATTAGATGAGACGGAGAAGGTACCAAGCAAGCGAAATAAGGCTTTGATCAAAATGATTTTACGGGGGATTTTATTTCGTTAGAATTGATTTTTTGAGATTTCGTTGGGTCTAATAACATAAAAATTCCGACCAAATGACATGAAATCCACTCATTTTGATATAAAAAAAAACTTTTAATTAAACAAAACGAAATGAAATCTCGCATGAAAAAAAAAAAGAATTTTAATCAAGGCCTAAAGCTAACAATTAGTTTTGTTAAAGTCGTATATTATTATTAGATAGTAAATACTGAATAGATATATCTCGACATGCTAAGAAAAAAAATATATTTGTATTGATAACCAAAACAACATAAATCGATATCGGTGATGTTTTTTTCTTACAAATTAAGGCCCTGATCAAAATCTCATTTTTTTAACGTGGGATTTCATTTTATTTCATTTCATTGGAAAATTCTTGATCAAAATGAAGGGATTTGGTGTCATTTGGTTGGAATTTTCATATAATTAGATCCAACAAAATCCTATAAAAACAATTCAATTGAAATGAAATTCCACATAAACTTCATTTTGATCAGGGCCTAAGTGTTTCTCTTTTTGGTTCGTTTTGAATCTGTGAGTAAATTCAATTCGTTGGCTTAGGTTATACATTTATTAGTCAACTCTACCGTAGGGCTAAAGACAACTAAGTAAGAGACTAATAATAGTACTATTGTCGGACCTGGTAGGCGCTGACTTATAGTTTTTCATGCACCGTTTAGTCAACTGAAGACCTAATTTTGGCGGATTTGCAACGCAAGACTTTATATAATTTGCTTTTGTCCCATTCGGCGTTTAATCACGGTACTACTTGGTCAAAAGTCAAAACCACTTGTCAATTTGAAGTGAAATGTCCATTTCTAGTTATTAGTCAAGCAAGATGTGAGCATTCATTAAAACAATTAATTCAGTTTGAGGAACCAAACTCCAAAATGCAAACATTTGTCTAAAGAATCACTAGATAGCCGCCATCTAGAATTTCTAAAAAAACATTTGTCTAAAGAATTATTATTATTATTATTTTTTTGGGGGTGGGGGCGGGGGGATCTTGCACTGTTCAGGACTAAATTAAGAGTTCACTCCTATCGACAGCTAAAGTTCTAATAGCTTTTCTTGGGGAAGCAATCTCTCTTAAAATATTTTCGTGACAATTATTTTTCTGAATTTCTTTTTTCTAAATTCCTTTGTTTTGAACATTCAGTTACGTCAGATTGCTGACGATTAAATGTTGTTGTTATTTTTTATTAACACTACAAACTGTTTGATATAAAATGACAAGGCTGTCATTAGAAGCAATTTTCTAAAGTTAACGGCTGACCACCTGAATATTTCGTCGTGCTTTTTTAATTCATTTAGTTCCATGTTAATTTAATTTAATTTTTTTTATTTAACCTATTTAAGATTAAAAATACAACTATAAAACAAGCAAGTCAAGTGGCAAGGTAATGCATGAGAACATTGATGTAAATATTAAGATGACACAAAACTATATGAATACGACATAATAAGATATGTAATGTACCAATGACTATTGTCACATTGGGACAGGTTTTGCCAATAACAAAGCATTAAAGATGTTTTAAAGCCCAAAATCAGATTAAGCCCTAGCTATATCTCTCTGGGCCAGCCATGATCAAGTGCAGATTTTTTTTTTTTTTTTCAATTCATTTATGGTTGAGTTCTGGGCTGAAATTTTGTCCAAGAGAGAGCTAAAATTATGCCCACTATTAATGTTGATTGCAAAATTCGTGACATAAGAATAAGATATGTACCAATGAAATTTCAATTTTTCTTATGATTTCCTTTTCACAAATAGGACACTGAAAACTCAAAAAAGGAACAAGACCGTCACTTTTGACTATTCTCGGACCACTTTAGCATCTAAACTAATTGACAAATATAACACTTAAGCAAGCCAACGAACCTAAACCTCTCCCTTGTCAAAGGGATCGGATTCCTAATTAATTAACAAAACAAAAGTCGGCGTGGTGATTGCCACCTGACCCTCAAAAAAAAAATTAACAAAACAAATTACAGAAGAAAGCTAAAAAAATATCAAGAATATTACAAAGAGATATCCCCACCATATCTCTAACTAATATTCTCCATTCCATTAGGCAATTGTACAGGCATTTGGATTCTCCTCACTAAACATGGTTGTTAGCCGGTTTGCATCAGTGGCAATGCTGTAAATACCTTCACGCACTGGGGTAGGGTAATACCGGTATTCCCCCGAGAAGTATTCATGTCGTTTTGGTGTGGCTGCCCATCGGGGGAGCGGGGATGGTACATAATGGCCATAACCATACATGTAACCATGCCCTGGATGAGGCTGAGCTGGTTCATGCTGGCTCATGTCAGGCTCGAGTGGTCCTTGCGTTGGTTGGGGTCGATTAGCACTTGGTGGGTGTGGTCCATGAACGAACCGGATCCCTCCACGACTTGGTACCTGATCGGGTTGGTTCGGTACATGATGTGGATCCGGTGCATGAACATGCCGAACCCGCCCCTTGACCGGCACCTGATCCTTTGGTTTGGGCATTTCTGGCTGAGGAGGAGGGGCTTGAGTCGGTTCAGGTTGGGTCATATAGGTCTCAGGTATACCAGGGTTTTGAACCGGCTCGTTCGGGATAATGTAAACGGAATTATTGTTGCTGAAAGTAACTGTTTTTGCCATTGTTCTTGTCTGGTAAATTGAAGGGGGTGAGTATGGCATATTGTAAGCTGAATGATTATTGTCTCCTCCTGCCAAAAATGAACATGATAAAGGAAATGTCAACCCAGATTTAAACTAGACAAATCGAAGACATGCATGCAACCAAGTGAAAATCTACTGCAAATTATCATTAAAAAGTGATAGTGATAATTAAACTACATTAGAGCATATATATATGTATCAAACTAATTGATCAACTCTTAGAAGTACCCCAAACACATAACAGATGGCAGACGCATTTCTTAATTGTTTTTTATATATAAACAAAAACCTTCTCTTTATATAGTTTTTCCATCTAAAAAACAGCTTTAAATCAAACAGCATACCTTTAAAAAAAACATTAATTCTGAATCTATATATAGTACGTTTTGTTTTGGTCAAGAAATTACTTTTATGTATTGAATCTTTGTAGAACTTCTGTATTATAGCATGTGGGGCTGAGGGGTGGGGGGAGTGAAAAATTTAACCATTGCAAAACATGAACATTAATTAAATCAATTTTTTTTAGTAAATAATTAAATCAATTTAGGAAAGAAAAATATCAAACAAAACTGCATGGTGTAAACAGATGGAGAAGAAACATTACCATAGCACTTTGTCACTACCTTGGATAATTTTTTTCCTATAGGATAGCAACCCATCTCTTTCTTTTCTCTCTCTCTCGGCTTACATTCTTATATCTCTCTAGAGGAACTATTATAGTGTGCTCTTTTTAAAGAATATAATAGTTAGGCTATCAAAAAAAGGAAGAATCTCAAAGGAACGATAGATCACCTAACTGATCTGGCCCATAACGCAGACTTCTCTAGTACACCAATTAAACCTTAACAAATTTGTGGTCCAGAATTTTATTGGATAGGATATCAATAAAATTAGTGGAGCTTTGAATATATTCTTTGGGCGCCATCCATACTTTTTGGGTTTCTTTTTTCTCATTCAAACCATAAGTTTCTTTCTTTGTTATTTAACTTTATATAAGGTTTTGCTTCCGTACAAGGTGCAACACATGCAAATTGTCTCACTTACGAAATCGAAAAAGTAGCAACAATAATTTGATACGGTCGACCACAATAAAATTACACAATAATTCTTCTAAAAACAGAAAAGCTTACCAGGACCATTTGATGTTTATTACTACAGTTTGATTTTTTTTTTTTTATTCTTCTTTTTCCGCTTGATGAAAGGATGTAGGCTTGAAGCGAGCCTGTCATTTGTTTATGTTAATTCATTCTATCCAAAAGGAAAAAAAAACACACACACACACAAGTGTGTGTTTAAAACTATATGCAGCTATTCAGAATCGGATTATGTAGTTTTAATAGACAAATTACTAGTGTATCTTTTTCAAGTCCGGCATTCCTGAAAGATACTCATAAGTTATGTACAAGCAAAAACACAAAGAAAAAGAAATGACAAAAAAGTCATTGCCACGCTGTCTATGAGATAGTGAGATGATGACATATCACATATGAAAAAACACGTGTGTGGTTTATCGTCATATGACACCTGTAAGGCTGTAACCTCTCATTAGTACTTAACTATATTTATTTTTTTTAGTAAAATGTACATTTCAATGCTAAGTCTGAGTCATTTAATTTCTTGAAAAAAAATTTCCGAGTCATTCAAGGGATTTCTCATGGAGCGCGTATATATATTGGAAAATTGTATGATTATTTAGCTTAGCTTCCCTGTACTTGTTTTATTTTTCATGAAAATGAAACTGGCTGGCGTTCCCACCTTTTTTCAAAAAAAAAAATTATTTGAAAAAAGAAATTAGCTTAGCTTCCACAGACCACAGTTGTGAAATATTGGATTTGGGGACATGGCCCAAGTTATCAAATGTTCTTTTATGTATTCTTTCTACTGGGCTCAAATTGTTCATAGAAAATCAACTAGAAAACAAGTAGGTGCAAATCAAACCTCTTTCCAGAGAAACGGCCCTATATTTTTTTCATTATAAAAAGCGCAACAAATCATCACAGATGGCAGGGGAAAAGCGCAACTGAAAAATGTTTACTTTTCAGTTTTCAGCACCAAATGCTCAAAAACAGAAAAAACTTCAATGTATCAGATTTCTTATGCGGTTTTGTGCCCCTTGGTTTTCTCCCTTATAACCTTACCTCTACGTATATCAATTAAACCAAGTCTATTCGTATACTCGACCTTATTACTACATGATTTTGCACCTTAATGACCCTGCTTTCAACTGACAAATTGGGCCCACCAAACTCTATGCATTCCAGAAGCCCCACCAGACCAGCATAAAATCCACTACACAATGCAAATTTACTCGCATTCAATCCAATTAATCCACCCTTTTCCTCTTCACATATAAAGCCCTCATCATTACCTCCCCTTCTCTCTCTCTCTCTCTCTCTCTCTCTCACTAATCATGGCCTTTGCCCAACCCCATTTCACCTGCATTATGATCATACCCATTCTTCTCACTTTATCCTTTCCTCCGTTACATGTATCGGCAGACGACTCGTCCACATCATGTCAGTATCCCTGTTTGCCAGCACCAGTTGTACCAGTAACAAACTGCCCGCCACCGCCACCAGAGCTACAGTCACCTGTGACAGGATACTGGAGCTATCCACCTCCACCGACTTCTTGGTACTATCCATATTATTCGCCTCCTAATGGCTACAACATGAATCCTGCACCTCCCCCTCCTGATCCTATGTTGCCTTGGTTCCCTTGGTACTACCACAAGAACACTACCGTCTCCAATGGTAATTCTGCCTTTTGTCAAGATAGCTTTGGTGGATCCAATGTGGCTTTGCTCAGTATTTTTGCAATTTTGATGATACTTTAGAGAGATTAATTGTGTTGGGTTATACTGTAGAAAGCATCATTAGTTATATTTTTGTTGCGACCAATAAACGATATGTTGTTGGGTCTTTGTTTCGCTTTATGAATTATATAGTTGAACATAAAAGAGTACTAGATTCTGGTGATGACAAATCAACTAAGAATTTGAAATGGTTGGTGTTATGGGAGAAACAAAGGTATGGTATAAGTGGGAGGACTGGTGGCTAACTTCTGTGCTTATTCTCTCCTTTAATAAAGTAAATTTTCTTTATTTTTTGTTGCATTAGAAAAATAAACTTTTTTCTTTCAAGCTATATGTATATTTTTGGTTCTGAACCGAATGTGCTAAATTATTAAGGTATCGTTAATGGGATGAGATTTTTATTTCATTATGTATAGTATATAGTTTCTACAAAGCTAGGTTAGTTTAACATTAAAAAGGCCGCAATCTTATAGAATATATATATATTAGCTAGACACATTTCTATGCCTGAGAAGCAAATTACCAAATTGTCATATTCTCTACCACATGATTGCTTGGAGATGGGATTTATGTTTCAATCCCCATCATGTCAATTTGTATCAAAAACAGTTAAGGCACATGCAAATTGCGAGATTTTACATAAAAGTTAGCAAATATTATTCTCAAGTGAAGTTTGGAACAGATCCCCTTGCATATTATTATTGGGAAATTCATGGCTCATGAACCTAGAAGCTTTAATTAACTTGTACTACAATGAGAAATTATTGTTTTTCATTGGATCAATCACTATATATGGCTAGAGAAAATTTTAACTTCTAGAAAGTGACTAATAAACTAACACCAATTAGTATTGTGATTTACCTTTAAGATCTGTATGAACGGCAATCGTCTCCATGCACGCATCAATACAAATCAAACACACACACACACACACATATAACTTCTGCTATATTTGCTTCTTTTACACTACATTGTGTGCAACTAATTTGGTTTCTCCAGAAATTTAGATCACTCTACTAACAAATGGTAAAATCAATCCGGTCAATTTAACAATAAAATCCCGTGCACTGTTATATCAAGAGCATACAAAAAAATGGGAGCACTCGAGGAAAAAAGTAAGAAAGAAACAAAAGAATTAACATATGGAGAACCAGTTCTTGGTCTAGTGACAAAGAGCAATGAATCTCAAGTGAGAGGTCTCAGGTTCGAAATCCGGTTAGAAGATTTTTATAGACATTTAATTTTAAAAAAAATAAGTTGGGAGACTTGACTCCCAATTTATCTTCAAAAAAAAAAAAGAATTAACATATGAAAATTAATACTCATTTTCTATTGTTGAAATAACTCTAAAATACATATGCCATGTATCGAAAGCACTGTAGCATTCTCTTGTCAAAACGAAAAATATATATGCATGGCGTTGACTGTTGTCACTTGTCATAAACTCAAGATTCTACCCAATGAAACTTGCACAAGATTAAAAAAAATAATAATAAAGAAAATTATAGGTACTGATCAATGAACTTCTCCAAAAGCTAGAGGGGGAAAAAAAAAAAAAGGTAGCTGATCTTTTGTTTACCGATCAATGAACTTTTCCAACTCTAACTTAAAGAGTTGATTTTGGGTATTCTTTTAATGAAAAAAAAAAGCACTTTGTTTTGAACTTTTAGGGGGAAAAAAATCAATTTAGTTGTGTTGTAAGTTTCTTTTGACTAATACAATCAATATATTTTTTTTTTCGAAAACTTGGTAGCGACTACCAAAGTCTTATATAATCAATATTGCTGGGCATGGAGTATCTCCTAGTTTGTCATGCATACATAAAAGGGAAGTAAATGAAATAAATTATTGCATTACTCGCCTAAATCCAACAAATTAAAACTTGGAATCTAGTTTTGATCCAGAAATCCAGAACCTAGTTTGTAAGTTGTAACAAGGTAACATACTATTTACTATTATCATTTTTAACCTGGTTTTCTGTGGCAAATTGGCAATGTACGCACGTGCTGACTAGAAATATATTAAAGGAAATTGATTACTGTCATTTGCATTTTTGTCATCGCTTGCTATCGCTAAATAGAAAGTAAACACATAAAACATACAAGGTGAACATATATAACGATCAAAGTGAACACATATAAACAAATAAGTTCAATAAAAATAAATTGATTATGCATATAAAAATCTGAATAAGAGATGACAATACTTTTTGTTTGTAAGTGTTCACTTTGATTCTCTGTATGTTTATCTTGATTAGTTTATGTGTTCATTTTGTATTTAGTGATAGTAAGTGATGGTAAAACTGCCATCCCTATTTCTACCATCGCTACCATCGCTCGAAGCGCTCCCCTCTCCTCACCCAGCGAAGCGAAGCGCTCCCCTCTCCCCAGCGAAGTGATCCCTCTCCTCACCCGGGTACGCTCCCTCTCCCTTCTACGCACTCTTCCGTCTCTATCCTGTGCATCTCTCTCCCTTCCCCCTCTCTTCCTTCTGTGCGTCAGATTTTGTTCACTTTGTTTACTGTATCTGTTCAATTTGTTATTTTAAGTGTTCATTTTGTTTTGACGTGCATTAGACTTTTGTGTTGATTTTATACGTCTCACTTTGTTGGTGTAGATGTTCACTTTGTTCATTCATATGCTCAATTTGTTACTTTTATGTGTTCAATTTGTTTTGCTGTGCGTCAGACTTCTGTGTTTATTTTATGTCTCACTTTGTTGGTGTATATGTTCAATTTGTTACTTTTATGTGTTCAATTTGTTTTACTGTGCGTCAGTGTTTATTTTTTATGTCTCACTTTGTTGGTGTATATGTTCACTTTGTTCGTTCATATGTTCACTTTGTTACTTTTATGTGTTCAATTTGTTTTACTGTGCGTCAGTGTTTATTTTTTATGTCTCACTTTGTTGGTGTATATGTTCACTTTGTTCATTGATATGTTCACTTTGTTACTTTTATGTGTTCAATTTTTTATGTGTTTAATTTATTTTGTTATGCGTCAGACTTCTGTGTTTATTTTATGTCTCACTTTGTTGGTGTATATGTTCACTTTGTTCATTCTCGTGTTCAATTTGTTACTTTTAAGTGTTCAATTTGTTTTGTTGTCTCGCTATTTGATGGGAAAAGAATCATTGATGGAGGCAGAGGGAAGAAGACAGAGAAGAGAAGGGAAGGCGTGGAGGTAGAACGAGAGTGAAGAGGGACGGAAGGGAGTGTGGCGGAGGTGGGAAGAGAGGAGGCGGAGAAGATGAACGTGCTAGGGAAGGAGAGAGGAGAGGAGGAAAAGAGAGTGCGCGTGAGAGGAGAGAGCGGAAGGAGAGCGCGCGTGAGGGAAGAGAGCGAAAATTCAATTTTTAGTTCAGCGATGGCTCGCGATGGTTTATTTGCCGATGATGGTTATAATTCCTGAATAGAAATTTCAAAACCAATTTAGGCCCTTAGAAACAGTTAAGTAATCAAGGCCTGGCCTATTATTTGATTTTGATGCACAACCGTTACTGGGCCTTAAGAGTCATACTCCCTGTTACTGATCCAGGAAGTTGGAGAGGATCCGACTCTATTTTGAAGTTAAAAAATCAGAACCTGTCCAACTTATAAAGTAATAAAAAATCGGATTCTCTCCAACTCCAACTTGTGCGGTTGTGCCCGCTATTATCTAAATTTCAATTTCGCAGAGAGGGAAAAGTTCTCTCCTTTTTAGATCGGTTGGTTCGAACTTCGAACTGCATCAATGGAGCCCGAGAGTTCGTCTCCAGTTCAAATCAGCGAGAGGTACCAAATTTTGAAGGAGAAATTTAAGAGCGAAGGTGTTCGCCGTCTAGTCACGGCTTGTTCCCGTGAGGTGAGATTTGGCCTCTCTTAAACCCTTCTCCTCTTACATTTTGTGTACCTTTTCTTCCTTAAAAGAAGAATTTAACTGTATGTGTCGCTCCAACGTGGCGATTTGTGTGGTGGGTTTTTGTTGTGCTGGCCCCACATCGTTGTACCAGTGCTGGACCTCACTGGTTAAACTTTGTTCCACTGTACCAGTGTAGACTGCTGTATTAGGCCTGTAAATGTTGTAAAGTTTTTAACTTGTACCATCTAAACATGTGATTACAAGTAACCTTGAGTTGTTGTCACACTATAGGACTTTAACAAAGCTTTTGAGGGCTTTACTGAAGCTCAGAAGGATGGCCTTTATCGCTTATTTAAAAATATTGTAAGCTATCTTTTTTTTTCAAACGTTTATCTTTATGATGGTATTAGGCTCGCTTATTTAATGTATATTTATTGTCCTTAAGTTAGCTATTTTGTGGCTTGTGCTCCTGAAGTCTCTTTGCATATTTTTGTAAGAAGTACCAATATTTAGCTGCATTTTAATTTGACAGATATGATTGGCTTTGCAGGTTGTTGAGTCTTTATCATACAATTTGGAGGTATGTCACTTCTTTGATCTTTTTATATATTTCCTTCTAAATATCTGTTTTTCCTGGTAAATGCTATTTTGCAGCTAGTGGAGTAACTAAATGTAATACTTGTTTAACTGCAGAGGGCCCTTGACAAGATCTGCGAAGGATCAAAGGTTTTGTTTTATCCTTTTTCCTGTTTCATGTCAAACAGTGGCACCCCCATCCCCAACAAAAAAAAGGAAAAAAAGACAAAAACCAGAACAAAGAAAAGAAAAGAAAATTAAATGATATTATTGAAAGAAGCTTGGTTTTAAATAATTTCTTACCAATAAGGATCTTGTTTAACGTGCTGGTTGCATGCACATGTTGTTATTCCATCGTCATTGTTAACAAATGTATTGCAATTTGGTTATAGGTTGGTTCTATCCTCAGTAAGGTCGAACATATAATTGAAGAACAATCCCTTGATGTGCTCTCCAAAGATAGGTGAATGGGATTCAAAATTTTAAATAAATTTGTTTCTCTGAAATCCAAGTTGATATCAACATATTGTCTAATTGTATGCCTTAAAATAGTTCTTATATTGGGGACATGCAAGAGAAGATAATAATGGTCAAGAAGGATGAGATAGCTTATCTGAAGAACATACTTGAAAAGGTGTGTACGCTTAGGCTTTATGTACTTTGGGATCTGCTTGTGTCTGAATTTTCTTTTTTTTTTCTTTTTGTATAATTGGTCATGACTTTATCTGATTAAGGTGGAGAAAAGTAATAACCAAATGAGAAGTCACTTAGATATATTGAAGAAGAATCGAGATCTGCCTAGCACGGTAGATGCTGTTGAAAAGGTACTTAACTCCTCTTTTATCATCCTGATTTATGCCAATACTGAATCTGGGCAATAAGATAATCCTAGAATTCCAGATGGAAGCCCCTCTGTTGTGTTTCTGTTCAATTTCAGTTGTAATGGGAAGTTCATATTAGAAATTCAAGTATTCAACAATGCTAAATAACCACAAAAGGAAAAAAAATAATAATAATAAACAATTTCGCTGGTCCATTGAATGTGTTAAGATGCTGACTAAGTGCCTTATTATTCTGAACTTTTAAAGTAACTCGTTTCTATCTCCACACATGCAGCTTAGGAGATGGAATGCTGAATTTGAGAATTTTATGGTCACCTCAAATCATAATTAATATCGAATAATGACTTCACAAAATTTCTTCTATTTACTTTTGTCTTCTCTTTTGCTTTGTGTATGTGTGTGCTTTTATGAAGGTATTAATGCTGGATCAAGTTTAAGTGGATATTATATACGTTCTGTTAATATGCTCGTCCTTTTTATTTAATAGGGACAATCATGCTTTCATTGTATTTTGTTTAATATGCTGACAAGCTAATCTCTTTAGTCTATGGATAGATAGATTTTCAATTGGGAAAATATGTTAGGGTTTCCAGATGTCCAAGTGCCGAAAGTCTCTCAATTTGAAAATGTCTTATTTGCTTTGGGATACTTTTAAGTTCCACAGTACACAATCGTGCAACTGTTGTATACTGTTTAATATGTGGACAGAGGATCTCTTCAGTCTATCTGTTTGCCTTTTCGCCGTATTTAATTAACAAATTGTGTGAGCCTCTTCAGATGTCTAAGTGCCAAAAGTCTCTCAATTTGAAAACTTGTCTTGTTTGCTTTTCTCTACTATTCCACTGTTGAAAAGCTCAAGATCAAGCTTTTTTGGTTAGATTGAGGATTGTGATATTCAAAGCGTTAGGTTTGATAATTTAGACCATGTAAAGATTTGAAGAAACTCTGTATGACCAAGAATACAAATGTCTGACAAATCTAAATGTCTGATTTGTTTCGCCTTTTTTTATGGCAGTTTTTATTAGGTACTGTACCAAAATTTGGTATTCTGTATTCTTCTCACTTAAAAAATTTAGACCATGTAAAGATTTGTAGAAACTCTGTATCACCAAGACTACAAATGTCTGGCAAATCTAAATATATCGTCCGATTTGTTTTCGCCATATTTTTTGGCAGTTTTTATTAGGTGCTGTACCGAAATTTGGTATTCTGTATTCTTCTCACTTGAAAGATCAAAGCATGCAGATTAAGCGAGCCGATGTTTCTGTCTTGCAAGCTTAACATCAGTAGAGAAAGAGCCCAGTATTTCATCGCTAGTAGGTTTAACTGATTTTCCCCCTACTTTCGGATATTTTGGTTACTGATCTGTAGCTGTCAGCATGAGGATTTAATTAGAAATGTACATCAGCCACAAAACAATAACAGTTCGGCCGATTCACCAAATATCAGAACATCTAAAAGGTTGATTCACATTATCCGTTTTGAGTAGTGTTTCGTGTTCCAAGTGTTGTTAAACAATGCTCAACATATAAAGTTCCCATCATCGCTGACGCCAACCTTAGGTTGCTCGAGTTGAATTATTTTATATTTTTCAAGTGCTTGCAAGATCCGAGTTTAGAAATGAACCTTCAAGGGTTGACAAGTAACTATTGTAATCGTCGAAATTCAAAGCATATCAATTTAGTCAGTTTTTAATTGACAAACAAATTGATCTTCCCTTAAACATTCCTTAAAAAATAAATACCATTTTCATCTAATGCAGTCATCTTAGCAATATAGATAATATGTATGAATACTAATATAATTATCTATGACAGTCGTATCAATAGAGAAACACTAAATTGACATCTGTACCATTATAAAATCATATATTGCAGTCATTTTAGCATTGAACGGCTTAGTCATGCTCCCTATCTAGCATTCCTCATTACCTTTTATTCAACACCGGTGCTTACTAATTGTTGAATCACATAAATGCACCTAAGAATTTATAATGATTGCACTCGGTGGTATGTGTAAACATTACCCCCAGTATCCCCAACCTCCAAATCCAAAGAAATAGAGAGCCTCCAACGAAAACCAACACCAGAGGAAGAACTTTGCCCTTGTCAAATTGAATTCTCAGAGGAACACACGTTCCAGTTCGTTTAACTCATTCTAAAATAGCAGAATTCAATGATTTAATAGTTCTTCGGCGCCACATGGCAGTCTCTGGATCAAACCTAAGCTCCCAAGTTGGCCAGTAGTGCAGATCTTGTTTGAGAGTTAGTACGCGGGGCTTCCCATTTAAATGCACTGTACGCACTCTCACAAACTCACTATGCTCCAAACCCTAATTTCATAAACAAAAGGTAGCAATGAAGGAATCAAACTTTAAAAATATTTTAAGGACAACTTCAAATGCCAAAATCAAATCACATGCAAGGTATCTCCTGACGTCTTTAATTACCCAACTACCCTGTTCCTGTAGATTGAGAGTGGAGTTTTAGCTTCCTCCTGAAAGACTGAAGGAGCACATGACTCTCAGAGCATAACATTCATGGCCAATAACTTTTCATTCTGCTTTTCCAACTTTCTTTTATTTTATTTTGGTTGGAGGGTATACATTCATTCTTGTTCTTTGGAAATATAGTTTACCTGAGCCACTTGAATGAAGGTTTCTAAATCAGGAGTCGGCTTGCCATTAACTTCAACTATCCACTGAAGAGCATAAAGGCCATATCTATGCACTGGGCTCCCCTGGCACCATCTATACAATCATTGAAACTAGCTTTTAATACAGAATCAACTAGATAAATTTAGTAATAGTTATTTTGTCTAACTGTGACAAACCTCCCAGGATACAAATAGTTGTTACCTTGCAACATAGACACCATGGCCTTCTTCAGGAAGAAATCCTAGGGCTCTAACAGCTGGATGTGGATCCTGAATTATGCAACCACACCAGTTCACCATTCTTGTGGTACCGTTGCCATCTCTTATGTCTGTACCAACTACTATATCCATCTCCTTCCCCTGCACATTAAGCAGGACCACCACCATCATCATTGTCACCACACCAAATTATCATATAAGTATTGAAATTACTATTGTTGATACTATTACTGGTCTTATGGCTCCAAATCTCAATTTTAATATTCAAAAGGCTGATCCAAGCTGCTCTATTCAATCTTCATGTGGAAATCTTATGGGAAATGAAAAGTTTTCATTTTTTAAGTTTATTATTGATAGAGAGGAAACTAGCGATTTTAAGAATTATAGACTCTGCAATAGAAACACAATATAAAAAAAAAAAAGAAATGTAATATTTGATTCCTACAAGATTTCAATATTTAGATCAATTTGAACATCTTGTGTAGACTTTGAATCTCAAAAAATTGACTTCAATCAAGTGCTATGCATAGCACCAAAGAGGCAAATACTTGAAAATATAATAATAAATCAGAAAATCATAACCCTGTTTTATTAACAAAAACTCCAAACCTGTCGAAAGATTGTCATACTGAGCGACCCATCATGACCAGTGGTTTTGTCCAACTCTTGGCAAGCAATTTCAACATCACGAAAATTTGTGATTGGTTCTTTGTTGATAGCAAGAACCATGTCACCTTGTTCTAGAAGGTTTTCTGCCTTGGATCCAGCCAAACAACCTTTGACTCTTAACACTTGCCTTCTAACCGGATCCTTCTTAGCTAAAGCCTAGTTAGAAACAATCAAGAGCACTTGTGGTATAAAAATGTTGACCATTTTATCAATACAAACAGATAGTGAATCTCCATCACAGCATCAATTTATTGTATGATGCTAGCTAAGCACCGAATTAATGTTTAATTTTCCAAATTTGGGACTATCGTACGAAATAATTTTGAGAGACAGAAATGAAGAAAAACCAGAAGAAAATATAAAAAAAGAAGATATTGAAATGGCAACAAAATGAATTTCTGGTTTCAAGCACGTGAATCTTAAACAAGTAATTTTTTTCCACATCTTAACAATTAGGTCAACCAATTAGATGTAAATTTTGCATTGCTACTTCTAGGCAACCTCTCTACAAAGTTACAATTCCAATTTTCTTTATTTTTCCTTTTTAAGAATTTAATCATTAATGCTTCTTTTAGCATGTTTGAAAATTTATTGCTGATTCCATAACAAGAATCCCCTTCTATTCTCAACACCAGAAAAAAGAGTACATTACCTGCACCCAAGTGTCAGGTAAACCAAAACTTCTAGCCTTAGAAAGCAAAGTAGGATAGAGCTCGGCTTCTAAAAGTCTGACTAGTGGCATTGGCCTCTTAACACCATTTATTAAAAGAGGAGGCCCATTGCACCCTCCGGTAATTATCTTAGTAAGCACTTGGCTAATGGCATAAATTGGTATGCCTCTCACAAATTGATGGTCCTCAGACGAACTACATCCGTATTTCAACTGCACAAGCCAAGTTGGTACAATTATTATGCAAAACTTAATTTGAACAAAAAGCATTTTATATGTAAAGCATGAAAAATTGGGACAAAAAATTTGTCAACTAATAACAAACAAGAATTAAGGCATCAAGGTTCAGTGCGAGGATTTTGTTCTGGGATATGATACCCTTCTGGCAGCATACAGAGGCATATTTGATTCTACCATCCCTTTAGGCGCAAGACTGTTTGTTTCCCTTCTTCTCACATTCCTCTTCTTCTTTGAGAATGCAGATTTTCTTCGAATCTGCTCGAGAATGATTGTTTTTACTCCTAGATGTTTGAAACTTTTATTGCCTCAATTTCTAAAGAATGAAGGAATGAAGTCGACTTAAAATCTGAACTCAATAATTACAAGTTTAAGATAAGCTCTGAAATTGCAACTCTCTGGCTTGACAGAACATGTGTTGGATCAAACTTGCAGCTAACTCTCCAATCATTCCTAACCTAATGCTTTCTCTCTTCATAATAGCATGGAACTGGTACACATTTGTGAGTTTACCTTCGGTAGATGAGACGCATAATGTTGAGTTTACCTTCAGTAGATAGGTTTTCCTTTTTGTCTGTGGGAATACTTGACTATTAATTGATATATGGAGAACACCAGATGTAGGCAGATCTTAGTGAGCTGCTATTTTGCTTTTTGCTTGAACTTCTCTTATAAAATATCTTTGCCAGTATGTAAAATATCATGCTGACTGAGATTTCATGGCATACTATTTGTCTCATGCCAAAAGTTGCAAATTCAAACTAATTGGAACTTCTTTGGAGATTAAATGTGGTACAATTCATAATGTCATGTGTACAGAAGGAAAGCTTCATTCTTCTACAAGAATCTATAGAAATTATCTATTAACGTCAAAACCTGCTCCTGCTTGGTTTTATAGGTTTCATTCTGCCAGTCATGACGAAGAACAACTCGTATAGATTTTATCAGCACCTAATTATTGCACAGAGTCAACGTAATTGAAAAGTAAGAAATATGCATGAGTACCTGTGTAGAAAAACTGGCCCATAATGCTTGGACCCTTCCTTGTTCATCAGTAAGAATGCCAGAAAATGTACTTCCAAAATCTACATTAATGTTGTATCATGCAACAGAGTACTAGCCCAAGATGGATCACCAAAGGTATCAAAATAAGGAGAAAAGGTTAACTTACCAGTATCAAGTTCAATCACCTCCATGTTCATGGCGCGATAGCGGGGGCTGTCAGCAGAGCCAATATTTACTGCTGCTGAAGGGTTGGTAATGATTGATTTCCGAGAAGTGGCCTGCAGGCTCCGGCTTAGCCCTACCAGATAAACTGAGTCTCCTCTCCTCAAAGCAGGCTCTAAAATAGTGTTCAAGGTTTAAGACAATAAAGTATATTAAAAAAATGGATACAAATTAATAGGGAGGGAAATGCTGTCAATCTAAATTTTATGAAATATCTGCTGTAAAATGCAAGCTTCTTAAATTGATGGTGAGAATCTATACAGTCAACAAAGGACCACATAAACTGGCGTTCACCGATATAATATTTAAAACAAGATTACTGTTTTCGGCTCTACTGTTTGAAAGCAAAATTCCAGCATAACCAACTAGAAAGGGTTCAGCTTAAAGCTCTAAAGCAAGGATAAAATAAACACACACACACACACATTACAATAAGTAGTGAAATTAAGGGAGGGTGAGGTGGCTAACCAGGAAGAAGCTTAGCAGCTCGAACTATGGAAGCACCAGCACCAAGAGCAGAAGGATCATAGGCAACCAATGCAAAATTATGGACTGGGTGCAGGAAAACAACCTAAAACCCAGGAAAAAGGAGGAACAAAAAAGAACACCACAGTTCAAATGAGATTCAGTTGCTTCAACAAGGGTTTGAAGGAATCAAGAAAAAATAATGTTCTAACACAAAATATATTTGTTAACAATCGATCTTAATTCTTAATTGTCAACACCAATTTACCTCAGCAGGTATTTCAATAGGATAAGCCGCAAAAGACAGCATTACATCAGAAACAAACACAGCAACTGTGTTTCTGTCAACAGCAGCCAAGCCGAGGTTCTCTGAGTGGTATACTATAACACCGGTCCCAAAGAAATGTTGCGAATGCACACCATCAAGCATGCATGATTGCGGCACATGAACCTAGATATCCAGATATCACAAAAAGCCACAAGAAAATTATCTAGACACAGTAATCTAGCAATTTATTTATTGTATATTTTGGAAGCACACTCTCAGGCATTATTGGCCAGTTTGTAACACAGGTATTGTCACGTAGAGTTGTATTCAACCTTGCTGACTTGGTGCAAGAATTACAAGCTGGTCGAGCAGCAATCTCAATCCCACAGAAACAGTTACATAACATAGTATCTATATAGTATGATACCTATAACTCGTGCATAGAACTCGATCAAACAGCCAAAAGAAGACACAATTCTTGAACCCCAATTCAACCAATATACAGAGTAAACTGACTGAATCTTTTCTCATTTTAGTTAACTGTAAAAATTTTATAATAATAAAAAAGAATTTACCTCAAACATTACAAGGGCAGGCTCAATAACTTCCTCAGCCAAAGATGCATTACTCACTGCTGCCCCAATCTCAGGTGACATATCCTCGGTTGTACCATCCATACTTGCATATTCCTGGTCCATATTTCTATCTGGTACACCATCCGACAAAACATTCCCTTCAAACATAGAAGTATCCTCTTCTACCCTTCTCCTCTTTTGTTCTGAACTCAAATCACCTCCATCAGCTAGGGTTTCTTCATCTGTTTGCATTTTGACACAGCCATCGGCTACAGCTTCCATGCCAGTTTGGTAGTTATGGTCCATTAGACCTGGTTCGCCAACACTGGAGCATTGGTCTATCTGACTTTGATCAGTGTGAAGAGGAGGAGATGATAACATGGGTGAGGACGAATGAATTGCAGGTTTGCTGGTCCACATCCCAGTTACACCATCTCTGGTGTATATCCGGGGAGGTGCATACCATTCATGACGGTTTATAGTCACTAAGACAGACTACAAAAAGAGAGTGAAAGATTAGCTTTAATATCAAATCATACAGAGAGGGTGATACTTTATATAATACGTGCAACCATATTAATATCATTTCTGGTAGTAGGAGTTGCAGCAGACAATTTTAAACTAAAATAAATAAGAAGGTTAAGTACAGCACAATATAGCTAGACAGATCCTAACTTTTCAAAGATGTTAGGAAGATCATGTCCATAGTAGACATTAGGCCTACATTTTGGTTCCCATTGCTTGACTTGAGTTGATGGGTAAAGGGAGAAAAGGCCAAACAAGTTGGGAAGATCATGTCCATAGTAGCAAACACATCTTTCCATCACAGTAACTAATGTTCAATGTTGTTTAACAATTTAAATCGTTTTGTGTGGTTTGCAATTCTAGACAATATTGTACATACTCAAAAAAAAAAAAAAAAAAAAGAACCTTATTTCGGTGTCGATCAGAGTAGCTGACATACTCGAGGGGGACCCGAGCACCTCTAGACAGTTTTGAGAGAACCGCGATAAAATCATCTAACTTCTCAATATCTGCACCAGCAAACTTTTTTATTATAGCATGGCGTGGCACAGATGCTCGAGAAAGCATATACCTAGCAATTCAAGTGAGTACAAGATAATCTCAATATAAATAATTTACAGAAATTATACTGCACTAATTTTACTTAATCAAAGAAGTGCTACATATTTGTGTTAATTTAGTACTTTGAGAGTGCTTACCCTTGCTCAGCAACATAAACAAGGCCACACTTGAAACAGAAATTTCGAGCCTGAAGTTGGAAAAAATAATTTATTAAGGAAAATCTAATATTTTATAAATCACCAAAAAGTTAATACAACAAATGAAGCTCGTCTGACTAAAAAGTACACAGCAACTTAAGCACCTGCTGGTATGAGAGAGAGTGAATAACAGCGCCACTGATTTCCAAGAATGAATTTGGGGTTATAGAATGCAAATCCTGAACCTGCAAAAAATTCCCAACAGGCAATAAGAAAAACAGTTATGCATATAAGTACTGTGGAAAAAGAAAAAAAGAGATTAAAAATATGAAAAGGAATTTTTGACAATCTTAACAACAGACATCAAATCAATCCAAAAACACCAAAAATATAGAGATAACAGGTTGAAGATATGTTATAGGAAATAAGATAGGCTACCAACCAAATTTCATCCAATTTCGAGCATCATTTTGATGGCATAATGGGTTGTTAAATACATGCAATTTGAAAAGTCCCAAACGAACAGTGAAACATACTATAAGACTGTTATTTCTAGAGATGTGATACATTTAAATAGAGCCTTTTCTCAAATCTCGATATTCAAAACTGAAACAACTGATCCGGGCCAAACTTTACATTTTTATACTTCTTATGCTATATTTTTCTGAAGAAGGTCCGTTGATCTAAAAGATTATAAACTGATTAGTAGCAATGGTTTCTCTCTATCAAAAATAGTTAAAAAGTAAAACAATGTAAAAAGAGGTTTCCAACAAGATTTTGATATGTTGATCCCATTGATCATTAACTTTTAGTTGTTCATATTTGGACCCAAAGTAATGGCACATCTTTACTTCGCAAATCACCATAACTGAACTACATATAAATATACACAATATAAAATGTTGGATTTCAAAATAGAACTTTATTCATCACAATTGCAATAGAACTTTATTCATCACAATTGCAAGACTGTCAACTAATTGTCAAAATATAAATACCTTTAATTGCACTGTTGAAGGAGCTCCTCCTCTTTCAATTTGCAGCTCTATCACCTTATCTACACTGTCATCAAGTAAGGTCTCCAAAGTAAGAAATTGAGTCATGACCTGCATGAAAAGTGTAAATCTAGGGTTTACTTGGTACTCTGCCATTTTTTTAGCTCTCACTTCAAAAGACAAATAAAAAGATTCAAGTTATAGTAATTTATCTTGAAAGAACTTAGTTAGGATACTGGATAAATGAAATTGGGAAACCAAGCCTGTCCAATTGTGCTCGCAAGAATAAACTTAATGTTTCAATGATTTTATATGACTTACTGAGTGATGCTTGAAGGATTGTCAAACCACAATTAAAATGATAAAAAAAAAAAAAATAGAAGTACACCTAGAACTTAGTTTGAAATTGACATTACCGACAAGCTTCCAAATGATTACATAACTGCACAAGAATAAAAAAAAAATAAAAAAAAAAACTTAGCTGGTAAATCAGCTCACCTCTCCATTTGCACAAACTAATATATCACCCGGTTGTAGATGCTTATGTGCAGGACCACCTGGTACCTACAAACATAGGTATCACCAAAACTCGTTAAATATTCTGAGTAGATTGCACAACAAAAGAATACCAGCTCCAAAATAGAACCAAACATAACCACCTACCACAGAATCAACCACAAGCATTCCTGTCTCACCTACAGGAGAAACTTGGCGCACCATCTACAAAAGAGTAAAAAAAGAATGTAAGTAAGTAAGAATAAAGAGACTGAAAATGTTAATGACAGTAGGAACAAACATTATGCAAAAGTAACATCAGTAATTGGGGGGGATGGAAATGTACTTGTTCTGTTTCATTCTGAAGACCAAGTCGCCGAGTCTCATCAAATCCTTTATGCAAAAAGGTAACCTAACAAGAAGACAGAATTTTTGCTGTTATAATGAGAAAAAAATCAAGGAAAACCATCATGATTTGCACTTATCTAAACACAAGCCACCAAACTATGGAGACTGCCTTTTTGATACAAGAAAATCAGCAGCTAATTAGGTCACTACAGGTCTAAAATTATCAATGAAGCTCACCTGGAGGGTACCACGAGGAATAGAAACAGATTCAGGCTTGCTTCCAAATGTTGCCCAGCTTGCTTGTATCACCTTAAGAGCTCTGACAACCTTTTCATAGGGTTTAAGAAAAGCACGACAAAAAGAATTAGAAACAACAAAAAGAAAAACTGCCAAAATGCAGGGTTTTTTCAAAGCAATAAGATCCTTTAAAGTTCCCTATGAAAAGAAATAATTTTTCTCCTTCCGCTGTATTTATTTTGGATTTAGGTAAAAAAGACAGTTGTTAAGGAGAAAGAAGAATATTACTCGCTCCAAGGGAAGAAAGAAGGCAGAAGCACTGGACGATTTGCTACCTGCATTTAATGCTACGGCTCTGCCTTTGCAATCCACCACAGGTGACCCGCTGGACCCACCTTTTGTACCAGATGCTGCCTATTAAGGTTTATAAAAGATCAGAAAGGAAATGGCATTGTAACAGTTTATCCATTGCTGTAATCCATGAAACTGAGTTCTAAAATTAATTACCTGCATGTAGAATGTGTTGAAGTCATTATACCCGTCCCTGAGACCAACACACAAAAAAAAAAAAAAAATCAGTTTTTTTTTTATTTTAACGAGACAAGGACATTGTACTCTGACAAGTCAGCATTTTACTTTTTGAAAGTAAATGACATTACAATGAAAATGAATTTTAATTACACAAAAAAAAAAGCTCCACAGTTTGCAATTAACAAAGGATTATCTAAAAAACAAAACAAATACTTTTTGTAGTGTGGTGCCTCCCTATCAAGCCGTGCTAATGTTCCTGCCAAAATGGAGACCTGCATTTGACACCACAAAAATATTCGTGAAGAGTAATTATATCAAATCCAAGAAATATATAAAATTAAAGTCGAAAAGAAATTTAGCACATCTTTTGTCTGAACCCGCAAGTTTCTACAAGATTAAAGTTGCATTTGTAACAGAGTGCTTCACCAGACATCATCTTGTTGCCAGGAAGACATTCACTGATATAATGGAGCTTATTTATGGTTGATGTTTTGGTACAGAGTGGTATGTGATACTTAGTCCTTATAAGACACCAAGGTGCTTCACATAAGAATTATGCCTGACAAGTCAGCACCGAGAATTAAGAAGCAATCCTATTCATGGTGGCCAACTTTAACATATCTGTAAGATGGTATCTAAAATATAAATCAAGGTTTGAAAAAGGTCTTGAGAAACAATATGTTGACCTTTTCTCCACTATCATTGCCTACTACACGAATCTCGAGACCAACACAAGCAGCTTCAGGCGCAAGAGGGATCTCTTCGTACTTTAGAAATTTAACTGCTTCAGGATCATAGCGAAAGAAACCAAAATCATGCACCTATTTTTTAAAACAAAGGAAAAGCATAACATGACTACATTGCCAGAACTACTCGTATCAAAAAAAAGGAACAAAATAATAATTAATATTGAGTTACTTACAGGATCTCTATATATGGGGTGTACTGGAATCTCCTCACGATTGACAAACATGGCCTCGGCAACAACGGGACCTACATGCACCAACAAGCATGTGGCAAATCAAAAAATGAACAAGAGAGGAAAAAAGAAAGCACAAATTATGTAGACAATAGAAATTAAAAGATTTTATCTTGATTTTAAGTATTTGATGCTAGAGTTAATTGTTCTAGAAAACCGCTCTCAGTTCATCCGCCCAACAAATTAACAATTCTGAACTTCTCTGACCACAATCAACACATTGCTTGTTTTCAAATTAAATTACCATTTATAACCAAATTTAAAAAGCCAAATCCATCAAACCTGATCACTTATCAATGATCAATTTCTTATCAATGAAAGTCGTCTGTGTACTTACTCTCATACAACAATAAAGATGCAAGATTGATTTATTTATCCTTTCCTCTTACCAGGTTTTACAACATGGCGATTGGTGAGAATAACCCCTCTCTCTTTATCAACTACAAATCCAGTGGCATAGCTGGCTCCAGCTTGCTCCGTATCAAACGCTCTCGGCGCAGTCGTACGAAGCACCACCACTGCAGGGACCACCGCCGCCAGAGCCCTCCGCCAGTCCTCCGCTGTGGCCGCCGCCGCACCTCCTCCGGCCGCCGCCTCTATCTCCGCCATCTCCTCCATCCGAAGCGTTGAGATTAGTGCTGATTAGGGTTCTGGGTTTTGGTGGAGGTTGGATGGAGAAAGGGAGAAGAGGAAAGGAGAGAAGGAGAGAAGGAAAAGTGTGAAAGCTCAAAAGAGAAACGAAAGTTTTTTTTGGCGTTTCTGTGTCAGTTCTTCATTTTGGTACTGTCAAGCTGGAGCTAACCGGGTTTAGGTTAGGCACTAGCGTCTAGTTGGATCGGGTTTCATGTTTGAACCCGACTAGGTGTGAAGTAGAATCCAAATATTAAAAAGAAGGGATGTTGTGCAGAAATTCTATTAACAATAACTTAATTGAAAATCATAATTTTCTTTTTCAAAAATGAAAAAATGAAGTTTATTAAAGGGTTGATCAATTATCAAGCGATTGAAAAATTTTATTATCCATTTTTTTAATTTTATCTTCTTCTTTGATTCTATTATATGTGCTAGTGCTAATTGATCGAACTTTTAGGACACTTGGACTCTTGAATTAATATATATACAAATATTCATAATGTAAATAAAAAAAATGCATGGGTGAAAATAGAATTATATTCATATTTATTTGAGTAAGGACAAAACTAAAATTATAATTTGAGCTCACATATTTTGATGTTTCAAGATAAAAATTGCAGGTATTTATTAATTTTTATTCTTTTAAACTAAAGAATTTTGATAATTCATAATCTGTTTAGATAGAATATAAATGAATAGAATAATATTTCTTCAATCTTCACAATTTATTTTATGGAACATTTATTATGTAGTCAGATAGTCGGATTTCAACTTAAGAAACGAACTATACTTCAAAAGAGATCATTATGTCTAGATATTTAAAATTTTTATTTAAAAAAGGACGCAATACTACGTAGTATGTCTGATTAGTGGATAATTTATTGATATTGTAGCTTACTTATCAAGATTTGATGTTGATTAATCAAGTCAACGTTTTTTTTTTCTTTGAAACACATCAAGTCAACGTTGACTAATCGATTTTGGAGGTCCATTATTAATCGTCGAAAATCCGCAAAGTGCCTAAAAAATATTCATGATGTTTAATTTTAAACCACCATCAACTATTCGGTCCACTTAGTGACTTCACTGCCAATCGGTGGTCAATTTTTCATTTTTTCTTACATAACTTATTTGTGTAGCAGGCCTTCTAGTGATGCTTCTTTTTGGAGATGCTAAACCGGTTCTCGTTAGGGGTGAAAACGGAAACTGCTTCAACCGTTTCATCGTTTCGTTTCGTTTCGTCTAAAATGAAACGATAACGGTCATGGATTTCAGTTTCGTTTCAAGAACGAAACAGTTAACGCAATTATATGGTAGTTTCATCCATATAACGAAACGTGCCCGTTTTGTGATCATTGTTTCGTCCGTTTCGTTTTATAATATTGGATTATACATGGTATTACGCATATATAGTGCAAATGATGAAATTTTGAGAATCATTTGAGCATTTCAATCGTTTCTGGACTCATTCTTACTCAATTCATCACAATAATCTACATTTAAACACTTTATATTGTCTAGAATATGATTCTTATGTTATTTATTCAAAAATATTGGATTATACATGGTAATTATGAACATAAAGTGCAAATAATGCAATTCTGAACATTATTTGAGCATTTCCATCAGTTCTCGACTCATTCTTAGTCATTTCATCACAATAATCTACATTTTAAATCTTTATACTGTCTAGAATATTATTCTTATGTTATTTATTCAAAAGATTGGATTATACAAGTAAATTACGCATATAAAGTGCAAATAATGCAATTCTGAGCATCATTTGAGTATTTTAATCATTTATGGAATCATTCTAAGTTATTTCATCACAATAATCTACATTTAAACTCTAAATACTGTCTATAATATGATTCATATGTTGTTTACTCAAAAATATTAGATTATACATGATAATTACGCATGTAAATTGCAAATAATGAAATTCTGAGCATCATTTGAGCATTTCAATCGTTCCTGGATTCATTATAAGTAATTTCATCACAATAATTTACATTTAAACACTTTATACTGTCTCGAATAAGATACATATGTTGTTTAATCAAAAATATTGGATTAGACATGTAAATTACGCATATAAAGTGCAAATAATGTAATTCTGAACATTATTTGAGCATTTCAATAGCTTCTTGACTCATTCTAAGTAATTTCATCACAATAATCTATATTTAAACTCTTCATACAGTCTAGAATATGATTCATATTTTTAGTATTCAAAAATATTGGATTATACACGGTAATTACGCATATATAGTGCAAATAAGGCAATTCTGAGAATCATTTGAGCATTTCAATTGTTTCTGGACTCATTCTAAGTCATTTCATCACAATAATCTACATTTAAACTATTTATACTATCTTGAATATGATTCATTTGTTATTTATTCAAAAAGATTGGATTATACATGGTAACTGCGCATATAAATTGTAAATAATGCAATTCTGAGCATCATTTGAGCATTTCAATCGTTTCTGGACTCATTCTAAGTCATTTCGTCGCAATAATCTATATTTAAACTCTTTGTACTGTCTAGCATATGATTCATATGTTATTTATTCAAAAAGATTGTATTATATATGGTAATTACTAATATAAAGTACAAATAATGCAATTCTGATCATCATTTGAGCATTTAAATCGTTTATGGATTCATTCTAAGTCATTTCATCACAATAATCTACATTTAAACTCTTTATATTGTCTTGAATATGATTCATATGTTATTTATATAAAAAGATTGGATTAGACATGGTAATTACGCATAAAAAATGCAAATAATACAATTCTGAGCATCATTTGAGCATTTCAATCGTTTCTTGATTCATTCTAAGTCATTTCATCACAATAATTTACATCTATACTCTTTGTAATGTCTAGAATATAATTCATATGTTATTTATTCAAAAATATTGTATTATACATGGTAATTACGCTTATAAATCGTAAATAATGCAATTCTGAGCATCATTTGAGTATTTCAATCATTTCTAGATTCATTCTAAGTCATTTCATCACAATAATCTGCATTTAAACTTTTTATACTGTCTAGAATATGATACATATGTTGTTCGTTCAAAAATATTAGATTATACATGATAATTACGCATATAAAGAGCAAATAATGTAATTTGAGCATCATTTGAGCATTTACATCGTTACTGAAATGATTCCAAGTCATTTCATCACAATAATATATATTTAGACCCTTTATACCGTCTAGAATATGATTCCTATGTTAGTTATTCAAAAAGATTGGATTATACACCTTAATTCGCATATAAAGGGCAAATAATGCAATTCTGAGTATTATTTGAGTATTTCAATCGTTTCTGAATTCATTCTAAGTCATTTCATCACAATAATCTCCATTTTAACTCTTTAATCTGTCTATAATATGATTCATATGTTATTTATTCAAGAAGATTGGATTATAGATGGTAATTACGCATATAAATTGCAAATAATGCAATTCTGAGCTTCATTTGAGCATTTTAATCGTTTCTGGACTCATTCTTAGTCATTTCATCACAATAATATACATTTAAACATATTATACTGTCTAGAATATGATTCTTATGTTATTTATTCAAAAAAGATTGGATTATACATGGTAATTACGCACATAAAGTGCAAATAATGCAATTCTGAGAATCATTTGAGCATTTCAATCGTTTCTGGACTCATTCTAAGTCATTTCATCACAATAATCTATATTTAAACTCTTTGTACTGTCTAGGATATAATTCATATGTTATTTATTAAAAAAGATTGTATTATATATGTTAATTACGCATATAAAGTGCAAATAACGCAATTCTAAGCATCATTTGAGCATTTCAATAGTTTCTGGATTCATCCTAAGTAATTTCATCACAATAATCTACATTGAAACTCTTCATACTATCTAGAATATGATTCATTTGTTATTTATTAAAAAATATAGGATTATACGTGGTAATTACACATATAAATTGCAAATAATGTAGCTCTGAGTATCATTTGAGCATTTCAATAGTTTCTGGACTCATTCTAAGTAATTTCATCGCAATAATATACATTTAAACTCTTCATACTGTCTAGAATACGATTCATATGTTATTTATTCAAAAATATTGGATTATACACTGTAATTACGCATATATATAGTGCAAATAATGTAATTCTGAGTATCATTGGAGTATTTCAATCGTCTCTGAATTCATTCTAAGTCATTACATTACAATAATGTACATTTAAACTCCTTATACTGTCTTGAGTATGATTCATATATTCTTTATTCAAAAAGATTGGATTATACTTGATAATTACGCATATAAATTGCAACTAAAGTAATTCTCAACATCATTTGAGCATTTCAATCGTTTCTGGATTCATTCTAAGTCATTTCATCAAAATAATCCACATTTGAACTATTTATACTGTCTAAAATATAATTCATATGTTATTTATTCAAAAAGATTGGATTATACGTGGTAATTACATATATAAAGTGCAAATAATGTAGCTCTGATTATAATTTGAGCATTTCAATATTTTTGGGACTCATTCTAAGTAATTTCATCACAATAATCAACATTTAAACTCTTCATACTGTCTAGAATATGATTCATATGTTATTTATTCAAAAATATTTGATTATACATGATAATTTCGCATATAAAGTGCAAATAATGCAATTCTGAGCATCATTTGTACATTTACATCGTTTCTGAATAGATTCCAAGTCATTTCAACACAATAATCTACATTTAAACTCTTTACACTGTTTAGAATATTATTCATAGGTTGTTTATTCAAAAATATTGGATTATACATGGTAATTACGCATATAAATTGCGGATAATGCAATTCTGAGCATCGTTTGAGCATTTCAATCGTTTCTGGATTCATTATAAGTCATTTCATCACAATAATCTTCATTTAAAATTTTTATACTGTCTAGAATATGATTCATAAGTTATTAATTCATAAAGATTATATTATAAATGGTAATTACGCATATAAAGTGCAAATAATGCAATTCTGACCATCATCTGAGCATTTCAATCGTTTCTGGATTCATTCTAAGTCATTTCATCACAATAATCTATATTTAAACCCTTTATACTGTCTACAATATGATTAACATGCTATTTATTCAAAAAGATTGGATTATACTCGTAAATTACGCATATAAAGTGCAAATAATGCAATTCTGAGCATCATTTGATCATTTCAGTCGTTTTTGAACTCATTCTAAGTCAATACATCATAATAATCTGCATTTCAACACTTCATACTGTCTAGAATATGATTCAAATGTTGTTTATTAAAAAAGATTGGATAATACATGGTAATGACGCGTATTAACTGCGAATAATGCAATTCTGAGCATCATTTGATCATTTCAGTTGTTTCTGAACTCATTCTAAGTCATTTCATCATAATAATCTATATTTATACCCTTTATACTGTCTAAAATATGATTAACATGTTATTTATTCAAAAAGATTGGATTATACTTGTAAATTACGCATATAAATTGCAAAAAATGCAATTCTAAGCATCATTTGAACATTTCAGTTGTTTCTGAACTCATCCTAATTCATTTCATCATAATAATCTTCATTTAAATACTTCTTACTGTCTAGAATATGATTCATATGTTGTTTATTAAAAAATATTGGATAGTACATGGTAATTACGCATATAAACTGCGAATAATGCAATTCTGAGCATTATTTGATCATTTCAGTCGTTTCTGAACTCATTCTAAGTCATTTCATCATAATAATCTTAATTTAAACACTTCATACTGTCTAGAATATGACTTACGTGTTGTTTATTAAAAAAGATTGGATAATACATGGTAATTACACATATAAAGTGCAAATAATGCAATTCTGAGCATCATTTGAGCATTTTAATCGTTTCTGGATTCATTCTAAGTCATTTCTTCACAATAAACCACATTTAAACACTTCATACTGTCTACAATATGATTAACATGTTATTTATTAAAAAAGATTGGACAATACATGGTAATTTCGCATATAAACTGTGAATAATGCAATTCTCAGCATCATTTGATCATTTCAGTCGTTTCTGAACTCATTTTAAGTCATTTCATCACAATAATCTACATTTAAACACTTCATGCTGTCTAGAATATGATTCATATGTTTTTTATTAAAAAATATTGGATAATACATGGTAATTACGCATATAAACTGCGAATAATTCAATTCTAAGCATCATTTGATCATTTCAGTCGTTTCTGAACTTATTCTAAGTCATTTCATCACAATAATGTACATTTAAACACTTCATACTGTCTAAAATATGATTCCTATGTTATTTATTCAAATATATTGGATTATACACGGTAATTACGCATATATAGGGCAAATAATGCAATTCTGAGAATCATTTGAGCATTTACATCGTTTCTGAACTGATTCCAAGACATTTCATCCGAATAATCTATATTTATATCCTTCATACTATCTAGAATATGATTCATATGTTATTCATTCAGAAAGATTGGATGATACATGGTAATTACGCATATAAATTGCATATAATGCAATTCTGAGCATCATTTGAGCATTTCAATCATTACTGGATTCATTATAAGTAATTTTAATACAATAATGTACATTTAAACTCTTTATATGTTCTATAATATGATTCATATGTTGTTTATTCAAAAATATTAGATTATACATGATAATTGCGCATATAAATTGCAACTTATGCAATCCTGAGCATCATTTGAGCATTTCAATCGTTCCTGCATTTATTCTAAGTCATTTCATCACAATAATCCACATTTAAACTCTTTATACTGTCCAGAATATAATTCATATGTTATTTATTCAAAAAGTTTGGATTATACCCGGTAATTATGCATATAAATTGCAAATGATGCAATTCTGAGCATCATTTGAGTATTTTAATCGATTCTGAACTCATTCTAAGTGATTTCATCACAATAATCTACATTTAAACTCTTTATACAGTCTAGAATATGATTCACATGTTATTTATTAAAAAATATTGGTTTATACACATTAATTACGCATATAAAG
Source organism: Rhynchospora breviuscula (assembly GCA_027562975.1). Lineage (NCBI taxonomy): Eukaryota > Viridiplantae > Streptophyta > Magnoliopsida > Poales > Cyperaceae > Rhynchospora > Rhynchospora breviuscula. The sequence continues at coordinate 39,593,685 of CM050401.1, forward strand.
TGCTAATAATGCAATTCTGAGCATCATTTGAGCATTTAAATCGTTTCTTGATTCATTCTAAGTCATTTCATTACAATAATCTTCAATTAAACTTTTTATACTGTCTAGAGCATGGTTCATATGTTGATTATTCAAAAAGATTGTATTATACATGGTAATTACGCATATAAGTGCAAATAATGCAATTCTGAGCATCCTTTGAGCATTTCAATCGTTTCTGGACTCATTCTTAGTCATTTTATCACTATTATCTACAATTAAACTCTTTACACCATCTAGAATATTATTCATAGGTTGTTTATTCAAAAATATTGGATTATACATGATAATTACGCATATAAATTGCGGATAATGCATTTCTGAGCATCGTTTGAGTATTTTAATCATTTTTCGATTCATTCTAAGTTATTTCATCACAATAATCTTCATTTAAACTTAATAAACTTTCTATAATATGATTCATATGTTGTTTATTAAAAAAGATTGGATTATACATGGTAATTACGCAAATAGAGTTCAAATAATGCATTCATGAGCATCCTTTGAGCATTTCAATCTTTTCTGGATTCATTCTAAGCAATTTCAACACAATAATCTACATTTAAACTCATTATTCTATCTATAATATTATTCATATATAATTTATTCAAAAAGATTGGATTATACCTGGTAATTACGCATATAAAGTGCAAATGATGCAATTCTGAGCATATGTTGAGCATTTCAATCGTTTCGGGATTCATTCTGGGTCATTTCATCATAATAATCTACATTAAAACACTACATACTGTCTAGAATATGATTCATATGCTGTTTATTAAAAAATATTGGATAATACATGGTAATTACGCATATAAACTGCGAATAATGCAATTCTGAGCATCATTTGATCGTTTCCGTCATTTCTGAACTCATTCTAAGTCATTTCATCACAATAATTTACATTTAAACACTTCAGACTGTCTAGAATATGATTCATATGTTGTTTATTAAAAAAGATTGGATTATACACGGTATTTACGCATATATATGGCGAATAATGCAATTCTGAGCATCATTTGATCATTTCAATCGTTTCTGAACTCATTCTAAGTCATTTCATCACAATAATCTACATTTAAGCACTTCATACTGTCTAGAATATGATTCTAATGTTATTTATTCTAGAAGATTGGATTATACATGGAAATTACGCATATAAAGTGCAAATAATGCAATTCTGAGCATCATTTGACCATTTCAATCGTTTATGGATTCATTCTAATTCATTTCATCACAATAATCTACATTTATACTTTTTAAACTGTCTAGCATATGATTAATATGTTGTTTATTCAAAAATATTAAATTATACATGATAATTGCACATATAAATTGCAACTAATGCAATCCTGAGCATCATTTGAGCATTTGAATCGTTCCTGGATTCATTCTAAGTCGTTTCATCACAATAATCCACATTTAAACTCTTTATACTGTCCACAATATAATTCATATGTTATTTATTCAAAAAGATTGGATTATATCTGGTAATTATGCATATAAATTGCAAATAATGCAATTCAGAGCATCATTTGAGCATTTCATCCAATTCTGAACTCATTCTAAGTGATTTCATCACAATAATCTACATTTAAACTATTTGTACTGTCTAGAATATGATTCACATGTTATTTATTAAAAAAGATTGGATTATACACATTAATTACGCATATAAATTGCAAATAATGCAGTTCTGAGCAACATTTGAGCATTAAAATCATTTCTTGATTCATTCTAAGTCATTTCATTACAATAATCTGCAATTAGACTTTTTATACTGTCTACAATATGAGTCATATGTTGATTATTCAAAAAGATTGGATTATACATGATAATTACGCATATAAGTGCAAATAATGCAATTCTGAGCATCCTTTGAGCATTTCAATCGTTTCGGAACTTATTCTTAGTCATTTTATCACTATTATCTACATTTGAACTTTTTGCACCGTCTAGAATATTATTCATAGGTTGTTTCTTAAAAAAATTTCGATTATACATCGTAATTACGCATATAAATTGCGGATAATGCAATTCTGAGCATCGTTTGAGCATTTCAATCATTTCTGGATTCATTCTAAGTCATTTCATCACAATAATCTTCATTTAAACTTTTTATAGTATCTAGAATATTATTCATATGTTGTTTATGCAAAAAGATTGGATTATACATGGTAATTACGCAAATAAATTTCAAATAATGCAATTTCAGCATCCTTTGAGCATTTCAATCTTTTCTGGATTCAGTCTAAGTCATTTCAACACAATAATCTACATTTAAACTCATTATTCTGTCTATAATATTATTCACATATTATTTATTCAAAAAGATTGGATTATACATGGTAATTAAGCATAAAACGTGCAAATGATGCAATTCTGAGCATCCCTTGAGAATTTCAATCGTTTCGGGATTCATTCTGAGTCATTTCATCACAATAATCTACATTTATACTTTTTATACTGTCTAGAATATGATTCATATGTTGTTTATTAAAAAAGATTGGATAATACATGGTAATTACGTATATAAACTGCGAATATTGCAATTCTGAGCATCATTTGATCATTTCAGTCGTTTCTCAACTCATTCTAAGTCATTTCATCATAATAATCTACATTTAAACACTTCAAACTGTCTAGAATATGATTCATAAGTTGTTTATTAAAAACGATTGGATAATAAATGGTAATTACGCATATAAACTGCAAATAATGCAATTCTGAGCATCGTTTGATCATTTCAGTCGTTTATGAACTCATTCTAAGTCATTTCATCACAATAATCTACATTCAAAACACTTCGTACTGTCTAGAATATGATTCATATGTTGTTTATTAATAAAGATTGGATAATACATGGTAATTACGCATATAAACTGCGAATAATGCAATCCTGAGCATCATTTGATCATTTCAGTGATTTCAGAACTCATTGTAAGTCATTTCATCTCAATATTCTACATTTAAACACTTCATACTGTCTAGAATATGATTCATATGTTATTTTTTCAAATATCTTAGATTATACACGGTAATTACGCCTATATAGGACAAATAATGCAATTTTGAGAATCATTTGAGCATTTACATCGTTTCTGAACTGATTCCATGACATTTCATACGAATAATCTATATTTATAACCTTTATACTTTTTAGAATATGATTCATATGTAATACATTGAAAAAGATTGGATGATACATGGTAATTACGCATATAAATTGCAAATAATGCAATTCTGAGCATCCTTTGAGCATTTTAATCATGACTGGATTCATTATAAGTAATTTTTACACAATAATCTACAATTAAACTCTTTATATAGTCTATAATAAGATTGATATGTTGTTTATTAAAAAATATTGGATTATACATGATAATTACGCATATAAAGTGCAAATAATGCAATTCTGAGCATCATTTTAGCATTTACATCATTTCTGAACTGATTCCAAGTAATTTCTTCACAATAATCTATATTTAAACCCTTTATACTGTCTAGAATATGATTCATATGATATTCATTCAAAAAGATTGGATTATGCACCTTAATTCGCATATAAAGTGCAAATAATGCAATTCTGAATATCATTTGAGCATTTCAATCGTTTCTGGACTGATTCTAAGTCATTTCATCACAATAATCTATATTTAAACTCTTTGTACTGTCTACAATATGATTCATATCTTATTTATTCAAAAAGATTGTATTATTCATGGTAATTACGCAAATAAATTGTAAATAATGCAATTCTGAGCATTTACATCGTTTCTGAGCAGATTCCAAGTTATTTCATCTCAATAATCTATATTTAAACCCTTTATACTGTCTAGAATATGATTCATATGTTATTCATTCTAAAAGATTGGATTATGCACGTTAATTCGAATATAAAGTGCTAGTAATGCAATTCTGAGCATCATTTGCGCATTTCAATCATTTCTGGACTCATTCTAAGTCATTTTATCACAATAATCTATATTTAAATTCTTTGTACTGTCTAGAATATGAATCATATATTATTTATTCAAATAGATGGTACTATACATGGTAATTATGCATATAAATTGCAAAAAATGCAATTCTGAGCATCATTTGAGCATTTACATCGTTTCTGAACAGATTCCAAGTCATTTCATCACAACAATCTATATTTAAATCCTTTATACTATCTAGAATATGAATCATATGTTATTCATTCAAAAAGATTAGATTATGCACGTTAATTCTCTTATAAAGTGCAAATATTGCAATTCTGAGTATCATTCGTGTATTTAAATAGTTTCTGAATTCAATCTAAGCCATTTCATCATAATAATATACATTTAAACTCTGTATAGTGTCTAGAATATGATTCGTACGTTATTTATTCAAAAAGATTGGATTATAATGGAAATTACGCATATAAAGTGCAAATAATGCAATTCTGAGCATCATTTGAGTATTTCAATCGTTACTGTATTCATTATAAGTAATTTCATCATAATAATCTACATTTAAACTCTTTATAAGGTCTATAATATGATTCATATGTTGTTTATTTAAAAATAATGAATTAGACAAGATAATTACGCATTTAAATTGCAAATAATGCAATTCTGAGCATCATTTTAGCATTTACATCGTCTCTGAACTGATTCCAAGACATTTCATCAGAATAATCTATATTTAAACTCTTTATACTGAATTCAATCTAAGCCATTTCATCATAATAATATACATTTAAACTCTGTATAGTGTTTAGAATATGATTCATACGTTATTTATTCAAAAAAATTGGATTATACATGGAAATTACGCATATAAAGTGCAAATAATGCAATTCTGAGCATCATTTTAGCATTTCAATCGTTACTGGATTCATTATAAGTAATTTCATCACAATAATCTACATTTAAACTCTTTATAAGGTCTATAATATGATTCGTATGTTGTTTATTTAAAAATAATGGATTACACAAGATAATTACTCATATAAATTGCAAATAATGCAATTCTGAGCATCATTTTAGCATTTACATCGTCTCTAAACTGATTCCAAGACATTTCATCAGAATAATCTATATTGAAACTCTTTATACTGTCTAGAATATGATTCATATGTTAATTATCCAAAAAGATTGGATTATAAATGATAATAACACATATGAAGTGCAAATATTGCAATTCTGAGTATCCTTTAAGCATTTCAATCGTTTCCGGATTAATTCTAAGTCATTACATCACAATAATCTAAATTTAAACTCGTTATACTGTCAATAATATTATTCATATGTTGCTTATTCAAAAATATTTGATTACACATGATAATAACTCACATAAAGTACAAATAATGCAATTCTGAGCATCATTTGTGCATTTACATTGTTTCTGAAAAGATTCTAAGTCATTTCATCGCCATAATCTACATTTAAAATCTTTACACCATCTAGAATATTATTCATAGGTTGTGTATTAAAAAATATTGGATTATACATGGTAATTACGCACATAAATTGCGGATAATGCAATTCTGAGCATCGTTTGACGTTTCTGGATTCATTCTAAGTGATTTCATCACAAGAATCTTCATTTAAACTTTTTATACTGTCTAGAATATGATTCATATGTTATTTATTCAAAAAGATTGTATTATACATGGTAATTATGCATATAAAGTGCAAATAATGCAATTCTGATCATCATTTGAGCATTTCAATCATTTCTGGATTCATTCTAAGTCATTTCATTACAATAATCTATATTTAAACCCTTTATACTGTCTACAATATGATTAACATGTAATTTATTCAAAAAGATTGGATTATACTGGTAAATTAAGCATATAAAGTACAAATAATGCAATTCTGTGCATCATTTGAGTATTTCAATCGTTTCTGGATTCATTCTAAGTCATTTCATCATAATAATCAACATTTAAATTCTTTATACTGTCTATAATATTATTCATATGTTGTTTATTCAAAAAGATTGGATTATACATGGTAATTACGCATATAACTGCAAATAATACAATTCTGAGCATCATTTGAGCATTTCAATAGTTTCTGGTCTCATTCTAAGTAATTTTACCACAATAATCTACATTTAAACTCAGTATACTGTCTAGAATATAATTCACATGTTGTTTATTCAAAATGATTGGATTATACATGGTAATTACGCATATAAAGTGCAAATAATGCAATTCTTAGCATTCTTTGAGCATTTCAATCATCTCTGGATTCACTATAAGTCATTTTATAACAATAATCTACATTTAAACTCTTTATACTGTCTTGAGTATGATTCACATGTGGTTTATTCAAAAATATTGGATTATACATGGTAATTGCACATATAAGTGCAAATTATGCAATTATGAGCATTGTTTGAGCATTTCAATCGTTTCAGGACATATTCTAAGTAATTTCATTACAATAATCTAAATTTAACCCTTTATGCTGTCTAGAATATGATTCATATGTTACTTATTCAAAAAGGTTGGATCATACACGTTAATTCGCATATAAAGTGCAAGTAATGCAATTCTGAGCATCATTTGAGCATTTCAATCATTTCTGGACTCATTCTAAGTCATTTCATCACAATAATCTATATTTAAACTCTTTGTATTGTTTAGAATATGATTCATATATTATTTATTCAAAAAGATTGTATTATACATGGTAATTACGCATATAAATTGCAAATAATACAATTATGAGCATCATTTGAGCATTTAAATCGTTTCTTGTTTCATTCTAAGTCTTTTCATTACAATAATCTGCAATTAAATTTTTTATACAGTCTAAAATATGATTCATAAGTTGATTATTCAAAAAGATTGGATTATACAAGGTAATTACGCATATAAGTGCAAATAATGCAATTCTGAGCATCCTTTTCGCATTCCAATCTTTTCTGGACTCATTCTTAGTCATTTTATCACTATTATCGACATTTATACATCTTACACCGTCTAGAATATTATTCATAGGTTGTTTATTCAAAAATATTGGATTATACATCGTAATTACGCATATAAATTGCGGATAATGCAATTATGAGCATCGTTTGAGCATTTCAATCATTTCTGGATTCATTCTAAGTCGTTTCATCCCAATAATCTTCATTTGAACTTTTTATACTATCTAGAATATGATTCATATGTTGTTTATTCAAAAAGTTTGGATTATACATGGTAATTACGCAAATAAAGTTCAAAGAATGCAATTATGAGCATCCTTTGAGCATTTCAATCTTTTCTGGATTCATTCTAAGTCATTTTAACACAATAATCTACATTTAAACTCATTATTTTGTCTATAATATTATTTATTCAAAAAGATTGGATTATACATGGTAATTAAGCATATAAAGTGGAAATGATGCAATAATCCTTTGAGCATTTCAATCGTTTCGGGATTCATTCTGAGTCATTTCATCACAATAATCTACATTTAATGTTTCTATACTGTCTAGAATATGATTCATATGTTTTTTATTAAAAAAGATTGGATAATACTTGGTAATTACGCATATAGACTGCGAATATTGCAATTCTGAGCATCATTTGATCATTTCAGTCATTTCTGAACACATTCTAAGTCATTTCATCATAATAATCTACATTTAAACACTTCATACAGTCTAGAATATGATTCATATGTTGTTTATTAAAAATGATTGGATAATACAAGGTAATTACGCCTATAAACTACGAATAATGCAATTCTGAGTATCATTTGATCATTTCAGTTGTTTCTGAACTCATTCTAAGTCATTTCATCACAATAGTCTACATTTAAACACTTCATACTGTCTAGAATATGATTCATATGTTGTTTATTAAAAAAGATTGGATAATACATGGTAATTACGCATATAAACAGCGAATAATGAAATTCTGAGCATCATTTAATCATTTCAGTTGTTTCTGAACTCATTCTAAGTCATTTCATCACAATAATCAACATTTAAACACTTCATACTGTCTAGAATATGATTCATATGTTATTTATTCAAATATATTGGATTATACAAGGTAATTACGCATATATAGGGCAAGTAATGCAGTAATGAGAATCATTTGAGCATTTACATCGTTTCTGAATAGATTCCAAGACATTTCATCCGAATAATCTATATTTATACCCTTTATAGTTTCTAGAATACGATTCATATGTTATTCGTTCAAAAATATTGGATGATACATGGTAATTACGCATATAAATTGCAAATAATGCAATTCTGAGCATCATTTGAGCATTTCAATCGTTACTGGATTCATTATATGTAATTTTAACACAATGATCTACATTTAAACTCTTTATATGATTCATATGTTGTTTATTCAAAAATATTGGATTATACATGATAATTACGCATATAAAGTGCAAATAATGCAATTCTGATCATCATTTGAGCATTTACATCGTTTTTGAACTGATTCCAAGTAATTTCTGCACGATATTCTATATTTAAACCTTTTATACTATCTAGAATATGATTCATATATTATTCATTCAAAAAGATTGGATTATGCATGTTAATTCGCATATAAAATGCAAATAATACAATTCTCAGTATCATTTGAGCATTTCAATCGTTTCTGGACCCATTCTAAGTCATTTCATAACAATAATATATATTTAAATTCTTTGTACTGTCTAGAATATGATTCATATGTTATTTATTCAAAAAGATTGTATTATACATGGTAATTAGGCATATAAATTACAAATAATGCAATTCTAAGTATCATTTGAGCATTTACATCATTTCTGAACAGATTCCAAGTCATTTCATCACAATAATCTATATTTAAACACTTTATACTATCTAGAATATGATTCATATGTTATTCATTCAAAAAGATTGGATTATAAATGGTAACAACACATATGAAGTGCAAATACTGCAATTCTGACTATCCTTTGAGCATTTCAATCGTTTCTGGATTCATTCTAAGTCATTACATCACAATAATATACATTTAAACTCTTTATACTGTCAATAATATTATTCATATGTTGCATATTCAAAAATATTTGATTATGCATGATAATTACGCATATAAATTGCTAATAATGCAATTCTGAGCATCATTTGTGCATTTACATCGTTTCTGAACCGATTCAAAGTCATTTCATCACAATAATCTACATTTAAACTCTTTACTCCGTCTAGAATATTATTCATAGGTTGTTTATTCATAAATATTGGATTATACATGGTAATTAGGCATATAAATTGTAGATAATTCAATTCTGAGTATCGTTTGAGCATTTCAATTGTTTCTGAATTCATTCTAAGTCATTTCATCACAATAATCTTCATTTATACTTTTTATATTGTCTAGAATAAGATTCATATATTATTTATTCAAAAAGATTGTATTATACAAGGTAATTACGCATATAAAGTGCAAATAATGCAATTCTGACCATTATTTGAGCATTTGAATCGTTTCTGGATTCATTCTAAGTCATTTCATCACAATAATCTATATTTAAACCCCTTATACTCTCTACAATATGATTAACATGTTATTTAGTCAAAAAGATTGGATTATACTCGTAAATTACGCATATAAAGTGCAAATAATGCAATTCTGTGCATCATTTGAGTATTTCAATCGTTTCTGGATTCATTCTAAGTCATTTCATCATAATAATCTACATTTAAACTCTTCATACTGTCTATGATATTATTCATATGTTGTTTATTCAAAAAGATTGGATTATACATAAAAATTATGCATATAAATTGCAAATAATGCAATTCTGAGCATCATTTGAGCATTTCAGTAGTTTCCGAACTCATTCTATGTCATTTCATCACAATAATCTACATTTAAACCTTTTATTCTGTATAGAATATGACTAACATGTTATTTATTCATATAGATTGGATTATGCTCGTTAATTACGCATGTAAAGTGCAAATAATTCTATTCTGTGCATTTTTTGAGTATTTCAATCGTTTCAGGATTCATTCTAAGTTCTTTGATCATAATAATTTTCATTTAAACTCTTTATACTGTCTATAGTATTATTCATATGTTGTTTATTCAAAAAGATTGGATTATACATGGTAATTACGCATATAAGTGCAAATAATGCAATTCTGAGCATCATTTGAGAATTTCAATCATTTCTGGACTCATTCTAACTAATTTCACCACAACAATCTACATTCAAATACTGTATACTGTCTAGAATATTATTCATATGTTGTTTATTCATAAAGATTGGATTGTACATGGTAATTACGCTTATAAAGTGCAAATAATGCAATTCTGATCATCCTTTGAGCATTTCAATCGTTTCTGGATTCACTCTAAATCATTTCATCACAATAATCTACATTTAAACTGTTGATAATGTCTAGAATAGGATTCATATATTATTTATTCAAAAAGATTTGATTATACATTGTAATTATGCATATAAATTGCAAATAATGCAATTCTGAGCATCATTTGAGCATTTCAATCGATTCTGAACTCATTCTAAGTGATTTCGTCACAATAATTTAAATTTAAACTCTTTATACTGTCTAGTATATGATTAATATGTTATTTATTAAAAAAATATTGGATTATACACATTAATTACGCATATAATGTGCAAATAATGTAATTTTGAGTATAATTTGAGCATTTCAATCGTTTCTGGACTCATTCTAAGTCATTTTATCACAATAATCTATATTTAAACTCTTTATACTGTGTAGAATGTGATTCATATGTTTTTTATTCAAAAAGATTGGATTATACATGGTAATTACGCAAATAAAGTGCAGATAATGCAATTCTGAGCTTCATTTGAGTATTTCAATCGTTTCTGGATTCATTCTATGTCATTTCATCACAATAATATACATTTAAACTTTTTATACCGTCTAGAATTTGATTCATATGTTATTTACTCAAAATGATTGGATTATACATGGTAATTACACATAAAATTTGCAAATAATGCAATTCTGAGTATCGTTTGAGAATTTGCAAATAAGTCATTTAATCACAATAATCCGCATTTAAACTTTTTATATTGTCTAGAATATAATTCATATGTTGTTTATTCAAAAAGATTGGACTATACTTGGTAATTACGCATATAATGTGCAAATAATGCAATTCTGAGCATCCTTTGAGCATTTAAATAGTTTCTGGATTTATTCTAAGTTATTTTATCACAATAATCTACATTTAAACTCTTTATACTGTCTAGAATATGATTCATATGTTATTTATTTAAAAATATTGAATTATACATGGTAATTACGCATATAAAGTGCAAATAATGCAATTCTGAGCATCCTTTGAGCATTTCAATCGTTTCTGGATTCATTCTATGTTATTTCATCTCAATAATGTACATTTAAACTCTTTATACTGTATAGAATATGATTCTTTTGTTATTTATTCAAAAACATTAGATTATACACGGTAATTACGCATTTAAAGTGCAAATAATGCAATTCTGAGAATCATTTGAGCATTTTAATCGTTTCTGGAATCATTCTAAATCATTTCATCACAATAGTCTATATTTAAATTCGTTATACTTTTTAGACTATGATTCATATGTTATTTATTTAAAAAGATTAGATTATACAAATTAATTACGCATATAAATTGCAAATAATGCAATTCTGAGAATCATTTGAGCATTTTAATTGTTTTTAGATTCATTCTAAGTCATTGCATCACAATAATCTACATTTAAATTCTTTATACTGTTTTAAATTGATGGGTTATGGGGATGTTGAGTTGGAATTGCTTAGTATAACTTTTGAGGTAGAAGAGGGTGTGATTTAGCTAGCTTTTGGTGCAGAGGGAATTTGGTTAAGGGTGATGGAGTTCTCGTGGGTTGATATTTTGATGTTTGAGTCTATCTTTAGTTTGTATTAAACTTGTTTTTGCTTTTAGTTCTTTTACTGGATGCTCTTCCTACGGTAGAGTGGTTTAAATTTTAGTTTGGCTTAAATTTTCTATCAATTAATTAAAATCAGATGTACTGCTTTTTTCTGCTTTTATTTTCTATCAGTTGTACTTGTTTTCAAAGTTGTACTGCTTGATTGTAGGTACCATGTTCAGTATAGCTAGCGAGATGGTGACAGGGGTGGGCTGTGTGCTACATCAGATTTTGTGGTTCTTTTCATTTTATTATGTAACTGCTTGATTGAACTAATTCAGCATTCTAAGTGTTAGAGATATGTTCTAGAAGCCAATCATTAGATGACTATTATATTATTTTATGTTATTGATGATATTTGATCATTTATTCATTGATTTATTTATTGACAGATCATTCAAGTTGAGGATCTGAATTGTGGATCTCTGTGCTTCATTTATAGTTAAATGACAATAATAAATTTTAACTGTCCATAATCTTGATAATTAACAAGGAACATTAATTATTAGAAAAGATTAGTATGCAAGTTAAGTGATGATTAAGTTCTGCAAATCATAGGTAAGGAGTTACTAATTTAATTGCATATGTGTATGTTATAAAACATAGTATAGGGCATGATCCAATGAAATAAATATATGGATCGTATTAAGTGTCATTATTTATTTCATATGAGTTTGATTCTAAGTTTGAAGTGGTTAAACTTTTCCACATGAGGATAGGTTCTATAAATATCGTCTAACGTTGATTCTTGATAAATGCTGCTATACGGACTTTATTTATGCTCTCTTGAATTGTGCGGGGAAAAGTTGTTCATCAAGAAAACGGTATGTCCCTCATTAATTTAGTTAATGAGTGATGATATCTGTTTGGGCCCCTTGATGGAGACAGATTATTTGCTAGCAACTTTATACAATTATCTCTAGATCAAGAAATGTATAATCTGCAAGAATGACACATTTCTATTTTGGATTATACAATGATATTATGTGACATAAGAATCAAAATAGAGAAATACTTTTATTTCTTATGCAGGATTGAAATACTGTAGCAGTATAATATTTATGTGAATTGGAAATTATAACGTGTTGCTAGATACCGCTTATGATTATTGAAAATAAATAACGATTTATTTCCATGGCTAACATATCATAAATTCTTTCAACGCCTAGTGTTCTAAAATTTGATGGTCAAGGATGCGGACCGGCATCCTCTCTGCATAGGGCAGTCCTTTGATCCGAATCGTCTGATTTAATTTCGACTGACAGATTTTACGAGCCGCACGAAACTTGACGGACCTGATATTAATTATGAAACATCCATCATTGATCGGACTGTTCGGATTATAGATCTGCCCTGAACAGGATATGAATTCTGAAGGATGGAAGGCATTAAATAACTGAACAGTACGGACGTAGCCAGGCTGGGTTGCAGTGTGTAAACTGCGAAAGCCAGTGAAGCGAACAGGTGTCTTATTGGCTTATTGCCTTCTCATAGGCGGATTAGTTTGTTTTTTTTCTCTATACAAGTTTCTGTGGGTTGGTCGCTGGAAACACAATATATAAAAAGAGAAGGTCGGTTCCTCTGAGTTTGGTAATCTGTAGAGTTGGCCATGAGGTGGGTTTGTTGTGTCTAGAGTCTAGACCAGATTTTTTGAGTCGTTTGATTTTAGACCAAATTCGGAAATAAGTCGCTTAAGGTGGGTTTAAGTCAGTTATGGGTTAGTTTAATCAAGTAAAATAAAATAAGATTTTTGTTAGTTGATATTTCAAAAATATATGTCGGATTGTATGGTTATTTAAATAGGTTGGCATTTTTCACCTCTCAAAAAAATGTAAATGGTGGGTTGAGTCTCGTCGGATTTTAGGTCAAACCACATGTTTTGAGTTTTGAGTCGTTCAGCTTCGTATCATTATCAGATTTTTAGTTGTACGTACGGATATAGATTAAAAGTTGAATTTCATGTCACTAGACTTTAGGTTGAGATGATTCAGTCATCACAGGTTGTATCAAATTAGACCGTTATTTTAATTAGATTAGGCTTAATTATCATCTCTAGACTCTAGTTTATTAGTTTGTAATTACCTCTAGTAATTTGTAAGTTGGTAGTACAAATCAAAGAAGATTTCTTCTAAATATATGCACCGTTCAAAAAAAAAAAAAATGGGAAATTGTAAAATTGTAACTTAGATATATGATCGTCGTGCAATGCCCGATGATAATATTGTGGTACCTGAACATATGCAAAATACCAAATTATTTTAGAGAAATAATTAATTAATAATTTTAACACATAAAAAAATGAAATTAACATTTGAAATTCAAGTATCATCATATCATATATAATATACATATAAGCATTCAATTGTGGGGAGATTTTCTGATGTCAGCACAAGTATATCTCCATTTTGCAAAACAATGGACACCTTCATTTCAAAATTTCAGATTAAATATAGTTTAGTTTTTTAATAGTTTAGGTGCCTTAAAAAATTCATTGGCTATGAAAATTTATATGTATGCTCACAAAAATAGAACGGATTCATGAATATAAAATTTTTAATTATAGAGTTATAAATATTTAAAATAATTTTCTGAATCTCGTAAAATTTAATATGAATAAGAGTTTCGTTTTAAAATTGTTTGGAGGCCTTGAAAAACTCATTTGGCTATGAAAATTTCTTTACTTACTCACATATGAAGAATTTATTTATTTCAAATTTTATAATTATAGATTTATAAAATATTTTAAATAATTTTCTGAATCTCATAAAATTGAATCTCTGAAATTTCATAAATATCATTAACTTTTTAATTATTCAAAGAAATTTATGATATTATTAGCGCATAAAAATTTATATAAATGATAGCAAATTATAACAAATCCAATCATGCCACATAGCTATTTTTAATCTGATCATACCATTTTATGAAATATAGAATATGCGGTACTTTTTAATTATTTGAGAATATTTATTAATTCAATTGGCCATAAAATTTTATATCCTTAATAAAAAATATGAAATATCCGGTAATATAAAATTTTATAGTTAAAAATTTCTAAAATATTTTCTTCGAATTTCTAAATATGATGACTTAATTCTATTATTTCAGAAATTTAATTCTATTTTTCATTGTTTTCGGACCTTTTCAAAATTTGTTGATGTATAAAATTTTATGTACATAATAAAAAAATTATTAAAAACCTAATTATATGTTAAATTTTATACTTTCACAATATTTGACGTAATTCTTTTACTTCTATAAATTTGTAATGTGATTATAAAATGACATTTACTGATAATCAGATTTCAGCTCTTTTTATAAATGTAATTTATCGATGAGAATTAATAACATTCAATGGTATATTTTTATCGGATTAACAACCAAATATGTTACTAGCAATATAAATGGATATTGCTTCGTTCTGAAAATACAATTATGACGGTATTGTACCTATCCTTGACTAACACCATGTCAAAATGGTGATTGTTGCCTCTAACTGTAGAAAACTGTTCGTGAGACAATATTAATGGTACTTTCTAATATGGCTTTAATTTCATTAAAAAATATTTACCAATAAATATATATTTTTCCCTATTTTTTTAATACATTTTTAGAAAATATGGAAAACAAAACATAATCGCTCGAAGCGCGTAGCCATGGCTAGTATGAATAATTCGTAGTGTAAACATCATGACTATTAATTTTTTTTTTGTTTTGATGCATTTCCAAATGATATTCAAATTATATAAAATTCATAGTATTTCATACTTATAAATTATTTTAATAATTTCTAAATTTAAATTATTTAAAAGAAAATTTTGGTTATAATTATCATATAAACCACGTACCTCTTCTTGAATTATGCGCCTCCATGACGCATGAAGCGAAAATTGTTTGACAAAGGGAGGTCAAAAATAATTTGTGGGACTGAAAAATTAAACTCCTGAACTTTCAAAAGGATATATTTTATGGAACATTCATGGTTGTATTGTTATTGTGTTGACGGAGTACCACTACTGAAACTAATCACAAAGACGTTCCTAACATTAACCAATTAAAAAAAATAATTTGATTACAATAGAAAATAAAAAAAACAGACAAGAAAAATATAGAGAAGAAAATAAATGAAGATAAAAAAAATTGTAGATAGTGGGAAACCCAAGCTAGAATATAATAAAAGAAAACATGTAGAATAGAACCCACTTATTCCAAAAAAAAAAAAAAAAAAACATAATAAAACAAAACATATAGAACCCAAAATTTTTTTTTTTTTTTAAAAAAGAACATAATGAAACAAAACGCATGCAGCCTACTCCCGCCAAAGCATACGACGCCGCCATATATATAGAACCCGATTAAGTATTCATTATGGCTATACGGTGGCTTTAAATGTCGTGTTCGCAATAAGTATTTTTTATTCTTTAAAACAAAATTTATTTTGAATTCGTGTTAGCAAGAAAGTGAATTTTTATAAGAGGGGAGATAATTACAAACCCGACGCTAAAATGTCCCATTTAATTTAATAAGGTGAACGCATGGATGAAGGTCAGAAGTAAATGCGCCAATTCAGATACTATGACTAAGAATCTTAAGATAATACTTCTTGCTGTATGCGTCCACCTTGGACTAGTCCGCTTGTAGCATAATTGAAAATTAATATTGCGGCTTTGACTGGAACGACAAATCCAATAAGCACCGTGTAAAGTTCCCAGATTCCGATATATGGATACCAAGTACCTGAAGTTGAAAAGCATTCCTTGCCTACGCTATGGCTTTCGAGTTTCGACTCATCACATGGATTCAAAATGACTAGCAGCATAGCCCACCCAATGTGTGGGAGAACTTTAATATGTATAAAAATAATATTTGACATGAATATATCATTATGTTGTTCATTTTCAATATTTATGATCAATGTTGTCTTGATTGGCGCTGAAGGTAGCAGCAGTACACATCGATTTGAACAAATAGAAACAATAAAAGTAGACATGTGAAAAGTAAAAAAAAATAATTCGATGAAAATAAATATGTTTATTAATAATCGTTAGATATTAATTTTTTTGTCGAAGATGAAAGGGCATGTCAGTTGAAAAATGAAAAATGGTGTCTTCTCAAGTATAATTGCCATGAGTTCTAGTTCAACCATGCATTAATTCACGAACAAAAATATATTCCAATTTTGCTACTTATATAAGAAAACTATCTTATTCAAGATACTAATAGTCAAATATTATTTAGGAACAAAGATCGGCATGCAGTTCATATTTCAATATTCTTGATCATCTGTTAAAAAAATGCATGATTATTTGCCATCCATTCTAGAAAGATTTGGTTTTATACTACTTGGCACTATTCAAGAAATATTCATTAATTAGCCTTAAATTGCATATATATATATATGGGGGAAAAAACTAATCTCTCTGGTCATTTGAAATGGAAAGCTTTTTTTTTTTTTAGAATAATGGACAGTGGCTGTCAATTAATTGAAATGGAAAGTTGCGAGAGAAAAGGATAGGTTCATTTTAGTCTTCAATTTCTAAAACTTGAATCTCCTTAATTAATTTACCATTTAATCTAATAGAAGGATAGGTGCATTTTAGTCTTCAATTTCTAAACTTGAATCTCCTTAATTAATTTACCATTTAATCTAATAGAAAGGATAAATCACTACAGTAAGGATGATTTGAATCTATTTATTGATGGTAAGATTTGCATGAGATCTAATGAGCAATTATCATTAATTACATTTTAAGAATATGTTACTATAATTGAAAAAGAAATTGTATCAAGAGCAATCAATATTCCAGCTAATGAGAATAGGTAAGCATTGAAATGGTTCAATATATAGATATAGACGCATATGGTAACTAACCATATCTTTTATTAAAAAAAATTCTGAACATGCCATAAGCAAGTCCATCAGATGTTAACTTAGCTAATGCTAATTGCGAACCAAAATGCGAATATGGAATAAAATCCCATTACATACGAATATAGGTAAGCATCTCAAATAAAATCCCATTACATTTTTGAAATGAAAATCAACATACAAGACATATAATTAAAATTGCATTTTGGAGCAATTTTAGTATTTTATTGACCAATGTTACATGAAAGATAATGCTTGCATTAACCGTCCAAAAGAGAAAACAGAAGTTAACATTAACATTCATACAATAAATATTACAGCGATTTATATCTCACAACACCAAAATTTCTATAAAATTAAATGTTTCCAATATTCAGGCGAGACCGAGAGATGCCCTTTTTGTTTGTATACCTGTCGTAAAAAAATTCTTTTACAAACAATTCTTATTTTGTTATAAGTAAACTGGAGATTTGCAATAAGTAAATAAAGGCAGTAATATAAAACATTCTTTTAAGGAAACAGTAAATAAAGGCAATAATATAAAAAAAATCTTTTGGTACATAATTTTCAGGTAGATATTTTTTTCCCATCATTGAGTTTTAAGATTCTATAGGTTGAACAAAATAAATTGATTGGATGCAAATATTTGATTTGCTAATCAGAATAATATCAACGCAATTAACCAATTTGTAAAATGGAAAGACAATTAACGCCATTAACCGGAGTAAAAAGGAAAGCCAATTAACCAATTGTAACAAGGATATTCAATTGGTCAAATCATATCACATTAATTATATCCGGCCCATAGTTCAATTATTTTCCTTTTCACATCCTTACTTAGTGCATATATACCTCTAATTAATAGAAATTGCTAATTTATTACCTTTTGTGGAGCAGTTGATCCAGCCAACGTATTATGCATCCTTTTTTGTTTCCATCTATAACCATAAGCACAAATAACTAAGGAAGGCTGCTACTATACAGTACAAAACAAAGTTACAAAAGGATCATGTCTTCATTCACTAAATCGCCAAAGTTTTTTACTATTTTATTTTCATCCTACACCTGAGTAATAGACATTTTCAATCATTATGACAAGGATACCCTTACCAACATATTTATTTCATCTTCTATTTAATAATGATTCTGAATGGGATACCCTTACACATATTGCTTATTGCTTTTTTCTTTACCAGTAACACCAGTAAAACCCTCAGTTAACAAAGTTCTCTTAAATAAGTGAAATTTTAATGAATGAAAACTGCATTGATAGAGTAAAAAAAATGACAAATGGAAAAAAAAAAATGATATTTATTAACCAGAAATTCCAAAGAGCATACAAATGCTTATTCCAAAAGTTTGTGTTCTAGAAGGACGGATGCTTAGATGGGCACATACTTTTAAGTACAAATTTCAACTCCCTCAACCAATGAATGCTGTGAAATTTTTTAGTACCTACACTTAAATAAGCAAAATTATAATGAATGAAAACTACCTTGATTGAGATAGTGAATTATAGAAATGGGTTCCATCATGCTTATCATGCTCAATCAAACAAACACAGAATCATAGAATAATCAAGCAACATTGGAGACTACAATGGAAGAATGTAATCATTAAAAAAAATGAAACTCAAATTAGACTATAAAAATCCAGATCATATCAAATTAGAAAGAAAACCAATTAAATCCAAATAAAAAGCCTACTCAAAAGGGTAGGAGTACCTTGATACACCAATTTCTTGATAGTCAACCAATATTGATCTTGTTCACCTGAAAGCAAAAGGAAAATAAATATTCAAGATTCTGAACAGTAGCATGACTGCATACAGATAATAAGAAATAAATAAATGTTTAATAATTTGTTATATTGCTAACCTGAAATCAACAAAAAAGGTGTGATCACCCATTGCTGGTTTTAATAGGGAGAATAACGGAGAACGGCAATTGAAAATTTAAATTCATGCTCTCTTTTCATTTGACCCTGCCAGTAAATAGAGAAAGAAATTTGAGAGCGGAAATTTCAAAAATGAACATCGAAACAGCAGAAATAGCACATCGCTAGCAATTTTAAAAAATTAGATCTGACAATATTCGAAAAAAAGATACATAAAATTTCATATCGATCAAATCAAGAGATAGAAAGCCTTCGACGCGGCACTTGGTCAATTACAGAGAGAGACAGGAGGAAGAGTGCTGTGCAGAGGGGATCGAGTTTGGGAAAAGGTGACGGCGGTGTGGGGAGGCGCGGGTGTTCCACGCTGCTCGGCGCCTAGGTACTGTAGTGCTGTCTTCAGCAGGGCATAGGGGCATAGAGAGAGAATGGTTTTTCGGTTTTTTCTTTTTTGACAAATAGAGATGGTTTTTGTTGAGAGACGGCTAAAAATTTTTCCATTTCTGACCGTAAACCCTAATCTGTGTTGCGTGCGCGACAGCGCGAGATAGTAACACGGAGAAAAAAAATTTGTTAACAGCGTCTTTGTCCCCTGTGAAGGGGGTCGGACTCTTTGTTTGAAATAGAAATCTAAACCATACATCATGTCAAGTTACACAAATTAATGATCTATAATAATGTTAACAAATATTTGAACTTTCTTTTATGAAATTATTATGACTTTGTTTTAGATGCATTCATAAGTAGTAGAGATATGCAATTAATTAATTAATTAATCTGCAGATCCGGACCGCATGCGTTATTAAGTTGATGCAGTATGCGGTTGTGTGGCCACATGTGGCTTATTTTAACGGTTTTTAAGCTTAATATAAAAATAAAAATAAAAATAAAAATATATTCTTTATATTTAGACATTTATGGATCAAATTTTCGTACAAATCATCTAACAAGCAGTTTGAAAATAAATAGTTTAACATTTTTGAAGCGTATGATTGATGGTCAAAGGATTCTCAAATAAAAAGGTTGTCTATAAAGCTCTACTTGATCACAAGATTACAAGATACAGTTAAAATTTTTTCATTACAATGTAAGATTAAAACAATTAATTGTTTGATTCAATATGTAACAAGCAAATAAAATTTGCAAGCATGTAAACTCTAAATTCTTTTATGTAGAACAAAAAATAATCAACAAAAATTAAAATGAATTGTCAGCTGGAGTTTTAAAGGTGTTGGTTTGTGGAATAATAATTTTACTTAATTAGCACGGGCCATCATTAAAAATTGAAGTAACCATGTTTGATAATATGTCCAAGCGTCCGGCATCAGTATTTCAGTATTTTTATAAATAAAAAGATGCGTGGGAGTCGGGATAATTTTTTTTAATTAGAAAACCACACGGCAATAGCATTGATATGTGCGGTAATGTTTTTCCCCGATTTTGAAATGGTTACTCTGTAAAAAAATATGTGCCGAAACCTCATGATCAGCGGAGTGACCCGTTTCATCTGTTGAAGCGTAATTTGAATCGCAAAATTTGTTCCCCAATTTGTGCCGTCCCTTTTCATGTTAGCCCATCGCGACCAAAAGGGGGAAGAAACCCTCCTCTTGATTCTTCTTATTTTATTTCTCCGACGCTTCTTCTCCACTTTTTTTCTGCATGAGAACGACGGAAAGAGAAAACAACGACGATGGGGATGGCTCAAAATCCCTCTTTATCGCCATCCCTTCATCTTCGTTTCAAGGTTTTGATTTTTTTTTTTTTTGCGCTTTGGGATAACTCAAAATCCATTCATCCCTTCATCTTCGTTTCAAGGTTTCAAGATATCTCCCTCTTTCTCTCAATTTTTGGGGATCGAACCAACCTCGCCTAAATCTCTTTCATTCTTTTCTTTATTTTTCCCTTTCAAGCAATTACAATCTGGTCTTGATGGATCTTTCATCGTTAGTGAGTAATTTAATTTCTATTATTATTTAATCACCTTGCTTCGTATATTGGAGCTAGGTTGTTTGCCAGGATAAAGGGCTTGATTATCTTAGCGACTTCAATCTGTTCATTAAAAAAGATTGTTACCATATTACTATTGTGGTAATTGGTATTATGACAATAATGAAGTAAAGAAAAATATATTCTTATATGTCATTTTTCTGGAAGAGTTAAATGATTAAAGTGAAAAAAAAAATGTATACCTATTAGTTCATTTTTAAACAATTTTTCGATCTTTCATTCCATCATGACTAGATACATGTATACATTTTTCCTTTAATCTGGGATTTGATAACTAGATACGGGTAAGCCTTTTTATACTCATATTTCTATTCCTTTTTCATTTAACATATATGTGTAATTTAAATCCCATATTGCAAAAACTTTTACTTATTTTCTGTACAAAAATATTATTAACTTACATCTAATTTGTTATTAATAAATTAGTTCACTTGGTTTAACTACAGATAATTGCACTACTTTGAGATTTTTTACCATTTCCTGTTTCGATAATGGAAAAAAAAGGGCATGTATACATGCATCTACTCATGATGATGGGATGTGTAATTTCCACCATTACCATGAATTCCTCAACTTTCCTATTTCCATAACAGATTGAAAAAAGAGACATTTCTTTATAACACTTTGAAGGGACATATTTTTTACTTTTTGGAACCGTTAAAATTAGCCTTACAAATCTGAGTTTTATGACATTCTATTCTACTGCTTTCTAACTGCAATTTTAATTGATTTAATCAAGGATATATTATGAAGGGCTTGAAAACCAAAGAAAATATTATTCAGAAAGAGACTCCGTTGGAGCACCTCATTCTTTCATGCTTCTCAATCTAATTGTAATTTGTAAGCTTATATTTCTGCACTAGCTGCTAGATTTTCCAAATTATAAACCATTCAATTCCAAGCTGAAAAATCACTGTTCAATTATAGTCTATCCCAGCCGTCCGATTTTTCTCTATCTGGATCCGTTCTATCTCCTCCGTCTGCCTGTGCCTTATTGTGTCGCTGCTATGTGCTCTTCTTTCTCCAGACTTGGGATGAACTGTCGCCTTCTGCGTTTTTCTTTTCCGCCGCGCGCACAAGATCTGGGCTCTATCTTTTATCCGCCCAGGCGTGGCCTTCTCTGTACTTTGCGGTCGAAACCTCTGTGCGCACCAATATTTCCTTCTATACACAACAACCTATCCACTCTTAAACAAAAGACAACTATGCACAGCAGTGTTTCTTTCTGCACACAGCATACCACGCCTAAAAATAATACACTGCTATCCTACAAAAGCAAAAAAAAAAAAAAAAATGCTCACATTAATTCATCGCCGCTATTACGGTTCATCACCACATATATACCAACTATCAATCAAAAAATAAATAAATAAATAAATAACGCATCCTTACAAAAACAGATGATACATGCCATTTATCAGAACACCTCCCCATTAACCCAAAATAAAAAATTGAGAAATTTTTTTCTGTACCTCTCAAAACTAAGAAAATGGAGGATTTATCTCTCAAAAGTAAAATTTCCTGATTTTGCCCCCCTAAACTTCAAACACCTTCTTTTTTGAGGGTCGGGAAATACCGACGATTTTCCATTAATAAAAGAAAAGTTTACAAAAAGTATTAAAAGTAAAACTCAAAATTTCATACCAGTTATATAAAACCGATATGAACAACAAACAAAATAGTATCAAATGCTAAAAACAAATACTGGTATCAAACCAGTACCGGCTCAGCCCCATTCCTGCATCGCAGCACAATCGTGGACCACAAACACTCACGATCGCTGCACACACATACCGACCCCAACACAATTATGGTCGCATCACCTCCGCACAACGGCCTCACTCCCACAGTTGTACCGCGCCACAGTCCAAATCATAACTCACCATGACCAAACCGCACTCACCTTTTTGGCCGACCATACTGCACAACAACCACACTATCCTCGTTGACTGCACTGAAATAATGGCGACACCGTATGCCGCAGTGCACTGGATGATCGCATCATAATGTCGGTTGCCCATGGCAGCACCGATCTCACCATCCGCACCACAACAATGGTCGTACCACACCACAACCGCACCAAACTCGTCGGCTACACCACAACAATCGGTCGAACCACACCACAGCCTCACTGAACTCGTCGACAGCACCAGAGAACTCGCCGGCTGAACCACAGTACTCGTCGGCCCCACCACAACTTGTCGGCCCCACCACAACTCGTCGGTCGCACCACAAAACTCACCGACCGCACCACAACAACGGTCGTACCACACCACAACACTTGTCGGACTCCGGCCACACCGAACGGTGGTGGAACCCCACCGCACTCGCCAACAGCGCCATGACAACGGACGTACCGACCCGACCTAGGCTAGGTGACCTAGACGACCTCAACCCTTCTCGGCCACCAATAGCCAAGCCATCGAAGAAGAAAAAAGAACAAAAAATAGATCTAAGACAAGGAAAGGAGGGAGAGGGGAGGAGGCGGGGGAGGCCGCCTCCACTGGCCTCCCCGCCTAGGGTTTTCAAAATGGAAGGTTTTTTTTTTTTGGGCTCCTCTGGAATCGTGCCGCACCCCTTAGTTCGTTTTTTGTTTTCTCCAATTGAAAGCTTCTTTTACTTCAAACACCTTCTGCATTTGCCCCTTTGGATTTTTTTATAACATAAAAATTGTTTGACCCTAAAAATTAAACCTGAAAACCAAACCCAAATTGCTAAAACCAAATTCAAACAGCGAAAACCAAAATTCAAACTGCAAAAAATACCAAACAAACTCCAAAAATTCCCAAAATTTACCCAAAAATTCCCTAAGAATTATGATGAATTATCATAATTTTAAAACCCCAAAAATGTCAACAGAAACTTCAAATTTTGCAAAGAAACCCTGAAAATCCACAAAATTCCCGAAAAATATCTGTGAGGAATTTTGAGAAACCCTTTGAACCATTAAATTCCTCACATTTTTCTGAGTTCACCCGTAAAATTTTATACGAAAATACCCAAGGGAAGGCCTTCAAATAATTTATTTAGGTTTGGCCTTAAAGAAATATAAATGGGACAGCAGAAATTGAATGAAAATCCCACAAAAATCAGAGGCATTTGGCGCGTGCAGCCATTGTAGGGGATCCAACAGGGGCCAGAGATGTCGCTGCCACCCCCAGAAAAAATTACCATCCCTTTTATATGGTCGGGTGCACTCATTCTATGTGAACCATGCGCAGAAATTCAAAAGAAATTGATTGGTGCACCATGAACCCGATCCACCCATCTCTTACTCTCTCATTAAACCTTACATGTGGGGCCCTTGTGAGGAGGCTTCTTCCTCCTTGGTAAAAATAAGAAGAGAGAGGGCAGCCACGATTTTTACTGTAGCAGCCGGGTGAAAATCGCAAAACCGGCGACGTGGCCTCGTTTGAACCCAGAAACCAGAAACCAGCAGCCTCCCCCCACGGTTTTGCGAAACCATACCCTAGGCGCAGCCCATTATCAGCCGCTGGATCAATTTGAAGGGTGGAGATTGCTCACGGCTCAAAGGAAGTTGCCCTAATCCACGCCTATATAAGGACTCAACTCGAAGGAAATGGGGGCGGCCTCCCTTTCTCTCTCCGTCCCTGAGGCTTGGCCATGTCCAATTAGGTCTAGTTATAGGATAAAGATCTGTTTGGTGATAGGATAGAAACAACTTGGTTAAGGCATTTCAACAAGCAGTTTGTAGGCAATCGAAATTAAGCCAAAGGGAAGAAGAAAAGAGGTTCTAGGTAATTCCATCTTGTAAATACTCTGTTCTACATATCAATAAAGAAAGTTTGGTTGTTTAATTTGCTGTTTAGTTCTTTTTTTTTTTCTCTCTCATCCACTCTTGAATTCATCGCCTCTCTTCATTACGGTTTACACTGAGGTTTCCTCAGAAGTAGACTGAGGAGAGGTCGCTTATCTTGATGCTATGCTCAAGACTAGGCGTGTAATGGCTTTCGTTGAGGTTTCCTCTTCTTTAGGCCCAGATTCTGCAATTTGAGTTGTAAAAAGCTCAAATTGAGGAATCTATTGTATAATCTGTAGATATCTAAATGTTATGCTGCCCAAATTTATCTAGAGCATCCATAAGTTTAGGTTAGATTGTGAATATGAGATCAAGTATAAATTCTGGTGTTGTTTCTCAATGACTGAAATTGAGAGGATCTAAGTGCTTAATTCTATTTTCAATAAACGTTTTACTGTCTCTTGCAATCTGAAATATTAGTATTTCTCTTCTGGTAATCCATTTCATGTTGCAAAGGACTATAGTATTTCTATTGATCAAGAAAGACATGGGGTTTGTTAATGGTTTCTCATGAACAAAGTTAGCAAGTAGTGTAAAAATGCAGAATAAGAATAGGAGCATTCTCCGAGTGTCTGTGAATTTATGGAGATCAATCATTAGAGCTCATTTTCCTGTTATGACTGTAATGACAAATTAAATCATGGACCAATTGGTAAATGCGAGTATGAGCTCATAGAATAAGAAAACTAAAAGCTTTTAAAATCACATTTTTGTAATTAGATAGGATGAATATATTTGTTTGCAAAAAGCAGTTGAGTTGCTGTTGTTAAATTCACCTCATTTAAATTGATTCATGTGTCTCCCTGTCCAAACAGAATTTGTTCAAGACCTTATGTGGTTTACTATTTGAAGTAGAAATATGATTTAGTGTGATGCAACCAACCGAATTGAACAGGAGTTCTAATTCCATAAAGGTCAGCACGTGTAAGTCAAAGTGCAAGCCCCAAATTAACATAAAAAGTATAGTAACTATGACCAATCAAGAGGTGTTGTGGCGGTAATTGCATCTAAAATCATTTTGTGCCTTTTCGGTACCATTCACTTCTCACCTGTATCAGCCTCCCCTTCCCTGTCGTATAAACATCTGGCCTTGTCATTAAAATAGGTAAAAGTAACGGAATTTAACCAGACTTTCATGTTCTTGTATGCCTCACCATAAAAGAGTTATCTTAGTTGGATAAGCAGCACATGATTTAGAAAGTGTTTTTGCCTCTGTTGAATGTATGTGACATTTTAGTAATATATATCATGACTCGTATAAAACATGTTCTGTACCACTGCACTTTGCAAATAAACTCAAATAAAGGATGCCATACAGGTGGTTTAAGTAACACCCCAATTCGTGGCATCAGGTTTAGGAATAGGCATTACCCCATTATTAAAGGAAATGTAATTAGTAAGGGCGGTTGGTAGTCACTTTAAAACAAGTTAAGAGATAGGAATTCAGAATGATACAATTGGTACCGGGGTTAGTTAGGTGTTAATTTTGCAAATTCGAAATCATAAGCCTTCATGTGAACCCTTCCCTGTACCCATGACGGTACCAACTCACTCCTCAACCGTGCCAGTACTTAGTGCTCTCGCTAAATTAAGGCAACACAACACTAATCGAATGTGCCCTCTCGATCTTTCCTCTGACGTGATTCTAACGAGATCAGTCTCACCGATTTTGGTCGCAGAAATCGTCGAAAAACGTTAAAACAAAAACTGTAAGGACTAAAATGAAGAATCGTCTATTAGTAATTGTCTAAGACGACGCAATGAAAACGGAGATCACCATTGTTGTCTCCTCGGTCTCACGATGCTGCCAAGCTCTTTCCCTGAAATTTCGGTGGTCGAAATCGCTATCGGATGTAAGCCCGTGAGCCATTGAAGCGCGCATCTTCCGTTCGAACTCAGCGCCTCTCTTTGCCAGATCTTCTATGGCAAACGGGTCACAGGAGTTGTCGGACACCCATTTCACGAAATTCGTTTAAAAGATAAAGAATAAAATTTAAAAATAACGGCCCATTAAGAACCAAGCCTGATAAAAGAAAAGGCCCAAAGATGGAAATTAATCGAAGCCCAACGAAAGTTGCTCGCCACCCTACCAAGTCCAGTCAGCAAACACCTTAGACTCTCTTGATGACGTGGCCCAATCAGAATTCGCCAAATCAGCAGAAACTTTAAATATTCATTAAAAATAGTATACAACTCAGAAAAATACAAATAAAATATTCATAAAATTATAAAAATCTAAATAAACCATATTCACTGATATTTTGATATAAAAATCTGTCAATTTATTGGTCTTTTCTATTTTTGAATTATTTTCAAAAAAATTAAATGAATTTCATAAAATTCTAAAATAATAATGAGAAATTCAGATAAATTAAAATAAAATGTCCATAAAATTATAAAAATTCAAATAACTAAACTCACTGATATTTTGATGTAAAAATTTGCTAAATTAATGGTCTTTTGTATTTTGAAGCATTTCCAATAATTAAACAAAAATATAAAATCTTTAAAGTGATATTATACAAATTTTGTAAAATTCTAAAATGAAGTCAAAATTTATTAAAGCTCTCCCAATAAATTTACAAGAATAAAAATTAGATAATCACAAAATATAAATAATTTCAAAAAAGAAATATGTCAAATATCAAATATTTTCAAAAACAAACATAATTAAAAATATAAAAAGAAATTCCAAAAGTCTAAAATTAAAAATAAAAATAAAATCAAATTGTGAAAATTGTAAAACCCAATGAGAGACTTCATAAAATCAAAAGTCAAACACGAACCCAAAGTCAAGACCAAAACCTCTTCACCTAAGGAAAGAAAGCTCTTCAGCAAATCAAGATCAACTTCAAGCGAGTCCAAAAGCCAGAAACCCTGAAACTCAAACTCAAAATCCAGAAACTATGAAGCTCAAACCCAGAAAACATAAACTTTGAAATTCAAATTCAAAAGCTGAAAACCCTGAAACTCAAATCCTTATTCTCACAAGTGGCCCAAAATAGCTCCGAGAACTCTCAAGTTTTGTTTCCACAAGTGACCCAAAATAGTCTCGGAAACCAATCCTTACAAGCGACCCAAAATAGTCCCAAGGATTGTCAAAACTCAAATTTTCACAAGTGGTCCAAAATAGCCCCGAGAAACCAAAATTAGGTTTCCACAAACGACCCAAAATAGTCCCGGAAACCCTTTCTCACAAGTGACCCAAAATAGTCCCGAGAAACTCAAATCAAATCCTACAAAGGCCCAAAATAGCCTTATGAAACCCAAATCAAATCCATATTCTACAAAAGCCCAAAATAGCCTTAAACAACCCAAACCGAATCCAAATTCAAATGGCCCAAAATAGCCTCAAGAAATCCAAAATCACAAAGGCCCAAAATAGCCTTAAACAACCTAACCAAATCCAAATCCAAATGACCCAAAATAGTCTTGATACACTCAAAATCAAAATCCAAATCCTACAAAGGCCCAAAATAGCCTCAGGACTGAAAACCACACTCCGACATAAGAAACCAAATCTGTTCCAAATGAAAATCTAGAATTATTCAAGTGTCCTCAATTGAGTCCCGTCAATTAGGTTTGGTACCATCAATTGAGTCTGGTTTAAGCCAAAAGCAATAAATATCCCAGTTAAACACAAAATCATTTAGAAACGATTTTCCTAGCCTATTACATACAATTCTTTAGATCCCTTAATCAGAGGTTCCCGTAGGCAACTACGGGGTAATTAACAGTAGGGGCTTGCGCCTACTGGAAAGAAAGGACCCGCGAAATTAATAAACCCTCGTAAGAAGCGACTCTTGTTCAGGTTCTCTTGTCGTCAAGAGATACTCAGCGCAGAGATCGAATCTTAAGGGGGGTGAATCTAAGGCTTATTCCAATTTCTCGAGGAAACCCTTTCATTCTTCGAGGGATGACGAAAAAGTCCACACAAAAATATTTAAATAATATAAATTATTTTTTGTGACTATACAACCCAGGTCGATCTAACCTATTCAAAAACCAAACCAAATCGCACAAACCCTGTTCGAATCTAACCCATTCGCATGGATTCGCAGATCTCTCTCTCGAACCCTTTCTTCTCTCTCGCGCGCAAAAAACTAGGAGATAAACCCTAAGTTCCTCTCTTCTTCTCTCACGAACCCAATCGAACCATCCAGTCTACCTTCCTCGCACGTATTCTCCTCTCTCATTATCAACCTTCTCTCCCTTCCGATCCACAAACTTAGATCTGCAAGAAGCTTCTCTCATGTTCAACTACTCTCTTCCTGTTTTTTCTCTCTCACTCATGAATCACTGCTCTTCCCTCGCACGGCATCCGTCTCCCTCGTACGAACCAGGTTCGTCTTTTCTTTTTATTGCATTTTTATTGATCAATTTGTTTTGGTTTCGGGAAATTTGTCAGGAAAGTTCTTTTCACCGCATTTCTTTTCTCTGGAAAGTTCATTTCAAAAGAACAAAGGCAGTGGGTAATTTGTCATTTTGTCACTGGGTTATCATTTCAAAAGAACAAAGCCACAGGGTTATTAGTACAGATGCAATTGTATGCTCCTCTTTGTTTCTCTTTTGATTGTTTGGTTTGATTAGAAATCATAAATTTTTGGGTCTGATTAGCTTTCAAAGAATATCAGTACAGACGCAACCATCATAAATTTCCAGTATTAACTGAAATATCTGATCAGCATTTGGAAATGCATGACAATATCATCAGCCACTTTTACTTAGATAAGAGCTTAATTTATTCAAGTGAAATTTCGTCTATGTAATTCTTTGTACAGTATTTGTATTTCTGAAATATCTGATCTATTAATCCATGTTTTTGCAGAAAGAGAAGGGATGCTGTTGAGATGGAAGCAATATGAATGCTGACTCAACATTATGTGTAATAGGACACTAGGTCAATTAAAATTCTGGAATATTTTGGGTCATATTACTTTGGCACTAGATCATTTTGATGTTGTCTATTGGTATTGAATTGAATTAAATTTGATGTTGTCTAGCATATGCACTTACTGTACTGCTGGAATTAAATCGTGTGGTAGATTAAGTGCTTTCAGAAAGTTCTATTTGATGCATATGCACTTACTGTATGCTGTTTATTGGTATTGACCGCTTACTGTATGCTGTCTATTGGTATGAAACTGTGTTGTACCTCTTCCATCTTCATTTATTTTGTTGTTTAGTTTGATAAAATTGCCATGGCTACTAGTACCAGGTTGTGTTGTATCTGCTAGTACCAGCATTGTTACTTTTAATGGGGCATCTATCAGCTACTTCCAAATTTATTATCTAAATAAACAAATTAAAAATTAAAAATTGCACATAAGTTCTCCAATATTTATATAGGACATGCATAAATCTTAAATTATTTAAAAGTTCAATTAGTTGATCATCAAAAAGTATTAAAACATAACCATTGAAATCAATACACTGAAATTACTTCAAATGTTTATTGTTTAAATAATAGAGGAAACAGTTACAAGTGGTACAGAAACTCAATTCATCAAGTGGTATAGAAAAGCAATCTTCTGATAATCATACATTTGTCATTTTATTTTAATCTTAACTTTAATTGCTATTCATGTTTACAAATGCAATCTTCTGAGTGGTACAGAAATGCAATTCATCAAGTGGTACAGATACAAAACAAAAGAATCACAAATTTGTTATCAGAGAGCACCGAGACAATACCAGTACTTACACTTACAAAGGGCAAATGAAAACAAAAGAAAACAATACAAAAGATTGAACAATTAATGCCTGACATCCCTGTACCAATATAAGACCCATCAATTGTTTGTTTCTAGCATCAAATTCAAGTACATCAAAATGACCCATCAATAGTTAGTTTCCTAGTTTCTACTAGTTACACAACATTCAATAGTTAGTCAACATTCCAGCAAATTCTGAATTGCCTCTGTTGGCATATTATGTGCTGCTTCTGTTGGCATATTCTGCTTCTGTTGCCATGTTAGGAGTTTCCTCTATTGCTCTTTTATTTGTTATTTTCTTCCTGCAATAAAATAAAGAAAAGAAAATGAAAAAAATGAAATTACTCAATGCAGTAACTCAATTAAGTAAGATTACTTCTTTCTACTTCTAGTATCTACATCCAGAAAACTATACTCATATCCAAAATTCCAGCACTAAAAACATTGATCCTAATCTTTGATTTTACCAATATGAATTCAAATGCTTTCAAATTGTAGTACATACTATCAGAAACTGTGTGATAATCCATTCTTCAATTGTACACTTCAATTGTTAGGAAGTCTAAGTTTTCAAATTTTTTTGTGCTAATTAACCATTTAATAAGCAATCCAAACGACTTAGATCTCGAAGGATCTAGTCCAAGCATTCACACACAAGAGAGAGAGGTTAGGAAGGCTACCTCTCCTTGTATCGCAACAAGGAGGCTCGAATCCGGCGATGTCGAGGTTGTGCGCACCACCACGCGTGTCTCGGCCTCAAGTCCACCAAGGTATTAACCAAAACCTCGATCTATGCTAGTAGATGAGAGGTTAAGCCTAATCCCTTCCTTCCCTTTGCCTTAATTAACTATTTAATTGGATGGAGGCAAGAGGTGCTCAACACATGAGCTTAAGAGAGCAATGGTGGAGAGGAAAAATTCTGAAATTTTTCCTTTAATTTTCGTCCAAAATATTAGGGAGAGAGAAAAAGGCAAGGTGGCTAGGATTTTGGCTCCCAAAGTGGTCCTTTTATAGACCAACCACTCTCCCAAAAAGTTGTAACTAATTTACAACTATGCCATCACTAGGGCAGCCATAAAATGGGCCTAAATGGGCTCTATCAATTATTTAATTGGTCCTCTAATTCAATTAATTAGTGGCCCAATTAATTGCTCTCAATTTGGACCTTTAATTTACCATTTAAATATAGGCCCGTTAGCTCAAATTAATTACTTTAATTAATTCATGTTGAACAAATTAATTATCAACACTTTGATAATTATTTAAGGATTAGAATATGCATTAATTTATTTCTATATAATCCGTTTGACTTAATTAATTAATTATGACGGTTCGCAACAGTACATAATTAATCAGTCAACATATCATATTGTTGCATTCCTTAATACAACCAAATAAATAATGCACGCATGGTCAAAACCTATTTGTGTGACCCTTTGAGGATTTATGCTCTGTTGGACATGGAAAATAAATCGCTATTTATTTCCAATAATCATAAGCGGTATCTAGCAACACGTTATGATTCCCAATTCGCATAAATAGTGTACTGCTACAATATTTTAATCCTGCATAAGAAATAATAGTATATCCTTGTCTGATTCTTATGTCACATGATATCATCGTATAATCCAAGATAGGAATGTGTCATTCTTGCAGATTATACGTTTCTTGATCTAGAGATGACTGTATCAGTTGCTAGCAAACAATCCATCTCCATCAAGGGGCCCAAACAGATATCATCGCTCACTAAGTAAATTAATGAGGGACATACGATTTTCTTGATGAATAACTTTTCCCCGCACATTTCAAGAGAACATAAATAAAGTCCGTATAGCAGCCCTTATCAGGAATCAACGGTAGACGATATTTATTGAACCTATCCTCATGTGGAAAAGTTGAACCATCTCAAACTTAGAATCAAACTCAAATGAAATAAATAATGACACATAACACAATCCATATATTTATTTCATTGGGTCGTGTCCTGTACTATGTTCCATAACATACACATATGCAATTAAGTTGGCAACTCCTTACCTATGATTTGTAGAACTTAATCATCACTTAACTTGCATACTAATCTTATCCGATAATTAATATTCCTTGTTAATTATCAAGATTACGGACCTTTTAGATTTATTATTGTCATTTATTATAAATGAAACACAGAGATCTACAATTCAGATCCTCAACCTGAATGATCTGTCAATAAATAAATCAAGGAATAAATGATCAAATATCATCAATAACATAAACCATAGAAGTAGCCATATAATGATTGACTTCTAGGACATAACTCTAACAATCTCCCACTTGGCCTAGAGTCAATCAACAGTGACTTCTAGCCAGTGCATAGTACTCAATGTAATATCCAAAATATACATGTCTCATACTAAAGCCTCAAAAGATATAAGATACAACTCAAAGCCACTCAGGCATACGCCTAATCCCCATGGATGCAACATGCAACTCATGCGCGGCTCGAGATAGAGGCTTTGTCAGAGGGTCCGCTGTGTTCGCGGCACCGTCCACCTTCTTGACCTTGATCCATCCGTCATTCATAAACTGACGGATAAGATGGAATCGTCGTAGAATGTGCTTGGTCTTCTGGTGAGACCTAGGCTCCTTTGACTGAGCTATGGCTCCCGTGTTGTCGCAGTAGAGATCCACTGGACCAGAGATGCTTGGAACCACCTCCAGCTCGGTCAAGAATTCCTTGATCCAAACTCCTTCTTTCGCCGCTTCACCAGCCGCTAAGTATTCTGCTTCGGTGACGGAATCGGCCGTGGTATCCTGTTTGGAACTCTTCCAACTCACGGCTCCACCATTGAGCAGATATACGAAACCGGACTGTGACTTCGCATCATCTCGATCGGTTTGGAAACTAGCATCGGTGTAACCACTTACAACGAGCTCTTGGTCTCCACCGTACACGAGAATGCTATCCTTTGTTCTCTTGAGATACTTGAGAATATTCTTGACTGCGGTCCAATGTGGCATACCAGGGTTAGCTTGGTATCGACTAGTCACACTAATCGGATGCGCAACATCGGGGCGAGTGCATAGCATGGCATACATGATCGAACCGACTACAGATGGATACTTGAACCGCTTCATGAAATCCCTATCTGTATCAGTCGTCGGACATTGAGTCTTGCTCAAGAATATGCCATGTGACATAGGCAAGTAACCCTTCTTGGAACCAGCCATTTTGTGTTTTTCCAACACTTTGTCAATATATGCATCTTGGCTCAAACCTAACAACCTTCTTGATCTATCTCGATAGATCTTGATCCCTAGGATGTAGGCAGCTTCGCCCAAGTCTTTCATTGAGAACACTTTCTTCAATGAATCCTTGACTGCATTCAATTCGGAGATATCATTCCCGATCAAGAGTATATCATCAACATATAGAACAAGAAACACAACCACGCTCCCACTAATCCTCTTGTAAACACAAGGTTCCTTCTCGCTTTGAATGAAATTCAACTTCTTGACCTCTTCATCAAAGCGTTTGTTCCAACTCCTTGATGCTTGCTTCAATCCATAAATGGACCTTTGAAGCTTGCACACCTTGTTAGCATTCTTTGGATCCACAAAACACTCGGGTTGTGTCATATACACATCCTCTTCCAAGTTGCCATTTAGGAAGGCAGTTTTGACATCCATTTGCCATATCTCATAGTCATAATATGCGGCAATTGCTAACAAGATCCGAATTGACTTGAACATGACGACGGGCGAGAAGGTTTCTTCATAGTCAATACCATGAACTTGCTTGTAACCTTTCGCAACTAGTCGTGCTTTGTAAATGCTCAAGTTGCCATCCATGTCGACCTTTCTTTTAAAGATCCACTTGTTCTCAACGAGTTTTACTCCGTCGGGAAGGTCAACCAAGGTCCATACCTTGTTTTCATACATGGATTGCATTTCGGATTCCATGGCTTTAAGCCATTCCTTGGAGTCGGGTTTATCTTTCATGTCCTTTATGGTCAAGGGTTCGTCATTCGCAATGACGAGAACATCGTGTAAACCCAAGTACCTTTCGGGTGGACGACTTTCCCTCGTTGACCTTCGTAGGATCGGTGCTTGGGGTTGAGGCTCTTGAACTTGTTCCACAACAGCTTGTGGACTTGGTTCTTGATCCTCAAAAGTTTGAGTGTCTTGAACACTATCGACTCGCGATATGTTCGAGTCCTCATTTGAGGGAGTGTACTCTTGAATCTCTTCCACAACGGCTTGCGGAACGGGTTCAGCTACAACCTCGTTTGGCACTACATTGGGAATCGCTGGATTGCCTACTTGAGTCACATCTTGCGGTGGTTCATGAATTTCTTCAATGACCACATTACTCCCACTACTTCTTCTTGAGAGAAACTCCTTCTCTAAGAACACACCATAACGAGCAACAACTATCTTGTTCTCATTGCGGTTGTAGAAGTAGTAACCCTTAGTTTCCTTAGGGTATCCCACGAAATGACACTTGTCCGATTTGGGTCCAAGCTTATCACTCATTAGCCTTTTCACATAAGCTTCACAACCCCAAATCTTGAGAAACGACATGCTTGGTTTCCTACCAAACGAAAGCTCATAAGGCGTCTTCTCAACGGACTTTGATGGAACACGGTTTAATGTAAAAGCTGCGGTTTCTATTGCAAAATCCCAAAACGATTTAGGCAAGTCGGCTTGGCTCATCATCGATCGAACCATGTCTAGCAAAGTTCGATTCCTCCTTTCGGATACACCATTCCATTGTGGTGTTCCCGGTGGAGTGAGTTGTGGAACGATTCCACACTCCTTTAGATAATCACCAAATTCGTGGCTCAAGTACTCTCCACCTCGATCGGAACGCAAGACTTTGATCTTTCGATTGAGTTGGTTCTCAACTTCATTCTTGAACTCCTTGTACTTTTCGAAGGATTCGGACTTGTGCCGCATCAAGTAGATATACCCGTATCTACTATGATCATCGGTGAAAGTGATGAAGTATGAATAACCTCCTCGTGCGCAAATGCTCATAGGTCCACATACATCGGTATGCACGAGGTCTAATAAGCCACTTGCCCTTGTACCTTTGTTGGTAAAAGGCGCTTTGGTCATCTTTCCCATCAAACATGATTCGCATGTGTCAATTGGCTCGAAAGCGAATTGATCCAAGAGACCAACTGTTTGTAATCTCTTGATGCGTTTCTCGTTGATATGACCTAAGCGGCAATGTCACATTAGAGTCGTACTTTCATGTGAGATCTTACGTTTTCTACTGTCATGTTCAACACTCAAAACATGTTCGTTAGAATCAAGCACATAAAGACCATTCAATAAATGCGCAACACAATAACAAACATCATCACGCAACAAAGTACAACTTTTGTTCTTTATTACAACACCAAATCCATCCAAGTCTAAACACGAAATAGAGATGATGTTCCGAGTGATACAAGAAACTACATAAACATCTTTTAGTTCCAAAACTAAACCAGAATGCAAAGTAAGCTCTACGTTCCCAACGGCCATAGCGGAGACGCACGTGCCGTTACCGACGCGGAGTTGAACTTCACCTTTCTCGAGCCGCCTACTACTCTTTAGTGCCTGCACATTTCGACAAATGTGAGCACATGAACCAGTATCAAATATCCAGTCTGTACTAGAGGTAGCGAGAAGGGTTTCAATGACAAATATACCTGAAGTAGAAGGCCGGACAGTTCCCGCCTTCTTGTCAGCGAGGTACTTGGGGCAATTCCTCTTCCAATGGCCCTTGTTGCTACAGTAGTAGCACACGGTCTCGGAAGTGGCCGGGTTCTTCTTTCTCTTGGAACCCTCGGGAGCTCCCTTGGCCGAACCTTGGGGCGTCACCGTGCCTTTGCCCTTTCTAGTTCTGCGGGTCTTTCTTTTCTTGCTCTTCTTGCTCTTGTCACTCACCGCAAGAACATCTTAGGGCCCTTTTTCCTTTTTGAGACTCTCCTCCGTCTCGACAAGCATGTTTTGGAGATCATCCATGCTCTTGTCCATGCTATTCATCCGGTAGTTCACAACAAAACCGGTGAAGCTATGAGGGAGAGAGTTGAGAATGAAGTCTTGAATCACCCCTGACGGGAAGGGCGTATCAAGCCTTTCGAGCTGCCGAAACAACCCCGCCATCTTCATGACGTGTGGCCCGACTTCATGACCTTCCGCCAATCGAGTATTGGCGACGGCCTTGATGAGACGAGCCCTTTCGGTGCGGGCCTTGGTTTGGAACATGTTCGAGAGACGAGAGACCATTTCAAACACTCCATAACCACTATCCATGAACTCCTTTTGGAGTTCCGCCTCCATGACAGCGACAATCAGGACGGACATCTCCATGTCGTCCATGACGTGCTTGTCATGGGCATCCTTGTCCGCTTGAGGGGCATCCGACTTGGGAGCCGCGGGGATGGGAGTGGTAAGGAGGTATTCCTTCTTTTCAAATCTTAGGACAAGCCTTAGGTTCCGGTGCCAATCCAGAAAGTTGGCACCGTTGAAGGCGAGCTTTTCTTTCTCTAAAAGAGATCGAAGCGAAAATGATGAGGAAGACATCTACAACAATTAATTCAAATTAAGGCCAATTAGTTTATGTTTTTATTTTATTTTCAATAAAGTAAAACTTTCACTACTTTAATATAAGTCCCTTAAAAGTAATGAATTTCCAAGACCCCTATTTTCGTCAAGTTGGACCTACTATGGCACGTCACCCAAAATGACTAGATAAGGTAGGTTCTCTTTAACCAATCATACAACTTTATGATTCTTGGTTCGCATCGCGAACTTCGCCCCGATGTCCAAACTCTAGTTGGGTCCATCGATAAGTAACATCTCTCTATTTGCTCCTTACAAATCCCTTTATTTGTACCCCGACTATCAAATTGACAACCATGACGTCCGCTTGGGCGGACCGCGCCATGAGAGGGCAATTGACGTGAAGGGGATAGAGAGAAGGAGGGCGGTCGACTTAATCAAATTTGGGACAAACAATTATGTGACTATTATTTGGTGGTCGTGTAATCATACACCCATACCTATCCTATGACATTCATAGCATCCACAAACATTCACATAATAATAAGCATCTCAAGCATTGTTGTGGGTTTGTATGGCTCCCGCTTGCATTAGTTCCGCCGCATCTCCATGTAGCAAAACTAATCTAATTGTCCCTCCCACTAATCATATGGATCATATCCTATATAATTAAAGGACAAAATACATGTGAAAATATTCCTAATTCCCTCCTAGCATTAGGGGCATGCAAGCCTCACAAGTTACATTAAGAAATTAATCATAATTAATTAATTAACCATGGCACCAAAGGCCTTACATACAATCAATCACATGCATTCACAAATTACAACACACAAGGCATTGGTTTCTTGAGCCATACTAAACTCACGATCCTTCCAACAAAACAAAGTTAGCACATGTCCCTTTGTTTCTTAATTAACAACAATGAATTAGAGTCTTTGCACATCGCTTGTAGTTCGGGTCTTTCCGCATAAAAGTTTAACTTTTAAACAACTAATTTGCTTAAACCATTTGAAAAGCCAATTCAACAATTGTAAACAGAAAGGAGGAATGTCATGGAGTATTCTAATTAATTTATTCAACCAATTTGATTAATTAGAAAAATACTTTAACTATTTAAAATATTAAATGAGGCCCGATAAAATTCGAAGTTTTTCGGTCTCCAAAAATTATGAAATAAATAATGCATACTCCCTATTATGAGTGTAACTATCTGTCAAAATTTCAGGGAGAGATCACTTACCATCAGAGAGAAACAAAATTAACAAATCGTCAAACTGTGCGCGAAACACCGTTATCCGATTTTCTGTTTTTGTCTAACTCTTTTGGTCTGTAGGATCATCATCTTCCAAAACGTTTTCATGAAAACATTTTACATAACAAATCTACTATATGTTATTGGCTACCAATCTATCAAACGAAATCCAACTAGTCTTATTTAAAATCATCAAGATAAATAGCAAACAAGCCACTTACCCTGTTCTGAAACAGACTAACGACTAAAAACTATTGACTCAGTTGAGGTATCAAACCTTAATAAAATTCTTTGAAACTAATTTTCACAGAATCTTAACTTCAAGTAGAAACTTTCTATTCAAACACTTTTTCATAAAGTTTTCTCAATAAGTACAGTTTATCCAAACAATCAGTTTGTTGGAAAACCAGATCTGACAACCGATTCATTTCTCATGACTTGAACGCCCACATAAAATCCGAAACATGCAACAAATTTTACATGTCCAGAAAGAACATCAAGTTTACAAGATTTCTAGCCAAGAAATACAGATAGTTATTTTCGAAAAATAAATCCTTCATGCCTAAAACACAGAACTGTGCAGCAGAGTACCAGATCTGCGCACCGTTACCGTTTAATTCACCATAAATTCATAACAACTTAGAAAAAGGTGAAACTAGTGGCTAAAGAACCACATCTCACAGATCTACAAAAATTTAGAATTTTTCTGAAAGCTTTTCTCAGCGAAAAAACCAAAACAATGTCGAAAATAGAACAGAAATCCAGACAGCAAGCAAGTGCATCACTAATCCATGTGTTAATTAATCATTTCTCAACTAATTATGTGTTAAAATGCTTTAGAACGACCTAGAGCTCTGATACCACTGTTAGGAAGTCTAAGTTTTCAAATTTTTTTGTGCTAATTAACCATTTAATAAGCAATCCAAACGACTTAGACCTCGAAGGATCTAGTCCAAGCATTCACACACAAGAGAGAGAGGTTAGGAAGGCTATCTCTCCTTGTATCGCAACAAGGAGGCTCGAATCCGGCGATGTCGAGGTTGTGCGCACCACCACGCGTGTCTCGGCCTCAAGTCCACCAAGGTATTAACCAAAACCTCGATCTATGCTAGTAGATGAGAGGTTAAGCCTAATCCCTTCCTTCCCTTTGCCTTAATTAACTATTTAATTGGATGGAGGCAAGAGGTGCTCAACACATGAGCTTAAGAGAGCAATGGTGGAGAGGAAAAATTCTGAAATTTTTCCTTTAATTTTCGTCCAAAATATTAGGGAGAGAGAAAAAGGCAAGGTGGCTAGGATTTTGGCTCCCAAAGTGGTCCTTTTATAGACCAACCACTCTCCCAAAAAGTTGTAACTAATTTACAACTATGCCATCACTAGGGCAGCCATAAAATGGGCCTAAATGGGCTCTATCAATTATTTAATTGGTCCTCTAATTCAATTAATTAGTGGCCCAATTAATTGCTCTCAATTTGGACCTTTAATTTACCATTTAAATATAGGCCCGTTAGCTCAAATTAATTACTTTAATTAATTCATGTTGAACAAATTAATTATCAACACTTTGATAATTATTTAAGGATTAGAATATGCATTAATTTATTTCTATATAATCCGTTTGACTTAATTAATTAATTATGACGGTTCGCAACAGTACATAATTAATCAGTCAACATATCATATTGTTGCATTCCTTAATACAACCAAATAAATAATGCACGCATGGTCAAAACCTATTTGTGTGACCCTTTGAGGATTTATGCTCTGTTGGACATGGAAAATAAATCGCTATTTATTTCCAATAATCATAAGCGGTATCTAGCAACACGTTATGATTCCCAATTCGCATAAATAGTGTACTGCTACAATATTTTAATCCTGCATAAGAAATAATAGTATATCCTTGTCTGATTCTTATGTCACATGATATCATCGTATAATCCAAGATAGGAATGTGTCATTCTTGCAGATTATACGTTTCTTGATCTAGAGATGACTGTATCAGTTGCTAGCAAATAATCCATCTCCATCAAGGGGCCCAAACAGATATCATCGCTCACTAAGTAAATTAATGAGGGACATACGATTTTCTTGATGAACAACTTTTCCCCGCACATTTCAAGAGAACATAAATAAAGTCCGTATAGCAGCCCTTATCAGGAATCAACGGTAGACGATATTTATTGAACCTATCCTCATGTGGAAAAGTTGAACCATCTCAAACTTAGAATCAAACTCAAATGAAATAAATAATGACACATAACACAATCCATATATTTATTTCATTGGGTCGTGTCCTGTACTATGTTCCATAACATACACATATGCAATTAAGTTGGCAACTCCTTACCTATGATTTGTAGAACTTAATCATCACTTAACTTGCATACTAATCTTATCCGATAATTAATATTCCTTGTTAATTATCAAGATTACGGACCTTTTAGATTTATTATTGTCATTTATTATAAATGAAACACAGAGATCTACAATTCAGATCCTCAACCTGAATGATCTGTCAATAAATAAATCAAGGAATAAATGATCAAATATCATCAATAACATAAACCATAGAAGTAGCCATATAATGATTGACTTCTAGGACATAACTCTAACATCAATGTCACACCAACTTGAAGACTTGCATTCCAGTAGTTAATTGAAATAACCATGTCTTTGATTAAAAAGAAAATACTGAAATGTATGAACAATTCTGCT
Source organism: Rhynchospora breviuscula (assembly GCA_027562975.1). Classification (NCBI taxonomy): domain Eukaryota; kingdom Viridiplantae; phylum Streptophyta; class Magnoliopsida; order Poales; family Cyperaceae; genus Rhynchospora; species Rhynchospora breviuscula. The sequence continues at coordinate 39,635,449 of CM050401.1, forward strand.
GATATGATGTAAATAAGTTCATCAAACCCTGTTCCTACTCCAGATCCAATAAAAATTTTGCATAGACCAGAACTCGAAAAAAAAAAAGAGAGATACCTGACATCGGGTCGAAACCCTAGATAAGCGAGAGAGAAGTCCTGCCAGAGTGAAACCCTGGATTGAGCAAGTACGCAGGCTAGAGGAGAATACGGCCGAGAGAAGCGTTGCTGCTAGATTGTGAGAGAGAGGAGTGTGCTATGGTTATGACTGATCGTGCGAGAGAGAAGAGAAGTCCGCTAGTTTGGATCGGAGCTGACATCAGAGAGATTGAAGGTAGGTTTCTTGCGAGAGATAAGAGATCGTCGAATGGGTTAGTTCGACTTATATTGATGGGTTTGGGTTCTGGTTTAATCCAACTGGGGGTATAATAGTCATAGGTTTTAATTTTTATTATTTAAATGTTAAATATTATAGAAAAAGGCTGCTGGGGGCATGTACAAAAGGAATCGGGGCAAAATCAGAAAGAGCGAATTTTGGGGGCCAAATACTCCATTTTCTTACTTTTGGGGGGTACACACAAAATTTTCCCTAAAAAATTCCTTAGATCAACATAAAAATTCCTTGGATCAGCATGCCAATCATCTTACATTAGTCTTACATCGCGCGGAGCGCGATGCATTCACTAGTTTGCTTCATTTCCATATTTTGGTTCCCTTTGATATCAAAATTTTTTATTTATAGCATACAATGTGAAATTGAAATTAAACATGATTTCAAGTTGCAATTTTTTTTAATGCCTTAACTAATTTATTATAACAAACACACATCTAACCCATATGGTAAGTGGCAACATAGGTAGGGACCTATACGACTGCTAAAAGTGAATATTACATGTATATATTTACGTTTGACAATTACTATTCTTGGTAAATATCTTAAATTTAATCATCAAATAACATTATTGTAGAAATTTTCTCTATGATAATTTCTATAATACGAAGAAATTATTGTACAATATATTATGATTAAATTAAAAATTGCTTTGGTTTTTCACTATGGACTGATATTCTAGTAGTTGGATTGCGTTATCATTTAGATATATTTTGTTGATAGCCTTCCTTAAGAGTTATCATTTACTGTCATTTACGTTTCCATTAATTCACCAGTGGTTTTTGCACCATTTATTTCCATTTATGTTCGCTATTTCTTTTTCTACTCTTTTTAGGCTTCTAGCGCACGATTCACATATCTGGTCATTAATTTCAAACCGTTACTTTTTTTTTTTTGTATTAAAATCTCAATTCTCAATTTTTCAGAATATGAGGATGGATGGAATAGTAAGGCAACAGCGAAGATCTTAATTTTGTTCTAGATCTTCTGACTATTGGGAACAGGTGTAAGGCTCCTTCTGAAGGTAGTAGCAATCCCTCAATCTTTAATATTTTCATTTTATAAACAATAATGCTTCATTGCTTCCCTGATTAACTAATTCCTTTTTATTTTTCCTTTATTTCCTTCTTTTTCGTCATTTATTGTTCTTTTGCTCTCAATTGCATTGGTAATGAATATGGAGTATAGCGAGCAATATATCTGGTAATTTAAAAAAACGTATCAACAAGCATTAAAATATACTAGAGGGGTCAATCGAGCTTCGCTCGATATTTGAATATAAAATTACTTAAAATTATGAAAGAAATGTCAAATCTGCGAAAATGGGTGTGTTAAAATTTACTACAGGATTGAATAAATTTGCATATTTTGTATAGGTTACGTAAGTGTGATTAAGTTTTAGGCTGTGTAAGTAGGGAATGCTTATTAAGGAAATTTAAAGTGAAATATATATACATATTATAATTTGTGGTATACATAATATTTGATGTGAAATTTGATATGTGTTATGTGATGTTAAATTAACCATTTTGAACTCCTTTTATTTTTTGACATTTTAACTTAATTGAGTAGTTACTTTTGAGTTTTGACTGTTAGTAAGTCTTGGATGGTGACATGTTGTGGAATGCTATAAGTTTCACACAAGCACACAAATATTCAAATTAGAGATAGGCTAAAATCAGCCACGATTGACGGATGGACCCGTCAGCTGCGATTATATTTCAACTTTTGATGTTCTAATGGTTAATCTGAACCGTTCAATGTGTTCTCCATATTGAAATCTCATTGGAGACCAAATTTTACATTTTTCTGATTTTATTTACTATTTTTTTTGAGATTTTTAAAAATCATATTTATTGAAGAGTCCATAATTGTTTAGATTAAGAATTTTGTAAAATACCAAACAAATACTAAAAAATTTCAGAAAAATATAAAATTTTGTCTCCAATGAGATTTCAATATGGAGAACACATTGAACGGTTTGGATCGACTGTTAGAATCTCGAAAATTGAGATTTGATCGTAGCTGACGGTCTCATCCGTCAGTCGCGACTGATTTTAGTCTACCTCTTCAAATTATTATATTTTATTTGGCCGTTGTATCAATTTATACACATTAATTCTGATGATACAGTAGATTAGTAGTTTCACACAAGCATACTAATATATATGCTTTCTTAAAAGTTCTAAAAGTAATTAAGTGTATTGATTAGTTTGCCATACTCAACTATCGTTTTAAAAAAAATGGTCAAGGATAGCTGGTGTTGGATTTGTCATTTCTATAGACAAGCACATACTGTACACATGGTACTATGGATAGGCAGCAACTGTAACACTTATTGATTACAGTCCTAACCGTATATCTTACTAAAATTTGTTTTTCTACTTCATGACTTCAGAGCAACCTTTTAGGTGCATTTTGGTTCAGTTAGCTTAAAAATGAAATTTGAGTATGGCTTAAGATCATTTCAGGTGTATTGAATACACTGCGATAATTTGCCTCAAATTCATGAATTGCATACTCGATGTCTCCTAAATACTGAACTTGAAATTTTGTGGTCATTTGCTGATTTCTAACACACTATTATTTTCTTGATCAATTCTCTAATTCCCTAAAAAGTAAAAACTAAATTTTGGGTCTGAACCTAAGCTTGGTGCTAATAAATATGTTGTACTTTTGTTCCTTAGGTACAATGGTGCTCTATGGCTAAGAAGAATTTGGTGGAGCACACACTTCACTACACAATACCACATTAAGTCATGTTGATATACTTTGATCGATGGAGTATGCTAAAATAGTCATCTCAAGTGTAACATTTGTAAGCTTACCATTTTGAATAAACAAAAAAGAAAGAAGAAAATGTGAAACTGAAGCAAATATCATAGTTTACTTGATAAGAAAAAAAAAAAATTTGAATCAAAACCAATGTATAAAAAAGATAATAAACATAATCTTGAAAACCAACCCTGATATGAGCTTACACTTAAATACATGTTCCATTCTTCATTTAAATATGAAGCCCATATGAAAGAAAATCATAGGCAAAAGTTGATATGTATATGATTCAAGGTTTTAAAATGCGATTTGTGCGGTTTGATTAGGTGGTGATTTAGCGTTTATCGGTGATAAAACGGTAATAAAACGGTTTAAACGGCGATAAAACGGTAGTGCGATATGAACCAAAACTAAGATAAAACGGCGATAAAACGAAAAAAATGGAGTTTTTTTTAAAAGCTTGATATGATTTTTCATTCTTAAATATTAGTTCTTTTCTTTATTTAGATATTAGATATACTTTTTGCTCCAATAGCTTAAGCCTTTTTTGTAGGTTGTTTCCTTCTCACCGATGATATGCAAAATGTGTACTTAATACGACAAAATCACAAGATTAGAGATTGTTAGTAACTTCTTTCTCATTTAGGTGTATAATTTTTCTGTATTAGGTTAAGTGTCAAAGTGTCAATAATAATAGGAAAGAAAATGAAGCTTGAATAAAAACATCTTGGTTTTAACTTATGTGATGTAAAATTCTAAATTGGCAAAATCATAATAGAGCTCAGAACATTGCCAGAAAAAATGATCAGAATTTGAATGCTTGAGAAAAACTTTGCACTCTCATACTTAGGATACAATGTGTCTAATAAAATATATTAAAGAACTGAGAAAATAAATTATCAAGAAAATATATATTGGAACTCCCATAGTGATTTTTATTTTGTATAAGAACCAACAAATATTGGCTCTTAACCAAAGAATCTCATATTTGCAGGAACTCAATTTTCTCCTTCGTAGATCAGCTCTGTCTTAGAGATATTACATATGCAAAATGAATGTCTTTTATTAAATTCGTATTGAGCGAATTATGTTCAATTGAATTAAAATGGTAAAGAAATGTATTGTGGAAGGACTGACAGGAGTGCCTATTAGTAATGTTCATATGATTGCAAAACTTTGATACACTTTATGTTGGAAATTATTTTCATATTGGTTGAATTTTGTTTTGAAAAAATAAATCAATTTATTAGGAATAACTTTGTTTAGGTATTGTAGATGCTGAAGGTTGTGCTGCCTTCAAGTAGATAGAATATATTTGTTGTAACTTATTTATGAATTGCTAAAAATATATATAATTTAATTATGAAAATAGAATAATTTCATAAAATAAAAATTATTTTAAAGAAAACTCATGTATCGAGCGAAACTCGATTTGTCCACCTAGTAATGATAAATCACATATGCCATATCATAAACTTCTACATTATATAACCATGCATAATTATTGTAGCACAACCCCATTACCGTACATGGGACTGAATAAAATCATACTACATATCCGATTCATAGATATTTATTTTAAGATTGCTTGACTGTGAATCTGTGATGTCGAAGAAAATGACACAAACCTACTGACATACTATAGATAATATATTATATATGCGGAATTTCCATGGCGGGACCCATATTGCTTAATTAATTATTGTCGGTTGACTAGTCCTTCATAATAATTGAATAAACCTATTAATATATATATATATATATATATATATATATATATATATAGTTTTGCTATGGTGAGTTGCAACTCACCAAAGGATCGGTGAGTCGCGCTCAAAACTGCTAAATCTAGTTCAAAATGACCGATCCAAACCGTCTAATACGATCTCCCTATTGAAATCTCCGTGCAGACCAAATTTTACATTTTTTCAAAATTTTTAAGTATTTTTTTGAAATTTTAGAAAATCGTTAATCTAATTAGTTCTGAACCGTTCAAAAATAGCAGTTTTTAAAAATCCGAAAAAAATACTTAAAAATTTCAAAAAAATATAAAATTTGGTCTGCATGGAGATTTCAATAGACAGATCATATTGGACGGTTTGGATCGGTCATTCTGAACTAGATTTAAGAGCTTTGAGCGCGACTCACCGACCCTTTGGTGAGTTGCAACTCACCGTAGCAAAACTCTATATATAATATGTTACGTGGAAATTCCTAGTATACGAAGAATTTATTCAATTGAATAAATTTTCAGTTGACTAATCGGTCAACCAATGCAAGCTATGACTAGTTTTTTCCCTCTCCCTTCACTTACTCGTAATGTTTCTATCATCTCTTAGTTTGACAACTCATTCTCACAACACACATGGCCGCAGTTCCAATCTTTCTCTTTGTTCTTTTCTTTCTCCAATCCCATATCCAAATTGCCCTCTGTAGAAAGCATGATACCCACTTTTTCGACATATGCCCTCCATCTAGATGCAATGACTCTGGCCCTGAAATCCGATACCCTTACCGACTTGATTCGAGTCCAGAATTGTGTGGTGTGCCTGGCATGGTGCTGACATGCTCGACAGAAGGGGATACTGTACTTAACCTCCCTAATTTTGGCACAACAATAGTTCAAGTCATAAATTACCAACCGTTTGGGTATGTAACCGTACGACTCGGAAACTCATGGCCAAGTTGCCTACTGCAAAATCGAACCATGATAAACCTAACAACTCTTTTATACTCTCCCATGACCACCCCAATTAGCCTAATAACATGCCCGAAAATGTTGCCCCTAAATAATGAAAGAGACTCATTGACGGGACCTGTGTCATGCCTCAGCAGTCCTGACAAGTATATCTATGTTGTATCTGCCTATGAATCAATGGATGTGATTCCCTTCGGTTGTATGATGCTAGAGAACGGCATAAATATTTTGAGGAGGAGTTATTATGATGTGAAATATGATAAATCTATAAGTTGGGAAGTTATTGTAGATGATTTTTTGGTGAGGAGATTGGTGACATTGGATTGGATTGATTTTTCAAATATCACAAAAAAATGCGTACAATGCGAATATAAAGGAAAACGGTGTGGGTACGACTCGACAAGAAATGAAGCATTTTGCAAACCTCATGGTAATAATCTCCCTTTGAGTTTTGCCCATCTTTCCTTTACAATATTGCTTCTTCAATTTGCTCTATTGTAAAGTTTCTGTATATATTGTTGAGTTCCTTTGCACATGAGTTCAATTTAAATTAAAGTTTCTGACTTTGATAATCTCAATATCTAATTTTGCAGATCTAAATGTCAGGGCCATTTCAGGTACTCGTTCAAAGAGAATTTCATACATCTATTACAAAAATTACTCGTTATCTTCATACACACAAATAAAGTTAAACTAACCATCTGTTTGTCCAAATTAATATTTCTTTTTCAGCTATTTCTTCTGTAATTTTCTTGCTTATCTTAGCCATACCGGCAGCATTATTCTACTTTTCGAGAAAAGCAGACAAAGAAAGAGAGACCCGTTTAAAGATTGAACGGTTCCTGGTATCGTACAGAATCACAAAGCCCACAAGGTACACTTTCAAGGAAGTCAAAAAGATAACAAAGCACTTCAAACACAAATTAGGCCAGGGTGGGTTTGGGAGTGTTTATAAAGGTGAGCTTCCAAATGGATTACCTGTTGCAATTAAAATGCTCGAGCAGTCAAAAGGAGCTGGTGAAGAGTTCATAAATGAAGTGGTGACAATTGGACGAATTCACCATGTCAACATTGTTCGTCTGCTGGGCTTTTGTTCAGAGCAAACCAGACGTGCACTAGTATATGAGTTCATGCCGAATGACTCACTGGAGAAGTATATTGTTTCAAGGAAAAATGGTCAGCCATTGAAAATGGACAAGTTGCTACAAATTTCGATTGGGATAGCTCGTGGAATTGAGTATTTGCACCAAGGATGCAATGAACGGATTCTTCACTTCGACATCAAGCCTCATAATATTTTGCTTGATGAAAACTTGAACCCAAAAATTGCGGATTTTGGGCTCGCAAAGTTATGCTCCAAAGACCAAAGTGCAATTGCTATGACAGCAGCAAGGGGAACCATGGGTTACATTGCACCTGAGGTGTACTCGAGAAACTTCGGTACTGTGTCTTACAAGTCCGATGTCTTTAGCTTTGGGATGTTGTTAATAGAGTTGATAGCTGGTAAGAAGTGCACGGATCCTGACATTCAAAACCAGAGCGATGTTTATTTCCCTGAATTGGTGTATAATTCGTTGGTCCGAGGGGAGGAGCTACAGCTAGGGGTGGAAGTGACCACAAGTGATGCTGAGATTGCTAGAAAGATAATAATTGTGGCTTTCTGGTGCATACAGTGGAATCCCGTGGTCCGTCCATCGATGACAAGTGTAGTAAGCATGCTTATTGGTAACTTGCAAAATTTGGAAATACCCCCAATTCCGTTTGTTTCCTCGCCAGGGCTTGAAATTTCTACAATTTTTGGGGAGGTCTAAGGTAGTTTGTTCAGTACTCTTGTTTGATTGGGTCGAATAAAAGGATCTTGCGTACCAGTTGGGTACTAAAAAAAGTAGGGTAAATTATGAAATTTTACTTTTTCTATAGAATTTTTTGCTTGTATTTAAACCAGTGGTCTGGAACTTAGTTGTTGCCTAGGCCTTAAAAAAAATAGTTCTGCCTTGTCCATGGTGAGGTACAGATCAAATTGAGAAAGCACGGCTGTGCCTAAGTTAAAAAAAGGGTTGTATGATTATTCCCTGGTAACTACACAAATTTGTTGAATTTACACTTATTCAAATAACTGAAATGGCAAGGTCGTAGAATAGCTTCCATTATGGTTATGTTCCATATATGCGGACAATATTAGTTCTTCAGTTTGTGCAAGTTTTCCGTTTCTGCATTTTTCTTTTCTATTGTAAATATAATTAACTTTTTATATTGCAGGCTTGCAGAAAATGTTTTGAGTTGATTAAACTTTCAATTTGTCATTTATTTTACCATACAAACACAGTAAAAATCATTTGACCGAGGAATTATTTCTCTTCTACTTTATTTTGCCAGAGGAACATGCTAATAATCATTAAGTTAAATAAGTATCTGTGAAAAGATTAATATGCTAGTCATTTTTATCCAAATATTAACGATGCTAATTAATAGAGAAAATTTATATGTCGCCCAGAAAATGATCGCCAAATTTTGCCCAAAGCTCTCATATGATTTTGGACACACAAGTTCATATAAATACATTAGTACGATTTGCAAATTGTATTTTAATTTGGACTAAATGAGAATTATATATAATGTTAGAATTTGGTGAACTACAACAAGAAGACAAGTTTGACTATATAGATTATATTAGCACACATTTTGATTCGTCTGAATTATGATGTTTGTATAAAACTTAGAAGTATTAACTACCCACGTCTGAATTTGTATAAAACGTATTCACATTTTCTGGTACATAAAAATTTATAGCCGTTCCAATTCGGAAACAGTGCCAGCAAGCAAGCGATATCAGACAATTTTACGGTTGACGATAGTTAGCTTAATTGTGTTGAGTTCAAAGTTTAGGATGTAGAAGTTCGGCAAATCGGCCCCCCTTTGTTCAAGTAAAGATATTAAATTAATAGATTATAAGTGTTGGTCCCTCAAAAGTCAACAAGTCAGATTTAAATATTTATTGGTCCAGATATTTTCCACATAAGAGGACCGGTCGTTGGAGAACCGATTTCAAGAAAAGTGGCTGAGGAATTGACCATTAGCAACTAATTCCTATCCTATTAGAAAGATGTTTGTCCATATCGCATCACAAATTATTAGAAAGATGTTTGTCTCAAGTACAATATCTTCTAAATTTCCCTTGATAGTGTTTATTGAAACAATGAACAGGATTGAAACAACCCTTCCTTACCTTTTCTTTCTGTGTCTCTTTCTTCTTTCCATTTCTGATCAAGCTCTAGCAGTAGTTTGTGCTCGATCATGTGGCCAAGTACAGGAGATTCACTATCCATTTCGTCTACAAACTGATCCACCAGAGTGTGGTTCCCCAAATTATAAACTCATATGCAAAAATAACAGAACCTTAATACAAGTGGGCAGTGCTGAAGGGCATTACTACCTCATCAAAGGTATCTCATATGAGAACAAGACAATTGAAGTTGTTGATCCGGCCTTGATTCATGGAAACTGTACCCTCCCTTCCATACCCCGGCCATTTAGAGACTGTTACTCACGTGCGGTATATCCGGATTCAAAGTATGCTTCATTCATGAATTGCAAGCTGCCGATTCAGCAAAAGAACTATTGGCATGTGCCCTGTTTAAGCCACAATGGCACATTTGTCTATGTTTTCTCTGATGGTTCTGATTTTTCCCATTCTGTACCGAATCTAAAACCATCTTGTGGGTTTCTTGCCATGACTCCATTCAACACTGATAAGGTGTTCATCAATTCATCAGCAGATATATTTCGGCATTTGCAAGAGGGGTTTCTGCTTCATTGGGATGACGGCAAGATATCAAACCTTGCTTTCCTTCATTATTGCTTAAAAAAATCAATAAGGTAATATGCGACACCTCCTGACACCAGACCATAGTTAATTTTAGTTTTCGTGGTCTGATTAAAGCATCATTTTATTTTTTTGTCTTATTAACAGCGAAACATCAATTATTAATCCAATATACTTGCTGCAGGCACTTCCTAAATGAAACAAGAAGCAACAAAGATGTAGCCTCCATGGTGTACTTTCTTTTGAAAAATGAAAAGCACTTCTTCAGTTGTGTACATGAATATTACAGTCGGTTGAAGTACTTTTACTTTGCGCTTGCTCTGCTGGTTATAGTTTGGCTTTTGCAACTCATTGTAGGTAAGATGTCAAATTCAGTGTTATTTTAGTACAATATAGATTTCTGTTTTGTTTAAAATAACAGGGAACACGAACAAAAATAGAAGGCAAATATTTGCATTTTGCATATAATACATTAGAGTCTTATTCCAGAAACTTCTTACTGAAACATTAAATATTCCTTAATGAATTTGGGAAAAATGAAAAAAAAAAAAATCACGTATAAAGACATCTTCGGTTATATTTGAAGGATTAATAGACAATCATACAAGCTTGCACATATATTGTTCAAGTTGCTAATACCAAAGCAATTCATGACAAATAATACGTTGGTTCAAGGCCCAACCAGCATACAGCACACTCATTGCCGTGGTGTTCATCTTGTAATTGAGGGTGTGACTGTGGGTTTCTACATTGTTAATTCAGACCTGTTACCAAATTAAGTAGTGTTCTTGAGTACTGTTATTTTTGAACCAGATTTTGTCTAAGACCTATTGGGCTGTCTTTTTTTATCCTTTTTGCTGCATGTAATGGAAACAACATTAGAGAGATAATACAATTTCATTTTCACTGGTAACACCTCTCTATCGTATCTCCCTCCTCTTCTCTGAGAACTGTATCTCTGAATCCTAGAAACCCTAACAAGTACAAATGTGGCATTCCAAGGAATACCAAAATCCCAGTGTCAATAATTCCTAACATCTAGGAAAGCAATTCATCATGCATTTATGCTATATATACACTAAGATACAAAACCGGAATGCTATAACTACTGCATGTATACATTCTAAAATATGTTTCAAACACGAATTAATTACTTCAGTAATTCTGCATACTTAAATATAATTATTTATTTTAGGATGTTCACACAAGCAACCTGAAAATCCACAGTGGCAAATATAGTTAAATGTTCACATCTATTGAAAACCCTTACTGTTATGATCATTGAAAAATAGAAAAATTCCATAGACTTGTGTTTTAAATTTCATGCAATTTCAGTATCATCTCATATTCCATAAGGATTGTAAAAAATGGACTGTTAATTTTTTCACTCGCTTGATGAACAGTAAAAGTTGCATCGAATTTGATCATTTTTCATTGGTATGACAACCAACAAAGTGTAGATCATAAATAAAATGTCGGAGTTAATTGTTACCCCACCATACTCTCGAGTTTTATCTAACAAGTATATAACTTTTTTTTTTTTTGTATTTCTAGCTTTTTTCATCTCAGGTAGGTTGATATTCACACCATTATCTATACTCTTCTTCATAGCACAGAAGTTTTGGAGTGAACGCATTTCTATCGACTCAATTGAAAAGTTTTTGCAAAACCAAGGAAAAACAATTTCACCAAAAAGATATGCGTACACTGATATTATTGCACTGACTGGACACTTCAGGAAGAAGCTTGGACAAGGTGGTTTCGGATCAGTCTTCAAAGGTAAATCAATAAGTGGACAAGAAGTTGCTATCAAAATGCTCGGAAGTTCCAAATTTAACGGGGAGGAATTCATAAATGAAGTTTCTACTCTAGGTAGAATCTACCATATAAATGTGGTTCAGCTTCTTGGGTACTGCTCAGAGGGATCAAAAAGGGCTCTTGTTTATGACTACATGCCAAATGGATCACTAGACAAGTACATCTTCTCAGAAAATGGATCACCTTGCCAGGTGTTTTCCTGGGAAAAGCTTACAGAAATAGCCTTGGGTGTTGCACGTGGAATAGATTATTTACACCGAGGATGTGATATGCAAATCTTGCATTTCGATATCAAGCCCCATAACATCCTGTTGGACAAGAGTTTTATCCCGAAAATTTCAGATTTCGGTTTAGCAAAATTGTACCCACGAGACCGCAGCTTGGTGTCTGTCAGTGCAGCAAGAGGTACTATAGGGTACATTGCACCAGAATTGGTTTCTAGGAGTTTTGGTGTGATTTCTTACAAATCCGATGTCTATAGCTTTGGAATGCTATTACTGGAAATGACCGGGGGAAGAAGGAATGCAGAACCAAGAGTGGAGAATGCAAGTCGGGTTTACTATCCTTCCTGGATCTATGAAAAACTAAAAGAATACAAAGGTGTCGAACTTAGTAACACTTACAAGATAAATGCAGTGGAGAGGAAGTTGTGTATAGTAGGTCTGTGGTGCATCCAGATGAAATCCTCCGATCGACCTCCAATGAGCAGAGTTGTTGAGATGCTTGAAGGAGATGTTGACTGCATGCCATTCCCACCGCCGCCATTTTTTTCAACTTCAGAGAATAATTGGGCAAGCGAGCCTCTTAGAGTTACCACCTTCACTTCACTGGGCATGTCAGAAATTTCTGAGGAGGCTGATTATCCACTACTTAGTGAATAAATATCGTTTTTCTTCCTCTAAAAGTTCTTATTTGCTATAAATGCCATTCTAATTTTTGTATTGTACTAACATTCAGTCTGTTAGAAAACACAATTTCAAATATCATTTGCTTAGTTCATTACTCTGAACTCAGAAGAACTTATTGCAAAGACACAAAATTGGTTTACAAGGCTATGTTTAATCTGTATCTTTCTGTCTCTTTGTGTAAGCTCCTGATATACTTATAGATTACCAGTTAGACATTTCATCGAACACATGGTAGGCACCGACCAGAAATAACCCTAATATGTACCACATCTTATACTTTACTAATGAAGCAATAATTGTTTCTACGATCGGTATCGGTAAATAACCGCAATCTGTACCACATCTTATTTTACTACAGAAATTAATACCCACAAAAATAACTGTTCAGGACGTCTCGATCTTGTACCGCGATCACACGGCCAGTAATGATTCACCATGCGGCGAACGGTTCTGGCACCAGTTCTTTAGACTTCACTATCACTATCTTCTGTTGCTCTTCCCGTCTGAAAAAGATTACCGAATAAACAACCCAATCAGGATCCTTTGCGTTTTAATGCAAGTCTTTGGTTCCTGACTGTCCGTGATTAATATAAAGCCATCGAGATTCGTGCGGCCCGTAGAAATCTGCCCATCGAAATTAGATCAGACGGTTGATGGTAAAAAACTCAGCAGTGCGTTTTTTTTTAAAAAAAAACACGCGGATCCTGGTCCCAACCCAATCAGGCCTAAGTGAACTGAAAGTTTTTTATATGTTTTATACTTCTTTCATCGAATTATCAATTGCAGAAAAAATATGCTACGGAAATTTCTTTTTAGAGAAAACGTTACACATGATTGGTGATGAATAATTTCTGGTCAAGATCAATCATCATCATTCTAAATTAGAATATATATGGCCCTGATCAAAATCTCATTTTTTTAACGTGGGATTTCATTTCATTTCATTTCGTTGGAAAATTCTTGATCAAAATGAAGGGATTTAGTGTCATTTGGTTGGAATTCCCATGTAATTAGATCCAACGGAATTCTATAAAATCAATTCAATTGAAATGAAATGAAATGAAATCTCAGGTAAAAATCATTTTGATCAGAGCCTGTGTTTGACCACTGAGTCCATTCTTTTGATACCGAGAGTGACATAAACATGTTGTGCTGCAATTTTCCTGGTAGGATTTTTCTTTTGATTAAAGAGAACAAATTACCAACCTCTAGTTGACCAATTGTCCAAAAATTTGCGAAAATAATTCATGTCTGACTTATGTATCGTCTCGTATCAAAGGTAAAAATTGACATGTCTAAGGACATGAAGGCGCGGAGACACGTCATCGTTGCATGTGTCAAGTAACTATACTGCAGTCTGCAGATCAGTAGAGATACAATTGCACATTTTAAATAAATGATATTGTTATTAATAGAAATTAACTCCATGGTCAATTATTCAACAAAAATTTAAACGAGATGTTACCAATTTGAAAGAAAAAGGAAGTTCGACAAGAGTTTATATTCTGTAATAATAAAAAAAGATTTTTTACAATAATTTAAGGACTTCAGCAAACAGATTTTTTTTTTAAATATAATGGCAACATAAGAAACAACAACAAAAATATTTTACCTATCCACCAAGTCGTTGCTCTTTAATTAATTATTTCTGTTGTAGCTAATCCAATTTGTGTAAGGCACAATGGGCTTGTAGTTTATTTTGCCTTTTGTATTCTATACCATATGTATTATGTACTGGTACAAGGAAACAATACATTGAAGAAATTTCTAGACCAATCGATCTCTCGTCTCTCTCTGTGTGCTCTCTGTGTGTGTCTCTCTACTGTCCCTCTTGTCAACTTCTCAAATCTCCTCTCTCAAACCCTTGAAATCCATAACAATTTCTAGTCAACTTTGGCTAACTTTTAATTAAAAAATAATTAAGAGTGAAGTGAACAGTCCAATGCACAAATTCTACAATATTCAAGCATGCATGTATTTGCTTACATATTAACGTATATCCTATATTTATTTTAATAATTAGACGTGTGGAAGAGTTTGAAACAACAAAGTATGTTACCTCATTGAAATTTATCCTCACTTTTTGGGGGAGAAAAAAATGAAACTTAGATGCTCAACCTTTGTGAGAATTTTCAGCAATCAACCAGCTATAAGTGGATGGCTCTGTACCGAGGAATCTGACCTGGAGGACTATTTTGTGGTGGTTTCGTGGTCAAAGTCTTCGCATTGACTAGTTCATTCACAAATCTGTTTTGCCGTTAGCTGTCAGTAGAAGGCAAGTTGACGATGGTCCCCTTTGTCTGTCTTAGTATCTAGTAGTGCTAAAAGCCTATAACCCGAGGAAGGTAGTTATCTTGTAGCTCAATTGGTTTAGTGGTGGTATAAAAATATCTTGGTAATTATAGCTTTTAAGTTCTATATACAAGATGGCTGATGAAAAAAAAAAAAAAAAATGAAATCGGCAATTGATGGATTCCGAGATGGACTGAAATTGAGTTTGTGCCAATTGAATTGGCATAAACAGAGAGGAACAAAAGAGACCAGTTTTGCCAGTTCAATTAACAAAAACTGCAAGATTTTGTATTTTCGTCAACTCAAATAATGGAAATCATGATTGTTAATATAAACTCAGTTCTGACATGTCCATTATTAAAACTTTTATTTATTAAAAATTACGGCCATTTATAAATGGTATTTTTTGTGTAAATATTGTTTGCTGATTTCAAAATTTTATCATAATTTTATATTGTTTGCCACATTTACAATCAATTACACTTCAAATGGTTTCTTTTTCTTTTCTTTTTTTTTTCTTTTTGTTTGCTGACATAAACTTAAATACCAGAATTCCGTGAGTTGTAAAGGGCAAAAATACACAGGGGTCCGATTGAAAATTTGAAATAAATTTACATCGAAATTTTGAAGATAGATCAAAGTATATGTTATTGATTTGTGGCTAGCAAATGTTTGGGACTACTGAAGAAACTTAGTCAGATATTAAGAGCTAGTTTAGCTCGTTCTTTTTTATTTTGTCTGTAAATTTACCATGAAGCATCTTTCTTCTTCCCTTTTTCTTCTCTCATGGCTTCTCATTCTCTCCCTAGTTGAACAAACCTTCTGTCTCCAATTTAATTATCCAAATTGCCCCCAATATTCATGCGGAAATCTGCAAATAAATTATCCATTCTACCTAAAATCCCATAAATCCCATAAATCAGGATGCACTACTCATTCCCAATACCAGCTGAACTGTGAAGGGAACAGAGCTACTCTTCAAATCTTTGAACCAGAGAAGTATATTGTTACTAAAATAGATTCGTACAGTATAAATGTTGTGTCTGCAAGATTTGCAGAAGGAAGTTGTACTGTTCCAACAGGATCTCTATCTTCTTCTGTGCTGAAAGAAACCAATCATCTGTTATTTAATTTGGGATCACTAGTGAAGTGCAGAGAATTAATATCAAATAATTCCATGTATTTGCCAGTTGGCTGCATGAGTACAAATGACTCGTTTGTTTACCTAGTAGAAGGAGATGGTGCATACCAGGTAAGGTACCTCGAGCCATCCTGCTTCTATCTTGCTTTGCTTCCTTTGGGGTTTGAAGTGTCCGGTAATACAACAGGCGATGCTTTCAAACTCCTCCAGGAAGAATTTATGCTTTATTCAGTTGGTTATTTGACCTGGATTTATATCATTGAGCTTGGAGCAAGTCGGATTACAGCAATACTGCTAGGTAACATCACTAAATATTCTATTGAATTTTCTTCCATTATTCTACAATATATAGGATGCAAGTTTATTGAAATATTATTACCACACCAGCTGAAGGATATGGAGAATACACCAGTTTAGAAATGTCCTGGTTCACACCACATTATCTTAAAAAGCATCAATATGCTTTTCCGGTACTGTTGTGAATTTTGTGTAAATTCTTTCATCAGATTAAGGATAACTGTACCATGTGTATTGCAGCAAAGATGATTACTGTTAGATTTATTCTCCTGCCGCCTACTATTTTGGTGTTCCTGGCCTACCTTCTGTTCAGATCCAAAAATTCCACCGATGAAGTTGAGAAATTCCTTCAAAACCAACAAAGTCTGATGCCAACAAGGTATGCATACACCGACATCATCAGAATTACAGGAAACTTCAGACAGAAACTCGGGCAAGGTGGATTTGGCTCTGTATTTAAAGGTGTGCTTCCTGGAGGTATTCTTGTGGCCGTGAAGATGTTAAGCAACTCAAGTTGTAATGGGGATGAGTTTATCAACGAGGTTGCCACTCTTGGTACAATCCATCACTTCAATGTGGTAAGGCTGGTCGGTTTTTGTGCCGAGGGATCAAAAAGAGCTCTCATCTATGAGTACATGCTAAATGGCTCTCTTGACAAGTACATTTTCACTAATGGTAATAAAAGTTGCAGCCACATTTTTACCCTGGCAAAGCTCAATGAAATAGCCTTGGGCATTGCACGCGGTATTGAGTATCTGCACCGAGGCTGTGACATGCAAATTTTGCACTTTGATATCAAGCCAAACAATATCTTGCTCGATGTGAATTTCAACCCGAAAATATCTGATTTTGGTCTGGCAAAGCTGTACCCCAGAGAACGCAGCCTTGTCACTATTAGTGCCGCAAGAGGAACTATTGGTTACATGGCTCCTGAATTAGTATCTAGGAGCTTTGGTGCTATATCACATAAGTCTGATGTTTATAGTTTTGGAATGCTTCTAATGGAGATGGTGGGTGGTCGAAGAAATGCTGATCCCCACATTGATAGGTTGAGCCGGGTATATTATCCATCATGGATATATGACAAGCTGGTTGAACAGAAACATTATCATAGTAATGAAAATTTGGATATAGCAGAGGTCGAAAAGAAGCTTAGTTTAGTGGCGCTATGGTGCATCCAAATCAATTCATCTCACCGACCCGATATCAGTAGAGTTATTGAGATGCTCGAATCGGATCTTGATTCACTTAGAATACCAACGAGACCATTTTTTGCTTCAGATAGCTTGGCCGATGTAGCTGAGGTTGAAATAGATTGTTCATACGATAGCGACCTGGTCTCAGAACTTGAGTGAGCAATATACCTCTGGTTACTTGTAGTACCTGACATGTATTTTAATTTCGTTAAGTGTCACAAACCTTGTGTAATAATTAACATAATTTATCTTATATGCGTATGGCATATTTTATATTAAATAAATCTGTGTACTTTTTGTAATATGGGGAAGTTATTATATATATTGTTCTGTGTATTTCATTTTTGCCCTCGGTGACATATTTACTTGTATCTTTGCGTTTATGTAAATTAGCAGCAATCAACTAGCAATAATTAGTAGTAGACGCTACACCTATCAATGTGACATGACTGAGCACTTTTGTTGTTTTTCTTGGGGTCAAAGTCTTCGGATTTACCAGTAGTTAATGGACTAATTATTAATTTAGCTGTGAGCTGTCGTTTTAATGCAACTTGACAAGAATTTCCCTGATCTGTCTCAGTGTCTGGTAAAGTTGTAACACCAATAGCATGGATATTACCAAATGTTTACATTTGAAATTTTAGGATTTCAACGAATAAAGAATGTTTTTTCTTTATTTTTCTTTGATATCTTGTAATCATAAAAAAAAAGAATTTCTTTGATAAATATAACAACACCGACAATAACAACAGAAGCATACTTATCGAGTGTCCTTATCTTTATTATATATCTATATATTGAGTTTTGCTATTGTGAGTCGCGCTCAAAAACTCCTAGATCTGGTTCAAAATGATCAATCCAAACCGTCCAATACGATCTCCCTATTGAAATCTCAATGCAGACAAAATTTTATATTTTTTTTGAAATTTGTAAGTATTTTTTTCGGATTTTTAAAAACTGCTATTTTTTTAACGGTTCAGAACTAATTAGATTAACGATTTTCTAAAATTTCATAAAAATACTTAAAAATTTCCAAAAAATGTAAAATTTGGTCTGCATGGAGATTTCAATATGGAGATCGTATTGGACAGTTTGGATCGGTCATTTTGAACCAAATCTAGAAGTTTTAAGCGCGACTCACAGGCCCATAGCAAAACTCCTATATATTTTGGCTAACTTCTAAAAAATTAATTATTAGGATGTCACGTGAGCATTTGATAATAATTCAGTGTGTTGTAATATTCAAGTCATCAATAAATAACTACTACTGTGTGGAGAATATTGTATATAACCTTTCTATATAGCACGAGGTGGTATGAATTTTTGAATATGTACTACAAAGTTAATCTAGTTACGGTTTTTCATACAGGAGATGGAGACTCCAATAGGATTTTTCAAATTTTGATATTTCATTGTGTCTTAAAGTTATGGGTAATGGAAACTGATAAATTAGACGTCCAAAATGCAAAATTTTTGGTTATTTTTGTAAATAAAACATAGGTTATATTCCAATCTGCGAAGTGAAAAATAGTGGGATATGCTCATATGCATAAATGCATAAGCTAGCTTAATTAAAAAAAAAAAGATTCTTTTGAAGAAAACGGTACAACATAATTGCCGTTTAATAATTTCTGGGTCAAGATCAATCATAATAGAATATAATAGAAATATGTTTGACCACTGAATCAATTCTTTTGATAACTAGAGTGACAAAACCTCCTATTTTCCTGGAAATTTCCTGGTGATAAAGAATTAATTACTTCACCTCAAGTTGACCAATCGGTCAAACAAATTGATGAAACTACACTGTGTACCCCTTCTTTTCCAGATATTGCTAACGCTACATCTCTCCAAACAACTCACCTCACAAAAAGGGACCATGCTTCCAATCCATGTCTTTATTTTCTTCTTTCTCCATTACCAACTACAATTTGCTGTTTGCAATAAACATGACACCGGCTTCTTTGACAAATGTAAGCCATCAAGGTGCAGTGAATCTGGTCCCGAGATCCGATTCCCTTACCGGCTCTATTCTAGTCCAGAATTCTGCGGTGTGCCAGGCATGGAGTTGACATGCTCATCAAATGGAGACACTGTACTTTACCTTCCTAATTTGAATAATAATACAAAAGTGCTAGCCATCGACTACAAGTATGGTTATCTAACCATAGAACTCGGCAACTCATATAATTGCCTTCTTCAAAACCTATCTACTGTGAACCTAACAAGTACCTTATACTCACCCCGAACTGAAACAATTAGTCTACTGACATGCCCTACCATGTTTATACCAAATACAAGTTTTGATTTAACCGGCCCGGTTACATGCCTTAGTGGCATAAAAAGTTATATATATGTGGTATCTGTCACAGAGTCCATGGATAAGATTCCACCAGAGTGTATGGTGGTAAGGAACAACGTGAAATTTCTGGGAACAAGATGTCTAAAATATTTTGCAACGGAGCCTCCATCAGTCTCATTTCAGGAATCAGTGGATGATTTTCTCATAAGGAGATTGGTAAGATTGGATTGGTCTATTACCAATGATACACAGCAATGCCTTGAGTGTGAGAACAGAGGGAGGCGGTGTGGTTATGACTTGACTATTAACAAAGCATTCTGCAAGCCACGTGGTAAATCTCTCTCAACATTTTTTATTTTTTTAAGTCCTCAACAAAACTTAATTTTTATCGTAATTTATGTACTAAAAAAATCATTTTACTCTGCTTTGTAATTGACTTTACGAATTTATATCTCAATTTTGCAGATCGAAACATCAAGGCAATTTCAGGTACCACTACACCTCAAAAATTTTTGATCTGGAAAATCTCATATATTACACAACAATTGTTTTCTGTTTTTATGTACTATTCAAAATAATGCTAAATATCATTAATTTCAGCTGTTTCTGTTACGGTTGTTGTTCTTCTCTTCACAGCAACTGCCGGGATGCTCTATGTATCAAGGAACACAAACAAAGAGAGAGAAACCCGACTAAGGGTTGAACGATTCCTTGCTACATACAGAATCACAAAACCAACAAGGTACACTTTCAGAGAACTAAAAAAGGTAACAAAGCAGTTTAGGGACAAATTAGGCCAAGGCGGCTTTGGCAGTGTCTACAAAGGCGAGCTGCGTAATGGACTTCCTGTTGCAGTTAAAATGCTGGAGAGGTCGAAAGGGAATGGTGAAGATTTCATAAATGAAGTAGCAACAATTGGGAGGATTCACCATTTCAACATTGTTCGTCTCCTAGGCTTTTGCTCAGAAGGCACGAGACGTGCATTGGTATATGAATTCATGCCAAACGAGTCACTTGAGAAATATATAACTGTGTCAAAAAATGGCACACATCCTTTAAAATTAGAAAAGTTGCTACAAATATCAATTGGGATTGCAAGGGGAATTGAGTATTTGCACCAAGGTTGCACCGAAAGAATCCTCCACTTTGACATCAAGCCTCATAATATTTTGCTGGATGAAAACATGAACCCGAAAATTGCTGATTTTGGGCTCGCAAAGCTATGTGCAAAAGATCAAAGTATCATCAGTATGACTGCAGCGAGGGGCACAATGGGTTACATTGCACCTGAGGTTTATTCGAGGAATTTCGGGACTGTATCATACAAATCTGATGTCTATAGCTTTGGTATGCTGTTATTGGAGATGGTTGGCGGTAGGAAGTGTGTTGAACCAAAAATTGAGATGAAAAGTGAGGATTACTTTCCCGAAATGGTATATGATCGGTTGCTGGTAGATGGTCAAGTCTTAAATTTGGGAGTGCATTTGACCTTGAGCGAATCAAAGATTGCCAAAAAGATACTGATTGTGGCATTTTGGTGTATACAATGGAACCCAGTTGTCCGTCCCTCAATGACAGCAGTACTGCATATGCTCATTAATGACTTTGAAGATTTGGAAATGCCCCCAAAACCATTTGTATCCTCATTAGGATTGTGCGATAATATCATTTCAGAGGAAGTATAGAATTGCGACAGTTTACGTACTATGTCTCTATTTAAATATGTACTATGCCTCTATTTAATTTTGTTAGGAGGAGGATGTACCACTAAGTGCATTCAGCTGGTTTTCTTGCTTTTTTGCTTTCCAGAATGAAAATGTAATGGCTTAGCCAACCAAGGCGTGAAAATGTAATAATTAATTGTAGAAATGATATTCATTATATCAGACTAACATAACATGTCTAATCTTATGATAGATGGGTGTGATATTTGTTTGATTTTTTTTTTTTTTTTAATTTTTCCTTTAAGACCACTTATCGAACAACCATACTAGTGATTTCATTTATCAAAGAAAGTTTTACAGAATACATTACAGAACTTGCATGAATGGGTCTAACTAAAAGCAAGTTCCCGCATCTGGTACCTGATACTGCTACTGCTGGTATGGACTGTTAACCAAACTTACTCATATCTGGAATTGGCTACTGGTACTGCTGGTACAGAATGTACAGTAAGTGTTACGGTCCCAGATAAATTATAAAAGTGATGACTCTTTACGCTATCATAATAAATGTTAAATATAACAACAGAAGATGTATATGTTGTTCATCATTCCAACATAGTCCATGTCAATTATGAGAAAATTTTAAATTTTATATGATCAATTGTCACTGACTAAAAATAATCATTAAATTAATTTGTGAAAATTTTCAACAGGCTAGTTGTAAAGCCAATGTGCCATAAAAAGGAAAGAGAATAATAAACGACTTGAACCATCCTACCGAGGGAAGACAATATTGCTCTAAGTCAAAATAAATCGTAATACCTCCGACTAGATCATTACTTGAAATGTTACAGTATAATTCGATATGATCGGTATAACTTGAGAGGTAATACTTTAATAGCTATTTTTTTAAAAAAGGATGAAAAAATAAATATAAGGGATTCATTAATTGATTCTTAATGCTCTGTTCAATTTGAAATATTTTTAAAAAGGATGAAAAAATAAATGTTACAGTATAATTGATTCATTAATTGAATCCTCACAGCCTTTACTTTAATGTCAATACTAATTTTGAATACTTAATAACTTTTACCTTTTTTTTAAATACAAAAGGAGAAAGTGTTAAGATGGTAAGGACTCAGAGAAAGTTTCTATGCTTTCTTTATTTTTTTGGCCATTTTCTCCATTACATTGCTCTCCATTTACAAATTGAATCGCGAAACATTATAACATAAATCCAATGGGAAAATGTCAAGATCAGCAAACTTGAATTCATGCCCTATTGCACTGGTCAAGATTGCCAGACTTGAATTTGAAGAATCCCACAGTCGGATTACTGTGATGTGTCCCGCATCTCAATAATTACGACTGCGACATTTTCCTCATAATAATATTGTGTTTCTATTAAAAAAAATTATTAAGAAAGAAAAGCCCATATTAAAAATCCCAATGTTGAGTATTTTCGAATCTTATGTGGCCTACCAAATCTGCACAAATGCTTATAAAAATCCCAATGTTATATTGTCTAGATGGGGAGGAGTGGCCTGCATGGAGCTTCGCCAGCCCCATGTAAGAATTTTGACTTAGCCTCTTTCCTGTATCAGTATCGCCCAGACAAATAAGTACATAAATTTGAAAATATGGGAGTGTGTTCAATTCAGGAGCTTCTGTGGAAACCTTTTGTTATTGTGTTCAATTCAAGAGTTAAATGGGTAAGAAGTATGCTTTTGTACGACTTTGTAACAAAACATGTGTAGCTTAATTAATTACTCTGCAAAGCTATTGACATTATTGCCGGTTGCCGCACTTAATGGGGTCTTTAAGTTTCAAAGTAAACTTTTCTCTCCCTATAGTTGGTGTGAACACAGTTTAATTTGAATTCATTAGTCCCTTTTGTGGAGGTATCAAGCTCAATTATTACCAATTTACCATAAGGAGAAAGAGAGAGGAAAAGAAATAAAAAAGGGAAATTTTCCAATGGAGAGGTTTAAACTACCCTTCTTGTACCTCATGTTGGTACATCTTTGCCCCATTTCAGTTTCTGAACAATCTACTACTAAATATCTTCCTTCTTCATGTGGCCAAATACGCCAGATCAGTTACCCTTTTCGTCTACAAAATGACCCGCTGGGGCACGTAACTTTGAGCTTCTATGCAAAGAAAACAATACTTTACTTCAACTGGGCCCCGAGTCTTACTATTATGTGAAGGAGATCTTGTATGAGAAGTTGAGAACAGCACACTTGTTGATCCCGCCTTCCTCGATGGAAGTTGTAACATCCCTAGTATCTCTCGGCTCTACAATTTGTGGGATGACAATACCATATACTTTTACACATCGTCTGTTGCGTCTTTCATGAAATGTAACATGCAGATTCAGAAGCCGAACTACTGGTTTATTGCCTGTCTTAGCCAGAATGGCACCTATGTTAATGTCAACATTCATTATCTCTTCGCACAAGTAGGAAGCATAGAACCTTCTTGTTCAGATGGATCAAAAAGGGCTCTTGCGCACGGAATTGATTATTTGCACCGAGGTTGTGATATGCATGTATACTTTAATATCAAGCCCCATAACATTCTCTTGGACAAGAATTTTATCCCAAAAATTTCAGATTTTGGTTTAGCAAAATTGTACCCACGAGACCGCAGCTTGGTGTTTCTCATTGCAGCTAGAGGAACAATCGGGTACATAGCACCAGAATTGGTATCAAGGAGTTTAATTTGGTGTGATTTCTTACAAATCTGACGTCTATAGCTTTGGAATGCTATTACTGGAAATGGCGGATGGGAAGCAGAATGCCGAGAAAATGATGGACAACTCAAATCGAGTTTACTATCCTTCCTGGATCTATGAAAAACACAAGGAATACAATAGTATTGAACTTCATAACTCTTTTGAGATAAATGAAGTTGAGAGGAAGTTATGTGTATTAGGTCTCTGGTGCATCCAGATGAAATCCTCTTATCGACCTCCAATGAGCAGAGTAGTTGAGATGCTCGAAGGAGATGTCGACTGCTTGCCATTTCCACTGTCACCATTTGTTTCAACTTTAGAGAATAATTGGGCAAGCGAGCCTCTTAGAGTTACCACCTTGACTTCACTGGGCATGTCAGAAATTTCTGAGGAGGCTGATTATCCACCACTTAGTGAGTAAACATCATTGTTATTCCTCTATAAATTATTAATTTACCTATAAATACCATTCTATTTTTTGTTTAGTACTAAAATCAGTCCGTTAGAAAACACAATTTCAAATATCATTTGTTTAGTTCATTACTCTAAACTCAGAAGAACTTATTGCAAAGACACAAAATTGGTCTACAAGGTTATGTTTGATCTGTATTTCTTCTATCTCTTTGTGTAAGCTCCTGATACACATATAGACTCCAGTTAGACATTTCATCGAACACCTCGTAGGCACCGAACAGAAGTAACCGGGAGATGTAGCGAGAAAAGGAACAAAATACTAATCAAGGAATAATTGTTTCTACAACCAGTAAATAATCACAATATGCACTACGTATTACTGTAAAATAAGTAAGTACTTACGAAAAGAAGCGTACAGGACGTCTCGATCAGTCGATCTTGTACCGCGATTAAACGGCCAGGATTGATTCACTAAGGCGAGGATATATACTTCTGGCCCCACTTCTTTAGGTTTCATCATCTATCTTTTCTGTTTCGTAAATTTCTCTTCTTATGTGTTATAATTCTTTTTAATACAAAAAGTTTATGTGAACCAAGTCTTTTTATACGTTATACTTCTTTCATCGAATTATCATTTATCAATTGCAGACAATTATGCTACTGAAATTTCATTTTTAAGAAAACGTTATACAAAATACATAATTGGTGATGAATAATTTTTGGGTCAAGTTCAATCATCATCATAATAAAAATAGAATATATATGTGTTTGATCACTGGTTCCGTTCTTTTGACATAAATATACTATTCTACTGGAATTTCCCTGGTGAGAACAAATTACCTATCATTTTTTTTTTTTTGTCAAACAATGCAACTCCACTATAATTGTCCAAAGATTGCAAAAAATAATTCAAACAAAAAAGTTCTTCCTATCTGACTATGGTTTGCCTCGTTTCAAAACTACTATATTATAAGCATGATATGTCTAAGGGCATGATACGAAAGCAAGGCAACAGTACATGTGTCAATCAATCATCTATTATCTGGTTATGTACATATTATAACATATACATGTGCGTATTTTGCAGTGTCAAACGTTTCATTGTCAACGAAGAAACATTACAACTGTGTATGTCCGATAAAGAAGTTTGCGATTTGTGATTCACTCGAGATCGATTTGATTTTAGTTTGAATTCAACTCACTCGATTTAGATTTCAAAAATTTTTTTTTTTTTTTTTGGCTCGCTCGAGTTCCACTTGAAATAGCTCGATATACAATCATGTAAGATAATGGTAATGTCTAATATATTGGACGGATGAATCCGTTCAATATGATTATTCTCACGTTTCAAATTTCAAACGATCGATCCGAACCGTTCAATATGTTCTCCATATAGAAAAATTATATTAAACCAATTTTTTACATTTTTTGAATTATTTTACTATTTTTTTGATATTTTAGAAAATTCATGATATAAAAACTTTGGATCGTCCAATAACAATAATTCTCTAAAATACAAAAAAAATAGTAAAAATTTTAAAAAAAATATAAAAATTAGTTTATTGTAAATTCTAGAGAACATATTGAAAGTTTCGGATCGGTCATTTGAAATTTTAAACATGAGAACGATCATATTAGACAGACCCATCCGTTCCATGTATTAGACTCTAGCATTTCTCATTATGTAATCTAATTTGTAGGGTACTAGTATTTAATTTCAAATTCGCCTCAGCACGTGACCTTATCTCATCAGCCCTCAGCAGGAATCTTGATACATATGTGACGGATTTAAACTTTATAGCACGCATGGGCAGTGCTTTATAAATTAGAACATTCATTTTCTATTATTATTATTATTATTATTGCTACGACTACTAATAATATAAATATTATTTTAATTTATCCATCGTTGTCTCTTAATTATTGTTATTAAAAAGGAACTCCATTTTACAAATTTGAATAATAAAAAAAAAAGGTTCAGCAAGAGTTATTAAGTGCAAGACATGCATCTTTTGGAAACATTATAAAATTTTTGGGAGTTCAACGAATGAAAATATCAAACACTAAGTTACAAAACAAAGCAAAACATGATGGGCATGCAAGTACATATTTTTTTGTTTTCATTTTAAGGCCTTCTTGGATACAAATACAAACTAAAGAAACAAATTGTCCTTTTTCAGTCATAAAATATCACTAACATTGTCTACCAGTTATCTAGGAGAGGATCGTTCGAAGAATATATAGGAGTGTATATAATGCATGATGTACCTATGAAAGAGAGCAACTTTTGATCCTGATGTACTGCAGCCTACATAGGCCTACGGAAGTTGGAAGGTTGAAAATTTTAATTTATTCGCATGCAATAAAAGGACTGATTACTGAAATATCAACGAAGGAAATTGATTCGAAGCAATTCCGTTTATTTTTGCATTCAATAGCTTAAAATAATACGATATGGATCAATATAAATCAGATGACTTGTTAATAATTATGCATTATTATTATTATTATTTGCTCGTTTTGTCTTGCCTTGCTGTAAAATCGACCTTTTTTTTTTTTGGGGGGGGGGGGGGGGGCATGGTGGAGGCTGTCAAGAATGGAACTATTTTCAATCTCTTAAAAACGATATAATACTTCTCAGATTTTTTCATATATTTTTGAATTTTAGTGAAATATTGTGGAATTCTGTAGACATGCATATGACATATGACCGACTCTAGCCAGAAACTAAACACCGGTAAATTTTCTACTAAAAAAATGTTTAAAATTCATTGGAGGACAAAATCAAATATTGAGGCACCATCCGATGAAACGAAATCCAGTGCCGTGTGGGACGGTGCAGCGCACCATCCCGCACCGTCCGATCTAATCTGAACGGCTCCTAGAAAATACCGGATTGTAAGGTCCGAAAAAAGATAACCGTCCAGATTAGATCGGACGGTGGAGATGGTGCACTGCACCATGTCGCGTGGCACTGGATAAGGATTCCCATCCGATGGTCAGGAATACTTGATTCCTTTCTCCATTCACTTCCTCTATGTGCTACCTAGTTGTGGGTTGGAATCATGTATCAACCAATAGTAAAGCGACAACGAGTTCCCAATAGAGTGCACCTGACTTGTCCCAAGATGACACGTGTTTCTAGAATCAGCTTCTTCCTCTATATTTTTTTGTCTTGGAAAAATATTGTGCTAAAAAGTTTGGGATGGGAAGTCATGGGGATGGTGCATGGATCTGAGGTGTTGGAGAACGGATAACGACAAATTGACATAATTGCTTTAGTAAAATGAATAGAAAATTAAAGATAAGCATCGTACATATCCAATTTCCAGTGAGGAAGAAAAGGAATATTCATGGGGGGATAAAATTTATGGGGCCTTTTTATTCGTAAGAAATCTATCATCTGCCGTGCCGTGCAGTAAGATCACGACACACGTCATCCCATTTTATAAGAACCCAGATGTGCGCCACAGTTGATTTTTTGAGAAAAAAGAACATTTGGACTAAGGAAAAAAAAGGGAAAAAAAAACATTTGTGCATTGAAAAATTTAATATTTTTTTTCAAAAGCTAAAAAAAGTATATATAAAACTTGATTTTCTTTAATATAAAAGATGGAGGCTTGACCTCCATTTTTGCTTCAAAAAAAAAAAAAAAACTTGGTTTTCTGCAAATAGATTTTTATATGTAAGTTATATTAAGCAGTTCGTAGATCGACCACTCGAGACATAATCAAGTATGATGTAGACCATTTTCATTTTAGTTAAAGTGCTAATCTTGTGTGTTTATGTGCAAGTATAACATTTTTCTACCATTCATCGAGTGATTCAGCCAATTTTTTTATTTTTTATTTTTTTCTGATCTAAACATCTTTCTTATATTATCAGACGACACTGATTTTTTTTTTTTTAATTTAATAGGACAGGAGGAGTTTATCAATACAATAAGACATTACCGTTTGTATATTAGAGAAAATGTTTTGACTTTTGATTGCTCCATGAATTATCTTTAATATTTGACAATACCAAGAGGGCCTTACCATAATGTTTTAAATATATATATGGAATTATTTTTAATATTTGACAATACCAACAAGCCCTTACCATATAATGTTTTAAATATATATGGAGCGTATATATTTGAAGGCAAACTATATATCAAGCCGTTGTCGGCGACGTGTTAGAAAAGCTTGAAGATTTTATATGTCACATTTTCCAAGCATTTCAAATATCCACATGAAGGATATTCTCATGTCCATCCGCTTTGCGGAAAGCTATGTTTATCACTTTGAGAAAATTGTGCTTTTGATTAATTATTAATTGTCATGCGTCACAACTAAACAATGTAATGAAATTAAAGAGATTCTAGTTGACGTTGACGTCGAAGGATGAGGGAAAAAAAAAAATGCTATAGTCCAACACGTAGGATGTGGTCTGTCCAACATGATCGTTTTCGCACATTAAATTTCAAACCACCGATTCAAACAATTAGATTGAATCTTCATACTGAAACTTGTATGAAACTAAATTTGACTTTTTTTTTCAATTTTTTTTACTATTTATTTCGTATTTTTAAAAATATGTGTTATAATTAATATTATTAAGTATAATTAACGTGGCCTATATTATTAAATATAAACCAAGTTCATTTAGTATATCTATCTAAAGGGTGCATCAGATTTTGATAAAAAATCTGATGGACCATATTCATTTAATCTAGATCCCCTTAATTACCTTAGTTATATAATACTTATTTATGTGATTAAGAGGAACCCCTTCCTAATTTTTCGTCTAATAAAGAATAAAAACACCAATTTCATGCCATCACTTTGGACTAAGGGAAATTAAGGAAGATCGGATTTCCGTCTAATGCCATGTCTTCCCTTTAGAACTGTGAGTTTTTATTTACGATTTCTTATTTTATATGAATTACATGATCATTTTTGGGTAATTACAAAATATTATAATGAATTAATATTTTAATTTCTATCAATATGCTCCTAGAACATATATGGAACGTCCAATAACAACGATTTTTAAAAATACAAAATAAATATTAAAAAAATTCAGAAAAAATATAAAATTTGGTTTCATATAAGTTTTCAATATGGAGATTAAATCTTGGATCGGTGGTTTGAAATTTAATACGGAGATATGATCATGTTGGACGGACCACACATGTCTTGGATAAATATCCTCTACAGTTCTCTCTACGATTCTTCCATTATAGCCGTCTGATTTAATCTTGACGGTTAAGATTAACGGACCGTATGAATCTCGATATTAATCACATGGCTTCCATCATTGATTGAACGGACAGTCTGCAGTACTATAGAGAATATCGTTCCCATCCATCCTACCTATTGGACTTAAGCATTTCTCAAAAAAAAAAAAAAAAAAAAAAAATCTGAGTTCACAGATTTATTTACTTCCAAGTATGTAATCTAAACTGACGTCTCATGACTTCTTTTCTTTTGACAAATAAGAAGATATTTCTCATCTTGGCAAGCTAAACGGCCTCCATGATCTTAGTGTAACTGTCAAAAATTTTCTTTGAATTATGTTGTAATATCAACACAACGTAATAAAGCATGTACAAATTCGTTATAATATATAGTAAATATGCACTAATTTCCATCAAGAAATTAATGTGCGTAATACAATTGGACGTCAAGAAAAATTAAGAAAAATGAAAATTTCACTGCCATCCATGTGCCGGCCGGACGACAAACTATTAGATATTTGACCATACAAAAAAAAAAAAAAATCTCACGTTTTTATTGTAGCAAAAATGGGGAAATATCAATATAGTAACTAGCTAGGCCAAAACCTATCTAGCTAGCTAGCTAACTTGCTAGGTACCCCTTTTAATTGGATCAGGAATCATGCATGTGGGGCGCAGGCGATTAGGCCAAACCAAAGGCTAATGCTACACCAAGCAAAGACTTCGGAGGCCAAAACCTAACTAGACAAAAGATGGAGTCTAAGTGCACTTACCTTTGATATCTCCGGGTCCGCAAAAAAGTTGGAATTCTATCCTGTCGGAGGTTAATTTCTGGTGTGAAACGAGTTTTGGATAGTGGTAGTAGATATATAATCGGTAAATATTTGTAGCAAGTAAACAAGCTGCAGATAATTATTCTTAGGCTTTGGCGTCCTAATTTAGATAATTTTCAAGAATTTCTTCCTGCAAAATATGTTTCTTTTCATTCATTTTTTTTTATTTCTCATAGGGTGGCACTTAGTATAAAAATATTTTAATCTCAACAATATTTTCAAAATTTTAAGGAATAAAATTATAATAATATAGTAATTAAGGACCAATTGTCAATTTACTAAATTATAAGAATAATGTTAGAATCAAACGGAGTTCGAATCTCAAATTTAGAACTTTCAATGGCCTAGTTATCTAAAGCGCTCACTATGATCTTTACATTATAAATTTCGAAATCAAATTTTTTATTTTTTTAGATTTTTAGAAAATCAAGTGGTCCATTATTTTGCCATCCAATAACGACACTTTTCTAAAATGTAAACAATTTTATTAAATAATAAAATAATTTCAATATAAATTATTATGATCTATTCAGATTAGTTATTTGAAGATCCAAAGGAGATCTGTGACTCTAGCATTACTAAAGAAAATAATGTTATTGCAAAATCTGCACACTTATATCATTGAGTCAATTTGACTCAGATTGGATTCGACATGATGCACGTTGGATAGTTGGATCGATCAGGACTAGGTCTGAGTCGAGTACACAAATATCGAATCTCATGTGCTTAAGTACTTGTTACTTTCTTCAACAGAGCAAGCAAGGTTTCCTAAATTGGAAATGGGGCTCTTCAAAGTGGTCCCTTGTACCAACGATAATTAATGAAAGTAGTGGATTCTTTCATGAGCAGTTGAACACACTGCACTGCAGCAGAGGCCACCGTGATTTCCTGTATTTTACTTTTATTTAAAAGTGCCCTAAGTAGTTTTTTTAGTTTGCTGTTAAGGCTTTGCTTTATTTTTTTTTCTTTTTTATTTCTGTCTTTTTTTCAATTAGGTGTTCCAGGGGCACTTCTTTTCTTTCGAATTGCTGTTGACCAGTTTATTGTATCGGTTCTCCTTTTAAGTTTTTAATGAAGGCCTAAGAGGCATGTCTTTTCAAAAAAAAATAACACACACACACACACACTGCACTATCTTTGACGTTTTCCAACCCTTTCTTCTATAAATAGAGGTGCAAATGCATTTCATCCCTTGGCACCAAAAGAGCTGTTCACATAATCACATGTATTGACTTCCTAATTGACCCTACCTCTCTCTCTATACTCCACGGCTCCACCCCTCTCTAAACACACCACACACACACACATACAGAAAGCACTTTCTCTGACATACACAAAACTATCACTTGGTTAATTTGCTGTCAACTAAGCCAGCATGGATAATGTTTTTTTGAGGATGCTGACCAGCATGGATAATGTTGAAACCAGTTTTGATTTGTAATCTAGCTCCTAAATTTTACTGAAGTTTTAAACTAGGGTAGCAGGAGGAAGTGTTGACAGAAGATAGAGAGCACAGAGGGAGAGTTGCATATGTAGAGTTTGGCTAGCATCTCTTATCCTATGTGCTCTCTATGCTTCTGTCATCACCTACCAAATCCCTGCTTTTAGATTTCCGAAATATTCATTGATGTGTCTGTAGTGATTTTTAGTTTGCTTATATATATATACTTATAGCTTGATTTCTAATTTTCTGTTGAAAGAATACCACTTTCTATTTCCAAACTTTATCTCTTGTTTTCAACAATAAGGTTAAGTGTTTGTTATAGCATGAAATTTCTTCATACTAAAAAAGTACTTATAGTTAGATCGATAATTAAGTTTGTAATACACAATGATGTTTTAAAACTATTGCTTCAATTTAATAAAAATATTCCTTAAAATAAATGTGTTTTCTCATTTGCTAGAATTTGTTAGCTAACAAAATATCTGTTTTTTTTTTCCCCCTCTTTATACCGTAGGCTGCTTAACTCGGAAGAAATTTGCTTCACATCGGCAAGGAGCTGGAGAGCCGAACAATTTGTTGCTTCTTAACATCAAGTTATTAAGTATCAATTTATAGAAGCATTACAATATTTTTAAAGCAACGTACGGTAAATTATACTCATTTCAGTTTATTATCTTCCATGTCTTCTTTCTCATATATATAATGTTTTTTTTTCTATTGCATCTCAAGTGAGAGGTCGCAAGTTCGAAACCCGGTTGGAGATCTTTTATAGGCATTTAATTTAAAAATAAGTTGAGAGGCTTGACCCCCAATTTATCTTCAAAAAAATAATGTTTTTTTCTATTATTTTGTCTGCAGATGTTGCGTATATAAACTATTGGATAAGATATTAATTATCCGAACTTTATTATTGTTGTGTAAATTTATATTGCTGATGTGAAGAATACGAATAAATCAGTTGTTCTAAAAGAGTCATGTAGAGCAGGCGATCATTTCAATTTAATTAAAAAAGTTGCCAGGCAACAGGTGTGTTACGTATCTTGGCTCAGATTGTATACTTGGCTAAGCTTGGGAACGAAAAGCTTGCGGTTGCATGTCTCTTTTGTTTTAGGATTTGAGAGCTAGCTTCAATCTAAAAGATCGATAGTACTGAAAGAGAGACCATTAATTGTTGAGAGGATAGAAATGAAAGAGAAATCATTAATTGTTGGGAGGATAGAAAGCTTGTTTGGGAGCTTGAGGTCACTACCACAGAAACAGACTTTTGTAATGGATCATCTGTAACTTTTTCTTTAAAACTCGTTACAGGTCTGCCAAAAGTAGGCGCGTGAAAAAAGGTGGATCTAATCTGTAACGTTTTTTATAAATCAAGCGTTACAAATATTTCGTCAAAAAAAAATGTCAAAGCTTCTGTAATGGTTTTTATATAAAAAAACGTTACAGATTTTTCTGATATTTTTGTTAGGGTTTCTAGCTTTCTCCTCTCTCCTCCATTATTCCTCAAATGCCAGCCGCAACCACACCAATGAAAAGTTAGGATTTCTAGCTTTGTCATGTGTAATGAAATTTTAAATTTTTATTTAGTTGCTATTTTTATTTCTTTTCTATTTGTAATTTTTTTAAAATCCAGAAATTTTGAAAATTTTGAAAACTTAGGAAAAGTAAAAAATAGAAACAGAAAATTTTAAAACAAAATTAAAACTAAAAATTTTTAATTACTGAAATAAATAAAAAACAGAAATAGAAAATTTTAAAACAAAATTAAAACTAAAATTTAAAAATTTAATTATTGAAATAAATCAAAAACAAAAAATTTAAAAATTTTTTATCTGTAACATATATTTCTTAATAAACGTTACAAATTATGAAAAAAAAAATTTGGCGGAGGCCGCGCTCCCTCTCGTTTATTTCCGAAAAAATTCTAAGTCAACCTCTCCCTCTCGTTTAAACCCTAGCCGATTGCACCCAACTCCTCGCTCTCGTTTTTTTGGCCTGCCAACTTGAAGCTCCTCTTGACTGTATTAGCCGGCCTCCTCTCGTTTATACAACACTCAAAGGTCCTCTCGCCGGCCTCCTCTCAACAACACTCGAAGCTCCTCTCGCCGGCCTCCTATCCTCTCTCTCTCACTACCTCAAATCGAAGCTCCTCTCGCCAGCCTCCTCTCCTCTTTCTCTATCACTACCTGAAACCCTAGCCGACGACACTCTCCTCTCGATAGCCACCATAACACCTCAAGAAGGAGAAGGTAATTAAATTAATTATTGCTTGAAATTGTGTGAACTCCAATGGAAGGTTCTTTTGAATTGTTTATTGCTTGAAATTGTCAATTGTTTATCTAATCAATGTGAATTACTTGAAATTGTTAATTGCTATCAATTAATAGATGTCTGGAGATGAAGGAGACTTTGAAGAGTAGACATTGGAAGACTTTGAAGACACATAAGCCAGTCACATGGCCAGCTACCTAAGGTATTGTTGACCATGAGACACATAATAAGCCATGTGATACAAGTCGGAGAACTACCTAAGGTATTGTTTTTATTTTCGGATGGATTTAGGGCTTAATAACGGTTTAGAATAACCAACAACATAGGATTTAGGATTTAGGATTTAGGGTTTAGATTTTAGGATACCGACAACATAAGATTTAAGATTTTGGGTTTAGGGTTTAGTGTTTAAGAACCAATAAAATAGAATTTGAGGTATTTTAAGGTTTAGGGTTTTAGGGTTTGATAATTTACAAATCGATCCGGTTGGATAATCAAATAATTTAGAGTTTAGAGTTTAGGGTTTGATAATCAAATAGTTTAGGATTTATGATATCAACTAATATAATGTTTTGGTTTGCTTATAATCAAATGCAGAAAATCAATCCGGTTGGAAAACCATACATGAAAGAAGACATTGGAGGAGTCGTAGATGAAGTCATGGAATTCATGTATAGTAATATATTCGGATAATCAATTTGAAATGTATCATGACTCTTGTAAATAAATTGATATATATTTGTTGAATTTAATTTTTTTTTTCTCATTTGCATGACTTGTTTATTATTTTGATGTGTATATCCATGTGTTTGATATATATATATATATATATATATGATATTGTATTTGTGATATGCATGTTAATTATATATTTGGTACATTAATGTACCAGTTGGTACGGCTAGCAACATGGGCTAGCCACAGAATACAAGCTATATAAAAAAAAATTAAACAAATTTGCAACGTTTTTGTTTTCAAAAAAACGTTACAGAATCCTATAATCTGTAACGTTTTTTTTTTCAAATAGAATGTTACAGATATATTTAG
This sequence comes from Rhynchospora breviuscula, assembly GCA_027562975.1. Taxonomy (NCBI): domain Eukaryota; kingdom Viridiplantae; phylum Streptophyta; class Magnoliopsida; order Poales; family Cyperaceae; genus Rhynchospora; species Rhynchospora breviuscula. The sequence continues at coordinate 39,670,696 of CM050401.1, forward strand.
AAAGCCGTGTATAAAATTAATTTAATAAGGTTCTGTAAATTTTTTTTTTGAAAAGAACGTTGCAGATATGTAACGTTTAATCCTTTTTGTAACGGGGCCTACTGTAACGTGCCCATGGACGTTACAGACCCTTTTTTTAGAACGTTACTGAATCCCATATTTCGCGTAGTGGGTTGAATGATTACTTATATTAATGATTGTATATTTAAGTTTGTATTTTCTCAGTTTATTGTAATAATTTTTATCAGTTCATGAAATTCCCATATGATCTTCACACTTTCTTTGGAATTGTGAAATTGATGTTATATATTATTTTGAAATTTCTGCCAATGAAACTCCAAAAAAAAAAAAAATCATCTTTTCCTATTTATAATATTTCATACTTGATAATTTAATGCATGGTTAATTCATAACTGTCTATAATATTTGGATTACTATGGTGACATGTGGTTATTGGTTTGTTGCTTGTAATGTTTTCTGTGGCGAAGGATTGACAATAAACCAAGTGCCTCAGGTGGCACTTAGAATGCACAAAGATGTCTGATTAATTATCAAACTAAACCCTTAACCCTCTCTTTGTCATCATTCCTTAACAAAAAGATAATTTATCAACAAATAGCGCCTGAAAAAATATACAGATGCAATTGATTAGTACCAGTACTGCAGTAACTAGATAGTTAGGCTTAATTGACGGTTGAGGCTTTAAGTAGTAGTCAACTAGTCATGTCTAAAAGCTAAAACAGTTTAAGTTTTGGTTTGAATGCTTTGTGTGGGATGCCTGGTTCTTTCAGCATGATGTCCTATGAAATAGTAATATCAACGGTAAAGATAAATAAATAATTCATTCATGGCATTCATTCTCTTTTTATATAATTCCAAGGTGTAACTCATATAGGATCCTTAAAATGCTTTCAAGCACCTCATGAGGTCACATGTGAATTTTTCTCTTAGGACTTGAGAGATTGCTTACACTAGTGAGAAAGATTGAACAATATTACAAAGGGGACCAAAAGAACAGAGCAAATCATTTTTAAGAATGAAGGTTTTGAAGGTTTCAAATTAATAGTTTACTTTAATTAAAAATCCCAATGCTTGTGTAAATCTAAAATTTAAATAATTGTTCACTTCAATTTTGATCTCTTGCTAACTAATTAAGGTGTGGATTTTCAAGGGAAATTAAGTTTACCTTAATTAAGAATTTTTCTTTGCTCTTCCAATTTCATATTTGATATAGGAGACGATAATTTGTATTTTGACCTTGAGATTTTTGGGAAAAAAAGTGAGCATTTTCTTACTCAACACTTGGGTACAAAAAAAAAAAGAGAGGGAGAATATTACTTCATCTTCTGACGCTATTTTCATTTTTTTATTTTAAGGATTCTGGAAACCGTAGTTGGTTTCGTTGGAAATAAACAGAGACAAGATAAGAAAGTAATTGAAGATTCCTGATGATTAATACCAACCGTCAAATTCGAATTACTCGTGAGTCCGCCAATAAACCACATACATCTTTGAAGAATATTTGATATTTCTGTATTCAGAAAATTTACAATGAATAACTAATGAGCCTTCTGGAAGAATTTATCTTTAATTCCATATAAAGAAAATCTTAATTTATTTCTAGTCAAAAGTAAATGCAATCCTACGAAAATTTATTCCGGCGCTGCCAAATTAGTGGGCTTCTGCATCAATTCCTCATCAGACGACCATAGTATTTTATGATTATCGAATCATATAAAGGTTTGTAACTTTTTCGGCTGATCATGTTCCCTTTGCCTCAATTTAATGGCGGCATACAATGCATCATCATTCTTCTAGGCCTTCTAAGAAGAGATATTTTAAATTTAAGTTAGCAAACTACAACTCAAACTCTATAGAATGATTGTTTTGCTTGACAGCTTGTTTATCCAAACCTTGACAGCAACTCAAACGATCAGAAAACTTGTTTTGCAGAATAAAGGGCATGCTTATCCAAAATTTGTACACAATTATTTTTTTCTATGATGCGTACGAAGATGTTGGAACTATAAGTGGAAAAGTAAAATGAGTTTGTTTTGCAAATTTCAAAAGATAAACTCATGAACATATGATTTTTTTTTTAAAGAAAAAAACAAATGTCATTTTCATTCATAAACAAGAGAATACAATCTTACAAATTCAACATAGCTAAACAAAAAATTTAATTAAACTTCATAACTAATCATTTTTCCTAATTCTTAAATTGTTATATAATATTAATAACATAAAAATCTGACAAGACAACACAAACTTTGGTATGATTATCGAAACATTAAAACTCACTATTCATGCATGCTTAAATACAATATCTTTATTAAAACTTTGCCAATTATTTTTAATCCACAGTCACTAGAATTCCAATAAGTCAACATTTCACTAATGAGCACGATTTCGTTGCCACAATTTCGGGAAGTGATTTGGACACCCTAAAAAGTGATACCACACTACCAAAAGAATTTCAATGACCAACATGTCCTCTGTTATGCTCCTAACTCATTCCAGTACTTTATTCGTTGGTCTAATATAAATAAATTTGCTTTTCATCATGCTATACTAACTACTTGTTCTCATCCCTCATTTTCTTCTTTTTATTTATACTTAAGCTAATGTAATTTTCATCCGGACATATTTTGACTCTATTCTTTTTAATAATTGGATTTCCTGCTTAGGTTCACTTGACAAAAAAAATATATTAATAATACATACATAATAAAATTTAATTAAACTTTAAGAAACTATGCGTCTAAAATAAATAATATTGATATAATTATTAATTTCTTATTTATTCTCTTAAATTTAGACTAAATTTTATATAATGCTTTGTCATTATTTTTTGAATGAAACTTCTGTTTGAAAATTAGAACTAATACATTAGATATTAGAACTCTTAGATAAAATACCAACAAAAGACAATTACTACATTGCTTTTTCATTTTACTTTATATTGCATTTTCTTGCATCAGAAATGACTATGTTGCACGGATATTTAAAAATAAAATATTTTGATATATAATGTGATATTTTTATTATTTTATATATACCGTGATTTTTTATTATTTTTTAATACTTTATTTCACCAAATTAAATGCTTTATTTTTTTTGTATTATTCCTATCAAGTGGAAAGTTGAAGGGAATTTGATGCGTTCTACTGAGTTTGAGTGCTTTATTAATTCTATACATTATTTAATCAGACAGTTCCAAATTTAATTGAACCAACGAAAAAAAGTTTTGTTGAATTTATACCAGATGTCAACTAAGAATTACGAAAAATTTTGAGTGTTACCTGTTAACTGTATTGTTTAATCGAACAGTTTCAAATTTAATCTGATCAAGGTAATATTTTTTATACGAAAAATCACTGGTTAAAAATCCAACGATCCTGGATTCACCATTTAAAAAAAAAAAAAGGAGGTGAGCTCTTGATATATATATATTTTTTAAAAAATAAAATGCTTGACTCGATAAACAGAAAGATCTGTTGGATGCTACAGATCAAAGAAAGACAACCTAGCTACCACGGTTGGGTATATATATATATAAGAGAAATGCTATGGTGCACTGTGATGTATTGGTGCTTTTGTGCACTGCGAATCCTGATCGTTGGATTTGTATTCAGATTGATGTTGATGATGTCGGTAGATGGGAAAATGTCGGATGTCCCTCTTCTTTATTTTGTTCCAGCGACTAAACATCTTCTCTTCAGATCTTCATCTCTCTCTCTCTCTCTCATAGAACCATCATCTCGCCTCACCATCTCTACTACAAGAGATCCCCTAGCCGAAGACTGTAAGAGATCCCCTCTCATCTCTCCGTCGCTTTCACTCAGGGAATTTTTCCTCTCGCCTCTCTCACTGGACTGATGATTTTGACTGACCTAAGTTTCTCCTAATCCTCCTCTTGCCTCTATCGCTGAACGATCGGACTTCCTCTCACTCAATTTCGCATTCTAGGGTTTCTGCCCAAATTGAAAGGTACTTATCTCCTCTCAATTTCTCTTCCCTTTCTCTCCATCTCTTTCATGATTTTTCCTCAGTACCAGTAAAGTTCGTGATTTTTTTCTCTCTTTCGTGCATTTGCACAATAATGCTTGAAACTTACTTTTATCCAAAATAAGCCCAAAATTAGTATTTTCCCTAATTATTTTTTCAATCATTTCCTCTCTTTCGTGCATTTGATAAACTTATTTCTATAGCACCCTCTGCAAATTTCTCATTTTATTAATGTACTAGCTCTTGTTTATCTATTTGAAAGTCAGTCTCAATATCTATTCTTGCCGATACTAAATCCAAGTAAAGCCGTAACGAATTTAAGTTACCTTCGTCGTATACATTTACTGTTCATTTTTTAGAATGTGTACTTTTAATTTACAGCATGAGTGAGAGTAGCAGTAGACAGTGAGTTATTCAAGGGTTTAAATAAGTATAATTTCTGCAAATTACTTACAAAGTTTATCAGTTAAATTAAGTACTGAATAAAAAAGGTTATCCATTGTTTTTTACAGCATGAGTGAGAGTGAACATATAGCACCAGATGCTAACAATGATGTGGCAGCAGATGTTAACATTGATGGTGCACAGGCTCAGGTAATTGCTCACCTCTTGCAATTTTTTTTTTTAATTTAGTGAGAGTGAACTTACAGATGCCATTATATTATTTAATTTAATTGAATAGTTTGTAATTCTTTTTAATTTGAATGTAGGAGATGATGAAGAAAAACTAGATACAGAAGATGACGAAGAAGAGACTAGCTGAGAATGATGAAGAAGAGCAAATTGTGTTGTGTTAAATATTTTGGTGTTTATGCTTTTTGAATGATGAAAACATGTGCCATTCCTTTTGAATGATCTGTGAAAGATATTGATTACTTGATTCTTTAGTACATGGATTTAGCTTAAATTACTTGATTCTTAGTATACGGATGTAACTTGACGTTAGCTGATCTTTTGTTAATATTTTAGAATACAGGGAACAACTTGTTATTTTTGTGCTTTGGTTTAGCAGGAAACAACTTCATTGAAGAAACACAGTCCTGGTCTTCATTGAACATGCCGTATGATTTTATGAGATTATCTTTTTTCACTACAACATGTCGTATAAGATAGTAGCAGTTAAATTTTTACATTAGTTGAGTGCTTGGGTAAATTTTTTCCTTGTTGACGGCTGAGTGCTTGGGTAAATTTTACATCAGATCAGTTAAATTTCTACACGAGTAGTGATATAAAATAAGATAGTAGCATAATTTATCCAATTTAAATTTCAGTTAATGACACTATCAATATATTCAAGTTATTTTATTTTATTTTTTGAAATAAGTGGAAAACTTTCCACCTCTCTTCTTATTCAGAAAAGGGAACTCAACAACAGTTATACACATACATCATACAAAGCCAATTACGGCACTAGTACCCCTGCATCTACTGTACCAGCGCACCCTTGTTACCAGTAGTCTATCAATAAAACCAAAATTATAAACTCAAAATAGTAACACCAACCAGTCAAACATCTAATAACCCTCCTATTACAAACTACCGAAATCAAACTAAAATCCATAACAACCAACTACACCCTCATCCCAATTTTCACCAGCGCCAGTCTCTATCATCCCCATCTCCTGAACCAGCATGTCAGCTTCTACTGTCCCATCAACCAGCTGCAAGGGTAATTCAAGTAGTAGCACAATTTAAACAATAAGCTTTAGTTAAAAATTTGACCCATGTCTGGTGCCATATGCTTCAACTTATCCTAAATTTAAGCTTTAACTTGAGAAAAGAAGTTATCCTAATAAATAAGCTTTGACCCATCCTAACAGTTTGCTAAGCATAAGACAGCACTGGAACTAGTGCCCCTTTGCTGTCAAAGTGAAGAAAAAGGAATGGATTGAAGACTCAACTCAAATTGTAAACTAATTTTGCTATTATTCATTCAAATGTTACTGAAGACAAATTTTGAACTAATTGAAATTAGTCTCAGTAATGCTTAAAGGCAACCAGGGATTGCTATTTTGAACTAATTTCTCCAATTGCTATTATTCAGTAAAAACAACCAGGGATTAACTAACGAGACTCTTAGTAAAGCTTAAAGGAGAAACCAATGGTATTAACTAAAGAGAAATTAGTCTCAGTACACCGTTCATGTCTCAGCAACGGAACTTACTTGCCAGTTAGGGCTTAACTAACGATCACTCCTAGCGTTGTGAAATATCAAGAGAAAGAGAGAGAGAGATCAAAGGAGAGAGAGAAAGGCGCAACAAAGGTGAGAAAGAGGTACCTCAGGTTGTAGAAACCCTAGACAGCGAAATCGAGTGAGAGGACGTTCGAGAGTTTGGCGATGGAGGTGGGAGGCGGGGTTGGGGGCCAACGAAACTCGGGTTTAGGGGGAATTTATAGTAGAGATGGAGATGCGAGATAAACGAGAAACAGATGAGAGAGGAGGCTGTCTGAAAGAGTACGAGCGGAGAGAGAATAGAAGATATCGGGAAGAAGGTTCAGTTGCTGGAACAATATAATGAAGAGGGACATCCGAAATTTTTCCATCTAGCGACATCAACAACATCGATCTAAATACAAATCCAACGGTCAGGATTCGTAGTGCACAAAAGCACCAATACATCACAGTGTACCATAGCATTTCTCTCTCTCTCTATATATATATATATCTTCAATAAATTCTTAAGATCCTTAAAATACATATATTATGTCTGTTCATGCATAGCCCTCAAACCAGCAATTAAATTGTAAAATAAAAAATAAGTAAAATCCAAATTTTATCATGCTAAAAAAATTGCCACAACTTTATTCACCTCTAACGAGATGGAGCAAGATAAAATGAGTTGGGAGTGTGAGGGCATTTTGGTCATTGAAAATTTTTGGTGGTGTAGTATCACTTTCTAGGGGTGTCCAAATTATTTCCCCACACAATTTCCTCTCTGTCACAAATGCCACGAATCTTCAGCCGTCAGATTAAAATGGATCGATGGTTGTATTGAATTTTTGATCTTAACACCAATAGTTGCTTTTTATTATTTTTTATGCTTTTTTTTGTCTCCTCCCACGTGGCCTCTGCCTAGAATATAAAACAATCAAAGAAATTCTCTATCTTCCTCTCTCTCTCTCCCAAGCTCTTTCTAGTTTCTTCTTCCAGTGCTCAACCACTCTTCTTTTCCTGTCATAATCTGTTTGTAGCAAGTTTTTAAATTTCACTGAAATAACACCGTTATGACTTAAATAACAGATTTTTAGAACAAAACGCATCAACGTTACAACAACCAAGCACGAAATAACAATAGCATTATATTTTCGAAAAATCGATGATATAACTTAAAATTTTTGTATTTGGTGGCGTAAAAATAGATGGGTCATTTAACTTACAATTTTTTTTTTTGTTGAATACAAATCCATACCAAGTCCTAATTCGTTTAGCTTTTAAGACTTTGATTTTGTCTATTTAGCTTTTTGACTTGTTAATTTTTTATATTTTAATTTTTCAAGTAATTGATAAGATAGGCTAGTTGTATAATTATTTTTTTTATACACACCAGTTTTTCTCCGTTATATCACTGATATAATACCGAATCGCTAAATCAACTCTATACTGTTATATCGCAAAAATCGCATTTTAAAACCTTGGTTTGTAGTGAAAGGCAAAAGGGCCGGACCGGATTTCAAAGGATCGGACTTGACGAGTTTGGTAGAAGGGCCGGGTCAGACCGGATTGAGAAAAAGAGTTGAGATAGGCCGGGTTGGACGGGTTTGTTTTTTGAATTATGAGACTGGCCCTTCGAAAATCCAGCCCTTCTAGGTCTTTGGCCCTTTAAGTCCTTCTAAAATAATACCAACATTTAATTTTTTTAATAGTTTTTTAATCTCTATCGTCTCATCATGATCAAATAGCCACTACAATTGAAAGATTAGGTCGGATCTGGCTCTTCAAAACCCAGCCCTTCAACATCCGTCTTTGAAAATAATTAAATCCTGCCCTTTCAAAATCTGGCCCTTCTAGACCCTTGTCCGTCATAAGCCCTTTGAAGGGTCGGTCCGGTCCGGTCCGGTCCGGATTTTAGAACAGTCTTCCAAAGGACGGGTCAAGGGCCAAGAATTTCTAGACTATCACTATCTGTTTGTTGTGATTTCATCATTTTTTCTTTTTCTTTTATCTGGAATCCTTTTCACTCCTAGTCGCTCCTTGGATTTTTTTACAATTTTTTGAGGATTAATATCAAGTTGTGCCATTTAGCAAGAAATATGTGGTAATCCCATCATTTATTCAAATGGAATTATTGGATTACTGGCAAATTAAAAGAACGAAGGAGGGATGAAAAAGAAATTCAAGAGAAAGAGGAAGGAAAAAACAAATAAAAATTGATAGAAAGGACAATGAAGTTTTATTCAAATAATTTTTCATATCTGTTTACAAGCGTTATCATAGCCAAGCTCACACACAATTTTCAATTAGTAGCATTTATTATCCTATTTCCTGACTTTATTTTCAGTTCTATCATTTCTCCATCTTCTAAACTATCAACAGTCATATTCAACTTTTCAATTAATCATATTGAACCCAATAGATTAACACTATTAAAGAGGCAGCGTCTCTGTTTCCTTCGTTTTATTGATCCCTATATTAGATTCTTATTTTGTTCCAACTGTCAGAATCAAATAAATCGAATCCAGATACAACAGAGTGTCTATTGACAAAACAAGATTTAGTTGAGTCGTTGAGAGTAGGGCATGAGTGCGAAGGAGAAGAAGGGCGAGCACCAGAGAGAAGAGAGTATAAGAGGGAAGAGAAAAGCAAAGAGTTTGCTTAATTGTGTTGTATTCCAGGTAGAGGTAACGAAGAAAGAGACAAAAAGATATATGAAATAATAAAAAAATAGCTCTTGTATTAAAATTAAAATTAATCACAACTGTCGATTTTTTTAAAATATGACGGATGAAAATTTGTGACATTTGTGGCAGAGAAAAAATTGTGGCAGCAGAACCGTACTCTTTCACTGATACATTTTTTCATATTCTATATGCTAAATATTAATATAAAAGATTAACAACAAATGTTGTCCGACACATAAACAATTAATATAAATTCAAATATTATAGATAATAAAACTCTACGATTTGCAATTTTCACCAATATTTATAATTATTTAATACGAATTTAAGCAGTTTGCTAGCTTTTGAAGTATCGTATATTCTATATAAAATATTATAAAATTTTACTGATTATAGATTACAAAGTAGGCTAAATTTATACAAATCGTCAAACCAATTAATAAGAAACCGTAATAAGGTCAAAAACCAATAAAAATTGAGATCATGCGATGTGTGTTTTATTGTTTGGAATTTGGAAGTGCTGCTTTTGAAGTTTGTTAAATTCTATATGTTACATTGCGCTGCACACTTTGGAGATGACTGTCAAAACCAATAACAAGTTTGTCCTCATGCGTGGAGCATGTTCGTCGATTCGAACCAGATGAGTTGGAATTATTCGAAATCGTTACAGCATGTATATTACAAAATTAATTTGAGGTTTAAAACTGATTGTGAATATTTCGCTGGAGACGAACAAACTATGGTTACTTCGAAAAGCATTTATTATGCCGAAAGTACAAAAGTTGGAAACTTGTACAAACTCTATTAGGCCTCCAATCACAAAATTGATGATCTCTACAATGTTCCTGCAAAGTTTTTATACAAAAAAGATTTTCAATAGAACAGTGATACCCAAGTTTTATTTGCATTGCTAGGTAGTAGGTTCCCTTGATTCTATCTTTTATGCCTTCTAATGTTGCCATGCATCCTTTTTGGTGATTTCTTTGCAATTTATAATCAAAATCTTGCACTTTTAGGTGAGTCATAAATGCTGTTGAGATTTATTGAGTTTAGATCGCTTAGCAATGGCGAGTGACTTGAATTGGTTATACAGAAAATAGGTTTTTAATAGAAAAATTCAGTACAGATGTGTTTATCTTGCACGAAACCTGTTCTAATTCAGTACAGATGAGTTTTAAATGAATATTTCATAAGGACAATACAGTTTCTGTTTGTTTCAATCAAATAACTCGTTAATACTGAGAAAATATCATTTTACATCAAATTAACTCAACTCAATTATTTTACTAGTACCAGTAACTATAACAAGTTTTCCAGCTGACATTATATAATCTTTGCTTTTATGCTTTAAAAGAGACCCAATTATTAGAAGAGAAATTATTGGGCACTTGAAGGAAATTGTCGGTATTTAGTGCAAAAAAAATTAGGTTCGAGGCATTCAATAAAACAAAACAGCAACAAAAATTGGAAAATTATATAAAAAAAAATATCAAAAAAAATTGAAAGGGGGTTGATCAGAGCCTGTCGGAACATGTTTGTAATCACAGAAAATCAGTGGATTGACAGACAATGTTTTCTTTCATCATTTCACACCCCAACCAAATCTCCAAATAGGCAATCAAAATATCATAATAAAAAGAAAAAAAAAAACGATAGATATGATAAATAATTGCAAAAGGAGAGAGTCTCAGAACTTCTTAGAGGAATTGTGTAACTGTCATCGACGGATTTGCATCCGCCTACAGCACTAGAAAGATTCTTCATTGACACTCCTTCCCTTACCAATCTAACATATCTAACATAGAGAGATACAGAAGTTACTAGAAACCCTACCTGAACCGAGGTAAAGAGGCGGCCGATTCAGTGCTCATTTTATAATGAAGCGAAGAAGAAACCCTAATGCAATGCTCACTGGAGTTGTGCAAAGGATTAGCACAGATTTATATGGGCCTTTTGGCCCTTTGTACGCTAAGTCCAAGCCCAAGTACTAATAACCTTCACTGGTTCACTTGATCACTTCGATTGATTGCAGCTAAAATCAGAAGTTTCGTATTGAATCAACAAAAGAAAAAATATTACAAAAAACGAAAAGCAATGTATCGAAGGAGTAAAGACATTGGTTCTTTCTGATAAAAAAAAAATGATTATTTTGTTTTTTAATGTTCAAACGGGCATGCCGAGTTGCCAACAGTTATACATCCACAGAGGTAAGCCTTGTTATCATTAGTTCATTACTAGTAAAAGATACCCCCAATACGTGAGGTAATAAGAAAATAAAATATTGATATTATTATTGTTTCATATAAAACTTTACATGTTAGACAATAAAAATATGATAAAATCAATAATTTAACCTTTTCTTTTAAATAAATAGCTAATTTGATAGTAACTTAATCTTTTCTAATAAAAAGTCTGACCTTAATCTAAACCACTGATCATATCAAATTACACAAATCAATAGTTTATAATTGATATAAGAATTGTTTACATCTTTTATCTGATATGTTTACTCTTTTTATCTAAAATATTTAACCATTTCTCTAGGTGATTTTATAAGTAGAAAGCATAATAATAAGATTATCATATTCAATTCTTCAAAAACAAAATTACATTTATTACAGTCAGTCCGCAGGTAAATCCAAAATCTTTCCCCGTCAATTCATTAAATTTTGAAAAAAAAAAAAAAAATTGTCTCCAGCCTCTTTCTTGAGAAGCCTTTCTTTATGTTTACAAAAGCATCTATTGAAATGGGAACTACAAGGAGAATAAACAGCAGGAGAAAATATCTCGCATATCATCTGTTCATGAATCAGGGGGAACATACAATGGTGCTGGTAAGAAAGGAAAAGGAGCAACAGATGCATATGCAACAGGTGCCCGCCGAACATTATTTTTCCTCTGTTGAATTTCCTCTCTCAGGATTTCATCGTACATTATTCTCTCTTTTCTATCCTGTTCGATCTTAGCTGAAGCGTTGTTATTTTCATATTGCTCGTTGGGAAACCTATGAAGAAGCAATCCAGACATGAAAATGGGAAGGTAGAGGAGGCTCGAATAAAACATTCTTCTCGCATTTTTGGTAGTTCGTTCATTGACAAATAACAAGGCTGCTATGCTTATGCCAAGTGTCAGGAGTGTTGATTCCAAGACGAACCACTCTGAAGTTAACCCCCCTGCATTTATTTGCAAAAACACATTAGGAAAATGATTGTCATCTCCATATACTTATCCAATATCTAGCACTGCAGGATTATGATCTAGATTAAGATTCTAGTTTAAACATTTTTTTTTTTTGAATTATAAAAGGAGATATCTAAACAAATTTTATTTAAATTTACTATGCCTTATTTGAAGAATACAGTTTCCTATTAACTTTTGTTTTTGAGGAGAATGCGAATTATCGAAGGGTTTAGGAGAATAATTGAATTGTCCAGTAAGAGTAAATTTCACCCTAGTTTTGCTACATAGACAAGCTTCCTTATAAAATGTTCTTCAGGTGCTAGTATGTTAAAAAACGTACATTCATATGCTAACCACCCCAAAGGGAGAAGATAGAGGCAATTTCTGAAAGAGACCAGTGCAGTTCTCCAACCAGAAGGATCATTGAAAGAAAACATGCGAAACCTGAGCAACAATTTATAAGGTTTGAAAGTAAGAAAAGTAAACATTGAAAATTGCTGATCAACATTGAAAAAATGCAAAAAAAAAAAAAGAAAAAGAATATAATGTACCCTCCAGCAAGGTAATCACTGCGACATAAGTACGCAAGAGCCATGAAATGGGGTATCTGCCAAAAATACAATGCAGCTGGTAGTATCATTGCTTCTACTGGAATGTTTGATGATGCCGCCGCCCACCTACAGGTGATGGAAGTGGGAAAGACAGAGTGAGGCTAAATGGTAAAAATAAAAAATAAATAGGAAAATAACTTTATTATATTAAAGTCTCTCCAAATAGAATGTAAATTGATAAAATCACCACACTGCAGTTATTAATGGTTTCAAGTATTGAATTCGTTTAAGCTTGCTTTGTATAAACCAGATGGTCAAAAATTGTTGAAAAATGAACTTACAACATTTATTCATTTTCCAACTGCTTGACCATACACAATAATCTAGGGGTAAAAGGAAACAATTGGCTCGTCAATTAGATCAAAAGTTCAAATTTGTCATTTGAATTCAATACCAACCATCTCTTTAGGTTCGCAAATTACCTTAGTGAGCTAAAATTCAGACTAGCCTTTCTCAAAATCTGTAGGAAAACAAACATTTAAAAACATACAAAAGGGAAAAAAAAAAAAAATACCCCAGAAGTGGAGGAATGGCACCTACAACTGCACCGACCCATGTATTAATAGGGTGTATTTGTTTCAACGGAGTGTATACAAAAGCATACAGAAATAAATTAGAAGCTGCAAGTCCGGCTGCCAAGCTATTAGTCTGCAATGCCGTTGAAGATTTTTACCAAATATTAGCTCAAGTACTCCATGTAAAAGCAAAGAATATGAATAATAATGAAATAATAAACAATGGGAAATTAAATTTAGTCATAAATAATGGAGAAATAGAAAATTCCTTGTTTAAAAATAATAATAAAAATAATAAAAAAATAAAAAGAAAAGAAAAGGCACATGTGTGCTACAATTTCAGTCCAATTGGAACTGGCCTCCAACTGGGTTATCACCCAAATTCATTTGGATAGATATCGTACTAGTATGTTTCTGGAGCTAAGCTTTCTTTCCAAACTCATGGTAAGTCCAAATTCTTTAAGAAAAAGTAAAGGGAATGAATCATTTATATAAAAGATAGAATTAAACGTCATGGAAAGTCCAAATTCTTTAAGAAAAAAGTAAAGGGAATGAATCATTTATATAAAAGATAGAATTAAACCTGCCAAGCCAACAAAGAGGTCCCTGTAAGACCAACAGTGGAGGCCCACATGGCAGCATGAGGGATAGAAATCCGGCCAGATGGAAGGGGCCGTTTGCATGTTCTTTTCATTTTAGTGTCATTCTCTTTCTCAAACACCTATATTATGGTAGAAATAGTAGATCAACTTTTTGTTAAAAAAGCTCTCTCTAATATTGTAAGTACATCATGCACTTGCAGTACATGAACTAATAACCAAAAGGATCAAACAATTCTTCTTAGGCTTGTCCAAAAAAATTTGAACAAGGACAATGCATTTCATGTAAATACTGGCAACAAGGTTGACAGGTGAATAAGAATACTAGAGACTGAATAAATCACTCAATAAATGAAATATCAGGTATAGCCGTATAGCTAATTCAAATGACTTACTATTTGTAAAATTATAATACAGATTGGTACAGTGTCATCAAAATTTATCATTTAAAATGCAATTATATGGTTGTTGTTAAAATGGTTCATGGCAAGTAATGAAAATCAACAACATAAGGAGGAAACCATACAAATGATCCCAAAGTACTGAAGACTAGATATCTGGATTTTCAGAAGGAGAAAGAGACAAGGGAGACAAAAGAGCCAGATACCTGGTTTAGTGAGTTCGCAGATGCAGCAACCATCATGGTACCAGCACAGGTACAACACAGTCCTGCAAAATCAATTGCGCTGCCACTACCAAGCACATAACCAGCTCCTGAAGTCGCCACAACTAACATGCTACAACGCACACATTCATTTTTTAGCAGAAAAATATATATACATAGGAGCCAAATCAGAATGGTCTTTCTAATTTTCTCCACCTGCACCAATAGGGTGGTTGGGTACTTGGATCTCAGTTTCAACATTTTATTTTCTTTTATTTCCTTAGCTTGATCAACATCTAGGACATGCTCTCTACATGAGTCAAGACTTAATTAACCCTCAAATTGTACCACACAAGCTCACAAGCTGTGCCAGCTGGCAATTCAAGGAAACCTAACTGTAGTTACCACAAAAATGGATGCCTATCTCCTAATTAAACAAATAATTTAACCTTACACCATCTTTCCAGCTACACCAAGCATCAAGTTACATGACGAAGAAAAGAGGAAAGAACAACAATGTAATGATAGAATGACTATGGTTTATAGAGAATTTTACTAAACAGTGCAATGGTAATTACCCACCTTAGCTTTGCTTTCGAGAGTTCCCAATAGCATCTCCCATAGTGCCGAAGCACCTCACTTAATGATGAGATTGCCCCCGCCGATTCAATCGCCACTTGTCCTCCCAAGGCAGAGGTAACCTCACTACCATTACCCATCGCAGAGGAGTGCACTCGGGAGGAGATAAGAAACATTGGTTGTCTTGTGTAGAATTCGTGCATGCCATTACTTGATGAAGGCAGATTATTTGTGGGTTTGAAGTAAGAACTCGGGGAGATAGAACAGAAAAGGCTAGACTGGAGGTATCGACTGGTGGCACTTCGCCACATGGTCTTTAGATAACTCAGATCTGAGGACTGCAGAAGAGAGTCAGCTTTGGCGAGTAGCAATGGGGGACGAGTTTATTGAAAGGGAAGGAAGAGCGCATACGGCATACCGGATGAGATAAGGAGAAATTGGAGGGAGAAGAGAAGAGAAGATGGGTGTCGCCGTAAGAAATCCCTAGGAGGAGCCGGTGCCAGGTGCGACTTGCGAGGTCAGGGAAAAGAAAGACGAAGAAAAGAGAGAAAGAAGACCGGGTCCCAAGTGTCATTGCCGATATTCCAAGGATTATCTATGTTATAATCTGGTATGGTATTTCGTGTTTCAGCCAGACTGAGCAGAAATCAATGGGTAGAATAAGATAGGGAGTAGTGCACTCCAATCACGTATGTCGTGTCGTGTCGTGTCGTGTCGTGTCAAATACGATCGTGTTAGAGTCTCGTGTCATGTCGTGTTGACACGAACTGCTTTTTTAATCGTGTCGTATCGTATTGACACGTCGTGTTAGTCATGTCAAATCGTATTAGAAACTTTTTTTATAATAATCTATTAAAAACTGTTAAAATATTAAAATGGAGAAAAAAATATTTTTGCAGTTTATTTGACTATTCTACAAATACAAATTCAGTATATATATCAGTAAAAAATTGCCAGAAAATTTTTGTTAAATGATTAATTGATGATTTTATTTATTTATTTTTTGCTAATTCATTTCTTTATTGTTTGAACAGATTAAAAAATAAAATATTTTAAGAAGGTAAATAGACGTTAAAAAAAAAGTACGGTTATAATTTGAATTTTAATATAAAATCAATTTAAATAATTTTTAGGAAAATAATTTAAAAGAAAAAGTATGTTTATGATGCTATTTTTGGTAATGTTAAAAATTAAATTCGTGTTGTCGTGTCATGTTGTGTGTTAGTCGTGTCGTGTCAAATCGTTTTAATTTTTCAAGATTGTCAACACGACACGATTATGACACGACACGATAACACGATCGTGTCATGCTAATTTTGTACTCGTGTCGTGTCGTGTCATTTTGGAGAACCCCATGTAGGGTACGGTAGACACATTTTCGTTAATCGTACTCGTTAAAATTTTTTTTACCCATACTCTACTCGTACCCGTTAAAAATCGACTTATCCGTACTCTACCCCTACCCGTTATGAATTAACGATAAGGGTAGGATAACGATAGAAAACGAATAATAATGATAACAATTCAATAAAAAAATTGTACAATATGGATATATAAATAATATCAAATAAATATATTACTAAAGTGCAACACTTGATAAAACTACTTTATCAAAATGATTTCGCTTTGGATGAATCATGAGCTGAATTTGGATCAGTTGCATTAACATTGTTTTGCATTTGTTCTACTTGCTCACGTGACTCTCCATCTAATCCCAAAGGCATCCTAAATAAATAAATTAAATTTAATAATTAATGGATGATGCAAACTACCAAATGAAAGTTTTAAATTGAAGAATCAATACTTACTCATCATCATGATCAATGCTGTTGTAAGTTTCACCATCTGAGTCAAGGTGATTTGCATTTTCTGAATTACACATTTAGCCGACAAGTACAGAAGAAAATTAAGGTTTATGGACGACGAAGGAGAATTTAGGTTTTTATTTTATCAGCGATGGAGCAGCTAAGAGCCTAAGAGAAATTCTATTTTAGAATTTATTCTCTCTCATGCGCGTGAACGAAAGTGGAAAGAAATAAAAATTATTAATGTACTTGCCTCAGTTAAATGTACCAATCTAATTGCCTTATTAGTTATTAACATATTAATTAGATATTCTAATCTTATCTTTTCTCATTATGACAAATATTATAAATTATATATTATATATATAACGGTACGGGTAAATAACGATTACGAAATAACGTTACCCGTACCCTTACCCTTACCCAATAAATTAACGAATTTTTTTTTTACCCATATCCATATCTGATAACTTAACGAAAATAAAACCTTACCCATTTCTGTTTTATTGAATATGATACGGGTATGGTAAATGGTTAAAAAGGTACTGTTGACAGTCTGATAAATCAATTCAATGAACAAAATTCCAACTGTGTTTTCTTTCCGACAAAAATAAGTTAAGTAAAAATACATTTGATGCAGTTTGCAACTTTTGTAAAAGATCAGAGACTTTATAGTAATATTTCTTTTTCTCAGAACATGATTAAAAAAGATCAAGATGTCTCTTTGTTAAATTTGTTCTACAAATGATAAAAAACACGCTAGATATAATAAAAATACTTGAAATTAATTGATGAGACAAGATTATTCAAACGATTGAGAATTCAATTTGGCTTAGATCACCTGGTTTACATACTCACCCAATTAAATTTGAGCTCAATTATAGTTAGTTTAGTTAGTCTAGTGGTGTTTCAGATTTCAGCAAAGAGCACCATGGCGGGAGGCAGGGAGCGGGATAAAGAATACATGGTTCCATGAAACAAGATGTAACTGAAACTTGTCGCACAAACTCAGAGTTTCGTCGGAACTAAAAAGGAAAGGCGCTTATGACAGAGTCGAGGGAAGACACAGAAACGAAGCGAAAGGAGCCGTCCGTTGAAATTATAATATTAGATACGCTGTAGATTAGATATTGCAATTGGATGTTTTTATTTTTTATTTTTTTTAAATTTAAAGAAGAAGGATAATGAATTAGGAAAGAAGTGTATTAAATTTAGTTGAACTTAGTTTCAATTTTTTTTTTTAATCTTATGTACATTCTTTCTACATTTTCTTAATAATTTTAAAGGAGATATTTTTTAGGAGAACTTCAGATATCATCGTGCACAATTTGGAATTGACTTAAATAAAAGTATTGCGGAATCTTTTAAAAAATTATCGAGCTTTCTTTTTTGTTTGTCTCTCTCTGGAGTGAAAGCGCCAGAACTGTTCTATTTAATGGGTTTTCTATGAAAGTGTTTTGACCTTTTTTTCTTTTTCGAAACCATTAAAATTTGTGTGCAAAATTACAATGTTTAAGTGTGGATCGCCTCAGTATTTAACCATGAATTGAAAATTTGAAAAAATGTGTTGAAACTTGAAAACAAAATAAGCTATGTAGTTATCTAAACCGGAAAAGTTTTCTAACTGCTCAAATTCTCAAGTGTGTCAACCAAAAAAACATAAAAAATGTAGGTAGGAAAAAAAAGCCGAAATTAATTGGATCAGATAAGTTACTGCAGTGTTATTTTAAATCTATATGTCGACTTGTCGAGGCATTGCCAATAAGGATGTTCCTATTTATAAAAAAATTAATTGGATCAGACAAGAAAAGTTTTACCATTTTTTTCTACCTTGCTCTATTTCTATTAATTGGAAGCTGCTCGTGCAAGAAAAAGAGTCGATGACTGGACTACGAGGCAGCTTATTCTCCACGAGCAGGTTCGTGCATAGCAAGTGTTTGAAGAAATGCTTGTGAGGAATTTTTTCATATTTGCATTTTTTTTTTCAGGGTCTCTTATTTGTATTTTCATACCCAGGTTACAATTTTACAATAAATTTCCCCTGACCTATCTACCAGTCACAATCAATACAAGTGAGTTCCGTTCCAAACTATCCAAAAGGACACGTTATTTACTCTCAAAATGACATATCGAGTGTAGTCTTTTCATGACAGAAGAGCCTAGATCTGTACCTGACTTGAGAATTCAGGTCTAACATTCCGATCAACCAGTCAATTTTTTACCTTCACCAAGCAATACACCCTTAGGCCTTGATAAACAACCATAGAGCAAGCACACAACATCACCTTGTCTCACGAGTCACGATTACAATTTCTCTTTCTCTGTACAATAAACATCCACAAGCATCAATTCTGCAACTACCCGAAATGGCTGCCCCGCCACCGCGGGGCCATTTTAGGGGTGCCCCACCACCAGGTCCTTATGGTCCACCACCAGGCCTTTATGGGGGACAGCCAAAACCACCACCACCTGGTCCACATGGTCCGCCAAGGCCACATGAAAGGCCACCTCCACCTCCACCACCAGGTCCAGACTTTTTTTCTCCCCCACCACCACCTGGCCCACCAAGACCATATGAAAGGCCACCACCACCTGGCCCACCAAGACCATACGAATGGCCACATCCACCTCCACCTCCACCTCCACATCCACCTCGAAGTCCAGAATTGTATTCTCCACCACCACCACCACCTGGTCCTCGTGCCCCGCCGCAGCCTCCTGAATTTTTTGACCCATTTGCACCACCTCCATATGGTCCACCGCCACCCAGGCCACCTCCTTATTAGATAAGCAATAACAGAACTTCGCTTTTTTGTACCTGTGAGCATATGGTGTGTGTTGTGCGCTTGTGTTGCATTAATTTCTGTCTATGTTCTACCTCTGTGAGATTGGCTGCTTATTCATGGCCAATATGAATTTATGATGGTAGCTCATGAGTTCTTGTATTATATATGATGTTGCAATGTATAATTTTAAGTAGAACATCTGAATAAATGATTTCCACTAATTTTGTTTTAAAATATTGCATGCCAAAGAGATGATCACAATAGGGCATGAAGAATACTGAACTTCTAGCTTTCTGTATTTAATAAAAGGGAAAAGAGGAAATATACAACTTTTTTGGATTTCTTAGACTAATCAAATATATATTTGGGAGGATTATTTGAATTGCAATCTGAACAAGAATTGATAGTAAATATAACTTTATCACTTCTAACTTTATATATCAATTACAACTCTGTCAACAAAATTAGAAAACTAAAGAAATAAATTTTATCCATTCAAAATTTTACAATCCTCGCTTCTATTGGTACGATCGGAAAACTTCCTCCAAAGTCCCTCTGAATCTGTTACTATCAAGTTTTACATTCTGCTCATATAGATAAACCACGTAAACCTCTTGCCAACCCTTCTTATGAATGGATTGAGGGTCTGCAATTACCGGATGGTCTCTTGGATACTTCTCTAGCAGACTGCTCTCTTCTAGTGTTATCTCATACTCCACATACCTCAAACCAAAGCCTCTCGGTGGGTCGCCATAGTCAAACCGCCCGACCCATTTCAGTTCACCATAAGGGAGAATTTGTAAGACCGTCCCATTAGTTGGTAAATATAACATGTTACCCAAACCTGCACCATGTATTCCCATTAACACATCACATGAGTTGACAATATGTGCAATCCTCGGGAAATCTAGTGTTGTTTCGACATCAGCTGTAACGACCTCAAAGCCGACATCTTTTGCCATGCTGATTACATCATCATCATTTATAATTGCTCTTGTGTTTTTCCTTAAGAGTATTAGCAGCCTTGGTTTTTTCCCTTTTTCAACTTCAGATCTCTCCAGAGAAAGACTTTCTCTAATAAAATGCCTAAATTGTTGCATAGCTTGGTCGTTTTGAGGGTTTTGGAATTTGTAACCTAGAGGTCCGGGATTTTCAAGCCCAACTTGAGCAGAGGAGAAGCAGTGGACACTGGTTTCAGTGTCTAGGTTTATAATAGGGTAGTGAGAGAGGCGTGTGAGGTATGGTCGATACTTTTCTATGGACTTCGCTACATAATCCTTCACCAAAAGCTTGACTTCTCCATTGTACCTGTGATTCATAAATTGTGGTTTCTTCTTAGGTCTAAATTGAAGTTTTCCATATGCATAGGACTGGTATACTTATATCTTGCTGCTGGCTTACTGTTATGTATGCCTTTATGGCATGTCAGATTTTCTGCTGTCACATTCATGAGGTGCTAATTATGTATCTAAGTCACAAATATTTGCATTACCTGTGTGTTGCAAGGAAGAGGGGGTAGATCATGTCGGTATAATCGTGAAACAAATTTCCCATGAACCTAGCAGATGAGAAAACAACCGCCGGCAAGTCATGAGTCACATCACAGCTTCTTGCTTGATTAGCATCAGTCAGTTGTTGGATAGTCATCTCAGATATTGCCTCCATTGTGTGGGACTCCCATTTTCGTGGGTATGGCTTGATCTTCCATGTCGTGCTGTTTGGATCGAGTGGCGTAGGAGAAACGATAAAAATTGTGGAGGCATCTGGAACAACTCTTATATCCCCTTCTATGGAGCAGATGTTGTATCTTGGATTCGCAGAGTTGTATATTAGCTTACTCTTGTTCACTATGACTTCTGCCAATGAAAAAAAAATTTAAGGGAGACATTATTTTAGTGAAGGCTAGTACTGCCGTACTGGTTAATTTGTCATGTAGTTGGGCCAACATTTAGTTGGATTGGGCCTCAATCTTAGTTACTTAGTTGGCACATCAAGTTATCAAATGGTCTAACAAATATCTCATGTTATAAAAAGGTGGCCCAAAAGTATTCACCCCGCTGAACTCTAACCAACCTACCTATCGGCTGAAATAAAAAGAAGCTTTTTACAAGATTACAAAACACAAAAGGAAAAGAGGAAATATTGAAAAACTAAGTTTGAATATAAAGCAGAAGAAGGAACCTGTGGTTGTAGGACTAGATTCTTGCATCTTCTCATTTGTAGAGGTCTGGTTTTCATCAGTATCTGTATAATATGTTGATTTGTTATCTTAGCAATGATTATTTTTTTTAAATTCAATGATATTTTTCCTGAAAAATGTGAAGAAGTTGCAAATACCTATTGTTAAATTGTTCTCTCCTTGTTTCTCAATTTCGTTTAAGGACAAAGAAGGGCTTGTTTCCTGACTCTGCTTTGTCTCGGATGATTTGGCTGGGGTATTTGATCCTAAAGTTTGCATGAAAAATTGCTCAAATTTAATTAATCTTCTCACTGTTTTACCTTCCCAATTTATGGTCTGCCCCTTAGATAGACATTTGCACAGATTTTTCTGTTTCTTTATTCGGCTTATTCTGTTATAAATTGCATTATTCCATAGCTGAAATTCCTGAATTTGATTTGTACATAAATTAATTGGAGAGTGCTTTCTGGATGAATATGCAAACTGATACAATATTAACTGCCTTCGGACTTACCTGTAGGTGGCTCTTTCTCCAATGGCTTTTCTGATTCGTTTTCTTTTTGTTTCTCTTGTGAGTCAAATGATGACATAGATATATCAATTCCTGCAAGTTTTTTTTTTTTTCAAATTCCGAAATTGCTTATTCAATCTTTACATGCTTAATTAAAAGTTTTAGTTGTTGAATTAGTAACTTACTTGTGATCCGCTCTGTGTCCTTGATCTCGATCTTCTCTTCTGCCTTTTCCTGCTTCTCTTTTGACTCTGGTAATGATGTTGATGCCTCAGATCCTGTAAACTAAGCAGAGTCAGTGTTAATGCTTATACTCTATTGGTTAAGTTGCTACCAATATGTGCCAGCTTATCGAAAAAATAAAAAGTATTAGTTGTTAAATAAAAATTTGATCGAGGCAGTTCCGACCGTTCATGTCATTTGTTATTTCAAATGAGGTATTACACCTAATTTTTCTTCTTGGCAGAGCCTTGCTAATTTATAATTATCATATTTTTTCCCTGTAAGGTCTTGCATGCTCTTTACCCAGTTTAATTAGTCATATTATAATAAGAATAACATCATTGGATCTGCTCTCATCGTAGATTAAATAGGTCAGAATCTTCACCATCTAACTCTGAAGTTCAAACAGTAGTTTATATAATCAGCCTCACCTGTAATAGTCTTGTTTCCATCTTGATCTTCCGTTTTTGCTATTAATCTGAGAGTCAGTTTCGTATGCTCTGAGTTAGAGGCTTCAAACTTGGGTTTCTCTTCTATATTCACAGGATCAGCTGCCCATTTACCTGGTTCAATCCAAAAATTGAGGACAAATAATGTTTATCATGAATTTTTATTTTCTATTAATCGTGCTTATGCCAAGGGATTTAGTAAGCTAGTATGAGTAATGCTTTGTCCCAACAATTATATCTACCAAACCATTAGTTTAAATTAACCATATAAAACCGCAACTTTATTATGTAAGATATTACTTTTTAAAACTAGGAGATAACGCCTCCATATAAGCGGGCTGTAGATTAACTTTCTGACCATGGCTTCATTATATGATTCTTTATACAAAGATTGAAATAAATCAAATGATATTATATACTTACGTGGAAAAATGGAGTGCGGTAACACTGCAGGGTTGAGAACCGATAGAACTACCACGCCGAAAAGCAAGCACTTAGCCATGGCATTGCATCCAAACTTTTGTGTATCATGTCTTCCTAGTATGCCTCCTCCCCCTTTCATGTTTCTTTTTTTGTGATATTTATAATTTTCAAACATAGAATTGCTTGAATGTGAAGGAGGCTTCTGATTATGATCTAGTAATTACCTCTGCTTCATATTGCTAAGTGCACAAGTACTGTCTATTTGTTAGTAGCTAGCTAGACACAGTAATGAAGTTTTCGTTGACTTAGATCTCATGCACATGCATTTCATATAGAAGTAAGAGGGGATTGGCATTTGTGACAATTTTTTTATTGGCATTTTCTCATTCTGTCCAGACAATATTTGAATTTTCATTAGAACGAATTCTTAAAACTTCCATTCTTCCAACATTTAATATCAGAAAATCTAAAATAGTTGTCATTATAAAACTTGCCAGTTCTGTTCTGCTAGCTAGGGCTGTCAATGAAACCCGTTTACCCGATTACCCTACCCGTACCGTATTCGATAAGGCGGGTATGGGTAAGGTTTTATTTTCGTTAGACTAACGGGTATGGGTACGGGTAAAGAAAAATTTTCGTTAACTTATCGTATACGGGTACGGGTAAGGGCTATTTCGTACCCATTATCTAACGGATAATATTTTACAAACATATATGTGTATATAATCACGTTTTTAGCATATTTTGTAAGATATGTTATTCATTTCGATCTTCATCCAAATCATCCAAATTTATTTATGATGATGAAAAAATTAATTTACACTCTATATTATATTATAATTTATAATTAGTTATATAGATTTTTCGAATTCAATTGATATGAGAATAAATTTCATGATTTTTGTTATATCTAAAATATTATCTAAATATTTTACTTTATCTATATATTTATTTGATACTATTTATTTAGCACATTATACATTTTTTTATTAAATTAATAATATTATTATTACCCATTATGTACCATTACCCTACCCGTACCGTTAATTCTTAACGGGTACGGGTAGGGTACAGGTAAAGTCCTTTTTAATGGGTACGGGTATGGGTACGGATAAAGAAAAATTTAACGGGTGCGGATATGAAAATACCTTCTACCGTACCGTACCGTACCCATTGACAGCCCTACTGCTAGCACAGTCGTCTATATATTGAAACTAATTAAGTGTTTCCAGTTTTAGAAGTTTCTATGCTCTGGCTAAATTTTGCGTTGGCAATTTCATTCAAGTCGAAGTGGAGTAGTGGTTAAGTTTGGAATAGTTGGACATGGAAGACGTAGATTAAAAGCATGCCCTCTAATATATTCCTTGAAATTTGAAAATACACACGTTCCGGTCATACCAGTAATATTATTACTTGAAGAAATGCACGATTTCATCGTCCAATTTAGCAGCTTACATTGACTGAATTTTGACCAAAATATAATTTTCAGTGTGAATTTTAATTTATTTTTCCGAATTGAAATAGATCAAGGGAATCATGAATTCTTTATAAGAAGCTTGAATAATAGACTTGTGGGTTATTTGTCATTAAGAAATTGTAATACTTATTATTAGAATTATGAACGATCAAATT
Source organism: Rhynchospora breviuscula (assembly GCA_027562975.1). Lineage (NCBI taxonomy): Eukaryota > Viridiplantae > Streptophyta > Magnoliopsida > Poales > Cyperaceae > Rhynchospora > Rhynchospora breviuscula. The sequence continues at coordinate 39,695,638 of CM050401.1, forward strand.
ATTCTACGAGAAGGAGAACATTCTTTAGTGCCGAGATTTCTGAACATATTTATGACATAACAACTAATAAATTATAATTAATTATTTTCTTGTATATAGGGGAAGATCCAGGTTTTGTTTCCTGATCCTTCTTAATAAAAGAAGTCGTTGAATTTTTATTTGTTATGAAGTTGGTCTTTGAATTTTTTTAAGGAAGAAATAAATTGGTCCTTGAACTTTCACTTATATTACATTAGTACTCAAATTTCAAAATAAATAAATAAATAGGTCGTTCAGCTTCTAAAAAATTAATTAACTTATATCTTCATTTTAAGTTTTCTTTTTTTTTTGTTTAGAAAAATAAAGGACAAATTTGGTGCAAGTAGAAGTTCAAGGATTTATTTTATATTTTCAATGTTTTAAGGACAAACTTTCCTTTTTTTAAAAAAAAAGTTCAGGAGTTGCTGTATATATATATAAGAAACAGGAGGTCTTTGGCATTCAATTTTTTTTTTTTTAAATTAAAGGTCATGCAGGCTTGAACCCTTTACCTCTTTGAAACCAGCATAGTGCACTTACCCTGAGCCACTAGGCCACATTCGTAAATGAATGTGTAGAAACTGATTTGATTTTTCTTAAGAAGTTTCGAATTGAAATCAGTTTTTCAAATATAATAATGACACTATAACAATAACAATAATTCAAAGTTATGGGCTTAACCCCTCATTTTCTTGAAAAAAAAAAACAACAACAATAACAATAACAACGACCACAACAACAATACTAATTATGATGATGATTAACTTTCAAAAACTTAACTTCATTAGGTTTCCAAGGGTTGATTAGCAAAGAGGTCGAAAATAAATAAATATATTGCGTTAACCTCACATGGATTCGTGAAGGACACGTGAGAGGACATGGAATTTATGGAACTCGATCTCCCCGGCAACAGTGGGTCAAACTTAGAATGAAGAGGCAATTAATTAATTAAGAGCGAGCTCAATGTACTAGAATTAAATTAAAATATATAGTTATTAGTTATATTAATCAAAACCTGAACCGAACAAAATGTATTATATCTTCATTGGCTTGTGAATAAATTGAATTCATATTAGGATGGTAATAGGCGGTGGCCGTGTATTGACTCGATGCTGCACTTAGTAATGGTCACATCCGCATAATCTCCACGGAGTGTGTGTTTTTTCACAACTTATTACTGCCCTTAATTTATAATAGTAATATAGTGACCCTCAAAAAAAAAATTTTTTGACCCTCAAAAATAATAGTAATATAGTATTCTTGCTGATGTTTGAGTGTGATTTTGTTGACATAGAGAACTTCTAATTGCATCCCGTCCCATCATTAACTGATTTGTGTGTGCACGAGGAATAACAATTGGAGATTTTTTGCTTGGAAAATATACATATATCAAGAAAAATAAGAGAATACTAGCTAGGTTTGGAGAAATAGATCTGGTGATATATATTAAAGGAAAGCTATGCACGAGGAAAGCTATGCAATGAATCCGAATTTGCTGTTGCGCGACAAATGGTGTAGCGCACGTACGAGCCGTCTGATCTTGATCGGACGGTTAATTTTTTACGGGCCTATCAATCTAGGTTACATGCACGGGGCTCCCTTGTCCATTGGATCTTGATCAGACGGCCAGCATGCCGCGCTACACCATGTGTCGCGCGGCAGCGGATCTGAATTTCTATGGAATCCAAGCTTTTGTGAAACCAAACGGTCCGAATTAATAGAATTAATGCAAAGAACAACGCAAATAAAAATAACATCCATAAATTGACCATTGATCAACGAAAGTGAAAACTTATGAGAAAATTATACCAGTAAAAAAGTAATAAGAAAAAAATATATTAAAATAAAACGAATCCAAGTACATCTTACTGTTGGGTAAGGGAATTAAAAAGATCTACCAAAACTCCTCTAAATCTATTCACATCAAGCTTCACACTTTGATCTACTAGATAAACAGTATACATTGCCATCCAACCTTGGTTATGCAACTCTTGTGGGTTGGTAAAAACAGTATGATTTCTAGGGTACTTTTCTATAAGAGTACTTTCTTCTTCTTTTATCTCATATTCCACATAGTTTAGCCCCATCTCTTTGGTTGGTTCTCCATAATCTTTCCAGCTAATAAATTTCAAGTCCCCCCAAGGGATAACTTGTAAGACTGTACCATTGTTTGGTAGATACAGCATATTTGTTAAACCAGCACCATGCAATCCCATCAACACATCACAAGAGTTTATGATATGTGCAAATCTTGGGAAATCTTTTGTTGTTTCAGTATCTGCTCGAACAACTTCAAAGCCAACCCCTTCAGCCATTTCTACAATCTCGGCCTCATTTGTAAATGTCCGTGTGCCTTTCCTTAGTAAAATAGCTATCCTCGGTTTCTTGTTTGAGGTCTTCTCAATTATTTCAACTTGAGCTCGTTCTAAAGAGAGACTTGTTCTCATAAAATGTCTAAAGTCTTGCATGGTGTAACCGTATTGTGCAAATGAAGGATCAACAGTTATAGGCCCAGTACCTCTGAGGCCAATTTGGCCTGATGGGAAACAATGAACTAGGGTTTCTGAATCGAGGTTAATAAGAGGGTAGTGCGAGAGCGCTTGTAGGTAAGGCTGGTACTTGCTGATCCAAGGTACATGGATGTTTGTCACTCCAAACTGAACTTCACCATTGTATTGTTTTGCAGCCAAGAAAATAGGTATCAGCAGATCTGTATAGTCATGAAACGGGTTGAATGGGAACCCTTCGGTTGAAAATATCAATATTGGCACATCATGCGTCACATCGCATGCAGGTGCTTGGTTTTGATCAGGTGCCCACTGGATCGTGAATTCCCTGACACGTGCCATGGTGACATCCTCCCATTTCCGGGTAAATGGGCGGATTTTCCAGACATTAGTGTCGGGATTGGTTGAAGGTGAAGGGATGAGGAGTACAGATGCAGAGCTTCCTATAACCCTGACATTCACTTCTATGGAGCACATGTTGAATCGATAGTTAGAGAACTCACAATTTATGCCGGTATTTTGGGCAGGAGAGTCTGTGAAAGATACAAAAAAGATTATTACTTAAAATGAAACTAAATATATATACAAGTAATACAACTGCTTAGCTTGAAAAGTAATGTTATTGTAGCAATGATGGAAACCATCATGGTAATAATCAAATTATCATATTAAATTATTAATTAATTTCTGTGGGATCACTCAGTTGAGCCTTATCTCTAACATCTTAAATAATGTAGATATATCTGAATTAGTGATTACTTGGTCTTGCCACTGACTTGGAGAAACAGATGGTTCCGTTGTGCTGGATTCTGCTATACATTTGGTAGTTAACAATTTATGTTAGTTGTTTTTATTTTCGAAAAAAGTAATCAAATATATAGTGTTATGATAATTATAAGCTATGACATTACTGTTTTCTGTATATACCATTAATGAGTACCTAATTAAGTGCATTTTGCTTCTTAGCATACCTGCATTTGAGGGAACTTCATCTTGTCCCTGATTCAGAGCTGGGGATTGTGTTGTGCTAGATTCTGCACAAAATTTCCAGTGTCAGTACTTTTTGTGATTAATTATTATTTTTATGTACATATTTATATATGATTGAAATAAAATGCCTGAATTGCCTGAAAAAGACTTGTTTTCTGCTGGCTTCTCTGTCTCAACAAACGAAGGTTGTGCGTCTGACTTATCATTTGTATCAAACGGTTGTGTTGCAGTATCAGTAGCCGATACTACTACAAAAAGAAATTAAGAGTTTATTGAGATCAGTGATTCTTCCCACGTTACAATTGGAGAACTAATATTAATAAATGTTACTTGGTACTTGACATTTAATTAAAATACACTACACTGAATATGCTAGCTGGGTACCTCTAGATTGGTGTCATACTAATTATAAATTGCGGCCCTTAATTAGATAGTTGACTTAGGGAAATGTAAAGAAGATCAAACGAATCTGAAGAAAATTCCTAGGGAATAAAATATTTTTTTCAGACTTCTTAATTAAAACAATGTAAGGATAAATTTATTTTTCTCATGGGCTGTGATATAATTTCAGTTACCTGCAGATTCAATGATATTTCCGGTGTCCTTAATTTTGTCTGATCCTTCTTTACCTAAATTAAGGAAATACGTTAACTATTGTTTGTTGGTTTATATGGCATTAATTAAAGCAATAAACTTTGAAGTTACATTATTACATGATATAGAGTAGAAATTTAAGTGATTGTTCATAATTAACTTCATGTATATTACCTAGAACTGACTCATCGCTTTGCACTACTTCTGCTGCTAATTTCATGATGAGCCGAGTGTCACCACCTGTATCTGATTAAGAACTTTCTTAATACCACAATTTATCATAACTAAAAATGAAATTAAAGAAAGTTGTAATATAATTACCTGAATTTACTGCATTGAAGTTTTGTCTCTCTTCAACTGGTGAAGGCCACTTATTAGATCCATCTGCAAAGGAGATTGGAAGTAGTAAACACAGATAACCATTCTGTTTGGGAATTAATTCCCTGATGCATGAAAAACTACGATGTTTTAAATGAAAAAAATAAACCAGTGAGCTATAAAAATGGCCACACAGATTTGAGGCGCTGATCAATAGCATATGAAAATTAAAAGTTAAATGCTAGCACTAATACTGAAAGCAACAAAATGGCATTAATCACTGCATGAGATCGTAGCCGTAGCATCAACCATATATAGCAGCCAGATAACCTACAGAACCTCTAAACTGGCGCCGACTGCACCAACATCCTGACCCTTCCCTGAAGCCCCCCTTGCCCCAGCACCCCCCACTTTAGCTCCCAACAACGTACCAATTTCCACTCCGTAAGGAGGTAGCATAGCAGGATTGAGGACTGAAAGAACAGCCAGCAAGAACAGAAGGCCTTTTATGGCGGCTGCGCACCCGAACTTTTGGGTGTCAACTGCCTTTCCAAGCACACAAGAATCCTTCATTTTCTACAAGTGGCTTGTGACCTAGAGCTCCAAGCCTATGCTTGGTTTTGTAGTCTAAATGTGTTAGTCATATATACTTCTCGTTGCAGCCTTTGCACTTAACTAGAATAAACTATATATTTTGTTATTGCAGGGCCTCGTACAAGAATTGGCTTGCAACAAACCTCTTGCAAGTGTGTGATAATGCAACTTGCCTTATTATATATATTTCCTTTTGCTGTTTTCAGAGCGAGATCATGATCTCAAACAGTGCCTATTGTTTCTTAAATGAAAAGAAAAACAAGGGTCATCATTATTTTTTTTAAATATATAAACGAGTGACATTGATGGGATTCAGCTTGTATGATATTAAATTTATAGTGTATTTAATTATTATAAAATTGTCAAAATTATTGAATTAGCATCATCCCAATTAATTAAGTGCTAATTCGTCATGTGTTCCAAATTTGTATGAAAAATATCAATTATTATTATAATAAAGATTAAAATTACTTCTACTGATAGACGCAAGGTAGTTGGTCATTTTATCGTGTTTAAAATATAACAGCGTCCTTAGGTCAAGGTTTAGTAAGAGTACTCATTTCTAATTCTTTAGAACCAATCTAATTACTTGCCACGTATACCGTACTATTTGGCAGCAAATACAAGTAAAAAAGCTATATGTATTAATATTATAGATTTACTGATGATATAATTCTATTAAGAATAAATTAAGGAAAGTCAACCAGTAAAGTACAAGGAAAATGCATGCACAATAATAATAATATAATAAAGTTGGAAAAAGGCAAAATTGGGTCGTCCTTCTAACCAACCTCAAGGCAGAGCCAATCTTATCTAATAATTGTAGATATAGTCCATAAAATGGGGAAAAGCTAGGAATAAATAAAAATGAGATGATGATGGTATGTTAACTCCATATATAAGGGCCATAAAACCTTTGAACTGTATATGTTTATAGGTATTTGTTTAAGATATATATTAATATATTTTTTTTTGAGTAAAAACAGGGATCAGGTCCCTAATTTTCATTAAATAAAAGTATTTACATGTTTCAGCCAGTAGCTGAGGAAAAAAAGGAGAAAAAAAAATACAAGTTTATTAAAAAAGAAAAAGACAAAGATGTAAAGAATTAATTATGCCGCTAATCTATCAGCTAGGTGTTGAGAATTCCCATTTAATATATATTATTATCAACCTTTTTCTTTTTTCCGATTAACTTTTTTAGAAATGGTTGTATTCTTTTTTATTATTATTCTATATTCTATTATGAAATAATATATTTGAGTCTCGAAGCAACGATACAAGGGAAGGTAGCATCCTAATTAATCTTGCTCGTCAGATGTAATTTCAGAAGATAAATGAAAGGAAACAAAGAGAACTATTTATTTTTTTTTTTTTTGAAGAAAGAGAACTATTTATTTATTATTTCCTTCAAATTCGAGACTTAAGAAAGATACTCTGATAGTCTCATCTAATTCGCTTTCCTTTTATTTCCTTCATCCTCTTAAACGCTTGAGCAGCTTTAGTAGTCTAAAAAATAAAACTCTACGAGTCGTCCGTACGGATGCATCTAACGACGAACATGGCCATAAATGACTTTTTCAGTGTTGCAAAACGTTTATAATTAATTGATGATTTGATTTGGCGTACAATATATGCAACATTGCTATAAAAGTTTGAACACGGCTCTCCAATTTAGCGGTTGTCGCGCGTCCCGCAGTCCCGCTTCGTTGAAATCCCCGACGTTTAAATTATTGTCTTAAAAAGAAAATATACACGTCATTAATAGTTGCAAAACACGCAATTTTTTTTCATTTTTGTTTCACTAGAAAATATACCCATTCTATTGTGTGGACAAATAATTTTTTTTAAAAAAAAATATTATTATGCTTCAACAAAAATAAAAATGAACAGAATAATACAGAAATAAGTTAAAAAAAATATATATCTCTTAATAAATTAAATTATTTAAAAAATTGCAAGTGAGAAAGTTTTTCAACAGTGCTCTTTTTTTAAACAATAAAATGATTATTATTCTAATTGATGCTCTTTCATTTCAAATGAAAAATCAATATATAGTTTACTATCATTTAATTTGGAGATTACTATTTAACGCATATCAAATTGAATTTAAAAATCAATAATTCAGATTATGCTTAAAAATATATGTCGATATACTCACTCTTGATATAAAAATATACTTTCTCCAATTGACATTTTTATAAGAAGTAGAGATATTGTCTACTAACAAACATGCACTAATTTTAGTTTTACTTCTTTATAAAATAAAATTTAAATATATTTTAAGGTAAAGGAAAAACCGATGCGTGGTGCGTTTTAAATTTGACGATCCAACACAAAAATTAACCAACCTTTTATTATTCGGTCGCCACTGTTACCATTCTTTAAAAAATTAAACGATCCTTCTAGTCACCAAAAAGGACAGGTCCATCTATTCAGCGGTAAGCATGGATCGAGCACAGAATAAAATTGTACCTAAATACGAATTTATTATTCACCTCGTCAAAGCAAGCTGGAATTATTAATAATTAATTTAATGTTAAACTTCGGCCTTATTGTATTAATTTAAAGATGAGGGCCTGACACGTGAAGCAAAATGGACTGAGTTTTGACCTTTAACATAGTATAGGTTGATGTTTTCAAATCTTAACCGGACATCAAATCGTTAGATCACCCAATAAGATTGATTAGATGGTTTAACTAGATCGAACGATTCAATTAATAGCAAAAATCAAACATCAATTTATGGAGCTGAGGGATTTTCAGGTTTAGTGTGTGTGTATGAGAATTGCTAACGTGCCATCGATTTTCTATTGACTCGTTTTTGGAGATTCAAAATTCAAATGGTCGATTCAAATTGCTCAAGTTGATTATCAAATTGAAATACCCTTGTAGACCAAATTTTACATTTTTTTGAATTTTTTTATATGCATTATGATATTTTTCAAATTGGACGGTTTAATTTTATATATAATTTTTGAAAACATCATAATAAATAGAAAAAAAATTTGAAAAAAATGTAAAATTTGGTCTCCAAGGATATTTCAATATGATGATCAACTTGAGTGGTTTGGATCAACCGTTTGAATTTTGAATATTGAAAAACGAGTCGATAGAAACCTATGGCATGTTAGCAACTCTCCCTCTCTCTATATATTTAAGTTTGGTAAGCTAATTGCTGAAAGTCTAAAGAGTGAGAGGATGAGAGAACTGAAAGTCTTGGAGGATATATAAACGAACATGTCTAGTGATCAGTTCCAATCATATCAGTCCTAGTGACTGGTTTGTAGGGGAGTACAACGGATGGGTCAAAGCATTTTATACAAATTTTAATCCAACTCAATTATATATCAGCTTGAAAAAAAAAAATTTGATCGACCAACCCATACGTGACCCAACCCAATCCAAATAATTTTTTTACATACGGGTTATTACAGATTATGTGGTTATGCGGGTCAAATGGGTTGTGATTTTAATTATGTAGAAATAAAAATGACTTAGCACGAAATATTTTTGACAAATAATGTTCATGAAATAAAGCAACAACGCTAAACAACAACCTACAAAATGTCATCTACACTAATTATCAAAATTTAAACTAGAAGTTCAACTCATTTTTACATACGGATCAAAACTTTTTAAGTCAAACTAAGCTGGTTGGATACAAATTAGATTATCAAGAGTAAAAATATAACCAACCCTGTACAACCAGATTAATAAAAGTAAAATCCGACCCAACCCTAATAATGCTTGAATCCGTTAAAATACATATCGGGTTGGACGGACAAAATAGATTGGATGGGTTTCTATTTTTCTTGTACACTCCTACTGGTTTGATTTAGTTTCAAAATACTAATTTAGATTAATTAGAGGACATAAAAAGCCACCTTATATTATACTTAGATATGCAAAAATTAGACTCTACCTTCGAGCGGAAAAAGAATAAAATAAGTCCTCACACGACTTGACACGTTTCATACGTTATGTCAGTTGAAACTCTATCAGTCCAAAACACGCTTGATATGACAAAACACGTTTATAATACCCTTATTCTAGAAACTTATTTGTGGTAATAAATTTTTTTGCTTGCACTTTAAAAATACTCATGGTCTTTGTGAAGCAATTGAAAACCAATTACCTATTATTATTTTTTAAATTTATAAGACAAACACATTTAAAAAAAATCCGAAATTTTAATTAAGAGAGATAGACAAAACTGTAGATATTTTTAAAACAATTCTCTGCTAAAAATAAAATGTTTAAATATATACATACTAAGACTTACTGATCGAATTTACTATTCAAACTTTTAAATTTGTTTCAAGGAACGTCTATTTTATGACAGAAAATTTTTAAATTTTACATTCGCCTCACTCCAAGATTAAAAATAAAAAAATGATATGGTCCAAGTTTCCCAAACAGCATACAATTAATTTGCTATTGACAAAGATTGAAAAAGGTAATAATTTATATATATTAAGCTAAATCTGGTCATTTACAAAATTTCCTGATGATTTATATCATCAAATAACAGTAACATTAATTATCTGTACACCAAGTGATTAAAAAACAAGGCAAGGCTCTTTGAGTCTTTGGTGTTTGTTTGCACATGATTTGACATTGGAGTTTGAATCTGATTCTTTGACTTTCATGGAGAATCCAACTGAGTTGCATGCTAAAAATCTCGAGGTGTTGCAAATTTCAGCAAATTTCTTTACATTGGGATCTCGATCGCTACGAATCTACGATTTTCTATAACTAGCAATACTGTTCACATGTAGTATCGCTGATTGGGCTGAATTATGAATTATGATTTAACATTTTCCTTTCAAATAACACATGAGAAACCAAGTCTCCGAAGCTTCGACTAATATTTTATTATTACGTTAAGCAACTATCCTTAAGCTCAAATTGAGTTCTCATTAGATATAATTGCTGGAAATTTCCTTTATTTTGTCAAAATAGACTATAGCATGGGTAATAGATCAATTGTTCTAAATTTATTTAGCTAATTATTTAGGGACAATTTTTTACGTAAGTTTAGTTGATCCAGTTTTTCTAATATGTTGGTAATTATCGATCTGATGAATTTTGAAAAATTAAAAACGGACGAAACCGGATTATTATTATGAATTGAAATATGTCATGACCCGTTACAATTTCCTCCATAGTACTAATTCTAGAAGGGCAAATTCTAAAAATTTGCTTTTATTTAGTCATAAATTCTGAAGACTGTACCGTATCTTGACATTGATTGTTTCTTATCTTTCCTTTTTCTCTTTGAGATTAGTTAAACCAAGACATTGTATATTTGTATCATGTATCATCTCAACAGGCAGGGGATATCAATGAATAGCTTTTCTCCTTTTTATTTATTTTTTGTTTGATTTATCTTCTTTCATCTAAAGTTGAAGTTAATCTCAATTAACATCAAATTTTACATAAATTAATAAAATATCTAAAAAATTTGCAAATTCCACAAATTCAAGTCGTTCCCCAAAAATAAGATCAGAAGAATATACCGAACGGCAATTGAGGAACTTAACATAACAAACTCCAAAACAGCTTTCAAAATCCAATTTTCTCTTTTCAATATGCAAGTAGACATTGCATTGTGCATTTTATAAATGACATACTGGGCATATGCGATATATAGGATATGAAATAGTATGAACGAATGTAAGGTTGAAAAGTTTTATACCCTATAAAATAATCAAACAGTTCATAGTTGAAAATTAACAAAATACTACTATGTTCCTATGTCTAAAGTCTAAACCGCATCAATATGTTGTTATTCTGATTACATAAATTGTGATTGGAAATTGATTACTGCCATCTACAGTTTTGCCATCGTTAAATAGAAAGTGAACACATAAAATATAAAAGGTGAACATATATAATGATCAAAGTGAACACACACAAACAAATAAGTTCAATAAAAATAAATTGAATATGCATATAAAAATATGAACAAAAGATGAAAATACTTTTTTTGTTTGTAAGTGTTCACTTTCATCATCTATATATATACCTTGTCTATTTTATGTGTTCACTTAGTATTTAATGATGGTAAGTGATAGTAAAACTGCACATGACAGTTATCATTTCTGCTTGTGATTTTTGTGTACACGATGAGCGAATTTAGTCGAACGTGTTGTTTCCTTATTGGGCCTAAATATTGGGATCTATTAGTTTCGGGCGTTTTGGGCTTAATGGGCCTCTTACGACTATTGTATTATTTTTCTTTGTAAACCTTCTATAGTTCTGTTCCAGTAGGGGAACAAGCAGATTCATCTAAACAAAATAACATAATGTGTGAAACAACTTAGTGGTAACGTCAAAAGTACAGTATCTAAACTAGTTACATAACCAATAATACATTGCATGTCTCTAAGTATAATTATCTCCTTGCATAAAATTTGAATTTTTTTCATTATTGTTAAACGTTTTTCTCTTCAATAATGATATCAGAATTTACAATACAAAATTATATTATTGAATCAGAAACACAATAGCACCTTATAATCTAATTGGCCATCTGACTGCCAGTCAGCCATGCTATATAGGTACCAGAACCAGAATGTCAGGCTATATATACGCATCAAATTAATGTAATGGTTTTTTTATCCATATTTTTTGTGCTAGTTAAAATAACGACGATGACGGGGTTATAATCACATTGGCGAGTTGACGACAAGACCATATCTTGTTATCCTCGACAGCAATAATGGAAGTAACAAAATCAATCGTTGAAAATTACACAAGCTAACGTCTTATGTGCTATGTATCAAATTGATGCAAAGTCTCTCTCTCGCCCCGCCCCCCCCCCCCCCCCCCCCAAACACACACACACCCTTAACACACTTAGAATTTAGGAATAATCTTCCTATTTGAACTAGCCAAATGAAAAAAAATAATAATAAAATATAAAAATTCACAAAAAAAAAATATAAAAAAACTTACGAGTTGTTGAGGACGTAAAATCCAGCTTTAGGTTAAGGAGCAGAAATGGTATTAAGAGACAGGGTACCAAGAGGCGTGAACAACCAACTCGGATCCTCTTTATTTTCGCCATGATTGTTTGCACTCTTTCTTCTTGGCGCATGCTCAATTAAGTTCCTCTTCGAATGATATATGCACTTCTTCCATAAAAAGGAAAGAAGATATATGTATCCTATGTCTGTCAATATAGAACGGATGACTGTGATAGTGATAGAATTGATATTTTATCTTTCTTTCTCACACACACACGCAAATTAGAACTGGTCTGGTATAGTCTCATTAGGTGGCTTCTATGACTATTCTATTGACAGTGAGAGGTTCTTTTAGAAACCGTTTCCTAGCGTCCCTGTTTATACTTTAATTTGCACGGAATAAAAATATTTTATCCTTGACATTTTAACTACACAGAAAATGTCTACTTTTTAATTATAATTTGTTGACATGGTTGTAGTAGCTAGAAATTAAAATTACAATTCTGTAATAGCCTAATAGGTCAACAGACCAACAATGTGTTTTTATGTTCTGTTATTAAAAATAACATAGGCAGTTGAATAAAGACACAAAAAGGTAAATACTATGACTAAAATATTGCAGCTGTCTTTTTAAATAACCTACTCATGATCTCCATTAAACAAAAGAAATTTACAAAATGCGATCAAATTAATATTATATTATTGGTAGTGAAAAGGTAGATGCAAAACCATATCAAACAACACAATCAACCATAAAAAAAAATAATAAATAAAAAGTTTCGTAACCAAATCCTTTTTACCAGCTCCTTTTCTCTCAGAATGATCACCTATCATGAGAAAATGCAGTAGTTATCAGTTATCATAATCTCCTTCATTATCCAACACCCCTAATGCCAAGTTAATGTACCATTCATTATTTCATTATTTTGTGGTTGTTGCAAACAAAAGTTGCAGTTGTTGTCACATCCAGCAAACATACAAAACTAGCTGCACAAGTTGCTGAAAGAACTGACCTAGTCCAATGGAGTCTTGAGGGTTCTTTTTTGAAAGATATTTAAAGCAGAGTTGATTGTGAGTATTTCCCATGGCCATGGTTACGTCTTGTTTCAGATTTTGACACCAGTCAGTTACAGAAGACATTAGACAGCTTTCCAATGAAATAAACGAAAGTATTATAATATTATTGAGAATATCCACCCAACTGTTATTACTTATTAATAAATCAGTGTTTACTTCTCAACAGTGCTCTTTGATTGTATAATATTTCCTAGTTTTTAAAGGGTTAAAGTAAAAGATTCTAGAGTTTTTCTTTTTTTAAACAATACCAGTTTTCATAAATTTCAAATCATGATGTGGCTAGTTAGTTTACCATGACAAAATACTTTCAAAATCTAATCTTCTTCAAACAAAAAAAATGGCAAGGGGATGCTAATAGTCATATTTGTGGACTTCTTGAAAATACTGACCACCTTTTTCTGCAAAAGAAGGTTTGCAAAACAAGTTTGGTTGTGGATGAACTTATATAGACCAATGGGAGAACTTACAGGATTTAGTCACATTTTCACACAAAAAAATGCCAAAAAAAAAAAAAAAAAAAAAAAACTAAGAAAAATGATTTTTTGGCAGTATATAGTGCAATATGTTGGCCAAAATTTGTTATTTTCAATTCTTTTCCCATAAAATTTGTTAATTCAGTGCTGCTGTTGATAGCTGGTATGTTCAATTATTGGAGAGGGGCTATTCCGGAAAGTTATGCCAAAAAAAGATGAAGATATGAGGGGTGAAGGATTGGGAGATTTTTCCTCTTCAAATGGTGCAGCCAAGGACTATACCTTGGATTGGACCATGGCACGTTGATGAAGGAATGGAAAGGGTGTACCTATAGTAACGGGGTAGTAACATAGGTTTCCTAGTACTTTTGTATAAATTTGAACATTTCCAGGGTTTTATCTGGAAAAACGCAGTGTTTTTGCTGGCAGTATTATTGGTTTTGGTTTTCTGTTATATGTTGATGGTTGGTACTTAATTAGGAAGTTAGAATTACTGGTACAAAAGATCCTCCAGTTGGATTTTTGGAAGATAAGATGAAAATCAAAGTCTTCCAATTTATTTTAAAAGTAAATGTCACAAAGTTGAACCCGCCACCTCCACTAATGGCAGTGGCGAAGCCATAGTAATTTAAATTGGGTGCAATTGACCTCGTTTGTTTATTAATTTAACCCAAAAGCATATAATTTTATATGTTATTTTAAGTAAATTGTTAGAAAATATTCATTTTTGAACCCTATAATTATGTAAATTTTTTTCTATTATGATCCTATAATTGAATTTTTGTATTTATAATATGATTATTAAATTAATTTTAAATTTTAATATTAATATTTAACTACATGCCAAAATTTTCTGACTTCGCCACTGCAGGTTCTCATGTTGCTTAGGAGTTGAGGACGTTGCACTTTCTGTAATAACTGTATGTTTCTTTTTATCATAAAACTTGTAAATAGAAATCTCAACAAATGCATCTCTATTCACAATCAAAGGTCTCAAAATCATTCACCTTCAATTCAAATTTGCCCTACAACAGCCATAAAAAATAATTAAATGCACCCTTAATATATATAAACACTGTATATTGGCAATTGGCACAAAACAAATTGGTCACAATAGATAATCTCAAAAAAAGAGGATGGATGCTGCTTGTGTGAATCCAATCAAGAAACTGCTGCTCACATGTTCTCTCTCTGCCCTTATTCTCAACTCACATTCACAAAAGCCAGGAGGGTTTCTGAAGATCTCATGCAATTACAATGTCCGGTCCAGCTGTCAATTTTAGTGGATGTTTCAATTAACAAATCACAACGAGAACAAATTGCCATCATGTTCTTTGCTATTTGAAGGGAGAGGTGTGCTCGTATCTTTCGAGGCATCAAACTTCAGCCGGACGAACTCGTTAATTAGGCCATGTTTGAATGGAAATGTTTGCACAGCCAGGCAATCCCTCCAATTGATCATCACATGGCCCTATCTTATATTTTTGTGTGTTCTCTCTCTGGTAGTTTACCAGAACGCTCCATGATGTGGTTTTTCACCAATCGATTTTTGTAATTTTGCTTTTAATTTCATTTGTAAATTTAGCATCTCGCTAAAAACTTATTTTATTTAATGAAAGATGAGGTCTTAGAACCTCATTTTTGTTTCAAATGTGTGTGTGTGTGTGTATATATAAACACTGTACAATATAGAAATTCTGTCGACATGTCCTCTATTGGACATAAGTTTTGAAAACATCAATTAAAACTCCTTTAAACCTACTAATATTTAGCACTATATTTTGCTCAGTCAAGAAAATTCTATACATGGTAGCCCATCCTTGGTCATGTATCGCTTGAGGGTTTGTAAACACTGCATGGTTCCTTGGGTATTTGTGAATAAGCGTACTTTCATCTTCTTTGATCTCATGCTCCACATATCTCAGGACCATGTCAGCTAAAGGAAATCCATAATCATACCTTCCCACAAAGCCCAAATTACCCCAAGGTAGAATCTGTATAACAGTGGCATTTGCTGGTAGATACAACATGTTAGCTAGACCCGCTCCATGCACACCTAACATAACATCACATAAGTTCACTACATGTGCAAATTTGGGGAATTCCCTGGTTTTCTCTGGGTCAGCAGTTACAACCATAAACCCTTTATTCTCGGCTGTTGCGACCAATTCGTCTTCGTTGACTATAGCTCTTGTTCCTCTCCTCAAAATAATCAGCAGCCTAGGTCTTCTCCAGATTTCAAGTCAAGACCTGTTGTAGAGGGTCTTTTCAGTGATAAGGATTTTCTAATAAAAGCCCTGAAATCTTGCATTGTGTAGCCATTAGGTGCTTGAGCTGGATCGATGCCAAGGGGCTTGTGCGATTTAAGCCCGATTTGTGCTGAGGGGAAGCAATGCACATTGTGGTCTTCATCTAGGTTTAAAATAGGGTAAGGAGAAAGCACCTTTATCATGGGCAGGTACTTGAAAATCCACCACCAACTCATGTCAGTAACCGCAAACTTCACTTTTCCTGTGTATTGGTTTGTCGCAAGATAAAGTGGTATTAATATATCCGTATAGTCGTGAAATACATTCCCGACAAAACCTCCTGTGATGGATCAACACTAAAGAGTTAATATTTGCGCGCTTAACATAATTATGATTTTTGCGAGACTAAGCCGCATAAAATGGGTTTCAATGGCTTAATTGTTATTACCTGTGGAGAAAACAACAACGGGTACATCATGGTGCACGTTACAATTTGGTGCCTCATTAGGTAAAGCTTGCTTGACATTCAATTCTCTGATCATTTGCATGGTTTTATTCTCCCATTTTCGTGCATATGGCCGAAGCTTTGACACTGTAAAATCTTGGGCTGTAGATGAAACGAAAAAAATGGTGGAG
The DNA here is from genome assembly GCA_027562975.1 of Rhynchospora breviuscula. Taxonomy (NCBI): domain Eukaryota; kingdom Viridiplantae; phylum Streptophyta; class Magnoliopsida; order Poales; family Cyperaceae; genus Rhynchospora; species Rhynchospora breviuscula. The sequence goes on from CM050401.1 coordinate 39,712,068, forward strand.
TTGGTCCCTAAGACTCTTACATCTCCTTCCATTGTGCACGTATCTGCTCTTGGATGTGTATAGTCGCACTCTAGCTTGCTCTTTTGATTTTGGTTTGAAGCAAATTCATCTGAGCTTTGTGAAATAAATTGTTATGGAAACCAATATGTGCAGTTTCTTTCGTTAAAAGGCACAAATAATAGGATTTGCTATTATATTTTCTAACCTGAGGTTGTGGCAGGCTGATTCTCTGTCTCGACCAAATCCGGTAAAACTTGTATTGAACCAGAGTTTGTTTAAATCCCAAAATTAGTTCCGTTCCAATAAAATATTTTAAAGTAGTTAGAAAGTCATTGATTTTTTTGAAACATTTGAAATTACTGGTACGTTACCTGGCTTGATTTCCTCTTGATCTTCAGAATCAACTGATTCAGGTTCGGTAGTTTCTGACTTCTCCTCTGCATTCGGTTCTGTTTTTGAACTTTCTGTAGTTTCATCTTGACTCCATTCCTCAGGTAATTTTGTTGGCAACATCATTTCTCCAGCATCATCTATTTAAGGTACATAATAGAATTTGAGTAAATCGTATAAATTTTTCTTGATAATTTCATTTGCTTTTAAAGGAAAAGGCAGACCTTGCTTTTGACTATCAGATTTGACCTTCTCTTCAGCAGGAATGACCAACTCGTTTGTTTCTTTAACTGAAATAAGTCATTTAATGCAACCAATTAAGAACATACAGGTTATTCGACAAAGCAATGTGGCCCAACTCGTCGATGACACACTTGTGGACGGTCACAAAGTGGTACAAAAATTGCTAGGAGATTAGCCTTTGGAAATCTCTAGCTGCTCTGTTTTGAGTAATGACTTACTGAACAAGCTTTGATCTTTCTATAAAATGACCAGAAAGTAGGGGTGTGATCGAAAAAACAATTAGACACAATTTTGTGCACGCTATTTGAAAGAATTTCTTGCACTTTTCTAAGCAGTAAAAGGACAACGCAATATTATTCTTCTTTTTGTTAAAAAACAAAGAAATGTTTTGGGGGCCATCGATCAGTCCAACATTATCTCTGTTCATCACCATATCCCCTTTATCTAAATATTCATTCTAATTAAAGCTTTTTGTTTTTATTTGGTTGCCATATATTTTGTCATTGTCATCAATTATTAAAACTTGAAATTTCATAAACATGTAACTTGTACTAATTGATGTATATTTGGTCCCACCTGTTATTTCCTCATTTATATTTGCTTCAGTCATTCCGATAGCTAGGTTAGTTATCGCATCATTTCCTGCTTATAAAGGCACAATAAGGACCTTAAAAAAATTAATAAAATATCATAAAGGAAGCAGAAAATCAGGGTTAACTGAACTGGAATTTTCTGACTTTTGTTTTTCTTCTGAAGAAATGGGAACAACACTTGATTCTCTACCTGCTAGAAGGCAATAAGTTATAGTCAGTTATTGCACAATTTTACAAGTTTTTCTCATCCAGAAAATTCAATATAAAATAAAATTTTTTCTGTGAAATTAATTAATAATATAATTTGAAACCATAAACACTACATGAGTTATCTCTGAATTAAGTCAAACGAAAAACGAAAAACGAAAACTGTTTGTTTATCTGAAGTGAAATAGAAAAATAATGAGTTATGAAATATAAATTTAGATATTGTTATTGAGGAAAGTCCCACGTGAACGGGGTTGGACATAATACTTCACAAGAAGGGCTCGAATAATTGGTTTAAAAATTTAATCGTGGAAGTCAGAGCATGACAAGAAAGTGTCTAAAACTCTAAATCGGATTCAAGATCTTAATTGCCTCCATATAATATTATGAATCCAAATATGTCATGGCCCGTTATTTGAAAACTACACTAGTTAACGTCTATGTGCTCCATAACAAATTGATGCAAAGTTTCTCTCTCACTCATAAATGATATTCTCATAAAAAAGTTACGAGTTGTTGAGAGTGTAAAATCCATCTTTAGGTTGATCAGCAGCAGAACTGGTATTATGAGACAGGGTACCAAGAGACGTACAAAACCGACTCCGATCCTCATTATTCTTGCCATGATCACTTGCTCTCTTTCTTCATGCACGCACAACTAAATTCCTCTTCTAACTTCTAAGGATATAAATATGTACTTCCACTATAAAAAAATATATATGTATTTTGTCTGTGAATACAGAATGGATGACTGTGATAGGTAAAATTGATATTTCACCCCTTTCTCACACGAACGCAATTCAGAACTAGTCTTGGTATATGGTGTAATTAGGTGGATTCAATTAGTACAGAATATACGATGACTTTTCTTTTTGAAAAACCCTTGTTCTAGTTTCCTGATTTCGCTGCAATTTGCATAGAATAAATACACTCGATTCTTGACATTTTAACTACACAGAAAAGGTCTTATTGTTAGTTACAAATTGCAAGACATATGGTTTCAGAGCAAATTTTAAATTACACAATTCTGTAATATATCAAAGAACAACAACATATATTTTATTTTAAAATAACGTAGGATGTTGGATAAATATGTATAAGAGTAAATAAATTAAAGAAAAAAGGGTCATATTGTATGTTTATGAGAAATGACGGTAGAGTCCATCAAAATGGATCGAATCTCAATTTTTGAGTTTCAAATGATCAATAGAAATTATTCAATGATCTTGATATTGAAATATCATTGGTTACCAAATTAAAAAAAAAATCAATTTTATTTATTTCGAAATTAGAATTTATTTTTATTTTGAAAACCTAAAAAAAATTTCAAAAAAATTAATGTAATATTTAATCACTATTAATTTTTCATATAAAAATCACATTGAACCTCAAAAATTGAAAATTGATAAAATTTGAGAGGCATATCCCTCAAATCAATTTGATCTTTGCTAATATATGTTTGAAAGTCATTGGCGATCGATAATCAACGGCATAATTTCATTAAAGAAACGAAAGTTGGTAATTTACGTTATATTATTTGTTTGTAGTGAAAGAAAAAAGAAACAAAAGTTGTAAAATTTTCAAATTTACCTTATATTATTTGTTCGTAGTGAGAAGCAAACCCAATCCAACAACATATATACCATTCGTTACTTCCAGGGCTTCGGTCGCCATCTCTTTGTCAATTCAACAACTTCTTTAACCTTCATGCACTGGGCAAGCATTACAATTTATAAAATATTTTTAATTTGCTCTCCTAATCATTCACAATTTCTTGTGGTTGTTGCAAAAAAAAAAAAAAAAAAAAAAGAAAGAAAAGAAAAAAAGTTGCAGTTGCCATCAAATCCAGTAAATGTAGAAAACAATCTGCACAAGTTGCTAAAAAAATTGATCAATCCAGTGGAGACGTATGATTACATCAAAATCATTCTTTTTATTAATGAAATGACTTTGAAAATTAAAACTGGAGACGAATTAAAAGATGGTAGCTTGACCCCCATTTTTCTTCAAAAAAAAAAAAAAAAAAATGTTCTGAACCCTGTACGGTCTCGTATGGCCTGGTAGCTATTCTTCATCAAGGTCCTTTTTTTAACCATTTTAAATTTCTCCGATGGCAACCTCCTCCCTACTTGGAAATGGACAATGAATGGTATTTTTTCCTCTTCCAGCTCCTATCACTGTCTTTCTAACACTGGCATTCTTTCGAGATTTCAGTCGAACCTTTGAAAATTAAAGACTCTATCGAAAGTGAAAACCTTTCTATGGGTTCTACTACAAAACTGACACCTTACTCTGCAAAATCTTATTCAAAGAAGTTGGTCATCTCCCACTTCTTGTGAAAATTGTAATAGTGGATCGTTGGAATTGGCTACTCATCTCTTCTTGCAAAGTCAATACGGAATATCTGTATGGTCACTAATACAGATTCGCTTTAGACTTCCACTGCTCAACTTTACTCTTGATATAGGAGATTTTTGGCTAACTCATATAAATCATGCCTTCAAATTTTGGGATGTCATTTGGGCTGCAACTTCTTGAAATATTTGGAAGGTCTGCAATAAGCGTATCTTCTCCAACTTGGACACCCAACGGGGTTTATTACTCAAGAAAATTTTGGCTTGGGTAGACTTTTGGACAAAACATGCGTAGTTATTAGAATTTCTTTTCTTGTATAGGTTCTAGTTTTCTTTTAGTTTTGCTTTTTAGTTTTTCTTTTACTACTTTTCTTTTTTTAAATATTTTTCTTAATAGTAAAATCTGTTGGCGTGATGATTGCCCTGGCCCTCAAAAAATGAAAGAATTTGTTTGGTTAGTTCTAATATTTCTCCTTATTACGCCTCGTTTCAGATTTTGCCACTAGTCATTGAGAGAAGACACAAGTCAGCTACACAAACATAGATAAACGATATATCAAAATATTATTGAGAACATCCAACTAATTATTATTAATAATTTATTGTTTACTTCTAAACAATGCATATCTAATTACATTAAAAAAATTCTCAAAACAATCACTTCACTGCAATTTTTCCCTAGAAAAATTATTCCACAAAAAATAATTAAATGAACGCCTAACAGAATCACTGTACAATATACAAATCTCTGTCGTTCTCTGTCTTCTACTGCACATAAGACTTGAAAACATCAATCAAAACTCCTTTAAACCTATCCACATTGAGCATGATATTTTGCTCCGTCAAGAAAATTCTGTACATGGTATCCCACCCTTGATCATGGATCGCTTGAGGGTTTGTAAATACTGCATGATCCCTTGGGTACCTGTGAATAAGAGTACTTTCATCTTCTTTGATCTCATGCTCCACATATCTCAGCCCCATGTCAGGCAAAGGGAGCCCATAATCATGCCTTCCCACAAAGCCCAAATTACCCCACGGCAGAATTTGTATAACAGTGGCATTTGTTGGTAGATACAACATGTTAGCTAGACCAGCACCATGCACACCTACCATAACATCACATGAGTTCACTACATGTGCAAATTTGGGGAATTCCCTGGTTTTGTCTGGGTCAGCAGTTACAACTCTAAATCCTATTTTCTTGGCCATTGAAACCAATTGTTTCTCATTAACTATTGTTCTTGTTCCTCTCCTCAAAAGAATAAGCAGCCTAGGTCTTCTCCCTGATTTCAAGTTAACAACCGTGGTAGAGGATCTTTTAAGTGAGAAGGATTTTCTAATGAAAGCCCTAAAATCTTGCATTGTGTATCCATTGGGTGCTTCAGCTTGGTCAATGCCGAGGGGCTTGTGCGATTTGAGCCCGATTTGAGCTGAGGGAAAGCAATGGACATTGTGGTCTTGATCTATGTTTAAAATTGGGTAAGGTGAAAGGGTCTTTATCATGGGGAGGTACTTGAAAATCCACCACCAACTCATGTCAGTAACTGCAAACTGCACTTTTCCTGCATACTGGTTTGCCGCAAGAAAGAGTGGAATCAGTATATCGGTGTAGTCGTGAAATACATTCCCGACAAAGCCCCCTGTAATTGATTAAGAGAAAAAAATAAAATTTACATGTTGCAAATAATTTTTTTTTAGCCAGAATAAGGGCATAAATAGGGCTGTCAACGGAGTATTCGTCCACGTTTTCCGTGGCTGTTCCGTTCAAAACGGAACGGCTAACAGTACGAATTTTCATTTCGTTTAAAAAAACGGAACGGTAACGGAACAGATTTCGTTATATGTTTATGTGGTATACAGTTGAAATTTGGTCATTCCGTCCTATTCCATCTGAAACTGAACGTCTAACGGAACGCCCGGTAAGTTTCGTTATTGAAACGGAACGTCCAAACGAAACGGCCCATTCCGTTTCCGTTTGACACGTTTGACAGGCCTAGGCATAAATGGGTCTTAATGGCTTAATTGGTACCTGTGGAGAAAACAACAACTGGTACTTCATGGTGCACGGTACAAGGTGGTGCCTGATCAGGTAGAGCTTGCTTGACATTCAACTCTCTGATCATTTGCATGGTTGGCTTTTCCCATTTGCGTGCGTATGGCCGAAGCTTTGACTCTGTTTTATCTTGGGCAGTAGGTGAAACGAGAAAAATTGTGGAGTAGGTGCCTAAAATTCTCACATCTCCTTCCATTGTGCATGTATCGGCTCTTGGATGTGTGAAGTCGCACTCTAGCTTGCTCTTTTGGTTATGGTGTGAAGCATCTTCATCTGAATTTTGTAAATAAAATTATTAAGCAAAAAATTCTAAAGTTCCATTTTTAGAAGCTCAACGAATAGAAAATTTGTTTTTTTTTTTTTTACCAGAGGTAGTGTCAGGCTGATTCTCTGTGACGTCCAAAGCCGGTAAAACTTGAGTTGAAACAAACTCTGTTTAAATTCCAATCATAGTTCCGTTACAATTTCAAAGGACTTAAGAAGTCAAATTAATTACAAAATGTGAAATTATTGGTACCTTGCTTAGTTTCCTCTTGATTTTCAGAATCAACGGATTCAGTTTCAGTACTTTCTGACTTCTCCTCTGCAGTTACCTCTGTTTTTGAATTTTCAGTAGTTTCATTTTGGCTAAATTCCTCAGTTAATTTTGTTGGTAACATCATTTCTCCGTCATCATCTACTCATGACAGATGATTGAATTAGAATAAATCATAGATATTTGTCATGATAATTCAAAATTCTTTTCAAAGGAAAGCATACTTTGATTCGGATTGTTCGAGTCGACCTTTTCTTCTGCAGGAATGGCCAACTCGTTTGTTTGTGTAACTGAAAGAGTTATATAATGAAATTTTATGAGGAAAATACTAGATATTCATCAAAGAAATGTTGTTAAAAAAAAAAATTACTTCTTTGGATATCCCTAGGTGCTATGTAACCTCTGTTTTGGGTAATAACATACTATACAAACTTTGACCTTTCTAAAAAGAAAAGAAAATAAAATAACAATTTTGTGACACCAAAGGGAATATAAATAAAATAGAACGGGTGTACTAAGTACTAACCTACAATTTCTTCCTTATTATGAGTTGTATCTTCAGTTGATACAGTAGGTAAGGTGGGCTTCTCATCAGCATCTATCCAAACAAAATAAATAAATAAATCCAGAAATTAGGAAAATATATATATGTCCCAAACTATTTAAAATATAGATGATCCTTGAGGGGAGAACTCATATATATATATATGGAGTACAATAAATTTTTTTTTTTTCTGATACATGAGTTTGAATCCTCTGAATCGAGTTTGTCATCATTTGAGTCTTTAACTGCATGTCATAATTTTGGGAAAGAAAATTTGTATGCACGCTATTTGATAGAATTTTGTTGCACTATCTAAGAAATACAAAAAAAAAAAAAAAATCAAAATTCTTCTACTTTTTTTTTGTTTTTTAAGAAAATAAATGTTGTTTGGGGACCACGGATCTATGATAATATCGGTTGATCATCAGTCTCTTTTGCATTCCCAAGGTTATCTAAATATTCACTATTTATCTTTTGTTTTCTTTGGGAGACATTTAATCGGTCATCTATTAAACAAATTCAAAACTTCAAAAGCATTGAAGTCTGTACTGATTGATATATACTCATTACTCAATAAAGTATTTGGTCCCAGTACCTGTTGTTTCCTCATTTGTACTTAAATCTTCTGTCATTCTTATCGGTAGATTAATTATGCCATCATTTCCTGCGCATAAAGACACGATTAGGACCATAAAAAATAGCAGAGAATATCATTAAAAAAAAAGTAGAGAATCACAATTACCTGAACTGGAGTTTTCTGACTTGTGCTTTTCTTCTGAAGAAATTGGAACAACACTCGATTCTTTACCTGCAACAAAAGGTAGTAAGTTGTGGTGTTGTAGCTAATTATTGCACAGTTACAAAGCACGTTTTTTTTATCTCTTAATTTCAATCTAAAACTAAAACTGTGTTGTGAAATTAATATTATATTTTAAAACTATGAACACTGTACATGAGGTAACTCTTAGTTACCTCAAACGGAAGGAATAAATAAATTAATGCGAGTTATTCGAAGGGCAAATGGCCAATGGTAAAATCATTAGGTGCGACATGTAATCCTAGATTTTGTTATTCAGAAAAATCTCACGTGAATAGTTTGGTGTGCAATTTAACATCATTACATCATAAGAAACAAAGAAAGGCAGGAAATTGTTTAAGGAAATTAATCGTATATAGAAGGCCGAACATGACAAAAAGTGTCCAACTACCATTAATCGAATATAATATCCATTATAAGACAGTTGGTAATACTACTTATGAGTACGCCACTAATTAGTTAGATTATAGTAAGAATTTGGCTTCTAATCTATCAATGGTTGTATTAGTGATTGAAAAAAAAAATAGAGAATTAGTAGCTTCATAAACCAGTTGCTTAAGCAACGCAATTATTCATAGACTTTTGACCAATGACCGCTTATTGTTAATATATTTTGCAATAATCTAATGGTTTTTCCAATGCCTGAGCACCGCTGAGTGATCATCAGCTTATACAACAAACATTGAACTAATTAATAAATTAATTATGTCAAGTTCTGACTTTTCATATAATATATATACACTTAAGCGCATGGACATAGGTAAACACTTGTGCTTACTATGTGGAAGTTTATTTATTTATTTTTTAATTTATTATTATTATTATTATTATTATTATTATTATTATTATTATTATATTTCTACTAAATTTTACTTGAAGAAAGTTTGAGTTGATGTAGTTAGCTATTATTGAGATATCACATTTTTCTTTTTTTTTTTGACAAGCTAGGTAGGGACTACCCAGGAAAGAGATATCACATTTTTCATGGCTTCAGCACCGTGCCTTTTGGAAATATGTTTGGGCTCTCCAAATTATACCCCAAATAATAGCGACGTCTACTAACACGGCACCACATGCTTTTGGCTAGCTGGTGTAGTGGTGTTGATGCTTGGGAATGTGGGTTTTGAATTTCTGAGTTCTGACTTCTTCTCATATCAGTGGGTTCATGATTTCGCTAATAAAGTAATAATATATATTCAAGTAGTTAAAACGCGACGTTTATAAGCTAGAATAGTCATCCCTGTACCTACTATGTATCAATATTATGGTCAATATAACGATATGGTCTTGTTGCACTCGTTTAACTTTAATTCTGGAAAAGTAAAATTTGATACAATGTTTATAGTTATACCACAATTACTGTATATCACATTTGCTTATTAATTCATTAAATTTTATTAACTCATACCAGCAACTAATTAAATCCCCTATTATAATGAAGAAGCAGAAATTTGTTATTTGCATGGCCGTATGGAAGAATAATTTGAAAGGACAGCTAGCTATGAACCATATCGTTACTTCCATGCATATGCATTCCATTATTCCAAGAAAAGTATATAAGAAGGAACCAAACGTTGAATATAAGAGAAAAAATAAAAACAGGAGATGCTTAGAATTTTGAAATCAAACCTTGCTGAAGATGATTAGTTGTTCCTTCTATTGTTGATAACGGCTCATAAGTATTAAAAGACAGCTGCAAATTTACTGCATAAAAGAGAATAAAAGGAAAATCAGAAAAATATAATTTTGCACTATTACTATTAATTCAAGGAGAGCAAATTTCTGTATTCGCAAAAATATGTTGTTCACTACCATTAAGAAAATGAATTTGATGATTGAACATATAATTGTGTACTGTAATATACAGTGATGAGTGCAACGGTCAACCCAACCCCGGCCCTATCCCCCAACAAAAACACACAACTGATAAAAGAAAAGGAGGTAAAAAGGAAGTAAAAATAAATTAAATTGTACAAAAAAAAAAGTGGGGGGGGGGGGGGGAGGGGGGACCACACAACGCATGCATATCAAAAGTTGCTAGGGAGGGAAAAAAATTTGCAAAAACAAATAGAAAAGGAAAGATAAAACAAAGGGTGCAACTTCAATACTGTTCAATCCCTTACATATGGCTGAGGCACGAGAATTTGACTCGAGAAGGGTAATGAAAATCAGAAAGGCGATCACGCAGCCGAAGATTGTGGCCGCGCCAATCCCTTTCCCCTTGATCTTACTGGAACCATCCGGACGCCTCATGCCGAAAACCCCTCTCTTACTATCCTCTATAGGTCTCTATCTTTCTTTCTCTCAAAAGTTTGCTTTAGCTTGATACATATATACCAAGTAGCGAACTGTGATAATAGGGAAGAAGTACTCTTGGTCTAGGTTGGGAAGAATACTGCTTTGCTCAGTGATTTGGGAAGAAGTTAAGTACTCTTGGTCTAGGTTTTTCTTTTATATGGAAATGGAAAAAAATAATAAGAAGAAAGAATAATGCTTTGCTGGGTCAGAGAGGGTGACTGAAGATGACAAGGTTGACAACCAATAAAGCCCATAGTAAAGTCCAATAACTCATCCTTTGAAGCCGCCAAACAAATATCTTTTTTTTTTATATATATCTAAATATATATGTCACATTAGCAAATTACAATGATTAATTATATTGCCTTGTGTATCTAAGGTTAGTTGGTATGTCTATCTAGGAAGGATGGTTGGGAAAGGAATCGCTCGTTGCGTGCTGGTCCAAAAGTCTCCTCATGGACTCTAGGATGCAGATAACAAGTGCAACTTTTATTACACTTATGTCCCTCAAGAACACTATATTTAGAAAATATGGGTTACCAAAATGTATATTAGTTTTTTTTTTTTTTTTTTTTGCTACATATATGAGTTACAGCAATATATATTAGTTAATTTGTAATATACAAGTCTTGCAAATGTCAAGGTCTTTTTTTTTTTTTGAACAAAAAAAAACAGGGGTCAATAAATGTCAAACTTTTGATAGATCATTTTTTTTTTCCTTCGATGTTCATATAATTTCGTTACGAACTCGATCAAAGGTACAAAAATTTTTAGGGATTGGGTCTTAAAAAAAAAAAAAATACAAGTTGTAGTCTCCGCAAAAACGAAAAAAAAAAAATGGTTGTGCATATATAAATACTCCGTGAAACTAATAATTGGATGGTTATTTGCATAGTTTATTTTTTCAGCAGAGATAGTAGGAATAGATATCAAGAGGATTTCAGTGCCACATTTTGAGTGTCCTCAAATGCACACATTTTAATTTTTAATTATTTTAAAAAATATAAAATTCAAACATCAAATCAAACCATTGATTGTTTAATTTAAAAGAGATGTGTATTTATATAAGTTTTGTAAATTTTAAAATTCATTTGATACTTGATCAAATGTCAAAACATGAACGATTAGAATAAATCTATCATATTAGTTAACAAGGTTTGTTCAATTTTTCACCATTTGATCAAGTATAAAATTTACAAAACCTATATATATATATGACGCATCGCTTGCAAATTTGAACAATATCAACAAGTTTTGCTTAATGTTTGAATTTTAAAATTTTAAAAAATAAAAAGTAAATTATGGACATTTGGAGATCAAAATGTGACCACCCGAACTGCCTCATCCTCTATTAGGCCTGCAAACAGAATGAAAATTTTTCGTTAAATTGTTTCGTTATGTCTCTAAAACAGTTAACAAAATTATTTCCTTTTTCATTGTTAAACGAAATGATCAATGAAAATCGATTTAGTTTCGTGAGGTAAACAAAATGATTAATAAACTGACCTTTTTCGTTTTGTTTATTTTCATTTAACAAGTTCATGTCTTTTTTAAGTACTTTTTATGTATTTTCTTAAGTATTTATGGACAAATTTTGTTGAAATATTCAATGTGATATTCAAATGTATTTTTATGAGAATTTAATAATATCAATGATATTTTTATGAAGTTGTATTGTGTATTATTAATAATATTCAATATGATATACCATTTGTAAATTATTAAGTAAAGATAAAAAAAAATTGATTGTTTCAATCGTTTTAATTATTTTTTGAAACGAAATGACCCACGCAAATTTTTACTTACATTCAAATAACAAAATGGCTGATGAAAATAAAATTTTTTTCTTCCCATAAACAAAACGATTAACAAAAATAAGTACTTTCATGATCATTTCTAACGTTAAACATATCTATACTTTATATTTACAAATGTAAGGTCCGAAAACTTTTGCTGATAATTAATTATGAGTTTTATTTTAATAAGAGTAAAAAAAAAAAAACTTTATGTTGGAATGTAAGACGGATATTTAATTTGAAAAAGTGTGCTGTTGTTGAAGATACAGTCAAGGACTCAAATTGCAATATTCTTTGTTTACAGGAAACTAAATGGTCATCCTGTGATATTTTTAAGGCACGCATGGCTTGTTCGTTTCGTTTTAACTCGTTTTTTGCTCTTAATGCTAACGGCTCCAAAGGGGGTATCCTTCTCGTATGGTCTGATCAATTTACCTGCTCTTTTCAATGCAACCTTACCTTCTCTTCCACTGTTATTCTCTCTTCTGGCTCCTTCTCTTTTATGCTCACAATGGTTTATGGCCCTACGGACGATAGACTAAAATCTGTTTTCTTGAGCGAGCTTACTGACATTAGATCTTTGTCTTCTCACCCTTGGATCCTATTGGGTGATTTTAACCTGTTTTCTAGGAACTTTTCATCCTTTCAGCTTTTCAACGCTTTTGTCTCTAATTCTAATCTTTTCGAGGTTCCTTTGTCAGGGAGACAATTCACTTGGTCCAGCAAAAGGCCAATTCCCTGCTTTTCGCGTATTGATAGAGCTTTTCTTTCTCCTGATTGGCTAACTTTGCCTTTTCAACATTCTTTCACTGATCTTCCTGCTACTACTTCCGATCATGCTCCTCTGCTGCTGTCTATTCTCCCACAACGAACAAAAAAGAAGAGGCTTTTTGAGTTGGAATCTTTCTAGCTTAGAGCACCAGACATTACAAACGTGGTCTCTGACGCTTGGCAAGCTTTGCCCGTTCATCGAAATCCTGCTAAAAATCTCCTTTTTAAACTGAAGTCTGTTAGATTAGCACTCTCTAAATGGGCTAGTCTAAAATATGCAAAACAAATTACTTTTCTCCTTCGAACTAAGTTAATCATCTATTTCCTTGATTTGCTTGAAGAATCTATAAACCTCAATCCTGACGAGCTGACACTTCGAGTTTCCCTTCGAGAACATGCCTTCAATTTAATACAAGATCAAGAACAAAAATGGAAACAAAGGAGTAGGGTGACTTGGCTTAAGCTCGGAGACAAAAACTCCAAATTCTTTCATGCTGTTGCCTCTTCAAGACGTATGTTCAATTCAATTGATTCTATCTGCGTACAGGGTTCAACCTTGACCAGCCACTCAGATTTACTGTCTTCTTTTTACAACCATTTCAATTCTATTTTGGGATCCATCCCACAGCAACCTTCTCCATTTGATTTAACCGCAAACTTGGCCCTCAATTTGATCTCTCGGTCCTTGACCTTCCTTTCTCTGAAACAGAGGTCCTTCAAGCTATCAAACAACTCCCGTCTGGTAAAGCTTCAAGTCCTGATGGTTTTCCAATTGATTTTTTTAAGAAGTTTTGGGACATTATCAAATCGGATGTGTTATTAGCCATCTTGGCTTTCCAAAATTGCACTCTCGATCTCTTCGAACTGAATAAGGCTACCATCTCCTTAATTCCGAAGAAGCAACCCAGCCTGGAAGCTTCAGACTACAGGCCCATCAGTGTCATCAATACTTTTGTCAAAATAATCACTAAGATTTTGGCAAACAGACTACAGCCTTTCATGAAGGACCTTGTAAGTCCTATGCAAATAGCTTTTACAAAGGGTAGGACAATCATGGAATCTTACATGGTTACTAGAGAATTCCTTTCTTTCTACCACAAACATAAGATTCCAGCCTTACTCTACAAAGTGGATTTCGCCAAAGCCTTCGAAAAAGTTTCTTGGACCTTTCTATCAAATGTCCTTATCGAAAGAGGCTTTCCTCCAGCATTTATCTCCTGGATCCTTCTGATACTCCATTCCTCTACTTCTGCTGCCAAAGTTAACGAAGACCTCTTATCATATTTCTCGCATAAAAGGGGTTTGAGACAGGGAGACCCTCTTTCTCCCTTCCTTTTTATACTTGTCACAGATGCACTCCAGTCTTTTTTTGCCAATTCCTCCTCTCTTATCTCTGGTCCTGTTATTATAGCTCCTCGTGCTCTTCAGTATGCGGACGACACAATCATTCTTATGGAAGCAAACCAAAGATCCTTGCTTGTAGCTTTCGTGATTCTTTCCAACTTTGCGTTGTTGTCAGGACTTCGTGTCAACGATGCCAAGTGTCTATTCGTTCCTATCTCTATCTCTGAGCCTGCCATTCCCCGCATCTCTTCCATTCTACACTGCGATTCCAAAGAACTGCCAATAACTTACCTAGGTTTACCACTCTCCATTCGTAGACCTAAAAAGATTCATTTCCAGCCTCTAATCGCCGCCTTCCAGCGCTGATTGGATGGGTGGAAGGCCAGTTTTCTTTCTATGGGTAGGAGACTGATCCTTATTAAATCTGTCCTTACGGCTCTTCCACTCCATTACATGCAGGTCCTCAAGTTACCGAGATGGGTTTTGAAAGAACTTGAAGGAATTAGGCGAAGGTTCTCTTTTGGAAAGGAAAAGAAAGATGCTTAGGAGGACACTGCCTTGTCAATTGGAACACATGTTGTCTCCCAAAGTCAAATGGTTGTTTGGGAGTAATAGATTTGGAACGTCAAAACCAAGCTCTGCTTTTGAAATGGCTTTGGAAACTCCGGCACGAACCTAACTCTATCTGGTCTTCAACAGTACAACTTTTATACGTTACTACTAATAACACTCTTCTGAATCCATGTGCAATTTCTTATGCCCTAGCAGATATCCTTCAAATTACTCCTTTCTTCAATGTCTCCTCTGTCATTTCTAATGCCAATGATAACCTTGTGTGGAAATGGTCTGCGAATGGCCTCTTTTCGGCATCCAGTGCTTATCATGTTCTTTCAACACAAGTGTTCTTTCTAGATTTTATCCTTTTCTATGGAATATCAAAGCTCCACCGAAAGTAAAAATTTTCCTCTGGCTTTTACTTTTGGATCGCCTACTCACTCAACAAAATCTTCTAATTCGGGGTTGGCCTTCTTCTTCTTCTTGCCCTAGCTGCAACAATGGCCCCATTGAAACTACAGATCATCTTTTTCTGCACTGTCAGTTCGCTACTACTGTTTGGTCTTCACTCCAGTTTCATTTCATGCTCCCGTTCCTAGACCTCAGCCTTAATTGTTCAGATTTTTGGCTTTCTAATAGGGGTCAAGGAATAAGCAATTGGGATATCATTTGTGCAGCAACCTCTTGGAATATTTGAAAGGCTCGGAATAGACGAATTTTCACGGGAGTCGACACTCCGACTGAATTATTACTCAAGGCAATTTTGGATGATGTCAATTTCTGGACAAAGCACGCCTAGGATTTCTTATTTTTTTAATTATTTTCTTCTTTATTTATTTATTTATTTATCTTTTGCACTTCTGTACAGTTTTTCTTTTAATTAGCTTTTGCTTGTAATTATTTTTTATTAAAAAAATTTGTCGGTGTGGTGATTGCCACCTGACCATCAAAAAAAATTATGAGTTTTATTGTGAAATCTTTCATACAACAGTTGAGCGGCGAACTGGTGTTGATTATAAAATAACGATCAAGTTGAGTGATTAAATTATTTTCTCGTAGAAATGCGTGTAAATGGACTAACGGTACTCGGATATGACGTAAATTCAAAAAGGATAAATTATTATAAAAAGGTTTATAGGGGCCGTTTGGATCGCTTAGGAATTTGAAGAATAGCCTATTCCTAGGCGAAAATTTATTCCTAACCATCCAAACTCTTCACAAAGTTACACACTTCCCAATATTTTCCGTCTAGGAATATGTTATTCCTCAAATTCCTAAGCGATCCAAACGGCCCCATAAATTTTTTATGGGGATAAATTATGCCTTGGCAAAAATAACAAGAAGAACCCTTCTTGGGCCACTAATTAATTTGATACGAAAACGACCCAGGAAAATATTGAACAATGAACACGAATACACGATAAAGGTACTATATATCATTTTGTTCGCTATAAAAATTATTGTTGTTTGTATATTTGTACTTGTGGCGTATAGTGTAGAATCCAAAGAATGCCCACCAGAGAGACGTTGACAGCCCAACTGTACTACAAATACAGATTCTGTGCATAACATGCGGTGTACTATTTTATGTAGCGGGTCTGTACGGCTGCATTTGCTCAACAATTTTCGGCCCAAAACAGCAAATAGGTCTCTATATTGACTGCATCCGCCACACGGAAACTTTTGCACCAATATCCATATTGTATCTGAAACTAGTAGGTACCTACATGTGCTTGGATGCTTCGACCAGGCTATACGGAAGTTTAGAACCAGTTCGGTTGCGCAAGAATAGTAACAACTACTACCTAATAAGTGTTGAATTTTTTATTTGTATATCCTGCATCTAAAAAAATTATAATATTAATATAATTAAAAATTTTTACAACATTATATTTAATTTTGAACATACTTAGTAGTACTAATCAGTCATACTTATTTTGCTTTAGGAAAAATTTTTGTTAATGCTTTAGAATATACAATAAATGCTATTTTTGAAATTATAATGAAGACAGGAAAAAGAGTCGTAAAATGTCGTGGATAAGAATGCTTTTTGCATCTTTATCTTGTTCCACAACTTATAATCGACAGCAACAATATATAGGGGAACTTATTGTGACTATGTTGACGGTTTGCATTGCATTGCTCAATTCAATTAGTATGTTAGGGGAAGAAAGAAGAAAATTGTATTACGTGGAATAATTCAAAATATGCGGATATGAGGTATTACTCAAGTTGATTTAATTAGGGGCATAATCCAGCTCAATGCATTAGTTGTTATTCTTAAATGTTCCAATCAATATCACAATGAATTATTTAGGTACAAGTTAATAAAATACAGTTCGCTGGGAAGAGTTATTCGTTTAAGAATCTAAGTTTGTATACGTAAAATTTATTAATTAGTTTATGCTTGCCAAACGAAAAATAAAAATTTTACTAAGATTGATACTGGGGAACTAATTAATATACAAAAGATTAAATTTTTTTACATTACAATTCCATACCTACGTTTTGATTCACTCTTGGGCAGGACAAAAAAAAAGTACAAAACGAATTATTTGATTTACTTATATATGTCCATTATTTTATATATGTTCATAATAATCCTCCTAAAAAACCTATTTAGTTACATTAACTCCACATTAATTATTGGAAGTTTTGTTATAGACACATACACTCTGTTTCACATGTTTTGATATTGATTTTTAATATAAAATAAATAAATAAGCCTTGAGAGTCTCCATCAAACATACTTATCATAATTTCATAATATATAGATAACTTTCTTCAATATATAGATACGACTTATGACATGACCATTTTCACTTTCCTTTGAAGAAGTGGACATTATGTTTTGTTTAATAGCACTCGAACTACCAGTTTGATGTATATATCCATCTGGCAACATGGGAAACCAAGCCAATGCCAAGTTAATACACGCCAAAACGATTGTAACATCCCACCTACAATGAAAATGCAACATTTTTTGGTTTCTGCTGGATTCCTTTGTCACTGTTCAAGCACGGTCTATATATTTATCCTTCCGAATGTTAGGGACAGTTTCGTGCAATTCCATCCATGAAATGTATATTTCTTCATGCACTGCTAATGATGTGTGTTGTGCTGTTTGTGTGTGTGTGTGTGTTTGAGTTGGATTTGAGAGGTGTCTTGCTGAATTTTCGGGTCATATTTGAAGTCTGGTTAGGACTTTGACTAGGGGCCTTATCGGTTTAAGTTGTAAATTTGTAGCGGGGTCACCACAAAACTGTTTCATTAAATTTTCAAACTCATTTTAGAACAAAGTATATACTAATTTGCATTTGGTTTAGGATATTGTTTACAAGAATGTAAATAGAGCAAGTAGAATTTAGTTTAATCAAAAATAAATTGTAGCCTTTGCTTTGTTTTGACTATAACACATACGTAAAAAATGAGACAAAAATACCAGTTAAAATACTAATGCTAGTGATTGATATATTTCATTATCATACGCCGGTCCTTCCTCAATTTCGTTAAATCAGAGAGCCACTCTCTCGACAAAATTATGCCTTCAATGAACTTGTGTTGGCTAATATCAAAAGAGCAAGGCTAGAATCTAATACATTGGACGAAGAGGGTCTGCCAATGAGCTTGTTTTTAGATTTTGAGTCTCAAACAATCGATCCAAACCGTTTAATATGATTTTTATATTGAAATCTAGTATGAAACCAAATTTTATATTTTTACTAATTTTTTTCAGATTTTTAGGAAATAATTATTTTAAATAGTTCATAATCTTTTAATCGGTAATTTTCAAAAAATCTGAAAAATAGTAAAAAATTTTAGAAAAAAATATAAAATTCGGTTCCGTACTAATTTCAATATGAATATCACATTAAACGGTTTGGTTCGGTCGTTGAGATTCCAAATTCAGGAACGAGCGAATTGGATGGACCCCTCCATCCAATGCATTGGACATTAGTCTTGCTCATATTAAAATATTCATTAACTTTATTGTTCTACTTTTTCGATTAAAAATTAAATTAACAGTTAAATTTGAAAACTTATATTAATGCCCTAAGCTCATTAAATTAACTCACCGTATAAATGTAATTACCTTTCGGAAACAGAGAACGTTCTGTTCTTAGTACTTCTATTTTTTTTTTTTTAATTAAAGTAGCTTTGAAAACAGAAATGATAGTTCAGAAAGGATAGAATATGCCATGTCCCTACCTACCTATTACCTTTCTTGTAGGCAAGAAACACAAAAGAACAAAGGCAAGGGATATATGCATTAACCACATTGAAGGCTACATGCTGAAAAATGAGAATGGATCCTCAACAAAAAAGAAAAAAAAAGAAAAAAAAAAGAGAATGACTTTGTGGGTCCCATGGAGAGCTCTTTTGCAGATTTACAAACAATTCAATGACATTCAGTGCTATATGTCCCTGACAAATATGCCCAGCTAAAGTCTATTGCGTGTGAGTTACTAATATCTATGTTCCAAATACGTGCCGTGTCGTGTCGTGTCAAACACGTCGTGTCCGGATCATTTGTCGTATCGTGTCGTGTCTAAATATTTTACGTGCCATACCGTGTCATGTCTAAATTCTAAGAGATGGACACGACACGTCTAAGGACACGGCACGCCTCATGTCTTCGTGCCGTGCCGTGTTTTCTTTAAACGTGTCGTGTCATGTTTGAACACGTTTGAATTTCATAAAATATAGTTATATACTTATGTTTATGGATGAATTGGGCATTCAAACTATAAAATTATTCTTAAAAAATAAACGATATAAGTATTTTTCTTATTATTTCGCAAAATTTACCATATTTAATCCTCATTATAAACTTGTTATGTCTCTTGGATTGTGTCGTGCCATGTCTCGTACCGTGTCGTGCCGTGTTTCGTGTCGTGTCGTGTCGTGTCGTGCCGTGTCCATGCCATCAAAGTCGGACACGGCACGCGTAAGTTCTCGTGCCGTGTCGTGTCCGTATTTTACCGCGCCGTGCCACCTCCATACCTTGTTGTGTTGTGCCGTGTTCAGACACGCCGTGTTTTTTTAGAACACTACTAACATCTAATGCCACATCATTCCGATTTGCAACATGAGATCTTTTTCATATCTAACCCTACTAATTATAGAGTTGCGGCCACAAATGATCAAAATTTAAGTATTGTGTTCTGAAATTTTTTTTTATATAAAATATTTTTGCGTACTTCCTCACAAAAGCATGCACATGAAGTTGACCCACAAAATGCTCTACCGTTGCAATACCAAGTTTTCTGGCAAAAAAATATTGAGTTCGTCAATGGCTGAATTCCTCTGTATTTTAGATCAAAATATGAAAACTGTATTAACTTGAGATACATTTTCTTATAGGAGCTTTGTCACCATTCTCCTCAATCAATTGAAGATTTTGCATTCAACCTCAACACCACTAACCTTTTGACCATTACACCATCAATCTTATTCTTTTGTAAAATTGACTTCATATTTTGCATTTCTGTGTATCAAGCTGTGTTTTTCAATTTTAATTTTTTTTTTGTGGTTCTCATTGTTCCTTTCAATAGCATGAGGTACTTATTTATTGAGGTGCAAACCTTTTTTGTGCATATAAAGTCAGGTGTACAGCAGATGAAGGTTTGTCGTCATTCACTTAACATATCATATCATATAAAATAAGAAATGAAAACAAATGAAAATAATGATACATTGAAAGCGAACAGACAACGGCTTATTATGCATAAAAATGTGACTAGTAATCGATATTTAAAGAATGCTTTTATTGTTTCTAAAATATATTTATTAACCTGAACTGACAGTACTGTTGGGGTGACGTTAAGCCATTTCAATCCTAGAAAAACAGAGTTAAAAAATGGAGAAAAAAAATATATTAGACTACACTACTACAGCTTCAGCAAAAGTTTTTGCAACCAAGGTCCAAGGTTATCAGTGGGCTCAGCTAGGATAGGCTTGAAATCATGTAAGCCTATCTAAAGCCCAATCCAAGCAATGATATCATAAGATTAATCGATCCCTACATTTTAAATCGTAGGGTGGAAATTAGATTAGTAGGCTCCTCTTTCTTTATATGAGTTCATGCTTGTCCGAGTTTTATATGCAAAAAGCTTCAATCCAAATCCTTTTGTCAATTTCCAACCATAATTGAGCTGTAACTTGGAGCAATTATTAGTCTCTACGCGCCAAATTCATAATAAATTATCACTCCTGCGCGTTGAAAGCCCCAATCCTCACCTCTCGTTTCAACCAATTTTGAGTTGTAAGTTCCTTCGCCTCAAATTAGAGTGGTAAGAAATAATGATTTTGCGGCATTATTGGGTTACAAATATATAGCATATCAGAGATTAGTGTGAATTTACCAGATAGCAATAACAGGTTCGGGTTGGCTGTTTCAGATTTCTCAGTTTTTGTTTGTGCTTTGAATAGAGGAAATGCACACTTTTTTTGACAAAAAAAAAAAAAAAAAGAGGAAATACACAGGAAACACCAACGGTAAAATAATGTTAGATTTCAGTACCGTACTGGTTTCTTACAACGAACAAAATTAAATTAAACTAAAAGGTACCTTATACTAGTACTGGGATGATACTGGTATATATAAGCACAATCGATTTAGTACCAGTCAAGCTGGACCAGTTCTGTGTTCATGTTCTGGTTTGTTAAATTTTTGTAAACAATATTTTCCTTGAAACTGTCAAGGGGAAAGGGGGGACCAGTCATTTTCTGCTACTCTATTGCTGGTATGCTACAAAGTACTTTTCTTTTGATGCCCTTTATTTATATAACAAGCCAGTGGAGAGTGGAGACCAAAAAAGATGAAAAATGAGAATATTGATTCTTAGGTCGGTCATACAACACTGAAGGATCATATACTGGTATTAGATAGCAAAAGTAGAAGTCAGGTAACCGATAATCATAACCTTGGTAATAGAGCAGGCAGATATTTTGCATTTCTTTTTTCTCTGTTTATAAGAAATATTTAGATATTAAATATTTCTAAACCAGAAATTTGTCTACCATAGCTTACACAAAATCCTATAAAGGTTTTGTTTTCCATACAAGAAAGATTGTCTTAAGACCTATTCTTTGAGAAGCTGAAGAGCCTTGACAAGTACTGGTTCAAACCTAGTCACATTAAGCCTTACATCTTGTTCATACCAGTAATACTTCATTCTATCCTCAAACCCTCTTGCATTTACTGAATCTGGGTCTTTTATTACAGGGTGATCCCACCCGTACTTCTCTAACAATGAGCTTTCTTCTGGAATTATAGTGTAGTCTATTTTTCTCAGCTTCATCTCCAACGCTTGTGATCCGTAGTACCAAAAAGCAAAGTTATCAATGTGACCATACGGTATTATTTGGATCATGATTGCATTTGTTCTGAGGAAAAAGAAGTTTGTTAATGCTGCACCGTGCACCCCCATCAACACATCACAAGAGTCGACTAGCTTAGAGAACTCAGTTAAGTTGACATTTTTCTTAGGCTCCACTACTACAAGCTGTTAATTAATGTGCCATAGTTACTAACATTAAATAAAATGAATGTATCAATTGCAAAGAGTTTACTTAGAGAGGAGTATATCAATTTAACTAAAAAAAAAATGGTATGGTACCTCAAAACCATTCTTCTTGATCATCTCTTGAACCTCTTCTGCATTAAGAAATTTTCTAATTCCAGCCCTCAACACAAGCATCAACCTTGGCTTCTTGCTTGGCCGAGGATCCACTTTGTATGGTAAATCTACCCAAAAAGGAGGTAAAGAGTAGATTTCTCGCATGTATATTCTAAATCTAAATAAGTCAAACCTATCAAATGCTCTATCAGGATGAATTCCAAGATCCCCGTGGTTCAAGAGGCCAACTGTGGCACAGCCATAGCAACGAACTTCCTTATCTTTGTCTAAGTTTACTATATCATAATTTGAAAGATCCTTCAATATCAAACTATATTTTTCCACAAACCATGGAAAAAAGTCTCTAATTAAGAACTGAACTTTGCCATTGAGGGGTTTTGAAGCAAGGAATAGAGGGACTATTACATCGCTGAAGTCATGCCAGATGTTTCCCACTAAACCCCCAAGAGAAAACACCATGGCTGGGACATTGCTTTTAATGGTACATGTCAGCACATCTTGTGGGTTGTGAAGATGTTTGACTGTCACATTCTTGGTTTGGATTATTCTGCGTGATTGTGGACTGAAAGTCCACTCTTTTTGTTTAGGGACAAATGTGTTTGGTGAAGGCACAAAATACACGGTTCTCATATTTCCATCTATTCGAACATCACCAGTCATTTTGCAAAGATTGCTTCGGGGATCTGAGAAATTACATATCGGTGTGGTCTGTATAACATCTTGGGTATTTTCTCTAAATGTCTTATCTACAAGGGAAAAGAGACATTGTTAGTTAAGGTACTACTTCATTTACCTGATTAAATTTTCTTTTATGCCCCTTTATTACTAGTTATTGATTATAGAGGCTATAACATTCATGTGGTTATAAAATCCACCATTATTAGGCAATCAACCAAATTTTTTAAATTTACAATATGAAGCCTATCATATCACAAAAGCTGAACTTGGGTTGGATTTGACAATGATTCTCTCAAATCTTGACACCGAAAAACCCATTACAGTCTGACATAAATGGAATTGGTCTAACAAAAAATGTCCTAAGCCCAAAATTAGCCAGACCTACACAAATGATCTAGACCTGAAAGAGGCTGATGCAGCATGCTAGCCTCATTCCATCATCCAACTCAGCCTGCTAATTTGCCAGTAGAAATAAATTCATAAATAAAGCTAGGCAAATGAAATCATAATTTACTACATAGCAAATAAGCCACATACGACTTGAGTGGAAACAGGTCAATTACATCGAGGACAACTTTCAGGCGGGTGTCCTTCTTTCTTTAATTTCTGAAGGGCAAGATGGAAAAGTTAAAATTAGTCTAGGACTATAGAGAGTTCCGGTGTAAACCAGAATTCCAGGGATAGAGTTCTAAAAAAGAAGATACAAGCAGTAAGGGCAGTTTACCCTGCATTTTGTATCAGGCCAAAAATGCAAGTAGAAGAGAGAGAAAGTCAATTTTATTTCAAGAACCATTATCAACCACCTAGTATCTAACAGTCCATAACAAGGTTACTAAGGGAATTTTGTGAAATATATGGATAAGAACAGTTTTAAAAATACATGTTCCCTGGACGTTGGTTGTGTTCTTTGCAGATTCAGTATTGATTTTGGTAGCGGTAATGTTCTGGCTTTTATCTGGCAATTGCTTGTCAACGCCTGAGAAATAAATTGGAGAATTTTGTGTGGTGTAATTTTTGGCAAATGAAATACTTGTAATGAAGTTCAATAAATGGACATTCAGAAGAAGAAAAAATCAGAAAACTATAGAACATACCTGCTGGCGCATTTGTTGCGTCCTTTTTTGGTGGATCATTACTGGTTTTGGTTATTGTAATAGCAGTTTTTATATTAACTTGGTGCAAAATTAGTTCTTCTATCTTCCTCCCTAGCAAGCATAGCAATTAAATCTCAGTATAGAAAAGAAATAAAAGAAGAGCTTTCTATTGTAACAATTAAATTTGGTACAAGCTGAAAACTTAAAAGTAAGAACTAAAATGATTATTTCGAAATTTTCAAGGATCCAAAAAGAAACAAGTGGTAATATAAAAGACCATTTGTGTAATTTACTATTTAATAAATGGTCTTTTTTGTTTACTACATTTATGAATTGGAGATCTCTACAAATCTTTTCTTTGTGTAATTTACTATTTAAATAGTAAATCACACAAATGGTCTTTTTTTTTACTAATAAATGGTCTTTTGTTTTGCTACATTTATTAAATAGTAAATCACACAAATGGTCTTTTTTTTACTACATTTATGAATTGGAGATCTCTACAAATCTTTTTCTTTCTGAAAAAACAGAGGCACACATTTATTTTTGTTTTGTAAAAGTGGAACCCCTGCCATGTAAAAGTTGTAGTACATTTTTTTTTTTTGGAATAATGTCGTAGTACATATCGTCGTTTTTAAATTAACCCAAAGTCCCAAAGCCTAGTAATCGTCGTCAATCATATAATAAGAGAAGATACGGAATCCAGAAATCGTCATCACTTATACCAAAAGAGATGATACACAAAGGCAACTCCGACGGCATATTTTATACTACCTGAAAGCATATCCACTCAATGTGTGGGTGAATAAAATTTTTTAAAAATATTTATACTTTAACAAAAAATAAAAATCAGCATCTCAACATAAAAAAATAAATTAATAAAAATTATTATTTCTGAAGGAATAAAATTTTTTTAATAATTGTAGATGAGAAAATTTTACATACAGCACGTAAAATATAAAAATTTAGAAAACTTAAAAATGAAAAAAATAATATTTATTTTATGAAATTTTTTATATGTGTTATGCTCTCTTCCAAAATTTAAAAATTATTATTATAATAATAAATGTTCTCTC
This sequence comes from Rhynchospora breviuscula, assembly GCA_027562975.1. NCBI lineage: Eukaryota > Viridiplantae > Streptophyta > Magnoliopsida > Poales > Cyperaceae > Rhynchospora > Rhynchospora breviuscula. The sequence continues at coordinate 39,737,062 of CM050401.1, forward strand.
CATTTTAGATGAAGAACCAAAACTTAAATACATTAATTTTTACATACTTTCATCTAGCAACAAATCAAATCTATTAGCGATACTGGAATAAGAATAGACTCTAATAAGAATAAGGATGTTGTTGAATATGACATTTATAATAAATTGAAGCTCAGAAAAGAAGGAAGAAAAAAAATTTCATGCTTGCATGCTTTTCGACATCTTTTTATATATGCGTAGTATGTCACGTACCATAAATGTAAAAATGCTGCATTGTCTCCTAAAGATACGAGTGCATAAATTAAAACACATTTAAAATTGGAATGCACTTGTCAACTTTTTAAGACAATAATTCTATGCAAAACCATGCTCTCAATATGCTTAATTTATTATCAGCAAAACCAACAAAACTTTTAGTATTCAAAAAGAGAAACTAAAGACGAGTCCCAGAATGTGAATACTCGATGTTTAAACGCAATGCATGAGAAATAACTTTTGTTATTTATAAAGCTAATTACTTACAATATTTTGTTTGAAGTGTTGAAGTTTGTTGCAAAAAGCTTGAAAGAGCTAGGAACAAAAATCCGCCTATAATGAACAATGTAAGAAGCCGATTATGGATTCTAAAATCAACCTTTGAAGGCTTCATCTCTTCCCTTCACTCTCTATTATTGCTTCAAGTCTACTTTCCACAAATGAATGGGAAACTATGTTTGTTTATTTATAGTTCATTTCTTCGTGGTGTTGCACAATAGTGCCCGGAAAATTTTGATTATTTTAAACTGTTAGGTGATGAGTCAGTGCTTTGTATGTCCTAGGTCTTAAGTACGTGCAGGCACTAATTTTTTCAGGTGGAAATTTTTTTGTATTTAATTCTTTAGTGCAGTTCTTACAAGTTACAAAAGATCCCTACTATATTTTACATTATTTTGAAAATTTTCAGGTAAATGTATTGTATTTATTTTCCATTTTGCTTTTTTCTTTTGTTAAATTTTTGTCTGCTTATGTTTTGCAGACCAAAATATTAAACAATATTAGTGGTTCATAGGAAAGACGTTCTTTTATAACAAATTTTCCGTAAATATATGAGAACTAGCATTTGGCCTAGTGTTAAAGAATTAAGAATAGTATTATTTCCTTAATATCACAAGTGTGGGACGCAATTTAGAAATTTAGTTAAGAGACCTCTTGTAAATAATAAAATTTGAATAATTTAATTTGAGAGGCTTCTATCTCTATTTTAAAATGAGAAATGATAACTGTCATCTGTAATTTTGTAATCGTTTGTCATCGCTTGAACAAAATGAACATATAAAATAGACAAGATGAACATATAAATGGTCAAAGTGAACACACACAAACAAATAAGTTTTGTCATCCTCGTTCAGATTTTTTATATGCATATTCAATTTATATTAAATTTATTTGTTTGTATGTGTTCACTTTGATTAAATTTATGTCCACATTATCTATTTCCTTTTAAAATCGATATACGTATGATGTTATTGTTTATACTCGTAGTATTCTTTGTTTTGTTTGTTCATTTTGAATCTTTTACCTATTGTATTTTGATATCCTTTTCATTTTTAATGATAATTTGTTAGTTGGTTATAATCAACCAAATTTGAAAAAAAAAGTGACTACAGAAAATCTTAAAATAATCTACAATTTTATAATGTTAATTTTCGGCCGACATGTATACATTGATTTTATTTTCGTACTCCAATTGTCATCCTCTTCCTTTATTAAGTACAGGCAACCCTATTAGTATTCCAATTATTTTGCTAAAACCGCCTGCCATTTTTTTTTTTTTTTTTTTTTTGCTTCCGTGGCTTAATCCTCACCGGCCACCGCTCAAAGAAAATAAACAAAGAAAATTAAAAAAAAAAAAAACGAATAGTGGATGACCATGCACCTGTTGCCATATCCTATGATTAATTTAAGAAGAAATACATACATATATAAAATATAAACAGAGAAAAACAAAATACTAAAATTAGTGTTGAGACAATCAAATTTGTCTTGATATAATCAAATAAAATATTTTTTAAGTGATAACCAACAAAATAAATTTGATATTAATGTAGCAACTGATCTTTAAAAAAGTTCTTTTATCAAAGAAAAAATTTATTATCGAGGAAAGTCTTATATAAGTTTACATTAATGTATGTAATTTATGTAATATATATATAAGATGGTTTCGGAATGTAATCCTAATTTAGCATATAAACCTATGAAGGCTTCAGAAAACCGAACTACTGCCAGAAAGAAAAATAAAGCCCCTTCTCAAATAGCACTCCAGCATGGCAACTCTAAATAGTTACAAATAACTCTAAATAGTTACAAATAATTAAGTTAAGTTGGGGAATATTAGAGTTATGTCCTAGAAGTCAATATTTTAATGACTTCATTTTAGTTTATGTTATTGATGATATTTGATCATTTGTTCCTAGAGTTTATTATTGACAGATTATTCAGGTTGAGGATCTGAATTGTAGATTTATGTGGATCATTCATTAGAATGACAATAATAAATCAAAACCGTCCATAATCTTGATAATTAACAAGGAATATTAATTATCATAAAAGATTAGTATGCAAGGTAAGTGATGATTAAGTTTTACAAATCATAGGTAAGGAGTTATAAACTTAGCTACATATGTGTATTTTACTGGAACATAGCACATGACTTGACCCAATGAAATAAATATATGGATTGTGTTATGTGTCATTATTTATTTCATATGAGTTTGATTCTAAATTTGAGTGGTTCAGCTTTTCCACATGAGGATAGGTTCAATAAATATCGTCTAACGTTGATTCCTGATAAGGACTGCTATACGAACTTTATTTATGTTCTCTTGAATTGTGCAGGGAAAAGTTATTCATCAAGACAACTGTATGTCCCTCATTAGTATACCTAGTGAGTAATAATATCTATTGGGTCTTTTGATGAAGTTGGATTGTTTGTCGGCAACATGTACAATGAACCCTAGATTAAGAAATGTATAAACTGCAAGAATAACACATTTCTATCTTAGTTTATACAGTGATATCATGTGACAAAGAATCAAAACAAGAAAATACTTTCTTTCTTATGTAGGATTGAAATATTGTAATTATACAATATTTATTTATGTTAATTGGAAATCATAATGTGTTGCTAGATACCGCTTATGATTATTGGAAATAAATAACGATTTAATTTTCATGGCCAGCATGACATAAATTCTCGAGGGTTGCACTAATAAAAAGCTCTTAATCAACAGTGTATTAATATTAGTTTATTTGCATTGGAGAATGTAATATATGATAAGTTGATTAATTAATTATATACCGTTGCAAACCGTTATAATTAATTATGTTATAATTAATTATATCAAAGGAATCATATGAAACTAATTAATGCAAAGTCTAATCTTATAATAATTATCAAATAGTTGATAATTAATTTTGTTCAGCACATTTAATATGATTATGGAATTATATTAAATAAATAAACTTTAATTTAATTAGCCATTTTGAGCCATATATAAAAGCAAGAAGAGTGGGCCATTAATTATAGAATTAATGTACAACAAAAGAGATGATTGTGTGGCCCAAATAAGGCCTCATTAGGGCGGGCCTCCAAGGGGCAATTTAGTCCACACAATCTTAAAATTGAGGATATTTTTTATCTTTTCACTATAAAATTGTATTGCAGAATGCTGAGTGCCCAACAATTCCCATTAAGTTGGACACTAAACAAATAAACACCTCCACAATCTCCAATGGAGAAATTGAATGCTTTTTTCGTTATTCTGACAACAACAATAGAAAACATTTGTGTAAGTTTGTTCAACACATGTGTCTCGCACTTTTTGCCGACCACCGAAGGGTCAATAATTCCTCCGTGGGGAAAAAAATGCGGATCAGATACCCCCTGAGCATTCTAAGATCCCGAACATTACTACCTATCCGAAATAGACGAAGGGCACTAACGCGGTTCTAATTTCCTTAAGAGTTGATTGTTTGTTGTAGGTCCTTTCTTTCTAGTAGGCGCAAGCCCCTACTATTAATTACCTCCGTACTGGTTAAGAACTAGCCAAGAGCACCTCTATATCGAGATAATTGAAGGATTATGTTCCATAAGTGATTGGAGTCAATTTTATTTACTAAGTGACTAGTGTTTAGTAGGGGGTAAAATTATAAAGCATTACAAGGAAAACATTCAACATTTGACATAAGCAATGCAAATTATTGCACTATGGTTGGTTCTTTGGTCACAGTTTTAAGACACTTTGGGTCACTTCAGGTTGTCTACTTTGCCGGGTCGGATTTGGTGCCGTCGCTTAGATTTATGAGCTTGATACTAGAAAATTTAGTATCCTACTACGGGTTGCATTTCTACAGGTTGCATTTTTATTATTTGAATAGGATGATTTGAAGACAGAATGACACCTAATTTCATTTCATGAATATGCTTACTGGCCTTTTTGAAATCATTACTGAAATACAAACTGTCCCCCTTTTTTTTTTTTTAGGAAGCTTTTCTAATACTGGAACAAAATTGAATATCTCACTTCTAACAACTCACTCCTCAGAAATTTATTACATACTGAATTTAGATTTGTACAGGTGAGATTTCTTTGACAAAGACACAGTATATGTTATCTACTTGCACCAAGCCCTGTTCAAGAAAAACACAGTAAAATCTTCTTTTTTTATTATTTTTTTATTTTATACTAAGATATGTTAAGAATTTTCTTTCAAACAAACCTGCCTTCATAACCAGGTATAAACTTATTACTCTATTATCATTACTGTATATATATTTTTTACTGAAAATAGACGAGATACTTTTAACACACCATCCTTCTCTTAATATATCCTTAATAAGGGTGAGTTTGGCATTGTTAAGTTTAATAGGGTTAGTGGCGTAAGGTTAGTAATTTTTGGGGTTAGAGGGGTATAATGGTGAGGGTAGTGATTTGATGGGCTTAGTGCTAACTTAAGGTTAGTGAATGTTGTTTGGCGCGGTATGTTGAGGTTAGTATTTTAAGGTTAGCAACTATTAGTGGTGTAATTATTATTAACTATTATTAATTAGTAGTTATTAATAACTATTAATTTTAATAAAAATTATTATTATTAATTATTAACTATAAATTACAAAAAATAAACCATTATTAATTATTATAATAACTATTATTGAATATCGTTATTATTATAATGTACGATTATTTAAATTTATACAATTATTATTAATTACTAATTATTATTAATTATTAATTACTAATTATTATTAATCTTCATTAATATTACAATAACTATTATTAATTATTATAAATATTACCATAATTATTAATTATTTATTATTTATTTTGAATTATTAATTATTAATTACTAATTATTGTTAGTCCTCATTAATTATTAATTATTAATTAATAATTAATATTACATTTACTATTATTAATTACTATAAATATTACCATAATTATTAATTAATATTATGATTTATTATGAATTATTAATTATTAATTACTTATTATTATTAATTATTAGTTACTAATTATTACTAATCATAATTAATTATTAATTATTAGTTATCATTTTTTATTAATTATTAATTACTATTAATTATTATTAACTAATAATAATTATTAATAATTATATTAAGGATTATTTAAATGTATATAATCTCTTCACGTGAATGCAAGGGGAAACTAACTCACCATTTTGCAAGGTTGGAATGTTAGACATTGGTTAGTCGCTAACCGTACTAACCCCAACTCATTTGGTAAACTAACCTCACGGAAGGTTAGTCACTAACCTAAGTGAAGCACTAAACTTGGGTTGCCAAATGCACCCTAAATAAACATTTCGAACAGAAAAAGAAAGCAAGATAACTTTAGCTTTCATTCTCACATCATATCTGTTACACCCAGTGGCGAAGCTAGGATTTCGTGTCAGCAGGGTCCATAAATTTTTTTTTTAAAACATATGTACGATATAACGTCTAATATAAATATGGTATAATAATAATTTTTAAATGAACAACTCTAAAATAATGTTATATAAAAAATTCATGAGAAATTAAATATATATTATAATAACAATAAAAAATCTAAAATAATATATTTAATATACAAAATAATAATTAAAAAATAAGACAATAAAAAAGTACAACAATTTCCTCTGAATTTTTTTTCTTATAATTTTGAATAATAGGTTCATTAAAAATCTCATTGAACACTTATTTTTCTATATTATAGATGTAAAAGTATGGGAGGCATACGAAAAAGTTCGACCACAGTTCTGTTAGGAAGTGCACAAATTTAATTTTTAGACTAATTACTCTTAATTAATCCTAATTAAACTAAGTGCAAAGGAGATCTAGTGCAAAAGCCATCCAAACACACAAGAGAAAGAGGGAAAAAGGGCTACCTCTTGCGAACTTGTAATCGCAAGGCTCGAATCCGTCGAGTCGAGGTTGTGCGCACCACCACGCGTGTCTCGGCCTCAAGTCCACCAAGGTATTAACCAAAACCTCGATCTATGCTAGTAGATGAGAGGTTAAGCCTAATCCCTTCCTTCCCTTTGCCTTAATTAACTATTTAATTGGATGGAGGCAAGAGGTGCTCAACACATGAGCTTAAGAGAGCAATGGTGGAGAGGAAAAATTCTGAAATTTTTCCTTTAATTTTCGTCCAAAATATTAGGGAGAGAGAAAAAGGCAAGGTGGCTAGGGTTTTGGCTCCCAAAGTGGTCCTTTTATAGACCAACCACTCTCCCAAAAAGTTGTAACTAATTTACAACTATGCCATCACTAGGGCAGCCATAAAATGGGCCTAAATGGGCTCCATTAATTATTTAATTGGTCCTCTAATTCAATTAATTAGTGGCCCAATTAATTGCTCTCAAGTTGGACCTTTAATTTACAATTTAAATATAGGCCCGTTAGCTCAAATTAATTACTTTAATTAATTCATATTGAACAAATTAATTATCAACACTTTGATAATTATTTAAGGATTAGAATATGCATTAATTTATTTCTATATAATCCGTCTGACTTAATTAATTAATTATGACGGTTCGCAACAGTACATAATTAATCAGTCAACATATCATATTGTTGCATTCCTTAATACAACCAAATAAATAATGCACGCATGGTCAAAACCTATTTGTGTGACCCTTTGAGGATTTATGCTCTGTTGGACATGGAAAATAAATCGCTATTTATTTCCAATAATCATAAGCGGTATCTAGCAACACGTTATGATTCCCAATTCGCATAAATAGTGTACTGCTACAATATTTTTTAATCCTGCATAAGAAATAATAGTATTTCCTTGTCTGATTCTTATGTCACATGATATCATCGTATAATCCAAGATAGGAATGTGTCATTCTTGCAGATTATACGTTTCTTGATCTAGAGATGACTGTATCAGTTGCTAGCAAACAATCCATCTCCATCAAGGGGCCCAAACAGATATCATCGCTCACTAAGTTAATTAATGAGGGACATACGGTTTTCTTGATGAACAACTTTTCCCCGCACAATTCAAGAGAACATAAATAAAGTCCGTATAGCAGCCCTTATCAGGAATCAACGGTAGACGATATTTATTGAACCTATCCTCATGTGGAAAAGCAGAACCATCTCAAACTTAGAATCAAACTCAAATGAAATAAATAATGACACATAACACAATCCATATATTTATTTCACTGGGTCGCGTCCTGTACTATGTTCTATAACATATACATATGCAATTAAGTTGGCAACTCCTTACCTATGATCTGTAGAACTTAATCATCACTTAACTTGCATACTAATCTTATCCGATAATTAATATTCCTTGTTAATTATCAAGATTACGGACCTTTTAGATTTATTATTGTCATTTAATTATAAATGAACTACAGAGATCCACAATTCAGATCCTCAACCTGAATGATCTGTCAATTAATAAATCAAGGAATAAATGATAAAATATCATCAATCACATAAACCATAGAAGTGGCCATTTAATAATTGGCTCCTAGGACATAACTCTAACAATCTCCCACTTGGCCTAGAGTCAATCAACAGCGACTTCTAGCCAGTGCATAGTACTCAATGTAATATCCAAAATATACATGTCTCATACTAAAACCCCAAAAGATAAAAGATACAACTCAAAGCCACTCAGGCATACGCCTAATCCCCATGGATGCAACGTGCAACTCATGTGCGGCTCGAGATAGAGGCTTTGTCAGAGGGTCCGCTGTGTTCGCGGCACCGTCCACCTTCTTGACCTTGATCCACCCGTCATTCACAAACTGACGGATGAGATGGAATCGTCGTAGAATGTGCTTGGTCTTTTGGTGAGACCTAGGCTCCTTGGACTGAGCTATGGCTCCCGTGTTGTCGCAGTAGAGATCCACTGGACCTGAGATGCTTGGAACCACCTCCAGCTCGGTCAAGAATTCCTTGATCCAAACGCCTTCTTTCGCTGCTTCACCCGCCGCTAAGTATTCTGCTTCGGTGACGGAATCGGCCGTGGTATCCTGTTTGGAACTCTTCCAACTCACGGCCCCACCATTGAGCAGATATACGAAGCCGGACTGTGACTTCGCATCATCTCGATCGGTTTGGAAACTAGCATCGGTGTAACCACTTACAACGAGCTCTTGGTCTCCACCATACACGAGGATGCTATCCTTTGTTCTCTTGAGATACTTGAGGATATTCTTGACTGCGGTCCAGTGTGGCATACCAGGGTTAGCTTGGTATCGACTAGTCACACTAATCGGATGCGCCACATCGGGGCGAGTGCATAGCATGGCATACATAATCGAACCGACCACAGATGGATACTTGAACTGATTCATGTACTTTCTATCTGTATCAGTCGTCGGACATTGAGTCTTGCTCAAGAATATGCCATGTGACATAGGCCAGTAACCCTTCTTGGAACTAGCCATGTTGTGTTTTTCCAACACTTTGTCAATATATGCATCTTGGCTCAAGCCTAACAACCTTCTTGATCTATCTCGATAGATCTTGATTCCTAGGATGTAGGCGGCTTCGCCCAAGTCTTTCATTGAGAACACCTTCTTCAATGAATCCTTGACTGCATTCAATTCGGGGATATCATTCCCAATCAAGAGTATATCATCAACATATAGGACAAGAAATACAACCACGCTCCCACTAATCCTCTTGTAAACACAAGGTTCCTTCTCACTTTGAATGAAGTTCAACTTCTTGACCTCTTCATCAAAGCGCTTGTTCCAACTCCTTGATGCTTGCTTCAATCCATAAATGGACCTTTGAAGCTTGCACACCTTGTTAGCATTCTTTGGATCCACAAAACACTCGGGTTGTGTCATATACACATCCTCTTCCAAGTTGCCATTTAGGAAGGCAGTTTTGACATCCATTTGCCATATCTCATAGTCGTAGAATGCGGCAATTGCTAACAAGATCCGAATTGACTTGAACATGACGACTGGCGAGAAGGTTTCTTCATAGTCAATACCATGAACTTGCTTGTAACCTTTCGCAACTAGTCGTGCTTTGTAAATGGTCAAGTTGCCATCCATGTCGACCTTTCTCTTAAATATCCATTTGTTCTCAACGGGTTTTACTCCGTCGGGAAGGTCAACTAAGGTCCATACCTTGTTCTCATACATGGATTGCATTTCGGATTCCATGGCTTTGAGCCATTCCTTTGAGTCGGATTTTTCCTTCATGTCCTTTATGGTCAAGGGTTCGTCATTCGCAATGACGAGAACGTCGTGCAAACCTAAGTATCTTATAGGTGGACGACTTGGCCTTGCCGATCTTCGTAGGGTAGACGCTTGAGGTTCTTGAACTTGTTCCACAACGATTTGCGGACTTAGTTCTTGAACTTCAAGTGTGGGTGCAACTTCAACATCATCGACTCGCGATATGTTTGAGTCTTCAATTGAGGGAGCTTGCTCTTGAACCTCTTCTTCTACAACTACTTGTGGAATGGGTTCGACTACCACCTCATTTGGCACCACATTGGGAACAACTAGATTGCCTACTTGAGGCATCTCTTGTTGCTGCGGTTCTTGAATTTCTTCAATCACCACGTTGCTCCCACTACTTCTTCTTGAGAGAAACTCCTTCTCCAAGAACTCCGCATGTCGTGCAACAACTATCTTGTTCTCGACACGGTTGTAGAAGTAGTAACCCTTTGTTTCCTTAGGGTATCCTACGAAATAACATTTGTCCGATTTGGGTCCAAGCTTATCGCTCATTAGCCTTTTCACATAAGCTTCACAACCCCAAATCTTGAGAAAAAGCATGCTTGGTTTCCTACCAAACCAAAGCTCATAAGGCGTCTTCTCAACGGACTTTGACGGAACACGGTTTAAAGTAAAAGCTGCGGTTTCTAATGCAAAACCCCAAAACGATTTAGGCAAGTCGGTTTGGCTCATCATCGATCGAACCATGTCTAGCAAAGTTCGATTCCTCCTCTCGGATACACCATTCCATTGTGGTGTTCCCGGTGGAGTGAGTTGTGGAACGATTCCACACTCCTTTAGATAATCACCAAATTCGTGGCTCAAGTACTCTCCACCTCGATCGGAACGCAAGACCTTAATCTTTCGATTGAGTTGGTTCTCAACTTCATTCTTGAACTCCTTGAACTTTTCAAAGGATTCAGACTTGTGCCGCATCAAGTAGATATACCCGTATCTACTATGATCATCGGTGAAAGTGATGAAGTATGAATAACCTCCTCGTGCACAAATGCTCATAGGTCCACACACATCGGTATGTATGAGATCTAACAAGTCGTTTGTCCTAATCCCTTTGTTAGGAAAAGGCGCTTTGGTCATCTTTCCCATCAAACATGATTCGCATGTGTCAATTGGCTCGAAAGCGAATTGATCTAAGAGACCAACGGTTTGCAATCTCTTAATGCGTTTCTCGTTGATATGACCTAAGCGGCAATGCCACATTAGAGTCGTACTTTCATGTGAAATCTTACGCTTCCTACTGTCATGTTCAACACTCAAAACATGTTCGCTAGAATCAAGCACATAAAGACCATTCAATAAATGCGCAACACCATAACAAACATCATCACGCAACAAAGTACAACTTTTGTTCTTTATTACAACACCAAATCCATCCAAGTCTAAACAAGAAATAGAGATAATGTTCCGAGTGATACAAGGAACTACATAGACATCTTTGAGTTCCAAAATGAAACCAGAAGGCAAAGTTACATCCACATTCCCAACGGCCATAGCGGAGACACACGTGCCGTTACCGACGCGGAGTTGTACTTCGCCTTTCTCGAGCCGCCTCCTACTCTTTAGTGCCTACACATTTCGACAAATGTGAGCACAAGAACCGGTGTCAAAAATCCAGTCTGTGTTAGAGGTAGCGAGAAGGGTTTCAATGACAAATATACCTGAGGTAGAAGGCTGGACGGTTCCCGCCTTCTTGTCAGCGAGGTACTTGGGGCAGTTCCTCTTCCAATGGCCCGTCTTGCTACAGTAATAGCATACGGTCTCGGAAGTGGCCGGGTTCTTCTTTCTCTTGGAACCCTCGGGAGCTCCCTTGGCCGGACCTTGGGGCGTCACCGGGTCTTTGCCCTTTCTAGTTCGGCGGGTCTTTCTTTTCTTGCTCTTCTTGCTCTTGTCACTCACCGCAAGAACATCTTTGGGGCCCTTCTCTTTCTTGAGACTCTCCTCCGTCTCGACAAGCATGTTTTGGAGATCATCCATGCTCTTGTCCATGCCATTCATCCGGTAGTTCACAACAAAACCGGTGAAGCTGTGAGGGAGAGAGTTGAGAATAAAGTCTTGAATCGCCCCTGACGGGAAGGGCGTATCAAGCCTTTCAAGCTGCCGAAACAACCCCGCCATCTTCATGACGTGTGGCCCGACTTCATGACCCTCCGCCAATCGAGTATTGGCGACGGCCTTGATGAGACGAGCCCTTTCGGTGCGGGCCTTGGTTTGGAACATGTTCGAGAGACGAGAGACCATTTCAAACACTCCTAGACCACTATCCATGAACTCCTTTTGGAGTTCTGACTCCATGACAGCGACAATCAAGACGGACATCTCCATGTCGTCCGTGACGTGCTTGTCATGTTTGTCCTGATCCGCTTTAGGGGCATCCGACTTGGGAGCCGCGGGGACGGGAGTGGTCAAGAGATATTCCTTCTTTTCAAACCTAAGGACAAGCCTAAGGTTCCGGTGCCAATCCAGAAAGTTGGCACCGTTGAAGGCGAGTTTCTGTTTCTCTAAAAGAGAACGTAGCGAAAAAGACGAGGAAGACATCTACAACAATTTTCAAATTAAAGGTCAATTAGTTTATGTTTTGTTTTAATTTCCAATAAAGTAAAACTTTCACTACTTTAATATAAGTCCCTAAAAGTAATGAATTTCCAAGACCCCCACTTTCGTTGAGATGATGCCGGCGTCGGCACAACATCAAAGCAACTAATAATGAGGTAGGTTCTCCTTAACCAATCATACAACTTTATGACTCTTGGTTCGCGTCGCGAACTTCACTCCAATGTCCAATCCGATTAGGGTCCATTGTTAAGTAACTCCTCTCTATTTGCTCCTTGCAAATCCGATTTACACCCCGACTACCTATGGTGGACCACGATGTCCGCGTCGGCGGAATGCATCAATGGCCGAACATAAGGCGTGAAGGGGATAGAGAGAAGGAGAGTGATTTGGCTCAATCGTTTGGGACAAACAATTATGTGACTCTTGTTTGGTGGTCGTGTAAGCATACACCCATACCTATCCTATGACATTCATAGCATTCACAAACATTCACATAATAAGCATCTCAAGCATTGTTGTGGGTTTGTATGGCTCCCGCTTGCATTAGTTTTCGCCGCATCTCCATGTAGCAAAACTAATCTAACCTTTGTCCCTCCCACTAAATTCTATATGGATCTAAATCCTATATAAAATAAAGGAACAAAATTACATGTGTAAATTTCTATTCCCATCCTAACCTTAGGGGCATGCAAGCCACACAAGTTACACAAAAATTAATCAAAATTAATTAATGGCACCAAAGGCCTAATTACACACAATCACACATGCATTCAATTTACAAACCACAAGGCATTGAATCATGAGTCATACTAAACCCACATCCTCCTACAAAACAAAGTTAGCACAAGTCTATCCACTAGTGTACTTTGTTTATAATTAATGACTTTCAAGTGTCTTTGCGTATTATTTGCCATTCGCAATTTCCGTGTATAAATGCTCAAATTTCAAACAACCAAACTTGTTTAAATTCCTTTTGAAAACTTTTCAATCATCAAAAAACTGAAAGGAGATCGCACAAGGAGTATCCTAATTACTTTTTCAACTAGTTTGAATAATTAGATAAATAATACTTTGATAAAAAAGTATCTAATGGGACACGACAAAAACCACAGTTTTCGGTCTCCAAAAATTATGAAATAATTTATATAAGCTCCTTGTCTAGATTGTAAATACCAGTCAAAATTTCAGGAAGAGATCATATACCATCTGAGAGAATCAAAAAAGACAAATCTGAAACAAGTGCGCGAACGCACCGTTTTGAGATATTCTGTTTTTCTTCTCAACCATCCGGTCTGAAAGATCACCTTCCATCCAGTTTTTATACATACAATATACATAGAAAAACTTGTTTAATCTATTGGCTAACTATTCATGAAAAGAAAACCACTAAGTTCTGTTTAAGAAATTCAAGTTACAAGCTTAACAATCGACTAGACCTGTACAGGAACAGACTATCGACCGAAAAGGTTTGACCTGGTTGAGGTACCAAACTTCCATGAAAAATTATGAAATTAATTTTCCTGGAATCCTAACTTAAAAATAAACAACTCTATTCAAACAATTTTCCAGAAAGAGTTCTCAGTTGGTACAGTTTATTAGAACAATCAGTTTGCTCAATAAACCAGATCTGACGAGATCTTTCTTTTCATACTTGAAAAACCACGAATTAATCTGAACCATGCAACATTCTATACATGTCCAGAAAGTGTTTCAAGTCCTCTTTAAATCTAGCCAAAGAACACTGGTACTTATATTCAAAATATAAATCTTTTAAGCCATTCAAACAGAACAGTGCAAGCAGAAACTGGTTCTGCGCACCGTTGCCATTTTATTCACAGTAAATCCATACAATTTCAGAAAAATGTGAATCCAACGCCAAAAGAACCACAATCCACAGATCTACAACTTTCTAGTTGACAGAAAAAATTTCCAGAGAACATTTCATAGCGAAAAACGCATAACAACACAGAAATTTCTGTTTCCAGACAGCAAGCAATAGCATCAACTCTACTAATCCATTAATTAACCAATTTCTCTTAATTAAGTGTCAAAATAACTTAAGCACGACCATGTGCTCTGATACCACTGTTAGGAAGTGCACAAATTTAATTTTTAGACTAATTACTCTTAATTAATCCTAATTAAACTAAGTGCAAAGGAGATCTAGTGCAAAAGCCATCCAAACACACAAGAGAAAGAGGGAAAAAGGGCTACCTCTTGCGAACTTGTAATCGCAAGGCTCGAATCCGTCGAGTCGAGGTTGTGCGCACCACCACGCGTGTCTCGGCCTCAAGTCCACCAAGGTATTAACCAAAACCTCGATCTATGCTAGTAGATGAGAGGTTAAGCCTAATCCCTTCCTTCCCTTTGCCTTAATTAACTATTTAATTGGATGGAGGCAAGAGGTGCTCAACACATGAGCTTAAGAGAGCAATGGTGGAGAGGAAAAATTCTGAAATTTTTCCTTTAATTTTCGTCCAAAATATTAGGGAGAGAGAAAAAGGCAAGGTGGCTAGGATTTTGGCTCCCAAAGTGGTCCTTTTATAGACCAACCACTCTCCCAAAAAGTTGTAACTAATTTACAACTATGCCATCACTAGGGCAGCCATAAAATGGGCCTAAATGGGCTCCATTAATTATTTAATTGGTCCTCTAATTCAATTAATTAGTGGCCCAATTAATTGCTCTCAAGTTGGACCTTTAATTTACAATTTAAATATAGGCCCGTTAGCTCAAATTAATTACTTTAATTAATTCATATTGAACAAATTAATTATCAACACTTTGATAATTATTTAAGGATTAGAATATGCATTAATTTATTTTTATATAATCCGTCTGACTTAATTAATTAATTATGACGGTTCGCAACAGTACATAATTAATCAGTCAACATATCATATTGTTGCATTCCTTAATACAACCAAATAAATAATGCACGCATGGTCAAAACCTATTTGTGTGACCCTTTGAGGATTTATGCTCTGTTGGACATGGAAAATAAATCGCTATTTATTTCCAATAATCATAAGCGGTATCTAGCAACACGTTATGATTCCCAATTCGCATAAATAGTGTACTGCTACAATATTTTTTAATCCTGCATAAGAAATAATAGTATTTCCTTGTCTGATTCTTATGTCACATGATATCATCGTATAATCCAAGATAGGAATGTGTCATTCTTGCAGATTATACGTTTCTTGATCTAGAGATGACTGTATCAGTTGCTAGCAAACAATCCATCTCCATCAAGGGGCCCAAACAGATATCATCGCTCACTAAGTTAATTAATGAGGGACATACGGTTTTCTTGATGAACAACTTTTCCCCGCACAATTCAAGAGAACATAAATAAAGTCCGTATAGCAGCCCTTATCAGGAATCAACGGTAGACGATATTTATTGAACCTATCCTCATGTGGAAAAGCAGAACCATCTCAAACTTAGAATCAAACTCAAATGAAATAAATAATGACACATAACACAATCCATATATTTATTTCACTGGGTCGCGTCCTGTACTATGTTCTATAACATATACATATGCAATTAAGTTGGCAACTCCTTACCTATGATCTGTAGAACTTAATCATCACTTAACTTGCATACTAATCTTATCCGATAATTAATATTCCTTGTTAATTATCAAGATTACGGACCTTTTAGATTTATTATTGTCATTTAATTATAAATGAACTACAGAGATCCACAATTCAGATCCTCAACCTGAATGATCTGTCAATTAATAAATCAAGGAATAAATGATAAAATATCATCAATCACATAAACCATAGAAGTGGCCATTTAATAATTGGCTCCTAGGACATAACTCTAACAAGTTCAAACCACAATATTTCTAATCTTTTGTGACGATTGGAATTTTTTGATAGGAACAATATTTAGAATTTTTAGTGGCAGGTTTTATATAATATCCGAATTGTATTTTTTATCTTCGGTGGTATCTTTTGTTTATAATGTTCTAAAATTCACAAAACAATATATAGGCGAATCACGCTATGCGTTAGATTCGCACTAGTATATAGATGCTACAAATAATTATTTATTTAAATATTCTATTTTATTCTAAGTTTTGTCTTAATAAGATTCATTGGATAGAAAGAAAGAAGACGATTAGTTAAGAACAAATACTACCTGGGTCCCTATGCGATTTTTTAGGCGTCGTTATACAATTCAAATCAAACACGATATGTTCAGCTGGGTCCTTCAAATTTTTGAGATGGGTCCCTAACCTCTTATAATTTTTTTTAATTACAAACAAATATAATATTAAGTAAATTTTTTTTTTGAGGTGGGTCCATGGACCCACCAAACCATACATGGCTTCGCCCATGGTTACACCCTTTATTACTTGGCTGACATTTTCAATTTAGTCCCTCTATTTTTATTATTGAATGTGTTTTTTTTTATGAACTTAACTCTAAATTAGACAGTTACTACTAAGGCTAACTCAAAGTTCTCTTAATAAAAGTATATTTCACAGAACATATTATATATTTCACAGAACATATGCATTTTTTTGCAAAAAAAAAGACCTTAACTATAATCCCTTTTTTTTTTAGCAAAATAGACCCTATTCCTGCATATTATAACCCTTTTTATCACTAAACACAGATTCTTTTGCATATATGCCCTTAACTTTTTATTTTATTATATTTTTACTAAATCCAGTTACTTATGTTACCTAATTTGTAAATGACAGTTAAGACAATTAAAACACATACTGGAACATGATCAAAGACGTGAGTGTGCGCTCTCAGGCAAGCACCGCCCACACCTAAGGCCATGCTTTGTTATATAGCTTTATTTTAACCACTCTTAAAGTATTAAGGAACTCATTAACACTTGCGAGTATGAGCTCTCAGGCAAGCACCCCTCACTCATGCCTTTGAGCCCTAAGACAGTGTTGACAAACGATTCACATAAGGATTCTTCTATGAACTAGTATGCAGCTGTAACAAAAACAAGCAAAACAAAGAAGCAAACAAGACCAGAAAGGAAGAAGAGAAGAGAGAAAAAGAACTTTTTATTCATCAACAAAAGAACAGTACAACAGTTTTCTTTTCTACCTTTTCTTCAAAATCCTCTTTTTTTACAAGTCTTTTTCTAAAACAATTTTGGCAGCACCTTAGTGTGATTCTCCAAAGTGCCGCCCATATCTTCTGTCTTCAGCTTGTTTTATAGGCATGAATTAGGGTTTGGGGTTGGGATGGTCTTGACAGATGGCACTATCTCATAATTTTGAATCTTGATCTACGGCTGTGATGTATAGATGGCAAGCCGACTTACTTTTTACATCATTTCTTCACTTCATACTTCTACTGCCCAATTTACCCTCCAATGACCATCTGACATGTGTTCTTTGAGATTTATCTAGTACATGATGTTGGCATGCTGATGTGCACTTACTATTTCTCACTTGCGCCACTTCAGTCGTGTGCTTGGGCATTAGGTGGTTTTAGTTGTTCTCTCTTGATTACAGATTTCAATTTTTTCTCTTCAGCTTAATTACATTGGCTCAATTTACTTTTTTTCTACCTAAAGGCTCTTTGGTGATGTTGTGGCAGCTTGCAATTGGGCCTAACATTGTCTGACAAGTGGGGCCAGTGACACTTGTCAATTGAGTGGCATGAAGTATAATTGCTGCTGTTCCTTTACTGCTTTATACTTGGAGAGATCCCTCTTGGCACCTGGGATGCAAGGACAGTTATTGGCATTCATCCGGTGGTTCATTAATCATGGATGGTTGAGATTCAATTTGAGAAGAGGCTGCTCATGGAGACAGATTAGGGTATGGAATGAGTTCCCTTCAAATCAGTTTCATCTTGATCCTTTACTCTTGATCTAGAGGCTGAGGTAAATGCTTTGGAGGCTAAGTTTTCTCTAGTCTGTCTTCACTCATCGTGGAAAGCACATGGGGAGGAGGGGACCAGAGATAGGAGCTTCCTTTCACTTTTTCACTTTTGTTCTTCTCAAGTTTAGCCGATACTGAGTGCTTCTCCAGTTTGTTTTTAGATGCTTTTTTAGTACTTGAATTTTTTTTTTTTGAAAAAAAGGTGGGAGCGCCACCCCAGTTTCATTTTTAAAATGAAACAAAAGTACAATTTCCTAAAGCTCGATTACAACCTCTACTGATTATCTCTAAAACAAAACCACCCGCTTACTGATATCACCATATCAGACCATAAAAAGCAATTCTCATATCTCATGTTTGCACACAGGAAGTTCTAGACTCCTACTTTTTTATTACAAAAATGCAGGCGCAGTAACACATTAACGAATCCTTCATTTACTAAAATATAAAGAACAGTGTTTTTAACAAAAGCCCACATCTATAATAACCATTCTGTTTTGTCGGTATTAGTACACTGAGACCCAATGTTGCAGCTCTGTGTCCCCCTCTAATGAAGCATGGATCAGCTGTGGACCTAGGCTCTCTTGCAGGGGTATCTCTTCCCAGTTCTTTAGAAGCCATTTCTTCATAGCAATGATGGTTTGCGCATCCAGATTACCTGACCAAAATTCAAGCAATGCACACACTTGAGATAGGATTTTTCTAGTAGTCTGCAAGTGTTTGTTATTGAATATTGAATCATTTCTATTAGTCCATACTACCCAACACATTGCACTGATCATACAAAGAAAAGCAGTGCTATCAGTTTTGTTCATTACCAAAGCAGAATTATAAACATCATTCAAACAAGTCCAATGTGGTAGCAGATTAATGCACTCTCCCATCCAAAACCACAACCTCTTAGTACAGTGGCAATGTAAAAATAAGTGGTCAGAAGATTCTGGTTGGTTACAATAATAACAATGTTCATTCCCTAACCAGCCTCTCTTTTTAAGGTTTACTCTTGTAAGTACTCTATTGTTACTAAGAAGCCACATAAAAATTCTATTTTTATAAGGAATTTTCAGTTTCCACCATATAAGAGGATAAGAAATAGAGATACCTCTGAAGGTTAGAAAGGAATATAAATCATGAGCATTAAAGCACCTGTGTTACTCCATCTAAAGAGCATTAGGTCATGCTCATGAGTGTAGTAAGGTGGAATATGTGAGATCAATTCATGTCATTCCACCAATAACATACCTGTGAGCTGCTCTCTAAACTTAATATTTGACCCTCTGTGTGTGATGACTTCATTCAGACTTACCTGATTGTTAATGCATCTTGTAAAGAGGTGTGGGTGTTGTGTAGCTATAGAACATTTTCCTTCCCAAATATCAGTTCAAAAAGCTATTTTTTTCTCCTGATTCATAACTAAATTTCCTAGAAATAGAGCCCAAATTATCTAAGTCTACAATAGCAGACCAAAAAGGAGAGTAACCTCTATGCTTGTTCCTATACTTCATTATAATTAAATTTTTCCAAATGCTCTCAAAGACAGTGTCATGATACTTCCACCACCATTCCATAAGGAGAGAAATATTCATGTTTCTAAGGTCCACTACTCTTAAGCCTCCAAACTCTTTTTTCATGAAAACTTTTTGCCAATTCACTAAGGAGTACTTCTTTCTATTCCCATTATGCCCCTGCCATAAAAACTTATTCCTATTTTTATCGATTTCTTTCCTAACAGACTCAGGTATTTTATAAACAGATAGTATATAAAGTGGGACAGCATTGAGCACTGAATTTATCATGGTTAATCGACCCCCAATTGATAGCATAGTCCCTTTCCAGGATTGTATCTTTTTATCAATCTTATTGACTACAAAATCCCAATCACTAACAGATAACTTTTTATAAGATATAGGTACTCCTAAGTAAGAAATAGGAAGTTTACCTTGCTTGCAACCAAAAATATTAGCTAATTCAGCACATCTATCTTCAGAAATATTGATTGGTATCATTTCTGTCTTTGCTAAGTTCATCTTCACCCCAGATATTGCTTCAAAGCCTAACATGGTCCAAAGAGTATATTCTACAATCCTATTATCTGCTTTGAGAAAAATTATAGTGTCATCAGCATAATGAATATTAGTTAAAGCTTTATTATCTAAACAACATGGGCCTAAACCTGTAATTATATTGAAATCCCTACTCTTTTTGAACATTCTACATAAGGTATCAGCTGCTAGATTAAAAAGAAAAGGCGACAGGGGGTCTCCCTGTCTAAGTCCTATTTTACACATGAAATAGTTGGAAACATGTCCATTCACATTTAAGCAAGTATGAGAACTATTGCAAAGTAAGAAAATCCAATGTCTCCACTTTGCACCAAAACCCCTATGCATCAACATTTCCTGTAAATAACACCAATTAACCCTATCATAAGCCTTTTCAAAATCTATTTTTATAAGAACACCCTCTTGTTTGGATTGCTTACATTCATGCATTACTTCATGAGCTATAACAATATTATCTAAAATAGACCTATTACACATAAAACCTGTTTGTACTGGATCAATCAAGGAGTTTATTACTTTCTCAAGCCTACAAGTAAGAATGTTAGAAATAATTTTAAGGCTACAATTAACTAAGCTAATGGGCCTAAAATTTTTGGCTAAAATACTATTTTTGTCCTTAGGAACTAAAACTATCATGGCCTTATTGAGCTTTGTTAATCTCAAATTTCCTTCAAAAAAAAGTCTGAACTAGAGTAAAGAGATCATATTGGACTAAATCCCAAAATTGTTGGTAGAAGGCAAAAGAAATGCCATCTAGACCTGGGGCACCAGTGGCATTTGAGTGAAACACTGCTTTGTAAATTTCATCTAAAGAGATAGGGAGTTCTAATTGAGCTTGTTGTGCATTACTAAGTTTATAGTTCTTGTCCCAAAAGGAAGAGTTCATAACCCCTCCTTGGATACCAGTAGTACCCAACAAATCTTTATAAAACTGAAACAAATGCTGCTCAATATGCTGTTGTCTATCCTCAATTTGACCATTTATGTCAAGCTGAAAAATAGTATTCTTTCTATTCTATAAGAAGCTACTTTATGGAAATATTTGGTATTGAGGTCACCCTCTTTGAGCCACTTATCTTTGGCTCTGTATTTCCAATACAATTCTTCTTCTAGATAAATCTTATCTAAGAGATCTTTAGTTTCTTGCCAAAGTTCTCTTTCCTGATCATTTAAATCCCTAAGCTCCTGAGTATGTTCTAAGTAATGTAGAGTCTCTAAAGCTAGTTTCTTCCTTTTCTTTTTATTACTCTCAAAGTTTCTTTTCCAGCCAGACATTTTATGTTTAAGATAGGTCATTTTGTTATGCCAGCTAGCCCCAATGTCAAATGCAAGAGGAACATCATGCCACCTTCTAGCTACAAGTTCTCTAAACTTAGGGTCAGCATGCCAGGTTGGATCATATCTAAAGATTGGAGGGGGGGCATTAACAGGAGCATTTGTACTCAATAAAATTGGACAGTGGTCAGAACCATACAATGAGAGGTCTTTTATGCTGCAATTTTTATACAAGTTATCCCACTGCAAATTATAGAGAAATCTGTCAAGAAGAACAAAATTATGTCCATTGGTCCAAGGGTACTTTCTAGTTAGAAGTTTGTATTCAAGTAACTCATGGGTGTTGATGAATTGGTTGAATTTTCTACTAATCCTATAATTGAAATTGGTACCACTTTTTTTCTCTTTATACCTAAGTGCATTGAAGTCCCCTCCTAGAAGCGAGGGGCCATGCCAATCTGTCCTAATTTTGTTCAATTCTGTCCAAAATTCTTGTTTTCTATTATACAAGATAGGTCCATAAACTACAGTAAAAAGAAACTCACATCTATCTTGTCTATTTAAAACATGAACAGAGATAGAGTATTTATGTTTATAAGCCTGAAGTATCTCTACCTTATCACTATTGCAACCAACCAAGATGCCTCATGATCTCCCTATAGAGGGGAGGAAATCCCACTTAACTATCCTATCAGAAAGATTCCTAAGTATTCTACTGGTAAAATTTTCTTTTTTTGTCTCTTGTAAAGCTGTCACATTAAGTTAGTTGTCTCTAATAATGTCAAAAATAAGTTGTCTTTTGAAAGGGGTATTCATCCCTCTAATGTTCCAAGTTAAAATATTCATGAGATCAATAGCTGCCCCATTTGGTTGTCTAATTGTACTACGGTTTTCCTACTCCTACTTGACCTAGCCTTATTTTTAACATCTACTAATATCTGCTTAAAAGAAACCCTAGGCATAGACTGCATCATAGTAATTATCCCATCTCTCTTTGAGAGGTTAGCACCTAATACTATGTCATACACATAGAACAAATCAGCTATTTCTTCCTTAGTTAACCTATGAAAGGGAAAATTTTACAAAATGGAATCACCTGTGGTCTTCTGTTTAGTGTCATGTCTCTTCTGCACTCTAGCTTTTGCCTTGCTCATTGTAGAGGTAGACAACCCTTGTACTCGTATTCTGGTGCTTCTTCTAGGTAGCTGCTGGAACTGCACAGTAAGAGTTTGCTGTGTGTTCACTGCCTTGCCTGTCTTTGTATAATCATCACTTCTCTCATCCTCTAGAGATAAGGAGAGAGCAGTGTTGCTGTGACCATCCTCAATGAGATGCAGTATATTCGCATCCCCTTCATATCCTGTTTCACTATTCTCCAGCACGGAGAAGCTGTTGTGTGCGGTGATTGTTATGTTGAAATATGATGCCGCAGAAGATCGTATCCGGGATCGGATGTATGGCATGGATAGACACGGGTTGTGCCGCATAAGATCGTGTCCTGGATCGGATGCATGGCACCGACAGAAAAGGATAGTTCTAACCTTATTTGGAAGCATCTCAAAGAAGATGAAAGAATCCTTGGAGATATTTCAGAAAAGGAAAGAATATGCACAAAGAAGGTGATGACTGATTGTTGAGAATCTGATTAGATTATCTGAATATGTGATCAGATATTCTTCTATTTCTTATCCGATTGTGTCTTGAGGAATAAGTTATTGTTTTTTTATTTATTCATCTTCTCTCATTGTGTTGTATCGACTCAGATTATTCAGAAAATAATAAAAATAGTGTGCGTGTGTGTGGAGGACGTAGGCACCGAGTTGGTGCTGAACCTCATTAAATCTTGTGTTCACTTTTATTTGTGTGTTATCTTTGTTCTTGATTGATTACTGAGTTCATTATATCGACACTTTCAGGGGCACGGTTCGTGTACAGATGGCACTCGGACCGTGCCTCCCTCGACCTACCTGATGAAGAAATTATTCCGCTGCAACGACTGACGATATTTTAACATGTTATACACCTAGTCACGGTGTGCAACATATTTTAGTACTTGTATTATACCATTATAGCACCTAGTCACCGTGTGCAACATGTTTTAAATGCTAATTAACTCCTCAAATGACTGTTAAGCAAAGTTAAACCAGCAGTTAACCAAGCCGTGGTGTTGATTGGTGTTTCCATCTCCTTGGTTCAAATTGATTACAATTGAACATCTAGGATCAATTATAAAACCTCAGTGATACTGTATAAACCATCAATTTCGGTTTTCACCCATCCAATTCACTTAATTTCAAATTTCTCTTTGCTGCTGCTCAAAAGTTTTCCTTCAAATTAACCATCCAAGAGTTCACAATTGGAGACGGAGTTGATACCGCTGAGTTCTCCATGTCGAGAGCTTTTAATCGGTACCAAGAACGCCGGAAACGGTGACGGTAATCGCCGGAGCCAACTCCTGTCAGAGACGGGGTTCCCTCCTCTCCAACTTCCTTCGTTTTCTTTTGTTTTCTGTTGAGTGTGGGGCCCAGGGACGAGAGCTATCTGCGCGTGCCACTTGTAAGGAGACTGAGCGTTGAGGAGTGAGGTCAGATAGAGGGCCAATAGACGCACGCCATCTGTCTGGGATTCTCTCGGACAGGCGGTACCAAGGTTGAGAGAATGAGAGAGGAGCCACGGAACTGCTCCTTTGGAGTATTTTCACAATGGGCCGCAACTTCTTCCTTTTTTTTCATCTTCACATTTCTTCACCGTTGGGCCTCATGAATAATTGTTATTTGTTTTACTTCATACACGAGCTCAATTCCTTGGTTTCTCATTTCCAATTTAATCTCTTTTTTCTATTTGGCACACCATGGCATTGGTTCCATTTTATTCACTTAATATGGCATCTTTAGTGTAATTAAAGATATTCAATAATCTCGCAATGATGGAGCTGTCTATTTCTCCAATTTTCATTAAATTCCATCCGCCGACATTGTTGGAGTTGTGTCCTAAAAGTCAATATTTAATGACTTAATTTATTAGTTTATGTTATTGATGATATTTAATCATTTGTTTCTAAAGTTTATTACTGACAGATCATTCAGGTTGAGGATCTGAATTGTAGATCTCTGTGGATCATTAATTAGAATGACAGTAATAAATCTAAATCGTCCGTAATCTTGATAATTAACAAGGAACATTAATTATCATAAAAGATTAGTATGCAAGTTAAGTGATGATTAAGTTCTACAAATCATAAGTAAGGAGTTACCAACTTGATTGCATATGTGTATGTTATTAGAACATAGTACATGACATGACCCAATGAAATAAACATTTAGATTGTGTTATGTGTCATTGTTTATTTCATATGAGTTTGATTCTAAGTTTGAGATGGCTCAACTTTTTCACATGAGGATAGGTTCAATAAATATCGTCTACCGTTGATTCCTGATTAGGGCTGCTATACGGACTTTATTTATGTTCTCTTGAATTGTGCGGGAAAAAGTTGTTCATCAAGAAAATCGTATGTCCCTCATTAGTATACCTAGTGAGTGATGATATCTGTTTGGGTCCTTTGATGGAGTTGGATCGTATGCGCGCAACTAAGCGATCAATTCTAGAACACATTTGAGATTTGAATGTTATGATAGTTAGATTTGTTAGGGTAACTATATTAAATAAATTATTGAACAATATTGTATTAACAATATTTTATCCGCTGAATATATATCAAAGAGTGCAATACTTCTTACTGATTGAAAGCACAACCTAGCTGGTACTAGTTAATTATGTATCGTTTCTCTGTTTTTTTTTAATGAAAAGTTGTCTGCTGCTCCGAAGGAAAGAATAAAGTTTGTACGCTCCCTCATTCTACTTCCTGGGCTTAGTCCTCTTTTGGATCTGTTTTTTGCCGAAAGAAAAAGAGGGAAAGCAACTTTCATTTCGTATAATTTTATTTTATTTTTTTTAAGAAAAGGCTATCTAGTGATTGATCATTTCGAATAATTGTAGTAGTAATCGTTTCACACATTTAAGAAGATTGGTTTGTGAATATTTTGAATTACTGCTATAAAATCCGTAATTAGTCGTGACTAGCGTTGCTAATACATTTGAAATTAGACCTTAATCAATGCCCAGTTAATTTTGAAATTCGGCTCACATGCATATATTCGACACCGCTCAATAAGAAAATTGGAATTCATAAATATTATGAACTGTAACTGAAAACTACATTAACCCTCTAGCTAATTGAGTTAACTTTTCAAAGCAACAAAAATTGCAAATACTAATATACTATCCCTTGAGAAGCTCAAGAGCTTTAACAAGCACCGGTTCAAAACTAGTCACGTTAAGCCTCACATCTTGCTCCAACCAATAGTACTTCTGCCGATCCTGCCAACCTGTTTCAGCTACTGCTTCGGGATCTTTTACAGCTGGGTGGTCCCACCCATACTTATCCAATAATGAACTCTCTTCGGCAGTTATAGTGTAGTCTAGTGTCCTCAGCTTCATCTCTTGAGCTGGTCGGTCATAGTACCCGTGTGCCGCATTGTTCATGTGGCTCCCTCCCAACGGTATCACTTGTATCATCACTGCATTTGTCCTGAGGAACACCATGTTGGTAAGCCCGGCACCGTGTATGCCCATTAACACATCACATGAGTCGACTAATTTTGACAGCTCGGTCAAGTTGTCGCTCTTTTTTGGCTCGACTTGTAAAACCTGTCCATCCGACAAAATGTTGAGTTTTTTACCATGCGTTAAGGAATTTATTTTTCGTTTTTGCAAAGGACAACATAACAATTCTTGTTGGTAGACAGACCTCAAAGCCATTGTTTGTGATGATATCCACTACCTCCTCTTGATTAAGAAACTTTCTACTTGTTGACCTCAAAATAAGCATTAGCCTTGGCTTCTTATCCAAATGGGGATCCGTCCTGTATGGTATTGTAATGTCCCTTGGTAGTGAATAAACATTTCGAACATACAATCTGAATTTGAACATATCAAACCTATCAAAAGCTCTGTCTGGATCAATTCCAAAGTCTCGATGGTTCAGAAGACCAACCATCATCTAGGGGTAGCAACGGACTTCTTTGTCTTGATCAAAATTTATGATCTCGTAACGAGTAAGATCCTTTAAAATCAGACTGTGCTTGTCAATAAACCCTTGATTGTAGCTGCTTATCATAAATTGGACCTCACGGTTAAATGGTTTTGAAGCAAGGAAAAGAGGAATTAACACATCAGTGAAGTCATGCCAGATGTTACCAGATGGACCGCCCAAAGAAAGCAAAATAGCTGGGTTGTTGCTAAAGACAGTGCAATCTGGTGCATCTTGTGGGCCCCTTAGCTGTTTCACTGTCACATAATTGATGAAGTATGTGTACATTTTTTGCGAATAGGGGTTTATGCTCCATTCTTGTTCCTTTGGGACAAGTGTGTGCACCAGAGGAATGAAAAAGATGCTGGAGCTGTTATATCCTTTGGTTCGAACATCACCAGTCATATTACAAATGTCGCTACGCCAATCTGAGTAGTCACATATTGCTTTTGATGGAATTGATTCTTCATGATTTTCACTAGCATCATCTATATGCAAATTAGAATAGGATTGAAAATTATGTCAATATGTTTTACAATCCAAAGATCGTCATTGTATTAAGTGCATGCAATAATGATATAAATATGTTAGTGTTAATTAATTTAGATATGATTCCACTATTCTATCGTATCTTGAACAAACCAATTATTAAAGTATCTACAAGTGCACAAGCAACTATTTTCAAAATAATAACAGAGAAAAGGCCAAAGTTTGTAACCTTGTATGTCGTAATTTGTACTCCCTTTCTCGGACTTGTCTTTTTGGCTTGGCTGTTGCTCGGTCCCTAGTAAATGCGTACAACATACACAATCGAATGTAGTCAATTATTGAATGATTCAAAAACAAAGATAAAGGACAATAAAGACAAAGGTAACTCAAAAGAACAATTCGCAGAGAACAAATCAAATATCCCATTAGTTGGCCTATCTTTATCAGCATCACTTTCGGTGTATATATTAGCACTAGAAGCACAAATTTTTCTTACAGATGTCTGCTTCACCTATCTTCCTGAAGGGACAAAATGTTGAATACTTAAGAAAGAACATAACATTAAATTAGATGTTATTTATATCATAACAACATATAGCAACATATATTTTATATGAGCTGAAGGTAACTTCATAAAACAATAGGAACTGAAACTTATATTTAGCCTAGACTCTGCTTAAGACTAGTTAGGTTTTTAATTTTTAGCTCCTATTAATTAAGCAGACAAGAGAATTCCAAAAGGGCAACAAATAAAATTTGCACATTTTGTACGACTTGGTTGTTTGTGGATAAAGGTTTGTATTTTGCATCTATGTATATAAATAATGAATGCAAAAAGAAAGGAAGAAAAAGTACGAAATGAAGAACATAAAATACTAAAAATAAATAAATGCATTTAAAAAAAAAGAGAGAATGGAAAAAAAAAAAGGCTTACAAAACACGAGTATGGATAAGAAGTTGGAAAATGGAAGGAGAAAAGAGTGTTTTAATTAATTGGAAGAAAACCAAATGTTCCATTTGATTTACTGTTTTCTTCCATCTTCTTCCCTAAAAAGGGTTTGGAGAAAAAAAAAAAGAAACTTGCAATAAGTAAGTACATGAAAAAAAAAAACATAAGCAATCAAATAAATAAGCAAAGAAGGAAAACTACTCCATAGATGAGTGCTAGAATTCTACTTACAATTTAATTTTAAGCTGCCAAGGCCGAAAGTTTGAGGCGTTGAGTGAAACATAGCAATTAACAAGCAGCTGACTATAAGCAGCAAGAGAAGGAAGCGAATCTCTTTCCCCAATTCCTTTAATAGCTTCATCTCTAACACAAGCACCTCAGTTATACTAAGGTAGTCTCTCTTTTATGCCTATAATGAAAGGGAGTTTTTTTTTTTGGATACACTAAGACAGAGGCTATCTTATAATGAAAGGGAGTTGCACATCTCATTCAATCCGGATCCCGTGGCGCGCGACACGGGTGTTGCGCGTCTCACGAGCCGTTCCAAATGTGTTGCGCGCCTCACGAGCTGTTCGATTTGGATCTGACGGTCAATTTTTTTCGGGCCTTACAATCCGAGAAAAAATAGGGGCCATCTAATTTGGATCTGACGGTTCGTGAGCCGCGCTACACCCGTGTCGCGTGCCACCAGATTCCGATTTTCATTAGGATGGATACTCCTTGTTGTGGGGCCCAGAATTGATATGACGGCCCATTTAATCCTTGACAGGACCAGTTCTAGTCGCTCTAATTCAAACCCAATCTGGATCCCTCTTCTCCTAAAACAGTCTCAACTCAGATCAGATCAGAAGTCTTTCAATTTCTTTTATTTCTTTTGTTGACGTATGTTCACAAGCCCGCTCATACACACTCTCAACCAGAAATTCCAGCTGGAAATGCAATTCAAACCTGGTCTCCTTGGAGCCAAGACAATGCTTTAACCAGCTACTCTGCGGTAGGCAATATTCACTATCATAATTTTCATGGCTTAAATATTTTGTCGTGTGTGATTTTGCGACGTCGATATTTTCTGCCATAGTCATGTTCTATAACAAATGTTGATATCAATATAATGATCAATCAAAATATTGAATTGCAATTATAGAATCGATCGATAATAGTACAATTTTCATATTGATATCAAAAAATTAATGATCAATTTAAATATTAAATTCGAAATAGGGAAAAAAAAAAGAATCAGACTTTTAAAATCAGGGCATGGGTGAACCGGAGGTAATTTCATGCCTAGGATTTCATGACATTGAAAAAAATTTAAGTTCCTCCTCGAATTTCAAGGGCATACGTTGGGTCTGTATGACAAATACTTTAACGGAGATTTATTCTGTTTGGGGGGGCGTTCGGATAGCCTAAGAATAAAATGAGATTAGCTATTCGGACTAAGAATATTATTCTTAAACGATCAAGTGTAAGTTTTTGGAGATCTAGAGTGTTATTTTTAAGTACTACAATATCCGGAATAAATTTTAAGAGAATATCTATATGGCATACTAATGTACTGGAGTTTTGGTGCATATTGATTCAAACTTTTCGATCCATTTAAAAATGACCGATCCAACCTGTCCAATATGATCTCCGTATTGAAATATCTTTGCCGACCAAATTTTACATTTTTTTTTTAAATTTGTTAGTATTTTTTATGATTTTTAAAAACTATTATTTTTGAACAGTTAAGAAAAAAAAATAGATTAATGATTTTCTAAAATTTAGAAAAATAGTAAAAGAATTCAAAAAAATAAAAATTTTGGTCGGCAAAGAGATTATAATACAGAGATCATATGAGACGGTTTGGATTGATAATTTTGAAGTAGATCGAAGAGTTTAGATCAATATGCACAGAAGCTCCGGTACATTAGTATGTTTTATTCCAAGGATGTTTGGATCATCGTTTTAATCCAGATTAAAAAGTAGTCATAATAACTTCTTAATCCTCATTAAGAAAATGATTCAAACACACTAGGAATAAAAAAATATTCCGGATATTGAACCACTTAAATATAGCACTCTAGATCCAAAAGACTTAATTTTGATCGTTTAAAAATTATATTTTTTACTCCAAATAACAAATTCTAATTTTATTCTTAAATTATCCAAACACAGCCTTTGGATTATTATTATTATTATTTCTTTTTTTGTTCTTGTAGTTGTAGTTTCGAACTAAGTTCGAATGTAGCAATAGTGATGGTTAAAAGTTCATACTTTTAAACAATAAAAATCCCTCTATTGCAAATACAAATTTGAGATATGTGATTGAAAAATATAGTGATGAGACTTTAAAGTTTGGTTTTTTAAATCAAGGTCCGAAATTCTAATTCAGATTTAATTAATTTTGACACTTTTTTAGTTTCAATTTTTGACAATAATTTTATTTTTCAAGTACAAAATTTTTAATTGTCAGTTTGTATATTTACTTTGCCGGCGGAAGGAGTGTCAATTCATCATCAAATATAAAAATATGAATGTAATTAGATAAAGATGACCTTTCTAATGCTACATCTGAGCTGCCTAGGAGAGCAAAAGGTGCCATTGATCGAGTGTCACAACTCACAACTCACCTCTTAGATAGCCACTATCTAGTATATCTAAAAAAAAACTCACAACTCACAACTCACAAAGTGATCTACAAGAAAGTGATCTGTTGTACGATTAATACAGTTTGTCGTATCGAACATAAAACTATAACTTGGAGAATAAATTCAATTCATTGCAAAGAATCCAAGCTCTTTTCCCAAGTCCGATATTTTCATCTCTATGCTTAATTACAACTTACAAAATGTCATTACTCTCTTCTTGAAACTTTTATATGCCCCTGTTTTATAGCTCTGTTTATTTGCAGAAAAATGATGGCTTAGCACTCTTCCCATCTTATGAAAACTTCTAATTATGGGTGTGTTCAATTGATCTTGGATTCTTGGGTCCAATTGAGCGAAATACGAAAGCCCGGAACTATTTCGGGTGCAAACGCAACTCCATTTCAACCGTTCATCGTTTCGTTTTGTCCATACGAAACGATTAACGAAGCTATTTTCTATTTTATTTATTAAACAAAACTGTTCTCTTTCATTTTGTTTATTTTCGTTTAATCGTTTATGTCATTTTTTAATGTATTTTTGATGTATTTTCATAAGTATTTATGAACAAATTTTGATTAATCGGGAATACTGCAATATTGAACTGGTTGGTTATGCATGCGAAATAGTAAAATAGGTATAAAAATTAATTGTCAAAGTAGTGAATCGAACACAATTACAAGAAAAATAGAAAAACAGGTATAAAAATTAATTGATAAAAAATTGATTAATTCTATCGTCTTTTGAACCATAACGGTTAACACAAATATATTATGTTTCGTGTCTTAAACGAAACAGTTAACCCAAGAGTTTAATTTTGTGATCATTATGCACCCTACATATAATATATACTTAATAATTACGTTCATTCAATGTATGGATATATTTTCATTTGAAAAAAAAATTATTATTCTTTTCTTAACCGATAATCAATAAAGAATGTTAGCGATAGTAAAAGTACAGTGATATGGCAAATAATATACTCTATTAAAAAATTATTAAACAAAATAGATATTTGGTCTCAAATAGAAAA
Source organism: Rhynchospora breviuscula (assembly GCA_027562975.1). Taxonomy (NCBI): domain Eukaryota; kingdom Viridiplantae; phylum Streptophyta; class Magnoliopsida; order Poales; family Cyperaceae; genus Rhynchospora; species Rhynchospora breviuscula. The sequence goes on from CM050401.1 coordinate 39,768,765, forward strand.
TAATATTGATTAACATATCAAATATTTTTTGTAACTAGACTTGTCTTTTATCTCTCTGATATTACTTCAGCTACTATCTATTTCTAATAATTATTAGAAAGAAGATCGATAATCAAGTTCATGACTATATAATTTTTATTTGAAACGAAGAGTCGGTAAACTTATATGGTGATGTACATCTAGTCATCAATTAAACCATATTTAAATAATCAATGGCTAAAACATATATGATAAACTAACTGTTTAAATTTTGGTCTAATTATTTATACATAGGGCTGTACAACGGGCAAGTTTGCAATTTTTTACCAATATTTCAACCCAATCCAATTATACCGGGTTAAAATTTTTCTTTAGTTGACCCATGCGTAACCCAACCCAACCCATATAAATTTATATCTACGGGTTTTTACGGGTTTCCGAGTTAAACGGGTTTTAATTTATATGATACATAAATAAAATTTGACAATAACTAACTACGCGGTATTTTAAATACATGTGACAGCTAACTACACAATATTTGAACACTCATCTTGATTTTGCACAGTGGTCTTTATATAGTTCCTACTTTTATCATACAATTGCAAAATTTAGTTTAAGTGAGTACGTAACAAAAAGAATCAGATTTCATTTCAGCAATGTAACGCAAAGAACTTACCTAAACAAATGACAGTAAAGCAAAGCAAGTTGCAGCGAAACAATCTGGAAAGGCAAAATAAGATAGCATGATTTAATTAAACAAGTCAAATAAGTTGCAGCGAACAATAATAATAAATAAATTATACTGTATTCATTATTGTCCCTCGACAACCTATAAGAAAATTTGAGAAAATATTTAGTTAAACAACCAGGTCGGGTACAAAATGGGTTATCAAAACGAATTATACGACCCAACCCAATACAAACGGTTTGTCAAAAGTAAAACCTAAACCAACCCGATAATGTCTAAACCCGTTTAAAAACGGATCGGGTCGGGCAGGTGAAACGGGTCGGACAGGTTTCATTCTTTTCTGTATAGCCCTATTTATACATCTGATACCTTTAATAGGGACGTGAATACTGATTTATTTTAAAACTTTTTAATTGGGCCGTTTGTTTTGCTTCCAATTTGGTTGCGTCAAATCTAGTTAAGCATGTTTTCTTCTTTCTTCAGAATTTTTTTTTTGAAATACCATTTTACTACGGAGCTGATATGCACTATCCAAAAAAAAATCATCCAAATCATTCAATCATTCTCTGCGCATCACCCTCTCTCTCTGCGCCCTTCCTTTTCTACGCATCGCCATCTCCCGTGCCCTTCCTTTTCTGCACGCTGACTTCTCCCCTCCCTTCCCCTCCCCTCACCTCTTCTCTTCCCACCCTCCCTCTCTTTCCTTTCCTTTTTTCCTCTCTACGCCTTCCCTCTCTTTTATATCCTTCTTTACTCTTGTTTTCTTCTCCTTGCCTTCGTTTCTTTTCTCTTTTCTGATTTCTTCTCGACTCCTCTCTTTCCTTATCTCAGCTGCAACTAACTGAATAGTTACAATTATAAGATGATCTTTTATAGTAACAAACTGAACAGTTATAATTACAAGATAAACCTCTATTGTATTTAATAAAAACACAAATAAGATAATCTCTTATTGGAACTAAATGAACATTTATAAATATAAGATAATCGCTTAGTAGTACTAAGTAATCAACTACATGACAATCCTTTCCTCTTCCTATCTCATTTAGAGAATCTTATTAAAATGATCACTCATTACAACTAACTGAACAATTACAACCACAAAAATAATCTTTTTATTTTTTTAATAAATATACTAATAAAATAATCTCTTGTTGCAACTAAATGAACATTTGTACATATGAGATGATCATTTATCATTTGTTGTATCTAATAAATATTCTTATAAAATGCACCATTATTATAACTAACTGAACATTTACATCTATTAGATACTCACTTAGTAATACTAACTGAGTAAACATTAATTATATACTCATTGTTTATAACAAATCGAGCATTTATGCATATTAAATAAAAAAAAAAAGAGGAGCAGGAGAAGGAGGAGAGAGGGAGGAAGGATGGAAGAGGGAGATAAGTACTGAAGTGAGGAAGGGAGATGGAGGGAAGATGCACTTAAGGAAGATAGAAGAGGTGCGCCTAAGTGAAGGAAGGGGGAGGGAGGGGAGACGTGGTCTGGAAGGGAAGGGAGAGAGGGGGCGCGCTGGGTGAGGAGACGCGCATTCTGAGGGAGCGACATGAATTAAATCACGTGGATGGAGAGGTGACTCTGGGTGAGGTGGATGGTTTGGATGATAAAAGAATGGACAATAAATAGTAATTACCATTTTACTAAGCCCTTCGACACGGAGGAGAGTTGTATTGAATCCACAACTCAACGAAAAGAGATCAATAAAAATATTTCCTCCATTGAATAATCAAATTTTATAAATCGAACTACTTTAATTATGATAACTTATTCTAGTTAGGCTAAAATTTATTTATAAAGTGATTATTATTTTATTTAAAATGAAACCCAAAGCTGTATACATTATTTGATTTTATTGGGACTAATGTGGGATCATTAAATAAAACAATCTATAATTTCAAAAATATGCTGCAGTAACTCACGTTGTAACTTGCATGACGCTAATCAATGACTGTCAAGACTTTTGGGGGAGAAAAAAATTAATGCTTATCCATTCTGTATTTCTGTTAAATTGAGAATTAGTGGACTGAAGATGGGCTGGGTCAATTCAACGCGTGCTCATTAAATTCCCATTTATTAATGTCCTTATTCTAAGATAAACCAATTTAAATATCTTTCAGTAAATATATGGATGGTGCACAGCAATCCCAAAATATCGTTCTATTTGACAGCCTCTTTTTTTTTTTTAATCTACAATTTATCTTGTTTGACCTCCTTCAGAATAGTGATAGTTCAAAAATCCTTGGCCCTTGACCCGTCCTTTGAAAGACCGTCTTAAAATCTGGACCGGACCGGTCCTTCGAAGGTCTTACGACGGACAAGGATCTAGAAGGGCCGGATTTTGAAAGGGCCAGATTTAATTTTTTTCAAAGACGGATATTGAAGGGCCGGATCCGACCTAGCTCTTCAATCATAGGAACCATTTGATTATGATGACACAATAGAGATTAAAATACTATTGAAAAAAAATTAAATGTTGGTATTATTTTAGAAGGACTAGAAATACCAAGAATCTAAAAGGACCGAATTTTCGAAGGACCGGTCTCATATTTCAAAAAACAAACCCGTCTAACCCGATCCATCTCAATCATTTTTATCAACCCGGTCCGATCCGGCCTTTCTATCAAACCCGTTAAGTCCGGTCCTTTGAAATCCGGCCCAGCCCTTTTGCCTTTCACTACTTCAGAATATTGGAATTTGGAAAGAGGAAACAGCTATTATTTCTATTGCAAGTTGTCGAAGACATCGCGCCTCGAACTGAAGGCTCCGTTACAACCGTGTTATAATGCGCCTTCTTTAAAATTTCGGCGTCAGAATTTATTCAACTCAAAAGGTCAAAATAATTCACAAAGGTTGGGGATTTTGATTCCTTATGCCCAAAACAAGTTGAGAATTTTAATTATTTTGGTTGCATGTAACTTGAGTTGTAGGAGTGGGTTTTTTATATTTTGTAACTTATTGTCATACATTCAAATATTTCACATGAGGCATATAAAGTTAGAGGCGTCTGGTTATAAATTGATGCATAACTTATGGTTGCATAAGTTTATGTCATGGCTATTTGGTTTTGATATAGATGGATGAATAACTTATGATAGCATAAGGTATCATCATCATCATCATCATCATCATCATCATCATCATCATTATTATTATTATAAATAAATTTAATAGGGAGGTAATATTTTAAAATACTAAATTTTATTTTCTATTTCTTGATAAGTATCATTGAATTTAAATTTTAAATTGATAATTAAATTGATTATTATAATAAAAATTAATTTTTAATAAATAAAATAATAAATAACTATAGTAATAAAAATGTAATTATCATTGTTATTATTAAGTAGTAATCACAAAATCAATGATAATAAAAATACTATAATAATAATTCGAATTATTTTAATTAAACTTAATGTATAATAATAGGATAATTATAATTAGAACATAATAATATTATTAAAATAATTTGTTTTGTCATGTAGTTTGAAAAATTATTATTATTAATTTATTTATGTTATGTGGGTCCATCAACTTAACTTATGACACCTATTTTGATTGCAAAAGTTATGCATCTTATGCAAGGTTGTGCAAGGTGTGTTTGGTGACATAAAGATGCAAAATTAAAGTTATGCACCCTCTATATCACAACCACACACCCCATAAATCCCTAAAATTAAGCAGGCGACGACCCCTTCCCTTTGCCTTGCCTATAAATACACTAATTTGTAGCAAAAAATGACAAGTTTTAAAAAATTCGAAAAAATTAGTAAAAAAATTTCAAAAATTGTAAAATTTTGTTTTCTATGAGATTTCAATATATAGATTGGATTGCCCTTCCCTTTGCCTATAAATATACTAATTTGTAGCAAAAAATGACAAGTATTAAAAAAATAATAAAAAATAATAAAAAAATTTCAAAAATTGTAAAATTTTATTTTCTATGAGATTTCAATATATAGATTGGATTGGTTAATTTAGATTTGTCAATTTGCAGAATTACCAATCAAACGGTAGTGGTGCACGGAGCCCTCTATGCATAATGGTTCACAATAGATATTATATATTATATATATGAGGAAAGTTCTGCTTCCAATATTTTGGTTGACCCCAGATGCCAACATTTTGCTTTTAAGCTATTTTTTCAAATTTTAAAATTCAAACGTTTAATCCAAACCGTTAATCTTGTTTAGTTTAATGAGCGATGCGTTTTCATATAAGTTTTGTAAATTTTGAAATTTATTTTGATGCTCAATCAAAATCTAAAACATGAACGTATTAAAACAAATCTATCATCGTAAACAAGGTTTGTTTGTTTTTCTATCTATTGATCGAGTATCATATAAATTTTTAAATTTACAAAACTTATATGAAAACACATCGCTCGTTAAACTAAACAAGATCAACGATTTGGATTAAATGCTTGAATTTTAAAATTGAAAAAATAACTTAAAAGTCAAATGTTGGCATTCGAGGGCAACCAAAATATTGGTAGCGGAACCTTCCTCTGTATGTATAGATAGAGTTTTGCTATGGTGAGTTGCAATAAAAACTCCTAAATCTATTCAAAATGACCAATCTAAACCGTCCAATATGATTTCTCTATTGTAATCTCCATGCAGACCAAATTTTACATTTTTTCAAAATTTTTAAGTATTTTTTTGAAATTTTAGAAAATCGTTAATCTAATTAGTTGTGAACCATTCAAATAGCAGTTTTTAATAATCCAAAAAAAATACTTAAAAATTTTGAAAAAATGTAAAATTTTGTCTACATGGAGATTTCAATAGGGATCTATGAAGCTGGCAAATCAAGAACGGAATGTATAATGGAATGAAAAGACATTTTGTTTTCTGAAACGGAACGGAAAACAGAATGGCCCATTCCGTTGCCGTTGGACACATTAAACAGGCCTAGTTTTATCTCTTTTCATTTTCTTACCTACTTGCAATTAAAGAATTATATCACGCCACTGTCAATTTTGTCTAAACAAATTAAAGAATAATTAATATCGATTTCATTGATCGATGTATGAGTTTTCCAGCTCAAATGTCATGTTTAACAATGACTTCTAAAGTAAGCATGAGTTTTAATGATCTATGAAGCTGGCAAATCAAGAACGCAGTACTAATCGAGGTTTTAATTATCTCTCTTCATCTCTTTGTCTACATGCAATTCTAATAACAAGATCAATTTTAATGCGAAAATCTGCACATGCTAGCTAGGGAGTAGGGACATCTAAAGAATGTTTAAATCTCGTTTGATCGTAACTGTAATAATGCAGTTGACTTGCCAAGAATAATTTGAAAGTCATCTCCAACACAAAATTGTTTTGTGTTAGAAAAATTGTCTAATAATCAATTTTATCTTACAAACTATTATTAATGGCATCAGTACATAGAATTCATTATTTAGATAACATGAGCGTTAAATTTGATAAAATTTTTACAATGATATTATTAGTAACCAAATATGATAAAACTGTACTATTGATTTGCAATTGTCATTTTAATGACCAACTTATTTTGAAATTGTACCAAATCGATACAAGATCCATCTAGCTAGGCCATGCATAACATGCTTATAACATTATTTTTATTAATTTTAAAGGGTATATACATCCCAAATTTAGTGTCGATGTCTGTTTAGATGGACAAGTAGTACCAATGAAAGACATCTTTCGATATTTAGAGTCGATGCTGCAGAGCGATGGCGAGATAGATGAATATGTTAGTCATAGGATAAGATCAGGGTGGGTGAAATGGTGGCAAGTATCAGATGTCTTATGCGATAAGAAAGTCCCACATAAGCTAAAAGGCAAGTTTTATAGGACAACGATTAGACATACGATGTTGTATGGCGTCGAATGTTGGACTACTAAAAGACGACATGTCCAGAAGATGAGTGTAGTAGAGATGCGCATGTTGCGGTGGATCTGCGGACACACGAGGAGAGACCGGATTAAAAATAATGACATACAAGATATGATTGGGGTTACACCAATAGAGAAGAAGCTGACTCAACATCGCTTGAGATGGTTTAAACATATCCAACGTAGGCCTCCTGAGGCACCAGTGCGTAGCGAAATTCTTAACCATTTAGAAAATATACAGAGAGGTAGAGGGAGACCAAGATTGATATGAGAAGGAGCGGTAAAAAGAGACTTAAAAAAAATGGAACGTCTCTAAGGAGTTCATAACCGATAGGAGTGCATGGAAGTTAGCAATTCATGTACCGAAACCATGACGTACGAACCTAGGGGTATGAGTAATGCCATAGGTTTGTAGGTCACTTTATTGGATTTCGGTTGAGGTGTAGGTTTCTACTATCACTATTATTTTTATTATATATATTATTTAGTATTGCTATTATTGTTATGATGAGGATTCCGGTGCCCACAATTTGAATACCCCAAAACTCATTTTTTGGTTACTTTTACAAAATATAAAATTCAAATTTCAAATCTAAACCGTTGATCTTATTCGATACAACTAGCGATGCATTTTCATATAAATTTTATAAAATTTTATGTTTATTTGATACTTGATCAAGAGATTGAATATTGAACGAATCTAGTTAAATATGATAGATTAATTCTAATTTGTTCATATTTTAGCCTCTTGATGAAGTATCAAATAAATTTCAAAATTTATAAAACTTATATGAAAATGCATCGCTCATTATATCAAATAAGATTAACGGTTTCGATTCGAAGTTTGAATTTTATATTTCGAAAAAATTATAAGAACTCAAGTTCTTGTGCAATTTTAATTTTTATTACTAATTAATATCTAATTAAGTATGCACTACAATAGATTTAGTAATTAAGCATCAAGCACATATGAGAAAAGGGAGGAATCAATATACATCTTCCAAACTTATAATTGGAAGGCTCGATCCGATTATTAGAAATCGATGGCGTGCCTCCAATCGCCTCCTCATTATCGACCTCGAGTCCACCAAGGAGATTAACCAATCTCCTTCCTTTGTGCTAGCAAGGAAGAGAGAAGAGCTAATCCACCTATCATCTTCTTCATTCAATTAACAACTTTAATTATGAAGAGAGGTGCTCAACACATGAGCTAAAGAGAGTAAGGGAGAGAGCAAATGAAGAAGAGAACTAGCTCTCTTCCTTTGGGAAAGCGGCGGCCAAAGAGGGATGCAAGAGGGAGAGAAGAGATTAGGGTTGGAGGCTCCAAATAAATGGTCTTTATATAGAGCTCTAACCCGACCTACTCAATTACACCAATTACCATTATGCCACTCTATTAGGCCGGCCTCCTTGAGGACCTATATAGGCCACTCAACACACTTATTTAATCTCTCATTAGACACATTAAATCACTTATTTAATGGGCCTTTTAATTGCTTTCTATTTGGGCTCAAATAGACTATTAGATAAAAGCCTATACTTTTAATTTAATTCTCTTAATTAAATTAAAGTATGTTGAACAAAATTAATTATCAACATATTGATAATAATTTTAGGATTAGCATATGCATTATTTTATTTCTAAATGATCCCCTTGATTTAATTAATTATAATGATTCGCAACGGTATATAATTAATTAATCAACTTTTCATATTTTCACTGCATTCACTGTTGCGAATTAATAAATAATACACTGCATGGTTAAAGTCCTATTTGTGTGACCAAGTAGTATCTAGCAACACATTATGATTTCCAATTAATATAAATATTATACTGCTACAGTATTTCAATCCTGCATAAAAAATAAAAATATTTATTTATTTTGATTCTTATGTTACATGATATCACTGTATAATCCAAGATATGAATGTATCATTTTTGCAAATTATACATTACTTGATATTAGAGATGATCGTCTAGTTTGTATGAATACGATCCAACTCCATCAAGGGGCGCCCAAAAGATATCATCACTCACTAGATATACTAATAAGAGACATACGATTTTCTTGATGAACAACTTTTCTCCGCACAATTCAAGAGAACATAAATAAAGTCTCTATAGCAGCTCTTATCATGAATCAACGTTAGACGATATTTATTGAACTTATTCTAATGTGAAAAAGTTAAACCATCTCAAATTTAGAATCAAACTCATATGAAATAAATAATGACACATAACACAATCCATATATTTATTTCATTGGGTCAAGTCATGTGCTATATTTCAGTAATATACACATATGCAATTAAGTTGGTAACTCCTTACATATGAATTGTAAAACTTAATCATCACTTAACTTGCATACTAATCTTATATGATAATTAATGTTCCTTGTTAATTATCAAGATTATGGACGATTCAGATTTATTATTATCATTTAATTAAAAATGAAACATAGAGATCCACAATTCAGATCATCAACCTGAATAATCTGTCAATAATAAATCCTAGAAACAAATGATTAATTATCATCAATAACATAAACTAAAATTAAGTCATTAAATATTGACTTATATGACATAACTCTAACAAAAATAATCAAATAGTGAGTTTTCGGTATACTAATGAGGGACATACGGTTTTCTTGATGAACAACTTTTCTCCGCACAATTCAAGAAAACATAAATAAAGTCCGTATAGCAGCCCTTATCATGAATCAACATTAGACGATATTTATTGAACTTATCCTCATGTGGAAAAGTTAAATCATCTGAAATTTAGAATCAAACTCATATGAAATAAATAATGATACATAACACAATCCATATATTTATTTCATTGGATTAAGTCATGTGCTATATTCCAGTAATATACACATATTCAATTAAGTTGGTAACTCCTTACCTATGAATTGTAGAACTTAATCATCATTTAACTTGCATATTAATCTTACATGATAATTAATGTTCCTTGTTAATTATCAAGATTATGGACAATTCAGATTTATTATTATCATTTAATTATAAATAAAACACAGAGATCTACAATTCAGATTATCAACCTGAATAATCTGTCAATAATAAATCCTAGAAACAAATGACCAATTATCATCAATAACATAAACTAAAATTAAGTCATTAAATATTGACTTCTATGACATAACTCTAACAAAAATAACCAAATAGTGTGTTTTGGAGTATTTGGAGGCATTAAAATTGTGGGCATCGGAACCCTCCTCTGTTATTATTATTGCAATTACTGTTATTAGTATCTATTTTTATGTATTATTTTGTTTTTCGTTGTTTTTTCTTGTTGAGTTTCTTTTCTAGCATATCCCAACTTGTTTGAGACAAAAGACTTAATTGTTGTTGTTGTTGTATATACATCCAAATTTAAAAAGTATTCCGAATGTCAAAGAGTTGCATATTAGTTGTAAAAAATAATTAAAGATTCAAAACAATAAAACGAATTAAAATAATTCATAGGCCACTTCTTTTCAAACAAAACAGACGTGCCTTTAGAAACTTGATTCAAACTTTCATAAATATTATACACATATATAATTAATTAATTTAACTGAGCAATGTTCTTCCTCAACACTTGATTAGAAACGTGATAGAGCATCTCATTTCATTTGATTTTATGTATCCAGATTCAAACCCTCTTCCGCACCTTGTTGATCCTCTGCAGTTTAAAATCCAACAACCAACATGAGCTCCACCCATAACAGTGAAACTACTGACGCAAGCGACCTGCTGTGAGAATTGAGAAAGAAAAAGGTCGCTCACTCAGCTGAGCCGAGCCGCTTCACCGCGGTCTAAAGCATGGAGGTGTCAAACATATATAGGTTGGCAAGTGCATGAACCATGGGCGCAACAAACCTGACTCAATCAAGTTCACCCAGTCAGCCTCTTTTGATCACATATATTTATAGATCAAACAATAATGCCCAAATTAGCATAAAAAAAATTCAGAACTTCACTAAAAATAGCTGGAATATATATAAAAAATGTCAAAATGTTACTTCTTGGACTAATTAAAGTGTCTAAAATTTATCACTCAATATCAGATCGACCCTTCGTAGTCTCAATTTGACCAACCCCTAGATTAGATCTCTATTAATTATTCTGAACTAGTTTTACAATCAGATCGACCCATCTTTGTTTTATTTTTTTCTTCCCTACTTTTTCCTTAATTTATTTTTCTTTCTCACCATGTCACTCTTAATCATTTATTCATCTGAAACTTACGGTATATAGAGTATAAAAATTTCGAAAACAAAGACATATCTTTATTTTTTGTTGCTATTAATTGTTCCTCTTTTTATAATTAATTCTCTTCTTATTTTTTTTCCTTACTAGTTCTTTCCAATTAACGGATGGATTTTTTATATAAACCCAATCATGACTTTTCAACTATATATATCTAGAGTCTGGAAGCATGAATGTTATCGACTCTTATAATTAATTACCTATGTAAATAATTTACACTTTTCAATTCCAATACGAGTATTAGAAGACAAACTATTAATTCTTGCAGAAAACCAAAACAACATGACAAATTATCTTTTAATGATTTAAAATTTCTAACAAGAGATACATGGGTCGGATGAAAGTAGGAAAAAAAATAATCATGGAAGCAAAATTTGTTTGGAGTAAACGTAAACGCACTTTTCCTTGCGGCTAAAATTCACTGATGAGTCGGCCATGAAGGTCGTACATGGTAGAGCTTAGAAGGCTTCAATCCTTTTGTTGCATTGAAGTACTTCAATGTTCTGGCCCATTCCAAGTTCCCTTTCAGGAGGTGAACCGCTATCGTTTCCGGTATGAAGGCGTGTTTAAAACAGTAATCATCAGGAGTATCTCCTTTGTAATCGTAGATACCCGGGAAGTTGTGGTACCTATTACGCCCCTTCTTGGCTGTGTTAAGCCAAGACGCGAGCACAATGTCCTCTGGCCCATCTGTATTGTTTCGAGCTATTTCTGACTCGGATATCCACTCTGCAAGGTCCCACGACAGCAGGTATCCCAACCCTGACATGAACGATGCATTCATCTTATAGTTAATGTCATCTGCTCTAAAGCAAGGGTTCACCAACCCATAGTAGACGTCCTCCCTTGATTTATTTCTTAGAGATTCTACTAGGTTACCTGCAATGCAGAACAACGGTAACTTAGATAAATCAAATTAACCATTTGAGAATAAATATATACCACTTTTATCTAAGATAACAATGTGTAAATACATGTGAGCAAGGATAGTTCTCAATCTCAGAATGCAATTAGAACGAAAAACAGAGTGAAATGAATTTTCTGGTACATTACCGATTCTCAGGTAGGTATCATCATCACATTTCATGACATAATCATAAGGGTGGTCACTGAACAATGTGGGAACACTAGAGAAATATGTATAGGTCTTCCCATAGTTCATATTCTCGGTGCAATTCAAGATGATGATATCATTGTATTGCATGATCTCAAGCGCCACAATCACACTCTGCTCTTCCTTCGTGAGACTGCAGAAAACAAAGCGAATGTCCACTTCAGCATCATGATAGGTGCCATCCTGCTGAGAGTAGGCCAAGCGGATAAGCTGGCGTCGCTCATAGCTGTCTGCTGTTGTTAGCACTCCGACCAAAATGCGAAGGTCTGGTTTTGTCAAACTTCTAATGATGGTGTTGTCAGATGGAATGGAGGTTCGGCATGAGCTGGAAAAGGTGGGGAGATGAAACTCAGCAGTGTACATAAGGAAGACTGTTAGGGCCAGAAAAGAGAGAGGGAGGATAATAGTGAAGTGGACATCATGTTGATAGAAAGAGATTTTCCTCATCACCGCAGATGAAACACAATATGATCTAGTTTTGTTAAAAGTGAAAGACAGAGAATGATAACTTGATAAGTGTATAGGCTAAGCAACACCCTTCCACTTTGCCTCTTTCTTTGTACCGTTTAATGAATTTTACTAACAAAATTAACACTAATGAGTATTTAATTATGTTAGAGTTTAGGACAAGAAAAGACCGCCCACGTTTCCTTCTTTTCAACTATGTTATGTTTTTTCTTAATCTAACAACGGATATATGTGTTAGAAATCTCCAATTTTTTGTACCCTTAAATATATATTAGCTTGTCCTTTCTTTAGTCTATAGGCGTACAATTATTTCAAGATAATTTTTTTTTCCTTAAAATTACGTAAACATATAATCCTAAATGTTAATCCTTCTTTACATGATAAGTCTTTGCCGTCTTTGTGTTTGGAAAATTGTCTGTAATGCGTTCGTTTTTGAAGACAAGAGGATTGATTTTCAGGAAACTGTCCGTAAGACGGTCCAAGATATTGGAGCGTGGATGGAAAATTATTAATATGTTTCTTTGTTTATACACGTGTTTTTAGGCTACTGTACAGCTAGTTTTTTTCTTTCTTTGTGTTTTCTTTTTACTTGTACAAAATCTTTTCGTTCAATGAAATCGTAGGCGAGACTTTAACTCCCTACCTTAAAAAAAGAAAAAGAAAAAAAAAAAAAAAAAAAAACTCTTTGCCGTCTTTTGTCCTGGTATAAGCTACTTTAGTTAGCTATCTTCCAATCAAACAAAAACATATGTTCCCGTTATTCGGCCGGTTTGATATGTACGATATATTGTGATCGTTTGTCTCAGGGTCTCTCGCTTTATCTCTCTAAATATATGCCTGCTTTTTAGCATTTCATGCTCCACTAACCCGCTTAATTTCTCTTTTCCAGCAGGGAAGAATTAATCATCATTATTTTTACTGTAATGGTTGCATTTAAATTTATACATGGATGTTTCCGGATAGAGGTGTGTATTCAGAATTTTTAGGCCTTTTTAATGGATTAGTGAGATTATTTATTTTAAGTACAAACGTATTATCAAAAATGGTAATAAAACAATCATTTTCTAAGAATTTGAGTTACTAGTAAAAATCTCAAGAAATATAAATTTAGTTTGTTATTTGTAATAAATTTACAATACAAAATCGCACTGGGCCGGTAACTTAAATTAGTTATTGAAAGAACCTCTTGCTTGCAAAAAACCTTAGCTTATAGGCTTTGTCGAGCAACCTTTGTCTTTCCTTTCTTGCGTAGAATAATCTATATATTCCCTACATCCATTATAGATGCATATATATTCTCATATCACTTCTTTTCTGTTTTTGGCTCTTCACGCCTTTGCTTATTCAGAATAAATCAATACGCCATTTTCATAGCTCGCTTTTTTCCTTAGATTTATTTATCAGGTCGATTTGTAATCAAGTATATATCTGTATAGATGATATTTTTGGAATATGACCAAGTCTGACCTGTTAAGGTTTTACACCAAAAAAACAAAAAAAAAAAAAATCCCAAAAAAAAAAGGGTGATTTAGATTTATGCCACTGTAAATATTTGAAATTAGAGAGATGCCATCACTAAACGACAAATTATTTATATGCCACTATAAAATAATAGAAATTAGTTTTATGCCATCAAACATTAGATATGACAATTCTACCCTTTTAAATATGCCACTATAAAATAAATAAATTAGAAATATGCCATCGCAGAAGGTATAATTAATTTTATACCATTATAAATCAATAAAAATTAGTATTACGCCACTGCAAAATAATAAAATTATTCTATGCCATAGGTGCACTAAAATAGTGGCATAAATCTAAGAGTCATCCAACAATGACATAATTCTAATTTCCAAATAAAATGGGATTAATTTTTATGATTATTTGTGAATTTTTTTTGTGGTGCCGATTTTTATCACGCAATAAAATTATGGGTATCCATTATGGTACAATTCTCCTTTGTAGCCTTCATTATACTTCACCAAGGCAATGGTATTAATTAGCATAATACTTAAATCACTAAAAAAAGCATAATTCGAGGAAAAAGTTTAACGAATATCAAACAGATAACAGTGCCAGTATTTTCAGCAGTCCAGTGAAGGTCCTTCGCACATTAATTCTTTCTTGTCCTGAACGCCGTCTTTTTTTTTTTTTTAGGGTTTGTTTTTCATGAGGGGTAATTTGGTCATTATAAAAAATAATGACAAGTTTTGTGATGGCATTTTCAGAATTTAGTACGTTTTTGGTGAAAATAGTGGCATTAAACTAATTTTAGCAATTCTATAGTGGCATAAATTTAATTAGCAATTTAAGAATGGCATTTTTCAAATTGACAAAATTCACAGTGGCATAAAACTAATTATTCCAAAAAAAAAAAAATTAAACTAGTATGGTGGTAACTACTAACTGGTGAAGGATTAATTTACTTTATACTTTATATTCTATACTTTATGAATGCAATAATTTAAAAACATACCACACAATTTCTAAAAAGAATTTTACATAGGCAGCACAAAAATCATAATTAGAGTTTTTTCTTAGCCCGTCTGATTGCACAAAAATCGTAATTAGAGTTTTTGCTTAAAGAAGAGAGAAAAGCACCGTCCTGTGTCGTCTGCCATCTAGCTAGCTCCTAGATCCTACCAACAAATATCGATTAAAAAATATGGGGGTGGGGAGTTTGGTTGTGAAGTAAGGAGTTGCATAATTTATGGATGTATAAGTGTTTATGTAGTGCTGTGCAGGAGTGTTTGGTTGTTGAATAAGGAAGAGCAACTTATGCTTTGAAATTAAAATGTCTTTGAAAAGACTAAAATATTTTGGTGAGAAATTAATGGAAGGGGTATAGTTGAAAATTTATAGTGGAGATATTTTTTTGCATAAGTTTTACAACTTTTTTAGATGTAATAAGTAATGCACCCTTATGCACTCTTATATAGCAGCTGTTTAGTTGCATTAAAGCTGCATAGTGAGTAGTGAATTACAAACTGTGACGTGTTAGAAGTGTTGACACGATACAGACCCGTGTTACCACAACACAATACGCCACATGTACGGATTCAACACGACATGGGTGTATTGGTGTGTCGTGTTAAAACTGTGTTGTGTTGGCATTTTCAAAAAATGGCATGGTTTAACATAACACAGTTCAATACGGTACGATTTGACACAACACGTTTTTATATATTTTAAAAATAAAAAATTTCAAAAAAATATTATAAAAAAGTTTATATATCGTAAAAACTAAGAATGATTTGAAATTAAAAAAAAAAACATATCATAAAGAAAGTATAACTAAAAATTTTGGACTGATATTATGTAATTCGTATTTTATTATCTAATTATTCTAATAATTATTATCATGAAATATTAACAAATTATTTTTGTCAACTGTATAACCGTTTTATAAAATTTAATACAATTTTTCTTGATTTTTATCTAATTTAAAATAATTTTAAAATATATTTAACTATTTTTTAGAAAAGAAATAAACATTTGACACGATTCAACATGATTGACACGGGTGTGTTATATCGTGTCAACACGACACAACACGGTTTCAAACACGACTGTGTTTGCCACGACACACCACAATATCGCAAGATTGCAATTCACTAACAGTGAGTTATGTAGCCTCATAAACAAATGGGGTCTATGTTTTCTAGACGAACTTAATTATAGCACTTTCCAAAGCAGGAACTTCAGAATCATAACGATATAATATAACTGCACATGAACAATAAAGAAATAGCTTTCTTTGCTCGTGCTTTGGATTTTGTGATCTTTCAAATTTTCAATTGAGTTTTGACTTTTGACTAACGGTTGTACACCCGAGAGAATATATTATATATATTTATCAAGAGAGAGAAAATGAATGAAAATGCCCTAGCTTGGAAGCGGCGATCGACTTTTGGGGATTATAAATATCTTTAAATATTTGTAGCATCAATTTTTAATAATTGTATATGAGTTAGTGACTTAATAAGTGCCCGTCGTTATGTATTGAACTCATTTATCTCTCAGATCGGAACGCTGAAAATAAGTGCACGATTTGAAAATAGAATTCACACAATTGTGAAAAAATATGATCGGAAGAGGCGAGCCGAGGAGAAAAAAAATGATTTCACGCTGATTGATCGCTGATCAACTCGATCGCATGAAATCTCCGACTTCCGTCGTCGATAAACAAAAATCAATTCGCGTGAAAAGTTTTTTGTGTATTCCTTTGAAGTAAACTCTTCTGTCGTTTTCCTCTCTTCTGATCAAGGCATTAATTAGTCCGCCTAACAATAATTAATAGACAAATTATATCCT
Source organism: Rhynchospora breviuscula (assembly GCA_027562975.1). Lineage (NCBI taxonomy): Eukaryota > Viridiplantae > Streptophyta > Magnoliopsida > Poales > Cyperaceae > Rhynchospora > Rhynchospora breviuscula. The sequence continues at coordinate 39,785,506 of CM050401.1, forward strand.
ATTATAACAGGTCAATTCAGATCAACAAAATTTGGGCCTACGGGCATATATAAAAAAAAGAAAATAAAATTTCTTGCAGGACTTATATATAAAGGTTTCAGTCCAACTCATACAAATTACACACACACACACACACACACACACATACATTAAATGTATAAAAAAAGTAGTGACTGGACCTAAAAAGATCAGACCAACAAGATAGCTAGTAGCTACCCCTGTCCAGCAAGCTTAATCTCAAAGCCAGCTAGACCGGGTAGTAGGTTTAATCTCCTTGGGGGCGTTTGGATGGGCTAGGAATAACTTATTTCTAGAAATAGTTTCTCCGTAAATATAAATCTCTCTCACAAAATTACACACTTCCCAACGTTTTACCCCTAAAATCCTTATTCCTTCCTTATTCCGATACGATCCAAACGAGCCCCTTGACACCATTATTACGGATTTACGGTCAAAGGGAATATGCCTGGCCGCCTGGGAGATGGCCGTAAAATTGTGCCATGAAAAGTCTGTGGGCAGTATATTTTTTGAACCATTATTAATAAAGTCCCCCAGGTTTATAATCGATGCACCATATGTCCATGTCGATCCAAAGATGACATGCAATCACTGTATTAGAAACAAAATAAAATAAAATATTTGGACAAAAAATTATGTATTATTATTTCTTTGGGTTTTAAACCCTGTAGACAAATATCATGTATTACATTTACAATCGAATAAATATATCCTTGTCAAGATCGTTTTTAGTCAGTGTTTGATGGTCGTTCTATATATCGCAAGCTTTCGTTGCGTAGAGTTCTTAATCAAATAAAGTTTAACTCGAGATAGACTATTGTACTCGAGCTCAGCTATATATGAAGCAAATCATTTCTTTTAACTTACATATGCGTGTATCACCCTCCAGTGAAATAATAAGGGAATAAATGTAAACCAGAGAAATGCTATCAGGGCACTGGATGAGTAATAATTCATCTCTCAGACACTAAATATTAGCCAGAGAGCCAAATTATATAATTCCAGATCAGTGCATTTAAAATTAAAACTTAGGATAATTAAAGGTGGGATTTAGATATTAGGGTGTGCGTTTAGATCATTTAAGAATAAAATTAAAATTAGTTATTCGATGTAAAAAAATTTCTAAACAATCAAGAATGAGTTTTTCTGTAAAATTTTGAGTGTTATTTTCAAGTGGTCCAATATTCGAAATTTTTTTATTCCTAGTGTGTTTTGATCATCTTCTTAATGTGGATTAAGAAGTTATTGACACCACTTTAATCTAGATTAAAAAGATCCAAACACACGAGAAATAAAATTTATTCTCTAGATGTTGGACCACTTAAAACAACCACTATAAGAAAAATGGTCTTTACATAGATTTTTCTAGATAGACTTTTTTATTTATGTCGGATCTTGTTCTATTACTAGATTTAATTGATGCACTAAATCTAGCAATCTTTTAGCAAGACTCAATTTTCTATTAATAGGTCCTTAAATCTAGCAATTTATTTTTTATAGACTTTTCTGAATCTTACAATGTTTAATGTAGCAATTAATGTAGTAAAGATTAGGTTAAAATCCTTTCCTAGCTACAGTCCTACTTTGCTAATTAAGGTATGCACGATCTTACTTAACCCTACTAGCTACTTAGAGCCCTAGGGTTGTCAAAAATACTAGTTTAACCGTCCATTCTATCCGTATCATATTTGATAAGACATGTATGGGTAAGATTTTATTTTCGTTAAGTGATCGGGAATGGGTATGGATGAAAAAAAATCGTTAATTTATTGGGTAAAGGTACATGTAAGGCTATTTCGTATTCGTTATTTACCCGTACCGTTATATTTATAATCTATAATCTTTATGATAATCAAAAAGATATGATTGTCCGATTCAGTTGATACGTTAATAACTAATGAAATCAGAAAGATACTATTCTAAGATTCAATTGATACGTGAATAACTATTAAATTGGAAAGATATGATTGCAAGATTTAATTATAACTAATTATATCAAAACGATGATTGTAAGATTTAATTGATACGTTGATAAATAGTTAGAAACTTAAATTGGATAATAATACATTACAATATTATTTACTTTCTTTCAAATTTGCATTCACGCGCAACATTGAAAAGAAAACTTAAAACTTTTATGGAAAATTCTTTATTCTCCGTGGTGGTTTGTTTATCCATATTATATAATTTTTTTCATTAAGTTATTGATATTATTATCCATTTGTACCGTTAAGCTAGCCTACGTGTTATTTTTTAACGGATAAGGATAGGGTACGGATAAGTCAATTTTTATTAGGTACGATAGGATATGGATAAAGAAAATTTTAAGGGATATAGATAATGAAAATGTTTCTACCGTATTGTATTATGTACACTGACAATCCTACCAGTGGTGGATCTAGAAAATTTTTTAACCTAGACACAATTATAATATAATAAAATAAAATAAATAATAATTTTAACAAAAAAAATCATTCTAAACATATATAATTGGAATATTACAAAATATATCATCTTTTTCATAAATTGAATCACTTTTTTATGATCTTTACTTCTCTATCAATCACAAAAAAAATATTATTTTAGACTAGCCAATTACCTTAGTCCAGGCACTATGATATTTTTAATCCAGGCACCTATCAAATCTCACTATTCAGACCTTTAATTTTCCAAAATCGATCCCAGGCAAGTGCTTGGGATTATTTGTATTTGGATCCGCCCTGAGTCCTACTAGGCTCATTCCGTTACTTTGTCCTCCAAATTGTTGTGCTATGAATAGTAATAAATTGTTTAAAAAGTACATCAGCGTCCTCCAAACTGTTGCGCTATTTGGAGTAATAAATTGTCAAGGCCTAACATCTCAAAATTGGAAAAGTACATCAGCACCCTGCGACAGGGGAGCCCCATACAGAGATTGATAAATTCAAGACTACAGTTCTAACTTCTAAGTTCTATCAAATATCAGAAAGCTTATCATTGTAAGAAACAGACATAAATATAAAAGCTTATAATATCCTAATTAACTTATTTGGCCTCCTAAAGAGGTTTTCTCCTGCTTTCTAACATGCTCAAGAGCCTCAACTAAAGTACCCCGAAACTTCTGCAAATCAAGCGTTACATCCTCGTTCATGTATGCCTCCTTCAGAACCCAAAAACCTTGCAAATGCACCGAAAAAGGGTCCTGAATATTTGGATGGTCTCTTGGATACTTGTTTAACAGTGTGGTCTCCTCCAAACTTACCTGGTACTCCAGGTACTTGAGCTTCGCTTTAGGTACCGTAAAGGCATAGTCACACCAACTCAGCCCTTCGAGTCTCCCCCACGGTACTATTTGGATAACAACAGCTTTTTGGGGGAGAAAAACCATGTATGACAATGCCGATCCATGAATTCCAACTATTACATCACAGGAATTCACGATTTGAGCATATTTGTCCAATGGGTGGTCGTGTTCATCCATGACAATTATTTCAAACCCCAGATCACTAGCCATTGTTTCTATTTCATTGGCATTAAGGAGTTTGCGAGACCATCTTCTTGAAATGAGTAGAAGTTTTGGCCTTTTAGGGGGACTTTCCCAATGCTTTCTCAGCACATGTCGCTCTAGGTAATAGGATTTTCGCATAAAATGCGTGAAATCGGCAAAAGTGTAGCCAAGTGGAGGCATAAAGGGATCAATTGCAAACTCTCTATGTGCATAAAGGCCCATTGTCATGCTCTTGTAACAATGGGTATTTCCGTGCGGTTCTTCATCAATGTTAATGATTTCGTACCTCGTGAGGCTCCTAAAAAATATCAAATACTTTTCTACCCAAATTGGTTTCATGTTTGTCATGAGGAATTGAACCTCACCATGGTACCGATGAGCAGTTAGGAAAAGAGGAATCAATACGTCTGTGAAATCATGGAAGAAGTTACCTGTATAAGCGGCAGTTGAGAAGAGAATAGCTGGGTAAGAATGATTGGAGTTACACTGAGGAACCGACCCATTTTGAAATGGGAGTGATTTTACTGAAAATTCTCTAACAGAGCTCATGGCATTGGGGTCACAATTTCGCGGAAATGGTTTGACCTTTAGTGACTCATGTCGTCCTGAATTAATCCAGAAGATAGATGAAGAATTACCGTCAACCCGAATATCACCATCAATCTCGTAAACTATAGACTTTGGGACTCTGAGCCGACATACTGATTCCTTTGGGACACCTCCACCTAAATAATTTCAGAATATTAGTTGTGGGTAATTATAAGACACTAGATTACGCTATTTAATTTTCATTTGGCTTCCTAAACTTAAGATTACCAGATTACAAATAAACACAAGCTACAGCTACACATTTTAATATGTTGTAATTTCTATCATAATTAGAACAGAGCAGAGATATGCTTTGTATAATCGGATCATTCCAACTTCTGCAAGACCTGTACTATCGGTATATGCACATGTGAATCGATTGTCCTACATATGGGACGACGCCAGGAACTGATACTGTTACAGAATATATTTCTTTTTATCTGATAAATGTAGTAGGTTTTAATCTGTACAATGAATACGATTATTTTTCCCTACCCTGTTAGCCTAGTTTCTCATGAGGCAATCTCAATAAATGCAATAATACAAATATACAATTCAATTCTCTTCTTTATTCAGTACCAGATACAATAGTTACTAGCTATAGACTACATGTTACGTACGTACAGTACCACTAAACCAAAAAGTAAAATTGAACTAATGAAGAAACTATTTGGCAAGGGGGCTGGTGGGTCAAAGGAAATAAAAGGCTTACCTTGATGTTCTAATCTGTGAAGTATCTTAGCTGAAGATAAGCACAGGGACTCTTCGTCAGGTGCTGTGAAGTTGTCATCTTGAAGTTTATACCCTAGACACATGTATAGCCATAAGAATTTTGCAAACTGTACAATTTCATTGAAATTAAAAATCTTGTACAGCTAGGAAAATGGATTTGTCTTGTACAAATTGTACCATGCATGCATAGTCCGTTTTTTTTTTTCTGAAAAATACCTAACAAATATTCGGAGTTTCGGACCAATTAAAGGAGTTACAAAACTTACAATTATCAAATGTTGAAAAGAGAAACACATTATATACATTTACTATTCATAGGATAAATGGTTATGAAAAGCTACACAAATAGAAGCAATGGTACGTATTATGACGTCCATGTGCAAAAGCCAAGAATTATATTAAGATGAATTAGTTCTTGATGATAAAAGAACTTACAGTCGTCACTATTATCATAGAATTTGTACGAGTCATTGGAGGTGAGAAAAGACAACGAAACGAGGAGAAAGGATAGTGCTAGTACTGCAGCAAAATTCTTGAGTTGGAACCAATGGTTTGTGTTGCTAGCTTTCATTGTTTTCTTCTATGTGAAAGAGAAGCATGCTTTCCCCCAGTAATTATGGCCGATGAATCTCGGTGCTTCCACAAGGTCTTTTTTAATGTGGAACTCTTGGTACGCAATTGGAGCGAGGCTTACGGCACTCAACTCACTTACCGAGAAGACTTTCCTAAAATTATTTCTGTCGGCTGCTTGCCAAGCAGCCATGGAAAAAAAAAAATTTATTGGCCATGCATGACTTGCACGTTCGACCAAGTCAACAGTAAAACATTAGATTGTATTGAAGTACGTGAAACTGTGAAACAAGATAAACATGGTGAAAACTATACCCGGCAACGGCACAAAAATCCACGTTATACCGTTTCGTTATGGCCTAACGAAACGAATAACGACAGCGAAATGGATTTCGTTTCAATAACAAAACGGCAAATAAAATACGAATATTTGCCGTTTCGACCATTTCTGTCTGGTTTCAAACCGTTATATGTGTATTTTGCGAAGTGGAACGAATAACAAAACAGATTTCTGTGTCGTTTCATAAACGAAACAGTTAACGAAATGAAATGTTGAAATCGTTTTTTTAACGAAACGGCAAATGGTATGGACTGTAACGTGGTATTTTTGAACGTTTGACAGGCATAGTGAAAACTTGAAATATGTGTAAGGGCTAGTATTAAAAAGTCGTATAAAAAATAACTTTCAGAAAAAAAAAAAACAAAACAGTTGTAATTAAAAGGGTCAACGACCCTCGAACTGATGGTTCCAAATTCATGCCGCGATGTCCATTTAGATATATAACTGGACTCTTCGCGATCTCCAAACAGTGCTACGGTTAAAATACTAGCTAGAGCAGCGATCTGCTGGCATCACAAGTTTAAATATTTTTTCTTGATGCATCTATGACTGGTTGATGTTAAATATTTTTTAGATAAAAACTCCCTACAAATTTGGTCCACTTGCGAGATGAGGAATCGCCTTTGTAGTTTAAGGGGATCAGCATCCTCTGCAGAGGTCTGCCCTTTGATCCGAACCGTGCGATCTACTTTTTGACGGTTAAAATTAACGGGCAGCACGAATTTTGACGAATCTCGATATTAATCACGGGGCATCCATCATTGATCGGACTGTTCAGATCAAAAGTCCGCAGAGGATATGGATTCGAGTTGGAGGTGATAGAAATGAGCTAGGTCTAGAAGCAAGAAAGAGCAGCAGCACAAAAACATCTAATTAATAATCGGAAGCGCTCAAAGGAAAAAGGCATGAACGTTATGTCTGATCACTATTTTTTGTTTATTATTACTACCCAAAAATCCAAATGATTCGAATATGACAAAGGGCCAATTAATGAAACAAAAGAGCAATTTTCAACTTATAATTTAATTTTCCTAATTTTTCCTTCTCATTTTCCCGTCAAAACTCCTATATCATTATCCCGGTATTGCCGGCAAAATTATTTTTAGGCATTTAAGGAATGAAATAATATATTTGATTCCAATCAAGAAGGCAAATATTACCCTTTTTTTAAACTAGTTGTACGTACCTATTTTGGAGAGCTAAAAAATACAAAAACCCCTCAATGATATATGCATATAAATTGTGACTAATCAACAATAAAGGATAATGTAAATAGTAAGACTACAGGAAATCTTGTAATTAGAGTTCTGGTTTCAAAAGCAGCCAAAAAAGAAAATCGAATTGCAAATATTATTTCTTGAGAAGCTCCAGAGCTTTGATAAGCACTGGTTCAAACCTAGTCACATTAAGCCTGACATCTTGCTCAAACCAATAGTACTCCTGCCTATCCCGCCACCCTCTTGCAGATACTGCTTCAGGATCTTTGACAGCAGGGTGGTCCCACCCGTACTTATCCAACAAAGAGCTCTCTTCGACAGTTATAGTGTAGTCCATTGTCCTTAGCTTCATCTCTTGAGCCGGTCGGTTATAATACCCGTGCGCTGCATTGTTCATGTGGCTCCCTCCAAATGGTATCACTTGTATCATCACCGCATTTGTCCTGAGGAACACCATGTTGGTGAGCCCAGCACCATGTATGCCCATTAGCACATCACACGAGTCGATTACTTTTGATAGCTTCGTCAGGTCATCGCCATTTTTGAGGTCCATCTGCACAAGCTGTGTGTAAAATAAATTTGTACATTTTAGTCCGTATGCTATATAATGAAGATATATATAATTTATTTTACAAAGAGTCACAACAGTAATTTGACCTCAAAGCCATTCCTGGTTATGGCCTCCTCTATCTCTTCTTTGTTAAGGAACTTTCTAGTTGAAGATCTGAAAATTAGCATCAGTCTCGGCTTCTTATCTTGAGGGGAATCATGCATCTTGTAGGGTATATTTACATCCACTGGCAGAGAATAAGTGTTTCGAATGTACAATCTGAATTTATACAGGTCAAACCTATCAAAAGCTCTTTCTGGATCAATTCCAAAGTCACAATGGTTTAGAAGACCAACCGTCATCTGGGGATAGCAACGGACTTCTATATCTTCATCAAAATTTATGATCTCATACCGGGTCAGATTCTTCATTGTCAAACTGTGCTTGTCAATGAAATCTTGGTGATAGCTGGTGATCAGAAGCTGGACCTCACCTCCAAATGGTTTTGAAGCAAGGAAAAGAGGGATCAACACATCGGTGAAGGCATGCCAGATGTTACCTGGTGCTGACGGACCACCGATAGAAAGCAAAATGGCAGGGACGTTCATGTTGACAGTGCAAGTTGGTGCACCCTGTGGACCTTGCAGCTGTTTTACTGTCACATAGTTGACCAAGTATGTGTACATTTTTTGGGAATAAGGGTTTACCCTCCATTGTTGTTCCTTTGGTACAAATGAGTCCGCAGGAGGAATGAAGAAAATGGTGGAGTTGTTGTATCCATTGGTTCGAATATCCCCAGTCATGTTGCAAATGTCGCTGCGCCAATCTGAGTAGTCACATATTGGTTTTGATGAAAGTGTCTCTTCATAGTTTTCACTACCATCATCTAAATGAAAAGTAGTACATGTCGATAAGATATGGATCAGGGAAATATATTTACAACTTACAATCCATAAGTAAGAGTGTATATTTATATGGAACATAAGTGTTCGTTAGGACATTTCAAACTTGCTAGACTATGAAAATGCGCTCAGGATTCAGAAAATCGATTGCTATTACTAGTCCCTAGTAAATTGTTATTAAACAAGCAAAAGAGATAATTTCATATGCGCATAAAAGATCTGCGCACACTCGTATTTAATTTTTTATTTTACTTTTCAATTGAAAGTCGACATAAGTTTGGTTTTTGCATTCCAAGAAATAACACATTCCGAAACAAATAAATTTATTTGGAAGATAAACTAGTAAGTCGTGTAACAAAATTGGAAAGATAGAAAATGAGGGTACTAATTTGAAAATTACATACCGAAGGTTGCATTGGTTATACTGTTTTTCTCAGGATCAACGTTACTGTTTGAAGGAATAATCGTTTTATCAATGTGGTGGGTACTTGGCATTTGCATCTGCATCCCTATAAGAGGTTCATAGGAAAAAACACTCAAGTGAGTATCCTAATAGGAAAAAAATGGATAAGTTCTCTAAATATATAATTTCATCTATACTTACAGTTTAAGTTACGGAGACTAAAAGATGGAGGCGGTGAATAGAACACATAAAATAGCAAACATCTGCCAACAAACAGGGACAAAAGGACACCATTTTCTTTTCCCAAATTGTTGGATCTCTTCATCTCTTAAGACTGCTCTAACACAAGCACCTCAACCAAATATGAAGCTAGTTAATTTCACTTCATATCATTAACACTGAATCAGAGAGTTGAGAATCTTACTTTTTTAAGGTATACTCGAAGCACGTTCCTCATTTTCAATTACTTAATTGGTCCATGCATGGGCCTCGCTTCCATAAAAAAAAATTAAAAAAATCCCCAATTGGAACAAGTTGAATCTTTTTTTATTTAATTTTGGCAGAGCGTAACAATAGATAAATTGTACAAGCGCAAAAGTTGGGGTTGACGAAATTTTGTCAGAGTACTTTTCAAGCAAACGATAAACTGTGCCTAAATTACGGATCCTTGATCCATAATATAGTTTAACTCGAAATTTGCTCAGCCTAATGACTTTCGATAGTCCTGAAAAATGTGAACCAGTCCAAAGAAAAGAAGAATTTAAAATTTTCATGTGAGAAATTTGATGACGCATACAAAACTATTGATTTCAAACCAAACAATAGTTAAGTCACACTTAATTTCCTTATTTTAAAGAAAAACCATGATATTTTGACTATATAGATCGATCATAAGTCTTATGTGGCATATGAAATTTATATTTCATTTTATATTTATGATTACCAAATTAAATAATTGATAATTAAATTTCTTTCAAAGAAAATTTCATTATTGAATTAAGATTTTGTTTTGACAACTTTTGATATATGATTAAATAATATTAAATTTGAGCCCCGACTAATTAGAGTCTAGCTAGCCATTAAACGCCAAAAAACATATGTAAACTTTTAATTCTTTATTTTCATATGGTGACAGGTTATAATCCAGCTGGACATGGACTATTAATTTCCAAAAAAAAAAAAAGGTTGTCAGATTTGACTACCTTTGAAGAATTTTTTTTTCTATTTTATGATTTTGGATAATAACTTAATTACATATAAGTTGCTAATGGTGCAAAAATATATTAGTGATCAATTATTAACCAACTTCATGTAATTAATTTGAAAGCAGAATTAGTGTCAGGTCATATTCTAATAAATACAAATATATTGAAAATTCTTAGATAAGGATGACCTTTCTGTTATAGTGTGAGCTACCAGACTACCTCGGCGATCCAAAGTTTCCGTTGATCCAAGTGCCAGAATGACCTACAACCAAATGATCTATGTTAATATGTACAATAATTACGCGCGGTTCGATCTCACAAAAGACAATAATTTAACTTGAGAATAAATCAAACGCTTATCCTAGATAGTAGCGATAAAATGTTACCATTCCAATATAATATTTTTTTTAATTTATTTTTTTTTAAGATAAATTGGGGCTCTAAGCCACCCAATTTATTTTTAAATTAAATATCTATGAAAGACCCCCTCTAACCGGATTTCGAACCTGCGACCTTTCACTCAAGGTGCATTGTTCTTTGCCATTTGACTAAGAGCTAGTTTTTTTTTTTTTTTTTTTGAAGATAAATTGGGGGTCAAGCCTTCCAACTTATTTTTAAATTAATTGTCTATGATCCAGGTTTCGAATCTGCGATCTTTCACTCAAGATGCATTACTCTTTGCCACTAGACCAAGAGCTGGTTCTCAAAAAATTATAAAAATAAAACTAATTTTAATTATGATTATAATAGCAAAATAATATTTAAAACAATTATCAAAATAACATTGGTGGGAAAGTTTATCTACAGTGCTTCATCAGGGTGTTAACTGAACAAGGCAGTCAGTTTATTCACGAATGGAGCACAGGTATCGAGGGATTCCAGTTCGGGTATTGTTTTTTTTAGAAAAATGTAGTTGGGGTATTTTACATTTTTAGCAAACAAACTTACACCTGTCTAACGTGGATAAATGGCACAGAATGAGGTGTTTCGTTTGCCGTTTCGTTATGAAAACAAAACTGATTTCGCTATCGTTAACCGTGTCACTTAATAAACGAAATGATTTCGTTAAACAGTATGTACAAAATTAAACACGTTAAACAGTTCTAGTTCCTGTACCGTTTGCCGTTTCATTTCCTTAACGAAACATATTTTGTTACCGTTATTCTTTCCGTTTCGGCAAAATGAAACGGCATAACGATTCACAGTATGTCGTTGACAGCCTTAAACAAACTCCATACCGGCCCGTTGCACCATCTGTTAGGATTAATGACGACGACTATATAGCAGTACAACATAATTATGTTACTTCTCTAATGAAGTGCTATATGATTTTTTGTTTTATCGAGTGAATCTGCAGCTATATGAATCAACTAATTTTTTTGTCTATGTGAAGGACAATGTGGCAACTATAGGCTACACATCGCTTCACTTTTCTTTAAATGAAAAAAAGTCTTCGACTGTTGCTGGGAAGAAGATAGAGTACAAATATTTTGGGATATAATACATAAAGGTTAAAGTTCAATGTACTGGACAGATAGATTCTATCAAATGTGTTTGTTTTCAGAATTTTTTTAAATTGTAAATGATCGATCCAATCCGTTCAATTTGATTTTCATATTGATATCTAAGTAGAAAATCAAGTTTTTTTTTTTTTAAGAAAGAGAGAGGTTTTTGTCATCCAATTTTTTCTGAAATTAAAAATACAAGAGGGGCTTGAACCCTTGACCTCTTGGAGGCCAATCTAGTGCTCTTACCACTGAACCACTAGGCCACATGTGAAAATCGAGTTTTATATTTTTAAAAAGCTTTTCCTTATTAATTCCTTCATATTTAAACAAAAATATTATTTAAAACGGTTCATATTGAAATCCAGTGCAACATCAAATTTTATATTATTATGTTGAAATAACTAGATATTTTGAATCGTTAAATTACTTGGGTCGGGATGATTATAAATTAAATATGTACGTGATCTAAACTATTATAGTATTGACGACATCTCAACTATTATATATCTAAGACGTATACAAGTTATATATCGCTTTTCATCCTAATTAAACATTTAGGCTGCTGATGAAGAAAAAGTAAAAATGTGTTGGGCTCCCCTCATTCAGTTTGGGCCTATTGTGCATCCGTATAGTAAAATGCAAAACATCCCATTAGACCGAAATTAATATCTATCATCTCTTCATACATCATCCCGCACTATTGTGTTTGTATTTGTTTATTTCATTCATTTATATGTCCAGTTTGTTTATTTATGTGTTCACTTTATTTAATTATAAGTTAGATTTTATTTTTTGTATTGTTGTTCAAATTTTTATATGCATATTCAACTTTTTTTTATTGAACTCATTTTTTTGTATGTGTTTACTTTGATAATTTAAATGTTCACTTTATATATATTATATGTTCACTTTGTTCAAGTGATGGTAAAACTTTATCATTTCTGGATCCAATTTCTGCGTACTTCAGTTTCTTTTTTTATTTATTTTTCTTATTACTTTATTATATTTTTTTTTTATTATTATTATTTTATTTTTTTTTTTTTGACAACTGAATTCCTTAGGCATGCTTGCCTGAGTGCCTGGGTTTGTTCTGAAACTGTCTACTTTACTTTCCATGTTATTTTTGCGCAAGTGTTCTCGAGTTGGTAGTTGCTAACAAACAATTGGTGTTGTTTGGTTACAAATTGCTGAAGGGGTGCGGTACCCGGTAATAGTGAGGTTGGTAACCCAGGGTATAGTGCACATAAGGTGTTTGACGATATTCCCCAATGAGAAATTTTATCAATTTGGGATTCTAAAACATTATACATTAATCAGGGCCCTTCAGTTCCTAACAAACAATAAATTAATAGCTACACTATAATTGGTATCACAAAATTAGATATTGACTATTTAACCGTTTCTTGCTCAAAACAACAAATGACATGAATGATTTATTATACTCATCCCTTGATTAGTTCAAGAGCTTTTACTAGCACTGGTTCAAACCTAGTCACATTAAGTCCTACATCTTGCTCATTCCAGTAGTACTTCTGCCTATAACTCCACCCTTTGCTATTTACTGAGTCGGGGTCTTTTATGACAGGATCATCCCATCCATACTGATCTAGCAATGAACTCTCTTCTGGTGTTATATGGTAGTCTATCCTTCTGATCCTCATGTCGTCAGCTGGTTCATTGTAGCACGAATTCGCATAAAAATCCATGGCTTCACCACCCAATGGTAACACTTGGAGCATCACTGCATTTGTTCTTAGGAACAGGATATGTGTCAGCGCAGCACCATGTACACCCATCAGCACGTCACATGAGTCAACCAGCTTCGACATCTCAGTCAGATTATCACTTCTTTTGGGCTCCACCTGCACAACCTGTCAGAAAGAAAAACACTTAAAATTTTCTTTTTAAAGTAGATTGCTCGAATTTACAATCTGAAAATTGTTTATCTTGTCTGTCCTTTTTTATTCTTTTTCGCTTGAATTACCTCAAAACCATTTTTCTCAATAACCTCAGTTATCTCTTCTTGATTGAGAAACCTTCTAGATTTAGATCTCACCACAAGCATAAGCCTGGGCTTCTTCTCTGGACTCTTATCCATCTTGTACGGTATGTCTACATCCATTGGCAACGAATAGATTGATCGAATATACAATTTGAATCTGTACATGTCGAACCCATCAAAAGCTCTTTTTGGATCAATACTGAGATCCTTATGGTTCAGAAGACCAACCAACATGTGCCGGTAGCAACGGATTTCCTTATCTTCATCAAAATTTATGACCTTATACCGAGAAAGGTCTTTGAATATCAAACTAAATTTGTCCAAAAACCATTGTTGGTGGTTTATTAAAAGAAACTGAACTTCTCGGTTAAGTGGTTTCGATGCGAGGAAAAGGGGGATAATCACATCAGTAAAGTCATGCCATATGTTTCCTGTTGGACCGCCCAACGAAAGCAAAATGGCAGGGGTGTTGCTTTGGCCAATTGTGCAGAGAGGTGCATTCTGTGGGCCACGCAACTGTTTTACTGTCACATTTTTGGAGAAGTAATTGTACATCTTCTGAGAATAAGCATTCACACTCCATTCCTGCTCATAATTTGCAGTAGATGGAGGAACGAAGAAGACGGTAGTAATGTTATATCCTTGGGTTCTAACATCACCCGTCATGTTACATAAGTCACTACGGAAATCTGAGAAATCGCATATTGGTTTAGTTGGGATTGCATCTTCGAATTTTTCACCACTGGCATCTACAAAGAAAATAGATTTTATTAATAAGACATTAATTTATTACTTATTTGCTAGATTTCAATAAGTAGTTCGCACAATTTAGAGGTTGAGAGTGATTTCACGGTCAATAAACTACCATTACGGTATTCTATATCATATCATATTTTATTTGAAATAACACAAAGCAAAAAAAAAAAAAAAAATACCAATGTTGTTGCTCATATTTTCAAACTTTCCTCATAACTTTGAATCTTATTAATCTGAGTGTGGAACAGTGAAAGTATGTTCAAAATAGTACAAATGTGATTAATTCGTAAACCATTTTTTTAAAGCTACTAAAACTACTAAAACTTTTCTGTTTTTATTGACCGCTACAACCGTTTTATATAAAAAAGAATCGTTATATATTTAGTAGTTCTGAATACATCGTGTATATATATCTCTAAAAAAACCTCTAAACTTGTTTCATCACTGTTTTATCAACGCTATTTAAAACCTCAGAATATTAGTTGATAAATATACTTTTCTCCAAAGATAAACCATTTTGAATGTAATACGTACGTACGAAATTTTACATGCATACGAAACATTTGTAACATATATAACAGAAATTTTGTGTGACTAAAGTTGATGGTGAATCGCTTATTTTCTGCATATTAAATATTGATAGAGTAGGGGAAAGAAAAAAAAAAAGAAAAGAAAAGGAAGCAAAAAAGAGATATTTGCAAAACTGAGAAAATACCAAATGTTGAATCGTTACTAGTACTCCATTCCTCAGGATGAATGTAAGCATTTATAGGAGGAACCATCACATTGTTTCGTTCTCTGTTTGTTTGTTCATTTATGTTCCCTAAAAAATTAAGCAAGCAGACAATTAACTCGGAGGACATGATAAAGATGAAAAGGAAGAGTTTTTCTTTTCAAATGACTCACATCTTAGGTTATGAATCCAGAAAGATTGGGGCGATGAATAAAACATAGCAAAGAGCAAGAAGGTGCCAACAAGAAGCAACAGATAGAACCAACTCTCTTTCCCCAAATCCTTTGATAGCTTCATCTCTCTCTATCCAAACTCTCAATTATTCTCTACGTATGGAATGAAACGAACTGTACTCAAACTCCTAACACTGTGTTCGTTAAGATGATATTCAGTTTCCAAACTCACTCCAGTAAATAGGTACAAATTTAAGTGTACGTGGATTTTGTACGAACTGTATATCATTTGGGTGGCGGTTTCCTGACCCCTGGATCCCACATCTTTAGGTTGACATTAAGAGAGAGACATTTTGTGGGGCCCAACTTTAGATCAATTCTTACGCAACAAAAAGTTGTTCTATATATGTAGGCCTGTGCAGAGGATCCCACGTGATGCCGTTTCGTTTAAACGAAACAGAACGAATAATGAAATTTATTTTTGTTTCATTCCAATAACGAAATGGCAAACTAAACACGATATTGTTCCATTTTAAACCATTTCGTCTTGTTTTCAACCAAAATCAATGTAAAATGTGAAACGGAACGAATAACAAAACGGAATTTTGTACCGTTATGAAAATGAAACGGTTAACGGAATGGCATCTTGTACCTTTTTTAAACGAAACGACAAACGGTATGAGGTGTTCCGTGCATTTTTTTCAACGTTAGACAGACCTAATTACATGAAAGTCTCTTAGCTTTATATGCCTCATGTGAAATATCTGAATTAATGTACGGCTAAATTACAAAATATAAAAACTCACGCCTACAACTCGTCACATGCAACCGAAATAATTAATTTTCACAACTTGTTATGGGCGTAAGGAATCAAAATTTCGAACCTTTGTGAATAATTTTGACTTCTTGAGTTAAATGCAATATTCTGACGCCGAAATTTTAAAGAAAGTGCGCATTATTTTACGGTTGTAAGTTGTAACGGAACCTTCAGCTCGAGGCGCGAGGTCTTAGACAACTTGCGATGGAAACAATAGCTGTTTCGTTTTTTCCAATATTCTGAAGGAGGTCAAACAAGATAAATTGTAGATCTTAAAAAAAAAAAAAAAAGTGTCAAACAAGAACGCTTTTTCAGGTTTTGGAAATGCTGCGTATCAGATCTCTATATATTTATTCAAAGAGATTTAAATTGATTATCTTAGACTAAGCACGCAAATAGATAGAAATTTAATGAGCATGGGTTGAATTGACCGTACCGATCTTCAGTCCTTCAGTAATTCTCGATTTAACAGAAGGATATGGCACTCTTTTTTTTTTTTTTTTGTTCCAAATTAAAGTCTTGACAGTCGTACTTTTTTTGTCTTTTTTTTGCGCAAACTCTTGACTTTAGTGACATGTTACAATATTGTGAGTTGCTATAGCATCTTTTCGTTTTAAAGATAAATTACTATAGCATCTACAATCTAAAATATAACAATAAAACTATGCAATTATAAACATCAATAACCTAACATATATACACCAACAAAAATATCACAAAAAAATTGACATAATTACAGCAATAACAATTGCTCATATTTTATTGACCACATTTATGCTGCATAATAAATTTTTGTAATTTGTATTGCTTATTATTTTTAATTTTGGTCATTTGCTATCTAAAAGGTCAAAGAAAATTTATTTTTCATCAAATTATGTTTGCTAATAGTCCAAATTTTAATCATCAATGCATCTTCAGTTGTCATGCAACTTCATAGTGCTTTAATTCTCTTCTCTAGAGTAGCTGCACTATCATCAATCTCTCTTTTTTGTGATTGTTAAAGTTGAGCATCCAATATTCATCTTTCAATTTTTCTCAAATATCTAATTACTAACTTCATATTCTCATTGTTTCTATTGATCTAACCGATAATCTATTTGTGCTATTTAATTTTAATTTTTAATTTAGTGGCAAATCAGTTGCCAATTTCTTTTTAATTAGACTTTTGATTTTTAATCTAGTAACATTTTTTTTTAAAAAAAAAAGAAATGGCATGCTTTTGTTCAAAATATAGGAGATGTCTTCTCAAAAATTCATGAGGAATAAATTGGAGGTTAAATCTTGAATATTCATTATGATAATTCTAAAATCAATAATGGACGATAAAATTGATAACTTCTTATTGGAAGGGACAAAATCTTTAGTTTTTCTATGTACGTATTTCTGCTGAAGATGGCAAGTAGGACGTGCGTTATTTACTATTTACACGTTTATCAAAGTTATACGTTAAATAATTCATCGTATTAATTTCGTAAATAACATATCGTTGCTCCTATGAACCCGATTTGCATCTCTTTCCAACATGCGTGAGACCGACGGCGCCTCCCTTGCTGGTGCTTACCGGACAAACTTTTTTTAGGGTTTATACTTTAGTGTTGAGAGTTGAGACATCGGGGGCATTCAATATTTTTTTTTTTGGTACATAGATTTAACTGATAAGGATCATCCCCATCATCTCTCAGAGATGCATTTTTCATTTTTAGAAAAATACGTAATTAACTGCTTTATATTTTCGGAATGTAATTGTATCAAGTCATCCCCATCCATCATCTCCTGGGACTCATTTTCTCTCTCCCTCTCTGTGTTCTCTCCTCCTTCCCCCACCCCCTCCCTCCCCTCTGATTTGCTTTCTCCCTCTGTAATTCTATATAAATGTTTTTAACTGTTCTAATTAATACATATAACAATTCTAGTTAATATATATAATTATTCTAGTTAATACATATAATTGTTCTAGTTAATATATATATATAATTATTCTAGTTAATATAGCAATTGTTCTAGTTAATACATATAAATGTTCTAGTTAATATATATACTAGTTAATACATATAAATGTTCTAGTTAATATATATAATGTTCTATTTAATATAGCAACAGTTCTAGTTACTATATGTAACTATTCTAGTTAATATATATCCTTCTCTTCCTCCTTCCCTTTTTGTTTCACTCACTCCCCCCCCCCCTCTCCCCTCTGATTCGCTTTATCTCTCTGATTCGCTCTGTCCTCATCCCCTAATGCTCATCCTCCCCAGCGCTCATCATCTCATCCCTGGACATCCGAAAATGGAATTAACGTATTTTTCTAAAAATAGAAAAAATTAAACGTGTTTTCTAAAAATGAAAAAAATTAAACGCGTCTATAGGAGGATGATGGGATCAACGCGCATCCTCAGCAGTCTTTTTTTTTTACTGCTCCAAACAGTCCTTTTTTTTTAATATTTAAAAATTTTAAAATTCAAATAGAGAATTCAAACCGTTGATCTTGTTAAATTTTACCGGCGATGCGTTTTCATATAAGTTTTATAAAATTTGCAATTGATTTGATACTAGATTAAGTGATTAACAAATGAACGAATCTAGTTAGATTAATTCTAATACGTTCATAATTTGGTCACTTAATCAAGTATCAAATCGACTTCAAATTTTATAAAACTTATATGAAAACGCATCGCCGGTAAAATTTAACAAGATCAATGGTTTGGATTCAACATTTGAATTTTAAAATAATATTAAAAAAAGAAGAAAGGATTTTTTCGACTGCTGAGGATGCGTGTCGATGATGGGATGATGGAATAAGGGATGACGGAAAGCAATTCTGAATATTTACACAGAGAATATTTGCATATTTAGAAAGTATGAATACTTCTGCGTTTCCTCTTTTAAATTTCACGACTGATCGAATTTCACAGCTAGTACATACCAATTTACAAATATATCTCGATAAATGGGAGCGAGGGTCGATTACTGGAGAAGTTTTGTTCTGGATCTGAGCAATGTTTTCTTCTGACAGGGACATAGAAGTACCTGTTTTCTGACTAAGGCAATTATTCTCCCCATTGAAAAAAGTGAGTGCTTATTTGATTTCTGTTGATCTTAGTTAATCTTGTCTCCATATATAGTAATGCTATTTCAGTTCTGGATCTGAACAATGTTTTTATCTGACAGGGACATAGAAGTACTTGCTTTCGGGCTAAGGCAATTATTCTACTGATCAGTGCACAGTGATATTAATAAGAACTCTAAATAAAACTAATAAAAGCACAAAATTTAGGGACCCTAGTGATAACAGCTGAATTTAATTATTTATAAATCCGAGACCTAGTTAAAATATGGATCCACTAAAATATTTACAAAATAATCTAATAGTCTCGAAAAACTAAAATAAGCAAGGATTGGGGTAGGGGTGGGGGTGATATAAGAATGGAACAAAAATTTAGGATGACACATTATTATAATTATTTGAATTGCAGACCTAGTTCTATAATTTTTTTCTAAAAAACATAATAAATTATTTTCTTTTTTAAGTGGCGAACATAATATTAGAAAGTAAACTTTGTTGAGTGAAGTTAAAAATCTGTTTAATTCAAAAGTAGTTTCAAAATTCAGTGGGTCAATTGATCACCCTGGCTCTTCTTAGGCTCCAGCTGCACAAGCATTATCTATATGACATTTATAGCAAATTATAGAAATAAATGCATTTTTGTCATCAAATAATTTGAATATTTTTATTGGTTAAATTCAATAACCCATATACAAATATCACACGATACTTCTGCATGATTTTTGAAAATTTTTCAACATTATCAATTTCATATATAATTATTGGATTGGATGCCCATCCGTAAAATAAGATAGTTCCCTAATTGACGTTTCCTTACGTTCTCTAACAATTTCAAAATGTATATTTTTTTGTGAAAAAAGTAAAGAAATGATTTTAAACTCTATCCCTTGAGAAGTTCATGGGATTTGATGAGATGTACTCATGTACTGGTTTAAATTTGGTTTCATGAAGCCGTACATCTTGCTCATACCAATAGAAAAATGTGATAGTAAAAACTAATTCGATGTCCACATCCTTAAGTACTAATAACTCATTTATCCTTTGTGATCACCCAAAAACATACAAAACGGTCTGTCGGGCATTTTGTAAAGCACCGTGTGTGCACGGATTGTCGAACACTATGCAAACTGATTCATTTAGAAAGAGAATCCATACCCAGGGGGAACCTAAAAATCAATCCATATTCATCCTTAGACGTGCAAAGGCTAAAAGTCGAAATGCTTACCAACTAAAGAGGCCTGAGGGCTCTTACCAGTTACCACACCGTTTCTTGTGCAACTGCAAAGGAAACACGCTGCTTCTACATGTTGGTAGGTACGCAAAAAAACAAACACTCCTGAATAATACCACCATACTATACCAGTGCCAGTTGTTCCAAGAGATACAAGAGTACACCAAGATGGAGAACCAAAAACAGCAAAAACACCACCAGCTCTTCTTTTTTTTTCGGCTTTTTGCCTCTCTCTGCTTTCTCTTCAATGAGTGGGCTCTTCTGGGCCACATTCGGAACAACTGGCACAGCCATCAACAAAGCCTATTTTAACCCAGACAATGTGGCCTAGATGTGGTGTTGATATAACCCCTGATCACACATTCGGAAGTGATAACCGTCATCCATAAAAAAAAACATCCACTCCATCCAATGATTTTTCTACGCGCTCTTTTTTTCCGCGAGCGCTCTCTCTCCGCGCGTTCCCTCGCGTCCTCCCTTTCCGTTCCCTTCCCCTCTTCTTTCAATCTCCACTCACTTCTCTTTCCCTTTCCCTAGTCTACCCTCTCCTCTCCCTCTTCGCATTTTTTCTCTTCCCTGCAACTCTCCTCTTTCTAATCTCCTTCGTGCACCTCTCCCCTTTCTAATTTCCTTCCACCACTTGAACCTGTTAGTTTTTTTAAGATGAACAATTACAATAACAAAACGAACACTCACAACAACAAAATGAATAAACAAATATTGATTAAATAAATAAACAAAATGAACAGATACAACCAATAAATTAAACAGATATAACAACTAATTGAACATATAATCAAAATGTATATATACAAGAACAATAATAAACATACATAACAAATAAATTGAACAGATATAACAACTAATTGAACAGATATAATAAATAAATTGAACAGATATAACAAACAATGTGGACTCATACAAAAAGTAAAAGTGGACAAATAAATTGAACAGATGTAACAAACATGTTGACTCATACAAAAAAAATAAACAGTGAACATAAAATGAACAGTTATATCCATTAGATATTCTTTTAGTAATACTAAGTTAGTAAACATAATATACTCCTTTGTTACAACAATCTGAATACTTATGGATATTAAATAATTCCTTAGTATAACTCACTGCATAAAAAACAAGATTATTTACGAGAAAGCAAAATGAAAAAAAACGAGAAAAGAAACAGAAAGAAGAAAGAGGGAGAGGAGAGGAGAGGAGGGAGAGAGGTCAGAGAAGGAAGGAAGGCGTGGAAGGGAAGGAGGGGAGGATGCTAAAGGGAGGGAGCAGAGATAGACGGGAAAATTCCAAAAAAAAGGGAGGGAGGGGAGGGGTAGATGTGGAAGAAAAAAGAGAGAGAAAGAGGGAGCACACTCCTGTGGATGACTTGGATGGCGTTGGGTTGAATGATAAGTAGCAATTACCTTACACATTTACACGAGTGTTAGTGATCTTGCAAATGCAACCTATAATTAAAGCAGCTCGCTGTCATTAACTCTGTCATTTGTTTTATAGAAAACAGATTCTAATTTTGGAGAATACAAAAGAGAAATTTTATGTGACAGTATACCAAGTCATACCTTTCTAAATTCTAAATGCGACTTATATTATAGGCTTAATTTTTTTTATGCTCTCCAACTCTTTCCTATTTGTTTATTTCTCCCTGTATTCTTGTGTATTTCTTATTTGTCACTAAATTCTTCAAAATGATTTCTTATTTCCCCTTCAACTTAACCGTACATAATTTACTATAGTTATCTTATAAGAAAACTGAAAAATTAATTCCAAATTAAATTAAAATGATAGAAATACCCTAAACTATTTTTCGTTTTCCCCATTTTTCCCTAACGATTAAACAATCTCTAATTGGCAACACGTACCAGACCCATACCGAGACAAATGCAATTAAGCAGGTATGTGATATAAATATATACGCTGATTCAGTACAAAAAAATAAGGTCATATTTGTTTAGTTTGGCTATGCTCTTAATTTTTGCAAGTCAACTCTCCCATGGGTTGTTGAAAAAGAACGGTAATAAACTCTAACTAGTGTACCTCTTCTGCCATGTTTCATCAAATGGAATTCCTACAGATTTACATTATTGAAAGCTCTCACATATTCTTATATTCTCATGAAATCACTAATCGTTAAGAAATATTTCATGGCTGCTGAGTTTATTTATGCGCTTTCTATATGTACCAGTTCTGACATGTGGCACACTCACATTGTGCAACCCAAAGCTCCACTGGAATATTACATTCCAGCGAATGCAGTGGCGGATCTAGGAAAAATATTTAGGTGGGGCTGTGGGTCTATGGTGGACTGGTGGACTATTGATTTATTGGGCCATCGTAACCGGAAAGAGAGAGAGGACACGGGATTTACGGAAAGCAAGCACTCTTCAACCTCCGTTCAACATCTTCAGCCCCACCTTTGAGTACTCCAATGGCAGAAAAATTAGCTGGGACTAAAGGGGGACTCCATGGGCTCGACGGCGTTAGGTGGGGCTCTAGCCCCACCCGACCCAGTGCTAGATCCGCCCCTGAGCGAATGGGTTCTTTTGGAAAAAAATAAAACAAATAGGAAAATAAAAGTCAATTGTTTCTACATATTTAGATCCGACAAAATAAATTCATCTAGCCATTTATGCGATGGAGGGTCCCTCGATAGACCTGTCTAACGTTAGAAACGATCGCGAAAGTAGATAATTTCGTTGCACGTTTCGTTCGGACGGCGAAATTAATATTAGTTTTGTTGCTCGTTTCGCAATATACAACGCAAGTGAAAAAAATTTCGTTGAACGTTTTGCCTTTAACTAGCGAAACTAACGGTTAACCGCGATAAAAAAACACAATACATAAAAAAAAATATATAAGACAATAACCAATGGAAAAAAAGTACACCAAAATACATAAAAAGAAGTAAAAAAAAAAACACAATAATAAATAAGACTAACAAAAAGCATGTTTGATAAAAAAAATATACATCAAAATAAATTCAAACTAATACCTAGTTTAACAGGGATTATTTCAATATAAATTAAAATGGTCTCAGTCTTTTAATTTGAAATCATTGGGGAGATATCAAAAGACCCAATAATTTCGACTAACCCATCAAAATTACTAGGTCAGAGTCTCATCCCCTCTGGTACTTGGTACCCTTCATCATCGACCAATCCATATTGAATTAATCCCCTTGTTAAACTAACAGACTCTCCTTAGTCCTATCAAATATGGGCACCAAAATTTAAAAAAAATAAAACAGACTTGCAAAGTTGCAATGTCATTCAACTGTTCACAACTTCACATCACATACTAGAGCAAACAAAAGATACCACAGAGCTAAGATCATTCTCCTTCCTCGTCAATGGCATCATCATCTTCATCACCAAGTTCACCACCACTTTCTATAATAATAGCAAGCAAAAGAGACATTAGCAATTGAATTTAATTAAACTATAAATATAAATTAATACAAATTGAAATTGATACCAAGCAATGCAGTCCTCAACCAATTCTGAGCACATACAAGAGCTTCAATGCTCTCATCATTTAAAGAGCTTCTAGTTGGGCTCAGTGTTCTACCAGCAGTACTGAAGGTTGACTCTGATGCAACAGTACTAATTGGTACAGCCAATATGTCCCTTGCTAACCTAGACAAAACTGGATACTTAGGGGTTTTCAATTTCCACCATGACAGAATGTCTAAGTCATCATCCAAGTTACAAGAATCAAGTGGTTCAGATAGATATTGATCAAGCTCAGACAAGATGGGATCAGCTTGCTTCTTATCATTCAAGAAATTTTTCAAACCAGCCCTTGTATCAGTTTCTTCCTTTCATCTACTAGAACTGAAACCAAATGATTAAAATTTCAAGTTGACACAGAAATAACAAAATAAAACTAAAGTCAGATGTGCTAGAGGAGTACCTTGCATCTGTGCTTTTACCAGGTTGGCTCTGTGATGCCTTGTTGTTTGAGATCAAATACTCATTGAACAGATCCTCAAAGCAACTCTTCAAGTTGGTCATAAATGATTGCACCTCTTCAGGATGCATCATTTTGAAGTAGTACTCAACCACTGCTAGCTTACACCTAGGATCTAGAGCACAAGCAATGGCCAAAACACCATTTCTAATTTCCCAGTACTTGTTCCACTTGAGGAACATGTCTTTGCCCATCTGAACAACAAATGGATATGCACTACTATCCATTTTTTTTATATTAAGATAAACCTCACAGAAATCAGGAAAATATAAATTCAAAGTTGGATACTTGGCCCCACTCAATTTTAAAGTTGTAGCATAAAACACTTTCAAATGCCCATGTAGGGCCTTCACATGATCCCAATCCTCATCAGATGGACAGAAGGGGTAATTTTTATCTAACTCTGCATACCTAAGTATAGCTGCCTTCAACTGTAATGCTAAGTCAAGCATAATATAAGTGGAGTTCCACCTGCACATCATATGCTGGCTTCTTATCAGGAGCAATTATCTGAAAACAAAAATACAAAAAAATAATTAGTGTATATTGAAATAAATTAAACAAATAAATGTAAAATATATATAGCATAGACCTGAGAAGCAGCCAACTTGAACTTCTCCATTCTAGGTTGTGAATGTCTAATGTATTTCATGGTATCCCTTATGGCATCTATCTCACCAGACATCACACTCAAACCATCTTGCACAATCAGATTCAAAATGTGGCATCCACATTTTAGATGAAATATTTGACCATCACAAGGTAAGTTCTTTCTAAAATGATTCTTACTCAACAAGTCCTTGATGGCAGCATCATTAGCAGATGCATTATCCAATACCAAACTAAATGCTCTTTTATCCAAGTTCCACAAAACTAACTTATCATAAATGGCCTGTGAAATGTGTTTGCCAGTGTGAGGAGAGGGCATTGGTGTAAAGGTGAGAAGTCTTTTTCTCAACTTTCAATTGTCATCAATGTAATGACAAGTAAGAGCCATGAAAGCCCTATCTTTACCCTTGCAAGTCCACAAATCACTTGTGAAACTAACCTTACAATCTATTTTCCCAAGTAATTCATACAAATTTAACTTTTCTTCCTCATAAACAGTCATACAATCAGACTAAGGGTGGTTCTTGATGGCATTTTAAAACAAGGCTGCAGATCAGTTGCAAAAACTTTCAAGAAATGGTGGGTTGCACTGTTAAAATGGTACTCATGGCCAATTATCATATTTGCTAAGTTTTTTCTACTTCTTTTCTGGTCAAATTCCCAAACTGAAGGCTTGGGCTGACCTGACAATTATTGAAAACATATTAGTACTAAGTAATTATATTTTATTTATTAATAACAAGTAATTATTAAAAAAATATACCTTCTGCACTGCCAAGTTGAAGCAGTCTCTGCAAGGCATCAGGTTTCATTCTTTTTTTTTTGTGGCATTTTTTTACAACCTTTCTTACAATGATGCAACAGTGAGCTAGTGCTTCTGGAGTTGCCTTGTAAATATTCAAGGCCACAATACTTACAAGTAGCTATAAAGAAACCATCTTCATCCTTTTTTGAACTATCAAAATGTTCCCATACAATTGAATTCTTCACTGTTCTAGACTTCCTCTTTTTGGTAGTTGCTGCTGAATCAGCAACAGGTTCATTTGGGGTTGGGGTACCATCACCATCACGAGCATCATTTTCGATCCTTTCGATTTTCTCTCTACTTTCAAAATTCAATCCTGGTCCCATACTATACATTGGAATATTGGATGCATCAATTAAACAGATTGCCAAGGTTAGTCATGGGAAACATCCATTCCTGACATACCAGTTCATTCCTATTGCTAAAAGACTGCCGGGCATGGATGTTTCACATGACAAACACAATTAACAAGCTAGTATAGTAGTATATGATTGCCAAGATGATATCAATTATCAAACATAACAACTTAACAAGCTAGTATATGATTGCGAAGCTCTGGCATGACAGACATCCACCCCTGACATACCAGAGCCACATAGTAAACATAAACATACCAACCACAAGCACATAGTAAACATAAACACACCAAATAACATGATTGCCAGGAATGGACGTTTGTCATGCCAAAGACCAATAACAAGCACAAACATTAACAAAACAGAGAAAAAAAATCATACTCATCCTCATCTGACAGATCTGGTTCTTCCTCTTGCACACTCCCTCTCTGTGGGTCAGCCATTTTAGGGTACCTTTGACCTCTCTGTAGATCGTTCCTACAAAGAACACATATTGAACAAGAAAAAAATTAAAACGAAAACTAAAATTTTAATTACAAGTAATAAAAATTAAAAAAACCAGTATCAAAGTTAAAACATTTATGTCTCTCTTTCCTTTCTTCTTTTTTCCCTACCAAGAACAAGAAAAAATAAAATTAAAATTACAAGTAACAGAGTAAAAAATCAGAAAAAAAAAATTAAATAAGACAGAATTAAATACCTTTGTCTCTCTATTTCTCTTTTCATTCCTTCCATTCTGTCTTGTTTCTTCATCTTATATAGCCAGCCAAGGACCCTTCATCATTGCTAGAAGCTAAATAGACCCTGACTGATCGACTGCCCTGACTGATCGACTACCCTGTCACCAGTCTCTCAAATATACTAGCAATCATTACCTTTCTCAAGCCTTTTAAGCTACCAAGCCTACGCTTTAAGCTAGGTTTTTGGAAACCAAGCGAGAGGGAGTGACAATCAGGGGTTAATCAGGCTAGGATTTCGCACAAAAAAGTACTAATGATAAGGATTTCATCGAAACCAACAGAACAGAAGGAAAATCAAACATATATGCCTCAGACAGCGTGCATCGACCAAGAGAGAGACCGAGAGATGTGGAGAGGTCGTGTGCCTCTCGTCAGCAGCTCTAAGAGCATGCGTGACTTCGTGAGAGAGAGACAGAGAGAGGAATAGAATAGATCTGAGGTCAGAGATCGAGACTCGAGAGAGCCAGAGAGGAGATGAAAAGACATGGCGCCGCTTCAGAGAGAGAGTGGCGGCGAAAATTAGGTTAGGGTTTCTGCCTCTCTCCTCATCCGACCCCTTCTTATATATAAAACATATATTAATTATATTTAATATTTTAATTATATTAAATATATATGATAAATATATATATTAAATATATACGAACGAAACGTAACTAAGCGAAACGTAATAGCATAGTTTCGTTAGCCGTTTCGTAAATACCGCGTAACTGGATCTGATTTCGTTCCTTGTTTCGCTAAACCAGACGAAACCAACTTTCATGTCGTTGCTCGTTTCGCAAGGCCGAAACGAAACGGAATTACGTAATTTTTTTTCCATTTGCAGCCCTATCCCTCGAGCTCAAAAAGGCAAAGATGTAATTATTATAATAAAGGACCGGTAGGCTGCAGTTCATGCCTTCTTTTATTGTATTTTCTTTGCCGTTCATGTTCTATTACCGACTTTTAAACTTTATTCCCGAGCCACGAATGGAAAAACGGGAGAAAATGAAAAATAGTTTAGGAATATTTTTGTTATTTTAATTTAATTTGGAATTAATTTTCAGCTTTTTTATAAGATAACTATAGTTAATTATGTATGATTAAGTTGAAGGGCAGATAAGAAATCATTTTGAAGAGTTTAGTGACAAATAAGAAATACACGAAAGTATAGGGAGAAATAAACAAATAGGAAAGAGTTGGAGGGCATACAAAAAATTAATATATTTATTTTTTTTTTAAAAAGATGAAAGATCACTAACTGTTTTTTTTAACAACATGACTATATCTAGACCCTCAAAAAAAAAACAACATGACTATATCTAATTAAAATTTGAGTCTTTTTTTTTTTCGTTGTTGAGCTAATGTAGCATTAATTGAAAAAGAAAAAAGATCTGTATTTCCACATGATATATAAATGAAAACACTAGATGCGTACGTATCAAATATCATGCTTCTTAAAATGGGATGAGAGGGAAAATAATATAAATTAGCACTTTTGCAGTCGCAGGAGAATACTTCTCATTCTACAGAAAATAAAAGGATGGAATCTATTCTGAATCTGCAAGGGTGGACAGAATAAATTTTCCATTTTCCATAACCTAAATCCAAGTTGCATCAATTCATCCCACTAAAGGGAGCATACAAATCTCTAATGTATACACAGCAGATTGTTTGCATCTAATGTATTTGGCAATGCTATCTCCACTTGACCACATTTGTCTCCTACTAACCACATGTGACTAAGTGTCCAAGTGCATACTGAGTTCCTGTTCCTAGACCATATATGCATTACCTCATATGGGGTTTCAATCAAGAGAGATCTTGTGCTATTATTAGGTGACAATTGTGCAATTCGCCACGCTGTCATGCCAAATTGCCAATGATGCCATGATGACCACTTTCTTCTTATTTCCACTTTTAACAAAGGACTATAATTAGTTTATTATTATTGCACTGGCCATTGACTCATTAATAAATCCTTCAGACATCAGAGGTTCGTACATACTAATGATTAAAAAAATTCTGAGAATTCTAACTATTACCAATCTTCGTCCTGTTTTATTTCTTATGGTTGATTGTTCAAATTTAGCTGGTAAAGAAATTATTTTTCTTTTTGAGGTGAATCAACTTTGCTAATTCTCTAATTTGTTAATGGTTGGCTGACTATACAGGGGTCTAGTGGCCATGTTCAACAAGCTACTATAATTGTCGTCTAACATGATCAGAGCATAAAAGGTAAAATGAATCAGACGAGGTGAAAACAGAACAGCCATTTTAGATTTCTCTGAGTTAGCATATATTCCTTTTTTTCCTTTATTGTCATAACTTTTAATTTGAACGAGTGGATATAGCCAGCCAATCCCCTTCTTATAAAAAGAAATAGTACATGGACAGAGATACAATGCCCCGAGCAACAATGACTGTAAATATTAATAAAATGAGTACAATTTACTACATCCTTTTTTTATTCTTACAAATTGTTCTTCTTTTTCTATTAAATTAGCTCACAAGAAATCCCCTTAACTTAAATTCATTGATGCCTGGAAGGGTTTTCTCGCGTACAAGAGCATTATTACCAGCTGAACTGTTTTGTAATAATTTTTTGGAATCTGATCATCAAAATTCATTAATTGAACACACGTACGAAAGGCAAGAACATTAGGTTCGTTGAATTATAAGTTCATGATCAACAATTAAATTGTCCTTCAATTATAACATGATGAGAAGAAAAAGATTAGGTCCAACCATGTGCAATGTACCCAATTATCATTAAGTATCAAAACTAAGAAAAACTTGCACTGGTCAAGAAGGCCAACACAATATTTTCAAACCACATGGCATGGATTCCCTTTCTTCCTCTTTGTCTCTTCACCAATAGCCAATTTGTGGTGAATGATGATTTTGTATAAACTATATATGATTAAGACTATTTTAAATACTTTGTTTACGGATATTATACATGCATCAATCGAAGAAAAAATTAAAACTGGACGAGTTTGACTTTTCCCCAATATTCTCAAGTACCCAAACTTATTTATTTTTAGTTCATATGATCATTGCTTTATGATTACATATCATCATTATTCAATAAGATACTTTGGTTTTCCTTCTCATGTTTTGTAAAACTGAATGCACCAAAACAGAGATCATATGTGTCATGTAGGCCAACATTAAGAGATTGTGGGAGATTTGTGTGGTTCGTGCCATTACAGAGGTGAAAAATAACCGATAGATATTTGACTAGGGGTCGTTTCTGAAGTAAATGGTGCCATCAAGAAATAATGAGATATCTCTGTTATGCATGAAATCATTTGTTACAGAATAAAGGAAGAATATAAGAACTAATCTTACAATTATAATCTTCTTTTAAGGTTGAAGTCAATTGACTGCTACATAACTATTGAATGGAAATGAACAATTAACATACAAAATACATAAGAGCTTATGAACAAATCAGAAATCTCTTAGGATCATGAGACACAGTTAGTTGTGATAATTCTTTCAATCTTATTTTAATAAGCATATTTTCTTAAACCAAACTTTAATAAGAATATGGGCGTCCCATAAATATCTTGGTAATTAAAGTTCATTATATTGTGCAATCAGGAAGGTTAATTTTGTTACAAGTGATCTGATGGATTGTGGCTCGAAATATGGATAATGCTGCAAAAAACAAACAAATCTTATGTGGCTAATAATTAATGATCATTACTAATGTATTATTATACTCCCAGACAGTTTTTCAAACTAACTAACGGCATAATTGCATGAAGTGTGGTAGTTGCAAACAAGCAATTAAACATGATTTCTTTATTGCACTAGATACTCACAGCAGGCACTTTATAAGACAGGAATTGCTCTATCAAGCTTCACAAACACATCATCTCTAATTTCTCTGTACCTGGAAAAGAAAGGAAACATGGAAAGAGAAACGACCTTCTCAAAATTGAAACTGCTAATGACAGTTCTATTCTTGCAACTATGCCTAGCTGGATTTCATATAGTCTCGAGAACTGCGCTCAACATGGGTGTTAGCAAAATTGTATTTCCAGTGTATAGAAACATAATTGCTCTTGTCTTGATTTCTCCTTTTGCGTATTTCTTTGAGAAGTAAGTTCTTTTTTTCCCCTCTTTCTGGCCTCGACATGCAATGCATTAGCATTTATTTATCAGGAAAATTAAGTGCAAATTACAATTGAAAGATAATTTATACGCTTTCGGATTTCGGATGATATAATCTAGTACATATCAAGTGACCTAGTGTCTTATTAGGTGGTACCATGAATAAAAAATAAGAATAATATTGCTAGTTTACAATTTGGTCTCTTGTTTTTACCAGCTCCTTAAATGTAAAATCTCGAGCATTTTCATTTCAAAAGCTTCGATTATGTTATAAAATACCCAAATTCCATATATATCTTTCATTTCAGGAAGGATAGGCCACCTCTTACCTTCACCTTGCTGGTTCAGTTCTTTCTTCTGGCATTTATAGGGTATGTGATAATTTAGTAACTCACATTGCATATATTTATTTTTCACGAGCCTCTTAGCTTATTATAACTTAATTATAATATTTAGGATCACTGCAAACCAAGGATTTTATCTACTTGGGTTATACCATCTTTCTCCAACATATGCATCTGCAATTCAAAACACTGTCCCTGCCATCACCTTCGCCTTTGCTGCTGCTCTCAGGTGATGAAACAGAAACTTACGGTTCAACAGTTCAACTGACTGCAGTTAAAATAAGCTTGGATGCTTTTTACAATCTTCGACAAATAGTAACCTAATCTTAATTTTTTGATATATATTATAGGCTTGAACAAGTTAACATTAACAAGATATATGGAGTAGCAAAAGTGATTGGCACAATTGCCAGCATAGGAGGAGCTACTATTATTACTCTCTACAAAGGGCTACCTCTACTAAATCACCAATTACCTCACATCAAAATCTTGGATTCAATTTTTCTTTCTTCAAACCCAATTTTGAACTGGACTTTGGGTTGTGTCTTCATTATAGGAAATTGTGTCGCATGGTCTGCCTGGATGGTCCTACAGGTCAGGCACATTGCCTTTATTGACATATGCATATGAAATTAATGATTTTTCATTATCATTTGCTAATAATTACACTGAAACTTAATCGGTGAGATAAACTGGAATTTCAGGTACCAGTGCTAAGGCAATACCCAGCCAAACTCTCATCACTTTCACTAACAATGGTGTTTGGTCTTATTCAATTCCTCATAATTGCTTCATTTTTGGAGAATGATGTTGAGAGATGGAAAGTTCATTCAACTGGAGAATTATTCACTATTCTCTATGCTGTAATAAACTCTCCCACCTTAATTTCATATGTTAGACAATGTACTGTTAAAATTTTGAAATTTTAACCACAATTGTTGGGTTTTTTGTATAGGGGTTAGTAGCATCAGGCTTGTCACTGTCTCTACAAATATGGTGCATTGACAAAGGGGGCCCACTCTTCACAGCTGTGTTTCAGCCTGTTCAAACAGTCATGGTTGCCGTTATGGCCGCACTTATACTTGGTGATCAATTATACAGTGGAGGGTATGTTAAAATGTCATATGAAGAAGAGAATCAAATAAAAATAAATTATCAAATTTTAAAGTTGCATAACACTACTTCCATTTACTTCTATCTTTTGCAGGATTATTGGTTCAGTTTTAATTGTAATTGGGCTGTACTTTGTTTTATGGGGCAAGAGTGAGGAGAAAAAGGATAAATCAAACCCAGAAACAAAAGAAGATTTAAGAAGACATCTCCTTAGCGAAGGAACTTCCTCAAAGGAGAATCCAAATGACCAAAATATCCCTTAAAAAATTAGAACCTTTTACTTACCCTCACAGCTGATGTGCTTCCACATAGCATGAAGTATAGAAAAGGCAAAATGTGGAAGAAGAGCGGCATTTGGACATATCTGCTGCTATATATTCAGTAGATTAATTGTAGTTTCAATTTCATTTATTTTTCTTTTTGTGATTATTTTATTAATTTATTTGCCTGTATCTATTTTGGTCTGAAAATCACTTAATCAGTCAGAGTGCAATCAGATCAATCCTCAATTAAATGTAGATTTTTTTTTCTGCATAATTTCCTTAAATCAATTGCACAGGTGCATCATTATGTAACTACTGGTAACTCTCTGCCTCTGATGTGCTAATAAGAATAAAACCGACCACAACAAATTATTTTCTTCACTCTGACATGGTTAATTAATATTGGGTCATCATTGGTGGGGACTAGTTTAATATTATTTTATATTCAGGTCAATCCGAGGGGCCTAACTTGGTTAATAATTAGTTATATTTTTATTTATATATGCAACTAAATCGTATTTAAATCATAATTAATTTGTAATAAATCTTAATAATTACTAAATTTTATAGCAAATCTAACAAAACAAAATTATCCGAATTGATCAGACGTAACCCAAAACCGATCTGACCCAAAATGGCCATTAGAGCCGTTCTAAATCAATTACACAATTAATTTTATTTTTTGAGATCCCAACTAAATATACCAAAATAAACACCCCATAATGATCGCAAATTTGTACCTGCTTATACACAAAAGTACGCCAGTTAAGGGGAAAAAATGAAAATATTAATTCGTACAAAAAACGAAGCAAGCATTTAGAGAAAATATTTTATCTCTATCTAAAAGAAAAAAAAATAAATAAAAAGGTCCTTTTACAGTGATTACTGAATCATGATAATTGGTCTCTAAATGGGCCTAAATACTGACCCATCCCGGCCCATTTAGACTGTCACAAATTCTAGACATTTGAAATCCAGAGCCAGAGGCTTCTACTCTCCTCCAAGTCGGACCCACCCGCCTCATTTCATTTCTACAACCCCAAGTGATCTCCTCTCTCTCGTCTCTAGTTCTCTCTCTAGGGTTTTACACATCTCAAACTTCTCCATCAATGGCGGCCGTTGTCTCCGCTCCTCCCGTCGCGCGCGCCGCCCCATCGTCCAAAACTGAGACCTTCGCTGACACCAAGCGCCGCGACGATGTGCGCCACGCAAACATCGAGGCGGCGCGCGCCGTCGCTGACGCCGTCCGTACATCCCTCGGCCCCAGAGGCATGGATAAGATGATAATCACTCCCAACTCGAACGAGGTATGTTCGACATTTTGAATTTTTTTATGGGTTGTGTTTGTTGAATGTGATCTGGATCTGTGCTAGATGATATTGTAGATCGGAACTGAGATAAATTTGTATTGTTGAGAAATGGTAATGGTGAAAAGAGGTTTGTTTTGTTTTATTGATTCAAAGGTGGCTAGAGTGAGTCTGTGATTGAATCTATTGCTACTGGGAACATGTTGTGATCTGTTCATCCTTGTTTTAGTAGAAATGACGTCATACTCAGGTAATAATATAGGCCAGTTTTTCTGTAGCGTAGTTGTGGCAAGTGTAAGTTTGTCATAGAACTTAAACTGATACTGACAAGGCTAAAACCCCATATAGGAAATTCATGACATCATGTTTGTCTTTCAAATTATTTTTTTTTTTGTTGTAATCTTACTTGTGGAATATAGATCTAATTCAAGCATTTATGCTTCAACAAGTTCCCTACTAATGGTGATAATCTTTTAAGCCTGTATGAAGCAATTTCACATATTACAGAGGTTAACTATCTTTCCTTATTCCACAATCCAGGTGATCATCACAAATGATGGTGCGACAATCCTCTCGCAAATGTCACCGCTCCAACCAGCAGCCCGCATGCTAGCAGATCTCTCCCGCTCCCAGGACACTGCAGCAGGCGACGGAACCACCTCGGTTGTCGTCCTTGCTGGGGCCATCCTGCGCAAATCCCAGCATCTCCTTTCCAATGCAGCCGCTCACCCCACTGCTGTCGCTGACTCCCTCCACAAGTTCTCTCAGAAAGCTGTATCCATCCTTCGCTCGATCGCCATCCCAGTGGACCTATCTGACCGTGATACTTTGATTAAATCTGCCTCAACTGCCTTGAACTCCAAAGTTGTATCAAATTACTCCTCACTTCTTTCTCCTCTTGCTGTCGACGCAGTTCTTTCCATCATTGACCCAAATAACCCCTCACTCGTCGACCTGAGGGATATTAAAATAGTCAAAAAGCTGGGGGGTACAGTTGATGATACCGAACTTATCAAGGGGCTTGTGTTTGATAAAAAGGCCAGTCATGCTGCTGGTGGACCAACTCGGGTTGAGAATGCCAAAATTGCAGTTATTCAGTTCCAGATCTCACCACCAAAGACCGATATTGAACAGAGTGTGGTTGTATCAGATTACACACAGATGGATAGGATTTTGCGTGAGGAGAGGAATTATATACTCAGCATGGTGAAAAAGATTAAGGCCACAGGATGTAACGTCCTTCTGATTCAAAAGAGTATCCTTCGTGATGCTGTTACAGATTTGTCATTGCATTATCTTGCTAAGGCAAAGATTTTGGTAGTGAAAGATATAGAGAGAGATGATATCGAGTTTATTACCAAGACCTTGAATTGCTTGCCGATTGCGAACATAGAGCACTTTAGGGAGGATAAGCTAGGATTTGCTGATGCGGTGGAGGAAGTGTCAGTGGGGGAGAGCAAGGTGGTAAGGGTTACTGGTATTAAGAACATGGGACGCACCTCCACTGTTGTTGTCAGGGGATCAAATCAGCTCGTCATTGATGAGGCTGAGAGGAGTTTGCACGATGCTCTCTGTGTTGTCAGGTTAGCTTTGAAGAGATTTTTTTTCTTTTTCTTCTAGTTTTTTTTTTTTACTCATTAATGCCTGCCAAATTACACCTATTCCAATGTAACAGTATGGAGTAAGATTTACTTTGTACAGAAACTGTGAAAATTGTCCATTCCTGTGATGAGCCACTTTTTCTGCTAAGCCTAAAACAAATTTAGGCTAACTAGGCAGTTTGGTCAAAGTTAGTATGAGTTTTTTTTTTAGACAGACTAGATAGCAGCTATCTAAAAGTTACTATGAGTTGATTGTTAGTTTTTTTCTGCTAAGCCAAAACTGAAGCTAAAAGCCTAAATAAACTTAGCCTGTTTGATCAAAAGTTAGTATTAGTTCATTATTTATTTCTTTAGTCAATGACCTGAGGTAAACATAATTGGAAAGTTCCGTCTGTGTGTTTAGCATGATTTAACATTATATACAACTTTTGTGACATGATTTCTGGGTTTTAGTGAATTTGAGCTATAAACCAGGTTTTCATTAAAAAAATTGAATGCTAATAACATGCTCGTGTCCTTTGTTTAATGTTACTTCATGTTATAGGTGCTTGGTTAATGAGAAATACCTAATAGCCGGTGGAGGTGCACCAGAAATAGAATTGTCAAGGCAACTTGCGGCATGGGCCAAAGAGCTCCATGGCATGGAGAGCTATTGCATCAAGGAATTTGCTGAGGCTCTAGAAGTGATTCCATACACCCTGGCTGAGAATGCAGGTTTGAATCCAGTATCCATCGTCACTGAGCTTCGCAACCGCCATGCCCGTGGTGAGACGTATGCTGGCATCAATGTCAGAAAAGGTCAGATTACTAATATTTTAGAAGAGAATGTGGTTCAGCCGCTGCTTGTTAGTACCAGTGCTATTACACTTGCCACTGAATGTGTAAGGATGATTTTGAAGATTGATGATATTGTGATGGTGCGGTGAAGAGTGATTTTAGGGTTTGCTCTTTTTGGATTTTGTAGTAGCTCTTTTTGGAACTAGGTGTGTTGGGCTATCTTGGTTGATCTTTTATGTTACTAATGTATGTTTTGGCCTACAAGGTTTCTTTGCTTTAATCATATAATTCTAGTGTTGTTGTGCTTAGAAGAGATTGCCTGTCATATTATTTGAATTTTGTATCATTGTATTCACTTGTTAGTGTTTATCTGAACTTATTACTGAACTTTCAGTTAGATATTCTTGAATGAATATGCTGCCACTAGAATTATCTAGTGATAATATGCTTGGCCTCTCAAAGCATATTGTACTAATTTAACGATACTCGAGCATGTCTAAGATTAAAAAAAATTAACCTTCCAACAGATGTCTATATTTTACTGTGAACCCCTAATCACATCAAACAGATTAAAATGAAAAGTACATTATATTGTAATTTAGGAGTTATCATTTTGATTGGTCACAAATTGTCTATGAAGCACATTCAGACTCAATCCATAACCTATAAGAAGGTGATAAAATGGTTTGGTCGTACCTGCTTCTTTGCCAGTTTTTTTTATTCTGGCATGGTGTTACAGATATCAAGAATAATTTTGATTCATCTCAGTAAATGCTTACATAATTGTAATTTACAATTACAATTGTTCTATTTATTAATCATCAAAATTTGTTGCATGCTTTTTTCCGTTCATGCTATCTAGCTTTGCCTTGAACTGATGAAAAAGAAAAAGAAAAAAAAATCTTCTTTCGATGATCTATTTTGTATGTATTAGCATTTGTTATCATTAGAATTTTATTTAGAGCTGTATTACACGGATTAAGATACGTTAAAGGCTCAAGTAAAGAGCTAAAGGTTGAGTAGAGAACAAACTTTATTTTGCCATGGATTACAACTTTACAAGCCAGAGAAATGAGCATAGTGAAATAATGGCTAAAGGTCGTCCCCATTATATATAGACCGGTCTTCTATGACAAGTGACATTTATCGCTGTCATCAGCAATCAGTAGTACTGTAGTAGTTACAATTGCTCTTGTGATCTTTGGGCCGACATTTCTAGTTTACATATCCTAGTCAAATTTTGAGCACTTGCACAATTTTTTGTTTTCATTATTTATCACACAAATCAAACAAATCCATAGTTCTAAGTTCTAGCTGAAACTGAATACATTCAACAAAATATTTGTCCGAATTTGTTTCAAGTTGTTTACAACTTGTACCAAAAATAATTGTACAAATGCACTAGAGTCAAGCTGCATCCACTTAATTTGTGTTTGATTCATCAAGTTAATTGTATTTTAAGAAATAATCTGAAGTTTGGTTTTGTACTAGATGAATCTTTTTTATAAATTGATTAATATGTTTCACGGCTTCTATTTTTTACGAGTAAAGATCAGATTTCAAAGGCATATCAGATTAACAATATAATTCTTTATCTAGACTTTGCCAATATAGTTCTTCATCTATTTTAAGATCAGTTCCAGGCCGGATTCACGAACAGAAGCTTATTCAGCTTTCTTAACATAAATATGGGGTTCTCGCATGATCGCATCCATATGGGAATAGCAAAATATAAAATCTCTCTTATTCCGGAATCAGACTATAAGGATATTATAGCATGTAATTTCTCACAACTACCAATTCTAAATAGTGAAAAAAGATCTAGTCTCTCTTTTTGCCAAGCAATTACATTTTCCTCAACTAATACTTATTCAACGCATCAACCTTCCGAGTAGAGAACATAAATAAACAATAGCAGTAAAAGTTTTTCTCCCTCTTACCAACTAAACCACACGAAAATGACTACCGAACATCAACTCAAGCTCTCTTAATAGGTGTACCCCTTCTGGAACATTCCAGCCTTGGCCTCGTCACTCTCACCTTCACCGGTGTAGCGACCCAACTGAGCCAGAGAATTAGCCTTGGCACGTACCAAGAGAGCCTTCTGAGCTGCCTGGATGTTCTCAGGACGACCTTGCCATGTTTTGAGCACGCTGTTCTGCAGGGCCCGAGCATAAGAGAAAGAGACATGCCACGGGTTTGGTGACTGGTTCATTGCATTGAGGTTGAGTGTTGCCTCCATCTCAGATTGGCCTCCCGAAAGGAACTGCATGAGAACAACCATAAGTTATTTTCAGAGCTGTGAAGTTTTATCTATCCAGTAGGAAAATATCATACTTAATTAAAATTCCACTCTATTTGCTGGAAGTTTATAAAATTAAGTTGCCATACTTTATCAATTTTGGCATCTTGCTTCTTAAAAGCAGGTAGTAGTCCAAAATGGAATATGCCTATTCCATTTTGGGACAAGGCATGCGGTGCTTTTAAGAAACTTGAATATCCAGTATATGCTAACACATATTATCAATAGTTAAGGCTGTAACAGAACAGAAAATAGATTAAGTTTTCCCAGAAAATGATCAAATACCATGATGCCAGGCACGGCAGGAGGTACAGTCCTTCTGAGCATCTTGAGAGTGAATTGTGCAATGGTATCAGGTGATGCCCTGGTCTTGTGGTCAGCACCAGGGGTGACCATGCTTGGCTTCAAAAGGGTTCCCTCTAGCAAGACATTGTTCTGGGCCAGGTAGAAGAATACTTCGGCCCACACCTTCTCTGCCACCTCGAAGGTGTGCTCTATTGGGTGGTCCCCATCCAGTAGGATCTCAGGCTCCACTATTGGCACCAAGCCATTGTCCTGCAGCCATGTTTCATACAACATTGATCATGCATGATTTTTGGTATGACATAACAGGGGCTTGCAAATTTACGGTTTGGGTGCTGTGCAAGTACAGCAAGGTGCTTGTCATTACTTGCATTTGTGCATGCGCATATAATTAAAAGTGTTAGAATGATTATAATAACAACAAAATGTACCTGCGCAATGGCAGCATAACGGGCAAGGCCCCAAGCAGCCTCCTTGACAGCTAGAGCAGAGGGCCCACAAGGGACGCTCACCACTGTCCTCCTGTAGAATATGAAAGAAGAGGTGCAAGGATTATTAGCTATAAAGATTACACAAATGGCCAATCTACTACCTACTCATTCAATTAAAAACACATGAGGAACTGGTGATGCAAACTAACCACTTGGCAAAGCGAGCACCTTGCTTGTAATACTCAGCACATCTTGAAGCCAAGCCATCCAATCCTTGGCACCAGGACTCATTATTCGACCCCGGCAATGGCACCAATCCCTAGTATTCCCAAAATTTTAGGAGAGAGAACAGAACCGACATTCAATTACAAATAATAGATCTTTTATGGTTTTCTGGAAAATTGTCCCCATATTTTATTCTATGCAAAAGAGAACCCCATATTTATCATACATAAAACAAATATCCAGTTGTCACATGTGCAAATGGAATCCAACTGTTAGGTCAAAATGAATATTAGTTGCAAACCAATTTTTATTTAGCGATAATTCAGAAACTTGCCATTATTTCTAATGAAGAAGAAAAAAGAAATTCTTATGAAGAAAAAATTCTAAGGCTGAATCAAAAGGAATTTACCTTATCGACCTTAATACCAGGCATGATCTTCTGATCCCGCAAGCAATCAACAAACTTCTTGCCATCAGTGGTAGACTGGTACAATGTCTCCTCAAAGAGAATGGCACCAGAGATGAACTCGCCAAGTCCAGGTGTAGTCAGAAGAAGCTGTCTGTATGCCTGGCGGTTTGGTTCTGTGTTGTCAAGCCCAATTGAGGCAAGCCTCTTGCCGCATGTTGCATTTGACTCATCAATGGCCAGGATGCCACGGCCAGGAGAGGCAACCGATTTCTATAGAAAGCCAAAATGTGATTTGGGTCAAGAAATATTACTCTTAATAGAATTTATCCTCCAACTGTAAAACAGCTCTTGCATCCAAACCCCAAGAGTACGACGATGAAAATAAATAAATAAATAAAATGGACGTTATTTAAGTACAATAACATTATAATACAGTTAAAATGCTAAATAATATTCCTTTTTTTAGCTTAAATAACATTTATCTAACTTTATGTTATAGTCTACGAATTTGTTGTGCTTAAAGGAGGATCAGCTGATGGGAACCTGTTTCAATGAAATTTAATATAACAGTTTAATCATCACAAAATATGTTATGTATGTTTGGTTGTTTACCCTTGTACCACTATTCACTTTCTACTGATGGTGGTAGGTGACAGAAAATTAGGTAGACTTGAAAAATAAAATGAAAAAAAAAAGAAAATATCAAAGATAACATTATACAATTACTGAACTAACATACTCGAATTCTATCCATCAAACTCGGAAAACTAGGTCAGTATATTACTCACGAATAGATCAGAGAATTATCAAAGAATAAGAAACCAATTCAGTCAAAATAATATGACTGAGAGAGCGTGATGATCATACCGCGGTCTGAACGAGTTCATCGGAGTAAGCGGAGGCGCGGATGGGAGCGACGGAGACTGATCGCCGGACCTGAGTACGGACGGAGGATCGTCGGAGATCTGCGCCGCCGGAGACCCACTGACTGGTCGGAGCGAACTTCATTGTCGCTGCCATCTCTTCGTTTTTTCTTTTTTTTTTTTCCTTTTTTTGGGGTTTCTTTTTTTGCTCTAGGAATTAGAGTTTGATCCGGTTTGGTTTTTAAATTGTAAGAGGAAACTAAACGGAGACCTTTTGAGGCTTTTATTAGTCGTCTGAACTGAAACTATGTATTGTGTGATTCCTTTTCTGATTCTCTTTGTCCAAGTCTGTGATATTTCTTATGTAACGAGTTGAAATTACAGTTACAATATGGGCGTTGCTCTGGGCAACATACTTTTTCCTTCGAGCAACATTATTTTTTCTAAAATGACCAAATTATCCTTTGAACGGTCCATCTGATGAATACACCAAACTCTGCCGTCAAAAATATAAGGATATTTTTGTCTTAAATATTGCTCAAAGCATAACACCGGTTGCCCAAAGCACCACCCTGTAAAATATGGATGCACTACAAACAGTATAGAGTTATGAATATGGAAATTTTAAGAGGAAAGGTGACGGAGTTTCCAAGAGGTAGGTAGTGGAGAAAAATTTTCTTTTATTCGACGAAATTTTGGTTTTGGCCCTTATATTTTTGCAAGATTTTCATTTCCATCCCTCTTTTTTCCTTATTTTTGGAGGACGTGTCTGAAATCAGAGCCAGCTCGCCACATGTCAGTTGGAGGAAAAGTGCCCCGTTCCCCAACAACGATATGCTCTTTTCAGGTTGTCACGTGATTTTTTTTTATTTAAAACATATTATTCTAATTTTATTTTATAGAAAATTTGACAGTTTATTATATTTTAAAGATATATACATTGCTTTCGAAAATATATTTTGTAACATCAGATAATTAAATTTTTAATCATAAAATACAACCAGGCCTAAAATCCAAGTTTTCTTGGATGAAGTCTCAACAATATGAATAAAACGCTATCTTATACTTAAAATGACGAAGAAGGAAAAAATTATTATCTAAAAATAATACTATTTACTTTGGGTACCTTTGAAGCAAATAAATTGCTCTACCATAATACTATTTATGGTAGAGCACTGGGCTCTCTTCTAGGAGGTCCAGGATTCAAGACTGCATGCTTGCGATAGGCGTAAAAACTCTTCTAGCCTACCCAACTTGTTTGGGACAAAAGGCTCTGACTTTTTCGTGGATCCTTTTTTCTTGTTGGGTTTCTTTTCTAGCCTACCCCAACTTGTTTGGAACAAGAGACTTAGTTGTTGTTGTTGTTGTTGTTGTTGTTGTTGAAGCAAAGACAATTGCAAAATGCTAGTCTGGAGAAGTTCGTGGCTCTTTCTTGTTGGTGATTCCTTGTAATAAAAAGTAGCAATAAAAAGGGAGATATGTTAGATCACCTATGCCAGACAAATCATTCGAAGAAGAAATTAGTGCAAACAGAATCAGCTGATTTAACAGACAAACGATACAACATCAACGCACAATCAATCAATTGGTAAAAAGAAAGAACATAAATTAACGATACCAAGTAAGGATCAAAACCCACCGGAAATTTGGCTGACAAATAATAATTATAGCACGTAAAGAGAAAATCGAAGGTCATACCATACACCAGAACATTTAACTATTAAAGCACTGTCTGGTTCTTTTTCCAAGGAATTATCTGGGGCGTTGCTTTCATTTGTACGGTTGGATGTGATTCTGACGACTGTGCGCTCCGCCGCCTCATCCCAATTGCCTCTCACTTTAGCCCATTCGCCAGAGATTGGCTCCAACTGATCACCTTCCCAATATAAAGCAGTGGAAAAGAGAGTTAATATCAGACTTACAGGAAACATGAAGAAAATATATTTTTTTAGTCTATGAGCAACATCGATGCTTTTGTCCACTAACATTATCAACATAGTCAATGCATTGACCACAATATAAATCATATATGCATGCAATCAGAAAAGATATTGATGATATCAATAAATGCTTACCAGTAAAAATCCTTACCTTACTTTCAGATGCTAGTTCTTTATGCATATATAGTACGCAATCAACACAACTAAAAATTAATACGGTGATTAAAAATATTATAAAATTATAAATTCATATTTAAAGAGAAGAATCTAAAAAATTATATTTGATCCATCATTTATTTGATCCATCATATAGAACCAATATGAAATAAAGTGTCAATTTAGCAAAAATTAATTCCAATATCAGCCTACAAAGGAAAACAGAACTCTGTGCATTCAAATGAAAAAAGCCCACAGCAAAATATTCGTGTTTTTATCGAAATTGTTAGGAAGTGCACAAATTTAATTTTTAGACTAATTACTCTTAATTAATCCTAATTAAACTAAGTGCAAAGGAGATCTAGTGCAAAAGCCATCCAAACACACAAGAGAAATAGGGAAAAAGGGCTACCTCTTGCGAACTTGTAATCGCAAGGCTCGAATCCGTCGAGTCGAGGTTGTGCGCACCACCACGCGTGTCTCGGCCTCAAGTCCACCAAGGTATTAACCAAAACCTCGATCTATGCTAGTAGATGAGAGGTTAAGCCTAATCCCTTCCTTCCCTTTGCCTTAATTAACTATTTAATTGGATGGAGGCAAGAGGTGCTCAACACATGAGCTTAAGAGAGCAATGGTGGAGAGGAAAAATTCTGAAATTTTTCCTTTAATTTTCGTCCAAAATATTAGGGAGAGAGAAAAAGGCAAGGTGGCTAGGGTTTTGGCTCCCAAAGTGGTCCTTTTATAGACCAACCACTCTCCCAAAAAGTTGTAACTAATTTACAACTATGCCATCACTAGGGCAGCCATAAAATGGGCCTAAATGGGCTCCATTAATTATTTAATTGGTCCTCTAATTCAATTAATTAGTGGCCCAATTAATTGCTCTCAAGTTGGACCTTTAATTTACAATTTAAATATAGGCCCGTTAGCTCAAATTAATTACTTTAATTAATTCATGTTGAACAAATTAATTATCAACACTTTGATAATTATTTAAGGATTAGAATATGCATTAATTTATTTCTATATAATCCGTTTGACTTAATTAATTAATTATGACGGTTCGCAACAGTACATAATTTAATCAGTCAACATATCATATTGTTGCATTCCTTAATACAACCAAATAAATAATGCACGCATGGTCAAAACCTATTTGTGTGACC
This sequence comes from Rhynchospora breviuscula, assembly GCA_027562975.1. Classification (NCBI taxonomy): domain Eukaryota; kingdom Viridiplantae; phylum Streptophyta; class Magnoliopsida; order Poales; family Cyperaceae; genus Rhynchospora; species Rhynchospora breviuscula. The sequence goes on from CM050401.1 coordinate 39,829,600, forward strand.
CTTTGAGGATTTATGCTCTGTTGGACATGGAAAATAAATCGCTATTTATTTCCAATAATCATAAGCGGTATCTAGCAACACGTTATGATTCCCAATTCGCATAAATAGTGTACTGCTACAATATTTTTAATCCTGCATAAGAAATAATAGTATTTCCTTGTCTGATTCTTATGTCACATGATATCATCGTATAATCCAAGATAGGAATGTGTCATTCTTGCAGATTATACGTTTCTTGATCTAGAGATGACTGTATCAGTTGCTAGCAAACAATCCATCTCCATCAAGGGGCCCAAACAGATATCATCGCTCACTAAGTTAATTAATGAGGGACATACGGTTTTCTTGATGAACAACTTTTCCCCGCACAATTCAAGAGAACATAAATAAAGTCCGTATAGCAGCCCTTATCAGGAATCAACGGTAGACGATATTTATTGAACCTATCCTCATGTGGAAAAGCTGAACCATCTCAAACTTAGAATCAAACTCAAATGAAATAAATAATGACACATAACACAATCCATATATTTATTTCACTGGGTCGCGTCCTGTACTATGTTCTATAACATATACATATGCAATTAAGTTGGCAACTCCTTACCTATGATCTGTAGAACTTAATCATCACTTAACTTGCATACTAATCTTATCCGATAATTAATATTCCTTGTTAATTATCAAGATTACGGACCTTTTAGATTTATTATTGTCATTTAATTATAAATGAACTACAGAGATCCACAATTCAGATCCTCAACCTGAATGATCTGTCAATTAATAAATCAAGGAATAAATGATAAAATATCATCAATCACATAAACCATAGAAGTGGCCATTTAATAATTGGCTCCTAGGACATAACTCTAACAATCTCCCACTTGGCCTAGAGTCAATCAACAGCGACTTCTAGCCAGTGCATAGTACTCAATGTAATATCCAAAATATACATGTCTCATACTAAAACCTCAAAAGATAAAAGATACAACTCAAAGCCACTCAGGCATACGCCTAATCCCCATGGATGCAACGTGCAACTCATGTGCGGCTCGAGATAGAGGCTTTGTCAGAGGGTCCGCTGTGTTCGCGGCACCGTCCACCTTCTTGACCTTGATCCACCCGTCATTCACAAACTGACGGATGAGATGGAATCGTCGTAGAATGTGCTTGGTCTTTTGGTGAGACCTAGGCTCCTTGGACTGAGCTATGGCTCCCGTGTTGTCGCAGTAGAGATCCACTGGACCTGAGATGCTTGGAACCACCTCCAGCTCGGTCAAGAATTCCTTGATCCAAACGCCTTCTTTCGCTGCTTCACCCGCCGCTAAGTATTCTGCTTCGGTGACGGAATCGGCCGTGGTATCCTGTTTGGAACTCTTCCAACTCACGGCCCCACCATTGAGCAGATATACGAAGCCGGACTGTGACTTCGCATCATCTCGATCGGTTTGGAAACTAGCATCGGTGTAACCACTTACAACGAGCTCTTGGTCTCCACCATACACGAGGATGCTATCCTTTGTTCTCTTGAGATACTTGAGGATATTCTTGACTGCGGTCCAGTGTGGCATACCAGGGTTAGCTTGGTATCGACTAGTCACACTAATCGGATGCGCCACATCGGGGCGAGTGCATAGCATGGCATACATAATCGAACCGACCACAGATGGATACTTGAACTGATTCATGTACTTTCTATCTGTATCAGTCGTCGGACATTGAGTCTTGCTCAAGAATATGCCATGTGACATAGGCAAGTAACCCTTCTTGGAACTAGCCATGTTGTGTTTTTCCAACACTTTGTCAATATATGCATCTTGGCTCAAGCCTAACAACCTTCTTGATCTATCTCGATAGATCTTGATTCCTATGATGTAGGCGGCTTCGCCCAAGTCTTTCATTGAGAACACCTTCTTCAATGAATCCTTGACTGCATTCAATTCGGAGATATCATTCCCGATCAAGAGTATATCATCAACATATAGAACAAGAAACACAACCACGCTCCCACTAATCCTCTTGTAAACACAAGGTTCATTCTCGCTTTGAATGAAGTTCAACTTCTTGACCTCTTCATCAAAGCGCTTGTTCCAACTCCTTGATGCTTGCTTCAATCCATAAATGGACCTTTGAAGCTTGCACACCTTGTTAGCATTCTTTGGATCCACAAAACACTCGGGTTGTGTCATATACACATCCTCTTCCAAGTTGCCATTTAGGAAGGCAGTTTTGACATCCATTTGCCATATCTCATAGTCGTAGAATGCGGCAATTGCTAACAAGATCCGAATTGACTTGAACATGACGACTGGCGAGAAGGTTTCTTCATAGTCAATACCATGAACTTGCTTGTAACCTTTCGCAACTAGTCGTGCTTTGTAAATGGTCAAGTTGCCATCCATGTCGACCTTTCTCTTAAAGATCCATTTGTTCTCAACGGGTTTTACTCCGTCGGGAAGGTCAACTAAGGTCCATACCTTGTTCTCATACATGGATTGCATTTCGGATTCCATGGCTTTAAGCCATTCCTTTGAGTCGGATTTTTCTTTCATGTCCTTTATGGTCAAGGGTTCGTCATTCGCAATGACGAGAACGTCGTGCAAACCTAAGTATCTTATAGGTGGACGACTTGGCCTTGCCGATCTTCGTAGGGTAGACGCTTGAGGTTCTTGAACTTGTTCCACAACGATTTGCGGACTTAGTTCTTGAACTTCAAGTGTGGGTGCAACTTCAACATCATCGACTCGCGATATGTTTGAGTCTTCAATTGAGGGAGCTTGCTCTTGAACCTCTTCTTCTACAACTACTTGTGGAATGGGTTCGACTACCACCTCATTTGGCACCACATTGGGAACAACTAGATTGCCTACTTGAGGCATCTCTTGTTGCTGCGGTTCTTGAATTTCTTCAATCACCACGTTGCTCCCACTACTTCTTCTTGAGAGAAACTCCTTCTCCAAGAACTCCGCATGTCGTGCAACAACTATCTTGTTCTCGACACGGTTGTAGAAGTAGTAACCCTTTGTTTCCTTAGGGTATCCTACGAAATAACATTTGTCCGATTTGGGTCCAAGCTTATCGCTCATTAGCCTTTTCACATAAGCTTCACAACCCCAAATCTTGAGAAAAAACATGCTTGGTTTCCTACCAAACCAAAGCTCATAAGGCGTCTTCTCAACGGACTTTGACGGAACACGGTTTAAAGTAAAAGCTGCGGTTTCTAATGCAAAACCCCAAAACGATTTAGGCAAGTCGGTTTGGCTCATCATCGATCGAACCATGTCTAGCAAAGTTCGATTCCTCCTCTCGGATACACCATTCCATTGTGGTGTTCCCGGTGGAGTGAGTTGTGGAACGATTCCACACTCCTTTAGATAATCACCAAATTCGTGGCTCAAGTACTCTCCACCTCGATCGGAACGCAAGACCTTAATCTTTCGATTGAGTTGGTTCTCAACTTCATTCTTGAACTCCTTGAACTTTTCAAAGGATTCAGACTTGTGCCGCATCAAGTAGATATACCCGTATCTACTATGATCATCGGTGAAAGTGATGAAGTATGAATAACCTCCTCGTGCACAAATGCTCATAGGTCCACACACATCGGTATGTATGAGATCTAACAAGTCGTTTGTCCTAATCCCTTTGTTAGGAAAAGGCGCTTTGGTCATCTTTCCCATCAAACATGATTCGCATGTGTCAATTGGCTCGAAAGCGAATTGATCTAAGAGACCAACGGTTTGCAATCTCTTAATGCGTTTCTCGTTGATATGACCTAAGCGGCAATGCCACATTAGAGTCGTACTTTCATGTGAAATCTTACGCTTCCTACTGTCACGTTCAACACTCAAAACATGTTCGCTAGAATCAAGCACATAAAGACCATTCAATAAATGCGCAACACCATAACAAACATCATCACGCAACAAAGTACAACTTTTGTTCTTTATTACAACACCAAATCCATCCAAGTCTAAACAAGAAATAGAGATAATGTTTCGAGTGATACAAGGAACTACATAGACATCTTTGAGTTCCAAAATGAAACCAGAAGGCAAAGTTACATCCACATTCCCAACGGCCATAGCGGAGACGCACGTGCCGTTACCGACGCGGAGTTGTACTTCGCCTTTCTCGAGCCGCCTCCTACTCTTTAGTGCCTGCACATTTCGACAAATGTGAGCACAAGAACCGGTGTCAAAAATCCAGTCTGTGTTAGAGGTAGCGAGAAGGGTTTCAATGACAAATATACCTGAGGTAGAAGGCTGGACGGTTCCCGCCTTCTTGTCAGCGAGGTACTTGGGGCAGTTCCTCTTCCAATGGCCCGTCTTGCTACAGTAATAGCATACGGTCTCGGAAGTGGCCGGGTTCTTCTTTCTCTTGGAACCCTCGGGAGCTCCCTTGGCCGGACCTTGGGGCGTCACCGGGCCTTTGCCCTTTTTAGTTCGGCGGGTCTTTCTTTTCTTGCTCTTCTTGCTCTTGTCACTCACCGCAAGAACATCTTTGGGGCCCTTCTCTTTCTTGAGACTCTCCTCCGTCTCGACAAGCATGTTTTGGAGATCATCCATGCTCTTGTCCATGCCATTCATCCGGTAGTTCACAACAAAACCGGTGAAGCTGTGAGGGAGAGAGTTGAGAATAAAGTCTTGAATCGCCCCTGACGGGAAGGGCGTATCAAGCCTTTCAAGCTGCCGAAACAACCCCGCCATCTTCATGACGTGTGGCCCGACTTCATGACCCTCCGCCAATCGAGTATTGGCGACGGCCTTGATGAGACGAGCCCTTTCGGTGCGGGCCTTGGTTTGGAACATGTTCGAGAGACGAGAGACCATTTCAAACACTCCTAGACCACTATCCATGAACTCCTTTTGGAGTTCTGACTCCATGACAGCGACAATCAAGACGGACATCTCCATGTCGTCCGTGACGTGCTTGTCATGTTTGTCCTGATCCGCTTTAGGGGCATCCGACTTGGGAGCCGCGGGGACGGGAGTGGTCAAGAGATATTCCTTCTTTTCAAACCTAAGGACAAGCCTAAGGTTCCGGTGCCAATCCAGAAAGTTGGCACCGTTGAAGGCGAGCTTCTCTTTCTCTAAAAGAGAACGTAGCGAAAAAGACGAGGAAGACATCTACAACAATTTTCAAATTAAAGGTCAATTAGTTTATGTTTTGTTTTAATTTCCAATAAAGTAAAACTTTCACTACTTTAATATAAGTCCCTAAAAGTAATGAATTTCCAAGACCCCCACTTTCGTTGAGATGATGCCGGCGTCGGCACAACATCAAAGCAACTAATAATGAGGTAGGTTCTCCTTAACCAATCATACAACTTTATGACTCTTGGTTCGCGTCGCGAACTTCACTCCAATGTCCAATCCGATTAGGGTCCATTGTTTAAGCAACTCCTCTCTATTTGCTCCTTGCAAATCCGATTTACACCCCGACTACCTATGGTGGACCACGATGTCCGCGTCGGCGGAATGCATCAATGGCCGAACATAAGGCGTGAAGGGGATAGAGAGAAGGAGAGTGATTTGGCTCAATCGTTTGGGACAAACAATTATGTGACTCTTGTTTGGTGGTCGTGTAAGCATACACCCATACCTATCCTATGACATTCATAGCATTCACAAACATTCACATAATAAACATCTCAAGCATTGTTGTGGGTTTGTATGGCTCCCGCTTGCATTAGTTTTCGCCGCATCTCCATGTAGCAAAACTAATCTAACCTTTGTCCCTCCCACTAAATTCTATATGGATCTAAATCCTATATAAAATAAAGGAACAAAATTACATGTGTAAATTTCTATTCCCATCCTAACCTTAGGGGCATGCAAGCCACACAAGTTACACAAAAATTAATCAAAATTAATTAATGGCACCAAAGGCCTAATTACACACAATCACACATGCATTCAATTTACAAACCACAAGGCATTGAATCATGAGCCATACTAAACCCACATCCTCCTACAAAACAAAGTTAGCACAAGTCTATCCACTAGTGTAATTTGTTTATAATTAATGACTTTCAAGTGTCTTTGCGTATTATTTGCCATTCGCAATTTCCGTGTATAAATGCTCAAATTTCAAACAACCAAACTTGTTTAAATTCCTTTTCGAAAACTTTTCAATCATCAAAAACTGAAAGGAGATCGCACAAGGAGTATCCTAATTACATTTTCAACTAGTTTGAATAATTAGATAAATAATACTTTGATAAAAAAGTATCTAATGGGACACGACAAAATCCACAGTTTTCGGTCTCCAAAAATTATGAAATAATTTATATAAGCTCCTTGTCTAGATTGTAAATACCAGTCAAAATTTCAGGAAGAGATCATATACCATCTGAGAGAATCAAAAAAGACAAATCTGAAACAAGTGCGCGAACGCACCGTTTTGAGATATTCTGTTTTTCTTCTCAACCATCCGGTCTGAAAGATCACCTTCCATCCAGTTTTTATACATACAATATACATAGAAAAACTTGTTTAATCTATTGGCTAACTATTCATGAAAAGAAAACCACTAAGTTCTGTTTAAGAAATTCAAGTTACAAGCTTAACAATCGACTAGACCTGTACAGGAACAGACTATCGACCGAAAAGGTTTGACTTGGTTGAGGTACCAAACTTCCATGAAAAATTATGAAATTAATTTTCCTGGAATCCTAACTTAAAAAATAAACAACTCTATTCAAACAATTTTCCAGAAAGAGTTCTCAGTTGGTACAGTTTATTAGAACAATCAGTTTGCTCAATAAACCAGATCTGACGAGATCTTTCTTTTCATACTTGAAAAACCACGAATTAATCTGAACCATGCAACATTATATACATGTCCAGAAAGTGTTTCAAGTCCTCTTTAAATCTAGCCAAAGAACACTGGTACTTATATTCAAAATATAAATCTTTTAAGCCATTCAAACAGAACAGTGCAAGCAGAAACTGGTTCTGCGCACCGTTGCCATTTTATTCACAGTAAATCCATACAATTTCAGAAAAATGTGAATCCAACTCCAAAAGAACCACAATCCACAGATCTACAACTTTCTAGTTGACAGAAAAAATTTCCAGAGAACATTTCATAGCGAAAAACGCATAACAACACAGAAATTGCTGTTTCCAGACAGCAAGCAATAGCATCAACTCTACTAATCCATTAATTAACCAATTTCTCTTAATTAAGTGTCAAAATAACTTAAGCACGACCATGTGCTCTGATACCACTGTTAGGAAGTGCACAAATTTAATTTTTAGACTAATTACTCTTAATTAATCCTAATTAAACTAAGTGCAAAGGAGATCTAGTGCAAAAGCCATCCAAACACACAAGAGAAAGAGGGAAAAAGGGCTACCTCTTGCGAACTTGTAATCGCAAGGCTCGAATCCGTCGAGTCGAGGTTGTGCGCACCACCACGCGTGTCTCGGCCTCAAGTCCACCAAGGTATTAACCAAAACCTCGATCTATGCTAGTAGATGAGAGGTTAAGCCTAATCACTTCCTTCCCTTTGCCTTAATTAACTATTTAATTGGATGGAGGCAAGAGGTGCTCAACACATGAGCTTAAGAGAGCAATGGTGGAGAGGAAAAATTCTGAAATTTTTCCTTTAATTTTCGTCCAAAATATTAGGGAGAGAGAAAAAGGCAAGGTGGCTAGGGTTTTGGCTCCCAAAGTGGCCCTTTTATAGACCAACCACTCTCCCAAAAAGTTGTAACTAATTTACAACTATGCCATCACTAGGGCAGCCATAAAATGGGCCTAAATGGGCTCCATTAATTATTTAATTGGTCCTCTAATTCAATTAATTAGTGGCCCAATTAATTGCTCTCAAGTTGGACCTTTAATTTACAATTTAAATATAGGCCCGTTAGCTCAAATTAATTACTTTAATTAATTCATGTTGAACAAATTAATTATCAACACTTTGATAATTATTTAAGGATTAGAATATGCATTAATTTATTTCTATATAATCCGTTTGACTTAATTAATTAATTATGACGGTTCGCAATAGTACATAATTAATCAGTCAACATATCATATTGTTGCATTCCTTAATACAACCAAATAAATAATGCACGCATGGTCAAAACCTATTTGTGTGACCCTTTGAGGATTTATGCTCTGTTGGACATGGAAAATAAATCGCTATTTATTTCCAATAATCATAAGCGGTATCTAGCAACACGTTATGATTCCCAATTCGCATAAATAGTGTACTGCTACAATATTTTTAATCCTGCATAAGAAATAATAGTATTTCCTTGTCTGATTCTTATGTCACATGATATCATCGTATAATCCAAGATAGGAATGTGTCATTCTTGCAGATTATACGTTTCTTGATCTAGAGATGACTGTATCAGTTGCTAGCAAACAATCCATCTCCATCAAGGGGCCCAAACAGATATCATCGCTCACTAAGTTAATTAATGAGGGACATACGGTTTTCTTGATGAACAACTTTTCCCCGCACAATTCAAGAGAACATAAATAAAGTCCGTATAGCAGCCCTTATCAGGAATCAACGGTAGACGATATTTATTGAACCTATCCTCATGTGGAAAAGCTGAACCATCTCAAACTTAGAATCAAACTCAAATGAAATAAATAATGACACATAACACAATCCATATATTTATTTCACTGGGTCGCGTCCTGTACTATGTTCTATAACATATACATATGCAATTAAGTTGGCAACTCCTTACCTATGATCTGTAGAACTTAATCATCACTTAACTTGCATACTAATCTTATCCGATAATTAATATTCCTTGTTAATTATCAAGATTACGGACCTTTTAGATTTATTATTGTCATTTAATTATAAATGAACTACAGAGATCCACAATTCAGATCCTCAACCTGAATGATCTGTCAATTAATAAATCAAGGAATAAATGATAAAATATCATCAATCACATAAACCATAGAAGTGACCATTTAATAATTGGCTCCTAGGACATAACTCTAACAGAAATTACGTATTGATCAGTATATCTGTTTATTGTTTCAAATTCAATCACATAAAAACGTGTACATAATGTGTGACATAACTTTTGTGATTCCAGTAGCACTATTGAAATTTCTTCATCCGTGTTTCAAGTATTGCCATCCTACTTTATTTTTCTGTATTTTCAATCTGTAGTTCAGCATATCTATTCAATGTGACATAAAAAATATATCATTTTACAATGGATACTTTAATAAAATAAATATACCCAGCTCTAATTGCTCAAAATGTACATTATTCTCTAAAAATTCTGTTGTTACCCTACAAAATCTGTAATTATTGTTCCCCCAATGGTTTTACCCTTAGATCCCTTATTTTACATCAAATAAAATTGATGGAAAGGACAAAGATTTCGTTTGAGTAGATAAAAGACTAAGCAACCCAAAATATTATCATAAAAAAAATCTAATTGTCTGAATTAAAATGAGATTATAAAAATATGTTCATACAATGCACACAGTTCTCGCTTACCAGTATAAGAAATCACCACATCACTTGAGCTGCAACAGATCCTGCAATTGCAGATTTGATAAGTAACTTAGGAGGAGTTCATAGTTAAGTATTGATCTTTCCAATTTTACATACCTATGAAAGACATTGACATTGACGTAGTTAATAAAAGAGGAAATCAAAGAGAATAGCAGGCACCCACAAAACAACGCCCATAAAGCAAAATGAGGAAATCAAAATGAAGCACCAGAGGGCCAGAAGAAAAGGTAAAGTCTAACGACAACAACTATCCTCGAAGTTTTGTTTTCCCATGTGGAGGTGTGGAACAACATATAGTTCATCTAGTACATTGAGAAAGTTGAAAATTAAACCAACGAATTTCCAAACCAAAACAAAAAGGTAAATAGTGACTTTACCACACGTCATCACATCCCTAAACTCTCCAACTCAAACTTCTTTCTGAAAAATTTCCTTGCTTCCCCAAAGTGATAATCTATCCTTATGTCTTTTAAATTTTATTTTGAATTCATATTTAGTGACCTTCATCGTCAGCTTCTAAAAGCTTAGTACGTGTATAAAGCAATACAATTTTGGCCCTCATCACAATGTTTTTTAGGTGGGATTTCATTTCATCTGATTTCAATTCAATTGATTTCACAAGATTTCGTTGGATTTAATTATATAGAAATTCCAACCAAATGACACTACATCCGTTCATTTTAATCACAAACTTTCCAATGAAATGAAATCCCATATTTAAAAAATGGGATTTTGATCAGGGCCTTTATCTACTGTTTTTTTTTTCTCTTTACACTGAGTGCTCATCTGTCTTTAGTGTAGTACATTGTAACTTTGTCCACCTAAATATCAAAGAGTTCCATGTGAAAATACTGCAACTATATATGGTCCTCATTATATATTAAAAAAACGAAAAATGCACAAAAAATAAAGTGGTACATAAAGATTTCAAATTTTAAAATACAAAAAAGAAGCTACATGGTCTACAGCCCTCGGACATAACATGATTCTAAAATAACTGTTATCTTAGCCAATCGAGCGCTCAAATAAATTATATTAATAATTGTTATCTTAGCCAATAGAGCACTCAAATAAATAATATTTTTTTAAAGAAAACAAAATGATCCTAAATGCACAATAAAACGTAAATTCATGTATTTGACAAAACAAAATTAAATACTCAACCAGATTTCAAATTGAAGTAAACAAAATTAAAGACAGTTGTTAGTGTATATTTGACAAAACTTAAAAAATGAGCTTGTCGCCATCACGATAAAAAATCAAAGGAAAATTAGAAAAAAACAATAATAATCACAATCACCCAGAGAGAAAAAGAATCAATAATTGAGATAGCGGTTGTTTGGAGTATGAGAATTAGAAGATTTGTCTGGTCGTTGTTCATCAGTAAATTTCTCTCACCATCCTTACGAGATTTAACAAACTAATAGCCTAAAAAACAATCAGTTAGACAAAACCTTTGGTGACACCGCATGAAATGCAAATGAAAACATCAATTACAATCAGTTAGGCAAATAAGTCAATTGGAAATAAGTGCTCAAATTACAACTATAATCAGATAATTCTACACAGGAACTGAAGAGAAAAAAAAGAAAAAAAAAAACAAAGTAAAAAAAAAAAGGGACCTGTTTGAGATTGCAAGAGCCCTCGTAAACAGCAAGCATAGAATCCAACTCCAAGTTGAGAGAAGAACAGGAGGCACCCAGCGAGGTGATGATGTGGCAAGCGACGAAGTGGTCCCTAGAGTGCGGCAAGTTGACTAGCGACCAAGCGAGTATCTCCTTGCTTTGCGAATCCATCTTGACTGCCACGACCACTGCTTTTTTCTTCTCCGTCGTCGTCTCCACTTTGCCTTTGATCTCTTCTTTCTCTCCACTCTCCATTTCTAACGCACCTTTCTCTCGCCATCCGGCGCTTGCTACTCGCGAAGCTTCTGTTGGGTAGGAGGAAGTCGGAGGAGGAGGAGGTAGGAGGGGTTGGTCGTTGGTGGAGGAGGGCCCGAGGCGGTGGTTTTTTTGTTCGGTCCCCATTTCTTTCTTATCTTTCCGCTTATTTGCCGATCGAGAAGGAAATAGAAAATACCACGCTTGGGAAGAAAGATGAAATACAACAGAGAATAGAAAGACAAATAAAAAAGCACCGTCCACCTCCACCGATCTCAGACTTGAAGATCCAACCGTTCAATCACGGAAGAAAGGACCGGATAATTCGCATAGAAAAAGAGAAAAGGTACTGGAGAAAAGGCATTTATGTTTGATCCGGCGGAACTGAGTAAAGAGGGTAGTGGCTACGGAGGAGAAAAAAAGGGATCGGCGTAAAAAGAGAAGAGGAGAGAAAGAAAGGCGGTCGATCTGATAAAAAGGAAGGGAAAATCAGAATTGATATCGCAAGGAGGAGGAGAGGTTGCATGCGCACGTGTCGACCATCCGTAAAACACCTCTGAAATATGGCCGTAAGATCACAATGGACGGTCCAGATAATTCAGCCGGAAAAAGAAAAATGACACTGTTCATAGGGTCAAACTACCCCATTTAACTTTATATAGTTATAATGTTTCAATGTGAATACTTAGAAAATATATATACAAAATTGATGTCATTTAAATGAAAAATTTTAAACATGCACAGTTCAAATTTTACAATGCCAAAAGTTAAATAAACTTAAAATTCATTTGAATAACTAAATATTTCAAACATTTATACTGTATAAATCTTATTTTTTAGTTCACTTTGTATAATGCAAAAAAGACTTAATAAGATATTATTTTGGATGTTTAATTTTTAAGGGAAAAAAGCATCTTTCTTATACGAAATAAAATCAATAAAATGAAATTTTGAGATAATATTTTGTTCATGAAGAAGACTAAGATTACGCTTTAAAATTCCATGTGAAAACATTACGATTTGACATTCAAACTATAAAACCACATTGTGCGCAAAGCTTTATACTATCTTTTTCCATGCAAACATTATAATTGGATTTTTTTTTTAATAATCTTTTTAAATTGTAAGGACGTTGTAGTATTTACAAGACTTCTCTTGTTGAATTTCGAATATTCATCGGATCCAACCTGCTTAAATAAAAATTTCATAGTATAAACATGTAGAAGATCAATCGCTGATATCAATCCTTTATTCAAAGGCTAAAGATTGGGCTTTTTTTTCTGGAAGAACCGAATATTCTCTTAAAATATCAAGAAGGGCTATGAAATTCTAAAATTTTCCAAAAAGGCCAACGGTTCAAAGGTATCTCTATGTGCCTATTTTATGGAAAATAAGAGCCGTCAAAATTGAGAATAGCAAAAATCCATATGCGCAAAATATTGTGTTTTATCAAGAATAAAAATCAGATCTCTCTCAATTAAAAGAAACACTTGCAATTTATCCCAATGAAAAGAAAATAAAAAAAGGACAATTTCATTGGGATAATCAAAATTCATATGCGCAAAGTTTGGAGCTGAGCACTAAATCATTTAAAACTGCTGGTAATCAAAATGCATATGAGCCAAATTTTTGCGCTTTATTTATCATTATCATTATCATTCTTGTGCGCCATGATCATCTCAATTGAGCGAGGCGTGATTAATCGATGAGCAAGTTATGTCCAACCAAGTTCTTAAAGAAGACGAGCAATATAGTCAGAGATCTTAACAGTTAATTTTAAAAATAATATAATATGATTGAAATTAATGAAAAGGGGGTTCTATCTATATAATTTAGTATGATTAGAGGGATTTATATCCAAATTTAAAGATTTGAGTGGTTTATTTCTGATTGAAGAAGATTTGAGGGGTTATACCTGATTTTGTCTTTAATTTGGGAAAACAAAAGATAGGCACATAGAGATGTCATTTGGTTGCGTTTAAAAAACGAAACGGTTAACGAAAGCTTGAAACGGTTTCGTCCATGTGTATTTTCGTGGTATTTTTGTGATTTCGACCGTTTCGTTTGGACGAAACGGTTAATGCAAATGGTAGTCAATTTCGTTTTAAAAAAGAAACGGTTAACGAAACTGACCGTTTTCGTGGTCGTTTTAGACGTTATGCAGCCCTAGATGTCATGAACCATTGACCCTTTTGGAAAATTTTAAAAAGTTCATAGCCCTTCTTGATGTTTCAAGAGAAATTTCGGCCCTTTAGAAAAAAAACCCAAAGATTGTAAGAGCTAAAATAAACATAGGCATGCATCACTTTATATAAAACAAAACCACGTACATTCATAATAATTTGATTAATATATAATCTTTTTTAGAAAAACTAGATAGCGGCTATCTAGAAGAAGAAAAAAAACAAAAACAAAAAAAACGAAAGGAAACTCAACAGAATTTCATAAACAATGAGGCCTGTTGAACAATCCAATCGTGAATCGCTTGGATATTCCTTCTCTCATTCCTGAACACAATGTTGTTCCGCTCTAACCAAAGCGCCCATATACTGGTAGATTAATATATAATCTTACACGCCAAAAAAGGAGTTTCAATAGTATACATTTCTAGATTGGGAATTTGTGATCAGCAACAATATTTATAGAATATTACATATCTATTAGGGCAAGCCAACATAGACATGCTACTGCCAACCGCAATGGATCATCAAACACAGCTGAAGATCTATAATTGGCCACATAACTATGTACCGTTACTTAGCAAAAGCACTATATATGCCGAAATTATTATTATAAAGAATTTTAACCATCAAAAATTTTAACAGGAACAAAGATTTATTTATTATTTTAATAAGAACCAAAGAATTACCCACTTATAAAACACGTTAGTCTCTCTCACCTAATAGCGTGTTTTATGAACGGTAAAAAGGCTAATTATCCGTTTTATGAACAGGTAATTAGGTGAGAGAGAAAAGTAGTCTGCGCTCTAAATTATAAAACGTGTAATTAGTAATAGAGAGTTTTATAAACAGGTAAAAAGGCTACTTACCTGTTTTATGAACGGATAATTAGGTGAGAGAGAACAGCAGACTGCTCTCTGAATTATAAATACAATTTTTCTATATTTTATTCCTAATAGTGCACTCAACAAGTACTCTATCAGTTTTTTTAAATTTTTTTGTAATTTTGCATTTTAATCCCTACATAATTTTTATTTACAAAATACTTGAATATTTATTAAAAATTAAGTTCTTTTATACACATGATAAAAGAATAAATTTAAAAATTACACAAATATAATTTATGATTATTATATGAATTACATATATTTCATAAAAATTTACTTTGTAGTTGATATTTGCATGATTTGTAATTATAAAACATGTAAGGACTAAATCGCAAATAATATTAAAAATAAAAAACCAAACGCATTTATTTAATATTTTTTATTTAAAAAAGGACAAAAAATTTAAATTTTGTCCTTTTTTAAATAAAAATATTAAATAAACATGTTTGGTTTTATTTAATATTTTTTGTAATTATAAAACTAAAACGCTTTTGGCTTTTTATTTTTAATACTTTTTTGTAATAAATATATTTAATAAATTCAGAGCGCGGACTATTTTTCTCTCTCACCTAATTACCCGTTCATAAAACGGGTAATTAGCCTTTTTACCCGTTCATAAATGAGCTATTAGGTGAGAGAGACTAACGCGTTTTATAAGTGGGTAATTCCTTGATTTTTATTAAAATAAAAAATAAATCTTTGTTCCTATTAAAAAATTTTATGATTAAATTCTTTATAATAATAATTTCGGCTATATATGCACAGAAAAAAAGTCGGTGGTGGAAACTATCCCAAAAGTTATTAAGTCATCATATACAAAAGCTGAGAACAATAGTATGGAATATGGATGAGCACTGTATATTGGTATATAGTATATACTATTCGTTGTTACATCCAAAAGCCTTGGTATATGCTCCAAACTGATCCAATGAAACTTTTAGTAAATTTCTGATCCGAAAAAACTTAAAAAAGATAAAAGAGTGGCAAAATTATCTTGTTTGACTGGATAAGTTAGTAATATTTTTTTTAATGAGAACTAAAATGGGCGGTTAAATTAATGTTTCCCTGTTTGCCAGTAGGCCTGTTAACGGGAAAAAAAAAAAAAAAAAAAAACGTTATGCTGTTTCGTTACTGGTGTGTGGAACAGTTAACGGTATTGAAATTTGTTTCGTTTTCTTAACGGAACAATAAATGGCAGCGAAATTTGTTTGGTTAACATGTTTTAACGTGTTTTTATACATATCGTTTAGCGAAATTGTTTTGTTAATGAAATGGCACGGTTAACTGTATTGAAATGGGTTTCGTTTTCCTTACCGGCATGGCAAACGGAATAGGATGTTCCGTTGCCACTTACCATATTTGACACCCCTATTTGCCATGCTGTTTGGTCCAGTTGCCATAATGCTGGCGGCAAAGGAAATTTTGGCTGAGCAAAAGCCATTCTGTATGGACCACTGTATTACATAACTGATCCTAAACTAAAGTTTCTCCAAGCATGCTTAGTTTTGTAGGTACGGATTCAGTGTTGCCATCATCAAAGATTAATTGAACAAAATTAAACAAATGGAAGTTCATTTCAGTTTTCTACTTTTGGAAATATAAAATGTAGTTCCGCATTAATATGAGCACTGATTAAACACTACTTTTTGGTGTCATGCCTTAAGCTTGACCTTCAGCAAAAGATAGCAAAGATTCAAAAACTAGTTTTTGGTCTAGTGACAAAGAGCAATGCACTTTCGTTTAAGGTCGCAGGTTCAAAATCTGACTGACGGATTCTTTATGACATTTAATTTCAAAATAAATTGGACAACTTGACTGCTATCTTATTTTCAAAAAAAAAACAAAAAAAACAAAAGCAGCAAGATTCTATGGTCTCAACCCTGTTGAAGCTAGAGAGTGGTACTGAGATCGGCAGAGAAATAGAGAGAAGGGAAATTTTTTCACTTGGCGCAAAGGTGCGCACATACACAGGAGAGAGACTTCTTGGGCGGAGAGAAAAAGATGCACACGAGAGATAAAGCTTAAGTTCGGTTCTAAGCAACATCAAAATAAATATAAATATACAATAAGAAAGTTTAATATACACCATAGTATATAGGACTTTTTATGCACCGCAGACTTTTTCGAAGGTATTTTGTAAATTGACAAATCTAATTTAACCAATCTAATCTACATATTGAAATCTCATAGCAAACCAAAATTTACAATTTTTTCGATTTTATTACTATTTTTTTGAATTTTTTAAAACATACTATTATTGGAAACAAACTACTATTTACAACATTCCAAAAATGACAAATTTTAAAAAATTCGAAAAAAATAGTAATAAAATCTCAAAAATTGTAAAATTTGGTTTGCTATGAGATTTCAATATATAGATTAGATTTGTTAAATTAGATTTGTCAATTTACAAAAATACTCCCAAAAAAGCCCGCGGTGCATAGAAAATCCTATGCACTATAGTGCATAGAAAATCTAATTTAATTGCTTATCATGCACTGCCACTTCTACCAGAAAAACAGTTAGCAGCCCAAACCCGTGTGGCCGTGTGTAGTCAAACTTGCCAGGGGCCCATCCCTCTACTTGTTGGGCCATAATGTTTCGGTGAGATAATCATCCCAAATGACCCATTAATGCTGGAACTAGTGGATACATAGGGGTGAAAACGGTGACCGTTTCGACCGTCCTTTCGTTTCGTTTCGTCCAAAATAAAACGAAATGGTTAAAGATTTTGGTTGCGTTTCAAAAATGAAACGGTTAACGAAAGCTTGAAACGGTTTCGTCCATGTGTATTTTCGTGGTATTTTCGTGATTTCGATCGTTTCGTCCAAAACGAAATGGTTAATGCAAATGGTAGTCAATTTCGTTTTCAAAACGAAACGGTTAACGAAACTGACCGTTTTCGTGGTCGTTTTAGACGTTATGTAGCCCTATGGATACATGTGTTTTTAGTGGATCGCCAGAGAGAATCACATCCTCTGCAGTGTCAATCTTTAATCTGAATCGTTAAATCTAATCTCAACGGTTAATGGGAGCTCCGTACATAATTCCAGATTGATAGGTCCGAAAAATTTTAATCGTCCAGATTAGATCGAACAGCTCGGATCGAAAGTTGGCACCCTCTTAGATACTCTCCCTCGCCAGAGAGTGTAACAAGTAGCTTGGATTCGCACCTTCCTAGCCTCCAGTCACATCCACTAAATACTATATATTTTCTTTCTTTGTATACACCATCGAACAAAATTATAGGATAATTAGTATTTATCATCCACCTAAATATCATCCAATCATCCAACAGGCTCTTTTCTTCAATATGGGCCCAGAACTGATCCAGCCTTCCTCACTGTCTATATCTACCCCCCTCTCATGTGTTGTTGGTTTTTTTTATCATATGTATTCCGTTATTTTCTGTAAAATAGTAGTTAGTGATCATATGTATTAAGTTAATTTCTGACTATACTACCCCAGTTCTCCATTTATGCAAGCGAATCGAACCGAGTGCGGATTCGGGTTCGCACCTCGGATTCGGATTCAGCATACCGGTGCGAACCGAATGTGCCACGTGGCGCACCGATTATTTTTATCGAGTTTGACTTGTGGGTTCGGTCAAAGATACTTGCAGCGGTGCGCGTATCAGGTCTACGAATACCATATTGCTGCACATAGCGAGTCCGTGAATTACCATATCAGATCTATTTACTGGACACTGTTAGGGGTGAGCAAAAAACTCGCAACTCATGAGCTAACTCGAACTCGATTCAGAAAAGCTCAGTTGTAACTCGAGCCAACGGAACTCGAGTTGACATAACTCGAGCTGAACTAACTCGGTTAGCTGACGAGTCGAGTTTGAGTTGAGGTCAACTCAACTCGCAACTCGTGAGATAATAAATTTATATTTTAGATATGCATTATCAGTATAATTTATGAGTATTAAAAATTTATAAATTAATTATAATAATTTTCTATTTATATATTTTGATTTTAAATTATATTACATATGATTGATTGAGTTTCAAGACATATTTTGTTTCAAATCAATAGAAATAATATAAAAGACAATAATTTTATTGTTTACAATATTGGATATGACAATAAATTTTAATACTAAAATAACATATGAAGTAAATAAATAGAAATATGAAGGATATACATTTATTTCAAGCTAGCTCGTGAGCCCACGAGCTAGCTCGAGTTGAGGACGAGCCGAGTTTGAGCCAGTTTAAAAAACTCGAAAGTATTTCTAACTTGGCTCAACTCAACTCGAGTTGCACGTGTGCTGAGGTGGGGAGAGTCAGAACCACCATTTGGAAATATATTCACTACGCTTTCCCATGTAGCATATATATAGGTTGTCAAATATGCTTTTACTTTGCTTGTGGGACTAACAAAAAGAAAAGCTTCAAAACCGGAAACCAAGCAATAAATGGGAGTCGCATTTTTAACTGTTAGACTTATAAGGCCCGTATTTCTCATGGGCTCAGAAATGAGTTTTTTTTTTTTTAGGATCAAAGTAGTCGGTCGCATTTTTTTGCGGATATTCTAACCGGATATTCTAAGTGACATCCCATTTACAGGATGTCGCTGCCATCCCCTCTCTCTCCCTTCAGATCCAGCCCAAGTCCAACAAGCGCGCACAGTCCCTCTTCTCTCTTCCGATTCCTCCCTTCGTCTTCTCTCCCTCTATCTCGTACCTTCTTTCTCTTCCGCACCAGCGCACCCTCTTCTCTCTTCCTCTTCGCTTCACCTCTCCTCTCATCAATCTCCTCTACTCTATTTTCTTCCACTCCCTAGCGCATCTCCTCATATTTTCTTTTTATCTTCTCTTATTTTTTTTTTATAAGCATTGTATCTCCTAATAAAAATCATGGAGTATATATTATATACAAAGCAGTATGTGAGATTCAATAAGAGTATATAAGATTCACTAAGAGAGTTTCAAATATATTTTCATTTACTTTTTGTTACGGAAATACATAATTTGTGATAATGAAGTATCTAAATATTATTAAGAGAGTATGTAAGATTCATTAAGGAAGTGTCAAATTAATATGTTTTTATTTACTTTTTGTTACGGAAGTACATAATTTGTGATAATGAAGTATCTAAATATTATTAAGAGAGTATGTAAGATTCATTAAGGAAGTGTCAAATTAATATGTTTTTATTTATTTTTTATTATGGAAGTACGTAATTTGTAATAAGGGTGTAACTAATTATTTTTAAGAAAGTATGTAAGATTTATTAAGGAAGTGTCAAATATGTTTTCATTTATCTTTTATTATAGAAGTACGTAATTTGTGATAAGAGATTAACTAATTATTTTTAAGGGAGTATGTAAGATTCATTAAGGGAGTGTTAAAAATATTTTCATTTATCTTTTATTATAGAAGTACGTAATTTGTATTAAGAGAGTAACTAATTATATTTAAAGGAGTATGTAAGATTTATTAAAAGAGTGTCAAATATGTTTTCAATTATGAATTTACTTTAAAGAAGTATTTAATTTGTCTCATGAGAGTAATTATATTTGTGTAAGGGAGTACCTTATTATATTATAACATAAGAGAGTATATTTTTTGACTAAAGGGAGTATCTATTTAACTTAAAGGGAGTATTTATTACGAATCAAGGGATATATTAAATTATTAAGCGCGGTTGTATAGAAAAAAAAATAAAAAATGAGAAGAAGTAATGGAAGAAGGGAGGGCGGTGAGAAGATGGTGAGGTCGGAGGAAGATCAAAAGGAAGGAGAACAGAAGGGAGATCGAAAGGGGGTGAGAGCGACAGAAAGGAGAGCGGAAGATGAAGGGGATGAAGAGGAGAGTGAGAGTAGAGGAGGGAGAGTAGAAGATGAAGGGGATGAAGGGGAGAGTGAGAGTAGAGGAGGGAGTACGGAAGATGAAGGAGAGAGCGCGTGCAGTCCAAAATTGAGACCCAACATCGCTAGATCCAATAGGATGGCACGGGATGGCAAAATGGTGGGATGCCGCAAATCAGTTCCGTTTTTTGTCAGTCCGTCAGTCGTGTTTTTTTTTATCAGCCTCATTTTTATAATATTTTATATTTTTAATATCCAATTCTTATCATATTTAAATAAATTAATATATATATCGCCGCACCCAAATCGGAGATTTTTGAAAATTTTCGAATCGCCGCACCCGCACCCGCACCGCACCGGATACAGTTCTCGAACCCGAATCCATGCAACATAGGTTTCTGATGAATTATGAAGTTGGTATGATTGCTATTTCAAAAACTGGTATCTTTGTTGTTACAATTGTTTACTTCTTTTGCGCATATGATTGGATTAATGTCAAAATTTACCATGAAATTTTATCGTTTTATAGTTATCGAAACGTCAAATTCTGAAAGCATTTAACTGATCACATAACTACAAATAACTCATCCCTTGAGGGATTTAACTGAACACAAAAAAATTTTATATGCTTTCCTGAAGCCTTTTAACTGAACACTTAAATAGAATTAACACATCTCTTGAGTTGTTTAACCGAACACAAGACTTATTTATTTTATTTTCAGAAGGCATCTAACTAAACACTTAACTAGATTTAAATGATCCCTTGAGTTGTTTAACTGAACACAAAATCCTGTCATTTTGATAACGTCAGCGAACGATTTTGATGACGTTAGCCAGCGCAAATCCATGACGACATCAGCGGAAATTGGTGCATGCTGGATTTTTGCACACCCAGACTAACCAGAATGGTTTAATTTGATGGTTTGGATGGTTTTTCAATGGATGGTGTATATAAGACCTTAAATTATAGTGTGATTCATATCATGTGAGAGAGAAACACTAATTCAACACTAGTTCAAATTTGTGATTGCTCTCCACTAGCGCATGAAAACAGTTGTTCAAACGATGAGGAGAGCTTATGCGTGTCATGCTGTGAAAGGAATCGCCCGATACTGTGAAATTCGATTTCCGTTGCGGTATTGTTTATACTCTCGAATTTTAGAATCATGATATTAGTATATTTTGTGCGGGATGGACAGTGTCATGGCAAAACAGACCGTTTGAAAGTTCATGGGTAGACAACTAAAGAATGGAGTGCCTTCGTCATATCAAAATGGACTACTTGGGACCGCCAGAAATTTTATCTTGTAAGAAACTATTTTGTAGTTCAATATGACCATCTGAAATATTTCTAATTATCATATAAGGAGCCTATTTGGATGAGAAGAAATAATCCCTCTTCCGGAAGAAAAATTCCACTATTATGTATTTACTTGTTTATTTCTTTTGAGAATATTTTACAAGTAAATCTCACTATTAGGTATTG
Organism: Rhynchospora breviuscula; assembly: GCA_027562975.1. Classification (NCBI taxonomy): domain Eukaryota; kingdom Viridiplantae; phylum Streptophyta; class Magnoliopsida; order Poales; family Cyperaceae; genus Rhynchospora; species Rhynchospora breviuscula. The sequence continues at coordinate 39,851,362 of CM050401.1, forward strand.
TTTATTTCTTGAGGTAAAAGTTATTTTATGGAGATTGTGATGGTGCAATTCTGGAAATTAGCACATGCAATTTGTTGTTTCATGAAGGAACATCTTTACTTCATAAAACTTTAAATACTTCAGATTTTAACAAAATATAGTAATTGTGGTTATTCTTTTGATGTTGGATTTTGACATTCTCAAAATTGATGATAATATTTATTGCTGTAATTATATATGTTTTTATTTTCAGGTTAAATAATACTTTGAGATATTATTTGAATGTTCGAAAAGATTATATGTTTAAATTATCCGTGTAATTATATAATATAAATATGAACCGATTAGAAAGGTTTCTAAAAACTAGACATCATATATATGTTCATGAAAAAAAAAAATTAATGCACTCCCATCACAAACATGCTTCTCCATTCTCATATGAAAATGGCTAATTAAGGGACCAACTCGTTTCTTTGCTTTGAGTATTATTTAATTTCTTTTTTTTCTTTTTTTTTTTTGGTAATGATGAGCCCGTGGGCGTATTATTTAATTTCTAGTTTTCTTGCCACTAGTAATAATAATCCCTTAAATGACTATTATAAATAACAAACTTCACGTGGGCTCTCACGACTAATATGATCAGTGGTTTAGATGACTATTTTGGGCCGTTGACATTTGCACTTTCACCTGTGCACATCACCAATAATTTTTTTTAACATTGAAAAATCGCCTATAAATACTCCAAAAAATTGTCACTGCTCCCGTCTCAAATCTCCAAATAATAGCTTAACTAACCGATTGCTCAAATGGCTTCTCACACTAGAATCCTCCTCTCACTCCTCTTCCTTTCTCTATCACCTCTTCTCACATCTTGTAACAAAGATCCTGTGCACCTACACTTCTACGTTCACATGCTCCCCAACAAGACTGAGGTTCTTGTTGCGAAGAGTGACATCCCTGTCCCGGGTTCATTTTACAATTTCGGTAGCGTTATTGTGCTAGACAACCTGATAACTGAGGGACCCGAAAATACATCATACCCTTTAGGTAAGACCCAAGGTGTAATGTCAGTTATGAATTCCCTGACAGTTACATGGGCTGCTAATATCGTGTTCACTGCCGGTCAGTACAATGGGAGTTCGCTAGCAATCCTTGGCACTGACGACATCACGCAGCCTATCAGAGAATTAGCGATAGCAGGTGGCAGTGGTTACTTTAGGATGGCTCAGGGTTATATAACCATAAAGACTTACTCAGTCGATTTCAACACTGGTGATGCTGAAATTGAGGTCGATCTCTATGCGTATCCTGCAAAATATTAAGTTGAATATTGAGGGCGTGTCTTTTTATCTTTAATTTTGGCTTTAATTAATTAGATGTGAGAAATAAAATGGGCATTTGATTGATTTGCTTTTGTTGGCTTGATTTAACAGCTGACGATGCAGTCACTGCCAGAGTGTAATTCAGTAATATTGCGTGTTTGATCCAAATTTTCTGTTGAGTATTTTGAAGTTGAAATTTGAACATATTCAAGCTTTTCTGTACCTGTTTCGCCCTTTATTTGAGTAAGCTGAAGTGAATTTACTTTGAGTGCTAGAAATTGCTACCAATGCTCATTTGTAGTTTAATTAATTAAAATATGTGCTTAAAATGTCAAGAAGATGATATTGTTCATTTATGTATGTAAATTGTAAATAGATATATTCGATTGTAAATAGGGAGTGAAAAAGTTGCATCTTGCTTATTATATTGAAAGGATAGTGTCAAATTGGCCATATGTGCAATGCGCAAACATACTTCTGCTAAGAATTTGAAGCAATTTAGCTCGAATGATTAAAAACTCAAATTTGTAGAAAGAAAATTTTCTCACTTTTAAGTTTTAATCGATCGACGAATGTGTAATTCAAGTGACATCAACAGCTAATTACAATACTGTCATGGTTCAATATTTTAAGCATCAATATTTAACAAAAAGAGCCGAACCCAAAACCCCTCCCCGGAAGTGATTTGGGCACCCCTTTAAAAAACCCCAAAAATGCTCTTAGTGACCAAATTTAATTTGAGAAAATTTCATGAGGCGTTTCTTCTCCCAATTGAGAGCACTCAAACGCGAACACCATTTTAAACAAAAGAAATCATGATCAAAATTATAAAAATTTTAATTAAATAAAACAAATCAAAATCTGAAAAGTGAAAACACTTGTACCATTCCTCTATAATAATTCACTTATGGGAAAAAATACTACTGAAAAGCTGCGCCAAAATAACAATATTAAACATCAAATTATTATTTTTTTCCGATTTTCTAAATATGAAAATACTAATACATCGCCCTCAAAAAAAAAGAAAAGAAAGAAAATACTAATACATCATTGAGAACAATATGACTCAATCCGGTCAACCGAGAAAAAAAGAGGGTATCCTTTTAGGGGCTCTTCCATGTAAACTACGGATTCCAATTAAAGTTTCCGTGGATAAGGTTGTTTATAGGCCTGTTAGTGGACGGATTCCAATTGAAGTTCAAGTCCGTCCAATTATTAAGACTTGAATTTCATGTCCAATCCATGTCTACAATATTTAGTTATTTTCCGTCCACGTCCAGTTCAACTATTTGTCCAGTTCAACTATTTGTCCATTATTGTCCACAAGTTAACCATATGAATCAACTGTCAAACAAACTTACCTATAAAAAGAAAGAAGTGGATAAAAATGTTATGATAGTGAAGAGATTTTAAAATAGAAATGAAATTTAGAAAATTTAAAATAAGGAAATATTTTTTAAAATTTCATATTATGAAAATTTGAATTTTGAAATTTCAAATTATAAAATTTTGAAATTCGAAATTTGAAAATTCGAAATTTTGAAAATTTGAAATTAAAAAATTTGAAATTTGAAAATTTGAAATTTCAAAATTTAAAATTTCAAAATTTAAAAATTCAAAATTTAAAATTTGAAAATTTGAAAATTTTTTAATTTCGTATTTTGAAATTCAAAAAATTAAATTTTAAAGGACATTAATTTTGAAATTTCGACATTTGAAAATTTTAACAAAATCAACAAGAGTTTTGAAATCTATAAGTTGCACATCCAAACTCTATTCATATACATGCATCAAACAATCATATCTATTTAAATTGAATCTATTTGTACTTAAAGTCCACATTTGTCCACAATTCGTCCATAATTGTCCATAATTCGTTCATATAAGACTTAATAATTGGACTTGGACTGGACTTTAATATAGACCAAAAGTAGTTCAATCCATAGATATCCAACATTGTCCAGTCCACATTGTCCATGGACCGTCCCGTCCATTAGCAGCCTTGGTTGTTTACATACTCTTAATAGGATTCAATATAGTTTTTGTGGAAGATAGCCTCAATTCCTTATTATAAGAATAATGAAAGAAAAAAAAAAGGATATGGATAAGTTTAAAATGGTCTAAGGCAAAAAAATCATAATGGTATTGTATGAGTTCTTTCGTCATTCTCAAGAATGAACAGGTTTCTACAAAAAGAAAATAATCCATGACATTCACCCTTCACAAATCTGAATTCAAGCGATAAATGTCTTTTGACAACAAGAAAACATTGATAACTCATCCTTACGATAGTTTGTTTTTTATTTGTGACTTGTGAGTCATTTATTTCCAATACAATGGTTGCATCCGCAAGAACTTCAGATTAAGGGATTCGAAGGATTTCGTCCAGAGAGATATATAGATGGAGACAAAGGAGCGATGGTTCGAGCTTTAATACAATGGTTGCATCTGCTGGTCCCCAGATCGTAGTTTGATCTCCATATGATGCGCCAGCTTAGTAGGGATTGTACTAATTAACAATTGTTATATCTTGATCCAACAGTAGTTGATGGTTTCAGTGATTTGAATCACTCAGTTCACGAATGCCTGGTGCAGTGGTGCGTCAAGGAGCCTGAGTTGAAATGTTGAATCCATTTCTGACTTGTAGACCGTCCATGGACCGATCGACATCCTTCAAATTTGCATGTTTTTCTTGTTTTTCATCCAATTTGTGCATACCATATATCATTGTGAAGCTTGCACATCCTATACTATATTTTTGCATGATCCTAACCCTTATTTTTTTATATATATAATTTGCAACTCTCTTAGGGTTTATTCGGTGTTTCTATTCGGGTTCTCTCGAGTCATTCCAAACTCAATACTTCTTAGCCGCTTCAAAGGTAATGCGAGGGAATGTAATGATTTTATATGATTGTGATGTAATGTAGTTGAATGTGAAATGTAATTGAATATGCTATGAGGCATTGAAGGTTGTTCGTTTCTTGTATGTTGCTCTTGCTTATTTGTATTGTGTGGCATGCATATGTATCTTGTGGATTGGTTAAGGGTTCCACACTTCCACTCTCGCTTGTTGTGGTTTGGGCTTAGTGGAGGGGCTACTCCTTGTTCTTATTCTTAACTAACCATTCAAACAACATCTCTTAATTTAAGAATAAACAATTATTTAACATTTCTTATTCATCACTTTTGTTTTAAAATAAGCTATTCTATTCTTATTCACCACACTTCCAAACACACCCTAAGTCTATTTGTGCTTGAAAATCTCGAAGACCCTCTACATGGGAGGTGCTGCCAATATTTTGTTACAGTTCTATTAAACCAAATGCACTTCTCGTAATTTATTAGAGTCAAACAGGTATATTGTTTTATAAGTTTTTGTGTTGTTATCAAATATCTTTAGAGAACAAAATTGTCTATGATATATAGTTGTATATTAGACTTAGATAATTTGTTATAAAATTGAAAATTTCAGAAAGCTAATTTTGTATATATAGAAAGTAATATACTAATATTTGATATATTTATAAAAACTAGCTTTTAATTTTAGTCCAAAGAAAAATCTCACCAAAATTTTTCTTATAAATATTTAAAGTAGAAAGACATAATTCCATTTTGATTAAAAGTAGTGTCTAATTTTTAGAAATTATTTTTCATACTTTTCAAAATCGTCCAAAATAGAGTTTAGATATTCTTTCGACAGATTTGACTTGCAGTTTAAAATATTCTTGTGTAGATTTGACATGCAGTTTTGGGGAAATAATTAATCTTGGGATATTATATCTTTAAATAAGTAAACCAACAGATAATAATTTATTTAATGAATTCATAGGACAAAGTGGCCGGCTGAGACGTCAGATCTCAAATTAGACCTTTGACAATTTCGGAAGAAACCATTGGCTTGTTATTAACTAAGTATTGTTGTTCTTATCCACGCTATTATTACTACTAGAGGGTAAATCGCACATTGCGGGATCAAATTTTTTTTTTTCAATTGCCGATAATCAATCTATATTTGAATACTAATAAAACTGAATACAATCTTATAAATAATCTAAATATTTGACATCAATAGATCTCTCATATGTATTTTACAATCTAAAATAATTTTATGCATAAATTTTTTTAAATTTAATAAAATTTTAAAAAGAAAATAATATAAAAAAATTATAAAAAAAAAGTCTTCAAGGTCGAAAAACAGAAAATCTTAGTACATAAATTTTCAAGTAAAATATTATAAAAAAATCATCAAGGCTTTCAAAATATTATAAAGGTAAAATATTATAGATATTAAAATTTATGAGATTTTAGAAACTATTTAAAAAATTTTATAATTAAGTCCATAATTAGAATATTTTATATGACAAAATTCATACATTTATAAATAAGTACATAAATTTAAATAGCCTAGTTTTGCTTATGTAGATTCAAAAAATCCGTTCTCATGTCCAAATTCTTCATATATCTGTGAATAAGTATATAGATTTAGAAAAAAAAATTTCTTAGAGTTTATTTCAATCCCTAAAAAATTTAAATAATTAGCGACGCCACAACCCACATATTAAAATATATTTTTGCATCATAAAAATTAAAATATGAATAACAAATTCATATTATTTTTTTCATCTGATTAAAGATATCAAAATTGGCAACTTGATCAGCTGCTATAAAATTGCTGGTAGTCTAGGAAAAAAGCACTACACGTCTTCATACAAATATACCATAGGTTGGAAATGCACGGTGAAAAAAGAAGTTTCATTTGCTGCAGGGTTTAACCGGAAAAGCGCAAAAAAAAAAAAAAAAAAAAAAAAAAGACATGGAATAACAGTATAACACAAAAAATGTGTAAATTTAAAAAAAAAAAAAACAAAAAACAATCCATGTGTTTCTGGATTATTCAGTAGACACCTGACCCACGTGACTGTATTTTTTTTTTTTTTTTTTTGATATCATGTCATATGACTTCCAATACCTGACACCCATGTGACTAGTGGGAATTATTTTGAACTTTTGCGGCAAGTTTTTATGTATGATTTTTGAACTTTTGCGGCAAGTTTATGTATGATTTTGTACAGCGGGTACAAAAACAAATACGAATTACATGGTAAATCGATTCGTCACATAGTTAGCCTCTGTATCAGAAAATATAACGAAAACTATTATTAAATTGCAAACTATCAAGTGAACTCCACCAGTCAGCCACATACTAATATACTATGCACCAACTAAATAGCTGTAGAAACTAGAAACTTAGTGGAGCCAGGATTAATATGTGTATTGATACGCGCGAACATAAAGTAAATACATTGCTGTCGCGTACCTTTAAATTTGGTTAAGCGCGAATCATGCGTTCAGATGAATCAGACTCAACAAGTTTGTCAACTCAAGTTAGTATATAATATATATATATAGTACATTATAAGCTGGTTAAATTAAGGCACCAAGGCCAATAATTACACTAAAATTCGATTGTTAGTGGCATCGTCATGTGATAATCCATACAACTTGATTTCTTTAACTATATATTGTTAGATGATGCAAGTCACCGGTTTATCGTTCTCCCTTCTTCTTAATTCTTGAAATATATTCACTGTCTAATTGATGTCAGTATGTTGTACTGTCAAAAGATTTAAATTTATTAATCATTATAGTTTACCTCGCTAAAAGAAAAACATCTTCAGACTTGAGCCCCTGTGATCTCCTAAATATTTTATATGTTGATATGATACGAGTTCGATATGACCTGCTACATGGATCACCCTAGGAAATCAATTAAGATGTTAACTTGAGTCTTTTTATTTCCCCTTCTTTTGTTTAATTAGTATAGTTGACTTGCAGGTAAGTAGTAGTTGACTTGCAAGTTACCTGGGAGAAAGGCAAGCCAAAGAAAGAAGGAATCATATCAAAACATATATTAATTTCCATTAGTTCCAGATCCACTAGCTGCTCATGATTATAAGTCGTGAATTTTCTGGAGGCGGTGCCTCGGAATAAGCGCATCTCGCGAATGTTTTTCTGCGATTGTAAGTCGTGAACCTCCTGGAGGCAGTGCCTCAGAGTAAGCGTGTCTCGCGGATTATAAATCATGAACTTCCTAGAGGATCACCTCAGAGTAAAATCGTTTGCTGTGTGATTTTCCTACGAAAATCTTAGAAGCACACGTGTCACCTAGAAAAATAATGGAAGGGGAAACATAATGGGTGGAAGTAGGGCTGTCAACGGTAACCATTTACCGTTATGCCGTTTCGTTTGATCTAAATGGAACGGTTAGTGGCATAAAAAATTATATCGTTTTCTAAACGAAACGGTATGTGGCACAGTTGGTTATACCATTATCAGAAAATGGAACACTGAAATTGACTACTTCAATAGAAAATGGTAAGTATAACGGTTGATGGCACAGAAATCTATTTCGTTTAATGAATGGAAAGGTAACAGTATACTGTTTCTGTACTGTTTTTTCAAACGAAACGGTAACGGTTCCACGTAATTCCGTGGTTATTAACCACGTTTGACAGTCATAGGTGGAAGGTCCTGGAGCCTCAAGGGCTCGCATCCTCGGAGAGAGCTCAAGGGCTCGTGACCTCGTGGAGAGCTCGTAGGCTCGTATCCTCGCGAAGAGCTCAAGGGCTCATAGCCACACCAAAAAAAATCCTGAGATACGGAATTCAACAAAAGAACCGATGCAAACGTACAATGGGTACAAAAGTCAAACTCTATATACATAGTTATTTTTCGGGCTTACTAATCCGGAAATGCGCCATATTTTATTTCGGGATTTTGAAACCCGAATATATATATACATAGTTATTTTTAAATTCTTATTAATAAAGTATTTTTCTTTAAAATTATAATATTAAATATATATATTAAAAAATTATAATCGTAATCTCAACGTTCTGCTAAAATAATCAGATCTGTTTCAGATGCTGCCGATGTCAAATCTTTTCTCAAAAAAATATAATAATCTATCTGGCCTAAATATATATGCAACTTAATCCAATTGAAAATTACTATCTACCGTCTCTGCACACATCATCCTCTACCATCGCGTTTGTATTTGTCGCACCCCAAATCAAACCATAATTTGGGGAGGACAACCCTGCTACGTATGCATAATCTATTGTACACACGTAAGGCTATTAAACAGTGTCAAAAAAAGCAAATGATCACGAATAATGATAATCACATAATAAAGATATTGTAGTTCTCAACAAAAGGGCTGGTAAAATATTTACATAACAAAATTTCCAGCTAAGCGACAACAAATACTATTAATTTACAACATATGACTATTCTAGCTCGGCTTGGTCTTCTGCTATGTCTTCATCCGCTTAGTCTGCCAAACCTAAACCTGTCTCAACAAATCAAAATTTTGTAGGATAAGTACATTAATACTCAGTGTAGTGATAGAGTGAGCCTACGGTTCTGGTTAACTCCAGCTAGAACTAAACCATACTTAAGTTAATCACTTTTAAATCTTATAAAGTAAAGTTTAATTAAGTGTAAGTTTTATTTAATGGTGATACTATTCTACAAACCATGACATGCCAAAATAAAATCTAAAAAGTATTTGCAGAAGCAGATAATGATAATAGTGTAATAATAATATATGTTGTTAAAATAATAGTAATACGAGAGTGAAGCACCCGCATTCAATGGTTATGCCGATATGACATAAAAATCTAGAATCGATCTAATAAATTCCAATATGACATGAGTTGTTCCTACTGATCTAACTATGAAGCACAGTTTCTACCCTACACCCCCGTTAAAGGAGTGGGCAATAGAACACAATACTGATAAACTGACTCATGGAGGTCAAGAGATAGTATGATATGAATGGCACACTCAACACCGAGTTCAAATCAAAACAAATGGAAATATAATACAACAATATAACATGAATAACCATCGAGTGACCGCAGTACCACCTGATAGTCGATCTTCAGAGTGATCATCAGAATGCATTACCCATGATCGCTATAATAAGAAAACCACCGACATTCAGCTTGGGTGCAATCTCCCGATAATGGAAGTCCCAAGCAAAACGTACTTATCTCACTCGGTCTCACTATCCTGATCCGCACCAGATGCATGTGTTGATTAAAGACATTTTTAGGTTTATTAATCACTCTATTAATATGTAATGCAACTATTAGAATAATCTAGTTTTGAGCTAATAACATGCAATTAAGTGTTAATGCAGTGTTTATGACATGATATGAATACAATTAATTATGATCTAATTACTAAACTAAAGATTAAGTTAAAACCTAACTAAGGCATCCACACCTGGAAATAGTCAGAGACGATGAGACTACTCCTCAAGATAGTCGGTCAAAGTCCTGACTAGCCTCTACTACCCCGTACTTAGGGTAATAGTCATCTGCAGATCTTGGATAGTCATGCTGCTCATCTGGACGAAAGATCCATTAATCAGAACAGACACTCGAACTCAAACACTAATTCTAAAGAGTACTAAGTTAACCCTAGTTGGATTAAGGTTCTGACTACTAGGATAAATGATTCAAATTTTTTAAAAAGGATTCTATTTTGAAATATATTATTTCATTTTAAGAAATATTTTATAAAAATTTTGACAAAATTCTGTCTATAAAACGGTGTGAAGAAAGACGTCTTGACGAGTTCCTACAATCCAAATTACGCGTTAAAGTCGTATCAAATTTAGTTTGGTTTTAGAAAACCTTTGATAATTCATTTATGTGTTAATAATTTTATCTTATTAATAAAAAGAAAACTCAAGGAAAATATAAATAGAAAATAAAGAAATCAAACTCAAATATAAATTAAATAAGTTATTTTAAATAATAAGGCGATTCTGCGATGGATACCACTTAGGCCCGGTTTCAGCCCGCCTTTTCAATCAAACTAATCACATCTGTTAAAAGTATAAAGGGCAATATTGAAATTGCACATCTTAGTTATTTTTTTGTTAACTCTCTCTTCTATCTCTATTTTTTGTTTTTTTTCCGAAAACAATGTTCTATCTCTATTTTTCGTTAAACCAAGTTGGATTTCTCGGTAGTTAACAAAAGGGTGATTAGAGATTATTGGTTGGTGGCTACGGGGAGAGATTTTCTCGATTCTTAACCCCCACGGGATCGTTTTTAGTTGCTTCGGTTCGACAAGGCTGCAAGGCAGACAGTATGAAATGGAAAGACAAATAAAAGGTCGTTCGTTATTAATTGACAAATTTTTGTCCTTTCCCCAAAATTTCCCATTAAACTTAATAGAGACAAATTAAGACGCGAAAATTTGTTATAGCCATCTTGGCCTTTCGATTTATAAGAAATGAACGGTTCATATTTTTTGTACACAAGGCAGAATTTGCATAATATTAATTATATTATAGTGTATTGTTGTTTTAATGTGTTGGTGGTTTAATGTGTTTGGGATCATACGAGTCTAGATAAATTTAAATTTTTCCCATCATATTTGTGTTTTTGAAATATTTCTGGACTATTTGAAATCATCTTCTATTTTTAAGTTTACGTGCTTAATCCAATTTTATGCAACAAATTATTTTTGGGTCCAATACTTTTTTCTCGGTCCACTCAGCTCATTTCAAAAATCGTCTCAAATTTATTCGAATCCAAAACTAATTCTAGTTTTATTATTTTGGATCCGCATTTTAGTTCTAGTTTTATTTTATTTTTTTATTTTTAATCCCACAGTTAAATTAACTTAATTATTTTATTAATCCTGCAATTTTAATTCTGTACCTGACCCAGTCAAGAAAATCGAATCCATCTTAACAATTTTAGTTCGGCCCAAGAAGCTGAGCCCAACACAGAAAAGAAAAATGTCCAGCCTACAAAGTAGAGCCCAAAGACAAAGGAAATGGCCGGGCTCGTTAACCGAACACACAAAAAGGAAAAGCAGCAGACAAAACAGGCCGAACAGGCCCGGGTCAGAATTGTAGGGCCTGCCCGTCAGCCGAAACGGATCCAGGTATATCGGGTTAGGTTTAGGGGACCAAATTCTAACCCAACACCAAACAAACCCGACCCAATACAAAATTCGAACCCAACTCCGAAAAACCTACATTTTTACACACAAACCCTAGATCAATTTTTATTTAATAAAAATTACATAACAAACCCTACTGACAAAAAAATTATAATAAAGTTCTAAAATTTTTCAAAAATATTTTCAGTTTAATCCCTGGAAACAAAACGTCCTCACAAAAAGGTCCCTAACACCTAGAACAAAGCACACAGAGGTGTGACAAGCTGATATAGCGTACCAGCAAGTGAGATAGAGGGGCAAACAGCTGGTACTAGGCATGTGCCAGCCTGGTAACAGACCAGAAACCATCATACAAAAGAGATGAAGGCATCAAGCGTAACCAACACAACTACTAAGTGTCAAGATGCAAATTGGAGTTATCATTTCTGAACCCAATTTGGTCAATATATTTGCAATATATGAAGAAACCTTGGGCTGGATCTCAATAAAATACGATGCATACCTGATTCCAGCCCATAACATTATAACAATATATGAAGTTTAAACGGATTTTTTAATTAATAAATATAATTACATTTTTTATTTTAACAATAAACATTATAATAAAAAATTTTATAAATAATATTGTAACTTCGGGGTTCAAAATCCAGGAGTGACCCGGTGACCCATTTCGGGGTTTGAAACCCCGAAGTTATGACGTGGCAATTTTTTTAATTTTTTTAATATTTTAATTTAATTTATTATTAAATAAATAAAAAAATAGTTAAACTTCGTGAAAAATTCAGAAAAATATATTAAAATTAGAAAATTAAATCGATTAAATTTATTATTATTAGATAATAATTTAATTAATTATTATTATTTTAAATAATTTAATTTTAGTTATTATTATTAGGTAAGAAAAAAATAGATATACTATGAAAAAATATGATAAAAGAATATTAAAAATTCAGAAAGTAAATTAAAGTTTTATGTATTTTTCTAGATTTTTTTTAACATAGTTTATCTATTTTTATTTATATAATAATAAGTTAAATTTTAATATTAAAAAATAAATTAAATAATAAAAAATTAATCAAAACTCTTTTACATTTTTATTATATTTTTCTGAATTTTTTGGAATAATTTATATATTTTTTCTATTTATCTAATAATATATTAAATTAAAGTACTAAAAAATAATAACAAAATTGCCACGTCATAACTTCGGGGTTTCAAACCCCGAAATGGGTCACCGGGTCACTCCTGGATTTTGAACCCCGAAGTTATAATATTATTTATAAAATTTATTTATTATAATATTTATTTTTAAAATAAAAAATATAGTTATATTTATTAATTAAAAAATCCGAAGTTTAAACTTTCTTGTAATAATTTATAAAAGTATCTATCTGGCCCAAATATATCGAACAAACTCAATTTGGCCCATAAGTTTGCACTATATAATATATCAATTTGGCCCATAAGTTTGCACTATATAGATGCTACATATCAGTATATCACCTAACATTCGACATCTTTACGGAGGAAATGATTCGTATACCCTACCATTTACATATATAACTATATAGTTGTACAGTTGCGGGTTATGTATACTTCAACGCATTAAAGAAAGAGAAGGCACTGATGAAATTTGTTGATTTTGATCTATGTAGTGAAGTGAAGTTAATTATGTCGGAAGTGAATGAACTTTATGTTAGAAAGAAAGGGATTTTTTGATATATGATTTTTAATTATTCATTATTTTTATTAAATGCACTTCTTTAATTATTCAAATTTTTATTCCATCCAAAATACTAATTTTTTTCATCTAAATTGGGTGCTCTTCTGTTGGCATTTTAGTTGACAAAAATGACATGATAATTAAATTTAGATAATTATCAAATTTCAGTATTTAATTATAATTAATAAACAGAATTGAGAAAAAGTTATTTCAAATTGATTAACCACTAGAAAATTAATTCAAAAATTTTAAACATTTTTGTATATCTCATTTATTATATAACAACTTGGACCGCCTTATGTTCGCCCCATCTAATCCTGTGCTCGTGGGTTCATGTGTTGCAATTCCGGTACACTTGTTTGGTATGGACCGCCTTATGTTCGCCCCATCTAATCCTGTGCTCGTGGGTTCATGTGTTGCAATTCCGGTACACTTGTTTGGTACCTACAAACAGAAAGTAGATGTCTCCTCCACAGTTTCCTACATCATCAGTGTATTGCAAATTGACACCACAACAGAAAATTGACACTTCAACAAAAATATTATCACTCAACAGAAACTACAAACAGGTTCGTGTTAAATGTCCTTTCATGCATACAAACAAATTGATTTGAAATTTAATACTGGAGCGGAATGGTCGAAACATTAGACTATCATGCATGCAAACAAATTGATTTGAAATTTAATACTGGAGCGCAATGGTCGAAACATTAGACTAAACAGTGGTTAGATATTTATATGTGAACAGTAAAAATAGAAATTTCGGAATGAGCCTATGAGTTTGACATCTGGAAAAGTACAAGTTTAACATACATAGGTTAGTAAGTTCAAATCATGTATTGAGACTAGAATTACCAATTGTCGTTATCAATGCTAGCTAGTTTGGTTTTGGTTCTTTTCAATGAAATTCACCCCAAATGACTATTGATTTAACAATGATTTATGATGTTTGTTTTATTGTTATGACCATGACATGAAAGTGATAACAAATTAAAAATGCACCTAAAACCCTATGCAAATATGTAAAAGAAGCTCTTGTTTACAAAAACGGATCTTCACCAAGCAAAGAGCACATGATACCACACAATCAGGGAAATGAGATCTGGTCCCGCACGGGACGGTGCAGCGCACCATTTGCACCGTCCGATCTGATCTCCATGATTAAGAGAGTCCCGTGCATAATACAAATTGATCGCCCCGAACCGTCCAAATTAGATCGGACGGTGCAGATAGGTGCGCTGCACCGTCCTGCGCGAGAGGGGATACGGATTGCACAATCAAGATTGCAATTATCAATTCCTAAAGTCACACAAATACCAAACTTTATTGATGTAACTTTCGCGCAAATCACGGACTAAATTAGTTTTCCTCTTTTCATATTTAATTGAACAGCTTCAATGATATCTTTACTGACAGTCACTAAAGCTATCACAAGCTCTGACGCGTCACGGTCGACCAAAAAAATAATTTTACTCTTTCACTTGACTTTTTCACGGATTGTGAAAATTGAAGAAAGAAACAAGAGTGAGTCTGTCCAATGAACTCAATTATAGAGAAGAAAAATTAATAAATTTTTCATTCAAAGAGGAAAGATTATCATCTACTTATGCATTATTTGTTTTATCGCGTAATTTCTTCCTGTTTGATCTTTCTTCTTTTTACTTTTGGTTTTTACATTATTTGTCTAATTGCATGAAAAATAAGGTGGTTTGGAACTTTGGATGAATAGTCAAAATAACGAATAAAATGTTATTTAAATTTTTTTTGGACGAATAAGCAAAATAGCCCTATTTAACTGTTATTCACGCGTTTAACATAAAAAAATTCAAGCTTCAGAATAATCGCTAATATAAATCAATGACTGTGTCCATTCTGAAATGCAAAACTTTATAGAATAGGAATGCAAAACCTTTCTATAGAATAAACGTAGTAGCCACAAAAAAATCCAGATAAAAATTTAAAACAACTCCGAAGTCCACTTTAATAATTTTTATCATTATTGAGACATGTCTGATTCAACATAGTTTTCTTGTACACTATTGTAGTTCCTCATTATTGATTACGTCACTCACAGTCATGGTAGGCCTTATATGAAAATGACAATTCTAGGAAAAATATGCCAAGGTTTCATTTAAGTTGTTCCAAGAGAGAATCGTCTTCACCAAGCTATAAAAGTTGGCGTCTAGCTTTTTCACAGTCCAAATTTGCCTCAGATTTACATAAAATTGAATTACAAAACAAAACAGAGGGTCCTTTTCATGTGCCGAATCTTGGAAGGACAAAGAAAAATGGAACTGTATAAATGCGCCATGTTGAGAAACTGTCTGATTAAAATTCCAATTTTATTGGGTTGAACGGAAAAATATTTGACAATTTCAAATTACGAGGTCCAAGTTTAAATTTGATGTTGATAGATAGAAATTTAAGTTTACTAATTCCAGGGGCGATGGGAATTTAGCTTCCGATGGTGTCATTTCATTTTCTTAATTTACTACTCATGCGAAATTCTTATAAAAGGCAAGGCTCCAGAAAATTAACTTTTTAACCAACATATTAAAGTATTGTCTTGTCAAAACACTCGTCATTTTGTCAAATTTAAAGTTCTCCAGAGGATTATGTTTTTGCTTAGCTCAGATCAATTAATAGACTTCTAGATATCTATGTTTTTGCCTAGCTCAAGAGAAAAGGGCTACGGATATCTTTCTCCATGTCGAAAATTAATTTAAAGTTTCAGCTGACAATATTTTTCCGTGCAGACCCTTTTTTCTATTTAAAAGTCAAGTTATTTGTGCTTTTGAGATTCAAAATTATCTTATGCACTGAAATAGTATTTCTCAATTATTATTTGAGCGCTTTTAAATACAGATTAAAAGTCCATTAAGGGAATTTGTGCCTTTTGTGTAGCTTTTTATATAGCTTTTATATAGCTTTTTGAGCGAAATTGTTTAGCTTAAGATCATTTATTATATCGTTATTTTATTTAAAGTTAACAAAACATATTAACTTGTCGAAGTCAATTCTCAAACATTACAAATTGATTTCACAAATCTCCAGTACTAACATTCAAAATTTAAAAAAAAAATCTTTTTATATTTCTTAAACGACCAAAAGATTGAAAGCGTTAAAAAAAATGAAAATAAGTACATAACTTGTAGAACTCAATTTTCAAATATTACATAACTTGTAGAACTCAATTTTCAAATATTACAAAATGCAGAAAAAAGAAAACTCATAATATTCAATTTACCCAGAAATAAATTAAGATCCTCAGCGATCAAAACTCTTGGTTTGAATACTAACTGCTTCCCAAAACTCTGCCTCATCTTAATTTTATTTTTTTCCAAACTTATGTTGTGTTACAAGCGTCAACTTTCACTCAAAATCAATCTGTTAATTATCTAATAATAAAAATCAAAGTAAATGATATGTCCTAGCATCTCTCCTCGATCAAGCTCTTCAATGCTACACAAAAGCAACACCAGAGAGAACAGCAGAAGAACCGAACCTTTATTAGGGGTCCAGCGGGTGTACACACTGTACAGTGTACTACGCTAAACCACCGCCAAAGTCACCCAGCTAATCTCCTCCTACTGTGAACCAACAATTGTGCCACGTAGGATTAGTACTATACTACTATATAAGAAGTTATTAATGAAAGGAAATTGTACGCTCAAACCAGTGCCTGCATCTGTTTGTGCAAGATAACGCACAATCCGACACAGCATTTGAGCCTAGATCGTAGGTACAGAGATAGCGCTTGTCTATTTTGCATATATCCTTTGTGGCTCCTTTTTTCAAGCAACTTGGTGTGGTGGATAACGTTCATGAGCTTTAATTGGAGAGACTAGCATGCTAAACTGGACTTTTAGAACAGTTGCTGCGTAAATCTTTAGTTAAATAAGTAAAAAAAACAGTATTAGAATAATTGTTCTGAATAATTACCTATTCATTCAAACGTCATAAAATATTTGACATAATCCTTTATTAAGCTCAAAATTATGACAATATACAGTGAGACCCACTGCAACGGGAGTTGGCACCAATTTCTCTCGTCCTTGCTATCCAAGTAATTTGGATTCTCTGTGCATTTTGGGCTATTGACAAAATTGGAAATTTTTAGTATTAATCTGGTATGTGAAGTCCTGTTTACTACATTGGTCCAAAAAAAGATTGGTTAACACAACTAAACGTAATAAGTCATATTATAATTTATTTAAATTTTTTTTGCTAAAAATTACATAAATAATTTTTAAAATAGAAAAAATATAATAAATTGTTGAAATTTATTTTAACTTCATATATTGAAATAAAAATTAATGATTGAATGAAAAAGATTATTAATAAAAATATAATATAAACTCAATATAATTTAATAAATTCTAAATAATATTAATTTTTGTCGTGTCAACCCATGTCACGTGTCGTGTCGTGTTGTGTCCCGTGTCAACTCGTGTCGCGTTAATGTCTGGAAGTCTCCAACATGACACGATTTTAACACGCCACACCAACACGTACGTGTCATGCTAATTTCATAAACTTATAATGTCAACACGCTCGTATCGTGTCATTTTGAAAAACACTAGTCCCCCCAAGATTTTAGTCCGAATCAAGACATTCCCCTAAGATTTTAGTTTGTATCAAGGCCTTTCCAATTTTGTATACTAAATTTTGTTATTATATGACGTCTTTTCTAGTAAAATGTTCAAAGCAACATATATAACTCGAATACAATTTAGTTAAGTTTATATTTTTATTCAGACTAGTTTAATTATGATTTTCTTCTCTTATAACAAAGTAAGAAGACAAAAAAATCACAAATAAAAAATTATTTATATGAATATCTGAACTATATGACGTCCTATATGTTTGATTCTAGCATTACTCTTGTTTGTGACTTAGAGATGAGTTATGCATCTCTAAGTCACCAAACATCCATTACATAATAATCTTTAAGGGTGCATAACTTATTACATCTAAAGAGATTGCATAAGTTAAGCACCGGTCCCTTTAAATTTTTTCGACAATACCCGTTAGAAATAATGAATAATATTTAATAATTAACAAATAATTAATAATATTTAATAAGTAACATTAATTATTAAAACATCATAATTAATAATAAAGAATAATTATTATAATAAATAATTAAATAATAATTAATAATATTTAACAAGTAATATTAATTATTAATAATAAAGATTCAGTAATAATAATAATAATAATTAAAATATAATCAATAATATTTTTTTATTATTAAATAATAATATTTAATTAAAAGTAATTATTAATATTTAATAGTAAAAAATAATTTATTATTATCACTAATAATTAATTTTTATAATAATTAACAATAATTAGTAATTAATAATATTTAATTATTATTAATACATAATAATAATTATGCGACAATGTATTATTCAATACATAATACTAATTCAAATTTAAGAACATTTTAGTCTTTTGACATTAATATATGCATGCATTAAGTTACTCATCCTTACTACACAATCAGACACCCATTACATAACACTACATAAACACTTATGCAACTTCTTTATGCATTGGAAATGGTCAAAATAGGTTGCTCTCTTATCATTGGAAATGGTCAAAACATTTCCTTTTGGAACGAGAAATGGCATGAGAATGAACTCATGAAAGATAAGTTTCCCAATCTTTATGCTAAAGTTAGGAATGATCACTTTTCTATTAAGCAAATTTGGAACAATGGACAGCCAAATTTCCGACTCACTAGAGGTGCAAGTTCACTTCTCAGAGCTGAAAAACAAGAAGCTATTCAAATTTTAGCCAGTTTGAATCTCCACAACTCAGTGGAGTTAGATAGTGTATTCTGGCACTGGGAAAAAACTGGTATTTTCTCTGTCAAGTCTATGTATAGGTTTCTCATTGATGGAGGGGTAAGAATTAGCTTAGAAAAAACAATTTGGGAAGTTAAAATCCCTCTCAAATGCAAGTTATTAGTTTGGCTAGCGTTAAACAACAAGTTATTAACTAGGGATAATTTAGCTCGTAGAGGATGGTAGGATCAACCTACTTGTAATTTCTGCCAACATAATGAAACTGTTGACCATCTTTTCATGATGTGCCCTCAAGCAATGCACTTGTGGAGCATCGTTACCAGAAATACCCCTCAGGGGCATATTTTAAATGCCTCATCTTTAAATCAGGTATGGAATTCAATTCTTAGTTTAAATAAAAATAACAGCACCTTTTTTTAAAGCTCTTTTAGCTGCTTGGGTGTGGGTTATTTGGAATGAGAGGAACAAAAAAATCTTTGGCAATAGTGAGGGGCAAAGTACTTTATCCTCAATATTTTCAACCCTGCATTTATTTCAATTCTGGACAGGTGCTATAGCTGGTTTGGAGCATAACTTTGGAAGGGGTCACGCAGATGATTCTCAAGCTGGAAACTGATGTGGGGCTGGAATTGGACTTGGTGTTGGCTCTCTCTTTTTTTGAACTTTTCTTTTCTTCTGTTTGTTGAAGTTTTTTTAGTTAAAAAGCCCTGGTTAAAACTTTTGTTTTGTGGATGTAATAGACCTAGACATTGAATGGTAACCTTGGCTGTAATAGGGTAGATGTCGGCTGGCCTTTTTATAGCTAAGCTCCCTTTTTATTTTCTGTTTGTAAACTCTTTTGGCATCAGTGAGTATGCAGGTCGTCTGTTTTGGTGGCTGTTTTCGAAAAAAAAAACTTATGCAACTTCTTACTACACAACCAAACGCCCCTAGTCAGTGGTAGCTAATTTTAGTCTGCCTCCGCTTCTTCTTTTTTTTTCTTTTGCTTGTAATTATAACTATAACTTTTTTTATATATATATAAATTCGGGCCATCGTGACATGCTAGTGGGGGTGTTTTTATACTGTAGTCACTAGTTAGTACAATAGTTAACCGGGACTGTTAATTTTTCCTTCATTCCATCTAAGCCATCGATATTTTGTGTGTTGAAAAATACATAGGTTAAAAGCAATGTCCCTTTTTATGCTATAGTCTGTAAACAGACTCAGTATGTCGGATCACCTCAAAACTAAAAATGAACCGCTTCATTAATCTGAAAGAATGGAAATCTTAGGATCAGGAAACCCATGGCACATGGTCTCAGGAGGGTCCCACAAAATATGTTTGCGTGTGGAGTTGCATGTTCCCGGTCTATGTGAAGGTCTCATTTACATTTTTTGGGATCTTTTAATCCGATGATATTCCCAAGTGCGTTGGAACATGAAACAATTTGTTATTCTTCAGCTTTTTCATTTTTATTATTAAGCGCACAAGAGATTGTAAAAATAAGGGTGAGATGAGCCTCCGTCCTCCATACTTATAGGAATTGAACGTAGCTTAGGTAATGGACAACCGTTTTCGTCATTTGAGATAATAACATTTTGCTTCTATGATCGCCTATTAAGCAATATACTAAATGAAATTTTCTATTTTTGTTTTGTCCCTTTCATTATTTAGAAAAATTATGAACAATCAGTGCAAAAAAAAAAAATAATGTGATCGCGCGCAACGTGTGATATTAAAACTAGTAATGGTAAGAACTAGTCGGGCGAAATTTTTTCTTAATTTGTAGGCTTTTGCTAAGGACTACAAAAAGAAAATTAATATAAAAAATATATACTAAACCCTAGTATAGTAACGAATTTGCATAACTGAACTCACCGAGGTATATGTTTTTCTTTTTGCTCGATCATCATTCACAGTTCGTATATAGAAATGCTCATTCCTTTTTGCGAAAGAAATTTTTGCTGCATTATAAAATAGTTATAACTTCATTTTTTTTTGCTACTAAAATGTTAGTTGCCTGTCATTACATTTTATCGAATTTTTATTTACATATTTTTATGGCTAAACATTCCAACAAATTAATATTATATACAATTGAATTTAATACGAAAACGTATCTAAATAACACTCACTACGCCACTTTCAATTTTTAAAACCGGTTAAATATAGGTTTAAGACCGGTTGGGTGGTGGTGCTAAAGATGAGTGGTGTTAAAAACATATAAGAAATCGGTTTTAAAAATGCGGTGCTAAAAACCAGCCAGAAACTGATCCAAAAAGGGAGCACAGTTTTAAGACCGGTTTTTTACAAACAACCGGTCTTAAAAAACATATCATTAAGACCAGTTTTTTAGTGAAAACCGGTCTAAATAATATTTTGTTTTTTGTTTCATATTTTTCTATCTTTTAGACCGGTTTTAAAGATTAAAAACCGGTCTTAATACTATCTTTAAGACCTGTTTTTAGTTAAAAACCGGTCTTAAAAATTAGTAATTAAAAAAATTTATTTTTGGGCTAGCTCTATTTTTGCTAGCCATAATATTCATGCAATTAATATTCACATTCACAGCAATCATATATATATCACATATCACATAATCATCAAAACAAAAAACAACAATTATAAATATATCAAAATTCATAAAAAATATAATTATCCAACAAGATACAATTTTTTGTAAATATACATAAAACTCATCTAAACTATCATTAATTTTTCATCTCTATAAGGCAGACTCTCCTCCAAATGCTGCATTCAATTAAACTAATTCAATTAGTAAAACGTAAGCAAATTGATTTCAAACTAAATTATTTAATGATAAAATATTTTCTTTTGAATCATGAATTCTAAATTCTCATCCTAAAATATATGGGACATAACCTACTAATCTTCATCTCATTCTGCATGTCATTCCGCTATATATGGGACATCTTATCCTCACATATCACAATTTCAATTTTACTAATTTCATAGCAATACAAATAGTACCTATTGTACTTGCAATCACAATTTCAATTGTCACATTTCACAATTTCACAATCTAAACATATTTCACAATTTCATACTAAGCATTTTTCACCATTTCAATTTGTAACTGATTTTTGAAAAGAAATTACCTCAAAGGAGGCAGTAGTGCTCGAAGGAGGAAGGAGGCAGTGGAGAAAGGCGACAGTCGAGGGAGAGAGGCGCCGACATTCGTGAAGAGAGGGGCAGTCGAGAGAGAGAGGCGCCGGCAGTCGCGAAGAGAGGGAGAGAGGCGCCGGCAGTCGAGGGAGAGAGGCGCAGTCGAGGGAGGAGGCGTGGCCGAAGAGGAGGAGGTAATGGGGTTTCAGACTTAGAGAGGAGAAGAGGGGTTTTGAACTAGGAAAGGAGGTAGAGAGGTGTGAGAGGAGGAGAAGGAGTTTCGGACTAGGAGAGGAGGAGAGGCGGCCGAAGAGAAGGAGGCATATCGAGAGGGTTTAGAGAGAGGAGGAGAAGGTTTCGAACTTAGAGGCGTGAGAAGAGAGAAGAGGGATGAGGAGTTTTAAATGAAAATTCGGTTTATTTTTAAGACCAGTTTTTTACTTAAAAATCGATCTTAAAAATAAACCAAAATTTTAAATTTTTGTTTTATTTCTTATCTATTAAATCTGTTTTTAAATTGTTTTAAATTGTAATATAATAAAACAAAAATTGAAATATAATAAATCTATTTTTAAAACAAAAATTGATATTTCTTATTTATTAAAATTATATAAAAATCCCTACAAATTCTAAAATATATCATAAACTTTATTATTGTGTTCTTTTAAATTTTAAAAATTATTTTCTATGTAATATAATAAATCTGTTCTTGAAAAAAAAATTGATATTTCTTATCTATTAAAATTATATAAAAATCCCTAAAAATTCAAAAATATATCATATACTTTATTATTGTGTTCTTTTAAATTTTAAAAATTTTAAAAATTATTTTCTATGTAATATAATAAATCTGTTCTTGAAAAAAAAAATTAATATTTAAGATCGGTTTTTTAGTAAAAAACCGGTCTAAAAAATAAAACTGAATTTTTTTATTTTTTTTCCTTTCTGTTTTTTTTGCCAGTTTTAATAATACAAAATATATCATAAAATTAAAAAATTTAACTATTTTTGGAAGAACTAGAAGAAGTAAAAAAAATTCTAAAAATACTTAAATATTTAACAATTGAAATGTAGTACTACTACATGTATATAACTCAATTTCTTTTATTCCTTGGTGATTTTGCTCTCGCAACTCTACTATATGTTGATCCACATAAGGAGCCACAACGGCGACTTGTTGCAAAATTTTAAGATGTGTTTTTTCTCTCTTTTCAAGGTCCATTGTAATTATTTTCAAACCAAGTATACTTTTCCCAAGGAGTCTACTTTCGTGCCAATTCTTGGACAGACCAATAGATTTTAGTCCATCTACATAATCAGAATATTCTTGGACAGGCCAATAGGTTTTAGTTCGACGAACATGATTCTCATTGATAGACGGAGCAAGCTAGGCCCAAATATTTTCGAAAGACTTGTGTGCATGAAAGATTGGATCAATGCTGAAAACCGAACGTAACATTTTGTTCCAGGAGAAACTAGTTCTTGTGTTGAAACTCAAGGAAGTGGTACTGCAACTGAGGCGGAATCGGACGACGAAGAATATGATCCGAAAAATACCGAGCTATGGTATTTCCGCAACAACTACTAGTTCGGTAATGATGATATAAATTTCTAAACTCTTTTAATTTAATTTTATCTAAATTAATTTTAGCATATTCATTAAAAAATATTACTAACAAAAAAAAAATTAGAACTCCACCTATGTTATTATTTTATAAAATAATTTAATAGCACAGTTAATCCCAAGCCCGAAAAAAAGGAGGAGGGTAACTTTATATTATTATATTTGAATTTTTTCATTTAATAAAAAAAATTACAAATCAAATATAAGAAACAAAAAATAAAATAAAAAACAGAAAATATAAGTAAAAAATAAAAAAAACTCAAAAGTAAAAAATAAAAATAATTAACGAAAAATAAAAAACAGAAAAAAAATATTGAACAAACAAAAAAACGCAAAAAAATAAACGAAAAATCCAAAAAAAAAACAGCAATAAAATAAATGAAAAACTGGCGGACCGGACCGTCATAACCCGTGCGGGTTACATGGGGCGGGTTTAGGAAGGGTTAGGGCCAAAGTTTCTAGAATGGACCGCCGCGGGTTGGACAGCCCCGTCCCGCCTCGCCCCGTTTGGTAAACCCTAGGCCAGAACAATGAATGAGGGAAGAAGATAGAAGGAAAAATCTGCCAATTTTTAAGACCGGTTTTTTTATAAAAAACCGGTCTTAAAAAGTTACCAGAAAAAAGAAAAAAATTCAATTTTTTTTCGGACCGGTTTTTATAAAAAACTGGTCTTAAAAAAAACTGAATTTTCGGTTGATTTTTGAGAACACTATAGGACCGGTTTTTTATAAAAACCGGTCTTAAAAAAAATTCTGACAATATCAAAATTGCCACTGAATATTAGAACTAGATTTTTGAAAAGCCGGTCTTATTGTGGCGGTGCTAAAAATGTTTTTTGGCGTAGTGACTTCATTTATTCTAGATCGACTCTTCAACTACTTACTAATTATTATTTTGTTTGTTTGGCTTTCAATTACTAATTTATTATCACTAATTTGAAGTTGACTTGAAGTGCCCTCTCAATCAATCTCCCCATGTTAAGTTCTGATGCTGCACAGCATGTGATAGAGACCTACTCAAAATATGCGTAACAACGGTAATAGAATAGTCTAAATTTTTAAATCACTTTTCAATGAAAAACAATCTAAACTCATATCCTAAATTTACATGACTTTTCATTAAAATGAGTTAAATTTATTTATTATTATTCGTAGAGTTTAATATTGTGTTTGCTTTTATTTTTTTAATATAAATGACAATTAATTACCCTTAATTTGAAGAAGAAGTTAACATTTTTTTTGTCGTATAAAATATTAACTAATTCGATAGCACCGGTATTATCTACTTCGTATTTTTTTCCCCTTTCCCTATGGGTCGTCGTCATATATAAGAGGAAGAGCGGATATTCATTTTAGTGTTTGTTTGCTTGACTTGATTATAATCAATTTTGAATTTCTGAATTAAAGTTACAATAGTCATTGCAATTCTTTGATGCATTAGCCTTCAAGAGAGAATTCATTCAGACATTTATTTTGTAGTACTTTTTATCCTTGAGCTTAAACAAATTCAAAAAAGAGAGAGAATTTCGTAACGTATCGATTCGTCAATTATACCATATTAACGATTTTATTTCGAAGTTTTAATTCCAAGAACCCCAATATGCATGTTATAGCACTATCACAAAAGTGCGCTTTAATAAGATGCATAAAATGGTAAATTTGTGATACGTTTGATCAATTATTCTAGCAAAACAGCAGAGTGACTTATCTGCGTACTAGACTCCCACGAGTTACATAATTTTTATAAGAGTAATGCTAGAATCAAACATATAAGACGTTAAACACGATCCAAACGTCGACTATTAAAATTTCAAACGGCCGACCTAAACCGCTCAATATGATCTTTATATTAAAATATCATTGAAATCAAATTTTATATTTTTTCAAATTTTCTAACTATTTTTTTCGAATTTTTAAAATTGGAGGGTTCATAACTTTTTAGATTGAGCATATTAAAAAATTCCAAAAAAATAGTAAAAAATTTTGAAAAAATATAAAATTTTGTCTCTATAGAGATTTAATAACGTAGAACAATTTGAACAGTTTGAATCGGACATTCTAATGTTAAAAATTAAAATTTTATTGTGTTGAACAAATATATGTGTCATATATATTTGACACTAGTGACTCCCCACAAACAAACGCCCCTTAAAAGAAGTATGTCCTGACAAGGTCAAACACGCAACTACCAAAAACAACTATTATTATATATTGTACATGCGACTATGCTAAGACTTGATAAACAAACTATGGTTTATTTAGTTCAACAACCAAGCATGGCATGGTCAGATAAGTTGAGCTGTCTATCTCTAAGCATTTTCGTTATCAGGACTCAGATTTCATTATTCCATCCATAAAACCCATAGAATATTTAATTTGTTTCTTACGGATTTATTTGAGTTTTCTCATGTTGCTTTAGCCTCTCTGTCTAAGGATGTTAGACACCAAGCAATATAAATTTCTATGGTTCGTCTAGGAAAAATTTTATATAAAGAAAAAATAGCATAAACAATTTTAATATGAACAGAAAACCATATTTTTTTTTATATGTAGCAAAGTTCGAGCGGCAATAGAATTGCCGCTCTAGCACTACCACCGAGCGGCAATAGGACTGCCGCTGGAAGCGCTAGAGCGGCAATTCTATTGCCCGTTTTTTTTTTTTTTTCACTGACAGATTTTTTTTTTTTTGTTTTTTGCGCCTAGTTAATACGGTAGATAGCCGTTTTTTTTTTTTTTGGTGTGTTGTGTTCAGCCGAGAGAAGAGAGGAAGAGAGAAGAGAGGAAGAGAGGAAGAGATGAAGAGAAGGAGAGAAGGAGAGGAAGGAAGAGAAAGGAAGGAGAGGAAGGAGAATGTCGGCCGGCCAAAGGAGGAGGAGACGCGAGCGGCCAAAGGGGAGGAGGCGATAAGCGGAAGGCGAAGGAGACGAGACGTTTTTCGATTTCGACCGGCGAAAATGTAGGTTTATTTTGAAATTTTTTATTTAAATATTGAATGTTAGATTAAAATTTAGTTAATATTTAATAGAAATTGTTAATGAAAAATGGTAGGAATATTTTTATTTTTTTAATTATTTTAGGAAAATAATTGATGAAAAATTGTATGGGAAAATGTATGTAAAATTGTATGGGAATTTATATGGAAATGTATGGAAATTATAGGGAAATTAATTTTGCGTAATAAGATATATGGAAATATATGGAAAAAAATAGTTTATGGAAAAAATAATTAATGAAATTTATTAAATAAATTTAATCAGAATTGTTGAATAAATTTGTTTATCGAAAAAAATTAGTTTACGGAGAAAATAGTTTATGTAAATAATAAGTGAAATAATTAGTTTATGGTTAAAAATTTAGTTAAAATTAGTGAATAAATCAGTTTATGGAAAAAATAGTTTATGAAAAAAAAATTACTAATGGAAAAAATTATGTAATGGTAATTATTGATTAAATCAGTTTATGGAAAAAGAATTAGTTTACTAAAAAAATTATTAATGGAAATTTAATAAAAATTATTGAATAAATTCATTTAACGAAAGGTACAGTTTTTTTAAATGAGTTATTAGGCTAAATTTATGTAATGTACATTTTTTGCACATTGCTACAAAAAATGACTGTATTGAAAAATTAGTATTTTGATAAAATAAATTAGTACATTGATTTTTTTGAAAAAAAATAAAATTTGTGGAAAGTTATGTGCAAATTAACGTAGAATATAATGGATTATTGTATTTATGGATAAATTAATTTATGGACTGATTATTTACTGTATAGACGAATTAGTATATGGATAAAATAAAATAGTAGATTGAAATTTACTGTATGAATAAATTATTTTATGGAATGATTTTTTTAATTAAATTTTATATATTTCAATCAGATGAGTTCTGGACCAGATGAGGCGGGTCCGTCTAGTTCTGTACCAGATGAGGCGGATCCGTCTAGTTCTGTACCAGATGAGGCGGATCCGTCTAGTTCTGTACCAGATGAGGCGGGTCCGTCTAGTTCTGTACCTGGTGCCGCAAGAAGGGAGAAAATTAGAAGATCTAGAAATCGCACAACTCGCCCAAATCGGTGGATTATAAATGTAACGGAACGTGTGGGAGATCCAGATACCGCTCCAGTACTGTATGTACCGACATCGGATATGTTGATTTCATTTCCTATGGATGAGGTAAATATATTTCTCAAAAAAAAGACAAATTTGTATTATATTTTATTTATAAAAATATTGAAATTTTTGTACAATTGAAGCGGGAAGAAAATCTCTCAATATGTGGGCGTAGAAGAGAATTGGCCAATGATGAGCGGATTGAAGGTCGGTTGAAGAACCTTGGCTTGATTCACGTGTCTAAGGTTCCTAATGCCAATTTAGATGTGGCACTATTGAGGGCGTTGATAGAGTTTTGGCGTCCCGAAACCCACACATTCCATTTCCCAATTGGTGAGATGACGGTCACTTTGGAGATAATTTTTTCTGCAAATAATTTTACATTATTTATTTTGTGTATTCATTACATAAAGGTTTTTTATTTGTATTTATTTCTCGTATTTAAAAATAATAAAATAAACGAACGATTTTAATCTTAGGATGTCGCATTCATATATGGTTTGCCAACGGAGGGTTCTCTCGTGACTGGATCGACGAAGTCTACTGTTTGGACGGAAAAAGTTCAGAAATGGATATGTCCGGTATCTACAATGCATGATTGGGCGAGGGAGCCTCGGTACGTGCCTGTATATAATATATAAATATTTATTTTTGACCATTTTTTTTAATTTATTGTTATCATTATATGTAAGTTACGTAATTACAGAAGCGACTGCCATATGATTAAGTTGAAATTTTTGAAAAATAAATTTAAGAACGGGCCACAGCCAGGAGCTTCTAAGGAAGAGCTTGATCGCTACACTCGTGCCTTGTGTTTACACATGTTCGGCACAATTATGTTTCCTGACATGTCTCAAAACTGCGTTCCTGTGTACTATTTGGATCTCATTGAGGTATGAATAAATTGTAAATTTTTTTATTAATCTGAAAAACTTAAAAAAATGATTATTAAACTAAAAAAAATAATTCTATTGGCTAATTTCGTAACAGGATTCTCTAAATGAAGAAAGAAAGATCAATTGGGGTGGTGCAGTGATCGCAAGTCTGTATCGGGCCCTTGACCGTGCAGTCTTAAAATTCAAGAAGTCGTCTGGACCATGGTTGCTTCTCTTGTATTGGGCATGGTCATATCTTCCTGTTTGTAGACCTGGCGTAGGAGAAGTGAAGGGACCAGGCCTGCCTGATTTAGATTCTTGTCCGTCGTTTGCATGGTTAGTATAAACTTTTTTGAAATTTATTTTTATGATGCATTTATTGTTTTGTAATTTCAGATTATTATTTGTATTTAATATTGTTGTATTGTTCTTGACTAAAGGAAATGGAATAAAGCGCGAACATGGGCAAAAAACAACCATCGCAGAGCGGTGCAGTGTGCGAGGGATTCTTTGGTCTTGATGGAAGTTGGCGATGTCAACTGGCGGTCATATTCCGAGTACTTTACATTGATGCCACGACATGCGCATGCTGGTTCGTTATCATTTCATCTTAGATTACAATGCATACATTATTTCGAAGTTGGTTGGACATTTCCGGATCGTTGTAGGCATCAACAGGGCTTAGTGCAGGCTATTCCTCCGCCTCTTCCTATTGTATGTTTCTTGATTTGATTTTTTTTTTTATAATTGAAGTTGTCATTTTATGTATGTGAATTAACAATTATTTTTGAATAGGCGTGGGACACGATGTACACTCTGTACAGCTTTACCAATGCCACATTTAAAAAAGGCGCAGACTGGAATAGCGTTTTTGGAACTTAAATCGCTATGTGGAAGGAGGCTGTTTTACGGAGTCGAGCTGAGAGCGTAGATCGAAGGCCATGGTCTGATACAATTCAAAGAAATTATGCGAGGTACATGAGGGAGACAGGTGCAGCTGAGCTTCCTGTCAGCAGAGCTGAGGCGTATGCTCGTTGCCGTCAGCAGCCTATTAGTGAGCGATAGTATACTCCCATGACGCCCAGAGTACATGCACAGGTTTGTGTAATTCATTCAGTGATTTATCTTAATAAATTTAGTGATTTATCTTAATAAATTTAGTGATCTGTCTATTTATCATAATTAATTCAGTTATCTAATTTTGTAAAAAAAATTAAGTTTATTATGGATAAAAAAATTAGTATTGTGATAAAGATACTGAATGAATAAAAACTTTATGCTTAATTATTTAATTAATTTAGTGATTTATGTAATTATCAGTTTGTTTCAATATTGTAGGGGAAGAGCGCTCTCGGTACTGCAATGGAGGCCATTGGATTGCTTTCGAAGAAAGGTTTTAGACGGATTGGTAAAAAAATTCTTCGCAACTGTCGATCCCAATTAGAAAATGCATCGATGCCATTCCAATTGGATGACTTACTGCAAAATGAGGGATTTTCACAAAATATTGATGACATAGCAGATTCGGATACCGAGACTTCTGCTCCGGAGAATCCTGTGCTGCCTGAGGATCCTGTGCAGCCTGATGAGCCTGTGCAGCCTGACGAGCCTATGCAGCATGTATGTTAACAATTAATTTTTATTACTTATTGTTTTACGTTATGTAAATGTTATATGGATGTTAATTAATCTCTTAACTTATTCAGTCTGAGGATCTGACTCCTAGCCAGTTCCAGGCATCTGGATCGACATCGACATCTCACTTTGCAGGTATGTCGTATGACCCCACTGGCATCTTTAGTTCCTTCATGCCACAGTTTGGTCAGCCTTATACCACGTTTGGTCAGCCAGCATTTTCATACAGTGGACCATTTCTATACCTGCCCTACACATCATTCAGTAGCCAGCCAGCATTTGGATACGACCTTGTATTCAGTACAGACCCACAGGGTACTAGTTCTGGGATCCCATCATATTCTTCTCCGATTGGTAGTATAGGTGAGGTAGACTCCTTCACTACTCTTTTACATACTGGCATGTCTCTAGATAGTCAGTATGGTTCATATGACCAGAGTCAGGAGCCTGAGATGCATGGTGATGACGGGGGTCAGGGTGATGACGGGGATGAGGGGGGTCAGGAACAGGACGTTCCTATTCTTAGTCCATCTCTTGCTAGAGGACGAGATAAGAGGGCGGTTATAAAAGTAAACAGATTAACACTGTCAGGGAGAAAAAGACATTGATGGAGTTGTATTTTTATTATGTTGTTATTATGGACATGTCTTTTACTTTTTTTTATTTGTTTGTATGATGCATAAAAATCGAAATGCAACGCATTACGACACGTAATCGAAATGAGATATAACAATCGAAATGCAACGCATTACGACACGTAATCGAAATGCAACGCATTACGACACGCATTACGACACGTAAACGAAATGAAACCATTTAAAATATGAACATTTAATTTTTAACAATTATATTTAAACATAAATATCATAAAAAATATATACTTGAAATATCATATTAATTTACTATGTATTTTTTTGAAAGAAAATTCCGGTTCTAACAAACAATACAAAATATCATATTAATTTACGATGTATTTTTTTAAAAAAAAAAAATTCCGGTTCGAACAAAACAACAAACAATACAAAATATCATATTAATTATACAATTACAATTAAAAAAATATGAAAGAATTACAATTTAATAAATTTATAAAAAATATCATGCCATTTCTTACTATTGTTCTTTAAAAAATAAATACTTAATTATTTCATCTCAAAACTATAATAATATATATTGTTCTTTAAATAATAAATACTTAATTATTTCATCTCAAAAATATAATAATATATCAAGTAAAAAAAAAAGAAAACAGTTAAAGTAAAAGCAAAAAGGAAAAAACACAATAAAAAAAAAACCTGCGCAAAAAACAAAAACCAAAAGGAATCTGTCAGCAAAAAAAAAAAAAAAATCCTTCTAGCGGCAATGCTATTGCCGCTCGAAGGTTGAGCTCTAGCGGCAATACGATTGCCGCTCGAACTGTGCTATATTTAAAAAAAAATATCGTCTTATGTTCATATTAAAATTGTTTATGCCATTTTTTCTGTATATAAAATTTTTCCTTTCGTCTACGTTTAGACAACTGAAATTAAACACGAAATCTCCCACAATCTCATCAAATAAGACAAAAATTAGTACGAAATTTTGATTTGTCCTACGTATATCATGCATATTAAAAGTATGTTACTTTGTCAAAAAATAATTGCTGGTGTGCAATTTTTTTGTTGATGGTGGACATTTAGTATAATTGTCTTATGAATATAACTTTATGGTGAAGTAGAAGCACATTATGCACCATGAATATTTGGGCTTGGGTAATCAAGTCAGCGCTCGATAAATTTCAATAAAAATGATGACAAAAAAAAAAATGATTATTGAGAACTATGTCTAGTATAGTTACCTACAGTAATGTTTTTCCCCCTACTTTTTGTACAAGAGGTTATAAATTCAAATTCAATAACAATTCATTGTTTTGTAACCAAATTATAGTGCAAGAAAAACAACAAAAAATAAGTAAATATGATATTTAAACTTAAAAATTTATTTCAAGAATTGAGTACAACTTAATAATTTGGCTGGAATTTATTTTGTTCTTCGAGAGAAAAAAAAATGCAATATTTCGTAACTTTAACATAACTTCGTCAACTACAAGATATTTATAAGCTCACTAGATTAGCACTATAGTGAATTTTGACAAACTAAGGGGCTTGGATTTCACATCCAAATATAGTTTTTAATTTCAAGGGTTCTTATTAAAAATTTTCATAAAAGAAACAGTCTATAGACCGGTCTGTGTTATGTTAAATTATTTAACAAAGCTATGCAATAATTCAATCTTTTATTCTGTCATGTGGTTACACGACAAAAAAAATAGTAATTATAAAATCAAACCATATAATACTTTGACCAAATTATATGTTCAATCCAGCCAAAACAGATATTTTTTCAAATAAATTGGATTCTAGATTACATAGTCAACCAAAATTTAGTTTGTGAATTATAATTATTTTAGTTAATCCTCTGCTAGGGACATCAATTTCAGGGAATTTTATTACCAACCCAACAAAAAGCGCAGAATCTGGTTCTGACTGAATACCTGAAAAATGACCCTCCTGCGAGATCTAACAAAGCTGCACGTAATACAGTTACCAGCTTTTACAAAAGTAGCAATTCTACAAGTTGGAACTATTCTAAATATTTCGTAATACAGTTACCAGCTTTTACAAAAGTAGCAATTCTACAAGTTGGAACTATTCTAAATATTTCTTTTATCTATACACTAATTAAGCCTTTTTTAATTGCTCTTGCTTACAATCCAGATATGTAATTTTAGCAATAAGCTCGAGGGCACGACTAATCACACATGCACATATGTAATTTGAAAATTTGATGGAACGTATAGTAGCACAAAAATAGTATTTAATTATGATTGTCAAGTGTTTTTTTTTTTTTTTTTTTTTTTGGATAAAACTACATAGAGGCTATCTAGTGAACAGATGATTGTCAAGTGTTACCAAAGAAGATACCGAGGTAGTGCAAGTGAAGTATAATAATAAAATATTGTCCGAGTGTTTTCGTATCCATATTCAATAAAAATTTTATTTTATTTATTTTTTATTTTTGACCTATAAGGATTAAATATTAATAAAGGAATATTAATTCTTTATAAAATAAAATAATAATTTATATAATATTAGTATGAATAATTAGCATGCATAATTACATAAATATAATCTATTGTACATAATATCATTAAATATATAACAAATATTTTTTACATTAAATAAAAATTAATTGTCAAAAAATAATAACGAATGAAAGTTTTAATTTATAAGATCAATAATTAGTTTTTTATATGTACTTTTACTTGATGAGTTAAGAAAATACTTTTCAATTATTCTCTATACTCGCTTTATTAAGGATCAAATAAACAGAATAATTAATACCCTGCGTTCAATACTAAAGTTTTTAAATACAATCTGTATAAATAGTTTTTGTTTTTTAGAAATCTTGGTATACCAAGTGGATCAAATACAAAAAATCTGTATAGATAGTTATGTACTCGTAGATATATGTATGCTTGGTATTTATAACCAAGATGGATCTAAGTACAAAATAAATAATGGACGCACCTACAAGGGACCCCCAGTAGCTCTATTATTAACTCGCACAAGTTCCTTGCACAATTGAATATGTACGGTCCCAATTAAAATATTTATGACAAGAAAAGGACAATAAAAAGCAGAAAATAATACCATTTTACTGATTCTACCCGGGACCCAAAGTATTGAAACTCGGTCCAAGAGAATAAATTAATTATCCTATCTTTTGTAATTAGCATGCCTTATCACTAATCAAAAGCAAAAGTTGTATTAAACTAACTAGACTAGCAGATCTTGCCCCCTTTTTTAATCATTAAATTGCTATTGATTGTTGCTTTTAAAAGCGAAGTATACTGTTGGAATTTGAGTTCCCGATACATGTCTCCCATTTTAGTTCCATTACCGTTCCATACGTGTATTAAATGATGTCAAGCTGATTTATAATATATCGACATGTTGCTGATTTATTAGTGTTATTTATTGAAACAAGACTTGACGCCGTCGTTGTAACACTATTGACCTGTGTTAATTTCTAAAACCAATAGCATACGACCTCATATAACCAAAAAGAATAGGGAAAATTGGATATATTTAAACCAAAAGAATATATATATATATATATATATATATATATATAATGGATATAGTACACTGATGTGTACGGATCGTCTCCGTACACATGATTCATTTTTCAAGATCTAAAATTCAAACGGTCAATCCGAACCGTTCAAGTTGTTCTCCATATTGAAAAACCTAGATAGACCAAATTTTACATTTTTTCGCATTTTTTTGCTATTTATTATGATATTTTCAAAAAACATGAAAACGAATCATGTGTATAGAGACGATCCGTACACATCAGTGTATTACATCCATTCTTATATATATATATAGAGAGAGAGAGAGAGAGAGATTGGCTAAAGTATACTCCAGCATACGGATCAAACTCGTATGCTGGAGTCGTTTTTCAAAATCTAAAATTCAAACAGTCGATCCAAACCGTTCAAGTTGTTTTCCATATAAAAATATCCTTCAAGACCAAATTTTACATTTTTTCGAATTTTTTTGCTATATATTATGCTATTTTCAAATTGAAGGGTCAGAAATACTCCTTTATAGTGTTTTTTGAAAATAGAATAATATATAGCAAAAAAATTCGAAAAAATATAAATTTTGGTTTCCTAGGAGATTTCAATATGGAGAATAATTTGAACGGTTCAGATCGACTGTATGAATTTTAGATTTTGAAAAACGACTCCAGCATACGGACAATCCGTATGCTAGAGTATACTTTAGCCTATATATATATATACTAGCTTAAGATGCCCTCATATGTGAGCAAATAAAGAAACAAAATAACATTAGATAATAAAAATATATTGTTACTTCATATGGCGATTAATATCCGACCACAGATCAAATCGATCGAACGGCAGAAACAACTGTTTACATGCTAGACCTAGCGTGTAACACCTCTATGGTCAGTGCGTTTATAAGTAGTAGAGATAGAGATAACCAAAAAAGGTTCTTGTGAATTTCCTACAATTTTATATAATAATAAGATAATATAAATGGAAGTCATCCAACTACATAATTAAAAATATTCACCTGTTATTTATCTTTTCCCTCATTAGTCAACTAAAACAATAATCATCCCATTTTAAGTTATGCAAAATCCTTTGCTAAATGGAGGAAGAATTTAAAGGTGATGCGACAAAATATAGAAATTATGCCGCACGTTGTTATTCAATGAGTTTCGCACAAAAAAGATTGAGATATCCTATATGTCAGAGAGTATTGTATATGCAATATTTGATAACATGTGGTACATTGCATCTAAAAGTTTAATTTTCTTGTAGTCGTTATTTGCTCTGTTTTAATTGTATTTGGACTTGTGACACAGGAGTGTTATTTCTTTTTTTTTTTGTATCATCTACCTTTTACATTCTCTATTTGCCAATAACTTGTGATTGAAAAGGATAAACTAACAGCCTTATTTTGTTTTTCTTTTGACAATTGCAATAATTAATAAAATAGTTATATCTAAAACACGTAGCAATTTTTTTTTTTTCTGCAGTAGGGATATGTTATGAATTAAAATTTGGTGTAATTGGAGAAAATATTTAGTTATTCGGTCACTGATCAATTAAGTATTAATAAAATCCAATTATTAATTATTTATATATACTATTTGATGAATCATTAATAAATTTCATCAAATTTAATATGGAACTTATCTAAACTATAAATGTATCTATACTTTTGAATTTGAATTTTAATATTTATTTGATGACCCGCGAGTCCATTAAAAATTTTGTTGTTAATAAAACATATATCTTTATAATTTCTACGGGTAGAGTTCAGCAAATCAAATAACTTATTAGAAAAAGTTAACAAGCGCCGAACAATTTTTTTTAAAAAAATGAGCTAGTGACATCTTGAACCAACAATCCAAAATGAAAAAGTGGAACCGCTGCCTCCGCCGTTCTAATATCCGGGAAGTATTTTGTATTTTTCAGAAAAAGTCAGGGATATGAAAAATATATATAAAGCGGATAAAGTATAAAAATATAAAAATAACAAACAGAAGAGGCTATATAAATCTAATTTAGAGTACACATGGCATTATGCAAGATAGTGGTTGTCTCATAGTCAACCACACCACCTCCTTTAATCCTTTACCTCGTCAAGCTTAATTACACTCTCCCTAAGAGGCTAAGATCCATTCAAAGCTTCAAAATTAAAATAAGAGAGAAAAATTAAAATAAAAGGAGAGAAAACCCAAGACACAGGGAAGAAAGTGAAAAACTGAGAAGAGGAAGGAGGAGAAGAGAAATCAGAAATGAAGGGATCAAGGAATCAACTGAGGACAGAGGCAAGGAGATTTGGAAATGTTAGCCTCATAGCTCTCATGCTTCTCTCTCTATGCATTCTCTCTCTCATCAGAGCAAGGTTTACACCTTATAGCAATGGTGGGTCTCTTTCTTTGTCCCACTTTTCACTTCCTTTTTCCCCATCTCAGCTTTGTATCTGAAGATTCGTTGCAAATTCATGCAGGGAAAACAGAGAAAGCAATTGAAGATGATGCCGAAGTGAAACCCAATTTTAAGAGATTGGTTGTTGAAGAACAACCCAAAGAGACTGAACCAGGTTTTTTTTTAGTTAATTTCTCTTTGATTTTGGGTTTTTTAAGGACAGAAGAAATTACTAAAATTTTGCAAGTTTTCACTAGTGGATCTTGCATGCGATCAATTCCTTTCTTAAATTCGTCTAGATTTTGAAGTATAGACTACAAAATGCATGGAATTTATGCGCCTTTTTGTTCTTATTTTCTCTGTATTTTAGCAATTTGTTACTATCAAGCTTGCATGTGAAAATTTTTTCAGCTACCTCTTTTACTTTTTTAAAAGCAAATATCTCCACTTCATTCTCTCAATTCTACTAAAATATCTTTGCTTGAGGCTGAGGTTATTCCCATGTCTATCTATTTTAATTATTACAAAAGCTTGTATTCTCTTTGTAGGGGCTATTTCAACAAATAATTAGCTTGGGAAAATGAGCACAAACTAGTAGAAACTTATTTATTTTCTCTTTGGGTTCCTTGTTTCCATTTTTGGTACCGGAAAAGACGTAAGCTAACTGAAAACTAATTTCTCTCTCTCTCAATCTGTCAATCATAACTAAAAAAACGCCATGCACCTATTTTTCAGGCACATTTCTTAGAACTTACTCAAAAGGAGGAAATTAATTATTAATTCTTGCAATATTGTACTAATTTGGTCCTCTGTGTACCTTTTGGGGCTTCTAGCCAACTAATTGTTGTCTTTTCATTTTTGAAATGTCGAGAAATTTCAACTTATTCAAATCTCTTTGACTATCTCCGCATGTATCTTTTATTTCTGAAAATTAGGAAACAAAATATGAACTTAGTCAAGATCAACAAATTTATATGATTGCTGTTTGATAACTCAACTTCTTTCATTAATGCTGTACGAAATTTAATTTTGCACTGCTAAAGTGCAAATTAATTGCTTGATCCTCCCAATTTCCAGTTCCTTACATGCAATGGAGACAGTTATCTGCATTGTTCTCCGAATTTATTTACTTAAACAACCTCCAATTTTCCTAAATTCTTAAACAAAAAATTTACGCTTAAACCCTCACACTTTCTCATAATTACAGCGGAGGAAGAAAAAGAAGAAGTAGATATTGAAGAGAAATCCCACACCGAGTCAGCCTTAGCCTCCGAAGTAGATCTAAGCAAACCGACATGCTTTGAAACGAGCCGCCGAGCGGACACGTGCGAGGCACGTGGGGAAGTGGTTGTACAGGGAGATGTGCAGAAGATTTTCGTCCGTCCGATGGCGCAGGAGTGGAAGATCAAACCTTACTGTCGCAAGCACGACGCGTTCGCTCTTTCGCACGTGCGCGAATGGACGCTTTTGCCCCTGGATCACGTGACGCCCCCTCCAGCTTGTACCCGTAACCATTCTGTTCCTGCCTTGCTGTTCTCCAACGGAGGTAAAGATTCTTCCAGAGCCACTGTTATTTAATTTTTTTTTTATTATTTTTGGGGAATTTTGTGTCATGCCCTTGTAATATTCTGATTTGTCATTTTGTCCTGGAAATTTTCTAATTATGTGAATTCCTACCATCGTACACTCTTTACATGATATTATATTTTATATGCTACAGTTTTGTTTTTATATTATTTTTTTGCTTTTGTTCTTGTGGAGCGGATTGAAAGGAATGAATTTAGGACTGTAATTTATTCGTATTTGTCCAAAATAAAAATGCCATTTATGGAGAAATGAGTTTTTAAACAATGTGGTCATTCAATTAATTTGATGTTATGCTAAACATGTTATCTTTTTTTTCTTTTTGATAGGTTTCACTGGCAACTTGTTCCATGACTACACTGATGTGCTGATACCGCTATTCATCAGCTCGTACAAGTATCATGGCGAAGTCCAGTTCCTGGTAAGCAGCCTGAAATCATGGTGGATCAACAAATACATTCTCATGTTTCAACAACTCAGCAACTACGATATCATCGACATTGACAACGAGAAAGATGTTCATTGTTTCCCGCAAATAACGGCAGGCCTCACGTTCCACAAGGAGCTTGGTGTAGACCCGTCCAAGACCCCTGGGGGTTACTCCATTGTAGAATTTAAGAAAATGTTGAGGAACTCATTTGGTCTGGAGAGGGAGACAGCGGCCCCGACTGGCGACCAGTGGGATATCAGGAGGAAGCCACGGCTGCTTATCATTTCGAGGAAGAATTCGAGAGCGTTTTTGAATGAGAGGATGATGGTGGATATGGCCATGTCACTTGGGTTTGATGTCAGAGTCGGTGAGCCTGATATCAACACGGATGTGGCCAAGTTTGCAAGATTGGTGAATTCTGCTGATGTGATGATTGGTGTGCATGGTGCAGGGTTGACTAACATGGTGTTCTTGCCAGCTGGTGCAGTGCTTATTCAGGTACTGTATGGACCTAAATTATGTATTTGTTCATTTACTTGTGTGGTGTAACTGTCCCTACATTTAAGGGCCCTGAAATTTCTAATGCCCCGGTCAATATTACATTACTTTAATTTCTGAAAAAAAAAATGCATTACTTAATTAGTGAACATTGCCGATTCAATGAATGCTAACTTCGAAGAAAAAGAAAACAAAAATTTTAAGGTCAGGCTATTGATGGGACCTTAACCATTGTTTGATTACCATTATCTCTTCTTTGCAAATTCCTAATCCAATGTTAAGTTTCTCAGTGGTTCTCCAAAATTGCCCATCTGCAGTGTTGTTTTATCGTTGGAACAAGAGTTAGTAGGGAAACTGATTTATTTTTTGGTACAACATAACAGGGAAACTGATTTATTTTTTGGTACAATATAACAGGTGGTACCTTTTGGGGGTCTCGAATGGTTGGCGAGAGGCACATTTAAGGAGCCATCAGCTGAGATGCAGGTACACTATCTCGAGTATATGATACAATTAGATGAAACTACACTAAGTGAGCAGTACCCGAAGGATCACCCAGTATTGAAAGACCCGTATAGTATACACAAACAAGGCTGGGACGCTTTAAAGACGGTGTATTTAGACAAGCAAAATGTGCGGCCGCATTTGGGGCGACTTAAGAATACATTGTTGGAGGCGCTCAAGCTTCTACCACATGGCCGAAGTAATTAATTGATTAACTAGGTTTATAGGGGGTGTTTAGCTAGAGATGTAGGTTAAAATCTTATTTTGCAAAATTTTCATCTTCTTCTTTTATTTTTACTTTGCAATATTCTTTTTTATTTCTTTAGATCTGTAAGAAGGTTTTATGAATATTTATGTATAAATGCATGCAGAGGGGGAAAAAAAAGGAAAGGTTTATTTGTTTTTCTTTCTTTCAAGTTTCCCTTTTGTCTTTTGGATACTGGTACAAAGGTTGCAATTTGTTGCAAGAACAATCAAATAAGTTCTCTCTCCTGTCCTTAACCATAATGGAAACTATATGATGGGTCTTTTAAATGACACAGCTTGATAATTTAATAAAGAGCTATATTTGTTATAGTTCGAAGAAATATCCAGAGGAAACTATACTTTCCATTGCATCGTGTTATTTCAATTATTATGAAACTAATTTGAGGAAATGCTGGGTTCTAGGAATATAAGAAATGCCAGTACCATATTTGTGAAATTTTTGAGAAACAAC
Organism: Rhynchospora breviuscula; assembly: GCA_027562975.1. NCBI lineage: Eukaryota > Viridiplantae > Streptophyta > Magnoliopsida > Poales > Cyperaceae > Rhynchospora > Rhynchospora breviuscula. The sequence continues at coordinate 39,891,796 of CM050401.1, forward strand.
AGGAATGTGATGGAAACAATTATTACATTCATTTAGGCTCCGTGTTCATGCCTAATTAGATTTGGTCATCCCTGAACATAATTTCAAAGGATGTCAGCCTTGGGGTCAGAAAAAAAATATAGTTAATGTCGCTATTAGTGTGGATTCTTCTTACTATATGAGGTGTTAATCTTTTTGGAACCTTTCTCTATCATCAGAATGTCAGTTGTTTAACGCTCCTCTTCCTGAAAACAAATGGAGCAAATTCTTGCAATGTAATATAAAAAGAGAGCACTACACTATTACACAATAATTGACTCAAACCAAGTCTCTTTCACTCTTTTTTGTTTCAGTAGTTGTTGGCTAAGCACATCCACCAAGTGTGTCACAACTCAGTCAATAGACCCCTTTATATATACCATCTAGACTCTTACCCAATATGCACAAAATCATAATACCTTTCAGAAAAATCTTTCCAAAACTGGATTTTTAACATTAAGATGGAGAACCCACTTATGGTTGGCATGCTAAAATAACATAGAAGAAACATTTAGTGGCCAGCAGAAAATATGGGCTTTTAAAATCAAGGGAAAATTAATTGCCATAAGTATGTGGATATGAACTGTGTGGTCAAGTTGCCATTAATCTTTAATTTTATATAGTGGTTTGCATGACGGATGTGGATAATAAAACATTTTGGAATAATTTTGAGAACTACTCTTAGCCCTAAACCCAAAGCAATTGGATCATGTTAATAGGGCTGTCAAACGTGTATAACGGAGACGGAACATACCTGTTTCATTTGCGTTCCGTTCCAGTCAATGAAACAGAAAAGACTTTCGTTTCCGTTCTGTTTCGTCAAACAAAACAATTTTCTGTTCGTCCTTCATTTCCCATTGATTTCAAGCCATTTCCGTGTTCCGTTTCGTTCTAGTAACGTGTAAAATATCAGTTTCGTTTCCGTTCTGTTTTCAGAAACGAAACACATTTTTCCTTTCATTAGCTGTTCCGTTTGGATGGAACGGAAATATGCGAAACGGCATGGTATTGACATCCATACCGGTTAGCAACCTGGATCTGAAATCGGACCCAATATGTTGAGCTCTTCACAATGACGGTATTGGTAAGTGGTAGTGTGGTACACAATATGACTGTAAAGCGTAAATGTGGGGGCATCAAACATTAGAAATTACCATCTACCATTTCTTCATTCGCCATTTCGTGCTATCGCGTTTATATTTGTTCACTTTATTTATTTATTTGTCTAGTTTGTTTATCTATGTGTTCACTTTATACAATTATGAGTTAGATTTTATTTTTTGTGTTATTATTCAGATTTTTATATACATATTCAACTTATTTTTATTGAACTTATTTGTTTGTATGTGTTCACTTTGATTATTTAAATATTTACTTTTAATATTTTATATGTTCATTTTGTTCAAGCGATGACAAACGATAACAAATACAAAACTGCACATTGCAATTATCATTTTTGTATAATATTTGGGAAGGAACATAGGCACAATGCATGACCCCTTTTGAGGTCCCGTCGGATTTTATGTGATCTCCCATGATAAAATATAAGCGGCCCACCTTGTGTCATGGCCATGCACCATTCCAAATTGTATTACCCAGAAAAATGTACATATACCTAGGATAATTCTATGGTGGACAGAATTTTAAATTAGATTTGAATTCGGATCATTAATTTTTTCCCTATAATATTAAATAAACGATCTCAATTGAAATCTAATTATAAAATTATGTTAACAGCAAAATTTGCTATATCTATATATAATTATATGTATTGAAAAATGGACATATTGTTGCTCTCTATGCCTATACTTTATACTATAGGCATCTGACATCTAACAATAAAGTATCAATCAAAGATAAAGGGAACCATTCGTTCATCTTTTTATAGTGTAGTACTTGATTACATTCTTTAGCTTTTATTAAAGAGACTTGATTAATATAAATAGCTAAGAGGCACTTGTTACTTTGTTAGCTTGTGCTTGATGCGTATCATTTTTTTTTTTATGATTATGCGTATCATTCATATATTATAGTATGTTATGGTACACAATTTCCAAAAACTATGCTAAGATCGGATACTGAAGAAAACAAAGCACGTTGTCATGCCATTCCTTTTTCCCCAAAAAGGAAGCCCAAAGGTTTTCATTTAATGCCCCTTAAGACGTTGATTATGGCACTTAATCAACAAGTCGATCTCTCAAGTACAATGAGAACGTTCGTTGAGTTGGTTCAAAGTTCAAACTGGTAAAGTTAATAACAGTATGTACTTTTCTTGATGCATTTTAAGGAATGACTTGTACTTTTCTTGGGTTTTTCGTTTCTTCTTTCTCTGCCCATTTGACTAATAAATCACATATATAATGACTTTTTATTTTACTAGAAATCTCTTGACAATTATTCTTATTGGTTAATTGGTTAATTATAATTAATAAATAAGAGGTCATGTGTAAACCTTTTTAAATGTTCCCAGCGTCCTATTTGTATTGGCTGACGAGCTAAGTTACCCCGGTACGTGGGTTGGACAGCCGTACCTGGTACGGTCAACGGTCAGTCAACGCATAAAAGTTGTTGAAAGTGGGAATTGAACACAAGATGTGTGCTAGACAATCCAAGGCAACAACCAATAGACCAACTTGCCTTTGTTGATATTATTGTTTATGTTATTTATTTATCTATACTCCAAGTTTTGGTTAAACAAAATTAAGTTATACACATTATATCTTATAATATAATTATAGATCAATAAAATATTTAAATTATATATATATATATATCACCGTATCCGTATCCGTACCGGAGATTTTTGAAAATTTTCGTATCGCCGTATCCGGTACGGTACTCGTATCAGTACCCACGCAACATAGCTGACGAGTCAATCATAAAGAACAGAAAACATTATCCAAAATAATGATATAAACTGAACCAACAGCAACAATATTGTTGCCATTATTTAAGCACATTTCAGATTACTCAAAATCTTATTGCAAATGTCAATGTGCTAGAATTCGCAATTTATAGTCTGTTCGTCTCATTTCTTATTTTCATATTATCAAACAAAAGTATTGTGATATCCTAAGCTAGGAATCTAAGATATATATTAATTTCCATGACCGCTTTTTGTAACCGCATTTGTTAAAAATAGATTTTTTTTTGTATTTTCTATAATTAAAAATAGTTTTCCTTTTTTTTGCTAAATATATTAAAAATTAAATATATTTGGAAATCTAAAGTAAATATATTTGAAAATCTAAAGTAGATATATTTGAAAATCTAAGATAGTTCATGCTTAATCTATAGAAAAAAAAAATTATCCCCTTCTACAAAATGCGATCTGAGCCCTCCAATTTTCACTAATCGATCGATTTGAATTTATGCAAGAAGTTTTCCCTTCTTATAATTCTTATAATTACTATTCTCAATCTAAAAAAATATATCGCAGCTTCGCTGCGACTACATACCTAGTATATGCTAAGCCATATAAACGATTTTTTATTTGTTCACATTAATTTCTTTGCAGTATTATATACTTGTAGTTACGAAGTTTGGAAAAAAAAAAAAAAAACGGAAGAAATTAAATGCCCCAGAAATGTAGGTACTTAGTGCCCAACTGTCACCGAAAAACAAGTATAAAAAATAAGAACAGGTTTTAAAGTTGAACTTGGAAGCTTTTTTTTTAATGGGAAACATGGGTGGGGAACATAACTTGAGCATGACTCTCACGTGAATTGTCTGACTCTTATTTCCCAAAACAAATCAAAACATGTATCCTTGATTTATATGATTATATCTCATATTCTCATGCGACTTCAATTCTGTATCTATTTGTGCTTCTCAATTCTGTATCCAAGTCAGAGACTCAGCGTCTACAGCTTTCACCTGTTTTGTTTCACTTTTGAGTTTTGACTGCCGTTATGGAAACGCTTCCTCTTGATTTAGAACTTCTTTTGGTGTATTTTATTTGCGCGAGGCGACCGATTTTTCTGATAATCGCTGCAATTGTCAAAGTCATCATTATTTAAAAAAAAAAATTAAAATTATCACCTATATAGTTTCTACAAGTTTTATATTAATGAAATTTGATATAATTAGCAATGGTTAATTGGTTACCCATCGGCAGTTTGGAAAGACTACAGTTTTTTTTTAATCAACGCATAATCGGCGACCAAAAGACTTGTTTATAATTATACTCATGGCAGAATTTCCCTATCAAATAATTCTTTAATTTGATAATATTTTGTTGGTTATCATAGTTTCTCAAACAAAAAAAAGTTGTCAATCTTTTCATATGCGTGTCTTCACAACCCCCAACAATGCAATTATTTAACACAAGCCCAAAATTATGCTACGAGGAAAAGCCGAAAAGGTATGCGACATAAAAAAAACCTATCATACAGACACGGTGCTTGAAAATGATGGATCTACTTAATTTTTTTTTAAACAGTGAAATGTATTATCTGTTGAATATCATGTATGGAAGAAACTTGTCAGGTTAGATATAAAATATACAATCCTGATGATTGAGAACCAAGTTAACTAAAATTTAACTTAGAAATCGCCACACAGGATTTACGGAAAGACAGAATTTATTTATTGAAATAAGAAATTTGTTGGGCCAACATGTACTCCGATATTGCTATTATTGTAAAGTGGGGAGAACCTCCGAGTTAAAATAAAATGGAGCATTCATTTGTACGAGAACATGAGTATCGAATTTTCCATGAACAATGGTTTGGATGAATTTACACTCGCCCAAAATTTTGCACGGCTGACATGTCATAGACTCATAGTCTACATATGTCCCGAATTTCACTATTAATTAGGCCTGTCAAAACGGAAAATAAAAACGTGATGCCCTTCCGTTTTCAGAAACGAAACGGAATGTGGCACCAATTTTCTCTGCCGTTTCAAAAAACGAAACGAAAACGGAACATATAATTATATCGTTTTACCGAAATGGAACACGAAAATAAGGAATTATAGTGAAAAACAGAAACGAAACGGAATGTGGCACCAATTTTCACTGCCGTTTCAAAAACGGAACAGAAACAAAACAGTTATTTTGGTTCCGTTTCTGAAACGGAACGAAAACGGAATGTGGTATTCCGTGAGCGTTTGGCACGTTTGCCAGGCCTACTATTAATTTTATAGTGATATATTCAATAAGAAAATATGGACATTTCAATTGGCCGGTAATATAAAATATATTTTTTTATACTGACTAAAAACTAATTAATCATTTTAAAATGACATATTTCGAATTAAAATTTTTTCTGCTGGTATAAACCAAACTGCCCCATAAAATAATTCGGCAAACCACTGCATTTACTCGAGAAGGCAAAAAAAAAAAGAAAAGAACACAACAGACCGCTGCCTAAAATCAGGTCTGAAGATAAAACAGAAAAAGACAAGGGTCTGCGTATAAAATGACATACCTCCATAAATTCTCCGGCTCACCGCAGACCGGAGGGCCTAATTTTAGGCGCATAATTTGTCTCCACTTGTGGTTTGACATAATAGTATTTGTCTCCACTTGTTCAATGACATAATAGGCGTAAGAAAAAGTAAAAAGAAGCACATAATAATAATGAGCACCGTTTATAAATTTTGACTAGAACGGTATATTGGCCCATTCTTCTCAAACCTTGACAGCTCACCCATATTCTTGCACAAGCATTCAAAATTTATGGGTTTTTTCAGGGTAATGGATTTTGTCGGTGTTTTGAATTTTTGGGTTTTGACCCGTTACTATCTAACCCGTTAGCCCGGCAAGCATGGATCCAATAACACATGAACAACTTACTTTCTTTTTTTTTGAGGGTCAAATTTTTTTTTGAGGGTCTCTGTACAACAAGAAGTCAGATAAATGGAAAACTTATTTTCAAAAGTATATTTATACCTTCAATTTGATATAATAAATCATAATTTAAATTTGTTATAAATTATATAATTTTATATTAAACAAATTACATGCGAAAGTTATGCGTATGTATGAATTATCTTGATGAATTCAAGTAACTTATATTTTTTATATTATTTCTACTCCCAAGCTAGAGAGGAAATTATTCTATAGTACACAACAAGATAAGTGAAAAGATATATTTTATTGTGGATCAATTTTAATTTTTATAAAATAAAGAGACGATTTTCAAAAAAAAAAAATTATCTATAAACTATTTAATATCAATAACATTACAAAATTTTCAATGCTATCATACAAATCATCTCCGATTGCTTTTAGTTAGTAACGAAATTATATTGAGAAATGAGATCTAGTCTCTGTTGTGTTCCGAAAAAGAACCGTTTCACATTTAAGTTCTGTAATATTGAAGTTTTTATACTAGAGATGATACACAAATATTTATGTATAATGCAAAAATAAGAGAGTGAAAAAGTCTTTTGACTGACTATAACAGGCACACGCCGACACATCCAACTGGATCTGGGCCCGATACGGATCCTTTGTCAGGCCCAATTTGTTGTTTTCTCGTAGTCGATAACGTTAAATAGTCTATCAGTTCATGATTTTGAAATTTGAATGAATCTATCACTATTGCCTATTGGATTCTGCACAGAAGGCTCCGGAAAAATTCCAAATATATCGTTTTAAACCGAAACAATTCCAAATATAATTTTGTCAAGAGTATTAATTCATTGTCAAAAAAGGAAGAAAAGGTGTTAGGAGTGGGCTGTGGTTGGGTTCGCTGGTTGGGGGGGTTCTTCTTCGCCTTCAGTCACTTCATTGTCAGAAAACAAAAACTAAAAATGTGAATAATTATTGTGGATCCAAAATCTATTATTTTAGAGCTAATGTTAACGTCAGGTATTAATTCCTAACATACCAAAACCGCGTTCCAGCAAAAACCAGCATATATATTGGAGAATTTACACGTGTGAGTAAATATACTGACAAGAGAGAGCTTACAAAATGTGAGCACTTGGAAGCCATCTCTTTCTAATTCTGTTATACTACAATGACCTACTGAATGGAGGTCTCCTGTATTTGTCAAAATTGACAGATGTCTAGAAAATCCCTTGCCACCTATTGGAGCATGAGAAGTGAATTTAGATGTTTCCAGTTCATTTGACTGCTATTAAGGTCTAATAAAGTAGTTCACCTATATAACTAGTCATTTAAGAGCCTTCAAGTAATGCAATCAAACAAGGCTTTTTTAATGTGAAGATGAGTGAAATAAAAGGTATCAATTAACCAAAATGTGAAATAAATACTGTAAGTTTTTAAAGTGAACAGGGTTATATTTGAAAATTGTTCAGGCTCGTAATAATTATACTTAATATTTTATGTGAAGATAAAGGGGTGTGGGTTGGATCTATAAATGATGAAGTATCTTTTGAAACATGTACATGGCTATGAGTCAAATCACATGGCTAATGCGTGTACTCTTTATGCATGTGCTTTGCAAAGCCTAACAAGTTCTTCATGATGTTGATCGGATCATCCTTTTTTTTTTTTTTTTTTTTTTTTTTTTTTTTTTTTAAAGAAACCATTCTATGTTTTATTGGTAAATGGCATTGTCTTTTATGATTTGATTCTTTTATGTGATGTTTGTTGATGTCAAACCATATAGTTCGTCATTTGCTGTTTGGTCTTTACCGTAGTTATGATTTTTCTCAAATTTGAGCAGACACTACAAATTGAAAAAGCAGCTGTCAGCTATATATTAGAGACTGCTTGCCTATACTCATTACATTTTTTGTTTATAAATTCTAGAAATTTGACCGCTAATTTCTGTATATTAGCATATACCTTCCATTCCTCAAATGCCAAGTAAAACTTGTGTACTCTTTTTTTGCTAACATATTGGAGGAGCTTGCCCGGTACAGGAAAGAATTTACGAATTTTAAAATTCACCATGATCAGACTGTACAAAAACCCCACTACCTGGGGTGTAAACTTTATGAAGCCTTATAATTTATGATCAAGGTCATGTGATAAAAGATATACACAAAGACACCATTTGCAAATAGCTTTCATTGATTTGCAAGTTCTAGAAGTAATCACATTACAAAGAAAAAGACATGAAAAATTCAACATTTGATATTTTGGCATTGAATACTTACATAAGCAAAAAGAGAGAAAGAAGTAAATTTATGAACTATTAGAGAAAGAATAATATAATCTTTAAATTAAATAAAGTTACACCGAATGCCCCATTAAATTAAAGAACAAAATCCCACCAAACTAACTGTAATTTGTTCCTCAGGGTGTGAGATGGTCAAGCGCCTCCAGTAATACACTTCTAAACCTTTTCACGTCAAGCCTCACATTTTGATTATCCATGAATGTTTTCTTTACAAAATCAAACCCGTTTTTGTGAAATGCAACTGGGTTTCTGAACATTTCATGGTCTCTTGGGTACTCTTCAAGTAGACTACTCTCTTCTATGCTTATACTATAGTGCATATAATGCAACCCCATTTGGGTAGACGGATCACCAAAGTCAATTCTAGAGATCCAATCTAGCGCACCCCATGGTACAATTTGTATCAAGGTGCCGTTTCGGGGCAGAAATACGCAATTAGTGAGACCAGCGCCATGCACACCCATCATGACATCACACGAGTTGACAACTTCAGCCATCTGGGAGATCCTAGTACTCACATCAGCCTCGTTTACTATAACTTCATAACCTATATCCTTTGCCAATTCAACAATTTCATTTAGGTTCAAGAAGGTTCTTGTTCTCTTCCTTGATATGATAAGCAGCCTTGGCTTTTTGCTAGGTTGTTCACCCAGCACTGTCACAGAATCTCTCTTTAGGCCGTAAGCACGCCTCATGAAGGCATTAAAATCAACCATCGAATAATTTTTCGGGGCTAGTTTTGAGTCTATCGTAAATTCCATGTATGCATGTAACCCAACTATTACATGCTTGAAGCAATGCACTTCATTGTCATTCTTAAAATCAATAACAGGATAATTTGATAAAGCCTCAAGCACCCTATGATATTTACGGACCCACCAAATCATCATGTCCGAGATCAAGAACTTAACCTCTCCATTGAACTGGTTTGCCGTGGTAAACAAAGGCACCATGACATCGGTAAAATCGTGGAAGAGGTTACCAGTGTAACCGGTAACAGAAAAAATGATCCCCGGCACATCATGGTACTGGGTGCACTGAGGTGGGGTCTGGGTCGACTTTACTGTGAGCTCACTTGAATGGCTTAAGCAAACTTCATCACCTTTTCTAGGGTATGGTCTGATTTTCCATTGCTCATCACGGCTTGAGCCAGCTGGTTCTTTGAAAAAAATTGATGAGGAGTTCGGGTGAATTACAATCTCACCCTCCATATCGCACACATTTGCACGGAAGTTTGTAAAGTCGCATAGATGCTTTGTGCTTGATTTTGCTACACAATAAGAAAACATGTGTCATTTAATTGGATAAAATAATAAAAATTTCTTAAGAATACTAAATAAATCACTTCCATCAAGTACCTTGTAGAGTAGGCTCTGTCTGCTCATTTGTTTGGAGCGCTACTACTTCTGTACTTGTGGTTTCTGTAATTAAACACAATAATTAACCATCAAAGTTTCCAAACAAAAGAAGGAAGAAAAAACTGGGGGCAGTTATAGCCATCATCCCAGTAAATTACCAAGCCGGAATTATTCATAAATGTAAATGTGTAATAAATTTCAGGACCACCAACGATTTTACTAGCATAGTAAGCTTCAAGCCGAACTATTGGTCCCAACAAATAATTTAGACCATTTTGTTTGATTTAATTATGGTCTGTAAGGTAGTACCGGCCTATACTGAATTAAATTCAATATTTTCTCAGGTAAACTACAGTATATTTTGGTCTTCCCATGGACAGTTCTGAATCCAATCTCATAAATTTGAATTTTAGATAGGCTGGAGCTTCTAAAAAGTACCAATGGCCCAAATTGGAAGTCCGGCTGTAACTAAAGAACCCAAATTCAGATTTCTGGAAGTCCCCTCATGGTAAGACCATGCCGGAGTTTCGAATTTAGAATTGTCAAATATGATTTTGAGGTTGTATTCTGGTTAATGTATATATCCAAAGTGACTCCAAACAAAAAAGTTTTCTCTGTTCAACACTTATTTCAGACAATGTTCTAAACCACCCTTCTCTCCATCCTCTAATCATGGTATTACAATTAATATTGGGGAAGAATTTTAATTAAGGAATATGGCAATGACAAATTATTATAATAAACAATAACATAGCCAAAGGGCAAAAAGAAATGGCGCATACCATCAGGCTTAGTGTCAATGGAGTCATTTATGGTATAATTTGAAACAGTTGGAAGTGTGACCTTGTGCTTCACTTCTTCCTTTTTGTCTTCACTTTTCTCTTCTGATCCCTCATTGCCATTATTGTTACCTGCATATCAAGTTTCATGCACTCAAAGGCGTTATTCCAACTTTTCCAAACCCATTTCAAAAAATTTTGGCATGGAAGAAAGACTATTAACTTGATGAGTGTTTCACCAAAATTAAGGCTTTCTTTTTGGAGTGGATATATGCAGTAAACCCCACCAAAAGCACAAAAGATAAAGCCTCAACTCCCTTTCACGCAAAAAAGGAGAATATAATTAAATCTAGTCATCACAACTCCTCCCCCACTCCTACCCCCACAAGCCTCTGTCTCACATGAAGCCTGTGAAGCTATGAAAGAAGAAGAAGCTTATGGAAAGCAAATTCCTAGTTCTCATTTACCACTTTAAATCCAGTAAAAGAAAGTGTAACAATTTAAAAGGTATAAATTATAGAAAAAAATTACCAAATTGATCAGGACCGATAGTATTTTGTAGCTGAATTCCCTCTTCTTCCTTGGTTTGTATGGCTATATTTCTTTGTATTTTTGTTGGGGAGTTGTCTTCATTTTCCCCTTTAACCTCTGTACCTTCATTATTATCTGAAACATTTTAAACCAAACCCTATAATTTCTTGAAATTTGTAGATCCTTATTAAAACATACTTTTCATTTGCAAGCACAAATTATACCTCTTACGCTAGCATCCACTACCGGATTGTCCACCCTTGGAATCTCATCTGCATAAAAAAACAAGAGTCGAAAAATCAGATCAAAAGAAATTATTATTTTTTTATTGTTGGTGGTCGAACCTGATTCCATTTCAACAATTTCCAAAGAACAGAAGTAAAAAGGGAAAACACGTTGCTACTTTGTTTCTGAAACAATTTAAATCCAATCGCAAAAAACAAAATTACTCTAACTTACCAAGCCGTTGAACACTTGTTCTTTCTTCAATTACAATAGATGAAGTTGCTTCATCAGAGCTCAGCTTCTTCCCCACTAAAACAACAAAAGAACAAAAAGGGAAAAAAATTGACAAAAACAAAGCTCTCATTAAGCTCAAAATGAAAAAAATGGACCAAGATCACTGCAAATTTAAAAAGATTATAACTTGGAAATCGAAATGAGAGCTAACCATCCGCAAAGAGAATCGCCTCTGGTTTGGTGACAACAATAAAAGTTAATGTGACAAGAAAAAACCCAATAACAACAACCAAAAGCCTGAACCTTTTGGACTCCTGCCTTAGATTTCTCAGGAGCTTTGATCTCTCTCCTGGTTTCATGGTTTCAAAGAAGAAAGCTTGAGCACTCCCTTTTCACACACTGTGCACTCTTCTATTTTCTCTTTTCACAAGAGAGAAGAGGCAGAGAGAAGCAGCTCCTTTGTATTGACTTCAAACGTGACTGGGTCTGGTTACTTCCCTTGGCTTCTGATCTCTTTTTGGGATTATTTTTTTGTATTATATATTTCTTTTCTTTCTCTCTCTCTCTCTTATAACTAAGCCTTAGTTGATCTAAATCTCTTGCATGAGTGTTTGTTGAGAGAGAGAGAGAGACTTAGCCCGTGTGAACCTTCTACCTGATTTTCTCCAACATCATTTTCTAGTGTACTTTTTTTTTTTATTAAAATTTTCTAGTGTTCATCGAATGCAAACATTATTTTTTGGTGTAATTATTAAGAGGCACCGAGCTTGTGCCCCATATGGCACATGCATGTACATTGGTTATTTAAACTTCAAATGTCCACATCAAAACAAATGAGTTTTCTAATTTGATCTAATCAGTTCCCGTCATTACCTATTTGTCAAAATTAATTAATATGGAATTTTTTCATTAACTTTTCTTTTACTGAAGTTGACATTTTCTAATACTATAATTTCTTTTTATTATAGACGTTCTATTGCTAATGCAGACAATTCTTTTGGGAGGCGAATAGTGACACTATTATTTAGTATGTTTTGACAAAGAAATAATTAAGTGATGTAAAATACCATAAATTGAGCTTTCAGGTCCACAATAGTTTGGCTATCTTCTGACAATTTTGTTTGACTATAAATAAGGAAGAAGTTAGTGACCTCTTTGTAAAATTGTCATAGTAGTTTTATAAAAATACTTACACTCAGATGAGATTGGGCTGAGTGTGAGGTGGGTTTGGTGGTGTGTAACAGCTGACGGAGTCTGAGATGTCGTCTTGGTCTTATTTAAGACATGTACTTGCACCTGGTTTATCGTCCGTACGCAGAATACCATATAACTGTTGCGCTGAAAGATTAAAGGATGAAGAAGTACGTTTTAACTGTTGATAATTATATTTCTTTTAAAATCACGAAAATCGATAGTAACAATTATTAAAATAAAAAAGAAAGTTATAGATATCTCTCATATTTTTTTATGGGAAGATTGTTTGTCTATCAAATTTAATGTAATTTAGATATCACTGATCAACAATCAAGTGTTGGTTAGTTTTTGAAACTGCAATATTGTCAATTAATTAATTTTTAAATTACCATAATCATTTTACAATTTATCTAAACCAGAAGAAGTTGTAATATTTCTGTTCTGATAATTATTTATTTTTTTATTATAGTTGTCAAATAAATTTAGTATTAGAGTAACTTACTTCTGTGAATTTTTATACACTATATAACAGTAAAATAAAGCTATTGTATTATTATATGCATTAAACTTATAAAAATTGTTTATAGTTTGATAATTAAACCCGTATGTCTCAATTTGAAATGTTTCATATTATAATATATCTCAAAAAATTTAAATTAATAATCTCGTAACATATTTAGTTTTGGTTGTGAGAAAATGATTTACATAAATTAATGCATGAACAACAAAATTATATACCAAAAAGTCTTAAAAATCGTGGAAACCTCATATTATTAACTTTTTAATCTAGAAAATCGTTATTTATTATAAAAACTGTAACTAAATAAACTCAGTACAACCATCATAAACAATAGACAATATAGTTCATAATTGTATCATGATTAAAAAAATTTTATATTAATAAATATTGTTATCCCGAGAACCAAAATAAATCATATGTTCTCCACTATAAAAGCCACCGAATTATTTTAATTTAATAAGAATTAACAAATAAAAATATTAAGAATCTAAGTCTTATGGCGTTAAATTTTCAATGCTATGTGACAGTTATCATTTCTATAACAACAAATTATTGGTCATTAGCGGGGCTGATTCCAGTGGCTCATGTGTACACAATCAATTTGTACACCGAACCTACTCAACAGTCAACAAAAACATTTTCTAATTATATTAACACATGGCAACAAGCAGATGACATGTGAGTATGTGCAGTAGTTAGGACTTCGGAGAAACAAAATAGGCAAACAAGAGTTGCTGTCATGTGGGCCCATCTTCAAACATTTTTTCTCATTTACTGTGGACATCCAAACCTTGGATGCTCTTAAATAACGGTATTAGTTTGGCGGTCTCTTTAATTGGTACTTATTTTTTATATTTTAAGTTGTCAAGGGCTTAAATTTATGATAAATGACACTAGATATCTTTTGGGTACCACCATAAAGTTACACGTATGATTAACAAAAGGGAAAAAGGCACACAAAGTCACAAACACAGACCTACAACTTGTGTTGCAATCTGCAGTTGATTGAAGGAAGCACCTATTGTTAAGCATAAATGCATTTTATTACCATATTTGAACTATTTGAAAACCACGTATCTTTAATTCAACGAAAGCATGCTGTTGATAATCATTTTCTTGATCCAAAATTGACGTACATTCATTCATGTCATGAAGCATTTAAATAAAACATAAACGAAGACACACGGAATGTCTATCCCTAGATATTAATTAATTCATAAAATGGTGCCAATAAATTCTTCCAAACTCTGAATATGTTTTCTTAGTCGCATTGTTTTGGACAAATCCATAGTCAAATATGGATTCTTAGTCTAAACGACTTCAGCTATTTAATATCACCATTTGTCTTCTTTTCTTGAACTCATATATATAATTGCAACTCTTGCGATGAACTTGAGAAAATTTTGAAAAAAAAAAAAACAGCACAAACTTTTTTCTTTCGAATTGACGGTGTACTTTTGCTCTTTTTTTTTTTTTTTTTTTGTCTTTGCATGTATATGGTTTTCAATATTGAAGAGTTAAGATACACTTTTTTGTTACGTAATTTCGTTTAAATATTTAGGGATAATTTTATCTTGAGAAAAATTTTAGGGGTGTTTGGACTAAATAGAGAGATGTGCAAATCAATTTCTATATTGGAGGCATTTTTTGCTAGTATATATAATAACCAGTTGGTTCAGTTTGCAATTTAGTTATAAATGGCATGGGTTCAATACTTCAGTTCGAGTGTACTTCATAGGTGACTTCAATATGTAGATTAGGTTGATTAAATTAGATTTGTCAAATTGTAAAAATTCTGATGAAAAAAACTGCAATGTATAGAACGGCCTATGCACCATAGTGCATATTAAACTTTCTCATAAAATACTAACCTGACACTTTTCTAGACCCAGATCGGAATACATATTGTTAATAGATACTTATAAGTTTGAAACCTATTTTTATATTTATTAAAATGAAAAATCTCGAGTAATATACAATGTGCATACCTCTTTAATTTATATATATGCATTTACATCTTGGGCATCCGTGCGAATTGAATTTACAAAAAACAACAAATGGAGGTGTTCAACTGTTCATATCGGCGCAATTTATATATTGTTATTATGTATACATTTGCTTATGGCAACTGTAGCATACGTGGCAGCATTTTTCTAAATCACATAGACCATGCCGCGCTGAGCTGCTTCCTAAATCATAAAACATAATTGCTATGCACCGACACCGACAGTAGTTCATAATCTGAGTTTTCTCTTTTCAATTTTCAGGGATACTGCATTGTGGGCTCCACCTACGCGGCCATATTAATTGATTTAGTTATCCAAGATTGACTCTTTAACGAGATTTGATTGATGCCTCCTATTCCTAGCAAATCCAAATCTAGTGGCGCGCGACACAGCGTGTAACGCTCCACAGACCGTCCGATCAGATCTGGATGGATGAGGGAGCCCCGTGCATGTAACTAGATTGTAAGGCCCGAAAAAGATGAACCGTCCAGATCTGATTGGACGGTCTGTGTCGCGCGCCACAGGATTCGGATTGTATTCCTAGCTCCAAATTACTGCCTTAAAAATTGTTCTTCCAACAACAATTTGATAGATGTTTTATTGCAATTTGATATTATAAAGTTTCAAAAAGGAAAAAAATCTGCTATTGTAGAAAAAATATTTATAACCATATATTTTAATGCTTCTTGCACCGTGCACGTTAAATACATTTAACATTTCAAAATAATATAATAATTCAATAATCTATTTTCTGCTTATATAACTTGGAACAATGTTGAAAAGGTCTACATGTCCATTTTTTTTTTATATCCCTAATGACAATTCAGCGGAAGGAACTAAATTTTTTAGGATGACAATTGCAATGCAGGAGATTATTGTTTAAGCGTATAATAGTTATCCTACTATCAGCCTATAAAAATATAAAAATAAAATAAATTCATATATCAGTCATCGAAATACCAAGTTTTGGACAAATCTAGACAAGGCCAACTAATATGGAGTTATTATTTTTGTCAACTGATCTGTTTTATTATTTAATAATGCAATAGGTATTTCAATGCAAGACTATGTGAACATCCTAAAGCTATGGCCCTGGCCAAGCCCTTCTGACACAAAGGGCCATTATTAGTCACTGGAGAGGAATTGCAACAGCACACCTCTAGCTTTATTAGTCATTGTTATTTGTTTATATAGGCTCGTTATTCGGACTTCGCTTCACAAGAAACCATCGACGAAAAACTTAAAATTTTGAACTGAAATAATTTGTATAAACAATTTTCTATCCAGAGAATTTTAACTACAAACAATTTTTTTTTTTTGAAATGCTAGAGAGATATGCTGAAGAACACAATTAATCACACAATAATTTATATTGAAGAACACAATAAGAGTTGCATTTTTCTAAAGCTTGTATTGTTCTGAGAGCAAGGTTTTAAAATGCGATTTGTACGTTTTAGCGTTTGAGTGGTGATTTAACATTTATCGGTGATAAAACGACGATAAAATGGTTTTGCAGTGATAAAACGGCGATGGAAGGAATAAAATGGTTGTGCGGTATAAATGAAAAATCTAAATAAAACCGCGATAAAACGAAAAAAAGGAAAATTTTTAAAAGCTTGATTGAGAGAGAAAAGCACGATGGTTAGGCCATCGAATCAAGATAAAAAGATGCTAGAGAATCAAAGCGGATGTGTTAAAGTATATGATTTGACATATATAGAAAAATCCAGAAAAGATTTTTTAATATCAATAAATTCTCATATGAAGTTATTAATTAAGATGTCAGATAATATGAGTTTTCGTCATAGTTTTAACTCGACAGGATTCATTTTTGTAGCAAATAAAAAGAAGAGAAATTAAATAATCTTTCAATTTCTAGAATGCTGCTTTGTGAAGAGCAAAACAGAGTGATTTTATTGAAATTAAAGAAAATTTACAGTGCCCTAAGGATTAAAAGAAAAAAAACAACAAAGAAAATTCCACTCCTATTATCACGCTACGATAATTATATTTGTAACTTATATTTAAGCTGAATTTATTACCGATCACGATTCCGTATATTTATCTCATGCACGAATTATGTAGTCGAAAACAATTACGCTCGTTTCATTGATTCGTTGCTAGTCATTATTGTCATCGATGGATATTTTTTGCATAATTGCACGTCCTTATTCTCTTTTATATATTTGATTTTACGATATGACAATATAAATTTATGCCTACATTTTACATACTTTCGCTTCGTATTTCCTTGGTATATATATTTATCTCCGAATTTTATTTTGTGTTCTTTATGGTGTCTAAATATATCACATATAGCATGGACATTTACCTCAAATTAATCTTCATAAAATTATCCCTGATATAATATATATTCCCCTTGTATATGAAAATGCCTGTAGTGCAATTATCATTTCAACACCCAATTAATATATTAATATGTTTAACCTCTCTGCTCTTGTTGTTTCATCACCTTGTTTTCAAGTAATATGAAAAAGGAAAATTAGCTATTGTAAGGTGCGTATTGGAAATGAACAACAAATTTTGCATTAAATTAGCGGTATGTTCATGTCGAAGGTCCCGTGACGCAGCACATGATCCACCTAAAACATAATTGTTAGAAAAATGACATCATGTGAGGCCAAGTTTGGAAAATGAAATCCCAAAAGGAGCAAACAATTGTTGGGTATTTGAAACACTGGTTAATGCATCTAAGACAGAGAATAACAGCACATGCATGTGTGCATATATAATTCGTGCATGTTACATGTGTTGGCCATAATTTTACCACCTTCACAACACCTTAATAGGATAATTTACCAACCAAAAGTTTTTTGGGGTCTAATAAACAGTTCAGTTAACAAAATATAGTTCATATATTACTACTACTGGATTTGGAAAATAGAGTAAAATCTTTTTTTTTTTTTTGGGGTTGGGGGGGGGGGATCCAAACAGACTATATTCACTTCTATACCGACTGAAACAGTGCTGTCAATGACCA
This sequence comes from Rhynchospora breviuscula, assembly GCA_027562975.1. Classification (NCBI taxonomy): domain Eukaryota; kingdom Viridiplantae; phylum Streptophyta; class Magnoliopsida; order Poales; family Cyperaceae; genus Rhynchospora; species Rhynchospora breviuscula. The sequence continues at coordinate 39,909,764 of CM050401.1, forward strand.
TATTTTGATTTCTGCCGACAAAGATACTGTAAGCACTACAAATTTAATTAAGTTTTTTTCTATTTGGAAGTTTCAATAAAAGTCAAGTTTAATTAACGAGGGCATAGAAGAGATAAAAAGGAAAAGGAAGTAGATGGCGTAGCCAATAGTTGCAAGGAGATCCCAATCCAAGTGACACATGACATGGGAAAACTTTATGTCTAGCTACTTGATTCAAAATTTTGAGGGGACCAGAGTGTGACATTTTATCTCACTCATTTGTTCTACCTTAATTAATCAAAGTTTCATGTAGTTATATTAGCTTCTTTCAAAGTAAGTGCATTTATTACGGCTGGTAGGAGTGTTTTTGGACCCAGAATCAGTCCTAGCTTTGACAAATTAGTACCAAACTTGAATTCTCTCGCATAAAAGAATTATGAGATTGAATTTGTCTAATAAAGAATATAGAGTATGACATTACGTTTGTCACTTCGATGATGTTGTAACAACATAGAAGCTCAAAATGTTTCAATATTAATATTTGTAAAATTTTTTATGTAATAATTTATTTGGAACCTTAGAACCGTTCCTCAAAATGTAAAAATTCCCTTAAATACATTTTTCATACCTTATGATAAATTCGAAAATCCAACTATAATAATCAGACGTAAAAATAAGAAAACCCTGGTAGCATGTTCAAGTTCAAAGATTAAGCAAACAATATAAATTATATACTCTTAGAATCAGTTCTCATTAATAGATTTTTGGGTATTGTTTTACTAATTACTCTCTTCAGAAGAAAAATTATATATCGGAGGACTTTAGGTGCAATTTAGCTCTAAGAAATACTATATTGTTTAATTTAAAAAACGCAAATAATGAGTACAGATCCAGAAGAAGAAGCCTCACAATAGAATAAATAAAGTGGCATGCTAAGCAACTCGAGAAGTGGCATTTTGTATTGATTAGGCGTGCATGTGGTCGGCTTGCTTGTGAATTTTTTTTTTCTATGCCTAGAAATTTCAAATTTACCCAGAAGTGCTAGAAAGTAGAAACCGAGAAAATTGGTAATCCTGTCTGGTTTCTGGAATCAGAATGTTTATTTGACCATCAAGAGTATTAATGCCTGAATAATTCTCCACTTGCAATTTTATTTATTTTTTATAATGCAGCAGATGTAATTCACATCACATGCCATAGTTGAAATGATGCAGTAAACAAAGTTTGGTAGAAAGCTCAATCCAACATTTCTCCGATTAATAAATGAGCCCAACGCATGCTGGAACAAATTTTGAATTACTCATCGGAGCTAGAAAACAATAATTTCTTTCGTGTAAAAATTTAGTGGATTGAAATTTTAAAACGAGCTTGAATAATGATCATTTATATTCGCTTATAAATTTACCTGAAGAATCTGGATTTAAATCTTGTTTTAAAATTTAGTTCCCTATAGAATTTGTCAATTTTTTTTTTTCATTTTAAACTTATTGGGGCCGTTTGGATCGCTTAGGAATTTGAGGAATAGCCTATTCCTAGGCGGAAATTTATTCCTAACCATCTAAACTCTTCTCAAAGTTACACACTTCCCAATATTTTCCGTCTAGGAATAGACTATTCCTCAAATTTCTAAGCGATCCAAACGGCCCCATTATTTAAAAATGGCAATAATATTCTTCAAACTATCTTGAACCAGCCCAAGACGAACGGATGTTCAAGTTATTTCTTAGGTAATCAAAGCCCAGATAACTGTTTGAATTAAGGGTACTTTACAAAAACTTCTAGCCCACACTATCTCAGTCCAATATGATATTTGATTTTATGGGTTTAATGATTAAACAGAAAATTCTTATTCAGCCCATTCCAACTTTTTGGGCCGAAATACGCAATAATGGGGTAATTATCGGCCACTGTCACCAATTTAATCTATTTCCCTTTTCTTTTGTTATTTTTATTCTTTTACACGTTGTAAGGAAAAAAAATATATAGCTATTGGTTAGTGGAAATTAGATGCCAATAATTTAATAAGAATAAAGAGAATAAAAAATAATACAATTTTGTTTGTTCTAAAATTATGCTTGAGTTACCTACTCACTCATCAGGGATTGTTAAAAAAGAGAAAATTTTTAACAAAGACAAAATTAATCTTAAGAATTTTAAATAGAATAAAACAGATTTTTTTTATTAATAAGAGCACAACTATAGTGGCACTGTCATTGCCGCTATAGCCCAGTCCTATAGCGTCACTAACAGAGGCGTTATAGAGCCTATAGCGGCAATGACAGTGCCGCTATAGCCCTTTGACCTTCCTCTGTGACAACTTTGCATTTAATTTGTTTTTTTCCGCTGCCTTTCAATGCCATTTAATTTGTGACAATGGGTGGGTGTGGGTTTTGTGCGCCGTGCAAACCGAGAGGAAAGAGAGAAAGAGAAAAAGAAAGGAAGAGAGAGAAAGAAAGAAGAAAGGAAGGAGAGAAAGAAAGAAGGAAGGAGAGAGAAATTTTGGCCATAGAAGGAGGAGAGGGAGGAGAGGAGGCGAGAAGCGGGAAGAGTTATTTTCGAGTCGAGAGGAGTCGGCAACCGGCAACGAGTCAATCTACACCGGTGGAAATGTAGATTTTTTTTTAAAAAAAATTTGTTTTAAATATTCAATGAAAATTGTTAATAAACAATGTGGATGAAAAATGTTGGTTAATATTTAATAGATATTATTAATTAAAAATGGTAGTTTTGTAAATTTTATTTAGTAAATAATCATTGAAAATTACTGATGAAAAATTGTAGAAAAAAATATTTGTGTGATATTTTATGAAAAATTATTAATAGAAATTGTTGATTGGAAAATTGTATGAAAAATGAAATTTTTGGAAATTTGTTTGTATGAAAATAGGGAATTGTTGGGAAATTTTATGGAAATGTATGGAAATTATTTTCAATTTGGAAAATTATATGCAATATGGAAGAGGAAGATGAAGACCCATGATGAGATGAAATTCTACAATATGCGAACAATCAAAACATCTAACTGCTTTGTGTTTTTTAAGTAGTTTGTTTTTAAATAGCAATTGAGTGAGTGGTATGATTTTTTTTTTTTTCATTTCGTGTGTTAAATTATATTATGGTTTATTAAGTTAGTTGTTCTTGTAATGGCATGCGGTTTTTTATTATGAATTACTTTTTGTAATAATTTCGGTGCAGAAAGTAGTCGTCTTTCGCTCGTCCGCTCATCAGTGCAGAAATTTTGACTTTAGATTTTATATGAAGTGCTTTTTGTTCATTCAGTACAATAATTGAAGTTATATAAATTTTTAATTAGAAAAGTCAAAAAAATATATAACCTTGAATGCCCAACATATAATATTTAAATAGTTTTTTTTTATTTTAGTTTGCTGACTTATGACTTTTTTTTATTAAAAATCATTTGTTTCATTTTCTGAAAAATTCAGAGACAATTTAAAAATAGAAAATATAAAAACATCTCTTTTGTGTTGTATCAGAATAAAGTTACAATCTACTTGATTGAGAAATTTAGTATATGACTTCATTTTCATAAAATAAGATCAAAGTATATATATTTCAGGACTGCTAAAGATGAGAAACTGAAATATTTGTTCAAATTAAATTTCAGAAATGAATTAGTGATTTTAACTTTTTATATATATAGAGCTATTTTGAATTTGAAAATTATAACTTATAAATTTTCATTATAACTTTCAATGCCCTCATCAAATGAAGTTTTTAACAAAATAATAAGTATGTTCACTATAATATACTTAAACCAACCATGAGACGTGAAAAAAAAGAATATAGCGGCACTATCATTGCCGCTATAGGCTCTATAGTGCCGCTGTCAGTGACGCTATAGGTACAGGGGCGGAGGTACATGTATTCAAAAATGGACAATTGCCCCCCTATAATTTCAAAATCACCCTTTAAAAATGCAAAAATTACATAGCATTCAGTTTGATTTATTCAATTTGCCTCCCTAAAAAATCTTAAAAGTTCAACATAGTGTCTCTTTGCTCCCTTGTTCTTACTTTCTGGCTCTGCCCCTTATAGGTATGGGTTATAGCGGCAATGACAGTGTCGGTATAGCTGTGCTCTTATTAAAAAAAAAACCTGCTTTGTTATATTTAAAATTCTTAAGGTTACTTTGTCTTTGTTAAAAATTTTCCTTAAAAAAGTGTAGGAACAAAAATAATAGGCAAATTTTCATGATACACAAATCGAATCATCCTTAAAAACCACAGAAGATCCATTTTTGGTAGAGAAGCAAACCAGTCACCAACTCACCACCCAGCCATGCGGATGACGTCATCATTGGCATGGTCTGAGCTGGACTAACCTTTTAAAACAAGTATTAATCCAGTTTAATAATGGTTGGGGCTATCAAATCAATGGTCTAGTTTAGTTTTGTTGGATTTAATCCATGTGTGTGCGCGCATTTCAGGGCACGTCTAATTTTGACTTTTTGTTTTTGGTCGTTGGAAGTACCTCGAATGTGCTAAGTGCTACCCCACGACTGTCTTCTGGGGTCCACTATGGCGCCGTCGAATCAGCTTCTTAGAAGGTTCGACTTCTGAACTTCTGAAATTGTGTCCAAGTAGAATACCTGACTACTTCAAAATAATAATAATAATAAAATAAATAATACTTGATACTGCTAACTTGTTGGTTAAACTTAAAATATAATTTTAGACGACATTGTTAAATTTTTTTTATGGGAGACAATGTGGTGAATTAATAATGAAAATATAATGAAAATGTTTCAATCGATTTTTTTAAAAATTTAATCGGGTGATTGGAGCGGATATGAGAAAAAACAGAAGATAATTAGATTGTGATGTTTCAATTTTTGTACAATTAAAATACTTGATAGGTTAACTGTAAAGTTGTTTGAGAATTTAATGATTATATTTATTAGCACTTGAATAGTGGGTAAAGGGTTTTCTAATTACACTAGGTTTGATACTCAGTCTATGTGAAATGATAAAGAGCAAATTTATAGCTTCATTAAATCCATTGACAATATATAATATGTTAATAAGACAGTTTTAAATATTTATTCTTTTTATTAAAGAAAGAAGATTTTGGCTACAGAAATAAATTATAGACATAATGCCCTCATTAATTAGTCGTGTGTCAAATTAATATAATTCGAGCATGCATTTTATTTAAAATGTCAGTTTTTGAAATTAGATTCCCCCCCCCCCCTTTTTGTCTATTGTTCAGATCATTAAGTTAATTTATTATTGATGAATTCTCAGTTCCACTTTCATTTGTATATTTTTAGATATACGTTGATAATATTTGTCACATTGATAATTAAGTTTGGATTTAAGTATTCTTTCCCGTTTTTGTTAACAAAAAGCAAACGTCTTTTAAATTTTTTTTGTTGATTGTTCTAATACAATTTATACAAAGCTCACATCCTGAAGAATTTTCTGCATGTTTAGGATGCAAAGATAAAGTAAACGTTGAAAGATTATATATGTACTTCGTTGTACTTTTAATGTAGTTGAACATTTTCTATTTCTTTTCTAAACCTCAGATCTGAATATTCATAATGGAAAAGGATACAACCTAGAATAGAAGAGAGAGGTAAGTATAAATAATTTATGTTGAAGCGGGGAATCATTAAGAGTAGGTCAATTTCTCTTTAATTTTGTACATACCACACCGCATAACGCGGTCGAGTCACTTGCATTTATCTTCATACACCTTAATTTTATTCGAGAGGACATACTATTTCAATATTTATTTCTTTTTGGAAACTGGTTGTGGGTTATCATGTCCATTATTTGAGAATCTTTTCTTTTATTTATCCCCGTTTAGGAATCTGTGTGTTTAATTTAATTAATAATCTCCCACCTGTTATCTCTACAATTTCTCAATCAATCAGAAATTGTCAGATAATAAAATAAAAAAACCGTTGAATTCAATCAACATCATCTTGTACCGCAAATGCACAAAGATACAAGAGTAGTTATATTAGCCAGACAATTCTCAGTATTGTTGAGGTATCAACATCAAATTAATGTGATGACATTTTATAATCTCTATACTGTACAAAAATGATACATCCCTTGTGGAAACCGCTTCTTCAGTTGATGCTTCTCTGCTTCACTGTCTGTTTTATTTAGTTAGCACCAAACTTTGCTATTTATGATCCAGCTTGGCAAACACTGTTCCTTCATAAAAGTTTCGGTTATTACTCCCTTTTGAAAGTACAAAAAGTCCTTCATTTGAGGAAAAAAATATCATATGGTGGAATAGTCAGACATTATTCAAAGAGCATACATCATGTTGATAAGTATAAATTATTTGACTTAATTTCTTTGTTAGTTGCCATCCATTTTTATTTTATTTGTTGAAATGACTTGGTAAGGATCGATATTTGGTCTACTTGGGTTGTGTGTGCATATAAATTTGGTGTATCCATTATCGTCCATTTGATCAAGTCAAAATCTCAAGTCCATGATGGCAAATAATATTTTAATTTTTTTTCGGAAGATAAGAAGTATTATTAGAAATAATTGTACAGGTTAGACGTCGGGATCAATGGCGCATAGTCATGGGAGGAGACGTGTAGAAATTTCCAATATTTTCGATCATATGCTTCAAGTCTTAATTGATAAAGATCTCACTCATCTGAACTAGTTTTAAGGATACACAGGGTATTAATCACGAATTGAATTATTACCGGACAAATTTGAATTTTCATAATAATTGTTTACCTTGCTTAATTTTTCTTATAACTATACAAGAATAGACTCATTGACTATTCCGAACAGTTATTCACTCATTCAAACGACAACAAGATTTTGAAAACCGAATTAACGTTATTCTTTGGCGTTTGGATGATCCAAGAATAAAATTAGGATTAATTATTCGGAGTAAAAAATATTATTCCTAAAAGATCAATAATAAAATTTTTGGAGATCTTTCTTCATAATTTTTTTTTTGTTGAAGATCTAGAGTGCTATTGTTTAAGGGGCGTTTGGATCGTTGAAGAATAAAAATAGGATTTGTTATTCGGAGTAAAAAATATTAATCTTAAATGATTAAGAATAAGGATTTTGGGTGACTAGAGAGTTATTTTTAAGTGGTTCAAATTATAGAATAAATTTTTATTCCTAATGTGTTTGGATCATCTTTTTAATTATGATTAAAATGTGGTCTCTACAATTTCTTAATCCGGATTAAGAAAATGATTCAAACACATTAGGAATAAAAATTTATTTCAAAGTTTGAACCACTTAGAAATAACTCTCTAGGCTATCAAAAATCTTATTCTTGATTGTTTAGGATTAATATTTTTTACTTTGAATAACTAATTCTATTTTTATTCTTATACGATCCAAACGCCTGTGTTGGATGATCTTTTTAATCCGATTAAAAAGTGGTTCAAATAACTTCTTAATTCACATTAAAAAGATGATCCAAACACACTAGGAATAAAAATTTATTTCAGATGTTGGACCACTTAAATATAACACTTCATATCTCCAAAAAATTTCTTCTTGATTATTTAAAAATAATATTTTTTATTCCGAATAACTAATTCTATTTTTATTATTAGATCATCCAAACGTCCCCTATCATTATAGGAACTGTCAGCACCAAAAAAAAAAAAAAAAATTAATTCACAAGTTATGAATTAATATCCGGCAGTAAGCAACTGAAATATCTGTAAAACCGATGTGAATATACCCAGCCCAAACTTTGGCAAAAATAAAAAATGACAAATGTGACCGTTATCAAAAAATAAAATTAACAGAACACATGAACAAATCAAAACGATCTTTCCCTAACCACAAATCCTTGATCCTACTCTTGGAGAAAATCCAGGGCTTGAAGTAGGGAAGGTTTAAACCTAGTCAGATTCACTCTCACATCTTGTTTCATGATGATCTCTGCTAAGGATGCCCAGCCTTGTGCATGGATCGCCATCGGATCAGTAAAAACGATGTGGTCACTCGGGTACTTCTCCATTAGTGTGCTTTCTTCTTTGTCAATGTAGTACTCGACGTACCGTAGCTTCATGTCTCGTGCCGGCTGGCCGTAAAAATTTGTAGCCATCCAATCCATCTTTCCCCATGGCACTATTTGCACCAACACGGCTTCAGTTGGGAGGAAAATTTGGTTAGTTAAACCAGCACCGTGCACGGCCAATAGCACATCACAAGAGTTTACCAACTCAGCATATGAGGACAATTCAGGGGTTGCCTCTTTTAAAATAACATCGAATCCTAGGTCCTCTGCCATGGCAGCAACCTCCTTTTGGTTAAGTAGTTTTCGGGTACCTGACCTTGAAATGATCAGCATTCTCGGTTTCATTTTGGGCGATTCACCGAGGATAATTGGCCGGTCCCTTTTGAGGGATAATGCACTCCGAAGGAATCGTGTGAAATCAACCATGGAATAGTTTCTTGGATTTCTGGTCGGGTTGGGGTATATGATCAAGTCCCTGTCCCGAATCAAACCTAAGAAGCCTTGCGGGAAGCAGTGAACCTCTTTATCTTCATCAAAGTTGATCACATCATAGTTAGAAAGCTTGCTAAGTATAGGTTGGTACCGATGGACCCAATACGGCTTGAAGTTAGTAATGAAATACTGTACCTCTCCCTTGAAATGTGATGTGGTAAGGAAGAGCGGTATGAGCACATCTGTCATGTCATGGAAAAAATTACCAGTGTAACCGGCCACTGAAAAGATCACTGCCGGTACATGATATCTCTTGGTGCACTTTGGCAGTTCAGATTCTGGTTCGACAGATTTCACTGTCACTTCTACAACAGATGGCATGAGAAAATCATCTTTCCGTGCATAGGGACGGACCTTTTTCTCCCCGTTTTGGTTGAAAACCGTCGATTGGGAAGAAGACACCAAATATACCGACTTCTCATTCGGGCTAATCCTCAAATCCCCGGTCATTTCACACACGGTTGGCCGAGCATATGGGAAACCTTCGTCTTTGCTATTTTCATCACAAGCAATCTTGCTCTCTGTTTGGCCCTTAGGCGTCTCTTTGTCATTTCTGTCATCTATAAGGAGGGAAGTAACTTTAGAATATATATCAAAGCAAGTTTGAATGGAAAAAATACACAGAGTGAAATTATATAAGCATGGTAATCTCAATGATGAGATGAGTCAACGGGTACTTTAAGGAAAGGCAAGTGAAAGCACTTCACAAAGCAAGCGGGTTAAAAAAAAAAATTTGCACTCTTAACCATAAAAGTCTGATCACATGCAAGGTTTCAAATGCAACGGGTTATATTATTTGGAACAGGTACCAATGACAGGACAGACTATCTAGAACAAAATTAAACTTACCCCAGAATACTAACGATAATACTAAGAGAAGTTACTAACTACAATAAATCGAAGGTCAATCGAATAATTAGACTAAGAAAAGTTATTATAATTATTAACATTGTTGTAACACTGATTTGTTAGTATAATAAGAAAAAGAATACACACATAATTGAGGGAAATCAGTCTTTGAATTGCGATCCCCTAAAGTAGTACTTTGAGTACCCTTTGGGGCATTATCTTTAACTCTGTCTGTCTCTTTTGGCACAGGTATATCCAAAACAGGATCATCCTCTGTTTTCTTGCTATCGAAGAGTTCATTGATTGTCGCACTTTCATCTACATCCCCAAAACGAATACATAAAGGTAAGAAACTCAAATTCATCACAAATTAAAGACCAATAAATCATTTTGGATTTAGCTTGATGTACTTGACGCTCCATGCACAAAAGCTGTACCACAAGGAAATAAATGGGCCCAAATAAATTCCAAACTGATCAATTAGATCATCTCACCTGGTTCTTCGGAGAAACTAGAACTTGAATTTGAATTTGGAATCGATACGGTTTCAACTAAAGTGCCCGAAGGCGATGAGTTGGATTTGGATATTGTTCTGCTGATATCTACAAAAAACATTGAATTCAATCAGACTTATAAATAATCAAGAGAATAAAAAAAAAAAATGAAACATGGAGAGAACAAACGTACCAAAAACAGGGGAGTAAATTGAGAATAGTTTTGCAAGAGATATGTACGTTAGCAAGGCTAAACAGCAACCAGCTACTAATCCAACTCCAAGTTTTCTGGGTTCTATTTTGGATAAATTCTTCACTATCTTGGGTTGTTTTCTCTCAGTTATAGGCTTTGAATTTCTTGCATATGCTGCGGAACTAGAAGCCATCTCTTTTCTTGGTTACTCGATATAGAAGAAGGGAAAAAGACAAATAAAAGGAAGAACTAAGAGGGAATAAGCATTCGTATTGGATCACAAAACGAAGACCCTGAATGCAAGGAACTCCAATTAATTCCAAACCTATTCCAATGTTTTGTTTTATATACAATTTCTTGGTTTGTATCAGGCCTCGTCTATTGCCGTTCTCCTACCATACCCCTTGACCCTTGTAATTAAGGGGGTAAATAGCAATTGCTTTTTATCATGCCAAGTGACAATCACATTTATTGGGTATTTGTCACATGGCCGCCTACATTATTTTTTTGGTTTGTTTTACTTGGTAGTTCAAGACTTCAAGGTCCTTTTTGAAGAGGAAGTCTCGAGGGAATCCAATCGGTTGCTTAGTTTGACACTCCTCCCAAGTTGAGCTGGATTTAATTTTGGAAGGAGCCTTGGTCTAATAACTCGAATTTACACTTAACAAAGAATTTTACCATAATTAATTTCAATTTACATGTTGGTTGGGTTGTTTAACTAGATGCATCGACAATTCATTAGCACTTTTTTTTTTTTTCATTTTTACATTTATTACCTTTAACAATAATAGTCTAACACCTAATTTGTATTTATAATTAAAAAAAGGAAAATATTAAGCGTTCGCCCTTTTTAAAGTCCACCATTTCATCCATTTTTTCATCTCTTATTTATTAACAGAATTTTCACTATTGAGTGATACAAAATAGCTTTTAGCTCTGTAAACATCAATTAGTATAATTATCTGTACAATTATCTCAACCGGTGACATTTTTAGGGTGAATAGTTATTTGCTTTTACTTGACGTATAGAATGGATGGACATTTTTAGGGAATGATATGGCTGATTTCCCCTTAAAAAAAATGGACAATGAGATGTACTTATCAGAAAAAGGGTATCATATCTTTTCTCAGTTTAAGTTCACAATTTAAGCTACTTATATTATTTTAGTTTCAGTTATATATTCGAATATAATATAACGCTCTTGTAATGTATTATTGCTAGGCCAATTGCATGTTTTGCATTATGCATTTAATTTTATCAGAAAATGCTATATAATTAGTTAATTACAGAGGAATAAAATAAAACACGCACTAAAATATAGCATAATCAATTTAACTTTGCATTAACTTTACAATTCCTAATAGCGTAATAAAGAAAAATTAAGTTCTTATTGTTTTTTTTTTCCAAAGAAAAATGCGCACTAATGAAGCATACAATTTCAAGGCGGCTGCTAATGAAAACATATTGTCTAATCAAACAATTAACTCTTGCGTTTGCGGATTAACAAAAACGACATCAATCTTCTACTAATTTCTATTTCTAGCTTTTTATTAGTTATTAAGTGAAGAATTGATTAGAGCAAGAAGTACTTAAGATTTAGAGCCTCACAAGATGACTAAAGAATACCTAGAATCATTAGTTTAGGTACTATCGTAAACTAATTTCAAAGTGTTTTCTTAGCTAAATGCTCATTTCAGAATTGATGCGTTACATAACGCATAAGATTCGCCACACGAAGTATTCACAATATTAAAATTCATGTGAATTTGCAAAAATAAGTGTTCATGTGTTACACAACACATTGTTTAAGTTGTGTAACATATGGGCAAGTATTGTATAATGCAACTTTACGATGTATAACGTTTGACCAAGTCTTCTGAAAATTAAGCCGATATACTTTGTTCATGCATTGTGTAAAGCAATTTTTCGTTACACAACATGTGCACAGTACCGTTGTATAATACATTCCCTACATTGTACAACGTCCACACTTAGGAGAAAAATGAATGCCACTAGCCGTCGTTTTGAAAATGTGCCATGGCGTTACACAACGCAAGTAATTTTTGAGAAAATCCATCAGTTGTGTAACTGATCTCATGCGTTGTGTAATGCTCTGACAATTGTCAGTGAACGTTGAATATTATTTGGTCATGCGTTGTGTAACGCTCTGTAGCGTTGTATAACACATTTGACAAGGTTCAACGGCTAATTTGAATTTTCAGATTATTTAACGGTTATAGTGATAAGTTGTGTAATTGTTAAGACACAGCTTCGACTACACATTCAGGCGTCACAATAAGTCACATAGAAGGATTAGTTAGTCAGTAATTGTAAAACAATAATTGTAATCATGATTGGGGAGATTGTTCTGTTGTAACAGTTTGACTGGCACATTCAGTGAACCAGCGCTGGAACAAGGTTCACAGCAGCTATATATAGATGGGGGAGATATTTTGTAAAGGTTAATCAAGAAACATGATTCAATAACACAATTCTTCTTTGTTAAAATCTCAAATTGAAAATCTTCTCAACACCACTATTAAAACTCTTCGCACGGATGGAGGGACCGAATATAAGCCTATTACAAAATAATTTCCACAAATAACTCATCAAACATCTTGTCCCTATACTCTTCAACAAAATGGCTTGGCCGAAAGGAAACACCGCCATATAATAGAACTTTCTCTTGCTACTATGTCTTATGCTTCAATTCCTCATAAGTTTTGGGATGAGATCTTTTCAAGTATAGTATTTCTTATTAATAGGCTTCCTTCAAATAAGTCAATCCCTTTCACTATCTTTTCAAAAAAGATCCCGATTATTCTTTTCTTCGTGTCCTTGGATGCCTTTGTTTTCCTCTCACTAGACCATACAATTCACACAAACTAGAACTCCGCTCTCTTCCTTGTGTTTTCCTTGGCTACTCTTCTTCTCAAAAAGGTTATAGATGTTTGCATCTACCAACTAACAAAATGTTTGTTTCACGCAATGTGGTGTTTGATGAGAACAATTTTCCCTTCAAAGATGAAGCAAAACCTGATAACAATCAATTTGTGCATCTTTCGGCTCAGCAAATTGTTTTGCCTCTACCGATTCAAACACAACAAATTGTCAATGTTGCACAGCCCATCATCAGTGATGCCCAACCACTTATCAATACTGCACAGCCCATAATCAATGGAGATCAGCCCATCATCGCAACTGTTGCACAGGCCGCTCAATCTTCAGGTGATTGTGTTTTGCATTCCGCTGCCCCTTCAGCTGACCGAGTCTCCAACGGCTCTCCTGCCATTGACAATGGTTCAAATAAAGAGACCCCTTCACCTGACCGTTCTTCTCGTCTCTCTCCTCCTATAGATCAGCTTCTTCCTCTTCTTACAGCTTCACAACCAAATCTCTTAACACCAAATCCGTCTTCCTCAACTGCTCCCACTCACTCAATGACTACAAGAACACGAGATAACACTAGAAAGAACCGTATCTTCACTGATTTTGTAGCTCACCTGGCCTCCTTGGATACTGAACCACGATCTTTCACCCAAGCCAATACCTACCCGGAATGGCGAGCCGCCATGGCTGCTGAACTACAAGCTCTGGCCTATAACAAGACCTGGACTCTAGTTCCACCACCGGCTAATCAGAAAGTAATTGGGTCAAAATGGGTCTACAAGCTAAAAAGGAAACCAGATGGCACTATTGATCGGTTCAAAGCAAGGCTCGTGGCAAATGGTTTTCACCAAGAGGAAGGTGTAGACTATGTCGACACCTACAGTCCTGTGGTCAGACCCACTACGATTCGAGTTGTGCTCTCTATTGCCATGTCTTCGAATTGGCAAATCAAACAATTGGACGTACAAAATGCCTTCTTGCATGGCGACTTGTCCGAAACCGTTTACATGACCCAACCCAAAGGTTTTGTTGATTCAACCTATCCTGATCATGTTTGTTTATTACACAAGTCTTTGTATGGCTTGAAACAAGCGCCTCGTGCTTAGTTTCAAACATTGAGTTGTGTTCTTGTGGAGATGAGTTTCAAGCCCTCGGTCTATGATCCCTCTTTGTTTATTTCCAGTACTAATACCCACAAGCTGTTTGTTCTCGTCTATGTGGACGATATTGTAGTAACTGGCACTGACAATGCTCTCATAGCTAATTGTATTGCACAATTGAGCTCTAGATTTGTTGAGAAAGATTTGGGTGACCTTCACTATTTCTTGGGTATAGAAGCTAAATTTACCAAAAAGGGGCTCCATCTCAGCCAATCAAAGTACATCACAGACCTTCTCTCTCGGGTAAATATGAGCAACTCAAAACCAGTCCTTACTCCCATGGCTACAGGGGTATCCTTGTCCAAAGATGATGGGGCTTTATTTGATGATCCATACCTTTATAGGAGTGTGTTAAGGGCTTTGCAATATGCCACACTAACACGACCGGACATCTCATTTCCAGTCAATAAGTTATCTCAATTCATGCATGAACTGACACAAAACCATTGGATGGCAGCAAAAAGGATTCTTCGGTATCTCAGTGGCACGGTATCTCATGGTATTCTCATTCATTCCGCATCTTCCAATGATATACATGCATATAGCGATGCCGATTGGGCAGGTAGTGTGGACGATAGAAGGTCTACCTCTGGTTTTTGTGTGTATCTCGGTACCAATCTGGTTTCATGGTGTGCCAAGAAGCATCCCACAGTTTCACGCTCTAGTACAGAGGCGGAATATAGGAGCCTTGCCTTAACATGCACCGAGATTAAATGGCTACAATTTCTCCTTTCTGAGTTGGGTGTTGAGATGACAAGTAAACCTTGTTTGTGGTGTGACAATATAGGGGCTACGTTTTTAGCCGCCAATCCCATGTTCCATGCACGCACCAAACACATAGAGATAGATTTTCATTTTGTGCGTGAACAAGTGGCTGCCAAGCTGCTTCAGGTGAAGTTTCTTTGCTCGGCAGATCAGCTCGGTGATGTGATGACCAAGCCGCTACCACTGCCCAGGTTTCAATTTCTAAGGAGCAAGCTCAATGTTCTTTGTGGAACATTGGCTTGAGGGAGGTGTGTTAAGACACAGCTTCGACTACACATTCAGGCGTCACAATAAGTCACATAGAAGGATTAGTTAGTCAGTAATTGTAAAACAGTAATTGTAATCATGATTGGGGAGATTGTTTTGTTGTAACAGTTTGACTGGCACATTCAGTGAACCAGCGCTGGAACAAGGTTCACAGCAGCTATATATAGATGGGGGAGATATTTTGTAAAGGTTAATCAAGAAACATGATTCAATAACACAATTCTTCTTTGAGCTTTAGCTTTCTCTTTGTTTGATTTCAGTAATGCATAATAGTTATTTTAACTTGTTTGGAGCTCTTTGGGCCCTCTATAAATATTAGACCTTTTGGAACTAATTTTCTCTCTTGCTAACATTGCAAAATACATGTCTTTGAGCTCGAAAAAGTTAGGTCTCATACTCTCCTTGTTTTGAGCATTTATAAGAAATATCTTTGATATTAGTTAGCCTCAATCAAACATCGCATCGGTTTATAACTAGATTTTGAGTGATATTGATTGAGAGCATCATTCTCATAGTTTGTGTGGGGATTTAGTGCTTGTATTGGGTAGGTCATCTACCTCGAGGTCTTGATTGTTACAAAACGATTCGGCTCAAAATTGTTGTCACGTTCATTGTGGAATAGAAAGGAGCGTATCTTTTTCGTGATTGCGAAATTTTCGGAGACGTACGACTAAAGCTAGCATTTTCTGAAGGGTTAAAATTCCGTAATCAAGTTTGCATGTCTCTTCTCTTTGCCTGTTTACTTAATTAAATTACTTGCTTGTGTGTTTTATTAATTTCCGTAAAATTGACCAAACCGATTTAGAACTTAAAATCGTGCTCATTGACCTCCCTCCCTCTAGGCCGTAGTCAGGGAAAACACATATTTTTGCTATTGATTTAAGTATGTGACAACCTATAATCAATTATTTCAAACTGAAAAAGTTAAATATTTATTTCCATTTTAAAAATCGTGCGCTGAAGTTGAAAAGGAATGTGCATTTTAAAATAAACGAAGCTTTATGAGAAGTTTTTTGTGGGGTCAAACTTTTGGGTAGGTTAAGGGGTAAATACGGCTGTCAATGATACTCTTTTAATCGTTTATCCTACCTATATCGTATTCGATAAGATGGATATGGATAAGGTCTTATTTTCGTTAAGTTATCGGGTATGGGTATGGATAAAAAAAAAATTTCGTTAATTTATTGGGTAAGAGTATGGATAAGGCTATTTCGTATTCGTTAATTGCCTATACCATTATATATACAATTTATAATCTTTATCATAATAAAAAAATATATAATTGTAAGATTTAATTAATACGTTAATAACAGACTAAACTAAAAAGATATGCTTGTAAGATTCAATTGATACGTTAATAATTAAACTAGACAATTAGTAAGATTTGATTGAGATAATACTACATTAATTTGGAAAGATGTAATGGTAAGATTCAATTGATATGTTAATTATTTTTTCGATTTTCATTCACGTGCTATATTGTTCACTCACGGGATGCATTAAAAAACACTAAACTTTTTCAGAAGATCCCTTCTTCTTCGTTGTCGTTTGAGAAAATATTTTATAATTATAGTAATTAGTTCTGTAAATTTTTTTGTGAGAATTGACACGAGAAGATATTGTAACATTTTTATTATATTTAAAGTATGCACTATATTAATATATTTATCTGATATTATTTATTTATCTATATTTTTACAATTTGTTTTATTGATTTATTAACATTATTATTCATTTTCTACCGTTATCCTACTCTTATCTTTAATTCTTAACGGATAAGGGTAGGGCACGAGTAAAGTCAATTTTTAACGGGTAATGGTAGGATATGAGTAAAGAAAATTTTAATAGGTACGGATATGAAAAATGTCTCTACCGTATCGTACCATACCCTTTGGCAACCCTAGGTGTAAAATAAAATATGATTTTTTCTTTAGATAAGTACAAGTTATTTGTTGTCTCCAAATATTTAATAAAAATCAAGGCTTCAAGAGAAGTTTATATTAGTTTTCGGTCGAAGAGCAGTTGAGGTAGAAGTACTCGTTGCATTGATGACAAATGCATGTATTAATAAATTAGACCAGTGGGGCTAACACGTTGGGAAGTTGGGATGATCACAAGTTGCATCTTTTTTAATCTTTACAACAAAAATGAAGATTACATGTGTTATGTGTAGTTCAGAAAAAGTCCAAACTCTTTATCTCCCTCTCTTCTACCATCTTCCTTCAACAAATACATGAAAAGACCACCACTGGAACTAGAATCCATATTATCTTAGTGCGGATGCTGACAAAGATTTTCATTTTCTGTGCTACTGACAAGTGTACCTCACAATAAAAATATGAAAAGTCTGCGTCCTAGTAACTGCCAATCTTTTCACAGCGGTTCTACACCAAATAATAATCAGATAGAAGACCCGCTCTTGGAGGTAGGGCTGTTAATACCGTGCCGTTTCTCACGTTTCCGTTCCGTTCCTTCCAAACGGAACAGCTAACGGAAGGGGTTTTCAGTTTCGTTTCTGAAAATGGAACGAAAACGAAACGGATGCTGGTAAACGTTAGTGTTCTGTTTACCGAAAATTGGGCTGAAATCAATGAAAAATAGCTGAAATCAGTGGAAAATGGAGAACGAAACAGCTAACGAAACGGAACGGAAACGAAATTGATTTAGGTTACGTTACCAGAAATGAAACGAAAATGAAACTGGTATGTTCCGTTCTGTTTCGGCACGTTTGACACCCCTACTTGGAGGAGCATTTCAAACATCTTTGTTGTTTAAAACTCATGTTTAGCTTTTTTTTTTTTGGGTTATTATTATCATTGAACTTGTCGCCTCCTTATAAAAAATTATAGATTTAATATTTCGAAGCATCGGTTCTAGACTTTTTATTATGTCTCAATAATATAAAATAATATAAAATATATTGAGGTTAACTCTTCTGCCAACAAATTCAATCTTTTTCCAGATATGATATGATCTGCTTAGGTAAATATATAAGGCTCGGTGACTTTAAACTGGATATGCTTGAAACTATAGAATATATAACTGATTGATAATATGGTAGTGGTACCCTTATTAAAGTTTTTTATTTTTTTAATTAACGTGTCACATGATAGCGGACATGAGAGAATGTTTAGGCGCAACATTCACTACGCCAAAAATTATTTTTAGAACGGCCACATCAACATCCGTTTTTTCAAAATCCGGTTCTAAAAATATTCAGTGACATTTTCAATATTGTCAGATATTTTTTTAAGACTGGTTTCTAAATAGTTCTAAAAAAACAACCGAAAATTCAGATTCTCGTTAGGACCGGTTTTTTTTATAAAAACCGGTCTTACAAATTAAAGTTTTAAGACTGGTTTTCTATAAAAACTGGTCGTAAAGAAAACTGAATTTTTTGTTTTTTTTTGTAACTATTTATATAAAAAACCGGTCTTATAAAAAAAACCGATCTTACAAATTAAAGTTTTAAGACTGGTTTTTTATAAAAACCGGTCGTAAAGAAAACTGAATTTTTTGTTTTTTTTTGTAACTATTTATATAAAAAATCGGTCTTAAAAATCGACAGATTTTTCCTTATCTTCATCCCTCATTGATTGTTCTCGCCACACATTCAATCCTCTCACTGTTCATGGCCGTTTTTTTCTCTAAAACTCGAGATTTTATTTTCTCTCTAAAACCAAATGAAAAAATAGCTAAAAATCTAGAAAATTTTTGAAAAATTAAAAAATCAAGAGGAAAAGCAAAGAAGATAAAAAAGAAGCTAAAAAAATTCACTTTTGAGGTATATTTTTTAATTGTTCAGTATTTTATTTATTATTTATTAATTATGCAATTTTTTATTTTTTTGATTGATTTTTTTCATTTTGATTTGATAAAATAGAAAGAGGAAGAGGAAGGGAAGATTATTCTATTGAAGAGGAAGAGAAAGAGAAGACAATTTCGGTAATTTTTCTATTTTAATCCTCAATAATTTTAATTCGGTAATTTACCAATTTGTATGTGCATATATATATCATTTGGTATTTGCATATATTAGTTGTATTGTCATATAGGACCAAATTGCCGAAATTTATACTATTTTAGGTCGTGCCCGTCCGAGATCAATCCATTAGGGATTAATCTCGGATAGTACTCCCGGTCGAGAGTTACTGCTCTTTGGATACTCTTGTCTCATTTAGAATAGCAAGTTATACGTTAGATGCAATTTGTTGTATGAGAAAAATTTAGCGGCATTTTCCCTTATGTTTCTACGGATATGTACACACGAGCAATCGTGTGTTGGCGTATTCATGGAACATAAGGGGAAATACTGTCGAATTAATTGGGAATAATATCAAGGAAATGAATATTGTCAAGATCTCATTGGAGAATGTTTTTCTCAATTGAGAACTTGGGCAAGATCACCTAAATCCTAGGAAACAAAATCTATGGAGATAGATTATGGTGGATGTTAGGTTTGAATTAATGTGTATATAATGACAAAGTGTTCTAGTAACACATTATGGTGAACTCCAAGAAAGGATGTCTAACCACGTCATATGGCATAAGATTTGAGTTTGACTCAATCTATTGCAACTCAATTCGAGAAGAACTGCATGAAACAGTTCAAACATTCTTCCATTATGAGTTTCATTATGAGTGCCACACTTATGCACATGCCCCTGATCGAGGCAATAACCTAGGTCAAATAAATAATCTTGTTTACCTGACTAGTCGTTTATAGTAAAGCTAAGGTGTCGAACCCACAAGGACGGAGTCTGAGTACTAGTTCTTTTCTGTTCTCAAAATCTAGAAGGCTAAATTTTGTTTGGTTTTGGGTTTAACAAATAGTAAATAAAAGAACCTAAAGTAAATTGCAATAAATAAATGTTTTTGAAGGTTTTATGAATTTAATATGCAAAAGTATGCCTTAGGGAATTAGTTTCATCTGTGATTAGGTCATGGAGTGTCAACCCATTGATTTTGATCGCTAGAGCCGACGTATGCGGGGTACAGAGCTACCATTCGGCTAGGACAGGCCGAACAGACAGCCGAATGGCTGCTCTGGACAACGCATACTCCACGTAAATGTTGGTTTCCTGATCCATGCTTAATACCACGTGTTGTGAAGGGTTGGGTGACAGTAACTAACACACTAACCTATGATTTTCACCTTGGATTAGGGTTGATACCATACTAACCTAACGCCTCTTGAATTACTAATCTAACTTTCGTTGGTCAATTATTCAAGTCCGTTTGTTGTGGTTCAATGAGACAACTAATTAATGGTTAGTTAATTAGAAACCATGTCATACAACTCGATTGGTTATCTTTCGATTTTAACCTATCTCGTGATATTGCTATTGTTTAACTCATCAATTCAATATTTAATTATCCCAACTAAATGTGCACATTCATCAAGTCGTGTATAATGATTAACAAGCAAACAACAACAAATAAGCATGCCAACAAACAAATCACAATGATATAAAGCACAAATCAAATCTACAACATCCCTAATCAATAGATTACTTCTACATCCCTAAGACATAAATAGATCTAGCCTAACATAGTCTCATACATCATGCAAATCACAGAAAATAGCAAATAAAAAGACATAGTATCAAAAATAACAATAAAGAGTAGGTGATACAACAATAAACCGAATATCCGAGTCGAATAGCACCGCCGTCGCGTCACAAACTACTCCGAAATCGGTGAAACTCGTTGCAACAGTAGACAAGAGCCTCCAAACACGTGCTAGGACCTGTCTCTCTCGAGTACAAGGTGGAATCTCGTGCCGCAATGGAGAAACGGCGCAAGAACGGTGTATTTTGAGCTCTCAAAGGTGGATCTATGGTGGGAGAACGTGGGAATCCCCTCTCTCTGGCAGGGGAGAAGAGTATATGCTGTCTGGAGGCGTGCTAGGGCCAGGGGGTCAAGTTTCCATAGAAGAAACTTGCCAAAACAGGAGCATTCGGCTGGGTGTTCGGCTGGAGCCAGCCGAATGGTAGGCCGAATGGCCTGCAAATGTCGTGGGCTGAGAGTTGTTCGGGCCAGGAATGACTCATCTGGCTTGTAATAGGCTGGGGCACGCCAATTGAGGTCTGTCTCCTTGCATTCAAGTAATTTCTTCGCGTGGTTCGTCCAGAAACGTCCGATTGTTGCGTTGTTTCCACCTAGTACCTACAAAATAGTTGAGAAACGGCGGCAGTACCAAATCCTGGCAAATATGACATAAAAGCATAGTGAATAATATGAGTTGAGTTATAATTTAGGTGTATAGTCCGGCCAAAATGCATATATAAATCCGAGATATCAGCCCCAATGTGTAGTATCCAAAGAGCGTGATAAACAGTTATCAAATGGATACAATAGAGACACATTTGGACAATAGTCAAAAATATCCTCGAGTATCTTGTGAGAAAGAGTGATATGTTTTTTCCATCTTTTAGGATGAAAGAAAGATCGTGCAAGCTGTTGCACTGATGCTAGTTTTCGAAAGATTGATATAATCATAATTGAGCTATATATTTTGCTTAATGATGGTGTTGTAAGTTTAGAAAGTGTTCTAAATGGAATATTACAATCGTTTCCGTCACCAAAGTAAAATACATAGCAATTTGTGAAATGACGAAAAATGATGGTTTGGATCAAGAAGTTCTCAGTCAAACTAATATGGTTATATGCATCTCAAACTATAGCTTAGTCTTAAAGAACCCAATGTTAAAATTGGTGATCCAACTATGATCTATGACAATGTCACTTGATCTCATATGATGATGATCAAGAACATATATATAGGAGTATATATACATATATAGGGTCAAACAAAATTGGATAGGTTCGCAAACACAGCGAACACTCTGACATAACCTCTACCTTAAGCAGTATACGAGATGCAGTTGTGCATCCATACGTGATGGACGTATGAGTAACTTGCTTTAAGCGTATTATTTCTTTTGAGATTCGAAACATGTATATATGTGGATATATGATATCGTTCTCAATTCTTCAGTAATTAGAAGTCACTATTGATTGACTTTAGGCCAAGTGGGAGATTGTTGGAGTTATGTCCTAGAAGTCAACAGTTTAATGACTTAAATATTAGTTTATATTATTGATGATATTTAATCATTTGTTCCTAAAATTTATTACTGACAGATCATTCAGGTTGAGGATCTGAATTGTAGATCTCTGTGGATCATTCATTAGAATGACAGTAATAAATCTAAATCGTCTGTAATCTTGATAATTAATAAGGAACATTAATTATCATAAAAGATTAGTATGCAAGTTAAGTGATGATTAAGTTCTACAAATCATAGGTAAGGTGTTACCAACTTAATTGCATATGTGTATGTTATTAGAACATAGTACATGACATGACCCAATGAAATAAACATATGGATTGTGTTATGTGTCATTGTTTATTTCATTTGAGTTTGATTCTAAGTTTGAGATGGTTCAACTTTTCCACATGAGAATAGGTTCAATAAATATCGTCTACCGTTGATTCCTGATAAGGACTGCTATACGGACTTTATTTATGTTCTCTTGAATTGTGCGGGGAAAAATTGTTCATCAAGAAAACCGTATGTCCCTCATTAATTCACTTAGTGAGTGATGATATCTGCTTGGGCCCCTTGATGGAGATGGATTGTTTGCCGGCAACTTGTACAATCATCTCTAAATCAAGAAACGTATAATCTGCAAGAATGACACATTCCTATCTTAGATTATACGATGGTATCATGTGACATAAGAATCAGACAAGAAAATACTATTATTTCTTATGCAGGATTGAGATATTGTAGCAGTACACTATTTATGCGAATTGGGAATCATAACGTGTTGCTAGATGCCGCTTATGATTATTGGAATTAAATAACGATTTAATTCCATGGCCAACATAGCATAAATCCTCAAAGGATCACACAAATAAGACTTTAATCACACGGTGCATTATTTATTTATTCGCAGCATTGTATTGCGAAAATATGATAAGTTGATTAATTAATTATATACCGTTGCGAACCGTTATAATTAATTAAGTCAAGAAGATCATATAGAAATAAATTAACGCATTTGCTAATCCCAAAATAATTATTAATAAGTTAATAATTAATTTTGTTCAACATAATATAATTATAGAAATTAAATAGAGCTTATGGACCTTGTTAATTAACCATCTAAACATAAAAGACCTCGATGGATCTTGTTCAAGTATCAACACACAAGAGATAGAGAATAGGAAGGCTACCTCTCCTAGACTTGCAACTAGGAGGCTCGAATCCGATGCGTGGGAGTCGGTGGCGTGCTCTCCTTCACCACCAAGTCGTCGGCGACCGTCTCGAGTCCACCTAGAAGTTTAATCACCTCCTCTTTCAACTTGTGCTAGCAAGGAATAGGAGAGCAACTAATCTCCAAAGTTTTCTCTCTTTTACTTATTTCAATTAACTAGTTTAATTAATGGAGAAGGGAGAAGGCTCAACACATGAGCATTTGAGGTGGATTAAGAGCAAGAGAAATATATGAAAATTCTGAAATTTTCTCTCTAATTTTCGTTTTAGAAGGAAGAGGGAGAGAAAAGGCTATGGTGGCTAGGGTTTCTCTCTCTAAATGACATCTTTTTATAGACTAACAACTCCACAAACTTTAGGGACCTTTTTACCCCTATTAGGGTAGCCACTATATGGGCTATGAAGCCATTTTGTGGTGGGCTAAATGTCCACTAATTTAATTAATTAATGGACCTTTCTCTTGTACTCAAATCGGACCTTTAATTTACTAATTAAATAAAGGTCCATAAGCTCTATTTAATTCCTATAATTAAATTGTGTTGAACAAAATTAATTATTAACTTATTAATAATTATTTTGAGATTAGTTAATGCATTAATTTATTTCTATATGATCTCCTTGACTTAATTAATTATAACAGTTCGCAACGGTATATAATTAATTAATCAACTTATCATATTTTCGCAAAACTCACTGCTGCGAATAAATAAATAATACACTGTATGATTAAAGTCCTATTTGTGTGACCCTTTGAGGATTTATGCTACGTTGCCCATGGAATTAAATCGCTATTTAATTCCAATAATCATAAGCGGTATCTAGCAATACGTTATGATTCCCAATTCGCATAAATAGTGTACTGCTACAATATCTCAATCCTGCATAAGAAATAAATGTATCTCCTTGTCTGATTCTTATGTCACATGATATTATCGTATAATCCAAGATAGGAATGTGTCATTCTTGCAGATTATACGTTTCTTGATCTAGAGATAATTGTATCAAGTTGCTAGCAAACAATCTATCTCCATCAAGGGGCCTAAACAGATATCATCACTCACTAAGTGAATTAATAAGGGACATACGGTTTTCTTGATGAACAACTTTTTCCCGCACAATTCAAGAGAACATAAATAAAGTCCGTATAGCAGTCCTTATCAGAAATCAACGGTAGACGATATTTATTGAACCTATTTTCATGTGGAAAAGTTGAATCGTCTCAAACTTAGAATCAAATTCATATGAAATAAACAATGAAACATAACACAATCCATATGTTTATTTCATTGGGTCATGTCATGTTCTATGTTCTAATAACATACACATATGCAATTAAGTTGGCAACACCTTACCTATGATTTGTAGAACTTAATCATTGCTTAACTTGCATGCTAATATTTTATGATAATTAATGTTCCTTGTTAATTATCAAGATTATGGACGATTTAGATTTATTACTGTCATTCTAATGAATGATCCACAGAGATCTACAATTCAGATCCTCAACCTGAATGATCTGTCAGTAATAAACTCTAGGAACAAATGATTAAATATCATCAATAACATAAACTAAGAAATTAAGTCATTAAATATTGACTTATAGGACACAACTCCAACATTTCTCTCCCTCTTCCTCCTAGAATGAAAATTAGAGAGAAAATTTCAGAATTTTCGTCTCTCTCTTGCTCTTAATCCACCTCAAATGCTCATGTGTTGAGCCTTCTCCCTTCTCCATTAATTAAACTAGTTAATTGAAAGAAGTAGAAGAGAGAAAACCTTGGGGATTAGTTGCTCTCCTCTTCCTTGCTAGCACAAGTTGAAAGAGGAGGTGATTAAACTTCTAGGTGGATTCGAGGCGGCTGCCGGCGACTTGGTGGTGATGGAGAGCGCGCCACCGACTCCCACGTATCAGATTCGAGCCTCCTAGTTGCAAGTCTAGGAGAGGTAGCCTTCCTATTCTCTATCTCTTGTGTGTTGATGCTTGAACAAGATCCATCGAGATCTTTGTTGTTTAGATGGTTAATTAACAAGAAATTTTGAAAACAAGGACTTTCTAACAAAAATGCCCCATATACAGGAGAGGTTACGTCAAATTTTTTTTATAAATGAGTTAAATTGCAAATTAATATAGATGGAGAATGACATGAAAAATGAGAAGGTTATGAAGAAGAATGACCATGTGAAGAAAGATAGGAATATGGAGAATAAGAAGGAAAAGGTGGATGTGACCACCAAAAGATATTTTCCCCCTCACATTTTAAACAAGGCTCCAAGGTTCGTTTCTGCTGTACGTCGGTATCCTTCAGGTTACGGTCGGGTTCCTGAGGATGAAGATGAGAACAACAATGAGGATCCAGAAATAGAACCAGAAGATGAGGGGGAGGAGGATGGCGTCTCGGATGCTTAGGGTTTGCTTATGGTTATGGTTTGTTTAGGTTTGTTTAATTATGAATCGATGTTTTAATTATTATATGAATTGATGTTTTAATTGTTATGATTATGAATTGATATTCTAATTTTATGATTATGAATTGATGTTCTAATTGTCTAATTATTGTTGTGAAATTGATTGTAATTGTGTTAAAATGAGTTGTGCTTTGTAATTTAGATTTGAATTTGCAGCCATGTTGAATCTGGATGAAAATCCCCTGTCGAATGTGGATGAGTATCATGAGTTGAATGAGGATGAGGATTTGATGGCAAATCCGGAAGCTTAACCCGTTAGCAGAAGGGGGAAAAGATCAACAGTAAAATACCTAAAGACGACAAAGAAGATAGTTGCTCAAATTCCATTGGAGATCACCTTCAACGAAAAAGGCTAGCCTAGCGGTGATAATGCAATTGAATTTAATCGATTTTTGGCACAGAAAACGAGAGATATGGTTAAAATCAAATACCAATATGAATACATATAAATGATTTTTATATGAATTTGAATGTGAATTGATCATGATATTAATTGATTTTAATGTAGTTATAAGAGTTGGCCGTTAATGCCAAAAGGGTTGAAACTTGATTTGTACAACACTATAGCCCAGACGTAGAATATCCTGGATGACATTCTGATTTTAATCAGGCGGAAGATTCTTACAATGTGTTGCAATAGATGGAGGGCTTGGAAAACCAACTTGGTAAGAGATTATGCTTATTACATCAATTCTAATTATTATTGCTTGATTGACTAAAATTATAACATATATTCTTTCTCGTTCCAGAATAAGAAATACAGAAAAAATACAAAAGAAGGTAGACAGAAGCCGTGGGATGTTTTTAACATATAGAATATTACTTGCAAGTTTATATTGAATTTAGGGTTTAGGCTATGTAATTATGTTTCGTATTTGCTTATAATTGCAAAGATCCACAGAAGCCTTGCTGTTCCTCCCAGATGGGTTCATTTTGGTGTATGTTACAAGAGCTATGGTGTTTGCGTGTCCTACCATACCTGACACGGTCCACGTAGTACCATTGGGCCTGGAGGAGGTTAAGGTACAAGTCCTAGAAGTGTTCGATCATGCGAAAGAAGTGACAGTACCTTTTCCACCTCCCAACGCAGATGACCAGCTCGGTATTCTCTAGGGTTCATTTCTAAGGTGGCCGAGTAATCTTGTGGATTTCAATATGTCAAAATTGGTAAATCTTATAAACTTTTCTAAATTAGTATTAATTAAATTGAAAAATATAGTTTTATGACTAACATATGATTTTCAAGGAGCATCTGAGGCCACCAATAACGAAACGGCCATCGTCACATGCAAAATCTCCGGAGATAAAGAAAACAAAGCAGCAGGAGGAGCAAAACGAGGACGATGATGATTTCGATGCAGATGCATTTTTTGCGAATGGAGGAGAATTAACTACACGGGAGCTGCTTTGCACACCTGAGAAATTACAACAGTTTGGGCCTACCGCAAAAGCACTGCACAGCTACATCATGGCGTTGGATCCAAATAAGAAGTGTTTCGATATTCCGGCCAAGTTCGACCACGTATTACTGGATTCTTTCATGCTCAATTTTACAGACATTGACCATTTGTTCAATAGGGAGTTACCATTTGTTCAAGTCATGAAACTTTGGACCATGTAAGTATTTTTCGAACTTAACAATAATTGATTGATGATTATTACTATATGATATATGACTACAAATTGATAAATATAACATGCAGGTGGGCTAGGGATTATTGTAAGGAGTTTGTAATCAAGAATTTCAGATTTTTGGATCCAGAAAGATGCTCGGGAACCGATGCCATTAAGGATGTGCCAAGCACAACATCCTACTTGATTAAAAACTTTGCCAGAAAGAAGGGTGCTTATCATGTTTTGATACATCAGAACGCGTTAGTTAGAAAATTTCTTGTTTTGGCTTTAATTTTTACAAATTGCGGTTTAATGCTAATTTTACTAACAAGGTTTAATATTTAACTGCTGTTTTCATTTTGTGATTATTATCGCACAATCCTCGACAAAAACGATGTGGATTGTGGATTCGCTAAATCCAGAGAGTTATTTTTCTCCAATTTTAGAGTCATACAACAGGTAATTTTAGGGTTTTAGTAAACACATGCATTATCTAATAGATAATATCTACAAATTAATTCTTCTAACTTCATATTTTAATGTTGCAGTGCTATATCTAGAATGAAGTTAGGTAGCAAATTCAATGTTGACATGATTCCGGTACATAGCTCGGACTAATAGTTTCATTTCATTTCTAATTAATTTATTGAATTTAATATTAATTTTTTAAAAAATTTCTTCGTACTTGTAGGGTCCACATTAGCCGAACAATACCGATTGCGGGTTCTATACGTTGAGAAACTTGCACATGATCCTGATGTATTACTCGAACTACCAGCAGTTGCCAGGGGTATAGATTACTACTTAATTAAGGTTTAGGATTTAGAATGACAATTTAGAGTTTAGTGTTGAGGGTTTAGGATTTAGCCAAACAATACCAGGTTTAGGATGAGAATTTAGAATTCATGATTCAAAATCAATATTTTATCATTAAATAATTTAGTTTGAAATCAATTTGCTTAGGTTTTACTAATTGAATTAGTTTAATTGAATGGAGAATTTGGAGCCGGAGGGTCTGCCTTATAGCGATGAAGAAATTAATGGTAGTTTAGATGAGTTTTATGAATATCTTCGAAAAATTGTATCTCGTTAGATAAATATAATTTTTATGAATTTTGATATATTTATAATTGTTGTTTTTTGTTTTGATGATTATGTGATATGTGATATATATATATAGAATTTTGCTATGGTGAGTCGCGACTCACCATAGGGTCTGTGAGTCGGGCTCAAAACTCCTAGATCTGGTTCAAAATGACCGATCCAAACCATACAATATGATCTCCCTATTGAAATCTCCATGCAGACCAAATTTTACCTTTTTTCGAAATTTTTAAGTATTTTTTTCGGATTTTTAAAAACTGCTGTTTTTGAACGGTTCAGAACTGATTAGATTAACGATTTTCTAAAATTTCAAAAAAATACTTGAAAATTTCGAAAAAATGTAAAATTTGGTCTGCATGGAGATTTCAATAGGGAGATCGTATTGGACGGTTTGGATCGGTCATTTTGGACAAGATCTAGGAGTTTTGAGCCCGACTCACAGACCCTCTGGTGAGTCGCGACTCACCATAGCAAAACTATATATATATATATATATATATATATATATATATGATTGCTGTGTTGCGATATTGCATGAATATTATGGCTAGCAAAAATGGGGCTAGCCCAAAAATAATTTTTTTTAAAAAAACTAATATTTAAGACCGGTTTTTAGCTAAAAACAGGTCTTAAAGATATTTTTAAGACCGATTTTTAACCTTAAAAACCAGTCTAAACGATACAATAAATATGAAATAAAAACAGCAGATTAATTAGACCGGTTTTTAACAAAAAAACCTGTCTTAATGATGTGTTTTTTACGACCGATTTTTGTAAAAAACCGGTCTTAATGATGCACTACTTTTTTTTATCAGCTTTTGGCTGGTTTTTAGCACCGCATTTTTAACACCGGTTAACACCGGCTTCTTATATGTTTTTAACACCACATATTATTAACACGACCCCAACCGGTGTTAAAGGCCACTATTTAACTGGTGTTAAAAACAAAAAGTGGCGTAGTGATTATTGAAGTCAAGATATATGTGAAAGTAATAAGCTTTAGCAACTATTAAAAATTAACTGATATACCAAGATTTTGTACGAGTTTGAGTTTGCTACTTTAGATCGTGCACCAACCACCCCTTCTAATAAACCGGCTGGTTTTAATTCCTCCATCTTATACATTAATACATACAATTTTTTTTTTTTACAAAAATTAAATGAAGTTGATCTATTTTGCTTCAATCGGTCGGGAAGAATCGAACTTTTATAAAAAAAAGAATGAAGTTTTTAAGGACATAACATAACCCTCACATTTTTTTTTTTGTGGGGGGGGGGGGGGGGGGGGGGAGGGAAAGTCTTTTCTCAAGGAATTAGTTCAAAGGACATGAGGTGTTGACGTTATGGTACCTTCGCCTGGGAATATTTTTTAATATTATTTTTTTAAAGTAATACTTTCAGTTAGAACAAAATGGAGATGTTGTAAATTTTATGTGCATATATATTTATATATGATGAAGTAATATATATAGATCACATGCATGTAGTTCTAATTTCTATATTTTGTTATTTAAAGTTCTACAATTTTTATTATAAAGTATCGAGAACTAGTCGAGGCATGAAAAATGAAGATATTAAACCATCGAGGCTTGGAAAAGGATATTGTAGGGCTCTGACTTCACTTCTGCCGAATCTTTCTTTTCTTTTTTTTCTTTCTTGTTTTGGTTTTATAGGTTGGTTAGTTCTTTTCACTTTTCTTTTATTTTCTCTCTTTTTTTTTCTCCCTTTTAAACTTGTAATCCTTGTAACAACTTTTCTTACTTAATGAATTTGTCGGCGTGGCAATTGCCACCTGACCTTCAAAAAAAAAAAAAAAAAAAAGATATTAAACCATTATCTAAAAATGTTTTATTTACTATTATATTTTTTTTGCAAAAATTAAAAGGTTCAAAATCTTGTATCATTCAATTCAAATGGTGTTCTGGCATAATAGTAACATGAGAATTTCCGTAAGGCCATATTAAATTAAGGAAATTGTTCGAAGCTTTACAATAGATTTAGAGCCTTTTTTCTTGAATTAATATTTGATAAACGGAGGAGGCAAAATTTTGCTACCCGCGACGAATCATTTTGAAGGGTGTTTTTTTTTTTTGACCCCTTTTATGTTCATTCTAATTTTTCGATTAGAACTTAATTGTTGGTTATGGCCTTATGGGTATGTATTTGCTTGTACTTCATTATTTCTGATTATTTTTCTTTATTTATTCTGTATTTTTTTAACTACAAAACCTTACTACAATTTTTCTTTAAAATATGATGACAGCAGCATATACAAACTCTCAAACGCCATTAGCATAAAATTATGGATGTTTGATTTTAGGATATAAAACAAAATAAATCACCAAGAAACAGCAATAAGAAATTAGGCTAAAAAAAGGTAGTTTGAATCATTGAAGCTGGTGCGCCATCCAAACTCGTACGGCTGTGATCTTTGGGGGCAATCTAACCAAAAATGAAATGCTGTCTCTTTGATGGTCACTGAGTTTAACTGAATATCTCACACTACCAAACATAAAATTTCTGTCGTCTTCTGCTTTATCCTTTCCTTCTCCTTTCTTTCGTGATCCTTTTGGCCTTTTGATTGGATTGGTAGGACATCAATTTTTGACATTTCATATTTGATTCACATCCTTAGCTCCTGAAATATTCGATAAAATTTGGGAATAAATAATAATATTGAAATACATTGATACCGATTTGCAAGCTCATGGTACATTTTGATGCAGATGACTAATAGGAACGAGAAATGCCTAAATTTTGGAAAGATTGTGTCTGCAAGGACGATTATTCCTTGTACATTTAAGTTTTGTTTTTTTTTAAAAAAAAACTTTCGGCATTTTGATTTGACACAATTATTGGCATACTTCGTTTTACTCTAGAAATATGTGCTAGAGAATGTTTGACTTAAAAAGTAAAACGAGAGGAAGCTTACCAAATAGAAGATTACAACAAAATATTGTTTTTTAGCATAAAATCGCATAATTGAGTAATTTATTTCACGAATTAAATGATTTAATTGGACCGACAAAATATGAAGTATAACTAATTAATGTGAACATGATACGAACTTCTCAAGTTAACTGCTATGTACTTCAACTGCATCGTAAATTTATACGTAATCGATCTATCTAATTAATGACCTTAAAATTTAGTATGACCATTAACCAATATTCATAAATTTGACATTATATAAATTAAAATACGTATATGTAAATTTATCTTTTTATTAAATTACTATCAGTATAATTTTACAAATTTAATCTTTTAATTTGTTTGTCTAATTAAAATAAAAATTCGGTAATCAATCTTATTCCAAACTTTAATTTTCTTTTCTGAAATAAAAAGGGCCGGCCATCTGCTCTTGTGCTTTATCTATTCCGCGTCCCCCACAAACGACATTAATTTCACATGTCGAACTTCAAAGGAAAGAATATTAATTTCATTAAGAAAAAAAAGCAAAAACTAAAGGACTAGAAAGAATAAAAATGTATCGATGAAAGTGGACGAAAGTGGATGAATGTCTAGTGTTTTTTTTTCATGCATCATCTTCGTTGCAATCTTTTTTGGCTGCTGTTTCTTGTCTTCTATTTATTTGTTTTGTTTTATAATCGATAGTGAGAGAATTGGTTAATTTGTGCAACTTGCACATTGATATATATAAGCTCCATCTTTTGTGATTGGGCTAAGATAATGTTTATCATGCTGTAATATAAATAATTAAATCTAGTAAAATATCTTTTTGTGTGCGGTTTTAAGTAAATTAGAAAAAAATTACCCCAAATACAACATTCTGTTGGTTCTTTTTATTCCGGGCCTTTTGATTTTATTAAAAGAAGTATGTTTGATAAGAGCGGACGATTGAATTTGTTAAACATTCATTTCAAAAATTATCAAAGCACTGGAATACCCACTAAAAAAAATTAAAGGATAAAATTACTTTGGTTGCTCATAACTCCCATAGACCAAGAAATAACATGGCAATCGGGGGGGGGGGGGGGGGAGCAAATATGCAATTTTTAATGACTGGGGGGCAAATTGCTTAATTTCTATATAATATTATAAAAATTAGTAATACTAGTACACTAAAATCTCAAATCACGGGGGGGTGCAACAGCCCTTGCCCGCACCCCCACTACCTTCGCCCCTGAACATGGCCCCGGCTAAAATTGCATGCTTATAAATCATCTTTCCCATTTTATCTTTGAGAATCTTTGAAATCTATCATACATCTAACTGGTGACTATTTATTTAGTTAAATCATAATTATTGATGAAACTTGGTTGTCATGGAGTTGGTATGCTAGCTTCTATTATGCATGCTAATTAATTAATACATGTCGCCACTAGTATTACAATAACAAGTGAAGTGATAACGATATATTTGACTTGTTCTAAATTACGCTAACGAATATTTACTCATTTGATTTATGTGCTAATGTCCTTCAACAATATATATATATATATATGTACCTTCGAATCAAGTAGCACAACCGATCATGATAGCTAAAAAAATATTTATTTTATTAGTAATTAATTGACATTGTTACGGAGTTATAAATTTTAAATTACACACCAAATTTTACAATATGCATGACTCCGTTCAAACTTATAAAATTACCATACAAAATATAACGAAGTAATATATCCGCTGTAATCTTACAATTATTTTTATTGACAACAGTAAAGTGTCTTCTCTTCTTCCGCTCCTATTTAAGTACTGTTGGAAAGGAGAAATATATTAGAGTGCTAAATATATTATTGCAATTGGCATTTAATATATTTTTCATTTTCATAAGAATAAATTATTGTTAGAAAGTTGAACCATATACAGGGGCAGAACTAGGGGGTGGGGAAAGTGTGCTTAGCACACGTTAAGATTTGAGTTTTTATTAAGCAATATAATGATATTTGGTCAAATTTAGCATGAAATGATATCTTGGCATACTCTAAATTAAAAATAAATTCAATCTTTCTATCAAAAGAGATTATTTCTTGTCCAATAAGATCCTTTTCTAAAATTTTGTAGTTATTTTGGCATATGATATACAACTAATCACAAGAAAACATCTCCTTTTTTTAATTTCTATAAGTAAACTAAATTTAAATGTACATTTGATTTGGAGGAAACAAAATGCAGACATATACTTATGCTAAAATTCTAGTTCCGTCCCTCCTATACTAAAATCCTAATTCCGCCCTGACCATATACTCCTCTTATCATATAAATAGCAGGTCGCACACTTATTGAGTACTTATAAAAGGGACGATAGTTTGGTAGCATAACCTAGCAGAAGTACAAAATATTCATTGGAAGTATCTAGCTTATTTAATATAACTAGATGGTTAGGTCATTGGTTATTTTAGGACAAAAGTACCGGTCCAATAATTATAAAAAGAAAACAAGTTCTATCATGATTGGTTCTCGGTTGTTACTATGGAAAAGATTTTCTGCAACATGACATCTAAGAAAAAAACATATTCCAAATTCGGGTGGTGAAATTTTGTTGATTTTTAGACTAATTCAATTCTACACCACTCCCAACATTTTCTTGGAATATTTTGATGTCAGAGATTATCACTAATTTTTAATTTCAATGAAAGGTCTTAACTGACTTTTTTTTTTTTTCAATTGCCAATTCATTTTATAATTTTCTTAGAAACTTTCTTTACAACCAATTTAATGGGATAGTTGAATTAATCACAAAAGATATTCCTAAAGTTTTTTTTTTTTATAACGAATAACGAATACGTGCTAAATTTGATTTCCCCGTCAATTTCGGGGTAGTTAAAGTACATGTTCAATCTTCGTATGGATTTTGTCCAAAACTTTTGGTAGGAAGAATGTCATTATAATTTTGTTTTCATGGCCTAACACTTTTCTCTCTCCGGACAAAAAACTCACTCACAGCTTATTATCAGTCTAAAATATTTGATGTATACATATCCATATTGTGTATACACCGTCTTGTATGTATCCCTAAAGTCGTGATCATTGGACTTTAACATATAAACAAAATGGTAGCTAGCTCTTGGTAAGGAATGATTAAAGCATAAAAACATGACAAAGCAATTAGACTAAATCAGCTTTTTTTAGGAAATTTATCATTCAATCGTATAAATCTTTATTTGTGGTTGATTTTTTTTTTTTTTTTTTTGTAAAGATAAAGATAAATCCTACCTTGGGAGGTTTAAAAAAGGATTGATTTTTTATAGGACTAGGACAACACAATAGCTTTCGAGTTGTGTCATTTTCAGTTGTTTTCACTTATCTCACATAAGTCACATGTATGTTTTCAATTAGACTAAACCTATTAAATTGATGGTTTGATAGAGAGACCATTAAATAACTTACTCGGATATTACTCATTATGTCTTGTTATAAAATTTCTATATGAATTTTGGCTTTAGCAACACAACAGTAAAACAATAAAGTTTTGATCGTAGGATTATTTTTCAGATATATTAAAATTATTTGTCTTCCAAACATAACTTTTTTTATTCGTTACACAGAAAGATGTACAGAAATGTATACTAGAGATCAGTGGCAAGAAAAGGGAGAGAAATTGAGAAGAATGCAACACAACCGTGAAATAATAAATTTATCATCTTTCATTGTGAAAATAGAATTATTTTTAACTTATATGTAAATTACCTCACTATCAAACCTAATTTTTTAATTCGTTACACAGAAAGATATGCAGAAATATATATAAACTATAAACAGTGACATGAGAAAGGGGGACAAGTGGAGAAAAGTACAAAAATATCTGTCAATTAAAATACAGTCCGCGGACTTTGACAAATCGATAACTAGTTTATTGAATAAAAGATAAATAAGAAATCGAGAGCAATTGATATTCTCTAAAATTGGTATAACTGTACCAGCATGAAATATTTCTGATTGACCAAAATACCAATAATTAATGACGTAATTTTGTGCGCGACCTCAAACATTTTTTTTATATATGTTACCTTTTAATAAAAAAAGATCCTCTAAATATAATAATAAAAGAAGCTGGCGTAAGACGGTAAGACGAAGGTAATTTATCCAATTTAATTGTGGGGTCTGGTCTAGATATGTCAATCATCCACGGATCCACCCCATCGAACAAATTAATCTGATCCGACTCTAACTTTATCTAACTGAAACATGTTCCATATTTGAATAGGTCAAGCATGAGTCTAAAATTTTTTATCTGATCCAAATTGTTTAATTGTGTCTCCTCGAATTAATTAATTTAAACTTAAACACCAAACTAAGATTTATTGAACAAATTAGTTACATAAATGAATTAAAATTTAACTACATAAATTAGTTACTAAAATAAATAGCACACATGTAATTATAGTGTAACTTCATTTATTGCGTAAGATTGCACTGCTTTGAGGTACCAACAAATTGAATCAAGCCAACACCGTTTTTTAACAATATTTTTTTATGTTTGGATCCCTTTCTAATCAGTGATTTGATTGGACTAAGGGCCCTGTTAATTAAAAAAAAAAATTCAGTGATTTGATTGTTCAGGAAAAAGTTTCAAATCAATATAGAAAAGCTTGATACCAACATATGTACATTTTAAAAAAGAATGAAGAACCCACCAGTTTCCATAGAGAGTAGAGACCAATTAAAAGATTACAAATTAACAAAAACAGTTCTTCAACAGAGATTGCACAGCTAGCTTCACATGTCAACTGGTACCAGAAGCACCGGTCCCGAGTCCCAATAACAGAAGGACAGTTCTACTAACCAGGAACATGTGTCCCTGGCTTATTATCTTTAATAAAGTCCCAAACGAATGATTATTTGGGGCCCTCGCCCCTCTGTCTATGTTTTAAAATATAACTTAACATTTGTTGTTGCTTGCACGTATAGATAACTTAATTACTGTGTTTCAAGTAATCAATAATGCATCAAGGTATTAGGCATTTAGGCTATCTATATATAAAAAAAAAAATGTTATACAAACAAGATAAAACATGCACAAATTTTATTATTTTTTTATGTGCAGTGCAATTCATACCTGAAATGTAATAGTTTTTGTGATTATCCAAATTGTCTTGGGGTTCAAAGTCCAACTTCCAAAATAGCAATCTTATACTAAGTGATATAAAAAAAAGCTCTTCCCAAACGAATAACCAATCCTTTGAATCGTTCGTCTTTAACTTAACAGTCTATACAGAAGAAAAATGAAGGATATATAAATTAACAACGGAAATAAGTAATCTACAACAAATAGAACTATTTCAGAAACTCCAATGCCTGCCAGAGGATAGGCTCAAACCTTTGTATATCAAGCTTTATATCTTGTTTTCCCAGGTACCATTCTGCCACTTGACCCCAGTCCCTTTGGTGAACTGCAAGTGGGTCCTTGATCAGCTCATGATCCCTCCCAAATGCATCCAACAAAGAACTTTCCTCTGCACTTATACTGTACTCCAGATAGTTTAAATCCATATCTACTGCTGGATCACCAAAATCCATTTTTGCCAAATGCTCAATCTTTCCATATGGTACCACTTGGATTAATACCGCATTCAGAGGGAGGAAAAGGCAATTTGTCAACCCCGCACCATGCGCTCCAAGCATAACATCAAAGGAATTAACAGTTCTTGCAATATCAGCTAAACCAATGTCTGGTTTTGGATCAATAACAGTCACCTCAAAGCCTAATCTCTCGCCTAATTGTACAATTTCGGGCATATTGACAAACTTCCGGCTGCCACCTCTAGAAATGATCATTAATCTTGGCTTTTTCCCAGGGTTTTTCCTTAACTTCATGGGGAATTCCCTTTCTAGGTTGTAAACTCTACGAAGGAACTTTGTAAAATCGACCATTGAGTACTTATTGGGAGCTCGAGAAGGATCAATGCTGAACTCCTTGTAACTACCATAACTAACAAGAACACGTGGGAAGCACCTTACCTCATAATCTTGATCGAAATTAACTATCTCATACCTTGACAGTGCTTTAAATATTTTTGCATACTTGATGATCCACCATGGCTGGTTGTTGGTTACCAGCAATTGAATTTCTCCATTGAACTGACGCGATCTTATATATAGAGGAATCAGTATGTCAGTAAAATCGTGCCAATAGTTTCCAGAAAGTCCACCCAGTGCAATTACAAGTCCTGGATAGTTAACCCTACTGGAGCATCCTGGAGCATCTGTGGGTCCCTCGAGGGATTTCACAGTTACAGGCTTAATGTCATCCAAGTATTTGCGGGAGTAGGGCTTTATTCTATATTCTTGGGTTGGTGTTCCGTTGTTTGGTGGTATGAGAAGTACCATGGATGCACTGCCAATGGTACGGGCATCGCCATTTAGATCACAGAGGTCAAATTTAGCATCAGATTGATCACATAGTGGTGTCATTGGTTGTGGTTGGCCGAAATTTTGAGGTCCATCTAAAAATATAGAAAGAGGAATGTGAGATTATAAATTACATCGTTTCTTATTATATCATGAGCCTCTGACTTAATATTTGCAATGCCACTTTCAAGCTGAGTTGATTTACATTATTTTTAGATAAATTGAATTTCAGTAAGACAGATAAGGATATTAGCTCACCATACAGTCTAAACGGAACTTCATCCTTTTTCTCTCCCTTGCTAAATTGATTGATGCCTTTCTGCATCCTCTCCTTTTCCAAATCCTCTCGCCAGTCACCCAAATTGTTAGAAGTTTCTAAGGAAAAACCACAATAATTATTAAAAGTCGGTTACTAATGCAAATAGGATTCAGAATCAGAATTGGAACAAGACTCTAAAGGTTTGGGGAAATAATTCAAACTAATTATGCAATATTTCTTTAATAATTATGCAATATTTCCTTATTTAAAGGCACAGA
This sequence comes from Rhynchospora breviuscula, assembly GCA_027562975.1. Lineage (NCBI taxonomy): Eukaryota > Viridiplantae > Streptophyta > Magnoliopsida > Poales > Cyperaceae > Rhynchospora > Rhynchospora breviuscula. The sequence goes on from CM050401.1 coordinate 39,948,163, forward strand.
TCATTGTTGTCTTCCTGGTTATTCTTGCTAAAGTTAGGTTTTTGTGTCATCAATTAGAGCTTAATTGTACTTACTGAAATGGGAGCCGAAAAAGAATTTTGGTATTTTTAGAAAGCATTTACAAAGTTCATATTCCAGTACAATCAGATGTGATGTTGAAATTTACTTAAGAGGACTCAGTAGTTCTGGGTTTTGAATTAAAATAAAATGTGCATGTTGCACTGAGTTGAAAGCCAGCAGGATCAGATGGAAATAAGATTGCACAGAATACATATGAATTCTGATTCTTATTAAATAGTCAATCCGACTGTAATCCCCTTGACAACCAAAAGCTTGAAGTATGCTATTTTCATTTTTAATTCAGATTATACTGAGTCTCAAATATACTCATGGTAAGATGATAAAGCAACATACCAGGTGGTTGGACTTGAATGACATCTCTTTGAGGTGTCTCTTCTTTATATTCTGATACATTTATTTTTTCTATCTCTTGCTCTCTTTCTTTCCCTGACAAAACCCCCCAGAGAAATAAATAAATTAAGAAAGAAAAAAATATATAAAAAATCACTGAACTGTAATTATGATCAGTGCCTGAAATCTCAATGAGCTCTTCGTATTGGAAACTCAAAGTACATGCGCTGAATGGGTTATCATGCAAATTGGTTCAGAAAGAGAAATATGGATTAAAGATCAGTGATATATACAATTTTCTATTCTAAGTCCAAATCAGATTAATGCTGACTGCAATCCCAAGAACTCAAAACCTCAAATTATGTCGTTTCTCATAATAAATACACAAATCATAATCAAATAGAAGCTCTTTCCAATCCCAATTCTATAGACAGAAAACCAATTCTGATTACCAATCCAATTCCAATCTGATTCTAGTATTGAGTAATGAGTACCAAAAATGCTAACAATAATGCAATAAACCAACATACCTATTGGTTGAACTTCAATAACATCTTTTTTCTGTGTTTCTTCTCGCTGTTTTATCACATCCCTTTGGTTCTTCAGTTCTATCTCTTGCTTTCTTTCATTCCCTGACAAGGGGTCCCATAACACTTAAAAGAAACGATCAAACGAAGCACTAAGAACTGGAAATATTAGTAGATTATAAATATGTTTACCTGATTTTTCACCTACTGGAGGGGTCTGATAAAGGTTATCATTCTTGCCTTGCTCAGATTTGTCTTGTCCGATGACAACTTGCTCTGTTCCCTCAATGGTACTTACTGTCTCTAACGGTTCTTTCTCTGGTATATTATGTTTTTCTTTCAAGCTATCATCTACAGATTCAAAAGCCAAAGTAAATAAAAATTTTCCTTATATCAAATAGAAAATACAATTTCCAAAATGTAAAGAGAAATTCCTACCTTTCCCTGAAGGAAATTGAATGACCTGAACAGCATCGCTCTTTGTAGCTACTATAAAGTGCCAAAAAAAGAAAAGAAGAAGTTCAGAATTCATACTTAAAACCATGTTAGCACTCAAAATTCTAACAAAAAATGGTGAAGAAATAGTACCTTTAGATGTATAACTCGAAAATTGATTAGACACAGTAAAATAGGTCAACGAAATAAAGAAAACCCCCAAAATCAATCCACAACCAAGATAATTTCTAGAAGAGGTCCGGGCATTATTCCTCAACCCCTTCATCTCTCCAAGACCCAAAATTTGATCGCCCCAATTCTCTCAATTAGATATCAAAAGAGCCCAGAAGGACCATCAGAAGACGACTTTTTTTGAAAATCAAGCATGCACAAGGCTATGAGTGGTGCTTTGGTAGGAGAATGATAAACCCATGTTTTGTGCGCTTCACGTTTGAGGTTTCCTCCACTTCTCTCTTTGGTGGGTGGGTTCTACTACTCATTGCATGCCCAAATTTTTGTTTAGTTTTTTTAGGGGTCTAATGAAGATACTTTTTCTTATTTAATTTTGAATTAAGGGATTTTAAAAAGTCGAGGGAAATTAACGAACAGAATGTAGGAGTTGGGAGACCAGTTCTTCATCCAAAAAAGAAAGAGGACCGTTTCTTTTCCTCATTGGTATACTTATCATCATCCTCTGTAAGTTTCAACTTAATGCAAAAGCATGCAATTTTCAAATTGGCTAACTCACATATCATCTGAAATTTACAAATCAATCCAAGAAAAAAAAAACATTCAAATTAAATCTGTACAATTAAAGCACGTTTGGTGATGAACTTTATTGATCTATTTAAATTTTGGATTGAGTTTGGGACGTATGGTGGTAGTAATCTTTCTATTATATTGCGTTTGGTTATGAATATATTTTTGAACTTGTAGTGCATTCTACGAAAACATGTTCGTAGACCTATTGTTTTGGTCCCTCAATATATTGATCAAATTTATTTAAATTTACATTCAAATTGAGTCACTATGTCTGTATTACATTCATATTCTAAAAAGATTTTTTTATTTCTTTTATTTTATAACCTCACGTTTAATCATAAAAATACATGTGAAGCAATTAACCACAACCAGTTTGCAAAAAAATATTCAATAGCTAAAATTTAATAAATCAAAATTAAATGATCAAATAGAGAGTGTAGGTACCAGTGGTATGCTTCACATATCAGTAGGTTGTTGGTTAGCTTTTTGTTTAGATGCCATTTGGTATATATGCCTAACATATCAGATGGTCTTTTATCTTTCTCCGTCTTTTGTTGTTTTGTAAGACTTGCTGGCTTTTAATATAGCCTGGTGTCTCTTCTTGAGACACTTTTATTGCAACAAAAAAAATGAACACATTGGATTTTTAATCAAATATTATTTGTAAACAATTATCGAGTTAGTTAGTTTATTAATCGCCTATCATAATTATTAGGTGTATACATTGATATTATAAAAAGTTATAGTTTAAATCTTCTTATTAATTATCTAAACGATAATATTTCTTGTTAGGAGTGATGCAGATCCAGTGTCACTAAGTTTCTGCAGCGACTCTCAACAACAACCACATTGAGAACTCTGCAGCATAGGAACTGGAGACACCTCATTGTGTTAAAAAATGAAGATATTTTTCTTGTCATAAATTTTGAATTTTGGAGTTTACTAATGCCGAGGGAAATATGAAAAAATATGCAGTAGTTGGGAATTCGAAGCAGACCGGTTCCTTCGATCGTTGAGGATATTTGTACAGTTATTATCCTCTGTAATTTACAATATAATACAAAATTCAAATTGGTCAATTCACTTATCCTCTGAAATTTTCAAATGGATTGCAACAACCTGCAATTTTAAATTAGGTCAATTAGAGAGCACGTAGGCCGTGCGTGATCTCGTCTAATTTGGGCTTTGTATTTGGACAAAACTAGTACTAGTATTCCCCCCCCCCCCCCTTTTTTTAGTGTATATCTTTGAATGCGAATGTTTTTTTGTTATTGAATTTCACTTTTTTATTTCAGGTTTAAATGAAGCATATACGAGTATTGTTTTTTTTTTAAAAAAAAAACTCCATATGTCCTCTGTCAAAACATTTTTTTTTTTTGGGAAAAAATCGTATTATTTCACGTCAGGTCACTCAATTTATCCTATATATAGTTTTAATCCCTCAATATATATTCATCATAGTTTCTATTCAAATTGATTTAGTTTGCGTGTATTACATTCTGGTTATATCATTATACAAAAAAAAAAAAAAAAATCAAATATCATTTGTTAAAATTTATAATTCCATGTTCATTCATAAGCTCCACATGTGAAGCAATTAATATCACATTTTTTATTAAACAATATACTATTAATTTGCGAAAACTTTTATCTAAAAATTCATATGATGGCCTCGTTTTAATAATTGGTTAATTACTCTGTAAATCATAATTACTTTGCATATGTACTGCCTGAAATTATATCATTAATTAATGATTGACTAGAAACTCTTGTTATCAGTGGACTTCCTAATAAAAGTTCGAGCTGCAGTGACTCGCGATACCAATCTCGCTAGGAACTCTGCAACAAAGGAACTGGAGACACCTCAATGAGGCGACTTTGAGTTTGAAGTGGTTACTGGTTAGGCGGCATGTGCGCAGTATTCAGTCGGCTATTGTATTTGTATATTGCCTTAACTAACACTAAGAGTAAAGTAACAAGTAACAACTAAGCCCAAAAGAACTTTGAACCACAGAAATTTTAAGAAGAATGTATTCATTGTTGTTTGCATATCAATTTGGTATTGTGGTAAATCCCAAAATACTCATAATTATTGACATTCTGATATGCAAACAAATGAAATTATTCATACCAATATCTGTTAACCAATAACAAAAATTTGTATAATATGGGATCTCTTTTGATGGATTCACGATTAATACTGAACTTGCAAATTTGCAATTCGCTACTGACTATAAATATTCACAATCAAGAAAGAATCATATTCATAGGTGACATGACCTCGGAGTCTCAGACTGAGGTTCCCATTCAAAGCTTATTTTTTATAGGTCATGTACCCATAAATAACACAATCATATGATAATTTATATCACCTAAAAATTAATTCTTACGAAATACATTTTGTACGAAGCACTTAGGAATTTAATCTAGCATATCTTTCTGCTGGACCCAGCCCACGGGTTTCTATCACCTTTTTTGGGGGGAGAAAAAAGAACTTTCTAGGCCCACCTTCTATAATGTCAAGCAAGTAATTTTCCCATCAATGCTAGAGGCAAAAAAATATAGTGCCAACTAGTGGTGGGCAACCTATTCTTTCATTTTAAGCCTAACTATGAGGAATAAATAGAACTATAAAAGTATAAATACTAAGAAAAATTTATGTCTAATAATAAATTGAGTGAAAATAAAGCATTATAAAACAAGCATGGTTAGCCACATATGTAATATTCACCCACAAAAATACTGAGCATAGCACCTAATTCAAGTAATCATAAGACATGATGATATGAGGACCATCTACTAGGTAATACACCAACCTCAGTGATGACTGCTACAATTTAATATATATGCTCTATATCATAGGAAAAATAGGACCTGCTAATCCACGAAAAGAATTAACTTTGTAAACCTGAAGAAAATTAGAGCTGAACACTATACACAGAATACCCGAGAGATAAAAGGAACATAAAGTATTGATACAGAGTTTTAATTGCAAGTAAAAAAACATAATTATGGTAAATGGATGAACTTACTCTGAGCAAGAGGTGCATAGAAGACAGTTAAATCCATAGTGTAAGAGATGAAGGCACCACAGGCGGATATCAGAAAATCTGAAAATACAGATAAACCTAAATTAACGAAATCCACAGACAAAATCAAGCAGGAAAAGAAAATTGGTCTTCCTTTTGCTTCAATAATTTAAGAATTATAATTGTAAGAAGAAAATAACTAATTTCTTCAGACGGACAAAATCCAGGAAGATTTAGGCTCTGATCGGAAAGTATTTTTTCCGTGAGAAACGGAAATGGATTTGTCGTTTTATCAAAATCCCCTGATCGGAAAGTGTTGGTTCGTGAGAAATGATTTCAATTACTGCGATTTGGTGGGAAAATTTTCCGCTGAAAAATTCTCGCAAAAAACCATGAAATTTGGTGTGATTTCAATCGCGCGGAGCGGCCCACTATTTCATTGGACCAAAATGCCCCTCCGATTTTGATAAAATTTCTAGATCTGATCCCTCTTCTCTCTTTCTCACAATCACTCTCTCTACTTCCTGGCCATGGCGATAGAGAGTGATTCGGCGATCTACTAGAGAGAGCGACCCAGCTATCTACTCGTGTACTATCTCTCTTTTCCTCTTTCCTTTTTCTTCCTCTCGTATTTCCTTCTCTTACGCTGGTTAAGCATGTTTGTGTAGAGAGGTGATAAAATAAATTTAGTATTCAAGTTTCACCGTCTTTTCTTTTTACCCAAAAAAACCTTGATTAAAAACCAAAATGCCACAAAAAGAAAGCGAGTCTTATAATAGACTTTGGATAATGTTTGAAGGAGATTTTTAGTTGTAAATTTGACCTCTTTTCTTTTTTTTTTGTGCTTTTTTATATCTATTTTTGTGCATCCAATTTAAAGGATTTAGTATTTTGTTTCTGACATTGAAAATTAAGTAACAGTAACTATATAAGTTGGACATGCTCATATGCATCATTCCTTACTAAATATATTTTGGATTGAGAAAACCAGTATGTATTTGTAATTTTGGATTAAGGGTGTCTTATTTTCAGCATACTGATTAAATAAATTTTAAGTCAATAAATTAAATATCTTGTACCAGACAAAATACACATCGGTATTACTGTGGTTATTTGCCTGAACTTGATTAAAGTACAAAGTCTATTTGCCTGAAGTTGATATCAGACTTGTGATATGATATAAATTTTACTGTGGTTATTTATTGATCATCTAACAAACATTGTAACGCTAGTTGAATTACTGAACCTTATACTTGGGTCAAATAACTATGACCATTTGGTTAAAAATGGGTATACTTTATAATTAATTCATTGTATGTATACAGGCCTTGTCGAATCAGCATTCAAATGGGCTTGATAATTTATTTAATCGGAACTTGCTAAATGATTTGTTATTGTCTTGTCTTGTCTAAGAAGGTCTTGTGTTTTGCTTTAATTAAGTTGGTTCAGTCGGTTCCTGATTATGAATTGTGTGAAGAGAAGTTCTGCATATGTTTAGCAAATTGATCTTTTTTATATTATATATATGTTGTTGCAAGAAAGTGATTATTTGTTGTCTTTATCATATGAGGTTGTTAAAGGGTAGTACTTTTATGAAGGTATATATTATTGGTAGCGGAGATTTGTCAGTAAATTTTAGTAATTACTATGTAGTGGGATAAGTGGTTATGGATTATCTGGTTTTGAAATATCTCATGTACGCTATTAAGGAAGGTACAAACTCATTTTTTTTTTTTTTGAATTCTCATGCACGTTGCTCTTAAATGCAAACTTACATTTGGCCATTAATTCTCAACATATTGCTATTTCATTTTTTTTTTTTTTGTTTTCTCAGCTGAAAGACTCTTGTAGTTGGGTGCTGCTATCAAAATCATAAGCATTCTAGGATTCATTTGCTGCTGATAGGTATATTTTCTGAATATAATAATCTGTACATAAGCAGTTAGCATCATATTTGAGTTCTTATAAATAAAAACATGTAAGTAGTCAGCACATTAGATTGCTATGTGTGTGATATGTTTTGGTTTGTTTTGCTCTTAGGAAAGGATGAATCAAAATCATTTTCGGGCTTATAGAAATATGCTAATTGCTGCTATGACGGCATATGTGTTGTTCTCCGACAGCTTCTCATGGCCGCTTACCACCAACACGTAGTTGCCGGTACACACCATCTCATCCCTCAATACCTCCCCAACTTGCATCCTCTCACTCCGCACCAGCACCTCATCATAGTACTTTGTTATCTACACATTAGCCTTGGCCAGCACCATCTCGATCAGGTCCAGTGTCGGCTGGAAGAACGACCACTCTCTGTACATGGCGCACAAGTCGTCTTCGTACCCCTACAGGCAATACAAAGCACGTCTGGGTCCACGAAAGACCCATGGGATGGCACACAAGTTGCCAATGCCAGGGGTCTGCTTATGTTTTGCAGGGTGGCTTCTGATGTTGAGAAAGGGCAGCTCTGATTGGGGAGTCGCTTCATGGAAGTAGGAGATGAAGTCAGGGTCTTGGTACATTGTCTCACGGTAATGCCACAGCTGGCTGTTGAAAACTCCTCCATAGGAGTAAAGTTTTGCTTTTGTAATAATTTGTTGAAGGATAATAATTCGTGATTACAGTTGGTTGGCTTGGATATTTTATTTTATAGTGAGCTTAGTTCTTAGAATTGAGGCTTCGGTAACACAATTTGGATCCCTTTGACATTTGATTTAAACTTTGCTATTTCCTGTTACATGTTTACATTATTTATCTCATGAGAATTTCTTCATTTCTTACTGGAACCTTTTATTTAACTTTAATTGTGCATTTTGTTTGAGAAACAAATATTGTTTAATTTCTGTTTAAATAAACTTGTATCTGACTTGAAGTATGCAAAGTTCTGACATCTGGCTGCTTCAATTTATAGCTTTATTGTAGTAAATTAATAATTCATTTCATGGCTATTTTGTTATGCACATTTTTATGGTTATGATGCTTGTATAGAAGTGCAGAGAAAATTTTTATCTGGACCAATATGATGCTTATATTATATGATGATGTCATATACTATATCTTGTACAATTACTGGAAAGGAAATGTAGAGATGGCTATTTCTGGGACTGTTTTATCCTGTACATTGTAATGGACATGACGTCTACTCTGTGTTTATTTGATGTATATCATGCAAGAATACATCCCTGTGTGCTTATTCTAGTTGATTGATGGGAGTATATGACAGCTTTGGCCTTCTCTTTCTAGTTTTGACAAACTAAGAAAAATCTACTGGTAAAAGGCTCAGTATACGCTACAATTTTCTTAATACGCTCCTTCATGACTAGATGAAGCTGCGCCCACTTCATCAGTACCAAACAAGATGAAGCCTTTCTGTAATCAATTAACACCACAAAGCCCATTCTCATTCCTCTGAGATACAATTATGACCCCTTAATTTCTGGTACAAGCTGTGCCCACTTCATAGGTACCAAACGAGACAAGCGAGACCTGCAACTCGTGAGTGATGTAAGAAATTATGTGTGCAGTTGATGAGCATTGTGGGCCTACTATTACCACTGTCTCAACCTTCATCAATTTCAATGTTATACATGACACAAAATGAAATTAAACAAATAAACTATAAGTACAGAGAAGTAATTGGTTTTCACTTATTAGAATAACAACAACATTCTATGAAGGCTGAAGCTAAGGCAAATTCTATCTTTCATAAAATAAATTAACATCTGTAACACAATTTTTATTAAAGGAGTTGGGAAGACACTAGTGTTCTAGTAAAAGGTCCCAGTACCAGTATTATGCCAGATATCACATGAACCAGGACAGTATCATTAAAAGCACACGTAAAAGTACATCTAATGATGCCAAGAAATCCACTACAACTGAGTATAATTTCATTTCGGACATCTTACATGTCGTAATTACTGTACCGATTTCCAATGATGTCTTCAACAGCAATGTACCTATTCCAAAACCAATGGTTACTCTAAACGAGCATCATCTCCTCAATCGGCACATTCTTTGTGTCCGGCACAAAAAGTAAAATAAAAAGAGTGATAATGATCACCCAACCAGCAAAATAGTAGAAGAGGCCGAATTTCATGTGGCAGAGCATTGACTGGAAATAACAGTATGGCCTTGCATAATTTTTTATATCCATTGAAAATCATGTTGTACGCAGAGACCCCTGGATTTGCTCTTGGGATTTGGAGTTTAAAAATATTTAAAATATTACATGAGACAATTCAATCAAGCTTCTTAATTCACAAAGAAATTAACACAAGCATATTCAAATTACAACAACCATAATTACTATCCAAAATCTATAACTTTTTAGTAATATGGAACCAACAAACCATATTGCTAACAAAATCATATTTCAGACAAAAATGTTTGAAGGTGATAGAAAGTCATATGCAATTTGTCTAAAGAACTACAAAAGCAGCAAAGCGTATGAAGAAAGTGGTGTTTAATTTACGCATTCAAGTGCTTAATTTACTGCATTGAACAACAAATGTGAGCTAACGATAATTAAAATGATAGAAAGTGATACATAATGACAACTGGCACGTGAAGCTAACTATTTCATGATACCAATTATTTCCATGGTATGCAACGTAAAGAACTCACAAATACCATCTCTTGGTACCAATTATTTCATCACCATTCTCACAAACAACTGCCTAATATTTGTTTCGTTGGAATTTTACTATGACAATCTATTTTCGTTGCATTATGTTTGTGCTTGTTTGGGCTGTAATTTGGATATATGGAACATGTATAAGAGTGATATATGCTGGTATGAATCCCTGGGTTGTAGTTCAGGTATTAAACGATCCCTGTTTGCTACTGGTACAACATGTGTCTTCTATACTTCATCGGTACCAATTCCTGGCATAACTGTACCAACTAGTGCACTAATTCAAACACTGGAGCACAACTGTTCTAGTAAATATCGCAAGTTCTAAAGAGGCAATACGAGGGTATAATAGTCAATTTGAAAGCATGAAATCAAATCCACCCTAATTTCCTGTGGTTTCCGATCATTAAAATTCAATTCCCGTGAATTCTCTTCTCATTGATTCTGATCACAGATTTTCAATTGAAATCATTTCTAATCAAATCATTTCCATTGAATTGAAATCATTTCTCACTATAGGTCTGTTCCGATCAGAGCCTTATGGGATCGACCATCAACACATGTATACATGATTTTGTCTCTGATGGAAGACCTATGAAATTAATTACCAAATTTTTTATATCAGGAAGATTTATGTGATTATTTTTTTATACTTGATTTAATGATTTCCATTCAAGTCAGTACATACCTTGAAAAAAAAAAAAAAAAAGCACACCCAGATGTTGGAGTGGTCAACCTGGAAGAAAACGAAGCAAAAAGAAAAAAACAATCAGCATAAGATGAAACTGAAAGTGGAAATCCCATGCGAATTAGAAAGGAAAGGGAACAAACTGAAATATCAAGCAGATCTATAACCACCCTTGCAAGCTACATTCTTTGCTACAACAGTTCTCACAGGCTGCAAGAGGAATAGGTAAGAAAGAAAAAGAAATCAGAAGCATAGAAATGTCCAAGAAATCAGAAATTAGGCATAAATGAATAACCTAGGAGAGGAGAGCAATAAGTGGCGCAAGCAGAGAAGAAAATCAACTAAAGAAGATATAGACTTCTACAGGCCCCACAGGAATCGAAGTGCCACCTCCTTACAGTAAATTGGGTGCACCCATACCAGAGGAATCAATGCACAAATGCAGATTAGATGGACGATGAGGATCCGATTAACTGTGCATCAATAGTGTTCGGATACGGATCTAATTACTCCGGAATAATTAATATATGTTTGGAATGCATCCTCAGCAGTAAAAAAAAAGACCGCTCAAGCAGTCCTTTTTTTTTTAATATTTAAAAATTTTAAAATTCAAATGGAGAATTCAAACAATTGATCTTGTTAAATTTGACCGGCGATGCGTTTTCATATAAGTTTTATAAAATTTGAAGTTGATTTGATACTAGATCAAGTGGTCAACAAATGAACGAATCTGGTTAGATTAATTCTAATACGTTCATAATTTGGCCACTTAATCAAATATCAAATCGACTTCAAATTTTATAAAACTTATATGAAAACGCATCGCCGATAAAATTTAATAAGATTAACGATTTGGATTCTCGATTTGAATATTTAAATTTTTAAATATTAAAAAAAAAAAAGGACCGCTTGGAGCAGTCTTTTTTGACTGCCGAGGATGTGCGTTGGTTTGGATTCGGATACCCTGTAGAGAGGGATAACAAATTAATACAACATCAACTAAAAAGCCTAAAATCATGGCTGCTCTCACTCTCTTTATCTTCTCCCTCCTTGTATCAACAACCATCGCCATTGAAGACCTTAAAAATACTCAATTCACCGACAAAGAAGAGAGGCCAGTATGCCAAGCCCTTCCTCTGCAGCTAAATGCCGATCGGAAGCAATTCTACTTCCATGTGTATTTCCACGAGATCTTTACGGGTCCCAACAGAACAACAACAACAGCAGCAAACCCAAATTCTGATTTCCCGAATTTTGGCCAAATTTTAATCTCGGATGTGCCCTTGTGGGGTCACCTGAACGGGACGAATCTCATTGCACGTTTTCAAAGTGTTGCTACTCAATCAGATCAGAAAACATTTGGCTGGCACTTGTCTTTCCACATAGAGTTTGAGCTGCCGGCGTAAGCACTTGTCATTTATTCTTTTTAATGGTTGGTTTATTTTCAGGATTTGAACTGTTTATATATTATGTATAGGTTGAAGGGGTCGACACTTGTGGGGATGGGGCGAGCGCTACAACTGACTACTCCAAGGGAGTTTGCCATCGTTGGTGGCACCGGGGTGTTCTCGCTGGCAACAGGCCAAATGTATGGAAGAAGGTTGAGCTCCCCAGATGAGAACGAGCTTCGGGTTGAGTATAAAATCGTCGGATACTACACCCCTATGAAGAAGCCAGATTGGTAATTTTCATCTACACCGCATGCACTTGTCCTTTAATTTATACTTGATTAAAAGGATTTTCATTTTGTTTTGCTTTAATGCTTGGTTGGTTTGCTGTATTTCAACTTTGGTCATGTGATTAATTAGCGCATGATGATGGTTCTGCTTAGCACGGAATTAATAAAGTAATCTTTTTCTTTGTTTCTTTTAATTTTGCTTGAGTACCAATAAATAAATAAAACAACCATTATCTCAGCGATGTGCTAGAAAATAATGGGGAGGATATTGCTCTTTTTTATTTTCTATGGCGATGAGTCGTGCGGCCACGGAACAGCTTGTCAAATTAAGTTATTTAATTACATATTTCGTTGCATAATCAACCACAACTTACTACCGTAAGTGTTCAAAATTAACTTAAAACAGATATTTCTATCTTATGAAGCGAGACTGACTGACTCTTTAGTATAATATATAAACTAGCATTTTTTTTGGTTGCGCTTCGCCGCAACAATTATTTAGATAATTACTATTTTCTAGATAAATAATTAGTATGGTAATTTATATTGTTTATTGAGTTTATATACTTTGTTTATATTTTTTTTTGTACCATAAACAATGACAAAATTATAATCATATATGTAAATTAACGATTTTCTCTAATATTTTGAGAAAATATATGCATGCTTGTGATTTTATTTTTTGGTTCTCTCAAACTGCACAAAGGGTTTATATAATTTGGATTGTGAGAACAAAAGTTATCTCCGTTGTTTGTTCTATCCTGTAAACAAACAGATGACAAAAGAAGTAAAAAGAAGGCAAAAAAGAAGAGTAGCAGCACTGGCTGTGCCAGCACACCCCATCCAAAAAAACCAAAAGACGTGGGGCCCACACCGATCGCACAATGTGCAATGAGCAACATTTATTCTTCAAAAATCAAAATCCCAATGCAGAGTCTAGGGGTGTGTTTGGAAGTGGAGTGAATAAGAATGAATAAAATTTTGAATAAGCTTTCTTTCTCCTCTCTCATCTCTCCTCTTATTCCGAATAAGGATCTAATTTCACTATATAGATGGTATTAGAATAATGAGATGAATAAGTCCTTATTCGAAATAAGACTTATTCAAAACACGTTTGGTTTCATTCCAAATAAGCCTTATTCCGAATTAGACTTATTCAACATTTGCCAAACACACCCTAGAACATGGACCAAACCTAATCTATATTTGTTTCATTGATGCTCACATTAAATATGTACACCATGATTAGGCCAAATCACAAAAGGACATGCCCATGTGCCTCGCATATATATATATATATATAGAGAGAGAGAGAATAACTAATATGCACTGCGATGCATATCTAGTTTTATGCACTGGAACCATGACCGTTCGATGCGCATTAATATTCGTACAAATCTGTGTCGCTGGATGGACATGTTATGTTATTCCTTCGCTGTATTATTATGTTAATATGTTCCGCCTCTCTTAACCCATATCCCAGGAAGAGAAAACAATATATCATCCCCTCGTCTGCTTCTCTTTTCCCTCTCCTCTCAGGAAAGAAATTCGAAGAGAAAAATCATAGAGAGAAATCGATCCTCGCCTCTCTTCTCCACCTCTCCTGTACATCAACGTAGATCCATACTCTCCTTCGAATCTCTTCAGCAAACCCTAAATTGAGGCTCGATCGTTCCTCTCCATCGCTCACCTTCGACAAACCCTAGAATGACAGCGAGCAAGGATGACAACGGATTTTGAGTAGACCAAGGATTAGAAACCTGTGTGAGCTATCTCTAGCTCGAGCAACAGTCTCTCGAATAGAAGGTAACCAGAGCTCTCTTCTCTTATGTAGGCTCTTTTTTTTCTTCTTTTACCAGAAAATTCGAAGATAACCAGAGCTCTATTTTTAACTATTTTGGGAGATGACAGGGATCCTAATTTGGTCTATTTTAAATTGATTTGGGTTTTTTTGAACTGATTTGGGTTTGTATGAACTGATTTTGGTCTGATTTTGAACTGATTTTGGGATAAGAGAAATTCTATTTTGATCTAATTTGACCAAATTTTGTTGAACTAGACCTATTGGTGTAATTTATGCATAATGCATGTATTTTGACCTGGGACAATGCTTTTTATTTTGACCTAATTTGACCTAGCAGTAATGTTTTGAATAATGCAAGTGTATAATTGTGAAGATACTTTAATAATCTAGTAATTAGAAGAAAGAGTAGAAGATGTAAATTGAGAGAGAGATGAATGAATGAGAATGTTGTATTGAGTTGTGTTTTACAGACCAGGAATACTGGTATTTATAACCTTCTAAATAGGACTTACCAAAATACTATAGCGCACCTAATCTTGTACACAAATCTTATTATGAACTGATTAGAATTGATTTTTTTTTACTCAATTTCTCTCCAGGTTGCCTTCAATTAATCCAAATTGAAGGTTCAAATGTGAGTAATGGTTTTCCACATTGTCATTGCAACGAGTTGGCTGTTTTGAAAACCTCGTGGACAGTCTTTAATCCTGGCCTGAGGTTTATTTTTGTAGATGCAGATTGTATATAGTATGGATTAAGAGTTAGTAAAGTAGTTGAACTAATTTGTTAAGTTAAGTGATCTCAAAGAGACAAATCAGGTTTAGTGTTGTCTTGTGAAGTAACTGAACTAATTTGTAGTGTTGTTTAGTAATGGATGAATTGAGACGTGTGCTTATATGTATGCTTGTTTTCTTGTTTGATTATTGTAATCTCTGAATGTATATGTATGCTTGTTTAACGCATATGGAGCCTATGCTATTTACATGCACCCATTTATTTGCAAAAACTAATACATATCAAAGACAAATATAGTATATCAAAGACATACACGTTTGAAAATGAGAATAATAATTCAGTTTGATCATTAAGCAATATGGTTGCCTAGTTCCGTGCCATGCAACATGATTTAAGCAATATGGTTACAACATGGCTTGTTACAAACGTGATTTAAACATGATTTAAGCAATATGTTGTTACATGTACACTGCTGCTGCTTGTTTACAAACGGAAAAATAATGCCCTGTACAGACCTGAATAGCATATAAAAAATAAAGCAACATATCAAACTGAAATACAGATAAAGCAAGACATAAATCATTCATAGTCATAGCAAGAAGTTCAATTACCATTTTTCTTAGTCATGTTAACTGACATACATATCTTAGACATTTTCTAATCACAAAATATAATTCTTAGTCATTTTCTAATCACAAAATGCAATAGTTAGTCATATGCTAATCACAAAAAGTAATACTTAATCAATTCTACTAATCACAAATTATCTCATTCATAGTCTTCTTCATCGTCCTCTTCTTCATAGTCCTGGCCTTCATCGTGCTCTTCTCCATCAACAGGCCCTACATTCTGATTGCTCAAACTCCGAATCAATATAAGGGTCAATAGAAACCGTATGCCTCATCAGGTGATTTGAACTCTTTGCCAACATGAATCTCAATACTTTCTACTTTCCTACTCTCTTCTTCAATCACCTTCTCCAAATCAATATAAGGATTGTTGATCTGCCACAATTCAAGACATAAAAAATATAGTTACCAATTGTTCAATTGTTTACTTCAATAGAACTATGTTTCATAAAAAAGTGAGACAATTACCTGCACCCGCGCAAATCTAGTGTCATTATTATTAGATCTTGCAACATATTATCAGGTTACTAATTGTTCAATCGTTAAATAGTTCTTTCATGTACTGGTAATTAAAAGATAGTAGTTATAATCACTCAATCACTCATTGTGTAACCTATACAAATATAAATTATGACCTTTCTTCATCTACAGATGACTAGTACATAACAAGAACAACAAAATTAAAATAAGCCCAAAGTGCTTCGGCCTCAGAAAGGCTCTTTTTTTTTTTAAACAAAATTGGGGCTCAAAGGCTTCATCTTTCAATAAATAAAAAGTTTTTTTAGCGAGAAGCTAAAGTTACAATGACGGTAAAATCAAAATTACAAAACAAAGCAAAAATTGCTGAAAATCAGTATCATAGAACATTCTGGTAGACTAATAGTGAGAGAACGGAACTCAGAAAGGTTCTTAGATGTAGTTCGCTACTTTGATTTCTTTCTCCTTTATTCAATTTACTAAACACTTCCAAAAGTAAACTAGGTAAGAGAGAGAAGGACGAACCTGTACTAGGGATTACTCCAAGAGAGATGTTGTAGGTACTCGCTATCGTCAGAAGGGAAGAGGCGAGTGTGAAGAAGGGAGATTGAGGCGGAGAAGATAGGCGTGAGGACGACGGCTTGGTTTAGTAGAGAGGACTCTACGACACTGGAGGCGGAGAAGACATTTTTGAAATTTTTATTTGGTCGGAGACAAGAGGTAGGCGGAGAGTCTAGGTTTAAGAAAGAGGCGTAGCAAGGTTTCGGATAAGAGAAACAGGCGGAGAGTATTGAAGGAACAATATATCATTTACATCCAGCGACACAGATCTGCACGATTCTTGATGCGGATTGAACGATCAAGATTCCGGTGCACAAAACCCCTTATGCATCACAGTGCATATTAGTTATTATATATATATATATATATATATATATATATATATATATATATATATATTAAGAAAGACTTGATACTTGATAGGGCTATCAAGTTAAAATAAAACAAGCAACAGAAAATAAAAAGCCGAAGGCAACGCTAAATATGTTTGAAGACCAAAGTATTCTGTATCCTTCCTTTGTGAAAAGAATATAACCTTTATATTTCAAGACCAAAGTATGGTGGATCCCACAATACATAAAGTGCATAGTTGAAGCACCAATAAAAACTATACACCAAGTCCATACAAAAGAAGGTGACTCAACATGAAGGAATTTTTTTTATTCCAGACTCCATATTTCTGGGTAGGGCTGTATATGAGCTGAGTTTGAGTTGTAGCTCGGCTATAACTCGAGTTGAGTTGAGCCGAGTTAGAAATACTTTCGAGCTTTTTAACCTGGCTCAAACTCGGCTCGTCCTCAACTCGAGCTAGCTCGTGGGCTCACGAGCTAGCTTGAAATAAACGTATATCCTACAAATTTTTATTTATTTACTTCATATGTTATTCTAGTATTAAAATTTATTGACATATAATTGTAAACAATAAAATTATTGTCTTTTATATTCTTTCTATTTATTTGAAATAAAATATGTCTTGAAACTCAATCTATCATATGTAATATTATTTAAAATAAAAATATATAAATAGAAAATTATTATAATTAATTTATAAATTTTTAATACTCATAAATTATGTTGATAATACACATGTAAAATATAAATTTATTATTTGACGAGTCGGCTCACGAGTTGCGAGCTGAGTTGACCTCAACTCAAACTCGACTCGTCAACTAAACGAGTTAGTTCAGCTCGAGTTATGTCAACTCGAGTTCCGTTGGCTCGAGTTACAACTGAGCTTTTCTGAGTCGAGTTCGAGTTAGCTCACGAGTTGCAAGTTTTTTGCTCACCCCTATTTTTGGGTGACGTAATATGCAATATTTTTTTTATTGCAGACCCACCATTGATCATAGATCCAACGGCTGGAATTAATTCCTGTGCAAAAAAACAGATTGCACTATTCACATCACGTCATCACACACCCAAAATTACTAGGTCTTAATATAAGATGTAGGAAATTTTATTTTGCATTTTAATATGTGCTAGCCGACAAGAACATAAAGATGCGTACAATGCTTACATTTTGTCTCTCTCGTCATATAAAAAAACGGTTTAATAATCTTAAAATGCAACATACTTTGTTAAAGTAAAAATGGAGACTTATGGAAAAAATATATATAATATGGTGTTGTTCCTAAAGGCGGCGCGGCTTAATCAAGATTTAGCAGAAGCAATTAAGATTTTAGACCGGTTTGGTATGAACTATCATATCACAATTCAATTGGTACCCAACAATTAACAATAAAACACAAGCAATTCAAGTATAGCAAGAAAATAAAGAGAAAGAGAGAAAGAAATTGAACACACGATGTGATTACGGAGTTCCAATCCGCTAGGAAAATACTAGCCTTAGTCATACGTTTTCGGGAGTTTCGCTACCACGAAAGGGCGCGTTCCGTTCAATTCCAACAAGAACGTAATTACAACTTCGAACCGAATCACCTCGTCACAAGGACACTAGAGGTGGATCGGCCTAACTCGAATAACAAATGGCACCACGGCCTCAAGTGAGAAGAACTCTCAATCTATTCCAACCTACACCTAACGACAATATCGGAGTGGTGGTGTTTGAGGCTACTTTATCTCTCAAAATGATCTATCTATGAAAAACTCAAGTGGGGAGTAACCTTAGTGTTCAAAGGCTCAAATCTGGACTGGTTTTGGCTAAGCAAAAGTCTGTAAAGTGATATAACAAGGGGTGGCTTAAATAGACCATGAAACAACCCCTTTTACCGGCAAAAATAAGTCTGGGCGCTATCTGACGCTATTGGACATCATACGACACTGAAATATGACTGTTGGAATTGTCTTGTAGCAAAACTAGCCATTGGGGCGTTACCTGACGCTCTAGGGCGTTACACAACGCTGTTGCCAGTTTCAGCATACAGTGTTTAGTATTGTAACTCAAACTTTCTGCTCCGAACTCCGATTGAGGTGATTTAAAAACCATTGGAAATAAGACAAAAAGATCTACAACTTTGATGTTTTGAGTTTCTTCAAATTCGGAATAGAAAGTGGTCAAATCAGGCTAAAAAAATTAGTGCAGCAGGAGGACTGTACTGTAACGTTGTGTAACGCATTAGCTGCGTTGTGCAATGCCTCCAGAGCCATTTTGGTAGAAAAATACATCCAATAGGTGACCAACTACTACCTTTAAGTAATGCTAAGTACCATTACTTAATTTAGCACTTGAAACTTGAGTTTTTCTAGCTATCTAGATCATTATAAAAGATATAGAGCTTCAATACCTATTAACCTAGTCTAAACTTGTTACAATCATTAGGAACACATGATCAGCTTTAATATCTATTAACCTAGTCTAAACTTGTTACAATCATTAGGAAACACATGATCTTGATCTTGCTTGACTTAATCTTCAATCCTCATCTTCATTCTAATCTATTTCTTGAGTTCATGTACCGATTTCATACCAAGTCAAGACCTATAATGATAACTCCAAGAAGATTATTAAATGTCAAATGATATTGTTTTGTAATCGACAAACCTAGAGACGTTTAGTACAACATATGGTTATTAGAACATTCACTCTTCTTTCATAAAATGGTGATCAACATGTCTGAACAAGAAAAAAATGCTGACTCAAGTTAAAATTATCAATAAAATTTGTTTTGTGTTTCATGTAAAAATTATATATAATATGGGTATTAGAAGACTCTTCTTTCATAAAATGGTGATCAACATGTCTGAAAAAGAAAAAAATGCCGACTCAAGTTAAAATTGTCAATAAAATTTGTTTTGTGTTTCACCGCCTGATGCTACCCATTGACTAGGATGCAAACTAATTATTTGTAAACATATTTAAATTTCATATCAAAGTTTCAAGTGTACGCTATTATTATCGCAACTCAAAATTAGTAAGTATAAAATTGCAATAAAACGGTGATATGATACATTCATACGGATATCCTAAGTACCATCCTCCTAAGATGACATCCTGCCATCTCACGGGCTCTCTCTCACGCTGAGTCTGGAAGGCCCATCTACATATTTAGTCACGTGCATCTCGCGTGATTGAAATCGTTTCCGTAAAACCTTTCTCTCTCTTTCGACCAAATCTAAAAATCAAATCCTTCTTTCTCTACAAAGCTTCTCTCTAATCTCTATGGAGCTTCTCTCTCTACGAATCAGATCTAAAAATCAAGCCACTCTCTCTACGGAGCTTCTCTCTCTACGGAGCTCTCTACGGAGCTTCTCTCTACCACTACTAGCGCGCTCTCTTCTTCTCTCGATTAGATTTCAAGCATTTATGCGACGTATTTACCATCAATTCTCCATCAGGTTAGTTTATCTCTATCTTGATCAGATCAGATCACAAAATCTTCATCCCTTTCACAATTTTGTATTTCGCTGTTTGATTTCAGGGATGAAGATTTTGTAATCTGACGACGCTAGCCATGGCAAAGATGATAGAGGCAATGGCAATGGAATAGGAGGGAATGGCAATGAGAATGTAAGTTTCATCCTTAATAAAAATATTAATTGTTAGTTATTTTTTTATCTGTTTATAAGGGAATGACAGTGTTATATGTTCTCAATTTTGCTTTTAATAGGTGAGATGCGCATTTTAATATTATTCAAAATCAGAATTAGGTTGGAAAATCATTCGAATTCAATTGTACTTATTACATTAATGTAAATCTAAATTTCACAATTCATCATATCACATTTGTACTAAATTGAGTTTAAATTGAGGTTGAGGCAGTGATTGAACATATAAGAAGGGAGCATTTAATTTTTAAGATATGCTCACTTATTTAGATAGAAGGAAGTATTTAAATGTCCATTATGATTCTATTAAAGCATATCATTTGATACGAGGGAGTATATAATTTGTATACAGGGATTAACTATTAATGTACTAGAAGTTGAATCACATGTTACATTTTGGGTCTAATTAAGGGAGTAAGAATTAGTAAAAGTTTAAATTCATGTCACAGAAAATGTAAGTTTCAACCTTAATTATTAATTTTTTTATTTGTTCGTTAATTAAGACAGTAGCTGTTCTGATTTATCTTTTTGAAAATTCGAACGAAGATCTAAGCGCCATTCTCACCAAGCGCTCTTCAAACCTCCACACTTTCTCTGGTAGGAAGATAATAGAAAATGTACTGTACAAAATTTCATGTGCTATGTATAAGGAGTAACTGGACCTTGAATTTGTGGTTTCTTTTTACATTATTTTAACATTAATTGCTTGCCTCTGGTGCTCTTTGTCTTTATGCTTCAGAAATGAATGAAATCATTTCAAAATAACATTTTGAAGGCCTTGCATTGGTAAATATATCTAAACATGTTCTAATCAGTTAGCATTTGATTTTGTTAGTGCTTATGGTTTACAAAGAGATTGGAACATAGTTCTGATGCTTTTTAAGTTTCAATGAGCTCAACTTGAGTTAGATGGTGATTGAATTTGATATTTGATCTTTTTCATTGTTCTATAAAACACTAAGACTTTGAGAATTTTTTTTGCAAATTATATGTCATTTAATTTATGTTCTATTCTGATTTATTTAATATGAAATTTTTTCCCAATACTTAAGATTTGACCATCATAAGATATATCAAATTATGTTTGTGTTTCTCATCATCAGATTGTTTCTGTATAAAAGTTTTTAATTTAGACATAAGAGTATATATTTAGCGTAAGTGAATATATACTATATACAAGGGAGTATGTATTAAAGCATGAAAAGTTTAATATAAGGAGTATATATTTAGAATAAGCGATTATACAGTTAAATATAAGGGAGTATCTATTAAAAGTTGTTAAAAGCATATATTTAGTGTGAATATATACTTTTATATAAGGGAGTATATGTTAAAGCATGAAAAGTTCAACTGTTAACGTTATTAAAAGTTCAATCATATAATCTGGTTATTATCAATTTAGTTATCTAGAATAAGGAAGTATATAGTATGAGGTAGTATTTACTAAGATCATTAAAAGTTCAACTATATTGCTATCAGTTCAGATATTCAAAATAAGGGAGCATATATTTAGACTAAGGGAGTATATATTTAGTATAAAGGAGTATCTATTAATGTATTATAAGTTTCTCTATGCCATGTGCTTAATATCAATTCAGATTTTAGAATAAGGGAGTATAGATTTAATATAAGAGAGTATCCATTAAGGTCATTGAATACTCAACCATACGCTATCTAGTTCATATTTGTTTAGATATTCAGAATAAGTATGTCTATATTTGGTATAAGGAAGTATCTATTGTTAAAAATTCAACCAATTCTAGTTGTCACTATTCTAGTTTAACAAGCAACATCCATGATACTCATGTTTTATATGTTGGTAAAAGATCAAAGAGTCTGTTTCTACAGAAACAACACAATTTTTAAACATGAGTATGCTTATTCAGTGTTGTCATACAAATAGGCAAGGTGAAAACCATTGCGGTTTTACTAAAAAAATTACTTGGAACTACATTGCCAAAATAAGAAAAAAAAATAAAGGATTGTATACTTAGAATAAGGGATTATATAGTTAAATGTTAGGGAGTATCTATTGAGTTATTAAAAGTTCAACAATATACTATCAAGTAAGGTATGAATAAGGGATTATATAGTTAAATATTATGGAGTATCTATTGAAAGTTATTAATAGTTCAACAACCTTTTTCTTTTCTTTTTAAAGTAGTTAATAAGACAAAACTTGATAATTTTTCCTTGTACCTTTTCCTAGCTGAAATGTTTGAAGATATTAGTTGAGGCAAAATATACGTTTGGAGGACTTCTCAACATCATATGCACTCATGATATTTCGAAAGATATCGTGGGAATAGTGAAAGAGAGATATTATTTGTATGTAATTCAATACTGATTTTTGTTATTTGGATCTAGTTATCTTCTATTAATGAATGTCCTCAATTGCAGTAGGCCGACACTGTTGGAGGGAGTAAAGAAGATTGAAGAGAGGTAAATATTGATTTTTCAATTGGATTCCTTTCAATGCATAGTCTGGTAAATATTGATTCTAGCTTCTATTTTCAATTCTAGATATTATGAAAAGAATGGAGGATTTCATGATATTGGTATTTTTATTTAGAGATGCATGATATACTATTGTTGTAAGATGAAGTCTATTATTG
This sequence comes from Rhynchospora breviuscula, assembly GCA_027562975.1. Lineage (NCBI taxonomy): Eukaryota > Viridiplantae > Streptophyta > Magnoliopsida > Poales > Cyperaceae > Rhynchospora > Rhynchospora breviuscula. The sequence continues at coordinate 39,971,152 of CM050401.1, forward strand.
TTACTCCTATATCCAACTTAGATTAGAAATTTCATGAATTTTTATGTTTTGTTTTACATTATTATTAATTCACAATTTGACCTCGTGTTTCAAATTGGTTTGAAAACAATTTTATATGTGTGCATTTATGTGCTAATAAGGGAGTACCTTATTAGTTGTTATATAGTAGTTATATGATATTACAAACTAATGTAGTATTCTAGGTTCTATCAAGGAAGTATAATTTTTATTTAGTGGAAGTTCTTATTTTTAATTGAGTACCTAAGTTATATTAGAATATCTATTATGCATTAAGACATTTATCTGTGCCATATTTAAAATATGTTCTAATAATGGAATATTTAATTTGTTTAAGTGATTATGTATTCACATTAATGGTTATAAACGATCTAATTTGTATTTACTACTAGTTTTCAGCTAAGTCTTTTGAAATTAGGGGAAGCTGGGTACCTGCCTATCTGAGCAAGCAGTTTTGGCTAGTGCGTCAGCTACACAGAGGACTGAGAGTATCAATTTCTTTGTTAACTTGAAGACATGAGGTACATTTTTTTTTTATTTACACGTAGGTCATTTCAGTTTCAATTTTCTGTGGATAACTCGTCAACATGTCATTGTGGTTTCAATAATCTTATGTAACTTCTTTTAATTAATGGAGTATGTAATTATAAGAAATGAATATGTGATTACAATCATATGACCTGTTTTATTATTCGGTTTTTGTCATTGAATTAAGGGTTTATATATGTTTAGTTAAAGGAGTACTTACTTTTAATAAGGGTATGCTGGCTGTTTTATTTAGCTTTTTCCTTAATAAAAATATTAACTATTAGTTAGTCTTGTATCTGTTTATCACAGGTGTAGTTATCTTATAATAAGGGAGTAAATATATACTATAAGGGAGTATATATTTAGCTAATATCTTATTTTGTATTTATCTACTTTACAATAAGGGAGTAAATATATAGAATAAGTGAGTATATAATATAGAATAAGGGTGTAAATAAAGAACATGTGTATGCTAATTTGATTTAGAGAGTATATTCATCAATGTGGGGAGTATATAATTTGTATGTAGGGATTAACTATTAATGTACTAAAAATTAATTTGTATATAGGGAGTATATAATTTGATATAAGGGAGTGTATAATTTGTATATAGGGATTAACTATTAATGTACTAAAAGTTGAATCACATGTTACATTATGGGTCAAATTATTTGTATAAGGGAGTACATATATTTTGTGTGAGAATATATATTATAATGATGAATTATTAGTTAGTTTTGTTTCTGTTTGTTTCAAATTTAGTTATCTTACAGTAAGAAAGTAAATATTAACTATTAGTTAGTCTTGTATCTGTTTGTCACAAGTGTAGTTATCATAGAATAAGGAAGTAAATATATACTCTAAGGGAGTATATATTTAGCTAATATCTTATTTTGTATTTGTTACAAATCTACATTATAGTAAGGGAGTAAATATATAGAATAAGGGTGTAAATAAGGAACATGTGTTGGCTATTTTGATTTAGGGAGTATATTCATCAATATGGGGAGTATATAATTTGTATATATGGATTAACTATTAATGTACTAAAAATTAATTTGTATATAGGGAGTATATAATTTGATATAAGGGAATGTATAATTTGTATATAGGAATTAACTATTAATGTACTAAAAATTAATTTGTATAAAGGGAGTATATAATTTGATATAAGGGAGTGTATAATTTGTGTATAGGGATTAACTATTAATGTACCAAAAGTTGATGTGTTGGCTATTTTGATTTAGGGAGTATATTCATCAATGTGGGGAGTATATAATTTTTATATAGGGATTAACTATTAATGTACTAAAAATTAATTTGTATATAGGGAGTATATAATTTGATATAAGGGAGTGTATAATTTGTATATAGGGATTAACTATTAATGTACTAAAAATTAATTTGTATATAGGGAGTATATAATTTGATATAAGGGAGTGTATAATTTGTATATAGGGATTAACTATTAATGTACCAAAAGTTGAATCATATGTTACATTATGGGTCCAATACTCCAATTAGTCGTATAAGGGAGTATATATTTTAGATTAAGGGAGTAAGAACTAAGTTAGTAAGAGTTTAAATTCATTTCACTGAAAATGTTAGTTTCATTCTTAAATAGGGTCACTAATGATTAGTTTTTTTTGTATATGTTTGTTACAAGTGTAATTATCTTAGAATAAGGGAGTACATATATTTTGTAAGAGAATATATATTAGAATGATGACTTATTAGTTAGTTTTGTTCCTGTTTGTTGCAAATTTGGTTATCTTACAATAAGAGAGTAAATATATACTGAAAGGGTGTATATATTAAGCTGATGAATTATTAGTTAGTTTATCATTATCAATTATATACAAGTGTGGTTATCTATAGTCTAGAAATTTAGTTCTAGCATATTATTCATTCATGTTTGATATGTGTTCATTTATTTGTATATAATGGATTAGTTAATTATACAATTTGTTAAGAGTGGAATTCCTTGCATGTTTTCAAAATTTTTTTTTAATATATCTGTGTACTTATTTGCTACTAAGGGAGTTGTCATGTGAAACTCGTTAGAAATCGAAGCATTTAATTTCAAATAAAAGATATCATGTTTTGATATGTGTTCATTTAGTTCTCTCCCTATGTAGATAAATGAAAGAAAAAGGGTCATGAAGAATGTGGTGGGGACCCTAAAGGCACAGTAATCAGTAAGTGCTAATCATATAATACATATTTTTTTTTTGCATGTACAATGTGCTTAGTATATGTGAATCTATGTAATTCAATTAAGAGAGTATTACTTTCATATAAGAGGGTATATATTGGGAGCTACGAGTATGTGTTATTAAATCAACTAATAGCTTTCCTTTTGCTTGTGTGTTTGGTGAAGCACAAACAATTATCTCTCCCTCTATAGAGAAGAAAGAAAAGAGTCATGGTCAGCATAAAATCAAGAGTGGAAGAACAATATTAAAAGGAGTAAATTTTTACTTATATGGGATTAAATATATAGAATAAGAGAATATTTTTTTTCTCAAATATTATGTATTAACTACTTGCAATTTTAGTGTGAAACTTATGCCCTGGAAATCTGAAATCATTAAATCTAAATAAGGGAGTATATGTACTGGAATTGCTATTAAATACATTGATGAAGGGAGTATACATTATAATGTGATGTGTTGTTATTAATGTTCCAACTAATTTTTTTAGGTAATTTATATAAGGATTTATTTATTACTCATATGGGATTAAATATAATAAACAAGGGAGTATTTTTTTCCTCTATTATTATGTATTAACTTCTTGCACATTTATTGTGAAACATGTGCCCTGGAATCATTAAATCTAAATAACGAGTATATATGTACTAGAAATGATGTTCAATATATTGATTAAGGGAGTATATAAAGTGTGGTGTTATTCCTTATTGATTTTCCAACAAATTTTATTTTCAGATTAATATAAATGATGATAAGTGCGTGGTTACTTGCCGTTAGTTAACAGACCCTACAAATAAGGTGCAACCTAAATTTCGCCCATTGCAAGAATGTCTACGCTCAGCGATTGAAGTTGGGATGTTTAATGTCTATTAGTTTTAATCATTGAACGTTGTCTGTAATGTTGTGTTTTGAACATATAGTTATGTTAAACTTTTTTTTAATGTTTGATGTTAAGTGATTAAATTGATAGTTGTAATGATACTATTAACTAGTAACGTTGAAATTTGTTTGCACGTTTGATGTTAAATGCTTAAACTAATAGATGTTAAATGTTTATTTTAATGTCTATTTCAATTTCTATGTAGAAATAAGTACTCTATTATGCATGCTTATTTCAATCCCTTAAGAAGAAATAAATACTTCCTTATTCTATAGTTTTAGTACCCAGTGAACCATTAAATACTCCCTGACTCATTGTCCAATTGCTGTAAATTTTATTGGACTGAAATTAAATACTCCTAGCTCCCAGTGCTATTGTGACGTCAGTAACTAGCGTCCATCGTCCGCAGCCCAGCGCGCAAGCCTAATAAGCCCATTAATTGTGCGCCCATTAATTCCAGGATGGCACGATGGCAGGATGGCATTAATGCTAGGATGCCCCATATCAGGTCCGACATTCATATTGTGTTTCCCTTTCCTTATTTATTTCTTTCTTTTTCTCCTTTGGGCTATATTACACGCGTAACAGATCCCAATACCTTGCACAAAGTAGGCCTAAGAATGTAAATAGGCTTTTATTAAGGAGCTCCAAAACCATTTTATGGGCTTTAGAAAGCCCAAAAATATAACAGGAACTCGGATGCTAGATTGCTAGTAACCATTTTTGCCACTTCCACGATTTTCTATAAAAAAAGATTACAGCTATTATAAGTGCCATCGCTAAATAAACCATCGCTGCCATCGCTGCTATTGTTATATGTTACAAATGTTCAGTTTAATAATAAGAAGTGTTCAGTTTAATAATCATAAGTGTTCAGTTAAATGCGTCAACTAATGGGCAAAGTCGCGCCAGGGGCAAAGTCGGAAAAAAATTAATTTGAACCGGATCGGTTCATGACCCCTTCTATTTTTTTCATGTGTTTTGTGTCCGGTTCATGACCCCTTCGCTTGGTTTAGTAAAAACGAGTTACGATTGGCCGACTTTGCAACTAACTGAACATTTATACTCAATTAATAGAACATTTGTATTGACCCAACTGAACATTTGGGCAAAAATAAAAAAAAAACAAAATGAACATAGTGAACATAGCGAACACTTATAAAACAGTGGACAATTATAATACAAAGTGAACATTTGTATCTAATAAAGTGAACACTTATAATAAGGAAATGAACAAAAAATCGCTGGGTGAGTAGAGGGGGAAGAGCGCTGCTTAGCGAGCGCTGACTGACGCACGATGGCAGCGATGGCACAAAGCGCGATGGCAGTAATCAATTTTCAAAAGATTAGATTAGTACCCTGTACCCGTATAAACACACACAATTTTACTCTTTAAATTCCTTACACTCAACACATTGTATTGGCTATTGCACTTCAGAATTAAAATAAAAAATTTGACTTCCTCAATTATGCCATTGATTTAACTCCGGATGCGGAAATACTATTTTTTATTGCAAATTGAACAGAAGTTTCAAATATCAAATATAAAAGCATATTGAAAGATTAGGATTAGCCGATTAGGAGAGACTGACAGTTAAAGAAAATTCCAAATTATCTGTGAAAGGATTGATTTATGTCTTTTGCGCTTTGGCCAGCAAAATAATATGAGAAGAAAACAAAACTGTGCTGTCAATCTTAATCAGCAATTTAAGTCCCAACAGAAATATATGTCTCTACAGTCCAAACTGGAACTTACATGTCTCTTTAGAATTGTTAGGTAGCACTTACAATTCTCACTACTATTTTAGTAGGTCCCACTGGATGGTTCATGGAGAGAACAAACTCTTGTAGGAGTCTTCAAACTCTTTTTCATTTATACATTAATTTATTCATTGGAAACAATAGAGACTAGTTAACTTGTATTTGAAAGCTATGCTTGCCGAAAATCATTGACTACAATGACTTCATTTTTCATATTTATGTCGTGTTCATTCTTCAAAATTTGAGAATCCAATAGATTTGACACAATTTCACTGGAAAAGCAAATGATGGAATTAATTTGAAACAATCACATTAAGTAGTTCGAAATTGGGAGACATACTAATCACTTAATCATGCAATAGTTGTATTAATTATATATTGCTACATCAGGGGAAAGATAGAAAAAAGTATATAGTAACAAAAAGAAGAAACAAACATATATTATTAAAAAAACATGTGTTTTTGCTATCTGGAATATTGAGAGAGTATTATGCCCAAGGTCATCTAAAGTAGTGTTAGATACAGGCGCTTGAAAAATGGACTAAAAATAATAATATGCCACCAAAAGAAGCAACCAAATTAATAAGAAAAAGGGACCCAATGTATGGCCTAATAAGAAGACAAAGGAAGGAAACCTGGTATGGAAGTACCATCTGCAATCAGTGCAATTCTAACCGATCAAGAAAAGTGGAAGCAATCAGTTGCAGGTACAATCAATTCAATCGGTACATTACAAAAAGAACAAATGTGAAAGTTGAAGGTCGGAAGCACATAATATCTCTCATGTAGAGACTTTTTTGCTCTCTACTATTTAAAAGCATTGTTGTCTCCTCCAATTTGCTGCAATTAGAAAAAAAAAAAAATTGTACATAGCGAACATTATGCAGAGACATGTATTTGATGAATATCCAAAATATTTCAATGAGTTCTGTGTCATCCTTTTGCAAATCTGCAGTGCATTTATCAAAGATATTTTTAGTGTACAACTTTTTTCATGTGAAATGCTACGTTAAATGGGTTTGTAAATTTTTAGGTGTATATGATTTGGTTTTCTTTCCAAACTTTTTAATTATTTTACTTTGACATGGTCTAATAGATAATAATAGATTCTAATTATTAATAATAAGTCAATACAGGTTTCCTCTTTTTTTTTTTTTTTTTTTTTTCCTTTCCTTTCCTTTTAGAATAATTTCTTCTTTGCTTTATTCATAGAATGTAACGAAGAATGTTAAGGTAATTTTTATGTTGTGTTGATGTTTGCTACAATGATCATCATATTGTTTTCTGCTTTATCTAGGATATTCGTTACGGAATTGAAAGTCAGCAGCATCTACGATATATGTTCGAAGTTTGTAATTATAATAACTAAGCAGCCAGTGATGTTTCGTTTCCAGTTTTGTCCTACTCAGCAACAATTTCTGCATAGTACCACAGACCGGTATTAGTTGTGAAGGAGATGCAGGGTACCCATCCAATTCTTAACCAATAATTGGTACTCAAAAGATAACGATAACAATAGCAATAATGTATATCTAAAAAGAAAATTTATATAACATATCCTCTTGAATTTTTGTTTTAAGAAAATTGAATTGTGATAATCCTAAACGCACAATATCTATTATTTTGCACGTCCTCCAATTGCAACAAATTTTATACCACCTAATATGTGAAACAGGATCAACAGATCTAAATAAAGGTAATAACAAGAAACCTTTTTAAACATCTATAAAAGTATAAACAGAAAACTTGACTAACAAAAAGAATAGTGGAATCACATTTCGCACTATTCGCGAAGAAGCTGCTGAGCCTTGACCAAAACAGGTGCAAACCTCGTCAAGTTAAGCTTGATATCTTGCTCTATCCAGTAATAACGCATCCCAGCCTGCCATCCTTGCTTGTGTATGGAGTCTGGGTCGCTTATTACTGGATTGTCCCATCCATATTTCTCTAGCAAAGTTGTCTCCTCGGCACTTATACTATACTCCAGGTGCCTCAGCTTCATTTCAGCGGCCGGTTTGCTGTAAAAATTATCAGCATCACCTTCCATTTTTCCATATGGGACAATTTGGATCATCAAGGCATTTGTTCTAAGAAACATTATATTTGTCAAAGCCGCACCGTGCGCACCCATTAGGACATCACAGGAATCCACTACCCGTGAAAACTCTGTGATGTTCATGTCACGAGTTGGTTCGACTGGAAGTACTTCAAAGCCTGAGTTCTGAACTGCTTGAACTATTTCAGGCCCGTTCATGAATCGCCGGTTCCTGTTTCTCAGTACCAGCATTACCCTTGGTTTTCTGTCAGGATTTGTATTCAATTTAAAAGGAATGTCAAAAGATTGAGGCAGAGCAAATGCATCCCTTATGAACATTTTGAAATCAAACAAGTTGTATCCATTCGGGGTTCTTTCAGGATCAATGCTGAGGTCCTTATGGCTCTGTAAACCAACCATTACACGTGGATAGCATCTGACTTCTGAATCCATGTCGAAATTTATGATTTCGTACCGTGAAAGTTTTTTGAAGACCAGGTGGTACTTTTGCAGGAACCAGATGTGCATGTCAGTTATCAGAAACTGGACCTCACCGTCAAATGCACGGGAGTTTATGAACAATGGAATCAGCACATCACTGAAATCATGCCATAAATTACCAGTAAGACAGCCCAAGGCAAAAACTATTGCTGGTATGTTATTTTTAATCGAGCAAGGAGGAGACTCCAGAGATGAAAATAGAGATTTTACAGTGACATTTTTAGCTTGGACTGCTCTACGGGATTGAGGACCGAAGGTCCAATTTTGGGTGTCTTGGTTGATGGTTTGAGGTGGTGGCACATAGAAAACAGTTGAGAAAATACCGAAAGTGCGTGCATCACCGGTGATGTCGCATGCCTCATATCGCCAGTTGGAGTTGTCACATATTGGCTTAGGCGGAGTTTGCTCTATAACATTTTTTGATCCCTCAACTGTATCAGTGACTTCTTGTTAGCACTCAATAGGCAGAGCAAAAACTAAAAACAGGAATATTTCAGCTCTTGTAAGCTAACTGCAGATCTAACTGTCTTTAATCTTTAGCACTAGGGAAATATATATGTTGAACAAGGAAGATTACAATCTGCTTTTTATATTTTTTGTAAGGGTATATGTGCACCTTTTCTGGTTAACAGGTTCAATGATCAGATACAATTTGTATTTTGACAGAGACAATCTCCACCAAGTCATCCATAAGTCAAAAGGCTCAAATAATATTTCAGCTTAATAACATTAGAATAATATTTCATCTGGCACTACAAAACCAGATATGATTTGTACTTTTGTGAAATCATTGCCCGCATTTTTCTTATCTTGCATCCTTTTTTTTTTTATTGTCATATATTTTATACCTTTGTTGTGACTTTAAAAGTCATCTATTTCAAAAAAGGGAGAACTTTTTTTTTTTTTTTTGAAAACTGACAAACTAAAATTTTTTTATAAAGAAATAAGTGAGCAACTGAGCATACATACCTTGTGGCACATCGGTGGCATTTTTTATGCTGGTTTCATTGTTCGTTGGAGGATCAAATTCAGGTTTCTTTTCTTGAATTTCTTCTGTTTTTTGAAGTTCCTGCTGCATTGTTTCAGTTGCTGGAGGAAAAAAAAAAAATCGAAATTTGTCCTAAGGGCCCTATATTTATGATAATGAATTGCAACATGATATTGTATTAAACAAGACACATTTATAATACACAAATTTATTCCTGAAAATTCACAATAAGAAAATAAAAGAAATCAGTACCGTGGCTATTATCAGTTCCATTATACTCGTTGCTGTGGTTAATTTTCGAAGAATTGTATTTCTCTACAATTTCATTCACTTCTTGCCATGTTGTTTGTTGTCTATCTTCTCTTTTGGTTTCCTTCACTGGAAACAACATCAAAGTGTAAAGTAAGATAAGATGCACTGGTAATCGAAGCAAATATTTATTAATGTTATTTTATCTCACTGGTGCAGAACTGAGAGAACTGCGGCTTAGACAAAAATTTAATTCAGAGGAGCTCATCCAAATTTTGTTCAAAGAATAATTAACTGTTTTTCATGCTCAGAAAATACAGTACACAAAATATTTTGTACCGAATTCACTTATTTTTATGTACAAAAACAGAGAACTATACAGGGGACCAAAAAAATAAAATAATACTTCAAATTTTGTATATTACTACCAACCTATATTATTAACTGATTAATCGGTACAACGCTACCTTATCTGTATCCGATATAATGTAGTTACTTTTTGTTAGCTCTGCGAATAAACCAAACTTTCTTGTCACTTCTCATGGCAGAATTGTTCAAGTTCTATCCAAGAAGAGAGAAATATGTTTCTTCACAAAATGGTAGGAACATTATTTTATTAATTAATGGACGAAATATCAGTGTCTATACAGCCATTGATAAACTTCGTAGTTCTTTATTTTTTGAAGGTTAGGTGGCGACAGCCACACCAGCGAAATTCATTGATAGAAAAAAGAATCAGTAACAATTTACATGAGAAAAGGAAGAAAAATAGTAGCAGAATTGAAAATACAATCTAAAGGGAAACCAAACCAAATCCTTTAGAACCCCCTTGTACTAACTTCATAGTTCATACCATAATTCCCATGTAATTAAACTCTCGGTGCTTTCTTGTTGAAAAAGTTTCATTCGCCATTAGAAAGCATACAAAAAGGTATCTAAGCAACCCAAGTAGAAATGACTAGCGTACCTGGTTCAATTATTCTCTCCCCATCATCTCGCATATAAGTTTCATTTATGTACTGCTCCCCTGACAATGCTTTATAGTACAACAAAAAACGACATCAGATCTCCATATTGCATAATGATAACACCGATTAGTACAAAAAGAATTACGAATCAAGGGAAATGAGATTTTACAATTGAAAGCACGAAATGTGAACTGATCAGGTAGTGTGAAGAATGCAACTATTACCAGAACAATAGCCAGAAAGGAAACCAAACTCACAAACCGTCTCTCAAAAAAAATCCAGTTCATGTTCTTCAAATTCTTCATCTCAACAATCTTGCTTATGTACGACATAGGTACCAAAACATACTCATATGTGGGTTTCTCTTCTCCACTTCTCAAGCTAGTTGTTTATAAAAGAATGTACAATCACTGGAGGCGTCCATTTATAGGATTGGGTTAGGGACTGCGGTTAGCTTGAAAAAGTAGCGTATAGCCGTATAAGTGTGCATCTTGTTTATTAAAATATTTTTTTTCTCGCCTCCTTAAAATTGAGAGTCGAATAAGGTCGAATGTGCACTGCTGGTATATGCATGAAGACTACGGTCAAAGATTGTGAGTAAACACTGTGTGCCTATCAAATTTAGCTTATGACTTTAATTAAAAGATGTATATGCTAGTAAAAGGATTTTCCTTATTATAATATTTAAATTCAATTGTCTCTCTATCTACACTTTTTAGTAATTATAAAAATGTGTTTGCTTCGACCCTCTCATTTTCTTCATCGGATCATACTTTTTTCTCCCCTTGTCCGTTACCTTCAGTTTTGGACCAAAACAGCACCAATATAAAATTTTCATGTTTTTTTTTTATCATGCTAGTCGTATTTTCAATTGGGATAGTTATCCATTTCTCTCTTAAAGTCATATTTTTTTTATATGTGTGACGTACAAAATAAAAAAAAATAATTAACACAAAAGATAAAAGTTTTACACGTTACTTTTTATGGTTTTCTACCCATGCCTATCACGATTAAGGTTTTTTTTTTTTTTAAAAAAAGGAGTATTAAGTGATGATCTGTTTTACTAACAAATGAAACAAAATTTACGCAATCCTGAATTAAGTATTTCTAAATTGATCTAAAACATCTTTTGTCTTACACACAAAAAGAAAATTAAAAAAAGTACCGATATTTTTTTATTTCAAACGACAAGCATCTTTCTCTCATTTCTGACAATAAAAAAATAAAAGGAAATAATATACGAAGAGATTCGTAACGTCTGACATTTGGTCGTTAAACATTGTAAAGAGACCGCCGAGGGGATTTAGCCTATGATGTCGCAATTTCTTTTCAAAAGAAGACTAATTCCAAAATATCGCTTTGGAAACTACGACAGAAAATTGATGGAAAGAGAAAGAGAAAGAGAAAATAAAAGTCTCTTTTTATTGACATTTTAAACCGACTAAATAGTACGTACCGAACATATTAGATATATATCCAAAACGTACGAGAGTTACCTGCTTGACGAAGGAACAAACTTTTTACCTATTCTTTTCCTCATCTTAGTAATTAAAAAAATAGTTAAATACTTAATAGCTTCTTTGTTTAATTGAAATCCTTCATAATCAATTCATGGAAATGAAATGCAGCAGAGGGAAGGAGACAGTATATAGATTCAATGGAGCATTATTTTTGTTAAACAAATTTAGAGATGAGGATTAAAAAAAATTTAATTTTAATAAAGGAATATTTATGAAATCGCCTATATGCGTGTGAAGCATATAATAAAATGATGACCAGCGGCGTCATGCGCCTCTGCCGACCTACAGTGTAAAGGCGTTTATATCTATATAATAACAAAAAAAAATAATTATGAAATTCTACCGTGAGAATAAATTTTGAATGGACTTTAATCGCAACCATTCATGAACACTAATGAATTAATTTTTTTTAAATGTGTGGTTGAGATTAAAATCCGATCCAAAAATGAATTATTATGGCAAAATTTTCCAAAATAATACTAAAAATATATTTATTTATCGCATCAACTCCCACAAAAATTGTGAAAAAATGCTCTCCACATTTTAGATGACGCCAATCTTCCGCGTCCATCATTCCAATAGATGGTCTACATCATTAAATGTATTTATATCAATTTCCAAGAGTGTTTATATATATATTTATACTCTTTTTATAATGTGAATACAACATTATTAGTTTTTTTAGTTCATCACAAAAGAAAGTTTTAAGTTTGATGGACAGAGTTCAATATACTTTTCATATGACATCTTTCCGAAATTTTCTCCTAATACTAATAGGTTCTACTGCACTGGAATTTTGGCATAAAATAGATTTTGTAGCGGTATGTCATACAAATTTTTATATTTGGGAAAATCGGATATAAACCCCTATAATCTTTAAAATCGGATATAAACTCCTCTAATCTTATTTTGTTTGGACATAGACCCTTTTCATTAGTTTTAATCATATTTTAAATAAAACAAATTAAAATATCACTGCTATGACTATTATACCCCTAACCTACACATTTTGGGCAACGACGATTCGTTTTCCCGCTTTGTCTCTTCGCCAGCGATTCATCTTTCAAATTTGTGACTTTGCCTTTCTCTTTCCAAATCTGTAAGGAAAAATTACTCTTATGTGATTTTGCTAAATCCTTAGATACTTTTTTTCCCCTCTTATCTTCTCATCTGTCTCTTTCCCTCTTTCTGCTATCAAATAATGGAGGCACAAGAATTCAATGACGATTATTTCTCACCCTTGATTATTGAGCAAGATTTTCAAAATAAAGTTTCATTGATTGGTGAAGAACTCCGTCAGAAATTGCATCAGAAATTGAAGAACCCCAGTGAGAACCTTGTAATACTTTTGTTTTATCAAACTATTCACTGTGTGTCAGGGAGAAGCATGGATGCTAGACGTGTTAATTAATGTTAGGATCTAAATACAATACAGTACTTGTTTAATTTATGAGGCTTGAATTCATGTTATTCTGGTTTCAATTTGTTGCCTAAAAAAAATTACAACAAGCTGGCTTTGGGGCATAAGCTATCTCTATATTGGAGAGTGAATTTATTCTAGCAACTGTCAGATTTCCGGCACATGACCAACTGACCTTGCCAGAATCCTTGTGAGCAAAGCCTTTATGAAAATTTTGCTTAATCCTACTTAAATAATTTTGGTGAAAACTTCAATTTTGAGTATTTTGTGACTCGTTAAAATCGGTGAGAGTTCAAAAATATAATGAAAGGGCGCCCAATTTTATACTGGTACGTTGATACATTGTCAAATTAAGAACTTACTCATTAATTACCATTTACTTTGAAATTTGTGTGCACATATGAAGGTGAGCAATCGTCATATAAGTATAGTTTTGTTAGAAATTAAGAACCATTTATATATGCAAGGCATGTGGCTTTTTGCAAAAAAAACAGACGTTAAAGTTATGTGTTCACCAGAGATGAGATGAAGTGAGTCGTGCAAAGAAAAGGCGAGAAAAGAAAATGCGGGCATGTGGGGCAGGTCAGGGCAGCTCAAGTTAGGGGGTATAATAGTCATAGTATTGATAGTTTATTTTTTTTTATTTAAAATATGATTAAAACTAATGAAAAGGGCCTATGTCCAAACAAAATAAGATTAGAGGGGTTTATATCCAATTTTAAAAATTAGAGGGGTTTATGTCTGAATAGAGGAGATTAGAGGGTTTATATCCGATTTTTCCATTTTTATAGACGCAACCTAGCCAGATTGAACGCACGTTTGGCTCTGTTTCTTTTGGTAAGTTGGTATAATGACATTGCTTTACAATATTGTTTTGAATACCGTACCATAACTCATACCGGTTGCGTTTCAGTTTCTAATTTGATCCGGTATACCAGCCAGAATGGTATAGTACAAAACACTTTTGCTTTTGGTATATCCAAGATAATTCACAATATAAGATTTCGTCGTAAAAAATCATGTCGACATTATTTAATCAAAGGTGGAGATATGCATGCGTTAGCATAACAATAATGTATGGTTATATCTGCATGATTGATTCGTTTATGTGATAGTCCCAATGATCTAGCTTGTCACATAACTAACATATTTGTATTAAATTTGGCTATTTTTAGATGCTTAATGTAGTTTTCCTTCTTTCTTTCTTTTTTTTTTTTTTTCCGAGGGCTGGTTGGCGATAGCCAACAATCAAATTTTCATTAAGTAACAGAAAGTTTTACAATAGCTGCATAAATTGATAAAAGAGAAAGCAAAAGGAGGAACAAAAAAAAAAAAAAAGAAAAAAAAAAAGAAAGAAAGTTAAAACAAAAAGCAAAGGAACAAGAAAAGAAATAAAGTACTATTAGCCCACAGTCCTATTTACAAAACTAAAAATTAAGCATGGAGCTTCTAAATTCAAGCTTGCCACAATTTCTCGCATTAGGAGGTAGTGGTTTGCAGCTTCCGAGGGGAAGATTATGGCATTGCGGTCCTTGCATAAGGCTCCTGTTAAAAATGAGTTTTCGAAATAACACGTGTTGTTAGATTTGATTTGTGAGAAAAATGAATAAATATAATTAAAATTGATAACATGAAAACATAAAACCAAGAATTGCAAAAAAAAAAAAAAAATACGTGAATTTGAAAAAAAAAAAAGAGTTTTTTTTTTTTACTAAATGACCGAGAACAAGTTTCCTGACCGTGAATTGTAAACAATTATTGCGTCTTAATTATGAGAACATGGTCTTTGAACCAATAAATGTGGTTTGCTCAATTATGTTAGTTTGTTTCAATGTCAACATCACATATATTTAGAAAATTCTTTGTTACTGTAGGCGGAGATGAGTTCAGTATAAATGTAAGTGGAACATCCGACGTAATCATCTCTGAAATGTGTTGCAAAAAGTGCATAAAAATACGATTAAAAAAAAAGTGCATAAAAATACAGTATATGCAAAAATTAATTTCTTTGATTGAATATCACATTAATTAAATACTTGAACCGTTTGCGACTTAAGTATATGATATCCGCCTTACTTTGTAGACGATTGATCGGAGAAAGTCCCATACGGCCCTCATGGTGTTGATATCTATGTGACGGGTTACTGTACCTCTCTGAAAAGGTGCTGGAACAAATCTCATTGTGAACATTGCACTCTGAAATTGAACCGCCAGTCTAGACAGGCAATATCAAGGCAATCCCAATCCCGTGTCGCGCGACACCCACGTGTAGCGCACCTACGAGCCTCCGATCTGATCCGGACGGTTCACTTTTTTCGGGCCTTACAATCTGGTTACATGCACGGGGCTCCCATCATCCATCCGATCTTGATCACACGGCCAAGAACTGCACGACACCAGGCGTCGCGCGACACCTGATTTCAATTCATATCAAGGGGCTCTTCTCTGTTGTTTTACCTTCAAGAAGTTGTTCAACAGTTCAAATTGTTGTAGTGGAATTGAAAGCAGATTGTCCAATAATCAATCCAATATATACTAAACTGTATGGATTAATTTAGGCTTACAAAGTAATGCGCTGAGCTCCCATTTTCTGGGCCGTATACCTAATCTTACTGGGCCTATTACTTGACAGTGTCTTAAAAATCTTTACTGGGTCTAACAGGCCTAGAAAGGATAAAGCCCATGTAAGTTTTTTGAAAGATAAACAGTAATAGACTATTCGATCCCTAGTTCACGAGTACTAATAAATAATAATAGAAGGCCATTTGTC
Source organism: Rhynchospora breviuscula (assembly GCA_027562975.1). NCBI lineage: Eukaryota > Viridiplantae > Streptophyta > Magnoliopsida > Poales > Cyperaceae > Rhynchospora > Rhynchospora breviuscula. The sequence continues at coordinate 39,987,003 of CM050401.1, forward strand.
TGGTTGGGACACACAATCTTATGAGCATCGTGTCTGAATGATAGGCCTTAGATGTGCAACTGGAATCATGGTTTTGTCTGGGTCGAGAGTCGAGACACCTTCATTAAATTACTACAATGTTTTTGCCTGAGCGATTCTTCCCATGCCCATTTTGTTGGAGCACACAATGTGCTCGACGAAATGTCTGAATGACAGTTTTGTCATTTGCCAGTTTCCATATCTGATATGCAATGTCCTGTGACATGGTACCCAAGTCAGTTTTAAGTACAGCCCGGCACCAATCCCAGATAACAGTTTCCATTTTGACTGAGTGATTGATAGCTTGTAGCTGCTATGCTAATGGGCATATGCCTTGTCTCAGTGACAACGCTTTTTATTTGGAAATGCATTGAGCAGGAAGAATCTCATAGCATGTCTGGCCTTACTGGTGCATAGCCCACTTGCTACAATTACAGAGCTACAACTTCATGAAATTCAGGTTCTACCTTACTCCCTATTGTTCTTTATTTTTGTTTTCCCTCTCTTAAGTTAACCAGTAGAAAGTGTAAATTGAGATTGGCAACCACTACTTGTATCATTTACTTCCATTTCTTTTCTTGGATGGTTGTTGGGTGTTAGGGATGTAAGCATGACTTTTTTGTCAGCTTCATGTACTACTTTGTTCAAATTTTTACATAGTAACAAACCAAATTAATTAAAACCTCAAAAAACTTCACAATTTTGTAAAGAAAGTTGAGAGGCATACTTAACTTCATTTCTTTTGTCCTTTAGGCTGGTAAGGACCTAACTCCATACCATGTTTTTAACGTGTTTGACTTAATAACCATCCAATGAACAATGAGCGCAAGAAAAGAAGTTCAAGGACATAAAATAATGGAGGTATATGTTTCCTATATTGAATGGGGAGAATAATCCTGGTTATTTCAAATTTCTACTTGTTATAAATATTGAAGAACTATAGAACGTTCCAGTCTAGTAAACTACTGTTTATTTGCTGGAACTTTGAATAGGTCTAGGTCCAAGTGGTCGTGATTATTTGTGATACTGTCAATTAAAATGGACAGAATAATAGTGATGTTGATACCATTTATTCATAAATAGGAATTACTTCACTATTTGTTGCTTTCTTGTCTTTTTAATTTAGTTGAATATAACAAACAACAAATCATGAATAAACAATAAAATAATTAACTACTATATTCAAAATTGCCAACAGGCCAACTTAGAGAGGTAGCCTACGCCTTGACAAGTTGGAGTGCTTGTTCTAATACTGGAGTAAACCTAGAAATATCGAGCCTCAAATTCTGTTCTCCCCAATAAGCTACAGATGCATTCCCCCATTTCTCGAGCTGCTCGGGGTCATTAATTACCACACTGTCCTTGCCATACTTCTCATACAATGTGGACTCTTTGGCCGTAATGTTATACTCTAGAACCCTAAGACGCATTTCACGTGCAGGATCATTGTAAAAGATGTTGCAGGCCCAGTTCATGTTACCCCATGGCACCACTTGGAACAAAATGGCATTTGTTCGGAGGAAAATCATGTTTGTTAGACCCGCCCCATGTGCACCAAGCAGCACATCACATGAATCAACCTTTTTGGCAAAATCATTCATATCCTCCGTGAATCCAGGCTCAGATTTGATGACTTCAAATCCAACCTGCTCCGCAGCTGCAATAATCTCATCTGCATTCTCAAATTTGCGGCCTCCTCCTCGAAGAATTATCATCATTCGTGGTTTCTTATCTAGACTGTCATTCGCCTTGTATGGAACGTCTAGCCACAGTGGTAGCGAATAGGCATCTCGAACAAACATCCGGAATTGAAATGTGTCATAGTTGCGGGGCGCTCGAGCGGGGTCTATGCTGAGTTCCCTGTGGCCTCGAAGACCCACTACTATATGCTCATAGCATCTGACTTCTCTATCATTGTCGAGATCAATGATCTCATAGTTGGTGAGGGCCTTGAAGATCTTGTTGTACTTTCTGACAAACCAATCCTGGTAATCTGTAATTAGTTCCCCATGTCATGCATAAGCATAAGTGAGAGTTGAATATTGCAAATTTGTGGTTCTATTTACTTAGCACTTGGGAATGAGTCCATTATGCATAAGTCTTCTATGTAGCTTATATATTTACAATCATAATCAAAATTTGCACATACAGTACCATATAATGGACATATGCTGTTCACAGGCAATAAAATCAGTTAACATTAATGCTACTTCAGTTATTTATCCAGTGAAACTACTCAGAAATTGCATCACCTGTTATTAAAAATTGAACCTCTCCATCAAAAGCACGAGATGTGGTGAAAAGCGGCAGAAGTACATCACTAAATGCATGCCATATGTTAAAGGTAAGTCCATTAGTGGCGAACACTAAAGCTGGTACATTCTTTCTGATTGTACATTCAGGGGCTGGAGGTGACGATGAGTTGAGCGATTTGACAATGACTTCACGGATCCCCACGATCTTTCGTGACTGAGACCGGATCTTCCATTCCTGTGCCTCGGCTGTCTGAATCAGAGATGGAGGCGGGATAAAGTAAATGATTGAGTTGTTCTCATGCCCCACAGCACGAGCATCACCGTGCATCTCACAACCATCATACCTCCAGTCTGAGAAGTCACATATTGGATTCATTGGAACTATTTCTTCGGTTTCTTGGGGTTCCTCGATATTTTCTGATTCTTCGGCTTTCTTGAGTTCTTCTTGTGGAATTTTAGTCTCTCCACCTAAAAAAATGCCAGACGTAGATACTCTTTGTAAGATTAGTGTAGATGGAAGACATGGAAATGATCTACATAAATTATATGTTTGAGGTGACTGTTTGATATATTAATTGGAAGTGCTATATCCAAGGAATTCGGGTTAAGATATCATGATCAATTGAATAAACTTGCAGTCGGGAACGAAAGCAAACACATACTCCTGAAAATGCCCATTTTGTTGTTTGTTTCCGCTGCATGGCAGGGTCGCATTTGATTATAGCTAGTGGACAATTGCCTATATTTTTGTTCTTTAAAGATGATATATTTCGTTTATCCAAAGAGATAAATAAAACAAGTTTGAATTAATTTCCCTTGTTTTGTACATGGACAAATGCAAAATCATAAAATTTTAAATTTTCAACCTAAAAGTAATATACCACTCAATTCTTCAAGACTCAAGACAATCATGTAAGTAGTTATAACTATCATAGTTTACACTCTACTATATTTCGTCCCTCAGTATTTGTCTTTCTTACGTACCTTGTGACGGTGGCGTCAGAGCAACTTCTTCCTTTGGTGCAAATCTCTCCATTTCTGTTGATAATCCATAAGCTAAAATAAGTAAAAAAGCATGATCAATATATTGTTTTGGGCATCAATTTGAAACAATCAAAAGAGCAATGTGATCAGACTCACTTTCTGTGCTTGCAAATTGTGGAAAGCCGGTAAGGTAAAGAGCCAAAACGAGAAAAAATCCTAGAAGAAACCCCAACCCGAGCCATGTTTCAGTGACGGTGTATGTTATTTTCCGAATGAACTTCATAATTTCTAGTTTATACTCTCAAGCACAAGAGAATGCACCTTCGTTTTCCAACTCTGTGTCCCCTTATGCTCTCTCAATAAATTTGGATCATCATAAAGACATGAAAACCATTCTTCACAGAGGTATATATATGTGCATCATACATACTAATTTTATAATTTGAGTTGCTTATTCATGGGGAGCAGTACTAATTGTCTAGTGGAATGCACAACGCACGATTTTTACAAGTTAATTAAAAATAGGATTAACATTTTCAAAATTTAAGGTAGGTGGTATCTTTTAGTTCCCTTGTACCGCAACGGTCCCTGTTTTACAAGAGGCTTGATTATAACGACGACAAGAATAATTGTCAAAAAAAACCTTGTACCAAGATAAAATATTATTACATTAGGTTTCATTATCACAATGGTTTGAACGAAAGAGAAGGAAATTAATTAAAGGCGGAAAATAAACGGTGAAAGAAGCAGCACCAACTAATTTTCCCATTTCCATTAATTAAAAAAGGGAGTATGTATTGTGAGTGTATGTATATTAATCATTAATTAAAACAAACTTAAGTAATTTCTTTGAGTTGCACTTATATATGATTTGTGATGTCAAAACTTGTTGTGATTTGGAAATATTGACAAAGAGATGATGCTATGTTAAAGTATTGTAATGTTATTGTCGTATGAGATGCTTAGGTATATATGTATTGTGATTTTTATTTCAGTTGCACTTAGACATACAAATTTAATTATATGACAAAGAGCTGATGCTGATACGGCACTTTTTGTGATTTGTGAATGTTAAAACTTATTTCAAAAAATAAATGAAAACGTCGTCATCAATATATTCTAAAATCAAAGTAGGAGAATTTTTTTTAGCAACATTCACTGTCACAATTCAACTTTGTTAGTGAGCTCATTCTGCAGTAAATAATCCTTTTTACGATAGTTTTATTGCCCTCGTTGCACATTTCACTTTTAATATTCTTCGAGTACAAACCAATTTATTCAATTATTTAATGGAAAGAGAACAAGAAGTGGTTCTCCTTCCGACCCCAGCTATTAGTGCCTAAAAGTCACTACCATTTAGGTCCTTAATATAATTCTAGAACCACTGTTTCCTATAACTAAATTGAATTGTGATTGAGCAATATTGTCCAAAAATAGTATGTTTTCGTTCTTTACAGTCTGGTAACATCAATGAAGATTTGTTGTAATTTTTGTTGTAATTTTCGTTGTTATTATTATTATTTTGAGAAATGATAATAGTCATTTGCAGTTTTGTCATCGGTTGCCATTGTTTGAACAAAGTGAATACATAAAACAGAAAAGACGAACATATAGATGATCGAAGTGGACACATACAAAAAAAAAAGTAAGTTTTGTTATCCTTGTTCAGATTTTTATATGAATATTCAACTTATTTTTACTGAACTTATTTGTTTGTATGTGTTCACTTTGATCATTTATATGTTCAATTTTATTTTTTTTTCTGAATCAATAGCATATCATCTTAAACTCGTCTAATAAAATTTCAATTTCATTTTGTGAAACATTTTTTATATAAATAAAAAATGAAAGCTGCATATTTCCATAAAAAAAACAATAACATAATTACACAACTAAAGTAACCAATTAAGGAAATATGAAATGGATGAGCACTCAGGTAACGAGGCAAATTTTTTGGAGACGGTAAAAAAAAAAAATTCAAACTCTTTCTACTGGTTATTAATTTTTTATTTTCCGTTGAAAGTCAGATGGAAGAAAAATTCGAATTATTGAATTACGCATTAAGACAATCGGCCTTTAAATTTTGACCATAAATGCACATCTGAGAAATAAATATTTTATACTAAAAAATAAATCCATAATGCGTACTACCATGCAAGTTACGTGCCATCACGTATATTTGTGCAATTCATGTTACAGCCAGCTTATAAGGATGCAACGATGTATCACATGGAAGTATTGCTGGTGCATACATAGATATAATCTTATGCAACAATCATCATATATCATATAAACTTTTAAGGTGAGCGACATTATCTACGGTGCCTTTCCATTCAATTGACGGATCTTCTATATCGGATTAGTATACTTTTTTGTGTGAGTATTGTATAATATATAGATGTCTATTGCAATTATGTGAGACACTGAGGGGTGGACCCCACGTCCTTATATATTCTGAAAATTACCTCTTTTGTTCCTAATGCTACTACTCTTAATGCGGGACATTAATTGTAATTAAGGGGAGATTTTGATACTCTTAATGGCAGCAGTGTTATTAATTGCTAAAGAGAATGTAGTCTGAAGTTGTATATTAAATGAAAGATGGTAAATACTAAAACATTGATCTGTATACATGGAATCCGCTCTGATAAATAGGTGAAACAAAAAATAACCGGATGGTTTGTATTTCCTTCTCTTTTTATTGTGTAACGAGTTCTTATAAACTATCTATTTTGGCTTGTAATGCGAACAACACAAGCTGTGCCACAGAAAAGCGAGCAGAGAAATGAGAAGATGGCACACCACAAACACGTCAACACGTGCAAGGAATTTGAATGGATTTTCTTTTGTTGAGCCTTTCCTTTTTTTTTTATTGCACATCTCTTTTTTATGTACAGCCCCCATTTTTTATTACAAAATCAGAAATTGTTAGTTCAGTCGCACGACTAGTGTATCTTCAAAGTCTTCATGATCACATCATGCATCTAAGATTTAACCCCCCTTCTCGTGTCACTACATTTCATGTTAGCCTACAAGGTTTCTTTATTATTATTAAACTCTCAATTATTGATAGATGAGCTCAAATTAATTATCGTCAGACCTGATTGAATATATTGTATGAATGCTAAATTAAACTGCACTGCAACATAACCCTATATGAATTGTAAATAAAAACTGAATTTCAAATGATTTGGGAATGTACATGGAAATATTCTAGAGGACAATCAACGATTATTGCTCACAAGGCACTGGATTCTCAATTGCAGATTACCTAGATAGGCTGTTATGTGAGACACTGAGGGGTGGGCCCCACGTCCTTATATATACTGAAAATTACTTCTTAATGCGCGACATTAATTGTAAGGGGAGATTTTGATACTCTTAATGGCAGTGTAATTAATTGCTAAAGAGAATGCAGTCTGAAGTTGTGTATTAAACGAAAGATGGTAAATGCTAAAATTACTGTAACAAATTTAATAATTATAAGAACTAAATTTAAAATTAAAATGTGACAGCTCAAATATAATTAATCTTCTACATATATCATATTTGTTGAAAATGATAACAAATTTATTCAAGTTCCTTTTTACCATTAATTGCTGCATGCAATTTATCTGACAGCTGATTTAATTATGAAAAAATCTACAAAATGTCCGTAAGTTAATATCCCGTACATGCATTTCCTTTTACGAAATCCATAATAATGAAACAATTAAGTAATGGATTGGTAGTATAGGTCATCAAATTTTAACCATAAACCCAATTCTAGCAACCAGCCATGATTATATGCCGATTGTTCTAAATAAGTGTTTCATACACTTGGCTTCCTTTTCCGAGGACTACCAGATTGAAGCCAAAATCACTGATCTGGACATGAGTGATCTGGACATGGGTTGCTGAAGGCTTAGTGCCAGATGAAATAATCTTTCATAATTACCTAGAGTAATAGACTAAGTTAAAATCAAGAAAATACATCAATCACTGACGTGGCGGAGCCACATCTGTGAAATCTAGTTAAATTAAATATTGGATCGGTTTAATTCGATTAGTAACGATGAATCTCAGCCCAAAATAAAGAGATTTATATTTGTTTGTTTTTGTCCCAGTAGATACAAAGATGTGGTCAATTATTTAAATAGCGGCCGCGAAGACCGCTATAGCGGTGTGACTTGGTAGGCTACTATGCTGCTAAATTAAAAGTGCCGCTATTGCGGTATTTATCAGCATACAACAATACTATTTAAAAAGTATCTATTTTAACGTTTTATTTCTTATGATGTCTAAATTAGTCAAAATTCATAGCATATAAATTTATTTAGTGGTATTTTAGGAAAATATAACTACGCAATTTCTTATTTTGCTGATATATAATTAGTATTACAAACATGTCTTTTGCATATAATTTCGGCATATATAAACCGCTAAATGGTCGTTGTCCACTATTTTTTGCCAGAGGATAATAATCCTGCAGGAGCTCCACATCCCTAAAATTTAACGTCCACAAGAATGGCGTCATAGATTGAACATCTACTGTGCCGTGTATAATCAATATCCTCAAATAGGGACAATTCACGATTACTTGTGTTGCTTGCCTAGAGATAGAGTTTTCTATTTTCTAGACATAGATAGAAGCCTCTCTTGCATGGAATCATTTTGCCCATGAATCATTTGTTGCGGAGGCTAGTAGTCAAGGCATTCCAGAGAGTTAAGTTTATAAATCTCCCACAAATAGAATTTGTCCGGTGGGACCCATCCATTGGGGGTTTGCCAAATGGGGATCCTAAACCAATTTTTATATCTTCTAAATCAAGCTTCAATGCGGAGAGATTTTGGATCTTTGAGAGAACATTAATGCCGAAAGTGCCCAAGCTTGGCTGGGTCTCATGGTCGTTCGCTATCTTGATTGTGACTGAGGTCAGATTTGGGCAGTCGTCGAGCCCAATTTGAAGTAGTAGGGACAATCTCTCACATGCACACAGGTGTAGTGATAATTCACGAAGCCTCTCCCAACATTCTGATTTATCCTCACGCGTCTTCTTTCTTGACTCGGGGCTCGATCCATTTTACAGTTAATGTGTAACCTTTGAAGCCAAGGTCGTAGTGGCTTTAATGCCTCGACCAATGCCAGTGCAGAGATACGTGAACGATTTGATATACTAAGATCCTTCAAAGTTTTTTTTTTTCAATTTTGAAGCCAATTCATGAATCCCTAATGCGGTTACAGAATCACACCCAATCATTTTAAATTTTGTTAATTTGATGCAACCACTAACAATTGGATCTAAGCTTTCATATGTAACATTGTCACAAATTTTTATGGACAAGAACCTTGAATAACACCTCGACCAAGCTTTTATGTCACATTGCATCTAACCCACTACATAAAGCTACGTCTCTCGCTTGACCTTCACAAACACCTTTAAACTTTTTTAGCTATAGACTTTTTATAGGATTGGCAGGGTAATGACTTAGTGTTTCCAATGTAGGGCCCACACTAGGAATAGGATGACAAAGCGCAAGAGAAAAAATCAATCAATAGCAATAATTTAAATAGCGGCTGCAATAACCGCAATAGCGCCGCTATAGTTATCGCGATGTGACTTGATAGGTCACTATGCTGCTAAATTAAAAGTGCCGCTATTGTAGTATTTATCAGCATACAACAATACTATTTAAAAAGTATCTATTTTTTATGTTTTATGTCTTATGATGTCTAAATTAGTAAAAATTTATAACATAAAAATTTATTTAGTGGTATTTTAGGAAAATATAACTACGCAATTTCTTATTTACTGATATATAATTAGTATTACGAACACATCTTTTGCATATAATGTCTGTATATATGAACTGCATATGATATTTGTATATACGAACTGCATATAATTTCGGCATATACGAACTGCATATATTAAATTAAACTATTAAAATATATATGTAATGTAATAAGATATTTAATTTTAAACTAAAAAATATATATTGTGTATATGATCCAATAGTGATCGCCAAATGGTCGTTGTCCACTATTTCCTGCCAGAGGATAATAATCCGGAAGGACCTCCATATCCTTCAAATTTAACGTCCACAAGAATGACGTCATAGATTGAATATCTATTGTGTCGTGTATAATCAATATCCTCAAATAGGGACCATCCACGATTACTTGTGTTGCTTGCCAAGAGAGAGTTCTCTAGATTCTGGACATAGCTAGAAGCCTCTCTTGCATGGAATCATTTCACCCGTGAATCATCTGTTGCGGAGGCCATTAGTCACGGTATTCCAGGAAGTTAAGTTTATAAATCCCGCTCAAATAGAATTTTTCCAGCGGGAGCCATCCATTGGGGGTTTGCCAAATGGGAATCCTAAACCAATTTTTATATCTTCTAAATCAAGCTTCAATGTGGAGAGATTGTGGAACATTGAGAGAACATTAATGCCGAAAGTGCCCAAGCATGGCTGGGTCTCAAGGATGTTCGCTATCTTGATTGTGACTGAGCTCAGATTTGGACAATCGTCGAACCCATTTTGAAATAGTAGGGATAATCTCTGACATGCAGACAGGTGTAGTGATAGTTCACTAAGGCTCTCCCAACATTCTTATTTACCCTCACGCGTCATCTTTCTTGACTCGGGCTCGATCCATTTAATAGTTAATGTGTAACCTTTGAAGCCGAGATCGTAGAGGCTTTAATGCCTCGACCAATGCCGGTGCAAAAATACGTGCACGGTTTGATATACTAAGATCCTTCAAAGTTTTTTTTTTCCAATTTCGAAGCCAATTCATAAATCCCTAATTCGGTTACAGAATCACATCAGATCATTTTAAATTTTGTTAATTTGATCCAACCACTAATAATTACATCTAAGCTTTCATCTGTCACATTGTCACAATTTTTTATGGACAAGAACCTTGAATCACACCTCAACCAAGCTTTTATGTCACATTGCATCTAACCCAACACATAAAGCTACACCTCACGCTTGACCTTCACAAACCCTTGAATCTTTTTTAGCTATATGCTTTTTATAGGATTGGCAGGGTGATGACTTAAAGTTTCCAATGTAGGCCCGCACCAGGGATATGATGACAAAGCTCAAGAGAAAAATCATCAATAGCAATGATCAAAATAGCGACCGCGATGACCGCAATAGTGCTGCTATAGTTATAGTGGTGTGACTTGGTAGACCATTATGCCGCTATTACGGTATTTATCAGTATACAACAATACTTTCTAAAAAGTATGTATTTTTAACGTTTTATTTCTTATGATATCTAAATTAGTAAAAATTCATAACATATAAATTTATTTAGAGGTATTTTAGGAAAATATAACTACGCAATTTCTTATTTGCTGATATATAATTAGTATTACGAACATATCTTTTGCATATAATGTATGCATATATGAACTGCATATGATGTTTGCATATACGAACTATATATAATTTCAACATTTACGAACTGCATATATTAAATTATGTATGTAATGTAATAAGATATTTAATTTTTAACTAAAAAATATATATAGTATATATGATCCAATAGCGACCACTAAATAGTCGTTGTCCACTATTTTCTGCCAGAGGATAATAATCCCACAGGAGCTCCACATCCCTAAAATTTAACGTCCACAAGAATGACGTCATAGATTGAACATCTACTGTGCTATGTACAATCAATATCCTCAAATAGGGACAATCCACGATTACTTGTGCTTCTTGCCTAGAGAGAAGTTCTCTAGTATCTGGACATAGATAGAAACCTCTTTTGCATGGAATCATTTCACCCGTGAATCATCTGTTGCCGAGGCCGGTAGTCAAGGTATTCTAGGGAGCTAAGTTTATAAATCCCGTTCAAATAGAATTTTTCCAGTAGGACCCATCCATTAGGGGTTTGCTAAATGGGGATCCTAAACTAATTTTTATATCTTCTAAATCAAGCTTAAATGTGGAGAGATTTTGGAACTTTCAAATAACATTAATGTCGAAAATGTCCAATCATGTTTGGGTCTCAAGGTTGTTCGCTATCTTGATTGTGACTGAGGTCAGATTTAGGCAGTCGTCAAGTCCAATTTTAAATAGTAGGGACAATCTCTCACATGCACACAGGTGTAGTGATAGTTCACGAAGGCTCTCCCAACTTTGATTTATCATCCCCGTCTTCTTCGAGCTCGATCTATTTTACAGCTAATGTGTAACCTTTGAAGCCGAGGTGGTAGAGACTTTAATGCCTCGACCAATGCCGGTGCAGAAATACGTGCACAATTTGATATACTAAGATCCGTCAAAGTTTTTTTTCAATTTCGAAGCCAATTCATGAATGCCTAATGCGGTTACAGAATCACACCCGATCATTTTAAATTTTGTTAATTTGATGCAACCACTTACAATTGCATCTAAGCTTTCATCTGTCACATTGGCACAATTTTTTTATAGACAAGAACCTTGAATCACAACTCGACCAAACTTTTATGTCACATTGCATCTAACCCACCATATAAAGCTACGCCTCTCGCTTGACCTTCACAAACACCTTGAAACTCTTTTAGCTATAGACTTTTTAAAGGATTGGCAAGGTGATTACTTAGGGTTTCCAATGTAGAGCCCGCACCAGGGATACGATGACAAAGCTCGAGAGAAAAATCAATCAATAACAATTATTTAAATAGCGATCGCGATGATTTTAATAGCACTGCTATAATTATAGCGGTGTGACTTTGTAGGCCACTATGCTGCTAAATTAAAAGTGCCGCTATTGCGGTATTTATCAGTATACAACAATACTATTTAAAAAGTATTTATTTTTAACGTTTTATTTATTTCTTATGATGTCTAAATTAGTAAAAATTCATAACATATAAATTTATATATTGGTATTTTAGGAAAATATAACTACGCAATTTCTTATTTGCTGATATATAATTAGTATTACAAATATATTTTTTGCATATAATGTCCTCATATATGAACTGCATATGATGTTTGCATATATGAACTGTATATAATTTCGACATATATGAACTGCATATATTAAATTAAATTATTAAAGTATGTATGTAATGTAATAAGATATTTAATTTTTAACTAAAAAATATATATAGTGTATATGATCCAATAACAGCCGCTAAATGGTCGTTGTCCATTATTTTCTGCCAGATGATAATAATCCTGCAGGAGCTCTACATCCCTCAAATTTAACGTCCACATAAATGGAGTCATAGATTGAACTTTTACTGTGCCGTGTATAATCAATATCCTCAAATAGGGATAATCCACGATTATTTATGTTGCTGGCCTAGAGAGAGCTTTCTAGTGTCTGGACATAGATAGATGCCTCTCTTGTATGGAATCTTTCCGTCCGAGAATCATCTGTTAAGGAGGCCGGTAGTCAAGATATTCCAGGGAGTTATGTTTATAAATCCCGCTCAAATAGAATTTTTCCAGTGGGATCCATCCATTGGGGGTTTGCCAAATGGAGATCCTAAACGAATTTTTATATCTTCTAAATCAAGCTTCAATGTGGAGAGATTTTGGAACTTTGAGAGAACATTAATGCCGAAAGTGCCCAAGCATGGCTGAGTCTCGAGGTCGTTCGCTATCTTGATTGTGACTGAGCTCAGATTTGGACAGTCGTCGAGCCCAATTTGAAGTAGTAGGGACAATCTCGTACATGTAGACAGGTGCAGTGATAGTTCACTAAGGCTCTCTCAACATTCTTATTTACCCTCACGCGTCTTCTTTCTTGACTCAGGCTCGATCCATTTTACAGATAATGTGTAACCTTTGAAGCCGAGGTCGTAGAGGCTTTAATGCCTCGACCAATGTCGGTGCAGAAATACGTGCACGATTTGATATACTAAGATCCTTCAAAGTTTTTTTTTTCAATTTCGAAGCTAATTCATGAATCCCTAATGCGATTACAGAATCACACCCGATCATTTTAAATTTTGTTAATTTGATGCAACTACTGACAATTACATCTAAGCTTTCATCTGTTACATTGTCACAATTTTTTATGGACAAGAACCTTGAATCACACCTCGACCAAGCTTTTATGTCACATTGCATCTAACCCACCACATAAAGCTACGCCTCTCGCTTCACCTTTACAAACACCTTGAAATTTTTTTAGCTATAGACTTTTTATAGGATTGGCAGGGTAATGACTTAGGGTTTTCTATGTAGGGCCCGCACCAGGGATAAGATGACAAAGCTGAAGAGAAAAATCAATCAATAGCAATGATTTATATAGCGACCGCGATGATTGCAATGGCGCCGCTATAGTTATAGCGGTATGACTTGATAGCTCAATATGCTGCTAAATTAAAAGTGCCGATATTACGGAATTTATCAGCATACAACATTACTATTTAAAAGCATACAATAATACTCAAAACTCCTAGATCTGGTTCAAAATGACCGATCCAAACAGTCCAATACGATCTCCCTATTGAAATCTCCATACAGACCAAATTTTATATTTTTTTCAAAATTTTTAAGTTTTTTTAAATTTTTGAAAATCGTTAATCTAATTAGTTCTGAACTGTTCAAAAAAACAGTTTTTAAAAATCCGAAAAAAATACTTAAAAATTTAAAAAAATATAAAATTTGGTCTGCATGGAGATTTCAACAGGGAGATCGGATTGGACGGTTTGGATCGGTCATTTTGAACCAGATCTAAGAGTTTTGAGCGTGACTCGCCATAGCAAATATATATATATATATATATATATATATATATATAGAGAGAGAGAATGGTTAAAGCGCTATCGATAGCGCGTGCAATGGATTTTCTATTGACTCGTTTTCTGAGATACAAAATTAAAATGGTTGATCCAAACCGTTCAAGTTGATCACAATATTGAAATACCCTTGGAGACAAAATTTTACATTTTTTCCAATTTTTTGGCTATTTATTATGATATTTTCAAATTGGAGGGCATGAAAATACTCTAATCATAATGTTTTTAAAAATATCATAATAAATAGCAAAAAATTTGAAAAAATATAAAATTTGATATCCAAGGATATTTCAATATGGAGAACAACTTGAACGGTTCTGATTGACCATTTGAATTTTGAATCTCGAAAATGACTCGATGACACGGGACCCTCCGTGCCATCGATGGCACGTTAGCCATTATATATATATATATATATATATATATATATATATATATATTTTGTAGCCAACCGCACAAACGTCACAGAAAAAAACGATAAAATAACGTAATGCGTCATTTACGTTTTTTCGCTGAAAAAACGTAAAAAAAATTGTGTTTTTTCGCCGATTAAACATATACAATATCAAAAGACATATCGTCTATTGAGAACATAGTATATTTGGTACATATCGTTAATAAAATGCTTATAGATGTTCAATATCGTGTACCACTGCCTCTCTAAGTACAATATTGTATACCAATCGTCCATACAAATGTAATACTGTATACAAAAATACATATGAGTTTGACACAGATGTTCGCATATATACACCGTTTTTTTGCCATTTTGTCAAACCCCGACACATAGGGCATGACAATCCCGCCGCGAATACATAATCTCTTTGTACCCGCAAGACGTTTTCCTACCAATTACAAGGTTCAAAGTCTCAACTTACCATAATTTACCAAGCTATGTTTTACAACTCATTGAGTCATCATGGCAAGAAAATTTTTGGCCTAACTTCGCTTGACTTGATTGAACCCGTCTCTGCAACCTGGAACTTACAACCATTGCGGAAAACATGCAAAAAGCACGGAATGAGAATTTAATTCTCAGTGCGGGTTTTAGTTCCAGTACGTGGATTCAAGCTAATATTCAAATTCTAGAAATAATACCCATAAATAAAATAATTTATTTGTAAAAAGAGACATATTGAAACCTTATCTTTACTTAAACATAAAAATAAAGTATGCATGTATTAGCTTAAAACGAAATCAATTGCAAATCTCCATTTAAATTTTGTCATGATTAAACATAGCATAAGTTTGGGTATATCATATATCATTCACATAATTCCATAATCATAATCACTCAGGCCTCCTAACCCAACCGGTTGGGCAGGCAGAAGGAGACCTTTCCCTAATCCGAGGGCAGGCAGAAGAGACACATCTCTAATCCTGGACAGGCAGAAGGGAATTCCAAATCCGTATAGCGCTACCGAACTGGCCGAAGTCGGGGGCCAACCGACTCCGGAGAGTGTTATAAATCATCTCAGATTACACACATCAATCATATCATGCCCCAGTTATTACTTCATATCATTTCAGCCAGATAACTCATAAGTCGAATTCATCAACAACAATGGCATATCCAAATATCTTACTATATTCCTTTCAAATTTCTCAAGACAAAGATCATGCATTTCAAAATGCAGTTTTGACAATATTTGGACACTACCATTTAAAAATGCTTGAACATGGCCATGCAGATAAACGGATTTCAATATGCATATGAGTAAAATCATGTTTGCTTTAGCAAAGCAAAAAATCATATAAATTAACAGACATTCAAGCATAGCTTAGTAGTCACTTAAATTTGAACAAAAATCAAACGTAAATCCGCTGCTGATTCGCAAGCTTAAGCATAGCTCCTCGATCTCCTTACGAGTTAGGTTCGAGTGCTTGAAGACCATCCTATTTGGGGTTTGTCTTCTTGTCGGTCCTTAAACTCGATAATCTTATAGTTGAACGATCCTAGATCTATTTCCTGATAAGAAGGGACGATTGTCTTAACGATTGTTTAATTGTTGCATAGATTACTTAGTTAAAACCTAAATAACCTAATCTTGGGCGGTTCTTGGATTACCATACTGACGATCTAGATTAACCAGACTGGTTAAGTTCAGATTCTTTATTAAGGAGATTCTGTTTTAAAATATATTATTAAGTATTTTATTTTGTTATTTAGTAATTGGTTTTGACTTTCCAATTATTAAGAGTTTATACTTATTTTATTATATAATTCATTAATTATATTTTAGAATTAAAGTATTCATTTATTTATTCTATAACATTTCTATATCATTTAGTTATATCATATTGATTTATTTTTGTTATCACTTAATTGATTGATTTACTTTATATTTATTTTACTTTATATTTATTAGATTATTTATAATATTGTTTATTTGATTATTTAATTATTTGCTATATTTTAATTATCGAAAATTTAAATCATAAAATCAAAATCTAAAATCAAGGAAATCAATTGGAGATAGAAAATCAAAGTCGAAAATTATATAATTTGTTTTGAGTTGGGATCAGAAAGTCGGTGAATTAGTGTCAAGGTTTCTGGTCTTGATTTCACTTAGACTATTCTCATCATCTCCCGAAATCCGAAATCCGAAATCCGAAATCCGACTTAACTAAAGGGATACCCAATTATTGCTAATGGCCTCTCCTTTAATTAATTATTTTATTAAGCCCACAAATTAATTAACTTAATCTTTATAGATTAAGTTTGGATTAAGACTATTGATAGTCATTAGGTCCATAGTTATAAGCTTAATCATTTGATTAAGTTTAAATTAAGTCCATAATTAAAATCCAACAGCCCATAATTTATATCGGCTCAAAAAGAAAGCCCACACAAAACAGATATTCCAGCCGACCCATAACCGAAAGAAACCATCCTAACCCAGGCCCAAAGGACCAGTTCGAAACTTGACTCAGCCAGGTCGGTCAACCTGACCAGTTGACCTGAGCCAGAGCTAACGGGGCCGATTAAACCTGATAGCCAGGAAACGAAATCCGATCCGTCAGCCTAGGAAAATTTGCTAAGAAACCTCTGTACGTTTACTGTTATTTATAGAAGCCCTTCAACTTCACAAAGGAGCCCTTAATATTTATAAACAAGCCCCCGAGAATTTACGAATAAGTCCCTGGTGCAAAGTTTTCTTCCAATACATCCCCTGAACTTTAACATTGCCATACCAGAACCGTACCAGTACGGTACCAAGTTTCAAATAATCTCAGTTAAGGCTGGTACAAGGCCTATACTGGTACCACGATAAGGTTTCCTAAGTATCCATGCATCAGCAGAATCACATATACAAACATACGGCCCATGTATTTAACATAACCATAAAAGTTCTTACTACATCCTATAAATCAAATTCCTTTATGTAATATCAAGACAAACGCTTATAACACCCCATGCTTACTGGTACCAGCGAGTACCATGGCCAATTAGGTTATTGGTAATCAATTACTCAACAAGAACCTTTACATATAACCCAACTTCACTTATTATCTAATTTCCCATGTACAAGACTGGTTCCCACTAAAGCTCCATTTCTTCTATTCAGCCAACAACAGAAACTATACTAAACTTGATTAAAAGTGAAAAACGTATCACCAACCAGTAATTGCAAATTCTCAATTTCGGATTTGAACCACACCTTAATTTTACCCAAGAATTAGAGAAGGACAAGGCAACTTATAGATTTCAGGATATAACTCGAATTAGCTTTCAAATTAACCCACCAGAACAAAAATTACCTCAATCCGTCTTCTCCCAGCCTCCATCTCCCTCTTCTGTTTGAACCGACCAAAACCTAAATTTCAACCTAGCGGTTGCTTTTGTTGCCAACAAAGGAGGTAAAAGAGGGAAAGGACGCATGAGATGACGGCTAAGATCATCCCACAACTAATGTCTATCTTTCTCAAATCGTCAATCTGGCCATTTCTCTCTCAAACTCAGAAGGTAACTCTTCATCTCTCAAACTCATTTCTCCATATACTCCCCTAATTTAATTTTCGACTAAAACCCTAGACTCGCCTGAAACCCTTGACTTGCATATGCTTATTCTATAAAATCTGTTTGGAATGTTTGTGTCTCATTGTCTCCCCCTCTTTTCAGGCTATGGCATATTATTAGAGTATATCATGTATTCTATTTTTAATCAATTTTCTTTTTTCTTCTTTGTCTGTGCTTGGTTTGATTTCTTCTCAGATTTCGTTTTTTTGCGCAAAATTAGTTTAATTAATAGTTTAATGACTAGAGAATTTGAATTGCATAGGAGTTGATTTCATATGCTGTGCTATCTTAATGGATGTTGGTCTAATTTTAATATATGATGCTTTAACTGTATACAAATAGCATATTTAAATGGTATGGTATCAGCTAAGATACTGGGTACAAATTAAACCTGAGTGGTATGCCACTGCATCTGTTTTATATTGATAATGCTGGACCATATCATCTTCTCCCTATTTTAACTCTTATAAATCTATGCCCAAGTAATTTATTACTAGTATAGTTTAATTTTTTTAAAATTTTTCCTATTTTGAAACTTCTGTTGCATCTAGAAATTAAGATTGATTTAATTCAAATATGTGAAAAAAAAACTATCTGACGGACACATTAAAGAGATGAACCTTCTTTAATGGTAGAACTGTCCTCTCTGTATTTTTCCAACTAGTAAGATGCTTTTTAATTAACAGAATCTAGAGTCTCATGCAATTTTTCAATAACAAAAAAATAAATAAATAAATAAATCAATGACAGTCAAAGCAATTGGAATCAGCCATTTTTTAGAATGATCTTACCTTCTACATCATAAACAGCATGTATTCAGAAAAGTGATGTACCTATACCTGTGTTTCACTTCACTTGCGTTTACCTATACCTGTGCGTATATCTTCACTTGCCTTTACCTGTACTTGTACCTGTACCTGTGCGTCGCTTCATTAATGTATTAAAAAAGTGGTATTAAAAAAAGTGATGCGCCACTTAAAATGAGGTATAACTAAAACAGAATGAGCTAATTAAAATCATCATATCAAATTTGTATCATAATTTGTATCCTTTCCAAATTTATGTAACTAAAACCAGCATATCATCTTTTCTAATATCATCATTTTCAAATTTAATTATTCATTTTTCCTATATTTTCAGGGAATATCTAAGAAGACATTGGGGAGCAGTTTGGCGGTCAAGTCAAGTTTTACAACATCTTCTATGTACAGTCTTGTGTAATTGTATTTGATATGAATCAATAATAAATTCAGCATTTCAATATATCAAATATCAAAATTAATCTCCACGAGAATTTAATCCAAACAAAAATTTATAATTAACAGAAGAGATATATCTTTAGTTTTCTTTTTAAATTTTGGGCCAGCCTAGCACAAAGCGTATTATAGAAAAATTATATCAGGAATTCAAATTAAGATGAGTTAGGTCGATAAGAGTGGTGGGAAGAGAGGGCCAGGGCCGAGGGCCCAGTCGGCCAGAATTGGATTTAGGAGAATAAGAGATGGGTTAGAGGAGAGAAACGCGAGAGGGATTAGGCTAAACTTTCTACCATTGCTGATCTAGAAAGGAGCGTCCAAGATAGGGCGAAGTCTCGCAAGAGAAAATAGCACGAGCTGGTGGCGCTAGGTTTAGGGGGAGAGTCGGAGAGACGAGGAGAGCTCAGTTATCTATGTTTTAATGTCGCGTACAGAGAAAGGACGGAGAAATAAGGGGGAGAGAGACTGAGAGAGAGTCAATAACGGAGAGGACAGACGGAAAATTTAATAGCTCAACTCTTCTCAGCGCTAATTTTCTAGCTTTCGGATCTCATCTGCGCACAAATCTTGATGCAATCGGACAATTGAAAACTGAATAGGAAAATTCCTCTGTCCTATCCAAAGGACATTAGCCATTCTCTCTCTCTCTCTCTCTCTCTCTCTCTCTCTATATATAATGGATATAGAACACTGATGTGTACGGATCGTCCCCGTACACATGAGTCGTTTTTCAAGATTCGAAATTCAAACGGTCAATCCGAACCGTTCAAGTTGTTCGCCATATTGAAAAACCTAGATAGACCAAATTTTACATTTTTTCGAATTTTTTTGCTATTTATTATGATATTTTCAAAAAACACTATAATTGTCGTATTTCAGGCCCTCCAATTTGAAAATATCATAATATATAGCAAAAAAATTCGAAAAAATGTAAAATTTGGTCTGCAAGAGTTTTTTAGTATAAAGAACAATTTGAACGGTTCAGATTGACCATTTGAATTTTGGATCTTTAAAAACGACTCATGTGTACGGGGACGATCCATACACATTAGTATATTTTATCCATTCCCTTTGTATATATATATATATATATATATATATATATATAAGAAGTTAGGGACCACATCTCAAAAATTTGAGGACCCAGCTGGACATGTCGTGTTTGATTTCAATTGTGTAACAATTCCTAAAATATCACACAGGGACCCATGTCATATTCGTCATAATGAATCGCTTTCTTCCCTCCTCCGTAATAAATCTTATTATGATAAAACTTATAATTGAATATGAGATTGTTGGATGAATGATTTCTTGACTCTTGAATTATTTTTTTTTGTATATTGAATATATTATTCTAGATCTTCAGTTGCTATCATAATGGATGTTTGATTTCTCATGTTTATTTATGTGACATTATTTTAGAATTGTTTATTTAAAAATTATTATTATAGTATGTTTATATTTGACGTAAGATTTTAAAATGTGATTTATGTGGTTTAATGGTTAGGTGATGATTTAGCGTGTACCGGTGATAAAATGACGATAAAAAATGTTGTACAACGATAAAACAGTGATAAAACGGATAAAATAGTTGTGCTATATAAACGAAAATTTAGATATAACGGATAAAATAGAGTTTTTTAAAAGCTTAATTAGACATTATGTCATTATCGTACGTATATTTTTGCAGCAAAAAAAAATTATGGACCCTTCTAATTTGAAATCCTAGCTTCGCCCGTGCGGGTACGCCACCATAGGCTGGTACACGTACTGGATGCACTTGTACACAACGTGATTCCGAATCCTTAAAATTTGTGATGATGCATCGACCACAGAAAATCAGATGAACACAATACTTCCCATGTGCTACTGTCGGCATCCAAAGTTTTCATCTTTTTGCTAATATGGACACCTCGGTATATATAAACAAGTTCTTAGAAAAGTTTTCAAAGACAATGTGGGACTAAGGCAGTGGAGGAAACCGGACAGCAATCCATCCACCCATATAACTTTGTTTTCCATTCCGACCTTTATGGATGTCTCAATTTCATTAATTTCAGAAAAATGTATATTACGTTTTTAATTGTTTGAAGGCTTTTTAATAATCATTTGGCCATGAAAATTTATATATTTGCTCACAGATATATGAAAAATTTAATGATATAAAAATTTTTAATTATAGATTTATAAAATATTTTAGACATTTTTTTGAATCTCATAAAATTTAATCTGTATATTAGTTTAGGTTTTTAAATTGTTTGAAGACCTTTAAAAATTCATTTGGCTCTGAAAATTTATGCGCTTAATCACAAATATGTGAAAATTTTAGTGATATAAAATTTTTAATTATACACTCATAAAAAAAAATTATTATATGGATAACATCATATTTAAAAAATTTTAAATATATAGTATATATCGCCGTACCCGTACCGTACCCGGTACAGTACTCGTACCCGTACCCATGCAACATAGGTTCGGTCAGTACTCAGAAATGTTGATTTTTGGATCTTTTTGTAACTTTGGGACCTCTATGTGCGCTGGTTACTTGGTTTTCAATATGAGTGTATTTTATAAGCATTTATAGGTTTGTTGTCTTATTCGAATATTTATTGAATACTTACGAGCTTTTAACGCAAAAAAATAATAATAAAATTGAAGTATTGTTCTTGCAAACGAAAAATTGAGCCATCCAAACTCAAACGTCTTTCAAGCTCAATCCTTCACTGTCAAAAGCACTCCAGATTTGACTGCACATGTGGTATAATACTGGATAAAGTAGGGACAAAATGCTAAGTGTACTTTATCACTTTTTAGTTTTAATATATAATTAAGCTATCACACTTTTAAACTTAGAGTAACATGCTCAATAATCAAGTTCTTCATGCATTTAAAGAATTTAATTTACTGCAATCTTAAATTGTTGATCACCAATAATTCCAAAAAATAACAGAAACAACAAATAAAAAGATTTTTATTTTTTTTTTTGGATAAGCTAGATAGTGACTATCTAGTGTAACAACAAATAGTTGCTATCATAGTTTAAAATCGACCTTTTTATTTATTTATTATATCTTTTTGGAATGACCAAGTAGGTGCGAAGCCAACTTTTTAAATTTTAATTGACACAAAAAAAAAATCTATATATTATTATTCACTTATAAAATATCAAAGCTTGTCTATACTAATACACCACTTATACATATTGTTTTATTTTTCATCCTAATCCGCATAGAAATAACACCTATAAATAGCAGCCATCGATAACCCATCTAAGAAAGATGGAAAACGCCAAATTTTGATTCTCCCAATTTACAAAATCACACCGGCATTGTTTTTTTTTTTTTTTTGAAATGATATCACACATTTATATATATGTTTCGACCGGACTTTATCCTCAATCGCAACTCAATACCTTTGTTTTATGCGTGTTTTAGTTTATTTCTGTAGGAATTTGGTACTTCTTGGGTCTATATTCATTTTGTAGGAACTTTGAAGAAGTTTCGTGAAGTTTGGCCTTCAAAACATGAAGAAAATGATCCCGTGCGGCCTGGATGGAATTCTGTGCAGCCTGCACAGGACCTAGCCCGCATGCCAGACAAGCGACATGGGCCAGACGACTCATTCCTGGCCCATGCGACCCGCACCAGCTTCCTATGCGCCCCTCACGTGACTCCAAGCCCTAGTTTCACGGCTATTTAAAGTCCCCGAAGCCCCGAAATTAGGGCATTCCATCTTCCCTTCTTCTGGAGGCGGCGTCTCCATGAAAACCTTCCAGATCCACCATCTCACCTCCTCTGTGCACCCCGCACAGCCATCCTGTGCGACCCGCACAGAGGGTTCCGCCGTCTTATGAGCCACGTTCCGACCACGTTCCGTCCATCTCTCGACCCAGGAAGCCATATCTCAGATCCAGAGGCGATGAAGAGGCTTGAACAGGGGCTTTTGCCTTTCTCCTTTCTTCTCTTTGGTTATGGAGATTGTATCAACTTTGTTTCTCTCTTTTGCTTGTATTTCCATCATGCTAGGCTAGATTAGTTTGTTCTAGGGTCATGTTTGAACCAAGGTTAGGATTGATGTAATGAATGGATTGTTTAGTTTCTATGGTTTATCATTTGTTGGTTGTTTATTGATTATGCTTGCTTTGTGTTTGATTGATTGGATCGAACCTCCTATTGGGTGAATGCGCAGATCTAATCTTGGCTAAAGGTGTAGATTAATTGATTGACTTGAGTAGGCAACTTGAGGTAGGTTAGGAGCCGAAAGGTGACCAATTGGTACCCCAAAAGGGAAAGATTTCTAATTAGACGAAAGTCGGTTAGATACCTTAGTAAACCAACTTGTGAACTTAGGATAATTAAGCCAACAAACGAAAGTTGAGGGTTAATTAGCCTAATGTCGGTGTTAGACTAGGTTCCGTGTCACGATACCATGACCAACTTGCGACGGCTGAGGTCTAGGGAGTCCAAGTCCGGCTAGATCTGTCCCAAACTAGTTAGGAACTTAATTACCATGCATTGCATCATCAACTAAGGGTCGTACCGCACCAAGTACTACATGTGCGGGTCACATGGAATCCCGTGCAGGTCGCACAGGGCCAGTTTGGTGCTGCACGGGTCAACGTTTCGTGCGACAGCACGTACGTTGACAACCCGAAGCCTAACCAAGATGACAACTGAAACCCTAGGACTCTTTTATACTATATTTCACTACCAAAACACCAAAAATAGCCTTTGTTTGGTTTTACGTTAGTTCATTGCTTTTGTTACTTGTTTGTTTAAGCCAAAACATTCCATTTGATTGTCTAGATTTTGTGAAAAGGTAAGCCTAATACTCAATTGATCCGTCCCTGTGGTTCGACCCCTAATCATATCCAACGATATACCGTACGCTTGCGGTATATTTTAGGACTAATTAGGATATTATTAGTTTGCTCCATCATGAAATAAGTGGGATAATTAAGTCCCACCACTTTCCATTACGAAAAGCAAGTTTATTACATCAACAAAACAAAACAAAAGAGAACAGCACTGATAGTACTAGAACACAGTATCAGTGCCCCAACACTGTCTAACATGTTCCCACCCTACTTTATTCCACAACATTAACGTGCAACTAAGCCAAAAAGATCCCCAAAAACTAATTCACACCGGCATTGTAGATATAACCAAAGAGGACAGGAGAGACAAAGAGACCCAAAATGGAGAATCAAATGCTAGAAACACCACTTATCATAGAGGCATGTAAGAGGGACAGAAGAGCTGAGGTGACGACTGAGGTGAAGAAGCAACTATGGCTAGCTGGACCAATGATAGCAGGGAGTTTATTGCAAAAATTAATACAAATTATATCAATTATGTTTGTCGGGCACCTCAGCGAATTAGCTCTTTCTGGTGCTTCTATGGCTACTTCCTTTGCTTCTGTCACTGGTTACAGCATTATGGTAAATTTTCAATTTCATCCCTCCATTTTTTTAGAGTTTTGTTTACAGCTCCTTGACATGTTGGTCTTGAGTAATATTTGTCCTATTATTATGGGGTTGGAAACTGGGCACTGTAGAGACAAAATTCAGATATTACTGTGTACATCTAGTCCTGCTAAGAACTCTTCTATAAACAAAACAAGTAACTTAGTTTAATCTAGTCTTAAATTTCTCAGTTCAATTCATTTCATCTCAAAAAATATTATATGATCACATATAAAGTTGCACAAGCACTCACCCAGTAGACCTTGGATCAATGGTATTTAATTTTTAAGAGGGAGTTTAGTTGGGACCTCAAATTAGTATTATTATAATTTACGTGATTTGTGTCGAATATTACAAGGCTCAAATCTACCAATAATTCTACTCATGGTATTAATTAGTTTATAGTTAATTAATTTTATATAATGAATTGGTTTGAAAATTGTAAATGATAACAGTTAGATAGGGATATAGTATATATAGCCACTTGATGCACATTATGGTGGCACTAGCTAAATGCACTTTAATTTGTGAATGGGACACGACGATTAGGGCAAGACACCAAAACTTAAAATCTCTTTGAAGCGAAAGAAAATGATCTAGGGCAAGGAACTAACAATGGAGAGCCCAACACTATCAACACATCTTGCGTCAATTGAATCGCATGAGAGACGTGGAAGGAGAAAAGAATTCTGGACAGACGTGAAGAAACAAGGAGAGCTATGTTTACAAAATTTGATTGGGATTTCATCCATTATGTTCATGGGTCACCTTGGTGAATTCGCTTTAGCTGGTGTCCCCATGTTAACTTGCTTAGCTAATGTCACAAGATACAGCTTTATGGGATGTCAATTTTGATTAATCTGACTTTAGGTCCAAAATTTATAAATCTATATTTGGGAAAACGTACTAATTTGTTATAGTTGGTGCAATTGTCAGCCTCCAAAGAAAAGGTAAACAATAATTTGCAATAGTTAAATATGTTGAGCGTCCAAATTCATCCCTGTCGAGCTCTTTGTTCTTGATCTTCCATCATCAATTTATATCCGTTTGTGTTTGTTCTTTATTTTCTTTTCTGTTTGGGGAATGATGGCGAAACTTGAAGTCTCAGTTTTATCATTTCATGTTAACAAAATGTATGTGCTGCATTCTAATAACAGAATTGGATAAATTATCCAATTATTCCTCTCATTTTTATTTTTATTTTCTGCAAAACTATATTGGAATTTATAAAAGAAAACTTGTGTGCACCTTCTAAAATGTCAAATATGCATGTTTAATGAAGAAATCAATATGTTTTACAAATTTTTAAATTGAATTTGAGCAAGATAATTTTATTTACATTTACAGGGTATATAGGAAAATAGCTATAAATTTTACCCACATGGGACTGGGATAAAGACAATGAGGTTTATTAATGAGTTTACTAGTTCATGAATCCTCACTGGGTAGTTGATTCATGAACCTAGTCTTAATTATTTAATAAGTCATTGGTGTACCTAATATTTTGTCTTTATCCCAATAATATCCCAATATTATGCTATATTTTCCGGAAGTCTCCAGTTGAAACAAAAATGCAAATAGATTTTTTGCCAAGGATAACTTTCAAGTAAGAGTTAAAGAGTTATGATTTGTCTTAATACGATCAGAACCAAATGGGACAGATTGGCATAAAATATGCAGTTAAAATTTCCTTTTTTGCTATGCCTTACCGAAATGCAAATGTCTGATCGATTCTCATTGTGGCTTATATTTCTTTTAAAGGAGGCTTAGAATATGTTTCACATGATGAGATATAAATTAGAAAAGTAAGTTGCCATATCTATTTTACATTGTTACTCTATACATTTTTTCTGGCTTACCTATGTACGGGACTACACTAGCACAGCCATGTAGTGGCGATTTTTGGATTTGATGCTAGTAAACACACTGACCTATTCGTGAATGCAAATAAAGGAATCACAAATTCAAAAAAGGAAAGAAAAATATTGGGAACCTCTAGATTTGGGCAATATGATTGCATCTAGAAAGAATGATTTGTCCTGTCATGTAGCAACCAGAGAAGATCCAAAAGACATGTATTTCATCTCACTGTCTCTTTCCTGTCATGTGCTTTAATTTGATACTGGTATCTTCATTTCAACTGATTCCAATTAAAAATCTCAGAACTTTTTCCTTGATTAATTTCAAAGTCAATCCACCTCTTTCTCTTTATGTTCAAGTTTTCTACTGCTACAATGAAACAACCACCCCAACTAGATCAATTCCTACTCGAAAACTTAGCAAAGTCGATATTTTGAGAAACTGGTTTTGGGCTCATTGAAGATATTATTTAATGCAAAAGAAGAGGTGTCTGGTGTTTATCTAAATGACCACAATAAATGCATTTGAAATCTGAGGCAGAGGAGCCAGCAGAATATGTACAAACTGGGCCAAAATGTATTAATTAACCATGCAGCTTGTACAAGTACAATAGTAATTGGCATCTTCTGATTGTCAGTTGCTTGTCATCTAAAAGGGACTTTCAGAGAGTTACATTGGATAGTTAAGATCTAAACATGAGCTTAGGTTAGAACATGACCTACTGTGACTCTGTGAGCTATAATGTGAGGGCTTGATAAAACTGGAAAGTGGTGTACACATGCTGTATTAACCTCTGGGGTGAACTAGTGAAAAATTAATTAATCGTTCAACACAATCGTGTGTATATTTCTTGTATATGTCAAATCGCCAATTACACTAGTAACCTTTTCTACTCATTCATTTATTACACTACAAACTTAGGCAAATAGAGAAGCTGGTTCATTCTAATATTAATTTGTCAAAAGAGGTTGTGCAACTAATTACAAAACTAGTTCTAGCACGGTGACTGATATTTTCATTAATTTTGGTT
This sequence comes from Rhynchospora breviuscula, assembly GCA_027562975.1. Lineage (NCBI taxonomy): Eukaryota > Viridiplantae > Streptophyta > Magnoliopsida > Poales > Cyperaceae > Rhynchospora > Rhynchospora breviuscula. The sequence goes on from CM050401.1 coordinate 40,014,636, forward strand.
ACTCAAACTGCATTCATAAAAGAAATATTGGGGTGGTGGGGTAACAGTGGTATATGTTGTGTTAGAGTTATGTCCTAGGAGCCAATTATTAAATGGCCACTTCTATGGTTTATGTGATTGATGATATTTTATCATTTATTCCTTGATTTATTAATTGACAGATCATTCAGGTTGAGGATCTGAATTGTGGATCTCTGTAGTTCATTTATAATTAAATGACAATAATAAATCTAAAAGGTCCGTAATCTTGATAATTAACAAGGAATATTAATTATCGGATAAGATTAGTATGCAAGTTAAGTGATGATTAAGTTCTACAGATCATAGGTAAGGAGTTGCCAACTTAATTGCATATGTATATGTTATAGAACATAGTACAGGACGCGACCCAGTGAAATAAATATATGGATTGTGTTATGTGTCATTATTTATTTCATTTGAGTTTGATTCTAAGTTTGAGATGGTTCAGCTTTTCCACATGAGGATAGGTTCAATAAATATCGTCTACCGTTGATTCCTGATAAGGGCTGCTATACGGACTTTATTTATGTTCTCTTGAATTGTGCGGGGAAAAGTTGTTCATCAAGAAAACCGTATGTCCCTCATTAATTAACTTAGTGAGCGATGATATCTGTTTGGGCCCCTTGATGGAGATGGACTGTTTGCTAGCAACTGATACAGTCGTCTCTAGATCAAGAAACGTATAATCTGCAAGAGTGACACATTCCTATCTTGGATTATACGATGATATCATGTGACATAAGAATCGGACAAGGAAATACTATTATTTCTTATGCAGGATTGAGATATTGTAGTTGTACACTATTTATACGAATTGGGAGTCATAACGTGTTGCTAGATACCGCTTATGATTATTGGAATTAAATAGCGATTTAATTCCATGGCTAACATAGTATAAATCCTCAATGGGTCACACAGATAGAACTTTAACCGTATAGTGCATTATTTATTTATTCACAACAGTGATACTGTGAAAATATGATAGTTTGATTAATTAATTATATATCGTTGCGAACCGTTATAATTAATTAAATCAAATGGATCATATAGAAATATTTTAATGTACATGCTAATCCTAAAATAATTATTAATGAGTTAATAATTATTCTTGTTCAACAATATTTAATATAGTTGTTAGAATTATATTAAATAAGTAGGCCTAATTTATCAAGTCTAATTGAGCCCGAATGGAATGCAATTTAAAAGGCCTATTAAATATAAGATTTAATATGTTAAATGGGAGATTAATTAGATGGATTAAGTAGCCCATTTAAGCCCATTAAGGGGCCGGCCAAATAGTGGCACAAGTGTAATTAGTTGCACTTGGTGGTAGGTAGGGATTTGAGCATTATATAAGGGGGTCATTTGGAGTAAACCCTAATCTAATCTCTTTTCTCTCTCCTTGCTCCTCTCTTGGCCGCCACTTAATCAAAGAAGAAAAAACTGATTTTCTTCTTCCTTTGCCTTCTCTCTTGCATCCCATAGGAAGCTCATGTGTTGAGCACTAGTCCCACTTAATTAAACAAGTTAATTAATTGGAATAGAAGAGAGGATTAGCCTTGTTCTTGGTGTGCTAGCACATACCATTAGAACTCGGTTAAGCTTCTAGGTGGACTCGAGGCCGAAAGGAGAAGAAGGAAGGGCGGAGCTAGCACGCCATCGCCTCCTACGCATAGGAATCGCCTTCTAGTTGCGATACTAGAAGAGGTACAAATCCCGATTCCTTTCTCTTTGTGTGAATGCTTAAGCACTAGATCTATTGTGCATGATGATTAATTAAGTCTAATTAAAAGTAATTAGTCTAAAAATGAAAATTATGCACTTCCTAACATGTTGGTGGTACAATATTAACATATTATACCAAGACTGAAAGAGTAAAGTTAATCATTTGGCCGTATTTCTAGCTATTCCAAATTTAAAATAGGTTCATAAAAATATATTACGCAATAACAAAGAGGTCCATAGCGGTCTTAATAGTAGTAGTGTAATATGGTAATGTTCTTCAGTTAGCAACTTTGATAGCATATAGTGCCCTTCTCTTATATATAAGAACAATGACTTCACTTTTAAATAACTAAATAGTAGACATCTTTTGCCCAATTTCTGTAGATGGGAAGTGCTAGTGCATTGGATACACTATGTGGCCAAGCATATGGCGCAAAAGAATACTACCTCCTCGGAATTTACAAGCAAAGAGCCCTGCTCATTCTTACACTTTTAAACATACCGCTCGCTACCATCTGGTTTTACACCAATGAGATTCTTTTACTTTTTGGTCAAGAAGCCGACATAGCATGGGAGGCTGGGATTTATGCAAAATGGATGATACCATCTTTATTTGCATATGGGATCCTTCAGTGTCATGTGAGGTTTCTACAGGCACAAAATATTGTCTCTCCTGTTATGCTTAGTTCAGGGTTGACGGCCTTGTTGCATCTGTTGGTGTGTTGGCTGTTGGTGTACAAATTGGGCATGGGAGGCAAAGGAGCTGCGCTCGGTGCTGGGATTTCAAATTGGATAAACGTGGCCATTTTGGCAGTTTATGTTAGGCTTTCATCATATTGTAAGAAGACATGGGTTGGCTTTTCAAAAGAGGCATTTTGCGATCTGGTTGAATTTATTAAGCTTGCAGTGCCTTCTGCATTAATGGTTTGGTAAGAAAAACAATTATCTTACAAAACAGTATTCAATTGTGTCAGAAAAATGGAATTATCAGATGATATCTGAATAAGCTTCACCTATGAAATGTGCAATTGAAGACCCAATTTACAAAATTAGGCTTCTGTTGGACATTCCCATATTCTCTGATGCTAACCAAGTGGAGAAAATTAAGTGTTACTGTCAAGCAATTATAATTGAGAACCAGTTCTTGATCTAGTGACAAAAAACAATGTATCTTAAGTGAAAGGTCATAGGATTGAAACCCGACTGGAGGTCTTTCATAGACATTTAATTTAAAAATAAGTTGGGAGGCTTAACCCCCAATTTATCTCCAAAAAAAAAAAAAAATTGTAGTTCAATACATTTCCGCATGAATCTAATTCAAACAAGGATTAATATCTGCAGCTTGGAATGGTGGTCATTTGAATTTCTTGTTCTACTCTCTGGCCTTCTCCCAAATCCACAACTGGAAACTTCTGTTCTTTCTGTAACGTAAGAAATTTCCTTTTTTTTCAAATTTAGCATATTTGTTTTAACTATACACTAAATCTTATGTTACTTTTGGTGCCATTTTTTTCCAGCCTAAACACAGCTTCATGTGTGTTCATGATCCCCTTTGGTCTTGGTGGTGCTATAAGGTTAGATCCACTTCTCTACTGTATTAAGAAAAAGTACGATTTTTGACTGATCCTCTTTTTGTTTGTGCCAAAGTACCCGTGTATCAAATGAGCTTGGTGCTGGCCGACCTGAAGCTGCAAAATTAGCAGTACGAGTCATCTTATGCTTAGCCATCACAGGAGCAATAATAATAGGAATAATTCTAATTTTTATAAGAAATATATGGGGTTATGCATACAGTAATGAAGAAGAGGTGGTGAAATATGTGGCCATCATGTTACCCATTATTGCGATCTCCAACATGTTTGATTCAATTCAATGTGTGCTTTCAGGTAAAATTAGATTTCCTTTGTATTTGCTTTTCCAAAAAACAGATTTCCCTTTAATTCTTCCAAACATCAGTTTCTTTTATCTTTCCATTAACTTTGTATTTTAACATCTTTATATGAATAAGAATTAATTTGTTTGTTTACCAGGGGTGGCAAGAGGGTGTGGATGGCAAAATATTGGTGCATTTGTGAATCTCGGTGCATTCTATGCAGTCGGTATTCCTTCAGCTATTCTCGTAGCTTTTGTATTCCATATTGGAGGAAAGGTAATTTCCCTATATATTTTTCTTGTACATTTTAAATATTATGCTTGTGAAATCGTCTAATTTTTCTTTGAAAATCAGGGACTCTGGATGGGAATTTTATGTGGTATGTTTGTCCAAGTGGTGTTGCTCTTGACCATTACGTTACTTACTAATTGGGAGAAAGAGGTAACCGCTTAATTGAGACAATTACACATTTTGGTTGAAAAAATTACCTACACCTCTAACAAAGTGGATAATTATGGGATGTGTTTTGTGTATTATAACAGGCAGCAAAAGCAAAAAACCGGGTTTTCAGCTCTTCTCTTCCCACCAACATGGTTGTAAGTTGAGGCCCATTATCTGCTTAGATTGAACTCTCACCTCAAAGCTAGATTTCCATGGTGAAAATTGAAAGAGGAAATCATTTATATATGATGCAATCAAAGAAGATTGATCAGATATCCAATATGGAAGGGGATTACTACGTCGACTTTGCAGGTTCTAGAAATTCAGAGAAAATATAGTTCTCAATTTTGCTCCTAGCTAGGGAGACTTGATTTGAAACTTTTATAAAATTAAGATAAATTGATGATAAAATCAGCAATAATCACTATAGGAGAATGCTTCGATTGCATCGGTCGCCTCAATTCTAAAGAGGCTGTCAAGATAAGCTAGTTGTGTTGTTTACTGTTATTTTTGTTTAGCATTAAACTATATATTTTTCTGTAGCGCCACTTATGGCATGTAAGTTTTAGTTGGTAATTTTCTTTTATTTTAGCAGCTATGAATATGATTAATGATTTGCTGGAAACTAGAAAATCAAGTTATATTTGTAAGCATATCTATGTAAGATTGTTTTTGTTTCTTGTCATCAAAAAAATAAATAAAAAGGTGAAAAAAATCTTGAAAAGGTGCGGCAATTTTATGCACCACAAACTTTGTCTTCTTTGTTTTTCCTTTCTGCTGAATATTGCAGGTTGTGGCAGACACTAGTGACACGGATGAAACAAAGAAGAGGGTACCACCGAAAGAAATAGTGAGAAGTAGTGGTGTGCCGATTCAGTATCTTATGTTGAATGACACAAATTATGGCATGTGGGCTATAAAAATGAAGATTATCTTGCTCGCACTTGGGGTATGGGAGGCAATAGATGGTGGCACAGGGATCGAAGATGACAAAAATTGTGGTGCCCTGATAGTGATGATGGCAATTGCGGAGAAAAATTCGATAAAGGAAGCATGGAAAAGTATCAAGGAGATGGGTATAGGTGAGGATCGTGTCAAGAAGGCAAGGGCACAAGTCTTGAAGATGGGTGAAATCTATTTTCTTGGAGTTGACTTGAAAGATGGTGTTGTTTTTGAAAGGTTGTTTAGTTTTGTCCTAGATAAGTTCCTTTCTATTATTGGCATGATAGAATAGTGGGGAGACGTGTCAACCATGACTATCACAGAGGCAATAGGACGTCTCTGGGTGTTTGAAGAAAGTCAAAAGGGACGGAGACAATCGAAAGGAGTTACCAACTTAATTGCATATGTGTATGTTATTAGAACATATTACAGGACATGATCCAATGAAATAAATATATAGATTGTGTTATGTGTCATTATTTATTTCATATGAGTTTGATTCTAAGTTTGAGGTGGTTCAACTTTTCTATATGAGAATATGTTTTATAAATATCATCTAACGTTGATTCCTTATAAGGGTTGCTATACGGACTTTATTTATGTTTTCTTGAATTATGCAGAAAAAAATTATTTATCAAAAAAATTGTATGTCTCTTATTAGCATACCTAATGAGTGATTATATTAGTTCAGCCCCTTGATGTAATTGGATTGTTTGCTAGCAACTTGTACAATTAACTCTAGATCAAGAAATGTATAATTTGCAAGAATGACACATTTATATTTTAAACTATACAGTGATATCATGTGACATAAGAATCAAAATAAGAAAATACTTTATTTCTTATGCATGATTGAAATACTGTAATAGTACAGTATTTATTTATGTTAATTGAAAACCATAACGTATTGCTAGATACTGTTTATGATTATTGGAAATAAATAGCGATTTAATTTCCATGGCCAACATAACATAAATCCTCAAATGGTCACATAAATGGAATTTTAACCATACAGTGCATTATTTATTTATTTACAGCAATGAATGCAATAATATGATAAGTTTATTAATTAATTATATACCGTTGCAAACCGGTATAGTTAATTAAATCAAAAGGATTATAGAAAAAATAAAATAATGCATACGCTAATTCTAAAATTATTATCAATAAGTTGATAATTAATTTTGCTCAACACATTTTAATATAATTGGTTAAATTATATTAATTAAATGGATATTTATTTAATTGTTAAATGAAAGTCCAATTAAAAAGCAATTAATGAGTCCATTAAATAATTGATTTAGTGAATAAATTTGAGAGATCACATGGCCCATGTGAGCCTATGGTGAGTCCGGCCACACAAGGGCAATTTTGTCCATGTGAAGTTTGGAATTAGATTGAATTGAAAGCTCTATATAAGGAGGTCATTTGATAAAACCCTAGACCTAATCTCTCCTCTATCTCTCCTTCCTTCTTGGCCACCACTCTTCCATTGGAAGAGAAATTTCATCTCTTTCATTGGAGCTCTCTCTTTAGTCTAATTAATTAGCTCATGTGTTGAGCACTTCTCTCTACCATTCAAATAGTTGATTGATTGAAAAAAATGTGAAAGATGATTAGTTTCACCCTCATCCTTGCTAGCACAAGTGAAAAGTGGTTGGTTAATTTTCTTGGTGAACTCAAGAGCAAGGTGAAAGAAGGTGCTGGAGGTACGCCACCGACTCCTAGCGAATTGATCAAGCTTTCCAATTGCTATATTAGAAGAGGTATAAAATTCATTTCCCCTCCTTGCGTTAAAAATGTCATCTACTAGATTTTGATATGGTTGTGCATGAAATTAATTAGTATTTATTGTTAATAAAATTGAAAATTGTGCACACATATAACTTCCTACAATTATGTCACGCTAGGGCCCACTCAGGCGGTCAATAGGGGCTTTGACCAGGCGGCTAGAGAGGTGGTTGCATCACTTCTCCCTCGCAGGTCTCTTTCTCTTCGTAACGATTTGGGGGAGACGATTCCCTTTTTTTTATATGGCTGCTCTCGGCTCACAATGGTGCAGAGTATCAATGGGTCCCAATACTAACTCTTTTCCTCTTCAATTTCTTATTTCTTATGCACCGCTTCCACCTCATTTCCCTTTACGAAGGGGTCACTTCGTCTGTGGTTCCCAGTTGTCGGGCTTGATGAGGAACAAACTTGGCGACATTCCGAAGCCATGTGAACCATAAAAATATAGGCGAACTGAAAAACCGCTGCGGGGCTGTCCACGACTGATGCCATGAACTGAGACCTACTCCCTTCCTCCTCCCCCTCCCCTTCCCGTCCGCCCAGCTCCTCCTCTCTTCTCTTTCTCCCTTTCCTCACCATGGACGTTGTAGTCCCAAACCACTACCCTTTCCGTGAAAATCGAGCCCACACTGTTCATATCTTCTTACCAGAAAATGAAAAGTTCCACCACCTCACCACCGCTGTCTCCCAAACCATCTCCATTTCTGCCACCAGCCAAGACCATATATGGACTAGAAATGGTTTAAGACGCTATTTTGCAAATCGTTTTGGGGGTTTAGTAGATGACTACCCAACGTTTCACTATTCCAGATCTACTCTCCTCTTAACCCTACCCTCCAGGCTTCATAGAGAAGAAGTGATGCAACAATGCCATGCCTGGTCTCGCAGAAATGGCCTTAGACTTAACAACTTTGCAGACGCTACTATGCCATTTCTCCTACCCATCTACATGGTCCAAATTAGGATCCATGGCTTCCCCTTGTCACACTAGGACACCCCCTTCTTCCGTGCAGCTGTCTCTGAATTTGGAAAACTCATCCAGGTTCACTCTGACAATCTTATTGGCGGTGAGCGCTCAAGCCTCAAACTCTGGATTGAATGTCGCGACCCTTACGCCATCCCGGAATACCTGATTCCTAATTTCTCGACTCGATGGTGCACTTGTAGAGTTCAGGTCGAATTTTGGTATCCGATTGGCTGGATCCCACCACCTCCCCAAGATGGAAATCAAAGCTCTGACCACATGTCTCCGTCCAATCAACACCAGTACGATAGCCCGGATGGAAATGCCAACGATCCTTCTATGTGGGATCTTCTTCTTCGTTGCCATCACCGTGTCCTAGAACAATGCCGAGCTGGAGTTCCCCTGCAGCCGGTGGATCATCCCATCCTACCGGACTTTTACCATCCAGATGAACCCTACCAACACTCAGTGTATAACACCGTACCCATGGATTTCAAACCTCATAATACAGCGGTCCACACCAACATGAGCATAGAAAAAATCCTAATCCAAACAGATCGTCAGTATGAAGGGACACGTCAACACCTGAAAAGTCCCGACAACCCTGACGAATCAATTGATCAGACCATGACCCACCATCAGATGCCAGCTCCAATCAGTCCAACCGAACAAAAGCCTAAAACGCCACACGTGGCTAATTTGGACCACTTACCTTATCAACCATCATCTCCCACACACGTTATACACCAACCGCTTATTGGTTCTAACCCCTTCAAACCCGCCCCGCCTATCCAACCCGATAAAAAATGTAAAGAATATCCTACTGTTACAATGATGGATCCCAACCTGCTCAACCCATACCCATTAAACTTAAACACTAAAAGAATAATATCGCCCATAACCCCTTCTGTTCTTGGGCCAGGCCCAAAGCTACACCATCTTTCCTCACCTACTTTGAGCACACCTCTTTTCTGCTCAGATGCTATCCTCACATACCCATTCCTCGTAAGCCTCAATACTCAACCTCAATTCATTCCTCTCTCCTCCACCTTTAGCACAAAACTTTTATTTGCAAATAACAAAACCACCATGGACAAGTCTAGTGAGGAACTTATCCAGAAATTTGCGGGACTGCTCAAAACCCCCGCCTCCACAGCAACCATCGCCATCTCTAGAGAACAGGAAGCAACTAAAGACCCTACCCTCTGTCTCATGGCACGAGTAATCACGGATAAGACTGTCTTTGACCAAACCCTCACTGACTCTCTAATGCGAGCTTGGGATGTTCACCATGAAACCTCCTTCGACCCGCAAGGAAAAAATCAGATGCTGGTGGTGTTTAAAAACGCAAAGGACCGTGCACATGTGCGAGATGATGGCCCTTGGTTCCTCAGGCATGACTTCATTGCAATTGATCCTATCCCCTCAACCACTGAGCTCCCTTCTTTCCATGCTTCCACGGTTCAGATGTGGATTCAACTCCACAACATCCCTGCTGGATCAATGGAAGAGGATGATATCTATGAGGTGGCGTCAAAAGTAGGAAACCCCTGCTCAGCTCTAACCACTGCTTTCTTCAGGTCTAGAAAATTCTACAAGATTAAGGTTGAGAGAGATGCCAATCTCCCCCTCCTAGAAACCATTCAAGTCACACATAGCAACAGACCTGATTTCCTGATTTATGTGACCTATGAAAGGCTGAATAGGTTCTGTAACTTCTGTGGTTTGCTTGGCCATGAGCGATCTACTTGCTCAGATTACAACCACCTTTTTCGTACCTCTAAGCTACCAGAATACCAAAACCGAGAAGACCTCAAACAAATCCTTAGAAAGAAAACGAGACCTTGGCTTACTTCACCGGCCTTGATCCCAAACCAACCAGCACCTCCTCTTTCCACACAGTCAGCAATGCCATCTTCAAACCTTAAACGAACACTCTTCTCCAACTCAGACCAGTTACTCCTTGGCTCAAGTCACTTGCGAAATCAAGAGGATGCAAGTATCTCTGCCCACTCCAACCACACCACTGACTCACAACTAGTTCGAAACCCCAAGAAAGCAAAGGCGGCAAGCCATGAGGCTTCGCCGCTTCATATATGAATCTTCTGTCCTGGAATTGTAGAGGTAGTGGAGGGCCTCTAACAATTCCTACTCTGAAACAATACCTCCACAACACCAGGTCTCAATTAGCGGTTATTACCGAGACTCGATGTAACAAAAATATGGCTAATCTTAGAATAAAAAAATTGCCGCTACAAAATGCTCACGTGGTTGAGGGAGTAGGCAAAGGAGGTGGTCTCTGGTTGCTTTGGTCTGATGAAGTTCAAGTAGAAGTAGTAAGTGAAGGGAGGAGATATATTGCTGCGAAATGCACCTTTAATCGGATTTGCCCGGATATGTGGTTACTAGTGGCGGTGTATGGGGATCCTCGACATGCACAGAATAGAGCAATTTGGGAAGAAATCATGAATCTGGTCTCACTTCACAGTCTTCCTGTATGCCTAATTGGAGACTTCAACGAGATTGCATCACTAAAAGAGAAGGCTGGAGGTAGTAGTCGTTTAAGATCCTCGGTCAGGTACTTCCTTTCTCTCATTGAAAATGTTGGGTTGGTTGATTTGGGGTATAGGGGTCCTGCTTACACCTGGACAAATAAGCAGTCGGATGGTACACTTATAGCGCAACGCCTTGATAGGGCCTTAGCCTCAACTGATTGGCTTGATTTATTTCCAAATTCTGCTGTTTTTCACCTTCCAAGATTTAACAGTGACCACCTACCTATCCTTTTACGAACCTCTCCAAATGCTATTAAGAAGCCAAAAACCTTTAAAATAGAGCATTGCTGGTTGCATGACTCCTCTTTTATCCAAGTTTGCAAAGATGCTGTCAATTCAAACATTCAAAACTGGGACTCGTACCATCATAAACTAAAAAAGGATGTTGTTAAATGGTATAAAAGCAGAGGTACTCCTGATCAGCATCTACAAGCAATCCAGGTTGAGATGTCCCAAATCCACAATTTGCCCAACTCAACCCAAAAGTGGGAACAAGAAAACAAACTTCAAAAACAATATAATGAGATTTTAAGGGCGCAGGAGGTTTTCTGGGCCCAGCGAGCCCGTCTTAAATGGGTCTTATTTGGTGATCAGAATACGAAGTATTATCATTCAATAGTCAGGAACAGGCGTAAGCGCAATTCCATCACGTGTCTGGAAACAACTTCTGGGGATCTAGCCACTGAGCAGCCTCGCATCACTTCTCTGTTTGTGGAACACTACAAAACCATTTACAGTCAGGGTCATACGGTCGATCTGCAAGTTGCAATAGGCCCAGATTTACTACAAAACTTTCCTCAGGTCCCTTCAGAGATGTCTCATAACCTGGGAACCATCCCCACTAATGAGGAGATCAAGAAAGCTCTCTGGACAATTGGGCTTGACAAAGCGCCAGGCCCAGACGGTTTAACAGCACGCTTTATCCGATCCCACTAGGCAGACCTGCAAACTTTGTTCTGTGCAGAAATTAAAAACTGGTTTCAACAAAAGGAAATCCCCCGTAAGCAAGCTGCTACAAACGTTGTGCTCATTCCAAAATGCCAAAACCTAACCACTGTCTCCCACTACAGGCCGATTAGTGTCTCAAATGTTATCTACAAAACTTTTGCAAAGATTCTTGCCTTGCGACTTAAACCTCTGCTTACTTCACTCGTCTCTCCGGAACAAACAGCATTCTTACAAGGAAGGGAAATTTCTGAAAACACAATTCTGATCAGAGAAATCATACACGCATTTGCAAGAAGCTCATTCCAGGGAAGTTGTTATTTAATGAAAACTGACCTGACCAAGGCTTTTGACCTCATGGCATGGTCTTATATGAAACAAGTCCTCTTTGCTTTTGGATTCCCTGACATCTTTATAGACCTCCTCATGGCTTGTGTCACCTCTCCAACCTATACAATTCTTGTGAATGGTTCTGGTTCTGGTTCTGGTTTCATCACCCCTCAGCGAGGCTTGAGGCAAGGCTGCCCCCTATCACCGTACCTCTTTATTCTTGCTATGGAGCCTCTCTCAATCCTGTTCAAAGCCTCTCTTCACACTGGTAACATTACTGGAATCAAGCTAGCCTGCACGGACCCCCCATTAACCAACTGTCTTTATGCAGATGACTTGATGATCATGGGAATAACTGACCCTCTTGAAGTGCTACACTATCACTCTATAATTGCTTGTTTTTCTTCCTTCTCAGGCCAGATGGTAAACCCCTCGAAAACAAAATTCTGGTTCTCCACAAATAGCACAGCACAAAACAAAGACTTTGTTATGCAAGTTTTTGGGGGCTGTATAGCAGCTGCTGATGAAACATATTTAGGCCTCCCTACGGACCCAAAAAAGGCCTCAGCTTGCGATGATTTAATCTCCAAGATTTCTTCCAGATTAGCAACTTGGAAAATGAATTCCTTATCGCAAGCAGGTCGGCTGCTCCTAATTTAATCAGTCTTGCAATCCATACCGGTTTACCAGATGACCACTCAGCTACTTCCTAAGTTGGTAACCAACAAAATAACTTCAATAATTAGACGTTTCTTTTGGGGGAAAAAAGAGACAAACTACATGCCTTTCTGTTCTTGGAAAAGAATAACAAGACCTCTACATCAGGGAGGGCTAGCTGTCAAAGACATTGCGACTTTCAACAAGGCATTGGTTTCCAAGCTTGCATGGAAGATACAAGTAAACCCGGACCATCTGTGGTGCAAGATTTTAAAGGCAAAATATTACCCAAGGCGCAATTTCTGGTATGCAAATAATCATGGTTCCTCTTCGTCTACTTGGAATGCAATCTGCAAGATCAAACAAGACTTCTCTAAACAAGTTTGCTGGTCAATCGGAGATGGGAAAACTTGTACCGCTATAGGCACACCCTGGCATCAAGGATGGGAACTCTTTAACCCCACAACTCTTCAAACACAAAATCTCAAAGTGGCTGACCTATGCAATACCTCGACTGGAACCTGGGACATCAACTTACTTATCAGCAATTTCAACCTTCAGGTTACGCTTAATATTCTCTCTGACCCAACCTTAAAGCCACTGTCATCGGGTCAAAATGATCGCCTGGTTTGGAAATCTTCTACTACTGGCATGTTCTCAGTTCGATCAGCTTACAAAACTATGCAGCTAACCTCCCAAATTGATCAACAAAATCCTACCTATCTTCCCTGGAAAATCAAAGGCATGCGGCCAAAAGTGAAAATGTTTCTTTGGAAACTTATTTCAGGAGCCTTACCGACAGCCCTCCGATTGGCGAGTCGTATCCCAACAATCAACCCTCTTTGCCCTCGGTGCCGACAGGTAGACGAGACAGACTTTCACATTCTCTTCCTTTGCCCAATCTCGCGAGCAACTTGGTTTGCTTCTAGATTAAGTCTTTGCTCAGATAAAATCACTGGCACAATCTCCCAGTTCCTTAGTACAATGCAAAACTATCTTGCTCATGAAGAGTTTATACTCCTTGGAGCAATCATGTGGGCCATCTGGGAGCAACGCAACAGTTGGGTTTTTTCTAAAAAGCATTCTTCTCCTCAAAAAATACTTAATAGAGCCGAGTATGTGTCACTGGTTTGCCCAAGCGATGAACAAGAGAGACAACTGGTTTGTATGCAGGAAGATTTGCATAGCCCTCAGCTCCTTTTGACAAATGTTACCATTCACACGGATGGGTCTTGGAATCTAAATACAGGGGGGTGGGGCTACTTAATCTCCAAAAATCAAATTCTGCTCCAATTTGAATCTGGCAGTACACCAGCTCGATCTCCAATGCAAGCTGAGGCAACCGCAATTCTATACTCAATACGTGCCCTGAAGCAAATCTGTCAGCATGATGATTTCAATACAATGCATGTTATTCTCCTCTCAGACTGTAACAACCTCATCAAGGCCATCAACAACAATTCAGATGGGGAGAGAGATAGTCACCTGGATTGGAGGGCAGAAAGGGAGCTCTATCTTATCCTTCAGGAAATACAGCCACTGCCGCATGTCACATTTGCATACCTGCCTAGAAATCTCAACCAAGAAGCACATATCTTGGCGGTTAATGGGAGATTTATGGAGGAACAAGTTAAGGGGTTTCACTTCCCCACTTTCAAGCCACCTTGAACACTTTCTACTAGTCGAGCACAGCAGTTTTTTCTTTTTGACTTTACTTGTACTTTAGCTTTATATCTCCTGTTGGAATGGCCGTTTTCTTTTTGTTCTTTGGATGTTGCTTTACATTAAACTTTACTGTTGTTAGTTTGTTAGAGAGGTTTGGCCATTTCTTGTACAGGAGATTCTATTGTACTACTTAAACTGCTGTTAATGTTATAGCCTATGGGCGTTACCCAAAAAAAAAACTTGGCGACATTCCTCATCCCGTTGCATGTGCACTTGGTTCGCGGTAGACCAATACTCCATTATGTTTCCTCTGTGTGTGGTGTATAAAGAAATGTGTGTGGCATGTGTATCTAAGTCAGCTCTTAGTAGAAGGGAAGTTCGAATTCCGCTGGCCTTCCCTCCTTCATTTCCTGACAACTGGCCTTTTCCATTTCTTCGAAAATTCACTTAATTTGTGTACTGCTGAGATTTAATAAATTGTTTGGACCCCTTCCCAATTGAATTTCTCCATGAAATTTCAGTTGTATTCTCATAAAAATATGTAGGATCCAGTGAAATCAAGAATTTTCCAAAAATTATTTCCTAATTATTTTATTTAATTTCTCCAAATATAACGACTTCTTTGCATAAAATGGCAAATTTGTAGCTTCCTAGATCATTCTGAAAACACCATAATTTTCTTCCTCCTCTCCAGGATTTTTGAGTAATTTTCCATTAATTATCTAAGTTCCTTGAATTTATTTCTTCCATGAAATTAATCATTTGTTTCATGCATTTTGATATAATATTTTGGGGGGTAAAACACATATATTCACTGGTAAGAAAGTAGAGTTGCTCGGTTAACAAGATTTTTTTTTTTTTTTTTTGTGGATTTTGGGAACTATTTTTTGTGTAGTTTTTCAATCTTGAAAGTTGAAGAAATTACAAGAATAGTTTTTCGAAATTGATTAGTAAGGTACTTTAGCGATTTTTCATTTTTTTCTCTATTTGGAGTTAGGTTATGAAAATTGCAGGTATGAAAGTAGAGTCGCTCGTTTACACAACGAGATTTTTATATTTTTGCGTAGTTTTTGAATCCCTAAAACGGATGAAATTACAACGTCTTTTTGAACATTAGAACTTTAAACATGCATAATTTTTTACAGGAACGTTCGTTTGGGAAAAATGATCCCAATTCGAAAAGCTTATGAGGAGATCTATAAGAATTATCGGTAAAACTAGTAACGACCATTTTAAGAGGCAAAAAAACGATGTCTAAATCTCCAAAATCCACTTTGAAAGTTTTTGAATCTAATAATAATATTAAATCTACTACAATTAGTTTTGTGTCAACAAAAATATAGTTACTAGATAAGAGAAGAGAGTATAGATGTAGAGTTGCTTATTAAAAATTAGAAAAAATTAAGCATAGTAAAGGAGAAGGAAAGATAGACTAATATGTATAGCATAAAGGAGATGAGAGATTTATATAAGTGGGGAGGAGATGATGTGAGATATATATAAGATAATATGAGATGATATGAGATGAGATAAAGAGAAAAGTAGAGATGAGAGGAAAAACTAGCAATTGAGAAAATATTTATACAAGCCAGGCTTGTCTATACATAAATATTTATAAAAAATGTAATATACTTAAATATTGTAAAGATTATAATTTAATTTTTTATAATCATTATTTATAATTTATTTTTTATTTTTATGGTGAAAAAATAAAGTATGGTGGAATACACACACAAAACATATTGCAAAAAATAAAATAATACAACTTAATAAGAAAAATACATATCAACAATAGCAAAACCATAGAAATATTAAATTTACATAAAAACAATTAAAATATATTAATAAAATATTAAAACTATACAAAATATATTAATAAAATACTCAAAACGGTTGTCTCGTTCTTGAAAGAACGATATTGCGATACATTTATATAATTCCAATTTTTTAGTAATATTTTTAAAATTCATGAATATTTTAATATTATTTTTTATTTTTTCAACTCTCCTGAGACATATTTCAAGTCTTTTCCGCAATGCCTACGGGCTTCAATGACCCAAAAAATAAAAGAAATCATTTTTCTGTCGGCTCAGTTCTCATGTCAGTCTTTTTTTTTATAATGCTAATAAATATATAGTAGTATAGATTTAAAGTCCCTCTATACCTACATGATGTTTGCATTGAAAAGCTTATTTTCGCGCATATTCTCAAAGGTGGGAATTAAACTGGGTTTAAATTCTGAATTAAATAAATGTTACACAACAATTGAGTAAACTAACTGTTAAATTTAAAAATCAATGATAATCTCATTTATAGCTTGGATAAATGACTAATAGAATTTGATAATTGATATAAATTGAAAATCGTTTTTGAACCCTTATTGTTTTATGATGAATTACTAATTAAATTTTAAACCGTATCTAATTGGATACATACTCTATCTAAAGTAAAAATGATTATCTAATTTTTTAAATTTTTTCAAATTTTGACAACTGTTGATCGGATTGTTTTGTCAAATAAATTTGTTTCAATATAAAATATTTCTATTTTGAACTGATCTATTAGTAAATGGATTATGAATTTTAAATATTCAATCTATGACTAAATAATGAACTGTCAGACAACAAATAGCTGCTTACAACAATGGAGTTAATAATAAGAATTAAGAGTTCTCCACTTACAACAATGATGGTCTGTGGTAACTGGTAAGTGGAAATTGATTGGGCGAGTAAGTAAAATAAGTTCTCCACTTTCGTGACAACCAAGAAAAATAATAAAAAAAAGGGAGTTGTCTGAATTTTCTCGTCTGTTTCTTCCGTAGTGCCATGTGATGATTTTAGAAAAAGACAGAATCACCAAAAGTAAAAATTTTAGACTCTTCTCACGGGCTTTATTAAAAAAAAAAAAAAAAAAAAAACTGAATCAAAAGGTTCGTGACGACCAAGTTTTGATGTATTAGATCCGCCCCTTTTGGATTGCTCCTGTATTGTTGTGCTTTCATGCCG
The DNA here is from genome assembly GCA_027562975.1 of Rhynchospora breviuscula. Classification (NCBI taxonomy): domain Eukaryota; kingdom Viridiplantae; phylum Streptophyta; class Magnoliopsida; order Poales; family Cyperaceae; genus Rhynchospora; species Rhynchospora breviuscula. The sequence continues at coordinate 40,031,550 of CM050401.1, forward strand.
TCGCCGTATATGATTAAAAAAAATTTGTTTTAGATGCAAGAAAATATACATGCGGAAATCTAGTCATTATTTTTAAAACAATGAATTTCAAAACTATTATCACAGAAAAAAAAGGAAAAAAATCGTACAAGAGCTACATTGAAATATTTGGTTGTTTTGTTCTGGACCATCTCATCCGACAATATGTAGTTGTCTTACGCCAACATTTGAATGATAAATTAAATTAAGGTAATTTTATGGTGGAATTAAGGTAATTTTATGGTGGACAGTAAATTTAAATCAGATCATCCATTTCTCTTTTCTCATTTTAAATGAACGATCTGAATCTAGTTATAAAATTATGTTCTGGTAAAATCTGCCATTATATTTTTCCAAGGCCGGTTGGCAAGGAGCCATTATATTAACTAAGTTAGCGTCTTATTTCCGATTTTGTATATAAATAATTGCTAGTTTGAATTTTTATTAATATTAATCACTAACTCTTGGTCAGCGCTTAGTTACTTTTCAATCCACATATAACACTATGACTTCCTTAAGTACCTTGTTCAAGATATGAAAAAAATATATATACACATACGAAATATGCACCTTACCTTATTTCTATATCTTTCAAAAATTTAATAAAATATGTACGTATATAAAAAAAATGCAAACCTAATATATATGCCGAGTTAGAGGTGTGAAATTTTGTTTTCCGCAATATATATATCTATATTGTGACTAGAATTAACAGATCCAAACAAACGTTTCAGCCTAGGAGTCTAGGACACTGGAAACATGTTAATTGTTCGGTCAGTACGTACTCAGAACTGTTGATTTTTTTTATCTTTTTGTAACTTTGGGACCTCTATGCGTTTTCAATCTGAGTGTATTTTATTAGCATTTATAGGTTTGTTGTATTGTTCGAATATTTTGTATAGGTAATGTAAATGTGCCGTGTGTTTGACACGTGTGTTAGAACTTGTATTGTGTCGTGTCTACGCAAGTTAATATTTTCAAAGTGTCGTGTCTATGCAAGTTAATATTTTCAACGTGTCGTGTCGTATCATGTTGAGTGAAAAAATTGATTAACATGACATGTTAAATATGTGTCAATTCATATTATAACTTATTTTAATTTTTTGCTAAATAATCATTACAAAATTTTTAAAATTTTTTTAAAATATAATAAATAGTTGGAATTTAATTTAACTTGATATATTAAAATAAAAAATTACCGTAGAATAAAAAAGACAGTGAATTGAAATTATTAAATTTATAATATAAATTCAGTATAACTAATAAATATTAAATAAATATTATTAATTTTTGTCGTGTCTAACTCGTGACAGTGTCACGTATCGTATCACATGTCAAATCATGTCGTATAAAGATGTGTCAATGTCCGAAAGTCTCCAACACGACACGAGTTTGACACAACACGTCGTCATGCACGTGTTGTGCTAATTCTATAAACGTGTCGTGTCGTGTCAACACACATGTGTGTTGTACCAACACAACCGTATCGTGCCATTTTGGATAACACTAAATTTCTATATAGGAATTGACATTTGTATAATCATTTACGTTGTGATGGAAATTATTATTGAATACTTACGAGCTTTTAACACCAAAAAAAGTAATAAAAAAATTGAAGTCATTTTCTCGCAAATGAAAAATTAAGCCATCCAAACTCAAATGTCTTTCAAGCTCAATCATTCAGATTTCAGGCATTCACTGTCAAAAGCACTCCAGATTTGACCGCACATGTGGTACAAAACAATTATCACTCTTTTATTTTTAATAAATAATTAAGCTATCACTCTTTCGACTAAGACTTACATGCTCAATAATCAAGTTCTTCATGCATTTATAGAATTTAATTTACTGCAATGGAACTTAAATTGTTGATCACCAATAAATCCAAAAAATAACAGAAACAACAAATAAAAGTTTTTTTGGGATAAGCTAGATAGTGACTATCTTAGTGTAACAACAAATAAAAAGTTGCTATCATAGTTTAAAATCGACCTTTTTATTTATTTATTATTATTTTTTTGGTATGAACAAAGAAGGCACGAAGCCTACTTGTTAAATTCTAATTGACACAAAAAAAAAGATCAATTATTATTCACTTATAAAATATCAAAGATTGTCTATACTAATACACCACTTATATATATTGTTTTACTTTTCATCCCAATCCGCTTAGAAATAACTCCTATAAATAGCAGCCATCGATGACCCATCAAAGAAAGATGGGAAACGCCAAATTTTGATTCTCTTCCCCTCCACCTCTTCTCCTCCCAATTTACAAAATCACACCGCCATTTTAGATATAACCAAAGAGGAGAAGAGAGACAAAGAGACCCAAAATGGAGAATCAAACCCTACAAACACCTCTGATCACAGAGGCATGTAAGAGGGACAGAAGAGCTGAGGTGACGACTGAGGTGAAGAAGCAACTATGGCTAGCTGGACCAATGATAGCAGGGAATTTATTGCAAAATTTAATACAAATGATATCAGTTATGTTTGTCGGGCACCTTGGCGAATTAGCTCTTTCTGGTGCTTCTATGGCTACTTCCTTTGCTGGTGTCACTGGTTACAGCCTTATGGTAAATTTTCAATTTCATCCCTCCTTTTTTTATGTTTTGTTTACAGCTCCTTGACATATTGGTCTTGAGTAATATTTATGTTCTATTATTATTGGATTGGAAACTTGGTACTGTAGAGACAAAATTCAGATTTTACTGTTGCATCTAGTCTGCTAATAACTCTCCTATAAACAAAACAAGTAACTTAGCTTAATCTAGTCTTAAATTTGTCAGTTTGGTTCAGTTCAATTCAATTCATCTCAAAAAAGATCATATGATCACATATAAAGTTGCACAAGCACTCACCCAGTAGACCTTGAATCAGTGGTATTTAATTTTTAAGAGGGCGCTTAATTGGGACCTCAAATTTAGTATTATTTTTTTTAGGGCTAGCATAAAGCTAGCAATTTTCATTAAAAAAAGAAAGTTTACAAAAAGAATAAAATAAAAATCAGAACTCGTACATGTAACAATACTGGTACCAACGACAATATATAAGCAAGACACCAAAACTTAAAATGAGACACGACAATAAGCAAGACGCCAAAACTTAAAATCTCTACGAAGCAAAAGAAAATGATCAAGGGAAAGGAACTAACAATGGAGAGCCCAACACTATCAACACCTCTTGCCTCAATTGAATCGCATGAGAGATGTGGAAGGAGAAACGAATTCTGGACAGAAGTGAAGAAATAAGTAGAGCTAATAATACCAATGAGTGTGGGGTTTTGTTTACAAAATTTGATTGGGATTTCATCCATTATGTTCATGGATCACCTTAGTGAATTCGCTTTCGCTGGTGCCTCCATGTCTACTTGCTTAGCTAATGTCACACTCACAGGATACAGCTTTATGGGATGTCAATTTTGAATTAATCTGACTTTAGGTCCAAAACTTACAAAGCTATGTTTGGGAAAACATACTAATTTGTCATAGTTGGTGCAATTGTTAGCCTCCAAAGAAAATGTAAATAACAATTTTCAATAGTTAAATATGTCGAGCATCCAAATTCATCCCTGTCAAGCTCTTTGTTCTTGATCTTCCATCATCCATTTATGTCCGTTTGTGTTTGTTCTTTATTTCCTTTTCTGTTTGGGGAATGATGGTGAAATTTGAAGTCTCAGTTTTATCATTTTATGTTAACAAAATGTATGTGGTGCATTCTAATAACAGAATTGGATAAATTATACAATTATTCCTCTTATTTTTATTTTTATTTTTTTCAAAACTATGTTGGAATTATATAAGAAAACTTGTTGGAATTAACAAAATGTCAAATATGCATGTTTAATAAAGAAAACAATATGTTTTAAAAATTTATAAATTGAATTTGTGAAAGATAATTTTATTTACATTTACAGTGTCTATGGGAAAATAACTATAAATTTTACCCACATGGGACTGGGATAAGACAATCTCTGTCTTAGTTTACTGACTTCTGAGTTTTAATTTGAATAATTGCTCCTCACTGGGTAGTTGATTCATGAACCTAATCTTAATTATTTAATAAGTCATTGGTGGTCCTAATATTTTCGGTACGGGCTGAAAGTACTGGAAAGGAGGAAGGGGCATCTGCGAAAGGGCGATAGGCTGGAGAGGCAGGGTCAAAATGATTCACTCATACACGAATCTGGGAAAAAACCAGCGGAGTGGGTCAGGGCCCCATTCATTGCTCCATTAAATTCTCTAATGAGAAACAACAGCTCCATTTCAAACTAGCTTCCTTTCTTCTATCTTAACACATGAAACTTAGTACTAGCTTACGGCAACTCTTAATACCACAATTATGCTATATTTTCTTAAGTCCCCAGTTGAAACAGAAATGCACATAGGTTTTTTTTTCTTTTTTCTTTTTTTTTTTTGCCAAGGACAACTTTCATGTTAGAGTCAAAAGATTTATGATTTGTATTAACAGGATCAGAGTCAAATGGGACAGAATGGCTTAAAATATACAGTTAAAATTTCCTTTGTTGCTATGCCTTACCAAAATGCAAATGTCTGATTCTCATTGTGGCTTATATTTCTTTTAAAGGAGGATTAAAATATGTTTCACATGATGACATACAGAGAAGAAAAGTAAGTTGCCATAACTATTTTACTTTGTTATACAAAGACTATACTAGCACAGGCTGCACAGCTATGTAATGGCGATTTTTGGATTTGATGCTATTAAACACGCTGACCTATTCGTGAATCCAAATAAAGGAATCTCAAATCCAAAAAAGGAAGAAAAATATTGGGAACCTCTAGATTTGGGCAATGTTACAATGTTATTGCATCTAGAAAGAATGGATTTGTCCTGTCATGTGGCAACCAGAGAAGATCCAAAAGACATGTATTTCTTCTTACTGTCTCTTTCCTGTCATGTTGTTTCTTTAATCTGATATTGGTATCTTCATTTCAATTGATTCCAATTAAAAATCTCAGATCTTTTTCCTTGATTAATTTCATAGTCAGTCTAAACAGCAAATGAATGACAATGTCACAATCCACCTTTTTCTCTTAAGTGTTCAAGTTTTCTACTGCTACAATGAAACAACAACTCCAACTAGATGAATTCCTATTTGAAAACTTAGCAAAGTGGATATTTTGAGCAACTGGTATTGGGTTCATTGAAGACATTATTTAATGCAAAAGAATACAAGATAGCCGCACCTAAAAGAAGATGTGTCTGGTGTTTATCTAAATGACCATAATAAATGTGTTTTAAATATGAGGCAGAGAGGAGCAGGAGCCAGCAGAATATTTACAAACTGGGCCAAAATGTATTAATTAACCAGCTTGTACAACAGTAATTGACATCTTCTAATAGTCAGTTGCTTGTCATCTAAAAGGAACTTTCAGAGAGAGTTACTTTGGATGGTTAATTCGAGATCTAGACATGAGCTTAGGTTAGAACATGACCTACTGTGAGCTGCAATATGAGGGCTTGATTAAACTGAAAAGTGGTGTACACACGCTGTATTAACCTCTGGGGTTAGCTAGTGAAAAATTAATTAATCACATTCAACACAATCCTGCGTATATTTCTTGTATATGTCAAATAGCCAATTACACTAGTAACCTTTCCTTTTCTACTAGTTTATTTATTACTCTACAAACTCAGGGAAACAGAGAAGGTTCATTCTAATATTAATTTGTCAAATATAAAGTTGTGCAACTAATTACAAAACTAGTTCTAGCATCGTGACTGATATTTTCATTAATTTTGGTTACTCAAACTGCATTCATAAAAGATATATTGGGGTAGTGGGGTAACAGTGGTATATGTTATTAATAAAATTTCTGTAGGACTCTGGAAATCGCCACCCTACCCTCAAAAAAAACCAGTGGTATATGTTGGTGGTACCATATCAACATATTATACCGACACTGAAAGAGTGAAGTTAATCATTTGACCATATTTCTAGCTAAATCAAATTTAAAATAGGTTCATAAAAAAAATATTATGCGAGAACAAGGAGGACTATGGTGGTCTTAATAGTAGTAGTATAATATGGTAATGTTGCTTCAGTTAGCAACTTTGATAGCATATAGTGTCCTTCTCTTATATATAAGAACAATGACTTCACTTAATTTTAAAATAACTAAATAATAGACATCTGTTGTCCAATTTTTGTAGATGGGAAGTGCTAGTGCATTGGATACACTATGTGGCCAAGCATATGGCGCAAAAGAGTACTACCTCCTTGGAATTTACAAGCAAAGAGCCATGCTCATTCTTACACTTTTAAGCATACCGCTCGCTACCATCTGGTTTTACACCAATGAGATTCTTTTACTTTTTGGTCAAGAAGCCGACATAGCATGGGAGGCTGGAATTTATGCAAAATGGATGATACCATCTTTATTTGCATATGGGCTCCTTCAGTGTCATGTGAGGTTTCTACAGGCACAAAATATTGTCTCTCCTGTTATGCTTAGTTCAGGGTTGACGGCCTTGTTGCATCTGTTGGTGTGCTGGCTGTTGGTGTACAAATTAGGCATGGGTGCCAAAGGAGCTGCGCTCGGCGCTGGGATTTCGAATTGGATAAACGTGGCCATTTTGGCAGTTTATGTTAGGCTTTCACCAAATTGTAAGAAGACATGGGTTGGCTTTTCAAAAAAGGCATTTTACGATCTGGTTGAATTTATTAAGCTTGCAGTTCCTTCTGCATTAATGGTTTGGTAAGAAAAACAATTATATTACAAAACAGTATTCAATTGTGTCAGAAAAATGGAATTATCAGATGATATCTGAACAAGCTTCACCTATGAAATGTGCAAATGAAGAAGCCTCAATTATGCCTTACTTTGACCCAATTTACAAAATTAGGCTTCTTCTGGACATTCCCATATTCTCTGATGCTGACCAAGTGGAGAAAATTAAGTGTTACTGTCAATAAATTGTAGTTCAATACATTTGCACATGAATCTAATTCAAACATGGATTACTATCTGCAGCTTGGAATGGTGGTCATTTGAATTTCTTGTTCTACTCTCTGGCCTTCTCCCAAATCCACAACTGGAAACTTCTGTTCTTTCTGTAACGTAAGAAACTTCCTTTTTTTCAATTTTAGCATATTTGTATTAAATATACACTAAATCTTGTGTTACTTTTGGTACTATTTCTTTCCAGCCTAAACACAGCTTCATTTGTGTTCATGATCCCCTTTGGTCTTGGTGGTGCCATAAGGTTAGATCAACTTCTCTACTGTATTAAGAAGAAATTTAAAAGTGTGATTTTTCACTGATCCTCTTTTTGTTTGTGTCATAGTACCCGTGTATCAAATGAGCTTGGTGCTGGCCGACCTGAAGCTGCAAAATTAGCAGTACGAGTCATCTTATGCTTAGCCATCACAGGAGCAATAATAATAGGAACAATTCTAATTTTGATAAGAAATATATGGGGTTATGCATACAGTAATGAAGAAGAGGTGGTGAAATATGTGGCCATCATGTTACCCATTATTGCGATCTCCAACATGTTTGATTCAATTCAAAGTGTGCTTTCAGGTAAAATTAGATTTTCTTTGAATTTGCTTTTCCAAAAAACAGGTTTCCCTTTAATCCTTCCAAATATTAGTTTCATTCATCTTTCCATTAATTTTTGTATTTTAACATCTTATATGAATAAAAATTAATTTATTTGTTAACCAGGGGTGGCAAGAGGGTGTGGATGGCAAAATATTGGTGCATTTGTGAATCTCGGTGCATTCTATGCAGTCGGTATTCCTTCAGCTATTCTCCTAGCTTTTGTATTCCATATTGGAGGAAAGGTAATTTCCCTATATTTTTTTTCTTGTACATTTTAAATATTATGCTTGTGAAATCGTCTAATTTTGTTTGAATATCAGGGACTCTGGATGGGAATTATATGTGGTATATTTGTCCAAGTGGTGTTGCTCTTGACCATTACGTTACTTACTAATTGGGAGAAAGAGGTAACTGCTTAATTGAAATAATTGCACATTGTGGTTGAAAAAATTACCTTCACCTCTAACAAAAGTGGATAATTATGGGATGTGTTTTGTGCATTATAACAGGCAGCAAAAGCAAAAAACAGGGTTTTCAGCTCTTCTCTTCCCACCAACATGGTTGTAAGTTGAGGCCCATTATCTGTTTAGATTGAACACTCGCCTCAAAGCTTGATTTCCATGGTGAAAATTGAAAAGGGAAACCGCGTCTATATGATTAAATCAAAGCAGATTGATCAGATATCCAACATGGAAGGGTATTACTACGTCTTTGTAGGTTCTAGAAATTCAGAGAAAATATAGTTCTCAATTTTGCTCCTAGGAAGACTGTTGCTTTGAAAGTTTTATAAAATTTAGATAAATAAATAATAAAATCAGCAATAATGTTCTGTATCCTCAATTCGCTCACTTTAAATATTTAAAAGGTCTTTTTGTTTTCCTTTTTTTTCCTTGGTCAAACAAATGCTTTATCTATTTTTTTCTTTTACAAAATAAAAAAATTGGTCTTTGAGGAGATTTCAATATGGAAAACAATTTTAACGGTTCGATTGACCATTTGAATTTTGAATTTCGAAAAAAACGGGATAATTCGTACTCTCGAGATTACTTAGTTGATTTAAATAATATATTGTGACACCCTGAAACCGAAGTCACGGAGTACCACGGCCCGCCGCAATTGCGTTCTTACCTTCACGCACCCGCAAGATTTACATATCACAAAACATTTTAAGTTAATTGCTTGAAGCATCACAAATCTAAATGTAAATAAGTGCTTAAAAGTTTACAAGTATTGGTTACATCTTGGCATATGGCAAGTTTCAACTAGTTAGACTTGTACATGTAACATTAGTTAGCTTGACAATATCAAAAGTACAAGTTAATTATACAAAATGAACATTTAGAAATCTCATGTTTCATGCTTCTACTCAAAATGTAGATGGCTTACTCTGCAACTCGTTTCCCACTCGATCTACAACCTGGAACCCACAATGTGGAGTGAGAAAATTATTAAAATTATCTCAGTGTAGTATTTAGTTCCAGTCACACAAACCCCAAAGGTACATGATCAGGAACTAACTGCTGACAGAGTTAAAAACAACATTTCATTTATACAAGCAGACAATATAACAATATACATATCAATTAGTTCAATCAACCTCTCAATATAAATCATGCAATGCATCATGAGCACGGTAATTATGTCCTTTCAATAAGGATTTCAATTACAATATGCCATTTCAGAAACCGGCTCGAGTTGGACAATACGTAACATGCAAGTCTGGTTATAAATCATTATGACTTCCTTCACAGATTTTATAGTCCGTAGACTCAGATTTTATAGTCCTTAGATTCAGATTTTATAGTCCGTAGACTCAGATTACCACAATTCAGACAATTCATAATTACAAACAGCACCACAAGTTGAGAACATCGTCAGAATACCGAATCAAAGCGCTTATCACTCGGGTCTCAAGGAACGGGTCATGACTTCGTCCTCAAGTCAACCAATGTCCATTCATTCAAACAAGTAGCACAGACCTTTTGAAGTCATTCAATTGGTAACCATTCATCATGTATAACAATTAATAATAATATTAACATATGATATAATTACAAATATGCATGCGATGAATGAACAATTCAACATGATACAATGTCAGAATTAAATTCCTAAGATGCAGATTCTGAGTAAGTATAGCATCCGCACCTTCAACAAAAGTAGACATAAGCAATGACATGCAAATCCTAGTTACCACCGGTAGTATCGGCCTCCTCGAGTCCCGATACGTCCTTATCCAAATCTACATGAATAAATTATACTAAGTACTTACTCAAACAAATCATATAGGCAATAAGTAAATACAAGCAAGGAAAACTAAATACAAACTCCAATTATGACTTAGTCATGAACAATAACGACACGAGTTGGTTCAAGGTCTAAACCATAATTTTCTGATCCAAATTGTATAAAGGATTTTATGAGGTTGTAGAGATCTTCAAGAGTTTTTGAATAGTCTTTGAATCACCTAAAACGGACTCCGGATGACAAAGTTATGGTCAAAAGAAAATCTGTTCTATTTGGAGGGGACAATCCGGACCGAATTATAATTGATTCGGACCGAATTAGAACAATTCGGACCGAATTTTTAGAAGCTGCAATTTCTAGAGAAAATAATTCGGACGAAATTCCAGAATCGAAAGGTTGAATAGGAACAGAATCTTGTGGCCAAACTTGAAGATTATTTGCAAGTCTTCTTCACACTAATACATAACTTAATGGGTTAATTCAAGCATTGTTTAACCACCAGAATTAATCACTTATCCCTTGAACTAACGGAAATTTATTTGAACAAGCTGAAGAACAATCAATTAAGGGATTAAAACTGAAATTCGTTTTTTAAACAACCCATAGAGCTAAAATGCTCAAAACTTCACCAAATCGATCTAAACTCAAAATGCAGCTACTATAGTGTACTACTAATTTAAATCAACAAGAAATTTCATTTCTATACTTGATTTTAAACTACATTTTTCAGGAATTACTAAAAAAAGTTCAGAAATTCGTTTTAGAACAAAAACCCCTCTTTGCATGGAACCAAAATTTCTGAAAAATAAAGCACAACACTAAATATAACTACTAGTATCTTGCATGCAACTAAATCCAATAGAAAATCTTATTTTAGACCTGATTCAAGCTCCAAATTTCAGAATTTATTTAAAACCGAAATGATTCAAGGTTCAAAGAAATACTAACCAAAAGGCACTCAAATCCGAAAATAGATGGGTTGCATGTATTCTCATTGCCTTCATGCCTTCAATTCTGATTTTTGCTAGATTTTAGAATGATTTTAAGTATTTTTCGTGGAGGGTTTTCTAAGGTCTGAACTTGGAGAGTTTATAAAGAAGAGTTAAAGGTTTCTCTTCTCTGTAGAAGAATGTGGGAAGAGAGAGAGGAGCCAGGTGGGGAACGGGAGAAAAGAGAAAAGAATTAATAGAGCTTGTTTTGCAAAAGGTCCCCCATCTGTCCTTTAAACCTCACACTAGTATATTTTCAAATTTGAGTCTTTACAATTTTCAGAAATTCAACAATAACATCATAAATTCTTTAACCATAAATTAGTACAAAATATAATATTTATTCCATACTAAAATACTAAAATAAAACCAAATAATCAAGCATGCAATTTTGGTCAGAAATTTGAAAAATTCAAAACAACATAAAATTAACACACTAATACCTAAGAACTCAATAAATAAAAAACTTAGGTATTATTATATCCCTCCCTACTTAAGAATCCCGTTCAGTCCTCTAAACGGAACACGTACCTGAGACATCAAACAACTCAAGAAACTTCTCTCTCATCTCAGACTCATGTTCCCAAGTAGCCTCCTTCCTCGGATGTCTACCCCACTGTACCAACACATACCAGATTGTTCTACTTCGCAACCAGTGTTACTTGGTATCCAAAATCCTGTGTGGACTTTTTCGTCATCCCTCGAAGAGTGAGTGGGTTTCCTCGAGAAATTAGAACAAGCCTTAGATTCACCCCCCTTAAGGTTCGATCTCTGCGCTGAGTATCTCTTGACGACAAGAGAACCTGAACAAGAGTCGCTTCTTACGAGGGTTTATTAATTTCGCGGGTCCTTTCTCTCCAGTAGGCGCAAGCCCCTACTGTTAATTACCCCGTAGTTGCCTACGAGAACCTCTGATTAAGGGATCTAAAGAATTATATGTAACAGGCTAGGAAAATCGTTTCTAAAATGATTTTGTGTTTAACTGGGATATTTATTGCTTTTGGCTTAAACCGGACTCAATTGATGGTACCAAACCTAATTGACGGGACTCAATTGAGGACACTTGAATAATTCTAGATTTTCATTTGGAACAGATTTGGTTTCTTATGTCGGAGTGTGGTTTTCAGTCCTGAGGCTATTTTGGGCCTTTGTAGGATTTGGATTTTGATTTTATCAAGGCTATTTTGGGCCACTTGTGAAAATTTGAGTTTTGGCAATCCTTGGGACTATTTTGGGTCGCTTGTAAGGATTGGTTTCCGGGACTATTTTGGGTCACTTGTGGAAACAAAACTTGGGAGTTCTCGGAGCTATTTTAGGCCACTTGTGAGAATAAGGATTTGAGTTTCAGGGTTTTCAGCTTTTGAATTTGAATTTCAAAGTTCATGTCTTTTGGGTTTGAGTTTCATGGTTTCTGGATTTTGAACTTGCTTGAAGTTGATCTTGATTTGCTGAGGAGTTCGTCTTTTCTCTAGTGAAGAGGTTTCGGCTTTGGTTTTGGGATTCGTGTTTTGACTTTTAAATTTCTGAAGTTCATCTTTGGGTTTTACCATTGTCACAGTTTCATTTTATTTTTATTTTTAATTTAAGACTTTTAGAATTTCTTTTTATATTTTTAATCATGTTTATTTTTTGAAAATATTTGATATTTAACATATCCTTTTGAAATTATTTCTATTTTGAAATTACTTAAATTTATTTTTCTCTTTATTATTGGCAATTTGAAATGAGTTTGTACATCATTTTATAATTTTATTTAATTAATATCATTTTTGGATTTTATAAAATTTGTTTAACATTGAAAATACTTCAAAAATACAAAAGACTAATATTTTGACAAGATTTTATATCAAAGTATCAGTAAATTTGGTTTGTTTAGATTTTTAGAAATTTTTGGATATTTTATTCATATTTTTCTGAGTTTTCTACTATTTTTAGTGAATTTTCAAAATTTCTGGCTGATTTGGCGTTTCCTGATTGGTCCACGTCACTGGGTCATGTTGATTATTGCACTGGGTTATTCTTAATTTTCTTTCTTCTGGGCCTTGATGACTATTGGGCCGGCATATTACTTCTCCTCCTCCTTTCCACAAAATGGGTTTTTGGCAACGTTTCAGTGAAGAAGACATGGCGCTGAGATTCGAATAAAGAAAACGGATTTTGTTTTAGCTAATGGGTTCGACAGACAACGGGTTTGGATCCGATAACGATATCGGCCGTCGCGACTGTCATGGAGGAGCCCTACGGTGTCGTGATAAGGAGAAGAACGCAATGGTGAACTCTGTTTTTGTCGCGTCGTCTTCGTTCGATTGCAACAGACGTTTATTCGATTTAGTCCCTACGGATTCTATTTTTATGCTTTCCGACGATCACCGCCGCCAAAGTCGATGAGGCTAATCTTGTTAGAATCGTGACACAGAGGAGAGTATGAGGGTGAGCTCAGTTGAGACTACTTCGTTTTGGTTTAGTAAAGGGATCAATCAGTTGGTACGGCACTGAATGAGTTTGGTACCAGTGTTCGATATGAGAGATTGATTGAGATTGAAATCGATTCAGGGATTATAAAATTGTGTACTTAGTCTGACTTTGGGGTATTACCATCAATTTGATGTCTCGCATATACCTCACTTCACACATGTTTTTGTTGCTTTTCTGTAATGCATGGCCGAGTACAGGGATTTATCTTACTACAAACTTGCATAGCATGTGCTCAGTATATACCATTACTTTTAGTATTTACAAAGGCTTTCATAGCTCAGTAAACGAAATGCTCTTTGTATGAGTATTATTTATAAGGTTTCAAAAGGTCCTTTAACGTGTCTATACTAACACTTGTGCCAACACAGAAAGGGACACCAATTAACATTTAGCCTTTTTTATTGACATATTGGTCAATTAGTCACATGAACAGCTATACCATAACTTCAATTACATCTCGAAATATACTGGGCATATGAATAAGAAATACAATTTTACTGCCTATACTTATAACAGTTTTGCAAATAGACCCACGGGTTTCACCTTTTTGCAGAAAATGATTCACAAGGATTATTAAGCATCAAGATAATATTGTAGAGTATAAAAGTTTAATTTAAAGTGTATAACAGTGGCACTTTTCACTATGGTCCCTGACTTACTAGAACACATAAGGAGACAGTAAGTAGTAATAAACTGGTATTCTAAAAGAACATTCCCATTCAGCAATTATTCCTTATTTTCATTTATTTTATTTTTGTTAACACTTTGAACATGGCTAGGCCAAAGCTAAGCTCTGGACTCATGCCAAGTCAATTTAGAGCCTCCACCAAGGGGTTGAGCTAGGCTACAAACCCTCAAGATGATGGCCATGGCAGATTTCACATTTAACACGAGAACACCTCATGAAGCGAGGAGCTAGGCTCCAAACCTTCATGGGCATCCTTATTGGGACCTTCCTTATGGCCATGGCTGATGCTACGCTTCAAACCATGGCTCAAAGGAGCTATATTTTTATGGCTCAAGCACACCATTGCTTGGTGGCCGAGCTAGGGAAACAAGCTTCAAAGCGGAAACTTAACAATCAAAACCTCTTTATTGATGTTTAAAATTGATGGTTTACAAACTGAACTCACCTAACAGATCTTTTCTTTCGGATTTCTGGCTTAATCTCCTATCTCTTACAAGTGTTTGTCGAAATGCCTCTATAAACTTCCCTTCTAATCTATCAAAACAATAAATTCTAACCTAATTGGACTTGGCCAGCCTCAGACAGAGAGAAATAGAAAGGGAGGCCGCCCCGATTTCCTTCGAGTTGAGTCCTTATATAGGCGTGAATTAGGGCAACTTCCTTTGAGCCGTGAGCAATCTCCACCCTTCAAATTGATCCAGTGGCTGATAATGGGCTGCACCTAGGGTATGGTTTCGCAAAACCGTGGGCGGGGGCTGCTGGTTTCTGGTTTCTGGGTTCAAACGAGGCCACGTCGCCGGTTTTGAGATTTCCACCCGGCTGCTACAGTAAAAATCGGGCTGCCCTCTCTCTTCTTATTTTTACCAAGGAGGAAGAAGCCTCCTCACAAGGGCCCCACATGTAAGGTTTAATGAGAGAGTAAGAGATGGGTGGATCGGGTTCATGGTGCACCAATCAATTTCTTTTGAATTTCTGCGCATGGTTCACATAGAATGGGTGCACCCGACCATATAAAAGGGATGGTAATTTTTCTGGGGGTGGCAGCGACATCTCTGGCCCCTGATGGATCCCCTACAATGGCTGCACGCGCCAAATGCCTCTGATTTTTGTGGGATTTTCATTCAATTTCTGCTGTCCCATTTATATTTCTTTAAGGCCAAACCAAAATAAATTATTTGAAGGCCTTCCCTTGGGTATTTTCGCATAAAATTTTATGGGTGAACTCAGAAAAATGTGAGGAATTTAATGGTTCAAAGGGTTTCTCAAAATTCCTCACAGATATTTTTCGGAAATTTTGTGGATTTTCAGGGTTTCTTTGCAAAATTTGAAGTTTCTGTTGACATTTTTGGGATTTTAAAATTATGATAATTCATCATAATTCTTAGGAAATTTTTGGGTAAATTTTGGGAATTTTTGGAGTTTGTTTGGTATTTTTCGCAGTTTGAATTTTGGTTTTCGCTATTTGAATTTGGTTTTAGCAATTTGGGTTTGGTTTTCAGGTTTAATTTTTAGGGTCAAACAAATCCATGTAGGTTTCTCTTCATATGTCAAGTTCGACTCTACTTGACTAAGACCTAAGTGATCAAGTACATGAGAAGGATCACGCACATACCTGCGAAGTTGAGACACAAGAAAGACTGGATGAATCCGATCCAAACTTGGAGGTAAATCCAACTCATAAGCAGCAGCTCCTACTTTCTTGTACACAATAAATGGCCCGATGTACCGAGAACTTAGCTTCCCCGAAACACTGAAGTGAAACACCCCTCTCACAGGAGATACCTTTATCCATACATGCTTACCTTCCTTATACTCAATTGGCCGTCAATGCACATCATCATATCTCTTTTGCCGATCTTGTGCGGCCTTAAGTTTAGATTTCACCAACCTGACCTTTTCGAAACTCTCTGAAACTAACTCTAGTCCAGTAGGCATGTAAGTTCCTTTGACCTTCCAACACATGTGTTCGACACGACCCTCCATACAAAGCCTCATATGGTGCCATCCCAATACTCGCATGAAATCTGTTATTATAGGAAAACTCTATCAAATGTAGGTTATCTACCGAAGACCCGCCAAAACATATAGCACACGCTCTCAACATATCCTCCAAGGTCTATATTGTGCGCTCAGATTGGCCATCGTTTTAGGGGTGATGTGCATAACTAAAACTCAATTTTGTCCCCGAAGCTTTCAAAAACTCTTCCAAAAGTAAGATATAAAGCGACTGTCCCTATCTGAAATGATCTTCCTTGGACAACCGTGCAACCGGAACAAATTCTTTAAGAACAACTTCGCTAGCTTATCACCACCAATGTCAGATCTAATCGGTACAAACTAATCCACCTTTGTCAACCTATCCACAATAACCCAAATCCATCCACTTGGCCTTTTGTCTTTGGAAAACTTGACACAAAGTCCATAGTGATAGACTCAAACTTCTCTCTTGGGCACCGCAACTGTTGTAAAAGAACATCACTCTTCCGCCGATCGGCCTTCGATTGTTGACAAGTTTGGCACCGAGCTACAAATTCTGCTATCTCTCGCTTCATGCCCGGCCACCAAAAATATTTCTTTAAATCCATGTACATCTTCAATTCACCGGGATGAATGGCATACTCCAATTCATGTGCCTCCATAAGAATTAACATCTTGATCTCCTTATTATCCGCCACACATACCCGAGTGTCGAACCTCAAAACACCACTTTCATCCACCTGAAAACTTCCCTTACCTTCCTCTATCCCCGCTCGAAACTTTTGGCACTTTTCAATTTTTTCTTGTGTCACTTTGATCCTCACATGCAAATTTGATTCAACCTCTAAAGCTGCTATGAACACAGTTGCCATTGCATTTGAAATAGGATTGTTGAGGTTTCGGTTGACATGACTAAGAACAAGTTCCCCCGACACGCCTACACACAACTCCAAACTTCTCAACTCTTCTAAGTGTTTCGGCTAACTTGTAATCATTGCCGCTACATTAGCTCGACTTTTTCGGATTAGTGCATCGGCTACAAGATTAGTCTTCCCCGTATGATATAAGATCTCCATATCATAGTCCTTGAGTAACTCTAACCACAGCCTTTGTCTCAGATTGAGATCCTTTTGTGTATATAAGTATTTGAGGCTTTGGTGATCGGTGTAGATTTTGCACTTTGCCCCATACAAGTAATGCCTCCAAATCTTTAGTGCAAACACAACCGTCGCCAACTCTAAATCATGGGTTGAATAATTCTTTTCATGCGGCTTAAGTTGCTGCAACCCATAAGCTATCACATGTCCATCTTGCATGAAAACACAACCAAATCCAACTCTTGAAGCATTGGTGTAAACCGTGAACTCCTTCTCTGGTACCGGCATTGTCAAGAATGGTGCAGACACAAGTCGGTCCTTCAAGGCTTGAAAACTAGCTTTCTGTTCATCTCTCCTATGTACTTGACATCCTTATGTAGAAGTTAGGTTAACGGTCAAGCGAGCTTTGAAAATCCTTTCACAAACCGTCTGTAGTACCCTGCTAACCCAAGAAAATTTCGCACCTCTGACACATTCTTTGGTTAAGTCCAACTAGCCACTACCTGCACCTTTGCTGGATCCACCGACAAACCCTTCTCCGAAATCACATGTCCGAGGAATGCCACTTCTTCTAACCAAAACTCACACTTTGACAAATTTTCAAACAATTGATGCTCTCTCAATCGAGCTAACACCGCTCTCAAGTGACCCGCATACTCCTCATGAGTGTGAGAGTAAACCAGAATGTCATCAATAAAAATCACCACAAAGCTATCCAAGTAATCATGGAAGATCCGATTCATTAGGTCCATAAAAGTTGCTGGTGCATTTGTCAAACCAAATGGCATCACGAGGTACTCATAGTGCCCATACCTTGACCTGAAAGCAGTCTTCTCCACATCTTCGGGTTTGATTCTCAACTGATGGCAATCCGTTCTAAGATCAATCTTAGAATACACTGAAGACCCTTGCAATTGATCAAACAAATCATCTATCATTGGCAGTGGATACCGATTCTTTACTGTTACCTTGTTCAACTCTCGATAATCAATACAAAGTCTCAAGGTTCCATCTTTCTTCTTAACAAACAAGCATGGTGCTCTCCATGGTGATGCATTTGGCCTTATAAATCCCTTGTCCAATAACTCCTCCAATTGAACATTCAACTCTTTTAATTCCGCCGATGCCATATGATACGGTGCTTTAGAAATTGGCGCCGTTCCCGGCAACAACTCAATACCAAACTCAACTTCTCTTGAAGGTGGCATTCTCGAGATCTCACTCGGGAACACATCAACGAACTCTTGGATGACCGGAATGGTTGAGATATCCGGCTACCCGTCTCCATCTACTATCACCGCTACCAAGAAACACATGTATCCAGCTTGCAACAAGTTTCTTGCTTCTACCGCTAAAATATACGGGGTAGGATCTCCGACTGTTCTAAAATTAAGAGCACACTTGATTGGTCTACCCAAGTTGAATTGAATGCGCCACTTGGCACATTCGATCACTGCATTATGCTTTGCAAGCCAATCAAGACCTAGTAGAAAATCATACCCGGAAATTGTTAGAGATATGTCCTAGAAATCAATCAGTTGATAGCTATAATATTAGTTTATGTTATTGATGAAACTTGATCATTTGTTCCTAAAGTTTATTATTGATAGATCATTCAGGTTGAGGATCTCAATTGTAGATCTATGTGGATCATTCGTTAGAATGACAATAATATCTCTAAAGAGTCCATAATCTTGATAATTAACAAGGAACATTAATTATCATATAAGACTAGTATGCAAGTTAAGTGATGACTAAGTTCTACAAATCATGGGTAAGGAGTTACCGACATAATTGCATATATATATGTTACTGGAACATAGCACATGACATGACCCAATGAAATAAATATATGAATTGTGTTATGTGTTATTATTTATTTCATACGTGTTTGATTCCGAGTTTGAGATGGTTCAGTTTTTCCACATGAGAATAGGTTCTATAAATATCTTCTAACGTTGATTCCTGATAAGGGCTGTTATACGGACTTTATTTATGTTCTCTTAAATTGTGCGGGGAAAACCATTCATCAAGACAACCGTATGTCTCTTATTAGTTTACCTAGTGAGTGATGATATCTACTGGGCCCCTTGATGGAGTTTGATAGTATGCGTGCAACTAAGCGATCAACTCTAGATAAAGAAACGTATAATCTACAAGAATGACACATTCCTATCTTGGATTATACAAGGATATCATGTGACACAGGAATCAAAATAATAAGATACCATTTCTTATGCAGAATTGAAGTGCTGTAGTTGTACAGTACTTATTTATGCGAATTGGAAATCATAACGTGTTGCTAGATACCGCTTATGATTATTGGAAATAAATAGCGATTTATTTTTCATGTCCAACATAGCATAAATCCTCAAAGGATCACACAAATAGGTTTTGACCATACGTGCATTATTTATTTGATTGCATTATGGAATGCAATAATATGATATGTTGATTGATTAATTATATACCGTTGCGAACCGTTATAATTAATTAAGTCAAACGGATCATATAGAAATAAATTAATGCATATCCTAATCCCTAAATAATTATCAAGGTGTTGATAATTAATTTTGTTCAATATGAATTAATTAAGGTAATTAATTTGAGCTATCGGGCCTTTGTTTAAATGGTAAATTAAAGGTCCAACTTGAGAGCAATTAATTGAGCCACTAATTAATTGAATTAGATGACCAATTAAATAATTGATGGAGCCCATTTTATGGCTGTCCAAAAGGGTGGCATAGTTGTAAATTAGTTGTAACTTTTTGAGAGAGTGGTTGGTCTATAAAAGGACCACTTATGGAGGAGAAATCCTACCTTTTTCCACTTTCTCTCTCTTCCCTCCTTGGCCGTCACTGTTCACGGTTACTGTTCACCATGGAGAAAAATTTGTTTATCCAATTTTTAGCTCTTAATTGCTTCTTTAGCTCATGTGTTGAGCATCTCTTGCTTCCACTTAATTAAATAGTTAATTAGAAGGCAAAGGAAGGAAGGGATTAGGCTTAATCTCATGTCTACTAGCATAAACTTGAGGTTTTGGTTAATACCTTGGTGGACTCAAGGCCAAGAGACTAGTGGTGGCGCATCAAGCACGCCTATGTCGATTGGATCAACCTCCTAATTGCGATACTAGGAGAGGTAAACCCCTCCTACCTTTCTCCTTTGTGTGTTGAATGCTTGAATGACAAGATCTTTAGTTGTGCTAGTTAATTAACTTGTTAATTAGTAACAAAAAAATTAAAATTGCACATGGACTTAGTTCCTAACAGAAATGTCCAATACAAGCACATCTAAAGACAATTCCCAGCCCGCAATCAACACCTTCAAATTCTGACACCCCATAACTACCACGGTCCGCCGCAACTGCGTGCTTACCTTTACGCGCCCACAAGTCTTACATATCACAAAACATTCTAAATTAATTGCATGAAGCATCACAAATCTAAATGTAAATAAGTGCTTAAAAGTTTACAAGTATCGGTTACATCTTGGCATACGGCAAGTTTCAACTAGTTAGATTTGTACATGTCATATTAGTTAGCTTTACAATATCAAAAGTATAAGTTAACTATACAAAATGAACATAATATTAGTTTCAACGGTTAATGGGAGCCCCGTGCATAATACCAGATTGATAGGCCCGAAAAATTTTAACCGTCGAGATTAGATCGAACGGTTCTGATCAAAAGTTGGCACTCTACCAACCTTAAAAGGTTGGCAGAGGATACTCTCCCAAAATAACACCTATAAATAGCTGCCATCAATGACCTATACATAGTGAATTGCAATCTTACCGTATCGTGGTGTGTCGTGGCAAAAACGAGTGTGTTTAGCATCGTGTCGTGTCGTGTTGACACGGGTTATATATGCAACCGTGTCGTGTCGTGTCGTGTCGTGTTGAGTGGAGGGAAAGGCTGACACAACACGGAAATTGACACGACACAGTTGAAAATCGTGTTGACATGCCACGATACAGTTGTGTCAACCGTGTCAAACCGTGTTAAAAATTTATTATTCTATTTTTTCATAGAAATTACTAAAAATTGTTAAAAATTACTAAATATTTTTGTGCTAGGTTCGAGTTTTTAATTTAAAAATTATAGAACACGTGGCTGTTGAGGGAGGTGGATTGTTTAAGTTGAGATTATTTGGATTGTTAGGATCATCAAAAATATTATATATGTTCTCCATTGGAAATTATGAAGAATAATTAATTTGAAATTTGGAAATAAGAAAAAGCTTATCGGCAGAGAATATAGGATTTAATTTGGCTTTTTTTTTATGAAGGAAATAGTAAGAATGGGTAATGGGGTGGTATTTATAGAAGGGTCAACCGGTCAAGGCTTTCAAATTTGAATTTAAATTTATGGAGATAAAATGTTGCTACTACATTTACAGTTTCCAGTTTCGAGTTTCCACTAGTGGCTAGTGCCAGACTTAGGTAGTTGACGGTTGTGTATTAATTCTATTTTAGTTTGACCAACAAATCAGAATGTGCCAAGTGGCTCAATTCAATTAGCTGAGGGTGAAGCTTTCGTTGAAAATTTGGAATTCACAAAGATAACGTGCGTACGGTGTACCTGTGTGCGCTACAGACCTACAGTCTACACTCTACAAGATAAATGCTACGAGTCTAGATTGGAAAATTAATAGGCATAAGCATAACGTCTCTATTCTTGCCAGCTTTTTTTTTTTTTTTAATGCAGACTATAATGTGGCGTGGCGTGTTTTAGGTGTGTCGTATCAATTTGTGTCGTGTTAAACTGTGTCGTGTTGAACCTTATCATTTTTCTAAACAGATCAACACAATACGATTTTGACACGACACATCAACACGACTGTGTCGTGTCAAATCTGTACCCGTGGCGTAGTGTGGCGTGGCAACACGGTTAACACGGCACGATTTGTAATTCACTACCTATACATAGCAACCATGGATGACCAATCCGAAGAAAGATAGGAAGCGCCAAATTCTGATTCACTTTTCCTCCATACCCTCCCAATTTACGCAATGACTCTGTCATCGTAGACAAAGGATGAGGAGAGGGAAAGAAACAAAAAATGGAGAAGCAAACCCTGGAAACACCTCTAATCACAGAGGCATGTAAGAGAGATAGAAAAGCAGAGGTGGAGAAGCAGCTATGGCTTTGCTGGACCAATGGTAGCAGGGAATTTATTGCAAAATGTAATACAAATGATATCTCTTATGTTCGTGGGGCATCTCGGCAAATTCTCTCTCCGGTGCTTCTATGGCTTCTTCCTTTGCTGGTGTCACTGGCTACAGCCTCCTGGTAAATTTACTATTGCATCCCTCCATTTTTAAAAATTTTTACAACTCGTTGACATGTTGGTATTGACCGATGCTCTTGAACCTGGTGTTCAAGTAATATACTAGAAACATGGTACTGTAGAGAGAAAAATTTAGATTTGAATGTTACATGACATCTAGTCTGCTCACAAGTCCCCTATAACAAAGCTAGCAGCATAGTTTATTCCTGAAATTCTCAGTTCAATTCAATTCATCTTGGTAAAGTTTAAATGATCACATAGAAGTTACACAATCCATGGATCTTTGATCAATGTTACTTTCATTTTAAGAGGGAGCTTAACTAGGACCTCAAAGTTAGTATTATTTTTAAGTTTTGTGACTTTTGTCAAATATGATAAGGCTCGAATCTACCTATAATTGTACACTTGGAATTAATTAGGTTCTCCTTAATTAATATTATACAGTGATTTTGGTTTCATAATTTGAAAATGGTAACAGTTATATAGGTTGTACTATACATAGCCATGTGATAACATAAGTATCACTTAATACACATACGGTGGAACTAAATGCACAAGGCTGTGAATGCAACACGATATTAAGGCAAAACACCAAAACTTTACAATCTTTATAAAGCAAAAGAAAATGATCTAAAGAGAGAAATTAGCAATGGAGAGCCCAACACTACTAACAGCTCTTGCCTCAATTGAATCACATGGAGGGGAGAAAAGAGAAATTGTGGACAGAGGTGAAGAACAAGGACAGATAGTAATACCATTGAGTCTGGGTTCTGTTTACCAAGTCTGATTTTTATCCATTATGTTTGTGGTTCACCTTGGTGAATTTGCTTTGTCTGGTGTCTCCATGTCTACTTTTTTTCTAATGTCATGGGATACTGCTTTGTGGTAAGTATTTTTTTTATTATTAATGTGAATTTACATCCCTCAATTAATATATGTTCTCCAAAAATCATTACTTTAGTTAGTGCAATTTTTAGCCTCCAAAGAGAATTAAAATAAGGACTTGCAAATCAAAAAATACATTGAGGATCCAATGTCATCTCTGTCGATAAGCTTTTTTCTTCTTTTTTTGGGGGAAGGGGTTTGGGATTGGAAGGGAGGAATTTAAAGTCTCTTTTTTATCTTTTGATGTCAATAAAATGTATATGCCGCATTCATAGACAGAATAAGATCATCATTTCCAACTGGATCAGGACTCAGGACCACATTTTGCCACTTTTTTTTGTGTGCAAAACTACTTAATTATTTTAAACAATTTAGTGTATTGTTTATATATACACATGCTGTATTAAGACCATATCTTGTGGGAAATCAAATTTTATATATTTTTTAAATAAATATTTTACTATTTTTTTGGATTTTTAGAAATTCGGTTTATCTAAATATTATGGATAGTATAATATCAGTAGTTTTCTAAAGATCTGAAAAACAAATAGTAAAAGAATTGGAAAAATAATGCAATTTTTGTTCCGTGCAAGATTTCAATATGGAGATCATATTGGGAAGTTCATATAGGTCATTTGGAGCATAAAATTCAAAAATTTGGACACATTGTATGGTCCCATCCATACAACGCATTGTATTTTAGCAATCTTTTGTATGTCAAACAACAATTACTGTTGTAACTTCTTTCAGTTGTTTTATTACTCTACAGACTTAAGCAGATCGAGAAGGTTTATTTTAATATTAATTGTTTAATTTGAAAAAAATGTGCAAATAATTACAAAAATAGTTCTATGATGTGTGGCTGAAAATTTTCATTAATTTTGCCTAATCAATCACATTCATAAATGAAATCGTGTGTTGTAATAACGGTGCATCCCTTACAGATGTTGGTTGCACCATACAAACATAATATACCAAGATTGAAAGAGCAAAGTTTGTCATTTGAGCATTTCTCTAGCTATTTGAATAGATTTATAATAAAATTAATTATGCAATAACAAAGATGATCGTAGAGTATCAATAGTACAAGTACAATAACATAATGCTGCTTCAATGGCAACATAGATAGCATAGACTGCCCTTTTCTGTTATAATAGAGCAATGACTTCACTCTTTAAACAACTAAATAACAGACATTTTTCTTACCATTTTTGTAGATGGGAAGTGCCAGTGCCATGGATACACTATGTGGCCAGGCATATGGCGCAAAAGAGTACTACCTCCTTGATATTTACAAGCAAAGAGCCATGGTGATTCTTACCCTTTCAAGCATACCACTTGCCATCATCTGGTTTTACACCAATGAGATTCTTTTATTTTTTGGTCAAGAGGCTGATATATCATTGGAGGCTGGAATTTACGCAAAATGGATGATACCATCTTTATTTGCTCTTGGGCTCCTTCAGTGCCAAGTGAGGTTTCTACAGGCACACAGCATTGTGTTTCCTGTTATGCTTAGTTCAGGGGTGACGGCCTTGTTGCTATTGAACATAGTCAAGACACAAGTATACAGGATTGAAGACTCGTTCTACATACTGGTGTACAAGCCGTAGACCAGGTCTAAATAGGGATTAGCATGTAATTAGGTAGCTATGACCGTGTAATCTTTCTCCAGGAAGTAGTTAAGCTATATATATCTGTGAACTCTCTCTGTACAAAATAATGAATATACAATACATTACAATTAATTCTCTCTGTCTCTCTCTCTGATCAACTACCAGTATATGCTCTTTCATCACTAAACCATAGAATCTTTCAGTTGCATCTCTTGGTGTGCTGGCTCTTGGTGTATAGACTGGGGATGGGAAGCAAAGGTGCTGCACTTGGCACTGGGATTTCGACTTGGATAAATGTGGTTATTTTGGCGGTTTATGTTAGGCTTTCGCCAAAATGTAAGACGACTTGGGTTGGCCTTTCGAAAGAGGCATTTTATGATCTGGTTGGATTTATTAAGCTTGTGGTTCCTTCTGCATTAATGGTTTGGTAAGAAAATTTATCATCTTTAAAACAGAGTATTCAATTGTGCGAGAAAATTGGAATTATTAGATAATACCTGTGGATAAGCTTCACCAATCAAATGTGTAAATGAGGTCCTATAAAAGCCCAATTATGTGTTGCTTTGACCCAATTTACCAAATTCCGCTTCCATTGAACACCTCCATTTTCTCTAATGATGACCAAGTGGGGAAAATTCTGTATTAGTGTCAAGAAATTGTAGTTCAATACATTTTCACATGGATCTCATTCAAATTTGGATTATATCTGCAGCTTGGAATGGTGGTCATTTGAATTTCTTGTTCTACTCTCTGGCCTTCTCCCTAATCCAATACTTGAAACTTCTGTTATTTCTGTAAGGTGAGAAAATTTATTTTTATATTTTTGCACCAGATAAATATTAAATGTGAAATTTATCTCATTTTACTTTTTGTTGTTATCTTTTTCCAGCCTAACCACAGCTTCATTTACATTCATGATCCCCTTTGGTCTCGGTGCTGCCATAAGGTTAGGTTAACTTCTTAACCCTGGTAAAAGAATCGTACTTATTATGTTTTGTCATTTTATACTGCAAGCAGTTCACTGAACTTTTTTTTTTTTTTTTTGTTTCAAAGTACACGTGTATCAAATGAGCTTGGTGCTGGAAGACTAGAAGCTGCAAAATTAGCAGTACAAGTTGTGTTATGCATGGCCTCCACAGTAGGAATAATAGTAGGAACAGTTCTAGTTTTGATAAGAAATATATGGGGTTATGCATACAGTAATGAAGAAGAGGTGGTGAAATATGTTGCTATCATGTTATCCATTCTTGCAATCTCCAACATGTTTGATTCGGGTGGCGCTTTGGACAACATGATTTTTTCTTCGGGCAACAGAATTTTTTGCTAAATGTCTAAATTACCCTTAATATCAATTAAGATCTATTACCTAATTTATTCCTTCACCGTGCTTTTAGTTTATTTCCTTAATCGTGCTTTTCATCTCTTCTAGGTTTCCCGCTAAAATAATATTCTCTCCCTCCCTCTTGAGACGTCTTACCGCCGCCAATTTTTACCAATTTGCATTTGCAAATAATCGCAAATCTTCTGGTGATAAGTAATTCCTGGTAACAATATTCTTATATTAAACTATTTTCTTTCGTTACTTGTGTTTTGTTTTGTTGTGGTTTTGAAAGATGTTCTACCAAAAATGGATTCTCTTTAACCATTGAGTTCCGAATTACAAAATCAATAGAGAGTTAATATAATATGAAAGAGAATCAATCTTTCTTGAACCAATGGTAATATCCACTGCTTGCATAAATTGAACACAATTCATGTTAACTTCTCCTTTGCATGCTGTGTAGTCCTGAAATTTTCCCAAAAAAAAAAAAAATTGAACGCAATTTGTCATCATAAACAATTGTCAGTATAAACAAAGAAAAATTAAAATAAAATTACTAATATTCAAAGCCTTTCATGCATTACTAAACTTAGAAGAGTTGGCTGAAGTCAACGAATGTTCAAAAGCCACTAGTGAACTCAATTTTATTTTTGACATAGAAATTTAAAGTTTAAAATTGGCTAAATTGATTATATGGAGGTCCAAACCAGAGTGCAGATGCTATAACAGATATAAAGACATACATAGAAAGGTATAGGAAAAGAAATTCACCATGTTCCAATCCAATTCGCTCAACCCAGTTGCATTGCCATTCCATTTCCTTGCCTCTTGATACCACCAGTGCTTCCCCTTTCTGTCAAAGTCCTTGGTGGATGGAATTTTTGATGTCTTCTTGAAAAATGCAACTAAATGGGGCTGAATGCTTTCAAATAACCTTCTCTTCATGGCCTCGTTAGGTGCCAGCCCTAAAATTTTTCAAAAAATCTAAAGGTTAATAATCGTAAGTTTCCAAAAAAACTAAAGGTTAAAAATCTGCCATCAGGATGTACCTACATGAAGTAAATAAGGACACGGCATAAATCAAGCAGATTATGTTTTAGGATGTATCTACATGACAATTTATTGAAATCAGCTGGTAATGATATAGAGGAAATGCCCAAGGTCTGTCTAAAACAATATAACCTAGCCATAAATCAATCAGATTAAGTAGAATAGTATAATTTGAAACCGTTTTTCTAGTTCATACTACAAAGAATTGGTGCACAGAATATTGACTCAAACTCTCTCCTATAAAAAATTTAATAATATTCAAACATATGCCAGTCTCTCCAGTACTGCTGGGTCTAAAAATTTAAGACTAAATAACTATTCAGATAAATTTTGACACAGTAAAAGTAAATTCCAGTCAAAGTCACTCCTATTAAACTGTTCTTACCAATGTATTATTCAATTGAACATCATAATCAGCTAAAAATTAGTACAACTAATAAATAATGTTACCGAGCTTATGCAAATTAAACCGTACCTTGCTTTGTTGCCTGGATCGATGCTTGCCATAGAGATCGAAACCTCGACAAAGATGAAACGAGCTCAAAAAAGTGAAGAACCAAGTTCTCGAGCTTACACATTGCGCACTGAAGCAAGTAAAAAAAATCGTGTTTTGTGCTCAGACGAGGCTAGAAAAGAGAGATACAAAGACGAAGAGTTTGTTCACAGGAAATTGAGGAGATTGACGAGGCCGGTAGTGAATGAGCCTCTCCTCCGGCGTACAGGCTACGCTAACGCCGGAGAACCTCGGCGTAGGTGGAGGAGCCTTGAAGAAGAAAAGAGTGAAAGAGGTCGAGAGGTTTTACAAAGCTAGAAGTCTAATTACAAGGCCGGAGAATCTCGGTGTAGACCTGTCCCGCTGCAAGTCAGAGAAATCGAGGAAAAAATTACGGTGAAGGAGATCTCTGATTAAGAAAAGGGATTGAGGTAGGAGAGGTGGAGGTGGAGGTGGAGCTAGAGCAGATAGATCGTTGTTGAGAAAGGAGATAACAATAAGGGAGGAGAGGTGGGAGCAAGATTGAAGAGATGGGACTGAAGTTACTCTTGAGTGGAGAGGGGAGAAGAGACTGACAAGGTTTAGTCGGAGAAATCGGAGAATCGCAATTAATTTCTTAGAAGGGTAATTTAGACATTTAGCAAAAAATTCTGTTGCCCGAAGAAAAAATCATGTTGTCCGAAGCGCCACCCATTTGATTCAATTCAATGTGTGCTTTCAGGTAGAAATTAGATTCCCTTTATATTCCTTTCAAACATTATTTTGTTCATCTTTCCATCAAAACTTCGTTTCTTAACATCTTCTATACATTAGAATAAACTAGTTAAAATTAACTAGGGGTGGCAAGAGGGTGTGGATGGCAAAAGAATGGTGCATTTGTGAATCTGGGTGCATTCTATGCTGTCGGTATTCCTTCAGCTATTCTCCTAGCTTTTGTATTCCATATCGGCAGGAAGGTAACTTCCCAACATTTTCCTTGTATATTTTAAATATTATGCTTGTGAAATCGTCTATTTAGCTTTGTATATCAGGGACTCTGGATGGGAATTATATGTGGCATATTTGTCCAAGTGGTGTTGCTCTTGACCATTACACTACTAACTGATTGGGAGAAAGAGGTAATGTTTTTATTTGTACGGAGATTTGCATTTTCTTTGATGGACAGAATTACACAGTTTTGGTTGAAAAACATTACTGTCACCTTTAACAAAATGGTTAATTATGTGATGTGGTTTGTGTATTAACAGGCAACGAAGGCGAAAAATAGTGTCTTCAGATCTTGTCTTATCGCCGACATGATTGTGACTTGAGAAACTAAGAAGAAATTAAGATGCAAGATAGATTGAACTCTCACCATAATAAAGCAAGATAGCCTTCTTCATGTCTGTATTCCCTTTACCAGTATGGGTGATAAAAGAGATTAACAAGATTAGACGTAACTTCATTTGGAGCAAAGGAATGGTGGGAGGAAACTCGATTCATCTCTTAGCATGGGACAAGATGTGTTTGCCAAAAACTCATGGAGGATTAGGATTGTTAAACTTAAGTTTGCAAAATGATACTCTTTTATTGCGTTGGATTTGGAGGCTATACAAGTTCCCTCAATCACAGTGGTTTGTTATTGCAAGAAAATTATATGGTCGTCCCAACATTGACTTACCTCCATGTTGTAAAAGCAATGAGGAGATAATAATTTTATTGTATTCTCTGAGCTTACAAAGAGGCACACGATGCCTTATATATACAAGTCCCTAACGGCTCTCTAATGTATACTTGGTTGGGTGTAACGGTTAGTTACTAAAAATAGAAAAAGTGGAGAAACCTATTTAAAAATAAAATATGGGCTCCTTTTTCTAACTTAGCCTATGATGATTATAATTCTGAGGCTAATCCTTATTATTACTCATGCTCTTCTCAACACTCCCCCTCAAGCTAGGATTAAAGATATCAAATAATCCTAGCTTGCGATTGATTTCTTCAAACCTTCTGACACTCAATCCTTTTGTAAAAATGTCCGCTAGTTGATCTTCACTTCTAACGAATGGAGTTTCTATTTCTTTGGATTGAACCATTTCTCTTATAAAATGACAATCTACTTCGATGTGCTTGGTACGTTCGTGAAACACCGGATTTGTCGCAATATGTCTAGCCGCTTGGTTGTCACAAAACATCTTCATTGGTTCCTTGACATTCACATTTAAATCGGCTAGTAATTGATTGATCCAAGTTAGCTCACTCGCGGTGGATGCCATGGCTCGATACTCCGCCTCCGCGCTAGATCGTGCCACGATATTTTGCTTCTTGCTTTTCCATGTGACCAAGTTTCCACCTACAAATGTGCAATAACCGGTAGTTGATTTTCTATCAAAGCTTCCGGCCCAATCTGCATCGGAATAGCCACATGGTATGTTAGTTCCATTACGCTTCATCCATATTTCCTTTCCCGGGCAACCTTTTAAATATCTTAAGATCCTATGTATAGCCTCTAAATGTGTGGTCCTTGGAGCATGCATAAATTGGCTTACCAAGCTTACCGCAAAGGATAAGTCCGGTCTAGTTACCGTTAAATAAATTAGCTTTCCTACTAACCTTTGGAATTGGTTAATGTCACACAATGGTTTACCATCCTCACTATTAAGTTTACTATTCACATCAATGGGGGTCTTGGCCGGCTTACACCCTAACTTACCGGTTTCTTTAAGTAAATCAAGCACATACTTTCTTTGACATATAAATAGCCCTTTCGAAGAGTGAGCTATTTCTATTCCAAGAAAGTATTTTAATTTACCAAGATCCTTGATGTCAAATTTTTCTTTGAGATCCTTTTTTACTTTATCAATTGCTAAATGATCATTTCCCGAAATAATTATGTCATCTACATAGACCAAGACAACAACAATAATGTTATTTGAATATTTTGTAAATAAAGAGGTATCGGCTTTACTAACCTTAAATCCACACGAAATCAAGAATCGACTAAGCTTACCATACCAAGCGCTTGGTGATTGTTTTAGGCCATAGATTGATTTCTTCAATTTACACACTATATTAGGTATATTCTCCATTTTGTGACCGGGTGGAAGTTTCATGTAAACTTCTTCCTCAAGTGTTCCTTGAAGGAACGCATTCTTCACATCCATTTGTTGCAAATTCCAATTATTATTCACCGCAATAGAAAAAAGTATCCTAACGGTATTCATTTTTGCAACCGTTGCAAAAGTTTCATGGTAATCAATTCCTTGAGTTTGAGTATACCCTTTGGCCACTAATCTTGCCTTGTACCTTTCAATTGTACCATCACATCTGTATTTGATTTTATATACCCATTTACATCCTACGGGTTTTTTTTTCTTTTTGATAATTAGCATAATTCCCAAGTTTCATTTTTTTTCTAAGGCTTTTAATTCTTCTTCCATGGCCATACACCAATTTGGGTCCTTTTTGGCATCTTCAAAGAAGGTTGGTTCTTCATTTTTTAACAAGTTGGTTAAAAAACCGTAATGGTCCCTAGAAATATTATCATAAGTTAAATAATTTTGAATAGGATATTGTACCGAATATGTCACAAAATCTCGAAGTCGAGTTGATGGTTGTGGTTGACGACTTGAACGCCTCAGTTGAACATCTTCTTCATAATTTTCTTCATTAACTTCCATATCACTTTCTTCTTCATTAATTTCTCCTTGAGGTTCTTCACCTACATCATTACTTGAACCTTCTTGGGTTTCTCTTGTATCAAGGTTAGTAATATAAGGAAATACAAAATCATTTAAGGAGTTGGATTCTAAATTTTCCACTTGGTTCTCCTTGTAAAAAGGTTCACTTTCCAAAAAGAAACATCCCTTGAAATATAGAGTTTTTTATTTTTAGGATCATAACATTTGTACCCTTTTTTTTGAAAAGAATACCCAAGAAAAATAGCTTTAATTGAGGTAGAATCAAATTTATGCAACCGATTTTTGTGAACAAAACAAGTACATCCGAAAATTTTTAAATGGTCAAGATTTATTTTTCTACCAAGAAGAATTTGTAGAGGACTCTTGAAATCTAGATTGGCACTTGGCAATCTATTGATCAAATAAGTTGCCGTGAGAACGGCTTCGGACCAAAAAATTTTTGGAACGTTGTTTTGAAACAAAAGAGCTCGAGTAACTTCAAGAAGATGGCGGTTTTTTCTTTCCGACACACCATTTTGTTGAGGAGTATAAATACAAGAAGTTTGATGTAAAATGTCTTTTTCTTTTAAAAAGTTTGAAAACACTTCATTCACAAATTCCGTACCATTATCAGTCCTCAAGGTCTTAATTTTTTTATTAAATTGGTTTTCAACAAAATTTGTAAAATTTTGGAAATGAGAAAAAACTTCACTTTTATTTTTCATTAAATACATCCAAGTATTTTTTGAGAAATCATCAATAAAAATAACGAAATATTTAAAATTATTGTAAGAAGTAATTGGAGCGGGTCCCCATATATCAGAATGAATAAGTTCCAAAATTTGACTACTCTTAGATTTTGAAGTACAAAAAGGAATCCTAGATTGTTTAGCAAATTTGCAAGTCTCACAACTACTACAATCAATTTTAGGTAAATCAAATAAAGACTTTAAAATCCTATCCGAAAGATGACCAAATCTCTTGTGCCAAAGATCGCCTAAGTCCTCATTTCTTCTTGCATTCAAAATAGATTTGTTGCTTCTTAAAAAATAAAGACCATTTTCTAGAAAACCTTCACCAATCTTCTCTTTGATGAGAGAGTCCTGAAAAATAAAGTTTTTCGATTTAAAAACCACTTCACAATTCAATCTTTTGAGAGTTTACTAATAGAAAGTAAATTAACATTGCTATTTTCCACAAAAAAACATCTTGAAGAAAACCTTTTTCAAAAAAACTAGCAATTCCCCAACCCTTAATTTTAATTTTTTCATTATTGGCCATCGTAAAAAAATGGTCTCCACTAATAGGTTGGAAGTTTCTAATTAAATTGTAATCACCCGTCATATGGTCGGTAGCACCCGAGTCTAATATCCATTTGGTATAGTCATTGGAACAATTTTTTGCGCTAAACCCAACAGTTAAACATTGGTTAAACTGTTCAGGACTGGTTTGCTTTAAACCTGTTTTAATTAAACTTAAAGTTACACTTGGTTTTTGAATTAAACCTGTTTGGGCTGTCTGGCCCAGTGTTTGGCCCAAGAGAGAGGTCAGCCTGCTGATCTGTGACTCGATGCGATCGAGACGCGAAGGTTCAGTCTGTTCCGCTCGAGTTGTTTTAGTCGATTCGATCAATCCACCTTCTTCGTCTCCCTTCACGCAGAAACCCCTTCTCTCTTGATCTAGGGTTCTCCCGGTTTTTTTCGCCGCCTCCCCCTGACTTCGGTTTCCTCCGTCACCTCTCCATTTAGGTTCGAGGTGTGGATGAAGAACCCAACATCTCTCTATTGGGTGCCCATTTCGCTTACAGTGAGGGCATTTCTCATCTTTGTTTCCTCGATTTCTCCCCCTGTCAGAGTTTGGGTTTGTGTTGACAGCTAAAAAGGCTTGATTTTCTACTGTCTGGCGCTGTTCTTGCAACCCTGTACCCATTGATGTCCGCCTTGCGTCTTCTCTTTCCACCATAGCCACTACGGCCGAGAAGGATGGCAGCTCTGTACTGAGCAAGATCTGCGAGCGGACGGCGTCGTAGCTAGAGTCAAGACCGCCAAGGTAGAGATAGACCTTCTCATGCTCCTACCGCCTCTCTATTTCAAGGGGGTTTGAGGTTGGAGGGAGGTATTCTTCAAGCTCATCAAATTTTTCTAAGAGCTCAACTAGGTACTCAGTGTGATTTTTAGTGCCTTTCTTTGCATGATAAATTTCTTGCTTTAGCTGATAAATATAGCTATAGTTATTTCTCTGACCATACACGCTTTCAATTTTTTGCCACAGCTCTCTTGCACATTTGGTGTATAGAAACATCTTCGAGAGTCTTGGCTCGATGGAGGCAAGAATCCATGACATGACACAATGGTTTGCCATTTGCCACTCCTCCATTTTTTGCTTATCCTCTTCAGTGGGCTCAGCTAGCTTCGCAGGAACTTGTTTCCCCTTGGTACCAATAACATGGCCCAATTTCCCTCTGCCACTGAGGGAAAAAGAGACAGATTTTGCCCAAGCCATGTAATTCTTCTCATTGAGAAGCTCAGAAGTAAGTCTGTTGTTTTCTTGATTCATGGTTAGCAGACGGCTTTTGTTGGATTTTCTCTTGAATTTAAAGCTGGTTTTTCTGGTAACGATTTTCAGTGGGAAGGAGATTTACTGATAAAGACAGAATTTGAAAGGCTTTGCAAATTTTTGATGGATTTTGAAATTTTGGTGCTGGTTGCTGATAAGAACAGAAATTTGGGGAATTTTGAATGGATTATGCTGCCTTTTTTGGCTGAGAATTTGATTTTGATTTGTTGCCTAAGAGCTTAATGCTCTGATACCATGTTGTAAAAGCAATGAGGAGATAATAATTTTATTGTATTCTCTAAGCTTACAAAGAGGCACACGATGCCTTATATATACAAGTTCCTAACGGCTCTCTAACGTATACTTGGTTGGGTGTAACGGTTAGTTACTAAAAATAGAAAAAGTGGAGAAACCTATTTAAAAATAAAATATGGGCTCCTTTTTCTAACTTAGCTTATGATGATTATAATTCTGAGGCTAATCCCTATTATTACTCATGCTCTTCTCAACACTCCACCATCCTGGACCAACAATGGATCCTTTTTCTGGAAGAAATTACAGTCACTAAGGATGTTATTTCAATTCTCAACTCAAAACAAAGCAAGAAATGGAGCAAATACCTTACTCTGGTATGACAAATGGGGTGATTTGGACCAGGTCTTTTTTGGTTTCGAATTCCTGTTATCTTCAGAGAAGGTTAAAAGCACAATTACTTTGAAAATGGCATCAGAGAATTGGTTTAGACGCTTCCTGGCTCCACTGACAAGTTTGCAAACGGCAATGCATTCAGCTGTTACCAACACGACACTTACACAGGGACAGGATTCTATTGTTTGGAAATGGACCCCTGATGGTTGCTACTCTTCCTCCTCTCTGTACAAAGTTCTGTCGACTTCTGGTAAAATAAAATTCCAACACAGGAAGCTTTGGAAGCTTAGAGCCCCTCCTACAGTAAAGCATTTCCTCCTATTTGTAGCGCATGGAAGAATCCTCAGACAGGATCAATTAATTAGAAGAAGCATCATGACAATTCCTCTAAACCCGGTGTGTCATCTTTGCCAATTGGAGCTCATTGAAACTGCCCAGCATATTTTCTGTGATTGCATGTTTGCAACAGAGGTTTGGGCTCTGTTACAGCTCAATAACTTTAATGATAATACAATTGATGGTGTGCTACGAGAGATGTGTTTGCACATAAATTCAAATCAAGGGCTCACTGCACTCAAGATAGCAACTACTTTTTGGGGAATTTGGATCGAACGGAATAATAGAATTTTCAGAAACAGAAGAAGATTGGTGCAGGCTGTGCATGATTGGATAGTTCAAGAAGCAACTCTATTTTGGAACTATTGCTAGCTTCTGCTTCCGCTCCCTACTTGTTTTTACGTACTTCTTCTTTTTTTCCTTTTTCTGTTTTCTTTGTAACTTGGTAGTCTCTACCTGGTATCTCCCCAAAAAAAAAAAAAAAAAAGCAAGATAGCCATGCTCGAAATTAAGAAGGAAACCAGGCCTGGAATGATGGAGTTAAGTCAGATTGATCAGAAATCCAATACGGAAGAAGGTTGCTGTTTCTTTGTAGGTTCTACAAATACAGTTTGCATAGTTCTCAATTTTGCTTCTAGCAAGAATAATTGCTTTGAAATGCTTATGGACACTTTACACGGTTTGTTTTTTTTTAAAGGATCTGGTCTTCTCTTGCAAGTTCCAAAGCATTATAAGGGCATTGTTTAACTATCTAAGAATTTGTTAAAAGGATTCATCAAGTCATTTTAAGCATTTTACATTCGTTTTCATTGGCTAAATGATACTATCTAAACTTTGAGTGTTAAAATGGTAAAGAAAGAAAAAGATAAATTTCTAAAGATCGTTTGCGTAATTAACTCAAATAAAAATTTGCAACTCATTGGAAACTTGGTTGAAGATCTCTATCTAAAGTTGAATAAATTTTCAGTCTGAACTCAGACAGCCGATTGTACAGTAGTAGGCAAAGTTGAGCAAAAGAAAATCCCAAAACATAAAAGGCGTAGAAACAAATTTAAGGCATGTTTGGTTAGCTTCTTTAAGCTTCTTTAGCATGGAATAAGAAGTTATTCCTCATATTTCCTACCAAACAAGAAAAAAGTTTTGTAGTTTAAACAAGGAAGAAGCTTTTTAACTTATGACACCGAAAGTGGTAGAATAAATTGTCTACGGGACCCACATGAGGAATAACAATTAAAAACTATTTTTCTTTCATCTGTTGTCATTATTGCCCCAGCTACCAATTCATTTTTTTTTATAATTTGTCATAACAAGAAGGCTACTATTGTCTTTTCACATTTTAGCTTTAATAATTTTTTTGTTCCTTTTCTTATTCCTCAATATGCATAACCAAACACAAATAAGTTCTTTCTTCCTTAACATGACATAACTTGTCATAAGTTCTTCCTCTTAATTTCTTCTTCTTAAGTTCTTCCTTTACCAAACGTGGTCTTAGGCTTTGATCAAAATAATTTTTACGTGGGATTTTATTTAATTAGAATTGATTTTTTTAGGATTTCGTTGGATCTAATAATATGAAAAATTATGATCAAATCACGTCAAATTCGTTCATTTTGATAAAAGAAAATTCTAATGAAATAAAATGAAATCTCGTGTTAAACAAAAAAAAAAAAGTGATTCTAATCAGGACCTTGTACAGTACATGCTAAAGTGAGAGAAGGGGCCTATTCCCTTCTACCTCAATAATTGTTAGTTTCTATTCTAAATATATAAATTAAACTCTTTTTGAAGATTTACAGTGGAAGAGATTTGCAATCTCAAAATGGACTCGTTTTTTTTTCTTTTTATATATATATATATATATATAAATAAAAGACAAAACTTGAAAAGTTAGGAAAAATGAGGGAGAAAGCGACATTGCTTTCTTGCAATTGCATCATCTCTGGCGCCACAAACAAACTACACTTATTATCACTAGTATCATCAGTTGTCAGTTGTTGTTGCTCTTGCTCTCTCTCTTTCTCTTTCGCCTCATCTCTTCTCAGTAAACGCTTGCTCTCTCCTCTCCAACTCCAATCAATGGCCACACAAACCATCTCCTCTAAACCCTTTCTCCCATCCCTCCATTTCTCCAAGCGCCCGCCCGCCTCCATTTCCGCCTTCTCTCGGCGCTTCTCTGTCCTCGCCTCCGCCACCACTGCCACGTGGACCCCAGCGCCGCTTTCTGTCGTCTCTCCCGCCACGTTAGACTCCTCCATCTTTCATGTCGTCGCTGATCTTTCCTCTTCCCCTTCTCTCTCCAATTCGTACTCTTCTCCGGGTCAGTATCTCCAGGTTCGGGTTAGCGGATCCGAATCCAAACCCGCTTTTATGGCCATCGCATCGCCGCCGACTGTTGATGGGAAGTTTGAGTTTTTGATCAAGCGGGTTCCCGAGTCGACTGCTGAGCTTATTTGCGGGTTGAAAGAAGGGGATTTGGTGGAGCTTGGACCCGTTATGGGAAAGGGTTTCCCAATTGAGAGAATTGAGGGACCTGAAGGAGCCGATAGTGTTTTTATTTTTGCTACTGGTACTGGTATCAGGTATAGTTTCAATCTCTTGATTTCATATATTAATTAATATTCTTTGGGTTTAATATTTAGTTTTAATTTTCTTAACGTTAATTTTATTTTCTTTGTGCTTTTATGGTAGTGCAATCCGATCACTTATTGAATCAGATTTTCCTACTAATAAAAAGGCTGATGTGAGGCTTTACTATGGAGCTAGAAACCTCCAAATTATGGCCTATCAGGTTAATATCATCTCAGTCTCTTTAAATTATTTTTTTATAATTAATATGTTTCTTAAGAGAATGTTGATGCTGTCAAGTTCACCCATTGGTATTTGGTATATGCAAACATAAGTTTGTTAATTTTTATCTAAATTTTTAATTATTCAGGATCGATTTCAAGCTTGGGAATCTAGTGGTGTAATGGTAATACCGGTGTTGTCACAACCTAATAAATCATGGATAGGTGAGACAGGCTATGTACAGGTACGTCATCGATGAATACTACTTTCTTTTCACTTCTCTGTCCAATTTTTTTCAGTTTTTCCTTCGGGCAAAACTACGACTTTGTCTCAGATGTTTCAAATGGATTTATTTATCTAAAACAATGTGTTTCAGCAAATACACGCCATGTTAGATCAAATGAGAATATGAAGTTTTATTTGTTAGCTTGATATAGTTTTGTAACTTGCAGAATGTCTTTTTGAGAACTAAGCCAGCTTTGAATCCTTCGTCTACTGGAGTAGTGCTATGCGGTCAGAAGGAAATGGCTGAGGTATACTTTTAGCTTTGTGTTATGGTAAAGTGTTTTCTACTAAATATTTATGTTGGCTACTTTGGCCTTGAATTTTGTATTCTAGTTCCTTCTGGTTGCAAGAATAGGATAAGATAGACCTCAGTTTTCTCATTTTCACTCTTTACCGGAACCCTTTGTTGAGCTGGTTTACTAGCCAAATCCACGAAATGTCTTATCTAATTTCTTTGTTTTATACCAGTACTGCATGATGGTACAGTTATACCAGATCTAACCATTTGTGCGGTAGTAATAATACGGCCTTAGCTGAAGGACTTGAAGTTTTTATTGAAGTTTATTGTTTATCACTGAATTTTTACATGTTATACTTTGTTTTATAGGAAATCACATCTGCTTTTCTGGCTGATGGTGTACCAAAGGATAAAATCTTGACAAACTTCTAATATTGATGGTACATATTACTCTGTGTGTATTGAAAGTTTGCATCTTGTTTTAATTTTTCATGTTAGGCACCAGGTGGATCTCCGGCATTTTGTTCAGAATTAATTTAAATCATTTTATATAACTTGTATTAGTACATATGGAATAATCTCTTTCAAAAAACATATGGAATAATCAATTTTTTTAGCCAATAATTTTCATGACAGAATTTTGTTTCCATACATAAGTTTTATA
This sequence comes from Rhynchospora breviuscula, assembly GCA_027562975.1. Taxonomy (NCBI): domain Eukaryota; kingdom Viridiplantae; phylum Streptophyta; class Magnoliopsida; order Poales; family Cyperaceae; genus Rhynchospora; species Rhynchospora breviuscula. The sequence goes on from CM050401.1 coordinate 40,070,442, forward strand.
TATGTTCTGAAATAGGAGAAAATGAGAAATAAAATATTTTGTTTATTTAAACTCATGTTATTGTTATTGCATGAATCAATGTATTAATGAGATCTTTATGATTACTTTTCATTAACTTATAATCAAAGGCATTAGGTACTTGTTATTATACTTGATGCTATTTGTGCATTTGATTTGAATTCCTTAATTTAATATCCCATTTTTCCATGGAATAATGCTTTTGTTTCAAGCCGTGAACATGATTGAATCGATATGAAGTGGCCCATTCAAGGAAAATATGACGGTTTTGTTTCTTTTAGGACCAACAGCCGAAATTTGTTTAACAGGTCTCCAATATGCTGATTTTTAGATTAAATGTTAAATAACGGACTCCATTCATAATTTTAAATTGAGTCTAATAATCAACTGGGTGGAAGATCCATTGGACCAGCTTTGGTCCTATGCAATCTGATATATGACTGAGTTGCTTCTTGGATGTTTCACTGAGGTTGTGCCTTTTGGTTTAATGTGGTGTTTAACAAGTGATTGTGATTAATTATGTGGTTTGTTTGTGGAATATTTTCTGTGCTTTTACTTCTGCTCATTAGAGTCGGAACAAATTTGTTGACTCTGATGTTCCTTGGGTTTAGTTTAGTTGGTGTTTAGCTTTTGTTGATGATACTGTGCCTTAGGCTGCCTTTATGTTATTACAGTTAAAAATAAATGAATGCAGGCAACCTATGTTGTGTTGCTGTTGTCATTATAAACAAAAATTATATTGAAGATAAACAACATATTTGGAGATATTTTTGCAAAAGAAAGCAAATTATAAATAAAGAAAATGACACCTTTTTTTTTTAAGGATAAGAAAATGACATCTGAATGCTCTCGTGCAGCACGGACGCATTTAAAAATCGTACTGTTTTTTACAGGTATGGTTTATGTGTTTGAGTTTGACATAACGCAGATGCTCGTGTACCATCAAGAATTGAATTAAAAAAAATGAGGATGTGTAAAATCGTGTCATGCTTTTCTTCAAAAAAAATCGTGTCATGCTATATCACCTGTTTGCATTGGTGCTACAGAAGATGATATATTTTGTACTTTAACAAGGGAGGGAAGAATGCGGAATTGAATGTACTTGTTACAGAATATAGATCTGTTATCACTGATTATATAATGCAGATTGAATTGTAAGTTAATTCAATCTGATCCCTCCGCCTAAAGGTGATATGGAACATCCAACAATATCGGATGGTTACAAATATTCTGCTATATTATGATCCCTGCTCCTAGGAGAGATGACTACGTAGCTAAATCAAATCGAGTCGTTTTCAAACTTTCTCACAGATGTATCATAATAAAAAGCTGGCGTGTAAGATACAACAGGCATTGTAATGTAAACATGTTACTGTTAGAGATAATTCACGGGTATACCACATATATCAGTTATTACAAGAGAGATAGTCACTGTGCACTGGTACCGGTTTACAATGCCTTACCAGTGCAAGTGTGCAACATAGAGGCTACTGAGAAGTATGTGAGCGTTTATTGTGTAATTCTGGCTTACATAGGTTGTAACTTGTACTTTGTGTTTTTTTTTTTTTTTTTTTTTTTTTTTTTTTTTTTGGGTTCTTTAAATTAATGGGAAAAAAGTATGGTGCTCCCTGCTTGTTTCAAAAAAAAAAAAAATCATATATATCAGCCTTGGCCCTTGGGGGTTTACCACAAATATCCCACTCAAAATGTTGGACTGCATTCAAAAGCCCAAAGTATGTGTTACCAAAAAAAATCATCTGATGATGCCAAAAAAAACAAAAAAAATCTTACGATTTTGAACGAAGAACATTTATCATTCACTTCAAGAAAAAGAAGCAAAATACATATGAAATATTTTAGCTTCAGTCGGCACAACAACCCAAGTTTCAAAATTGGAACATTAAAAGAAAATCCTATTTCTTATTCAAAATCTCGATTTTCCCATCTTTCTTTGCCACAATAACAGATGTTGCCATACCAATGAAAATGCCATGCTCAATAACCCCAGTAATTCTCAAAATTTCATCACTGATTAGCCTCAAATCACCAGAGATTCCCTTCTCAAACAATAAATTAACTATATAATTCTCATTATCCGTCTTAAAAGGCACCTCTTTTCCTTCCTTTGCATCCCAAACCGTTCTCAATTTGGCATCAAACCCAATTTCTCCCTTGAACAACTCCTTCAATTTCATAATAGTATAATCCCAGCCGAATGGTACAACCTCCACCGGTATAGGCCCAGTGGTACCGAGCCTCGGCACCAATTTGGTCTCGTCAACAATAACAACAAATTCCCGACTCGCACCCTCGACCATTTTCTCTCGCAAGAGGGACCCACCACGCCCTTTGACAAGATTCAGCTCTTGGTCAACCTCATCAGCACCATCGACCGATAAATCGAGAACCGGGTGGGACCCAAGATCAGTGAGAGGGATATTGAGAGTCTTCGCCAAAGCATCGGTCTTTAGAGAAGTCGGCACGCCAACAATTGAATGGAGAGAGCCAGCGGAGAGTAGGTCAGAGAGTTGTTCCAGGAAGAGAGAAGCAGTGGAGCCGGTACCGAGGCCGAGAATGGTACTGGGTTTGACGAGTGACGCGGCATGCTGAGCACAGAGGAGCTTTTGGGAGTCTTGGTTTAGTGAAGGGGAAGCAAGGGGAGGAGAAAAGAGGTGAGGTGGTGACGTTTGGAGGTGGATGGAGGTGCGCATGGTGAGAAAGAAATGAAGAATGACTGGAGGAGAGAAGAGAGGAGAGAACCTGGCGGCGGGAGTTAGGAAGCTGTGAGGAAAAGGGAATGAGAGAGAAGTGGAGAAGGGAAGGCTATAAATAGGCGCTAAGAATCTCTTGATTCTCTGTGACTAATATAGATATTTATATCATGTGGTATGTCACTGATAGAGTCCATCAGAAATAAATCTTCGAAATGGAGTTATAGGAATTTGGTATGTTGATGGGCTGGGGGCCTTTGAGGCTTGTTACATTTAATCATGTTTAATTTTTAGAATTAGAACTTAAAGAAATTGGTGAGGTGAGATAAGAACTAAAATGAAATGGGATAACTATAAAATAAAAAAAAGAAAAAGATTAATTACTATATTTTGCATCTCTAATGTAGGTTATTGTCAAATTGTTTCGTTGGAGAAGAACAAAGTATAAGATTTTTATTTAAAAAGTGTTTATCTATAAATAGGTTAAAAGATGTTAGTGAATAATTTTTATCAATTTAAGTATTTATTAAAAAAATTTATAACAAAATTTTTTAAGTTGATTAATATAATAATTTTTTGGCCATCGTCGTATTATTTTATATTTAACCAACGTGTTGTAACAATTTGTGTGCAAGTACCACAGCAGATCCATGATACTTGAAACCAAGAAGATAATTGGATAGTCAAACACTATGGACCTATGGTACTGCATGTCTTGCAGCGTGTGATATATATATATTTTTTTTGAATATATTTTTCTTTTCTTTTCTTTTTTTTCGATACAGCTAGATAGCGGCTATCTAGAATTTTTTAATATATTTTTCGTGGAGATTGCGAGCATCTTGCTTTTCGTGGAGACTGGGGAGCATCTTCCTTATCTTTTTATTTAAAATTTTTCAATTTTCTATGTTTTATTTAGAAAAAGGTGCACGTGGATTAAAAGTCCTGTGAACCAACATGAACGGTGCAAAAAAGAAAGAACTAAGAAAATTCATCGTCGCATCAATCCCCAAGTTAAAATCGATTAGATTCTCTCCGTGTGGCCAAAATTTAAAGATTTTGAAAGTGACTTATCCTTACTCAAAAGTTTGTACATCCGACTTTGTGGGTCGCTTTTGTGCAGTGGTACACGCTGCATCTTAGTTCAATGAGAATGTGGGTCAACTGTCGGTTAAGTTTTATAAAGCTAATTTTGTTTCATTAAAGTACCAATTTAGCATTTTTTACCATTAAAAATAAACCTTATTTCTTAATATATCGTGAGTAATTTACTGAAATCAAATTCAATGTCCTGAACATGAAAGCCCAGCAAGTCTTTTTCTTTAAGATAACAAATTCAATTTCCGCTAAGAGCTAAAAAAAAAAAGATTATACCTCTCTAAATAAATAATATTATTTTAAAAAAATGAAATATATGTCCTCTTTTAAAATTCGAATGAGTTGTTTTCATTATGGACCATTTTGAGGTCTTTCAAGGATCTAATAGATATTCGTGAATCCACAGATCTTATCTAAAGCATTTTTCTTTAAAATTAAGGACTTTTATTCTTATGTTGTATTATTTTATTTATTTTTATTTCTTGGCGTATAGAAATACAACACCAAATTATTTTCCTTCACTTTCACCGTAATTCGACCAAATATAAAAAGTCAAATTTCTTTTGAATATTTAATTTCAAAAAGCTTGAAGGCTTTGACTCCTTGTCGCTTGAAAAGAGTTAATAAATTATATTTTTATTATTCTTTTTAGTTAGTACTTCCGGAGTTATTTTTAATTTGATTAATTATACGAGCATAAAATTATTTATATTATAATTTAAAAAAACTGTTTTGGTCAGAAACCAGATTCCTTGTGAGTATTTAATTTCGAAAAGGTGGGAGGGCTGACCCCCTTCTTGCTTCAAAAAATTCATAAATAATAACTTTTATTTTCTTTTTTTGTAGTATACACATCCTGAGTTACTTTAAATATAAAAATTATTATTTATATTATAATGTCAAAAAACTTATGATATTTTTGTTTGTTTATGATATTAATATTTTAGAATTTTTTGCTTAATAAAACAACAAACTATCATGAAATTATTCCAAACTATACCTAAATCAAGATTTTATGTCAAATTCATTCAAAATCATGCTCTTAATATGGTCAAAACCTGCATGGACTATATATATAATAATAAGATAAGTATATAACCCGCTATATATATACATGATTGCAACTAAGCAATTTTATGAACTCTGATAGATAGCAGAAATAAAATATTTTTCAACACGGACCATGCAAAATATGAGCCGACGACTTTTTTAGATTCATATTCTTACATACGTAAGTATCTTATCGAATATAAATGCTTCAATTTTTAATGTATGAAATTCCCGCATACTAGCTTCCTTGCCTCGTTCTACTTAATTATTTTAAGCTCTGATGATTCTGTGATTGTTATAAAACTTGTGAGTTGTGACAATAATAGAGTCAAATGATAATCTAGATCCCTATGCTGTATACTTCTCAAATGCTGCTCTTTTTCTTTTCTGACAAGTGAATATGCAAGCGATACCACTTTTATACAGAAAAAAGGTCTACAAAGAGTTTTAAATATTATAAAACGAAGCCAGTGGCGAGCACATCTTCTAAAAGTCAGCCCAAATTAAAATACCAAAATCATCTGATAAACGACCACAAATTCTTCTGTTGATTATATTGGAAACTAAGCCTTAATTCAAAAAATAAATTTAAAAACAACGAATAGGAAAATTCGTCTTGCCGCGTCTTATGTTAGAATTTTATCTCGATTTCTGGTGAATTTGTACAATCTTGTTTGATTTTTAAGGATATTTTAATATAGAGATCATATTGACTGGTTTGGATCGGCCGTTTGAAATTTTAATGGTCGATGTTTGGATTGTGTTTAACGTCCTACATGTTTGATTCTAGCATTACTCTATTATCTATATATATATTGAGAGAGAGGGGGGGATTCAATCAAACTGCTTTGACCAGAGTCCCGGTTAAATTCCGTCAAATCTCAATTTTGAAAGTTCAAATGACTGATCCAAACCGTTCAATATGATATCCATTTTTTTTTTTTTGGATTTTAAAAAATTACAGTTTTTGAAGGGTTTAGAACAAATTAGATTAACGATTTTCTAAAATTCTAAAAAAATAGTAAAAAAAATATAAAATTTGGTGTGCAAGGAGATTTCAATATGAGATCATATTGAACGGTTTGGATCGGTCATTTGAACTTTCAAAATTAAGATTTTACAGGGTTTAACCGGAACTCTAGTCAAAGCGGTTTGATTGAAGACTTTCTATATATATATATATAGAGAGAGAGAGAGAGAGAATTGATATAGTACACTGATGTGTACGGATCGTCTCCGTACACATGAGTCGTTTTTCAAGATCCAAAATTCAAACGGTCAATCCGAACTGTTCAAGTTGTTCTCCATATTGAAAAACCCAGATAGACCAAATTTTACATTTTTTCGATTTTTTTTGCTATTTATTATGATATTTTCAAAAAACACTATAATTGGAGTATTTCAGGCCCTCCAATTTGAAAATATCATAATATATAGCAAAAAAATTCGAAAAAATGTAAAAATTGGTCTGCAAGAGTTTTTCAATATGAAGAACAACTTGAACAGTTTGGATTGACTGTTCAAATTTTGGATCTTGAAAAATGACTCATGTGTACGGGAACGATCCGTACACATTAGTGTATTTTATCCATTCTCTCTCTCTCTCTATATATATATATATAGAAAGTTTAATATGCATCATAGTACATAGGGAGTTCTATGCACCGCGGACTTTTTCGAGGGTATTTTTATAAATTGACAAATCTAATTTAACCAATCTAATCTACATATTGAAATCTCATAGCAAATCAAATTTTATAATTTTTGAGATTTTTTTGAATTTTTTAAAACCTGCCATTTTTGGAAACAAACTACTATTTACAAATTCAAAAAATGGCAGGTTTTAAAAAAATCGAAAAAAATAGTAATAAAATCTCAAAAATTATAAAACTTGGTTTGCTATGAGATTTCAATATGTAGATTTGATTGGTTAAATTAGATTTGTCAATTTACAAAAATACCCCTAAAAAAATCCGCGGTGCATAGAACTCCCTATGCACTATAGTGCATATTAAACTTTCTATATATATATATATATATATACTTAATTAATTCAATTTAAAGTTATGGAAATTGATCCCTATTTTAAAAAAAAAACATAAATACTTACATAATGTTATATAACGAGTGTTTGGTTATTGAATGAGGAAGAGTAACTTAGTCCATATGTGTATATTCATGTCAAAAGACCAAAATGTTTTTATATATCATTAATTATTTTCAGATTTGTAAGGAATAAATGAGGAGTATCATTGCAAATAATTATAAACAAATATTATTTTTTTTTTGGGATCACTGCTTAACTTATTACATCTAAAGACACCTCTTTAGAATGTAGTAACTTAAGACATGTTATGCATCCTTATGTACATCTATATGGTAGCATAACTAATGTCATGCATTTTTATGCACCTCATATGCAGCAATCGAAATCCGAATAGGCTTACGATTGCCAAACTGTTAGGCCCTGATAAAAATCCCGCTTTTTTAAAATGGAATTTCATTTCATTTTTGTAAGAATAGTGACCGTTTGCTGATAAACGAAGTCCTTATTCTGTTTGAATAATCGTGATTAGTATTAATCATGAATTATAAGATCAAGAAATTAAATAAATTAAATTAGTAACAGTAAAATTTGTTGGGATCTGTAATCTAAGAACATGGAAATGTTCTATAAAAAAAATTAGAATATTTTCTATACAATTGCCACAATAATCTGACTTCTGGATGGGTCAAATTAAATTAACTAGTGAAATAGCTAATTTACAAAACTAACCGTTAGAACTAAGCAACATAAAGGGTTATACAGTTTTAGCCACATAAGATCCGGAGGAAATTAATAAATTAAGGTCTGCCTCGTCTCTCTTTTTGATCTGGCTCTTTCTCCTCCGTCTCTTCTCTGTGCCTTGAGCCCACGAGAGCGTGGCACTTTCCTTTCCTCTGTGTTGCGACGTGAGTGGGTGAGTTAGCGGCTGTCTCTAAGTAGCCCACTCAGAGGATGGCACCTCATCCTTCGATCTCTTCTCTGTCACGAGGAGACCCCTCCTCTTCCTTGTGCTTGTTGTGGCTGTTAAGGCCATCAATGTGAAGGCGACGTGATTCTCTCCTTCCTTGGCACCTGTTCTCTCTCTCTCCTCTTTCTCTTTTTGTCACTGTCTCGAGGTACTTTCTATTAAACAGAATTGAGTTAGGGTTTTTGTTTGTGCTTGCTTTCGATTTGAAATTGGAGGAAGAGAGAGGCAATTAGGGCGCCAGGAAGGTAACTTATGTCTATTTCTTGGTTTGATTTCCAAAAAAATTGCTAATTGAGCATGTCGGATTTGCATTGATTTTGTTTGATGTCCTAAGTGATTAGGTGTATGGACTTGTTCTTGTTCCTGATGGGCCTTGATTTTAGCCCTAGTTTTGCTTGAAAGTTTGAGGAAATTAACTCCATCTCGAGAGCAAGATATATATCTTCACTGTTGAGTTGTTTTCTTTAGGAATGACTTAATTGTTTATGTTGATAAAGTGCTTAAATTGTGCTATACTGTTAATGTTGAGTGCTGACTGAAATTTAGGACTTAAGAATAATTGTAGGATATGTATTTATATAGATAGTCATATATATAGGTGATTACTTGTATGAGATGTGCTTGATTGTTGTCTTTTGAAGACAGTTTGGTGATGGTATTATGCCCTGAGATCTGATATATCTATTTGTTGAGGAAAAAGAACATATAATGAATGCATGCATATGTTCTAGTTAGCTACTGTCATGAGTACTAATCTGTTTGCATATTAAGCTAGTACATAAACATATAAGTATAATTATTGGAACCTTGGAATATTATGGTGTATCTATTAGTGGCATAGGTAATCTCATAGCTTGAATTGAACATTTGTTAGTATTTATGCATAACAGTGAATTGCATGATTTTAAAACATGCATGTTAGAAGTTGATTAAGGCTTAGATTTATATTTTTCATGTGTGTGTTTGAATTTATAACAGTACAAATAAATTTTTTTTTTTTTTTTTGCATATTGAGGTACCTATGTTGCGTTTGAAGGGTAAAATGCATTTTTATGAAGTATATCATCAGTTGAAGCACATGTTCATGCATATTATTAGTTGTTTAAAACTGGTTCATGTGTTTGTAGGCTTATTTAAAACTTGACAGGGTATAATTAGGGTTGAGTTGGATTTAATTGACATTCGAAAATGAGTTTCATGCAAACTATCATGATGTTTTGTGGAACTGTTACATGAAAATGAATTTTGTTGGATTTTCAGCAGTTAGTTGTGCATTTAAGACATTTCAGAGGTATGCACTTGTATTTGAGAAACTAAAATTGGTATTCCTATATTTAAATAGGCATATCAGGGGTTAATTTAGGCTAAATTAAAGTTAATTGGGTATTTTCATATGAGTTTGAGTATGTATAGTACATCTGAGGCTTAATGTGTATTTTTTTTATGCATATCATGTGTATTTAGACTGGACAGAAGTGGTGTGAAGGTTGAACTGCATCTCAGTTGCATTCTTATGCATATATATTGATTATGTTGTATTTTCATGCATATATAGTGTATATGCTACATGTTAAAAGAGGAATATAACTTATCTCTGTTATATTTGGTGTATAGGATGCATAACTATGCTTTATACTATGGAGATATGTTAATTTAGCCACTGTACCAGTCACTGGTACATTTGTTAGGTGTTTGGTACCTTTCTGGTACACTATCGCAGGCTCAGAGATGAGTTTGTGAAGAAAAATAAATTCTGAAGGCCTTTGCGTAAGATTCTAAGGACCTAGCTGTGACATATGAGGAATACATAAATATTTTTGGATATTTATGCAAGAAATAGGGGCCTGAAATTATTTTCTGGACTTTTGTGCATTTTTTGTCTGTCGGATAAGCGGATTGGATGTGATTTTGGCTTATTGGATCTGATTTGGATTCGATAGGGCCTGGTGCCGGACCCGTTACGGACTGACTCAGTCAGTTGGGTCAAGCTGACTGGGTTCAGCCATGTTGACCTGTCGGATTTTGGGCTGGATTTATTGGGCCGAAAAAGAAGTAAATTAAAGTCTGGATTTAATCCTTTGAGCCTTCTTGATTTTATGCTGGGCTATTTGTTGCAGGCCGAGATTTATTTTGGGCTTTGAATAGGAAATTGTGATTGGGCTTTTAATTAATTAGTCTTTCGAATTTAAATTAAGGTCTGATTAACTGTGAATCCGTTGAGCTTGATTAACATTAGACTAAAAGACTTGGATCCATTAATATTAGTCTAATTTCGATAGTCGGATTTTAGGGAAATGATGAGATTAAGTCTGACTAATGAACAAATACTGTGGCAATTAAAATAATTCAGATTATTCCGATCCCACAAATTATAATTAATTTGTATTTCTCTGAGTTTAAATATTTATTTCTTGATTCTTGCTATACTGTTAAATTGTTTCTTGGATTATGAAAACTCTATTTGTATATGAATAATTGAGACTGATTCTAATTTCGGTATAATTATTATTGGATGAATAATAATTATAATTCTGTTGATTGGACAAGAAACTAAAAGTACAGTATTAATGATAATTCTGACGATTGGGCAAGTAACTAAATTAAGTTAACAAAAAGGACTTGGAACCAAAACTATCAGTTAACTAATTAGGAACCGACACCTGTTAAACGTTAGTCCACCCAATGGATTATAGAACACTGTTAAATAAATATTAACGGATCTTGATCTATAATTATGAACATGACCAACTAGCGGAGCCCCAGCCCAGCCTGATTTTGAAGGTGTGGATTTACACTAAATCTTTATTAGAATCTCAACAGTCGGTAACTTTAAATTTATGCATAGCATGTTGAGTTATCAGTTGAAAAATGTATTTTATTTGTGCATATAGACAATAGAATCCCCAAAAGAATAAACTTGCATGTTGATTAAAATACCGATTAATTTGTTCAAAAATTTTGCTAAGTCTGATCTTGAATATCCGCTTGATAAATAAATGAAAAATTTAGACTTGAAAAGGACTGGAATGGTTTCAAGGAATTTTGATAATATTCTATCAAATGATAGACGGACTTGATTTGAAAATGAAAACATATGAAACTTAGTCAACATAGCATAACTCTCTGTTTATAACTCACTCAACCGGTATTTTTTGGTTTGGCCACCGATCTGGCCATAGTATGATTGTTATCTTGTGAAATAATATGATTGGTTATGCTTGATTTTGTTCTATTGCATATTGCATATTTGCAGCATGTTAGTGATAGGCCCTTTTCGTCTGGTGCCTTTGGTATGAATTTGGTTTCAATTAATTTTTACATAAGAATTTTGATCTTGAATGGAATTATTTATATTTGGATGATAATTCCGATACTCAAATTCATATAGGCTATGTTTGGCAAACCCACGAACTAGCTAATTCATGCGTAACCAAACAAACCCCGAACTAGAACAAGACCTAGTTCTCGCTCCTTGTTCTAGTTCTACCAAATTCATGGAACTAGAACTAAAACAAGAACTAGAACAAGATTGTTCTAGTTCTTGTCCTAGTTCACACCATTTGCCAAACATAGCCATAAAGAACCGTGTAACTGGAACTAAAACCCACACTGAGAATTATTTCTCATTCGCTATTTGTTTGCTTGTGCCTCATTAATTTGGGGGTTCTAAGAAACGCGAAGCCTTCTTAGGCCCGCTATTGCTACGATCGAGTGTACGTTTCTCAAGTTTTAAATACATGTTCCTAGTGTAGATGCCGATGACACTCTCCTCGTTAATCTTAAAGCCCTGCCGGATGTGTATGTGTATTTATATTTTGAAACTCCTGGTCGAGTAGCCCTAGCGATGGCATGGTGCCAGAGCAGAAGCCCTCCTTGCAAACGTAAGCATGAGGACTCCTAGATGGGTGTTGTTATGTTTTGTGATGTGTTGTTGTATTTGCCCTGGTGGTTTGCTGAGAGAGAGAAACAAACTATATATATTTGTATAATATGTATAATATTAAGTAGTAACTGTGAAGATGCGAGGTGCTAACAGGAGTTAGTAACCTCAGCTTAGTTATCCTTTGTAAAATAAATAATGTGAAATATGTGAAATATGTTTTATGTTTTGAAAACTTGTATGCAAGAGATGTTGGGATCTGTGGAGTTTTGCTTGCAGGAAATTAAAAAAAAAATCTAGCTTAATTAGCAAGACCGCCCCGTCCTAATTAGATTTAGGATGCGAGGGTGTGTCAATTTCATTTTGTTGAAAAATTCGTGATCAAAATGAACGGATTTGGTGTCATTTGGTTGGAATTTTCATGTAATTAGATCCAACGAAATCTTGTGAAATCAATTGAATTGAAGTGAATTGAAATCTCGCATAAAAAATATTTTGATCAGGGCCTTACACTCAATATACGTGTTTAACATCTCTGCCAACAAGCAATTCTCAAATAAGCAGTTCGCGAACAAGAATCCGTTAAAAAATGACTTTACCCGCACCCTATCCGTACCCGTTAAGAGTTAACGGTAAGGGTAGGGTAACGGTACATAATGGATAATAATAATAATATTAATTTAAAAAATATATAATGTGCTAATAAACAATATCAAATAAATATATGAAGAAAGCACACCATTTAGATAATACTTTAGATACAACAAAAATCATGAAATTTATTCTCAATGGAATTTAAATATATATATATATATATAACTAATTATAAATTATAATATAATAGAGTGAAAATTAATTTTTCATCAAAATAAATAAATTTGGATGAAAATCGAAACTAATAACATATCTTACAAACTATGCTAATAATATGATTATATATACATATATGTTTGTAAAGTTTGATTCGTTAGATAATAGGTACAAAATAGCCCTTACCCGTACCCATACCCGATATATTAACGAAAATTTTCTTTGCCGGTACCTATATCCGATAGTCTAACGAAAATAAAATCTTATCCATACTCGTCTTATCGAATACGGTACGGATAAGATAAATAGATAAACGGATTTTATTGACAGCCTAGAGTTTTGCTATGGTGAGTTGCAACTCACCAAAGAGTAGGTGAGTTGCGATCAATGTTAGGAACTCATTCCATGTGCAATTTAAATTTTTATTACTTATTAATAAAAAATTTACAATTGCTATTATACGGATCTAGATAATTATGCAAGTTGACACTTTAAGAGAACGGTAGAAGGATTTACCTCTTCTAGTCTCGTAACTAGAAGGCTTGACCTTTGCTTAGAAGTCGGTGGGGTGCTCGTCACCTTGCGACTGCCTCTAGTTGCCTCGAGTCCACCTAAAGTCTTAACCAAGTTCTAGGCTCTTGTGCTAGCAAGAACAAGAACAAGGCTAATCCCTTGTTGCCTTTCTTCACTAAATTAACTATTTAATTAGTGGCTAATATTCAACACATGAATACCCTAATGAAAAGCAATAGAAAGAAGAAAATTTTCAGATCTGAAAAATTTCTTTTTGGATGGAGAGTGGTGGCCAAGAATTGGGGAAAAAGGAAATTCAATTAATCACCATAATTCAATCCTTATATATATCTTTTTTTTGCCCTAATTAAATTGACAAAAACGTCTCCAATTTGGCCGGCCATTTAAATGGGCTTTGGGTCCATTTATACAAATTTTAATTTGTATATTAATCAATTATTAATAGCCCACCTCAATTGCTTTTCATTTGGATTTAATTAGACTCAATAAATTAAAGTCCATACCTTTAATTTAATTCAACCAATTAAATTAAAGTATGTTGAATAAAATTCATTATCAACCTATTGATAATTATTTTAGGATTAGCATATGCATTAATTTATTTTTTATATGATTCCTTTTGATTTAATTAATTATAACGGTTCGCAACGGTATATAATTAATTAATCAACTGATCATATTTTTCATTGCACTTACTGCTGTGAATAAATAAATAATGCACTGTATGGTTAAAACTTTATTTGTGTGACCCTTTGAGAATTTATGTTATGTTGGCCATGGAAAATAAATCACTATTTATTTCCAATAATCATAAGCGGTATCTAGCAATACGTTATGATTCCCAATTCGCATAAATAAATACTGTACCAATACAATACTTCAATCCTGCATAAGAAATGGTATCTTATTATTTTTTATTCTTATATCACATGATATCCTTGTATAATCCAAGATAGGAATGTGTCATTCTTGCAGATTATACGTTTCTTGATCTAGAGATGATTGCATAAGTTGCTAGCAAGCAATCCATCTCCATCAAGGGGCCCAGTAGATATCATCACTCGTTAGGTGAACTAACGAGGGACATACGGTTGTCTTGATGACCAGTTTCTCCCCGCACAATTCAAGAGAACATAAATAAAGTCCGTATAGCAGTCCTTATCAGGAATCAGCGTTAGACGATATTTATATAACCAATCCTCATGTGGAGAAACTGAACCATCTCAAACTCAGAATCAAACACGTATGAAATAAATAATGACACATAACACAATCCATATATTTATTTCATTGGGTCATGTCATGTACTATGTTCCAGTAACATATACATATACAATTAAGTTAGTAACTCCTTACTTATGATTTGTAGAACTTAATCATCACTTAACTTGTATACTAGTCTTGTCTGATAATTAATGTTCCTTGTTAATTATCAAGACTATGGACAGTTTTGATTTATTATTGTCATTTAATCATAAATGTAACACGGTGATCCACAATTCAGATCCTCAACCTGAATGAACTGTCAATAATAAAATCCAGGAACAAATGATCAAATATCATCAATAACATAAACTATAGAAGTAGCCATAAAATGATTGGCTTCTAAAACATATCTCTAACAATCAAAACACCTAGATCTAATTCAAAATGACCGATCCAAACCGTCCAACATGATTTTCCTATTGAAATCTCCATGCAGACCAAATTTTATATTTTTTCAAAATTTCTAAGTATTTTTTTGAAATTTTAGAAAATCATTAATCTAATTAGTTTTGAATCGTTCAAAAACATCAGTTTTTAAAAATCCGAAAAAAAATACTTAGAAATCTCAAAAAAATATAAAATTTGGTTTGCATGGAGATTTCAATAGATAGATCATATTGGACGGTTTGGATCGGTCATTTTAAACTAAATTTAAGAGTTTTAATCGCAACTCACTGATCCTTTGTTGAGTTGCAACTCACAATAGCTAATCGACAGTCTACCCTTATTCTTGTCCTGAGTTTTGGTGGAACAAGGGACGTAAAGTTAAATTTACTATAGAAAAGTTAAATTTGACACGTAACAAAACTTTAGCCAAAATAAATAAAATAGGAAAATATCTACAATTACAAAGGAGCATATATTTATTGAGCTATTGTGCGCGAACCTCGATACAGGTAACAGAAATATGGACGCCTCTGTCCCTATTGCTCAACAGCGCAACCATTCGCTGCGTATCAGCGTATAGCACTTCCCAAGAACTGTAACAAGTAAACCTGCTACTCGATTGGACCGACTTGTCAAATTGTTTAAACGTGGCACGATATGCAAGAAATATGGTCCCCGAAATTTCGGCGCGATAAAAGGTGTCTTTGTTATTTTATTTATTATTTTTTTAACCTTTTACTTCTTTTCTTACAGTACTGTTCCTTCTTTTTAACTTATCGTGGACTAGAAATCTAGAATATATATGGGCCTTACCGGCTTATCCTCGCGCCTACATAGCTATGAGAAAATCAGAGCTGATAACCGTCATCCAAAAAAAACCATCCGCGTCATCCAACCCTCCCTCCCCTCTATCTTCCGCTTTTTTCCATGCGACTGGGTGAGACGCCTCTCCCTCCCTCACGCGTCTTTCTTCCCTCGCGCTCCTTCCTCCCTAACGCGCCTTTCTTCCTTGCTAGCGCCCTCCCTCCTCCCTGGCGATCTATTTCCCCTTCCTCTCCCTCACACTTTATCATGCCTTCTTAAACTAAATAGATATAACAACTAACTGAACATAAATAGCAAATAAACTGAACAGATATAACAAACAATGTGAACTCATACAAAAAAAGTAAAAGTGAGCAAATAAATTGAACAGAAATGCCAAATAAATTGAACAGATGTAACAAACATGCAGACTTGTATAAAAAATAAACAGTTAACATAAATTGAACAAATATAACAACTAATTGAACAGTTATATCAAATAAAGCTGAACAGATGTAACAAACAATGTGGACTCATACAAAAAGTAAAAGTGATCAAATAAACTGAACAAAAATGACAATTAAATTGAATAGTTATATCCAATAAACTGAATAGATGTAACAAAAATGTGGACTCATATAAAAAGTAAAAGTGAGCAAATGAACTGAACAGAAATGACAATTAAATTGAACAGTTATATCAAATAAACAGAACAGATGTAACAAACAATGTGGACTCATACAAAAAGTAAAAGTGAGCAAATAAACTGAAGAGAAACGACAATTAAATTGAACAGTTATATCAAATAAACTGAACAGATGTAACGTGAGATAGAATGGAGAGAGAAAAAAAGAAAGGGTCAGTGAGAAACCAAAAAATCAATAGAGAGGGAATAGAGAGAGCAGAAAGGAAAGGAGAAGGAAGAAAGAAGAAGGGAGCGAAGGGAGTGAGTGGAAACTCACGAAGAAAGAGAGGGAGGGAAGATAACGCATGGGAGCCACGCCTGGGAGAGCGAAGGGAGAAGGAGCCACGCTTGGGAGAGGGAGGGAGGGAAGGTAACGCGTGGGAGAGGGAACTGGGTGAGAGTTGCGCTCGGATCAGAAGGAGATCGCTGAAATTGAAGGGCGGCGATTAATTGGATGACTTGGATGGCGATTAAGAGGATGGTAAATAGTAATTACCTGAGAAAATTCTTTTTAGATAATTTAGTAGCGGTTATTAAGTAATATTCATATATAATCCTGTCTCCATAATAGTTCTACACTTCTATCCCTGTCTAGCATTTGCAGCATTTCTCTTTTATAATAGTATCTGACACTTCTTATATGCAATGAATTCTTACTTTCTGAGTATTAATTGGAAGCCTTATAATCTTGATCACATAAAAGAAAAAAAAGAAAACGATAAAATTATGGGCTTTCTGAACAAAACAATAAAGGTTGTCTTTTGCCAAAAATATCGCAACAGGGCGGCATGTGTGTAAATTTCCCTCGGTCTTATCCGTAGTTAAAAAGACCGCGTACCAGTCACAATCAGTCACCGGTTTCAAATGAGCATCACTAATCAATCAAAGCAGCTCGTATGAATTAACTTGAAAACTAACAATTTAGTGGCCTTAATTCTTTGCGAGTTGTCTGTTAGCATGCCTTCTATCCATCCAACCAGAGAGTTCAAAATTTTCCTCTGCAACTTATTATACTTACATCAGTTGCAACGGTCAAAACAACGTCTCCAACGTATAATGTAAAATGGCATTGGTTCGGTTGTATGTGTATAAACAAAGGGAGTATTATCAAAAGAAAACTATTAAGCAGATGATTCAGCTGATGTATGTGTATAAACAATGAATAAGTTACCAACTTGACAAAATATTGAGAAGACTTCAAAATGTGCCACAATTACAAAGGAAAGACTTCTCATGTAAACAATCAATACAACAAAAGAAATTGCATCAATTGAACCCAGCGAATAATTGCTGAAACTATTTATCCCTCCACAAATTCAAAATTATACACTTAATTCAGACATACTTAAGTAGCTTGAAATATACGACTATATAGAAAGAAAGTGATACCACAGCACAAACATGCTGCCAGAAAAGCAGAGCTGATGCTTCCTTAACTGCGTACCCTCTAAGACTCGCAATTGCGCCCAATAAAATTGCACTAGGCATGCTGTATTGTAGCAGCAGTACAAACCGGTACATCAAATCCCCTTCCACCAAGAACCCCAATTTATCAGCTAAGGCCACAACACCAATACCAATACAAGGCATCACCAAAAGCCTCGCCACAGTGATACCAATTGTGGTTCGTATCCCGAGAGATGAATCCTTTGGCCCCTCAGCTAGGGTTCCACCAAGAACTAACATCACAGAAGGTATAACAGCACCAGCCAATATCTCCAGGCTATCAGTGAAGAATGACAACGGCGCATCAGTGCCAAAAACAAATGCTTTGAGAGCTGGTACCAACCCAACAATAAGGGCTAGTAATGAGGCAATAGTGGGAGGTTGCATAATGTGTTGGATCGGGGTTTTTTCAGCAACAATACGGATTCTTCTAACAACTTTGGGCTCTGCGAGGCAGTGCAAGGATCTTGGACTGCTGGGACCTGCAGTTGCATCCTCACTCAAATCAAGGTCAGGGAAGGTGCTTTGGGAGGTACCAGAGATGCTCGCAAAAATCCTAGCGATAAGTGGGGTTTTTGCATGCTCAGTTTCTTTGTCGACCATACCAGGCCACTCAGCCTCATGCAATAACGGCCTGCTTAAATTGCTAACATTTTGTATCTCCTCTATTTCTTGTATCTCATCACCTAACAGTAAGAAGTGAAATATGAGTATAACTAATATTGAATACATAGAAACACTGTCAATATCTTGTTTCAGAATTATTTCTATTTGTTTATCAATTTCTTGATCTAAACCCCAATTTCTTTCAGGTTCTTTTCACAAAGCACCAAATAATTTAAAATGTAAGATAAAAAGAAGGGAATACTGAAAAGGTGAAAACATATTCCATTAATTTACATGCTAAGCCAAACTTCATTAAATACTTATCTCAATATTGGCAATACGGCCCAATATAATTTTCAACCAAGTTAAAATTCAAAAAAAAATTTAGGCATTAGCCACATTACTTAATACTGGCAGATCAGTTAAATTATCCCCATAAAATTTCTACAATTCTACTCACCTTCATGGACAATCTCATAATATTCCATTGGTGGCTCCATCATGTGGTACACCAGAGTATAAACCAATATAACTGCAACCCACTGTGCAAAGGAGACATATGCAATGCCAGTGCGGTTGCAGTCAGAACCAAAAGGCTGGTCGGAGGTGTGGCAGACTGACCCCACAATGGCTATGGGGAGGTTGCCAGTGTTACCAAAACCTGTCATTATGATGGTGAATCTGAAAAATCTTGGTGGAGGCCGACATATCAATGCCACTATGTAGCCCAAAGCACAACCTATCAAAGTGCTCACGAGCACGTTGACCGGTACAAACCACCAGAGGAGCACATCCTGTTGATCACATGAATTTTTTATAAGTAATGAAAGAGCAAATAAATATTTTAAGAAGCAACTTAATGCATGTCTTTGTGGCCTTTTTCCTTTTTTACTTCGGACTTGATTCAGTTTTGTCAGAACAAATTTTCTTTTCTGATTGAGAGTATTGAATTCACTATCAATGGCAGTAAAAGCTACATGAGGGGCACTAGACTATGGTAGGTAAACACTTGACCATGATGCTTAAATTAGTGCTTAGTAGTTAGTACAGCTGGAATAACCGTTAACTTATAGAAAATATAGTGATTTGACATTATTCCTTGTTTCTACATAGGAAATTTTCAGTTAGATGATCCAAGGACTATAGATGAGAAAGGTCAAAACATCTTGCTTTTTGGAGTTTCTTTCCTAAAATTAATAAAAAAATGAGAAAAAAAAAGTAGAGGACAATTTGTTCAAGTAACCTGAAAGCTCTAGCATTCATATAATAATTGGTTGGACAAATTGAGCTCAGATCTCATTTCTAAAGACAAATAATATTCTATATCAAGATTCTAGTATAGTACTTCAAAACCAAAATGGTTGCTCATTGGCATATTGGGTCTATCAATTAAGTCAGAGAATCTCAGCAGAAAACTTTATATGAAAAAGAACTTAAGATTAGTATGCAAAATTACCTGTAAACTAACAGATTTGCCAAGACTAGTAAAGATGAGGCATGGGAGAAAAAGTGCGAAAATCAATTTGCTCAATAATTTGAAGGTGGCTTTGGGGACTAATTGGACTTTCGGGTGAGCCAAAATGGACCCAATAATCGTTAGGCATAGGAGCTTCAAAAGAGGAACCACACCCGACATCAAATCCCCTCTCTCATCTGCTACCGTCTGATCCACAGAGAACAAAGAAGGAAACATCTTTCTTTTCTCCTTCTCTCTCCAATGCAATTTCAAATTTGTTGGATTTCTCTCGAATGTTGGGTCGACGAATCGATATATGGGGAAAGAATTCACAATTGTGTAGTGATCATTGGTTTGCCGAATGAGGCGTGAAGAAATCAAAGAGGATTTGGATATATGTTGCTACGAAAACAGAGAGAAAGAGGGGTATTTTGAAGAAGATTTGAGAATTGGTTTTTAAGCTTAAAATTTGACCAAAAGGCTTCCAAAGTTTAGAGATGGAGAGGAAGTAACGGACGGCTGGGATGAGATCTAAATTATGGGACCCAGGTATGATTAGATTTCATGTGATTCAGATGGAAAAAAAAAACGAAGGGAATTTTACATATTTATCCTTCGAATATTTAGTATTTTCTTGATAGTTGCCACGTAGGAGATTAGGCAAATTTTTAGAGGTAAATGAGGGACTAGTGGTTTTGAGATTGTTACAAATTTAACATGACGTTCAAAGTCACAATAGTTTCAAAGTGTAATTGTGATAATTGTGGAAAGATGTTCCTTTTCAGGAAGTTAGTTACTAATTCAGGAGTTAGAAAGTAAAGTCCAAATGAAGATGATTACCGTGAATAAGAGTGGGATTTCATTTTTAACAACAAAGTAAAACAATTATTAAAAACATAAAAAGTACAAGTATACTATTAGATTTATAGATTAATTGTGTTTCAATTTTATGCAATTTTGATCTCATTAGATATCCCATCATATACTCAAATGTGAAATATTGCAACTTTAAAATTATCTGTTGAAAAATAAAATATACATCAAAGTATCATTTTTATATGCATGATTTACATTTAAATAAAAATGTAGAGAATTTTTATCGGACTTCAAAATTATAAATTATGTTTTATGGTGCTAAGAATACTGAGTTAATCTATTATCGACGGATAAACACTCTCTACATTTTTCTAAAAAATAGGACAATTACGATTTGTATAGAGAAACATATTAAAAAGAATTAATTAAAACACTGCTTTTTGTATAGAAAATTTTGAGTTCAAAATTTCTTCCTTTACTAAAAAAAATTAATACGATATGATGTAATGCAACGAACCACATATATTATTCTCTACCTGTTATGCCTGCGAATAACTTAAATTATTTGTCTATTAATGAGTAATGACTACAGAAATACTTTAAAAAAATATAGTCAACACATCTAAGGTCTTAATTTTTTATAAAGATTTTAAAATAAAAAAATTACTTCCATTAAAAAATTTCCGAGATATTATTTTTTTTATAGTGTTAAACATCCACTATTCGCTGTTTATTTTTCATTTTTGGTGTGCCACGTCAGAACGCAAGAGAAGACTGGTCGCCGGTTTGAGATAATGACATGGACCATGGTAGTTATTGTGGCAGCTGGAATATTTAAAGACGCCACGGAAAATTCGTGATCCTTTTTGGGCCCTTCAAAACTTTTGAGTAATCTCGGCCTGTACAAGGTCCGTTTGATTGAGAATGATTTTATTACGGTGAGCCGGTGATTTAAAAATATCATCGCTAAACAGCAAATTATTTTTATGTCAATAGCAAATAATAAAAATTAGTTTTATGTCATCGGTCAATTTATATGACCATTCTGTCCTTTTGAATATTTCACAATAAAATATAATAATTCAAAATATGTCATTGCAAAAAATAATAATAATAATAAGTTTTATGTTACTACAAATTAACAAAAAATAATTTTATGTCGCCAGAAAACAATACATATTAGTTGTTATGACACTGCATAAAAATAGTGGTATAAATTTAATTTTTCGAATTTTTAAAAGAGATGGTGGAGATGACTGGCAGGCGGCGATACGACTCTTCTAGCATTTGTGTTTGTCCTTCTCTAGTATATACGTCCCTTTTTTCTATAATCTATTTTTTATTTATTTTTTTATTTTTTTATTTTTTTTTCAGATAAAAGGGGTCAAGCATTCCAACTTATTTTTAAATTAAATGTCTATGAAAGACCTCCAAGCCGGATTTCGAACATGCGACCTTTCATTTAAGATGCGTTGCTCTTCTATTTTTTTATTATTTAATAATGTTTTCAGCGGGCTAATTAGCCTTTACTGACGATTTTGTTTTGCAATGTATGCTTTTGCTTTATTATTATTTATTTTTTTGGGAAAATATGTTTTCATGGTTGCACTTTCATAAATATCAACTACATATTTAATTGATTCAAATTTTTAATCGAATAAAACAGTCTGTCTTTGGACTTTTACCTAAAAGTCAACTAGTTCGTAAACATTATTCACCATGTTGGTCCTTTGAGCATTTAAAAAGTTAATTAAACTAATACATACATATAAAGGAAATAACATGCCATCGATGACACGTGCCAACCATTTGCCATCGAGTCGTTTTTTCGAGATTCAAAATTCAAACGGTTAATTCAAATCGTTCAAGTTGTTCACTATATTGAAATACCTTGGAGACCGAATTTTACATTTTTTTCAATTTTTTTTTACCATTTATTATGATATTTTTCAAAAAAAACATTATAATTGGAGTATTTCAAACCCTCCAATTTGAAAATATCATAATAAATAGCAAAAAAATAAAAAATTGTAAAATTTGGTCTCCAATAGTATTTCAATATATTGATCAACTTGAACGATTTGGATTGGCCATTTAAATTTTGGATCTCGAAAAACGACTCGATAACAAATTAATGGCACGTTAGCCTTCCTCTCTCTCTCTCTCCATGCACACACACATGATTTTTTTTCAAATTAGAGGGTTAGAAATACTCCAATTACAATATTTTTTGAAAATATCATAATAAATTGTAAAAAAATTTAAAAAAATATATAAAAATTGGTTTCTAAGGGTATTTCAATATGGAAAACAATTCGAACACTTCAGATTAAACGTTTTGAATTTTGAATCTCGAAAAACGACTCATGTGTACGTAGGGATGAAAACGGATCGGATAGTGGTCAAATCATATCCACATCTGCATTTTCTTTTCGGATACGAATACGAATACGGATATGCTCGGATACAGATACGAATCGGATGTTAAACAGATACGAATACGAATCAGATATTGTCGAATACGAATATGAATACGGATATATTTCGGATAATTAAGCAAATATCTCTAAATTAACAAATAAATAGAAATAAAACTAAAGTAGCAAAATAGTAATCTCGTTATAATATTTTATCAAAAGCAATATGAAATATGTATAAATTAATAATATTATTATTAACATTAATCATTATTTATCGTCTCTATTAATTGTACCATATAATCCGTAATAACAATTGACTAATTTTCTTAAAAAATAAAAACAATTATTATCCTACTTTTTATTTTTTACATAATTTAGATAAGTTCAATCTAGAGACTCGAACCTATATATATATAGAGGGAGGATTCAATCAAAGCGCTTTGACCGGAGTCCCGGTTAAATCCCGTCAGATCTGAATTTTGAAAGTTCAAATGATCGATCCAAACCATCAAATATGATCTCCATATTGAAATCTCCTTGCCGACCAAATTTTTCATTTTTTTGAAATTTTTAAGTATTTTTTTCGGATTTTTAAAAACAGCATTTTTTGTAGGGTTTAGAAGAAATTAGATTAACGATTTTCTAAAATCTGAAAAAAAATACTTAAAAATTTCAAAAAAATGTAAAATTTGGTGTACAAGGAGATTGTAATATGGAGATCACATTGAACGGTTTGGATCGGTCATTTGAAATTTCAAAATTGAGATATGACGGGGTTTAACCGGGACTCCGGTCAAAGCGCTTTGATTGAAGGCTCTCTCTCTCTCTCTCTCTCTCTCTATATATATATATATATATATATATATATATATAACAACTATATCACAAAGGGAGAATTCGGATATCCGCTTTGTAAATTTTTTTGGATCCGGATAAATATTCGGATCCGCAACCGTATCTGCATCCATTTGCATTCTCGTATTCGCATCCGTATCCGTTCAAAAAGATTCGGATCTGCATCCGTATCCGAACGGATCTGAATATTAATATCCGAATTCGCTATTTTTCGGATACGAATGCCGATCAGATCGGAGTTTATCCAATCCGTTTTCAACCCTATGTGTACGGAGATGATCCGTACACATAGGTGTACTATTAGTATGCACCATGAATAATCTCTGTATATATAGTGGTGCGTATTTATTTTTCTTAAGAAAGTTTACATTTGACTCCCTTATAAGTATAAAACTTGTTCCATATTTATCCCATAAGTACAATCTAATTATTTTGATGTAATTATTATATTCCTATCATTGTTTGATATAGTATGTGTCTTTCGTCTAAATTTTCTAGCTCCAGTCAGGAGTCAGGACCGAATACCACTGAACACTATTCCAAAACCTTGCATATAACTTAAGCTTTGAATTGATTAAAATGGTCTTAGTTGGCTGTTTAATTTCAACCTGTATCAATTGTGATCTTATCGGCAACAAATAGCCAAAAGCCATGGAGGTGATTTTATTAACTATATGCTACCATGTATGCTCTTGACAAGTGAAATGATAAATTTTTAACTCTCGACACAAAAAAATGAAAAGCAAAAATGGTATATCATAATAAAAAAAAAATTACCTTTTGACTGACAGATTGGC
This sequence comes from Rhynchospora breviuscula, assembly GCA_027562975.1. Taxonomy (NCBI): domain Eukaryota; kingdom Viridiplantae; phylum Streptophyta; class Magnoliopsida; order Poales; family Cyperaceae; genus Rhynchospora; species Rhynchospora breviuscula. Next base: position 40,095,095 of record CM050401.1, read on the forward strand.
CGAGACCAACAAAGATGAGGCAGGGAAGAAAAAGCGCAAAAATCAATTTGCTCAATAATTTGAAGGTGGCTTTCGGCACGATTTGTGTTTTCGGGTGTGCTAGAATCGATCCGATAACCGTTAGGCATAGGAGCTTCATTAGAGGAACCACACCCGACAACCAATCTTGATTCGAAGAGGAGAGCAAAGGAAGCATTTTTCTTTCTTCTTTTCTTTTGAAATCAGTGAATTTGTTGAAATTTTCTTTGGGTTAAGGATTAGATTTGATGGTTGTATTGAGGAATTGAGTTGGATCCAATAATGAGTAGAACTAATATCGTATACTAGGTAAAAACTCTTTGGAAAATAGATTTGGATATGTTCAAACAAAATTGAAGGTCAAACAAGAAACAAAATGGAGAGACAGAAGGCGGGGGTGAGTCGTGAGTGTGTATTTAGCAGAAGAGACTAATGATCTTATTAAGACGCTATAGGTGTCCAAACCCCATTGGACCAAATTCGGGTCCAATAGGTTCAACAACAATCCGATTTCGGATTTAATTAAACTAACGGTCCGATAGGAGTAGACCTGTTAATCTTAACGGCTAATTACCATCGGATCCAAAATGGTTCGAAGAGCATTGGATACAAAAAACTTCGGATCTAAAAGTTTAAAACAGAAGGAGAATGCCAGAAGGGACCCGCATGGCCACGTAAGGGATTCCATGTGATTCCTGGGAAAGACAAAAAGCATATGTATTAATGTATTATGTATGTACAATTGTGCATGGTGGCCCTCTGAATATTTAGTATTTTAAAAGGAGTTGATCCTGTGGTTAGGGCTGTCAATGGGTACAGTACGGTACGGTAGAATGTATTTTCATATCCGCACCCGCTAAATTTTTCTTTACCAGTATCTGTACCCGTACCCGTTAAAAAAGACTTTACCCGTACCCTACCCGTACCCGTTAAGAATTAACGGTATGGGTAGGGTAACGGTACATAATGGGTAATAATAATATTATTAATTTAATAAAAAAATATATATGTGCTAAATAAATAGTATCAAATAAATATATAGATAAAGTAAAACATTTAGATAATATTTTAGATATAACAAAAATCATGAAATTTATTCTCATATCAATTGAATTCGAAAAATCTATATAACTAATTATAAATTATAATATAATATAGAGTGTAAGTTAATTTTTTCATCATCATAAATAAATTTGGATGATTTGGATGAAGATCGAAATGAATAACATATCTTACGAAATATGCTAAAAACGTGATTATATATACATATATGTTTGTAAAATATTACCCGTTAGATAATGAGTACGAAATAGCCCTTACCCGTACCCGTACCCGTACCCGATAAGTTAACGAAATTTTTTTTTTACCCGTACCCATACCCGTTAGTCTAACGAAAATAAAACCTTATCCATACCCGCCTTATCGAATACGTTACGGGTAGGATAAACGGGTAAACGGGTTTCATTGACAGCCCTACCTGTGGTAGACTGGTAGTAGACTTGGTAAATAACTGGAAGTGAAAGGTGATTAAAAAAATAGACAAAATTGGATATAACCCCTATAATTTTTTTCAATTGGAAATACAGATGGCGGTTTCATTACACCTTACGAGGGCTGAGACAAGATTGCCCCATGGCCTTTTTTTTATTTATCCTATCTATAGAATTCTAAAGCCGTTTCTTACAGAAAAAATGTATTGATGGGCGCATTCAAGGATTGAGATTAATTGCAAATCAGCCACCACTCACTCATATTCTCTATGCTCATGATTTGATGTTACTTGGATTAATCGAACAAGAAGAGGTAACTCATATGGCTTCCTTTTAAAATGATTTTGGAAAGATGTCAGGTTTGCATATTAACCCTTCCAAATCTGTTGTGTGGTTTAGTAGTGCTTGTAAGGATTTTGAAAAAGATAAGAGTTATCAATATGTTAGGGGCAAAAATGGCTAGAGAAGAAGAGAAATACCTTGGAGTTTTGCTAAACCAACCCTCTTGTTACACAAATCATACAAATTAATTACAAATAAGTTCACATCAAAATTGGGGGGCTGGAAAACAAATACTCTCTCACTAGCAGGCCGATTGACCCTCATCAAATTAATGTTTGCTTCCCTTCGTGTCTATTACTTTGCAGTTGCTATGTTTCCAAACAAATTCCTGAATGAGTTAAAAAAAATTAGTTAGAAAATTCTTTTGAGGAAAAATGAATAAAAATAGATTTATAATTCTACTGGCTTGGCCTAAAATTAATCTGCCTTTGAATTAAAGAGATTTGGGAATAAGTAACCTAAATTTTTTCAATAAGGCCATGATGTTTGATAGAGGTTTTCGAACCCGGTCTCAAATAAATAAATAACCTTGTTCTACCTACTAGTCATTGGGCAAAACTAAGGGTTGATCCACAGGAATGGTACAAATGATTATCGGACTTAATCTTTCTTAAAAGCTAGACAATTTAAATCTTTGTGGAGTTTTCGTTGTAAAATCAATATCAAATAACAAATAAAATGAAGTGCAATTTAATAAAATATTTTTGGTTGATTTTTATTGTTTTATGGACTCAACGGATGCAAGAAACGTCTTAGAATTTCGGGTTCAATTAGTTTAGCTATGGAAGCTCTTGTTACCACGTATTTTTTTCACACGAGAAATAAATATATCTGACCAAAATTTATAAGTTATGCCGAAACACGCTCCAGACTCTCTATTTTGACTTGATATTTTTAGCTAGTGTTGTGTGAAGGTTACTCGTCGACTAGACCTAATTCCCAGTCTCAGCTGTAGCAATTTTGGTTTGGAACTCCATTTTCACCACGTAAGTTAACTAATTCTAAACTTTAGTGTTGGAATTTAGTTACTTAAGTCTTTTATGTTGGATTTTTAGAGGTATTTACGTTCTTTCAGATCGTTAGAAACTACACCTTTCGGTCGTGAGTTAACATCCTCTTTCGAGCGTTTGGTTTATCTCAAGGTATGTTTGGTAGGCTCTAAGAACAAGGGACGAACTAGAGATTCACGAACTCTGGTTCACTCCCCAGCAGTTCGTCCAGTTCGCCAAAATCGGACAAATAAGGAACAAGTGGGTAGTTCGTTGTTCGAGAAATTTTGTTTGCTGTTTGGTTTGACGCGAACTACTCTTGTTCGCGAACAGCGCTGTTTGCGCGTCTCCAAACATACCCCTTTGGGTGTGTTTGGATGTTGCATGGATAAGGAATAAGAATAAGGATTTAGAAATTCGTGCCTATTCATATTTTTTATTCATATTCCAAGGTTTTGTTAGAATATGAATAAGCACCCGAATAAGCCCAAATTCATTTTTCTTGTGTTGTTTGGATTTCACACGAATAAGAAATTTGGAGCTTATTTTTATTCACACCCTTATTCCTATGCATCCAAACACACCCAATAGGTTGATCTAGTTTAATGTCCTACAAATGTCGCAATTCATCCATAGATAAACATCAAGCAATCAATTAATTAAACTAAGCAAAACAATTAATTCTCAACATATCAAATCACATAGCATAACAAAATCCATTAAGTCATCACAAATATAAAATTAATCTACTACCTAGCCATAAGACATAAATAAAATGTCGCCTGACATGTTTTCAAAGCAACAAACAACTATCATGCAAGTAATACATACAAACCTATCGAAATAACGAAATAAAAGCATGAAAGAGAAAACCAAATTGTCCTTTAGCCTTTACTTCTTCTTCTAGGGGGAGGAACCGATGAAGAATAGGTCTGCTTGGCTGTTATAGCATTATTGTGATGAAAAGACTAAGAATGAATTCAGAAACAGTTGAAATGAAATGATACTCAGAATATGCATTGTATTCACTTTATAGGCGTAATAACGATGTATAATCCAATCTTTGCGAATAAATAAGATATGAATTATATTCTAAACTGTATAGAGAGGTTAAATGTAGATTATTGTGATGAAATGACTTAGAATGAATGTAGAAACGATTGAAATGCTCAAATGACACTCAGAATAAACATTATTTGTACTTTATATGCGTAATTACTATGCATAATCCAATCTTTTTGAATAAATAAGATATGAATCATATTCTAAACTGTATAAAGAGGTTAAATGTAGATTATTATGATGAAATAACTTAGAATAAATGCAGAAACGATTGAAATGCTCAAATAACACTCAGAATAAGCATTATTTGCACTATATATACATAATTACTATGTATAATCCAATCTTTTTAAATAAATAATATATGAATCATATTCTAGACCATATAGAGAGGTTAAATGAATATTATTGAGATGAAATGACTTAGAATGAATGATGAAACAGTTGAATTGCTCAAATGATACTCAAAATATACATTATTTGCACTTTATATGCATAATTACTTGGTATAATCCAATCTTTTTGAAGATGTAACATCTTAATCCTATTCTAGACCGTATAGGGAGTTTAAATGTAGATTATTGTGATGAAATGACTAAGAATGAATTCAGAAATAGTTGAAATAAAATGATACTCAAAATATGCATTATTTTGCACTTTATATGCATAATTACTAGGTATCATCCAATGTTTTTGAAGATGTAATATCTTCATCATATTCTAGATAAGGTATAGAGAGTTTAAATGTAGATTATTGAGATGAAATGACTAAGAATGAATTCAAAAACAGTTGAAATGAAATGATACTCAGAATATGCATTATATTCACTTTATAGCCATAATAACGATTTATAATCCAATCTTTTTGAATAAGTAAGAACGGTTGTGTTGAAATGTAGATTATTGTGTTGAAATGACTTAGAATGAATGCAGAAACGATTGAAATGCTCAAATGTTACTCAAAATAAGTATTAATTGCACTTTATATGTGTAATTATTATATATAATCCAATCTTTTTGAATAAATAAGATATAAATCCTGTTCTAAATTGTATAGAGAGGTTGATTGTGGATTATTATGATGAAATAATTTAGAATGAATAATGAAATGGTAGAATTGCTAAAATGATACTCAGAATATGCATAATTTGCAGTTTATATGCATAATTACTTCGTATAATCCAATCTTTTTAAAGATGTAATATCCTAATATTATTATAGACCATATAGAGGGTTTAAATATAGATTATTGTGATCAAATGACAACGAATGAATTCATAAATAGTTGAAATGAAATGATACTCAGAATGCGCATTATATTCACTTTATAGGCGTGATAACAATGTATAATCCAATCTTTTTTAATAAATAAGATATGAATCCGATTCTAACCTAGATAGAGAAGTTAATTATAGATTATTGTGATGAAAAGATTTAGAATGAATGCAGAAATGGTTGAATTGATCAAATGATACTCAGAATGTGCATTATTTACAATTTATATTCGTAATTACAATGTATAATCCAATCTTTTTGATTAAATAAGATATGAATCATATTTTGAACTATATAGAGAGGTTAAATGTAAATTATTGTGATAAAAATAGTTAGAATGAACGCAGAAACAGATGAAATGCTCCAATGACACTTAGAATAAGCATTATTTGCACTTTATATGCATAATTATAATGTTATAATCCAATCTTTTTGAATAAATATGATATGAATCATATTATGAACTGTATAAAGAGGTTAAATGTAGATTATTGTGATAAAAAATATAGAATGAATGAAGAAATAGTTGAAATCATTTAAGCATTTCAATCGTTTCTGCATTCATTCTAAAACATTTCATCACAATAATATATATTTAAACTCTTTGGGGTCGTTTGGATGGGTTAGGAATAGCCAATTCCTAGGAAGGAATAAGGATTTTCGTTGGGAAGTGTGTAACTTTGTGAGAGAGATGAATTGTTTATATTAAAATTTATGCCCGGAATTGGAAAATCCCCAAATTCCGGCCCAATCCAAACGACCCCTTTATACTGTCTATAACATGATTCATATCTTATTTATTCAAAAAGATTGGATTATACATAGTAATTACGCATATAGAGTGAAAATAATGCAATTCTATCATTTGAGCATTTCAATGGTTTCTCGATTCATTCTAAGTCTTTTTGTCACAATATATTTAAACTCTTTATAATGTCCAGACTAAGATTCAGATCTTGTTTATTAAAAAAGATTGGATTATACATAGTAATTACGCATATAAAGTTCAAATAATGCAATTCTGAGTATCATTTGAGCATTTCTGTCGTTTCTGCAGTCATTCCAAGTCATTTGATCGCAAAAATATACATTTAAACTCTAGAATATGATTCAGATCTTGTTTATTCTTAAAGATTGGATTATATATAGTAATTACTTATATAAAGTGCAAACAATGCAATTCTGAGTATTATTTGAGCATTTCAATCGTTTCTTGATTCATTCTAAATCATTTCATCACAATAATCTATATTTAAACTCTTTATAATGTCTATTATATGATTCAGATCTTATATATTCAAAATGATTGGATTAGGCATTGTAATTAGGCATATTAATTGCAAATAATGAACTTCTGAGTATCATTTGAGCATTTCAATCATTTATGGATTCATTCTAAGTTATATTTTCACAATAATATAAATTTAAACTCTTTATACTATCTAGAATATGATTCATATCTGATTTATTCAAAATATTGGATCATACAAGGTAATTACGCATATAAAGTGCAAATAATGCGATTCTGAGTGTCATTTCAGTATTGTTTCTGCACACATTCTAAATCATTTCATCACAATAATCTACATTTAAACTCTTTATACTGTCTATAACATGATTCAGATCTTATTAATTCAAAAAGATTGGATTATACATAGTAATTACTCATATAAAGTGAAAATAATGCAATTTTGAGTATCATTTGAGCATTTCTGTCATTTCTGCAATCATTCCATGTTATTTCATCGCAAATATGTACATTTAAACTCTATATTATTACTAGAATATTATTAGGATCTTGTTTATTCATAAAGAATGGATTATACATAGTAATTACGAATATAAAGTGCAAACAATGCAATTCTGAGTATCATTTGAGCATTTCAACTGTTTCTTGATTCATTCTAAATCATTTCATCACAATAATCGATATTTAAACTATTTATACTGTCTATAATATGATTCAGATATTGTTTATTCAAAAAGATTGGATTAGGCATTGTAATTAGGCATATAAAGTGCAAATAATGCACTTCTGAGTATCATTTAAGCATTTAAATAGTTTTTGGATTCATTCTAAATTATATTTTCACAATAATATACATTTAAACTCTTTATACTGTCTAGAATATGATTTATATCTGATTTATTAAAAAATATTAGAATATACAAGGTAATTACGCATATAAAGTGCAAATAATGCAATTCTGAGTGTCATTTCAGCATTTCAATCATTTCTGCACTCATTCTAAGACATTTCATCACAATAATCTATATTTAAACTCTTTATACTGTCTATAACATGATTCAGATATTATTCATTCAAAAAGATTGGATTATACATAGTAATTACGCATATAAAGTTCGAATAATGCAATTCTGAGTATTATTTGAGCATTTCTGTCGTTTCTGTAATCATTCTAAGTCATTTCTTCGCAAAAATGTACATTTAAACTCTATATACTGTCTAGAATATAATTAAGATCTTGTTTATTCATAAAGATTGGATATACATAGTAATTACGCATATAAAGTACAAACAATTCAATTCTGAGTATCATTTGAGCATTTCAATCATTTCTTGATTCATTCTAAATCATTTCATCACAATAATCTATATTTAAACTCTTTATACGGTCTATAATATGATTCAGATATTATCTATTCAAAAAGATTGGATTAGGCATTGTAATTAGGCATATAAAGTGCAAATAATGAAATTCTGAGTATCATTTGAGCATTTCAATCGTTTCGGGATTCATTCTAAGTCTTTTTGTCATTATGATCTATATCTAAACTCTTTATACTGTGCAGACTAAGATTCAGATCTTGTTTATTAAAAAAGATAGGATTATACATAGTAATTACGCATATAAAGTTCCAATAATGCAATTCTGAGTATTATTAGAGCATTTCTACCGTTTCTGTAATCATTTTAAGTCATTTCATCGCAAAAATGTACATATAAACTCTATATACTGTCTAGAATATGATTAATATCTTGTTTATTCATAAAGATTGGATTATACATAGTAATTACGCATATAAAGTGCAAACAATGCAATTCTGAGTATCATTTGAGCATTTCAATCGTTTCTTGATTCATTCAAAATCATTTCATCACAATAATCTATATTTAAACTCTTTATATTGTCTATAAAAAGTTTGAGATCTTATTAATTCAAAATGATTGGATTAGGCATTGTAATAACGCATATAAAGTGAAAATAATGCAATTCCGAGTGTCATTTCAGCATTTCAATCGTTTCTGCACACATTCTAAATCATTTCATCACAATAATCTACATTTAAACACTTTATACTGTCTATAACATGATTCAGATATTATTCATTCAAAAAGATTGGATTATACATAGTAATTACGCATATAAAGTGAAAATAATGTAATTCTGAGTATCATTTGAGAATTTCAATCATTTATCGATTCATTCTAAGTCTTTTCGTCACAGTAATCTTTATTTAAACTATTTATACTGTCCGTACTAAGATTCAGATCTTGTTTTTTAAAAAAGATTGGATTATACATTGTAATTACGCATATAAAGTTCGAATAATGCAATTATAAGTATTATTTAAGCATTTTCTGTCGTTTCTGCAATCATTCTAAGTCATTTCATCGTAAAAATGTACTTTTAAACTCTATATATTTTCTAGAATTTGATTAAGATCTTGTTTATTCATAAAGATTGGATTATACATAGTAATTACGCATATAAAGTGCAAACAATGCAATTCTGAGTATCATTTGAGCATTTCAATCGTTTCTTGATTCATTCTTAATCATTTCATCACAATAATCTATATTTAAACTCTTTATACGGTCTATAATATGATTCAGATATTATATATTCTAAAAGATTGGATTAGGCATTGTAATTAGGCATATAAAGTGCAAATAATGCACTTCTGAGTATCATTTGAGCATTTCAATTTTTCCTAGGTTCATTCTAAAGTCTTTTCGTCACTATAATATATATTTAAACTCTTTATAATGTCTATAACAAGATTCATATCTTATTTATTAAAAAAAATTAGATTATACATAATAATTACGCATATAAAGTGAAAATAATGCAATTCTGAGTATCATTTGAGGATTTCAATCGTTTCTCGATTCATTCTAAGTCATTTCATCGCAAAAATGTACATTAAAACTCTATATACTGTCTAGAATATGTTTCAGATCTAGTTTATTAATGAAGATTGGATTATACATAGTAATTACGCATATAAAGGACAAACAATACAATTCTGAGTATCATTTGAGCATTTCAATCGTTTCTTGATTCATTCTAAATCATTTCATCACAATAATCTATATTTAAACTCTTTATTCGGTCTATAATGATTCAGATCTTATCTATTAAAAAATATTGGATTGGGCAATGTAATTAGGCATATAAAGTGCAAATAATGCAATTCTGAGTATCATTTGAGCATTTCAATCATTTCTCGATTCATTCTAAGTCTTTTCGTCACTATAATCTATATTTATACTCTTTATACTGTCTAGACTAAGATTTAGATCTTGTTTATTAAAAAATACTGGATTATACATAGTAATTACGCATATAAAATTCAAATAATGCAATTATGAGTATCATTTGAGCATTTCTGTCGTTTCTGCATTCATTCTAAGTCATTTCATCGCATAAATGTACATTTAAACTCTATATACAGTCTAGAATATGATTCAGATCTTGTTTATTCATAAAGATTGGAATATACATAGTAATTACTCATATAAAGTGAAAACAATGCAATTCTTCATTTGAGCATTTCAATCATTTCTAGAATCATTCTAAGTTATATTTTCACAATAATATACATTTAAACTCTTTATACTGTCTAGAATATGATTCATATTTTGTTTATTCAAAAATATTGGATCATACAAGGTAAATACGCATATAAAGTGCAAATAATGCAATTCTGAGTGTCATTTCAGCATTTCAATCGTTTCTGCACACATTCTAAATCATTTCATCACAATAATCTACATGTAAACTCTTTATACTGTCTATAACATGATTCAGATATTATTAATTCAAAAAGATTGGATTATACATAGTAATTACGCATATAAAGTGAAAATAATGCAATTCTGAGTATCATTTGAGCATTTCAATCGTTTCTCGATTCATTCTAAGTCTTTTCGTCACAATAATCTATATTTAAACTATTTATACTATCCATACTAAGATTCAGATCTTGTTTATTAAAAAAGATTGGATTATACATAGTAATTATGCATATAAATTTCGAATAATGCAATTCTGATTATTATTAGAGCATTTCTGTCGTTTCTGCAATCATTCTAAGTCATTTCATCACAAAAATGTACATTTAAACACTATATATTGTCTAGAATATGTTTAAGATCTTGTTTATTCATAAAGATTGGATTATACATAGTAATTACGCATGTAAGTACAAACAATGCAATTCTGAGTATCATTTGAGCATTTCAATCGTTTCTTTATTCATTCTCAATCATTTCATCACAATAATCTATATTTAAACTTCTTATACGGTCTATAATATGATCCAGATCTTATCTATTCAAAAAGATTGGATTAAGCACTGTAATTAGGCATATAAAGTGCAAATAATGCAATTCTGAGTATCATTTGAGCATTTCAATTGTTTCTGGATTCATTCTAAGTCTTATCGTCACTATAATCTATATTTAAATTCTTTATACTGTCCAGACTAAGATCTAGATCTTGTTTATTAAAAAAGATAGGATCATACATAGTAATTATGCATATAATATTCAAATAATGCAATTCTGAGTATCATTTGAGCATTTCTGTCGTTTCTACATTCATTCTAAGTTATTTCATCGCAAAAATGTACATTTAAATTCTATATACTTTCTAGAATATGATTCAGATCATGATTATTCATAAAGATTGGAATATACATAGTAATTACTCATATAAAGTGCAAACAATGTAATTTTGAGTATCATTTGAGCATTTCGATCATTTCTTAGTTCATTCTAATTCATTTCATCACAATAATCTATATTTAATTTCTTTATACTGTCTATAATATGATTCAGATCTTATTTATTCAAAACGATTTGATTATACATAGTAATTACGCATATAAAGTGCAAACAATGCTTTTTCTAGGTGTCATTTGAGCATTTCAACTGTTCCTTCATTTATTCTAAGTATTTTTATCACAATAATCTACATTTAGGCTCCCTATACTGTTCAGAATATGATTCATATCTTATTTATTCAAAAAAATTAGATTATACATAGTAATTACGCATATAAAGTACAAATAATTTTTATTATGAGTGTCATTTGAGCATTTCGACTGTTTCTGCATTCATTATATGTCTCTTTATCTTGATAATCTACATTTAACCTCTTTATACAGTTCAGAATATGATTTATATTTTATTTATTCAAAAAAATTTGATTATACATAATAAATTACGCATATAAAGTGCAAATAATGCTTATTTTGAGTGTTATTTGAGCATTTCAACTGTTTCTATATTCATTCTAAGTCTTTTTATCTCGATAGTCAACATTTAACCTCTTTATACAGTTCAGAATATGATTCATATTTTATTTATTCAGTTTGATTGGATTATACATAGTAATTACGCATATAAAGTATAAAAATACTGCTTATTTTAAGCGTCATTTGAGCATTTCAATCGTTTCTGCATTTGTTCTAAGTCTTTTTATCGTAATAATCTACATTTAACCTCTCTATATAGTTCAAAATATGATTCATATGTTCATAAAAAAAATATGACTCATATCATATTTATTCAACAAGATTGGATTATACATAGTAATTACGCATATAAAGCGCAAATAATGCATAATTTGGGTGTCATTTGAGCATTTCAACTGTTCCTGTATTTATTCTAACTCATTTCATATCAATAATCTACATTTAAACTCTTTATACGGTAAAAAATGTGATTCATATATTATTTACTTAAAAAAATTGGATTATACATAGTAATTACGCATATAATGTGCAAATAATGCTTATTGTGAGTGTCATATGAGCATTTCAATCGTTCTGCATTTATTCTAAGTCATTTCATCACAATAATCTACATTTAACCTCTATTAACTGTTCAGAATATGATTCATATCTTATTTATTTAAAAAAAATTGGATTATACATTGTAATTACACATATAAAGTGCAAAGAATGCTTATTCTGAGTGTCATTTGCGCATTTCAATCGTATCTGCATTCATCCAATGTCTTTTTATCACAATAATCTACATTTAACATCTCTATATAGTTCAGAATATGATTCGTATCTTATTTATTCAAAAAAATTGGATTATAGATGGTAATTACGCATATAAAGTGAAAATAATGCTTATTCTGAGTGTCATTTGAGCATTTCAACTGTTTCTGCATACATTCTAATTTTTTTTATCACAATAATCTAAATTTAACATCTCTACACAGTTAAGAATATGATTCAAATCTTATTTATTCAAGAAGATTGGATTATACATAGAAATTACGCATATTTTTTTTATCATTTAAATATCCCGTAGGGTACGCATATAAAGTGCAAATAATGCTTATTATGAGTGTCATTTGAGCATTTCAACTGTTTCTGCATACATTCTAATTTTTTTATCACAATAATCTGCATTCAACCCCTCTATACAGTTCAGAATATGATTCATATGTTATTTATTCAAAAAGATTGGATTATACATAATAATTACGCATATAAAGTGCAAATAATGCTTATTTTGAGTGTCATTTAAGCATTTCAACTGTTTCTACATTAATTCTAAGTCCTTTCATCGCAGTAATCTACATTTAACCTCTCTATAAAATTCAGAATATGATTCATATCTTATTTATTTAAAAAGATTAGATTATATATAGTAATTACGCATATAAAGTCCAAATAATGCTTATTATGTTTGTCATTTGGGCATTTGAATTGTTTCTGCATTCAGTCTAACTCTTTATATCACGATAATCTACATTTAACCTCTCTATACAGTTCAGAATATGATTCATATCTTATTTATTCAAAACGATTTGATTATAAATAGTTATTATGCATATAAAGTGCAAATAATGCTTATTCTGAGTGTTATTTGAGCAATTCAACTGTTTCTACATTCATTCTAAGTCTTTTTTAATCACTATAATCTACATTTAACCTCTCTATACAGTTCATAATATGATTCATATGTTATTTATTCAAAAAGATTTGATTATACATAGTAATTACGCATATAAAGTGCAAATAATGCATATTCTGAGTGTTATTTAAGCAATTCAACCGTTTCTACATTTATTCTAAGTCTTTTTATCACAATAATCTACATTTAATCTCTGTAAACAGTTCAGAATATTATTCATATCTTATTTATTAAAAAAGATTGGTTTATACATAGTAATTACGCATATAAATAGCAAATAATGTTTATTCTAAGTCATAATCGATTGAAATGCTCAAATGACACTCAGAATAAGAATTGTTTGCGCTTTATATACGTAATTGCTATGTATAATCTAATATTTTTGAATAAATAAGATATGAATCATATTCTGAACTGTTTAGAGAGGTTAAATGTAGATTGTTGTGATGAAATGAGTTAGAATGAATGCAGAAATGATTGAAATACTCAAATGACACTCATAATAAGTATTATTTGCTCTTTATATGCGTAATTACTATATAAAATCCAATCTTTTTGAATAAATAAGATATGAATCATATTCTAAACTGTATAGAGAGGTTAAATGTAGATTATTCCGATGAAATGACTTATAATAAATGCAGAAACGATTGAAATTCTCAAATGACACTCATAATAAGCATTATTTGCACTTTATATGCGTAATTACTATATATAATCTAATTTTTTTAAATAAATAAGATATTAATCATATTCTGAACTGCACAGAGAGGTTAAATGTTGATTATTGTAATAAAAAGACTTAGAATGAATGCAGAACCAGTTGAAATTCTCAAATGACACTCAGTAAAGCATTATTTGCACTTTATATGCATAATTTCCACGTATAATCCAATCTTTTTGAATAAATAAGATACGAATCAATATTCTGAACCGTATAGAGAGGTTAAATGTTGATTATTTCGAAGAAATTACTTAAAATGAATGCAAAAACGATTGAAATGCTCATATGACACTCGAAATAAGCATTATTTGCACTTTATATGCGTAATTAGTCGCCGGTGCTTTGCCACCCGTGCCTTGTAAGAAAGTTCGCATGATCCACGAATATGAATCTGCATCCTCACATGTCATCATGGAGCAACCAAATACTGTGGTTTTTCCGTGATGGTTAACACCGACAAAGGGGGCAACAAAATATTAGGAAAAATGTAGAGCAAAGTTTAAAATAACAAAATATTAGGAAAAATGCTAACATTATGTAACAGGTGCAGTATATTATGAATTATACTAATTAAAAACTCATTTACTGAAAATTAGATGCTCCCTAATAGATTAAGGAACTCCTTTAATGCAATTAGAAATAAGTATATTGTTCAAGGAAAATGCCATCATTATAAAATAGATACACCCTTAATTGTAAAAATATAAACCAAAGACTGAGTTGAATACTCAATTGTTTACAATGTAAGTCACATCGAAAGACAAAGCATCACCAAAATATTAGTACGCGACTCGAGAAACAGAATCAGTCCAAAACGCAATTTCAAGCTGATTACCCTCATCAAATTTACACTGGTAGAAAAAATTGGGATCCACAACCTGTTTTTCACAAAAATAACTCATCATTGTATCTGCATCACCTTTTTTTTTTTTTTAAGCTATAACTCTTTACTTTACCAATATAGTTCCTTGCATCTCTCTCTGAAAAACTGCAAAGCTCTTCGCCTCCACCAATTTGAATTACCGCATTGATGTTACCAATAACAAGAAAGCCCGAATTTTTATTTATCTCAAGCAGTTTTTTTCACATAATATGGATGGTTTCTATGGCTGGTGAGTTTGTAAGAATAATCTGGGCATAGTGTATGGTTATGCTCAAGTTCACATTTATGAATAAACGAAACATCTTTTTCAAGATTGAAATGTAAGACTAAGTGAGCTTTATAATCAGTCTTTTTCAGTAAACGTCTTCTTTCATTCACTGGTTTATAAGTTTTTCCACGAGTTGGACCGCCTCTGTGGCACCTGATAACCTCCCGAATAGTTTTGCCATACTTAGGGGCTCGTTTGGATGCATTGGGAATAAGGGGAATAAGCAATTCCGGGCGGAAATTTTATTATAAACAATCCAAACTCTTCACAAAGTTACACACTTCCCAATACTTTCCGCCTAGGAATAAGCTATTCCTCTTATTCCCAAGCGATCCAAACGACCCCAGAAGAAGCCCCATTTTTGTTGACACCAAACCCGAGCGAATAGGCTAGGCATACTTACTATAATACTGTAGTGCTTCTACTTTCGTAAATTCCATTCCAACTTCTGAAATAGGAATGAGAGCATTGGTGCTTGAAGAGCCAGAATTAGTCAAAACACAATTGATTCAATTTGGTTATTAAGCGACAATCAGGGAGTATTAAGGGAGATTGGTATTTGTCTCAACATTTTTAACCTCTAATGCATCCCTCAGCAGTAGAGTGAGTAAATGATGGCTCATTAGATCCGAATTATCAGCCTCTATAACAGTTTGGGGAGACTATAAGATATCAAAGTCTATATTCAAATCAAAGCCTAAAAAACAAAATGTAGAACACCATCAGTTATAAAAATAGTTTTACTTAATACTAAAAAATAACTAAGATCAGTAAACATGCAGACTAATTATATAATAAATAAAACACAAGCCAAATAAATGAAATGTACCTATTAACGACATTGCTAAATGAATTGCAAATTATTTAAAAAATTAAGAAAAAATCAATATGATCAGAATATAAACAACTCAATTGAACATAGAAAGTTGAACCTAAACAAATACTCCCTTAGCATTGTAAAAAACAATACCTAATAGGTATAATTAGATAATGCGTTCCCTTAGTAGTATAAAAATACTCCATTAGCATTGTAAAAAATAATACCTAACATGTATAATTTGATAATGCATTGTCACAATTATTCTAATCCCTTACAACATAAAATGATACTCCCTTGTTTAAAACAAAGCCGATCTCGATAAAAACTAAAAAATCATAGTCGCAATAAAGATCTAGAACAATAATTCGTCAATTGTTCTAGATTTTCATCAATTATAAATCAATGCTATCATATTACGACAAAATTGAAAGGAATATATGAATCATTCATTCATTTGATTGATTTATACATCGGTATTAAAAGCAATAGCAAAAATATTTGATCGATTAATATTTTCAACACAAATTCATCATAACAATTCAGATCTAAAACAATAATCGATCGATTGTTCAAAAAATAGAAAATACAAAGGAGAAATAAGGATGTATTACTTAAACTTCGACAGCTGAACGATTAAGGACCATGCAGACAAATTGATCGTCGAAAATCAACGTAAGGTAGCAAGATAGCCGGAAAATCGCACAAAATCACGAAAAATATTGGAGTTCAGAAATAAAGCTTTTAAGAGAGAGATAGAGAGAGAGATAGAAAAAATACGAGAGCGAGAAAGAGAGAGATCAAATTTGATAGTTGAGAGAAAAAGCTTGATCGAGATCTCAATGGAGGTTTTTCGGAGAGAGAGAATGAGAGGGTTATACCGAGTATTTTCGATCTATTTTCAAAATAATGAAACGCGTGTGCCAATCACGTGATGTTGGATATAATTTGGATGGAAAAAAAATCACGTGACAAAAACGGAAGGAGGCACTAGCTGATTGCTTGATTGCTTATTCTCTGGGTATGTTTGGTTCAGTGATGAACAAGGGACAAACTAGGGGTTCGCGAACAGCTAGTTCGCTCCCCAGTTGGTTCACTGTTCGCAAAAAAAAGGGGGATTAGGAATAAGGCCGAGAAAAGCTTGTTAGCGCAGTTCGTGTCTTGTTTGGTTCACGCGAACTAGCGCGGAAATTGATTACTACCATCTGTAGATTTGCCATCACTTGCCATCACTAAACACAAAGTGAACACATAAAATAGACGAGGTGAACATATATAATGATCAAAGTGAACACATAGAAATAAATAAGTTCAATAAAAATAAGTTGAATATGCATGTAAAAATCTACACAAGTGATGACAACACTTATTTATTTGTAAGTGTTCACTTTGATCGTCTATATATTTATCCCATTTATTTTATGTGTTCATTTTGTGTTTAACGATGGCAAGTGATGACAAAACTCCCGATGACATTTCGCGAACAGCTAACATTTGAGTGGTTGGGCTTGATATTGGGCCGCACTGCGCCTGTACGCGTGCCTGGGTTTTATGTTGCTTTCATTTCATTCATTCAGTAATCAGTACCGTGCCCGTGGGCCTAGCGCTACCTCCCGTCTCTCTCACATCTCACATCGCACGAACGCACACGGAGGCCTGGCGCTCCGCCTCCGCCTCTTTTAGTCTCTCACGCACGCTGCACGTGAGTCCGGTCCACCTCGGCGTCTGGCAAGGTACTCATCCCTTTGCTACTTGGATCTTTAATTTCAGACAATATGTATTATTTTAACTATGTTTGCTGATTTGATTTGAGCGCATCTTTGTTCTGTACTACAGCAGTTGGTACAGTTTCGCTTGTTCAATTGTTAATTACCTTTCTCTTCTCGTAAAATTGATAGAAAGGCTACTTCAAAAGGAAAGCAAAAACTGGTTTTGTACAGATTTCTTGTGTACCACTGTACCAGTCGAAAGGCATAAGATGCTTAATATCATCTATTGTCATCAATTTTGCATACAAATACAACTATTTGTTACTACTTTGCTTAAGCTTAGCATTACTAATAATTTGTTTTCTTCTTTTTTTTTTTCAATTCTCCAACTTTTTTTATTTGAAGGACAAATTGAGAAGAAATGAATAGGCTTTCAAACATATTCTCAGTTCTTGGCTTAGATTCGACTGATGATGCAGAGGAGTTAAGTACAATTGCAGCTGCTAGTGAAGCCAGTTCCTCCTCAAAACCAGGTTTGTACTTAATTTCGGTGCTTCTATAGGACCACTTATTGAGTTAATTCGGCTTTAACCCAGGATCTAGTTATTAATGCTTATGTAAGAAACAAAATTAAGGACCATTGCAACTTTGTGCCCATCCTTGGGTTTCTGGCTTTTGGAAATAAACTCCAACATTTCATTGTAATTGAACATAAGTAAATACTTCTCACTGTTCCTAAGAATTGTTGAATACTTGTGTTTAAGTATTGGAACTCTCCTTCCTAGTTTGAGTAAAGTAACATCTGGCTAAGGTGCTTAGATCATGTATTAGTAGGCAGTAATACTAAGATAAAACAAATAGTATAAACTAGAATCTTGGCTTGACCTTTTTAATGCTTGTGGGGTCATTTACATACCAATAGGGTTGTTAATTGCAAAATGCAAAAGTTTGGGTCTTATTTGCATAAAAAAGCAATGAGCATGTCTGGTATAATTAAGATTAAGTTGTTTTTTTGGCAGATAAGGGAAAGCAAAATGAGTCAATTAAAAAGAAAAGGTGTACTAATGGAGAGGCTACGCCATTGTTGGAAGAATTAAAGATGCCTCTTGTGTGGATCGACTTGGAAATGACAGGTTTTCTTATCTTATTTTAAATTTCTTTATACATGGAAACTAAATTCTGATTGAATAAGCGGTATGTGTACCCAGAGGCACTGGAAATTTGTATGTGTATGTTAATTAACAGACTATTTTACAATATATGTGCTTCATACTTTGTATTTGGTATTCAAATTCACAAATTTAAATTACAAAAAATTTCTATATAGTACACAGATGTTTTGATCAAGAACTTCTATGTACACAATTGAATCCTCATGTGTACTGTCTGTAGGACTAGATGTTACAAAAGATAGGATCCTAGAGATTGCTTGTGTAATCACAGATGGAAAACTTAACAAAATTATTGAGGTGAGTTCTGCACCTTAGAATCTTGAAATTTTGTATTATCTTTTCATATTTATATGCATATTCTGACAACTGTGTTCTTATATGAAGGGCCCAGAATTAGTTATTAGCCAGACAAAAGACTGTTTAGATAATATGGGAGAATGGTGCACTAGTCACCATGCTGCTAGTGGTATGATCTAAAATTTGTTTATGTTTTTTATTGGCTATTAAAGTTACAATGAAGTTCACTGTGAGTTTTGTGATTTTCTTTTACTTAGGTTTGACAGAGAGAGTTCTGAGGAGCACTGTTTCGGAGCGCGAGGCAGAAAAGCAGGTGACTAGCATTGGTAGCATAAGTTTCTTGGGATTTATTTGTATTTTGTCTAATATTGAAGGGGCTTAAGTAAAACTTGGCTTTGGTATATTGAAATTAGTTCCTGCTATTAGAAGTTTCCTGAGAAGTTTTTAATGTGGTATGAATTCCAATAGTAAAGCAAAAAAGAAAGAAATTTGATTTTCTGCTAGCAGATATTTGGAGAGTACCAAACAAATGAATCTGGCTTGTTTTGTTGGTCTCAATGAAAAAAGTCACAAATTCACATTTTATTTGGAGTATTTGTGAATTCAACTTAATGAACTCATGACAATGCTCAATATGCAGAGAAAAATATTCCATATCCAAATCAAATATTTGAATAATTTAAAAATCACATCTTAGTGTCGCACAGATCAATTGTCTATGTTATTCGACTATTTTCCATTGAACAAATCATAAAATTAGTTGTCCTTGTATAGTTTGCAATTAAACTCTCATTTACTGTTTATCCATTATAGGTACTTGATTTTGTGAAGAAGCACATCGGTTCACAAACGCCACAATTGGCAGGGAACTCTATTTATGTTGATTATCTGTTCCTAAAGGTTGGTTTCTTCAAAAGTTCTTCCCTTCTGTTGCATTTTTCTCATCATGACTATCCATGACTCTGTTTTTAATTTTAACATGTTGTAACAGAAGTACATGCCAAACTTAGCCCTTATATTCCCACATGTACTAGTTGATGTGAGTAGCATCATGGCTCTATGCATTCGTTGGTTTCCTAAAGGTAAATTAATCTTCTTTTATACTATACCAGGCATTCTAGCAGGAGTCCTAGTCATAGTCTGATCTGTGTGGAGCTAAATGTGGTCATATTCTCTAATATTTTCAGGAATTTTAGATTTTTTTTAATTTTTAAGTACTATAATTTCTTAGATAAAAACTGCAAAAATATATTTAATATCGCCCCCTGAAAATATAAAAGTGGAGTTTCTTACTATTACCCCCATAATATAAAACAAAATTTTAGCTTTTCTTTCTTTTTTTTTTTTTTTTAAATGTGCGACTATTGACCTCCCATAAATGTTACGTCTGCCCTTGGTACCAATTCTAATGTTGTTTTTTTTTTTTCAAACATTTGTAAAATAGAAAAGAAGTTAGCGCCAACAAAGGAGAAAAGGCACAGAGCTATGGATGATATAAAAGAGAGCATCGCAGAGCTAAAATATTACAAGGAAAACATTTTTAAATTGCAAAAACCAAGGCGCTAATTTCTATTCCAGTCGCTATTTTTTTTAACGACTTGTAATTGAAATTAGGCAGAGCCGTTATCTGTAATAATTTATTAGTAGATTGCCTCTTGGATATGCAATTTGATATGGCTTCTTTTCCACATCTCAAGTCAAATAGGCCACCATAAGAAAAATCATGATATCCTGTTGGAAATTTGAATCCATTGACCATTATTGCCATAGACAACAGGAAAACCACACTCTCTTAATTAAGCCTTTAGCTTTTAACCAATTATGGTAGATTGCTTTGGAGAAGGGAAAGGAATGAAAAGGAGTGTTAGCAAACTATTCAATTGTGTCTACGTCTCTGATTACCAGGAGATAATAATAAAATAAAAAACTCACAAGTGATCATTATGTAACAGATAGCGTTTTTTACATATTATATTGGACCCATAAAGTTCATCAGTAACAATAAATCTCTACCACCACAGCTGTTCACATTTCTATTATTATATGCAGATAGGTATTCAACCATGATTCATTTGACTTAGTTTTCAAAGCAAGCTGGTACTAAGCGTTTAGCTAATCCATATCTAAAATTTGCTCCAATCTTGACCGGTTCTTCATTTTAGTTTTCAACTCTGCATTTCATCAAGAAATGCACCTTTGTAATATCTTTCATCTCATCTTCTCAGTGATCATTCCATTCATTTGAAGTTCATCAATATATCACCCAATCAGCTAGTGTGCAATGCTGACAGCACCGACCCCAACACGACCAAGAGACGATGCAACAAAAACCCTAATGAGGTAGGAACACTTAGCAAAACCAGCAAAACAGTGCCAATTGCCAAGCTTGGTCTAGTATTCATCAAAAACCTTTGCAATAAACCAACTAACTCATACACATCCGATGCGTACGCTGCTGTCATATAGTACTCCTTCTCCCATTCCATCCAACCAGACGGCTCTGAAATGCTTTCCTCAGTGATTCTGATTTCATAGATTCTTTTTCTCAGCATGATCATGTCTTCGTCGACTCGATCTGAGTCCAGGTCCCACCCGTCTCTACTGCCAACCATGACGACAGATCCTGACCGTCTGACGTCTAATTGCTTAGGAAAAGCACGAGGAAATGTGGATTTAAATTTGGTTTGTAAGGGGAAGGAAGAAAGGGAACTAGAGGAAGAAAACATTTTATCAAATATGGTTTTTATTTGAGTTTTTCACGTTACACCAAGGCAATTACTTGAAGGGTAGTTATAGTTTTTGGGACCTTTTTTTGTGGAGGTAATGTTGCTTATTGTGGGTATTTATAGAGAGAGAGGGAAACGTGTTATTTCCAATATTTGATATGAAAATATCGCTATCCACCAGGTGCGCGTCCCAGGTGCGCGTGTCATCATGCGCTTTCAATAGGCCCATTGTTTTATTTTATTATTTATGCTTTTTTGTTGTTTTCTTTGTGCCCCAACATATTGACGGAGAAAAAGAAAAACTGTAATGCTAAATTTACAATTTCTAATTAACTAATATTTAATGATTTTATAATAAAATCGAATTAGTAAATCAGAATTGCTTGGGATCATCCTGAAGAGCATCATCCCCATCACCCCATCTCTTATCCATTTATGTCTCCACGCATTTTTTCTTTTTCTTTTTTTTTTTTCTATTTTTGGTTACTCATCCCCATCTCCATCATCCAGCGCACAGTGCACAACTGTATTTTCCTTCCTCCCTCCCATGTGTTTCCCTTCCCTCACATAATTTTTTTTCAAGCGAAATTTTTTTCCAGAACAATAATGTCCTAAAACTGGAACAATTAGATTCTATAACTAGAACACTTAGGTCTGAGACTAGAACAATTAGGTTCTGAAATTAGAACAATTAAATTACAGAACAATTATGTTCTGAAATTAGAACAATTAGGTTCTGAAAATAGAACAATTAGGTCTGAAATTATAACAATTAGGTTCTGAAACTAGAATAATTAAATTACAGAACATATAAGTTCTGAAACTAGAACAATTAGATATATTAAATAGAACAGTTACTTATATTAGTATGACAGAGAGGGGGGAAAGGGGGTAAGGTTGGAGGTCAGCCAGGGGAGGAATTAATTAGCGCTGATGGGAGGGAGGAGTAATTAGCGCTGGAAGTCAGGGAATGATGGGATGAGCGATAAAAATAGATAGTTAATTAATGTTGATTCATCTCTGTAAAGAGAAAACGTGTGGGGATGATGAGGTCGAAAAATATTGGAGATGATCCTTATCACCCGTTAGTAAATTATTATATTAATATCATCGAAGTAACAATTTACCTTATCATTTCGTAGCAGTAGAATAACATATATAATATAATGAGGTCAATTGATCTCACTCAAATTGAAAATTAATAGAACATCCACATCATAAAAATTACGATTTTTTTTTTCAAAATGATATATTAATTACAAGTCTCATTAATGGATAATACTCTTAAAAAAAAGTCTGAAGTTATATCACAGCATGCAAATAAATGCAATCCTCGAGATTCTTAAAATAATCAATTGACCGTAATAAATTTGCAAAAAGAAATAAAAAAAAAGAGAGAGGAAAGGAAACTACGTAATTTAAATTACATTAAGTTGACCGCAATCTTTACATTTTCACAAAAAAATATAGGTTAAATTCAATTTGAGTACATTGATAATTTTTATAAAACAAAATATCTTATAAATTGCATCAGTTTCCACTAAAATCCTTGGTTGTTCCATCCACGTAAGTCATCCTTATAAAAGTCACATAAAAATGGCTTTAAAAAGCATCGATCTATTTCGAGTTAATACTGTTACTGTTACACCTTCTTAAAAAGCATATTACAAAATTAATTAGTATGCAAGGTAAAGGCATGGGGTGGGAGATCTATAACATTTCTCCGAGTTGGTTTTGTTTTCTAAATCCAATTCTCCGGGTTAGTTTATGGACTATAGCGTGAAGGAATAGAGAAAGAACTGTTTGAGGACTACAAAAGGATGGTGGTGTACAACACGGTTACTTACAAGCGAGGGTTAATGAATCATAGCGTGTGGGGGCTGCACGCACTTTACTTTCATATAATCATAGGTTCTATTTATTTATTTATTTTTGTTTATAATATCGGTTTAGTTAGATTTGCTCCAAGATTTCTCTTCCAATTATGAGTATATGGACAAACATATCCCTTTTTGTAGTTTCAGTTGGTATTATTATTATTATTATTTTGTTTTTTCTATGCGTTGTAAGCTCTTCTTGCTAGTTATTCGGTTCGAAAAATTATATTTTAAAAACTTATTTTCTATAGATCACTTATGAACTTTCTATGCACATTAAGCATATCAAACTATTGTGTAACTTGTCTATTATGTGATATATATTTTGCATAACGTATACTTGTCTTTCTCAGTTTAAAAATACAACTATTGATAGTTGTTATATAGTTTTGATATAGCAAAAACTTGTTTTAATAGCTGCCAATAGCTCTATTGATCTCACACTCATATAATCATATTACAAATCTTTTAAATGCACACTTGACTATTGTATAATGTATAATTAAGCATTGAACTAATGTTCACTTGATTATTGTTCAATTTATACCTATTTATATTCAGCCGATGTCGAGCATTTCTTTTAAAAAAAAGGAAGATATAATATATATATATATATATATTTAAAATTATGATTGAAGACATATAACATTAATTGAAAAACCGACGCGCGCCTGAATTATAGGGTTAATCATCGTCTTTCTACATGAGACATTGAAATTATTATTTGATAAGGATTTGGGTGGGGGGGGGGGGTTGCTCACACGTATTTCCTTTATTTGGAAAAAAAGAGAAATTATTTTCTTTTCGTGGAAAATTAGGGGCATAATTATGTGTTTTCGACTTTATCTTCCTATTGATGTCTATAAGCGGCGCCAGTGGTTATTGGGACCAGTATCCTCTGGATGGTTTAATAAAATCATCCAGTGGACGTTTTTAGATCTGAGCCGTTTGATTTAATCTCAACGGTTATATTTTTTGGAGCCTATCAATTCTGATATTATGCACGGGGCATCAATATCCATTGAGATTAAATCGGACGGTTGAGATCGAAACCATCCACTGGATGCCCCATCCAGAGGATGCGGAGTCGTGGTTATTGTACTATTAATAATGATTTTAACAATTGCGGTGGCACCCACCGAAAATCGGTGGAAAGATAAAAGGTTTGATATATCAAGACCCGAAAGAAAGAAACAAACAAACAAAAAGGTAGGAGACTAGGAATTTCAGCGAGCTTGCCGAGAAAGAGACAATTAATTTTGTTTGACGTGTTGAAGGATACTTTAATGTGTATCAGATATTACGTATATATATATTCGATTTTTTTTGTATATATTCTGAATAAGAGCTGCTAATTTGTGGAGATTACAAAAAATATTTTCAGTGAGAATATCTATCTGATTATCTTTCATCTAAGAAATATTTTTACAATAATTTTTTTAGCTTGAAGTTTTTTTTTTTTCATCAAATAGTGTCTCCAAAATACAATTTCTTTTATTTTAAATTTCAACCGTGAGCTGTATAAAAAAATTGGATGCATGTAAAACACATTAAGTACGTGCCAAATGTTCCTTAAAAGAATGCACAATGTGTACCAGTAGTATATATACCTTACTTATATTCGAAGTAAATTCTAGCAAGTTATGTAATCGTAAGGAACGCTAACGAATTATTGCGGGTAGGTCATAATAATGCATCATATATATATACCTTAATTAAGATGTTTTCTTTTGATTGATTTTATTCCTATATATTGCTTGGCTTGTTACAAAAGGAATCCAAAGTTTGTCACGTCTAGCGTAGAATGTCAAGTGATTAAAGATGTTTTGCGCACAATGATAAAGAGATCAATGACTGAAGTAGAAAGATTTCATTGCATTAATTCTCCTAATACAAATCTAGTTACATCTAGAATTTGGCAAAGTGTCTACCCTTTTCTAGTGGAGGGATGCTCTATTTATAAGGTGCATCTTCTGACCTTATCAGGTCTATTGTAGGATCGTACAGATCACATTCAGCGGACTTTGAGCTCTCGAACATACTCGAGGCTCGAACGACTTTTTTTAAATAAATATGTTTAATATTATTATTTTAAAGATAAATATGTTATCGATAAGAATTTAAAACTAACTATGAAACTTCGGGGTTTAAAACCCCGAAACAAAATATGGACATTTCGAGGTTTGAAACCCGAAGTTGCTGACGTGGCAGACAGTTTCGGATTTTAAATCCAAATTCAATCTCTCCGCACAAAAAAACAAAAAAAAAAGAATAAAAAATTCGCTACGGGGTTCAAATGTTGACCATATTTTTATATGTTTTCACTTCGAACCCTTGATTTCTTATATTTGCAATATATCATTGTCTTATATTGATATAATATATTTTATATTACTTTTATAAATTTAAGAAAATTAGTTATAACATATTTATTACTTGATATACTATATTTATTATTTAATAATATATATTTATCAAGCTTTATAACATGTTCTGTTTTATCACCGATTAAACTGAATTATCTATTTTTTTTACAATACAGCACAATTGTTTATCACCGTTTTTTCACTGCATAACCATGTTATCACGAATCATCACCCAACCACTAAACTGCACAAATTGTATTTTAAAACCTTGATACTTATGTTTATATTTTACATATTTTATAAGACTATATTATATTATTTATTTTCAACATAATATTGCAATAATAAAAAAGTTAGGATTATCGGCGAATAAATTCAAAATATTATAATATATATCTTGAATTTATTCACCGATAACCCTAAGTTTTTTATTATTACAAAATTATATTTTAAATAAATTATATAATGTTGTATTATAAAACATATAAATTATAAATAAATATATATTATTAAATATAGTAATTTATATTATTTAAATTATATAATATATCAAATAATAAATATGTTATGACTAATTTTTGAAAATTTGTAAAAGTAATATAATATATTTTATATCAATGTAAGATTTAATGATGTATTCCAAATATAAGAAATCAAGGGTTCAGAGTGCAAAAATATAAAATATGGTCAACATTCTTATTTCGGAGTTTTGAACCCCGTAGTCAATTTTTTATTTTTTTGTCTTTTTGTGCGTAGACAAACCTGAAATGATTTTTTGTCTTTTTGTGCTGATAGATTGATTTCGGGGTTTGAAACCCTGAAATTGTTTGTCATATTTTGTTGTGGGTTTTGAACTTCAAAATTGCATAGTTATTTTAAAATTTTTATTAATAACATATTTATTTAAAAAATAATAATATTAAAAATATTTATTTAAAAGAAAAACCAAGGCTCGGACCCGCATATGGCTTGAGACGCCTCCACTCTCCTCCCCTAAAAAATTGCAACTGTGCGCTGTCAAAAAAAAAAATTGCATCCCTCTTATCACCCGCGTCCCCTCCCCTCCCCTTACTCGCGTCGCTCCCCTCTCAACCACATTGCTCCCCTCTCACCCGCATCGCTCCCCTCCCACCCGCGTCCCCTCTCACCAACATCCCTCCCTAACCCTGCTCGACTCCTAACCCGCGTCCCTCTTTCCACGTGACTCCTACCCCTCCCCTCTTCTCTCGTATTTTCTTCCATTAACCTTCCTTTCACCATTTTCTTCTCGTTTTCGTATTTGACAAATTTTTTTCACAAGATACTCCTTTAAATAGAAATAAATACTCCCTTAGTATAAATTAAATACTCCCTTATGACATATAATTATGTGATTTATATAAAATACTCTCTTACGAAAATATATATACTCCTTGAGTCTAATTAAAATACTCCCTTGAATCTATTAATTACTCTCTTATACTGTTTACTTACTCACATAAATAATTGCTCATTTTAACTTATTAGATATTATTTTCATCTTATTAGTTACTCTCTTACCACTAATTATATTACCTCCATAACAAAACATAAATAATTACTTCTTTGAAATTATTAGATACTCCCTTGTCAAATATAAGTACTTGCATAATATAAATAAAATACTCCCTTATATACTTCCATAACGGAACATTAATGTTCTTCTTACGATATAAAATTATTAGATACTCCCTTACATGCATTAGATACTTCCTTAAAAGCTATTAGTTACTTCCTTATAAATATTAGATTATTAGTTTGATTATATATATTATATATATAATTAGTTACACCCTTATACTCAAATATTTACTCCCTCATAGTAATTTAGTTATTTCCGGAATGTGGTATCTAAACAGTCTTTTCTCTTCTCTCTATTTTTGATCTCTACTTCTTTCTTCCTATATCAGAGGGGAGATGGATTGATTGTGAGAGAGTTAAGCAAAATAAAGGAAGATACATGATTAGGGAGAAGGAAAAGTCAAGGGTGAGAGAAAATGGCGAAGGGATGTGAGGAGAGAGGAGCGAAGGGGGATGCGTACAGCGCGAGGGAGAGGGAGCGCAGACAGAGGGGTACGATGAGGGAAGATGGAGCGCGGACAGAGGGGTAGGATGAGAGGAGAGAGAGCGCGGGCATAAGGATAGGGTGAGGGAAGAGGGAGGAAAAAAGAGGAGAGGAGCGCATGCTTGATTGCGTATACTCTTGATTACTGTAAGTAAAATAATATTCCTCAAAAAAAAAAACTGTAAGTAAAATAATGTCATAATGATTGCCTGTGGTACGTACCACCCGATTCAAAATTTTCGCATATCTCTAACAAAATCGAAAAAAAAACTGTAAGTAAAATAATGTCATAATGATTGCCTGTGGTACGTACCACCCGATTCAAAATTTTCGCATATCTCTAACAAAATCGTTTTAAGAAGCTACATAAGCTCATTTGCACTCGATCCGAATTGAATAAATTATATTGCACGTCACAGTTATAGTTTACAATTATGATGACGTATACCAATTTTATTCCAATAATAACCAACCAGAATGTATGAGAAAATGAATTTCCATAGCTAAAATATTGGTCGACGTGGAAAGAAAAAACCGAGACCATACAATTATATAATTACTTACAATGTTTATGTTCTTAATTATGAGGTCAGATATTGAGAGAGGATCCTCCGTCTGATTTTAATTTATGAAGCACTCGTGAATAGTATTGATAACTGCTGCAATTAGTTGGTTTATCTCGCTCAGTCTAAACAATGTCCAATTTTTAAAATTATCCAAACACATGAATTATTAATTTAAAAAAATTTGCTCGAGTACCACGCGTAGCACAGATGTGTCCCGTGCTCCACATGACCGATTCAAACCACTCAATCTCATCTTCATATTGAAATCTTATAGATAATAAAAAATTATATGTATTTTTAAATTTTTAACATTTTTTGGAATTTTAAAATCCATCACTCTAATTAGTTTTGAGGCCCTCCAATAATAACCTTTATTTAAAACTCACAAGAAAAAATAAAAAATTGAAAAAATATAAATTTGATTTTCAATGAAATTTCAATATCTTAGATCGATCAATTAAAGTTTAAAATATGATATTAGAATGCATTGTACAAGTTTATCCGTGTTATGCGTAGTATTTTAGAATTTTTAAAAAAAAATTATGTCCAACTCTGAGACATAGCCTAAGTCTCCATTTTTAATTTTGTTTTATATCGACAGCTTTTGATGTGTTATGGTGACATTCACTGGTTTCGTTTTATAGGTATTTACGGAGGCCTAGTTAGCCAAGCACTGGTCAAAAAGTGGTTTTTAAGGAGTAATTAACCGGTTTCGGCAAGTAGTATTTCATAAGCGAGCTAGGGATCGAGCTAAGAGTAGGCCTGCCAACGGATAACCGTTACTCGTTTGATCGGACCAGTATCCTCTTTCGATTAAAGAAAACATTGATGTTGTTCTCTCTCCCACAGTCCCACGGCCTCTTTCGATCGGACCAGTATCCTCTGCAGTGGTCACTGCAGTCGCTGCAGTGCAGTGGTTCATCAAAACGATCATCTCATGCACAGAGAAAGGAGAGTTTGTTTTTCAAGCGGCCGAGAAAGACTGAACATTAAACAAGGTATGTTCCATAATCCATACCATCCTTTTTTACTGAATGATTGTTTTCGATTTCTTTCAATTTCACTTTAGGTTTTAGGTCTGATACTCTCTCCTCACAAATTTAAGAAATACCCTTTCTTTTTTCCCCCCAAAATTTTAATTTGTTCGTATTTGAATTTGCTTTTCTCATTTGATTGTTGTAGATAGCAACATACTTTTCTTTTCTGGCAATGTACACGCGATGGTTACTCTTTTCAGCTTATTCTGGGTTTGGTTCTCAGATTTTTGGTTTCGGATATTGTACTTAACAATAATGATGAGAATAAGAAAAATGTTTACTGTTATGCTAATTTAACAGAAAGCTTCTTGATTTCTGTAATATGTCATAAAAAATAATACATTTATATTATATAGATACAAATGCTGATGTGTTTTATTCAATCTTTTCATACATCTACATATAATAATGCGCGGTTGCAAACATAAAGCATAAATACAGTTTAAAAGGAAGAATGCAATTGAGCCAACATGATGATTTTGTTGTTCTCATCAGCATGAGGCAAGTGGTCTTCAATTCAATCCTTCTTTGTCTGTTCTGATTGTCAGCTTACAAGATTCGAAAATCATTCCCTAACATGTTTTAAAAATTAAAACATATCAGCATTTGTTTCTATATAATATAAGAATTTGATGGTCTTGGGAACTCAGTATGGCCCTCACAATAAGGTCTGGTATAAGATGATCAGCCTATATTATCCTACATACATTTTTCTAACTATATCGAAATGTCTAAGGTTTGCAATCCTTCAACCTATAGACAATGGAAAATTTTCACCTTATATTCAAGCATTCTTCATTGCCTACAGGATCTTTAGACTAACCACAAATATGACTTATGTTATTTACTACATTAAATTGTGCCTGGAGATCAATAGGATGACGCCCAGTTTAATCCATGTGGATGCTCTTAACCCAGTTGTGCAGCTAGCTTTTGTATTAGTTTAACTAATTCTCATTGCAGTTACCCCATTTAACTAATTCTCATTTTCCTGATTGTATGCATTGCCTTATGAAAACAAGCCAACAATCAGGAAAAAGAAAAATGTCGCTCAATTAGTTCATATCAATTCAGGACCAATTGATATGTATCTGATGTTTGATAGGGTAAAATAACATTTCAATTGATTCTTTATGTACTCCAGAAATAAATGTCGAAACTCAATTTCAAGGAAGCTTGAAAATATAAAATGAAGCAAGAAAACTAAATTGAAATCTCAAATGCTTTAAAACTACACATGTATGGTAGAGAGAACAACCGATAGCAAGATGCCTGTCTCTGTCCCAAAGGAATATCAGGGTTAGAAGGTCATAAGAACTTTCACTGTTCACAAACATGTCATCAAGATTCAGGAGGTACTTGAATTATGCTTTGGTCTTTTCTTTTGAAACACTGGATGCTGGTAAGCTCTTCAAATCTAATAATATATCTGTACTGTACCGACTTTATTGTGGTTTTTTTTCTTCTTGTGTTATTGCTTATTTTGAACTGTCCAAGCCTACCAGCATGAGAATTAACAAAAGTACTTCTGTTTGTCCTCGACTTGTCCTTATGAAATGGCAATTTTTTTTTTAAGAAATATTCTGCCAAAGTCCAAAAAAATTTATAAATCTCCAATGATAAAGTATTAAAATTTTTGCACTGCACAAAGTTTGCAAAATTAGTAATTTTTTCCAGGAAAAATGATAAAGGGATTTTTCACTGGAGAGCAAAGAAGTTGTATCAAATTTTTTTCGAATTATTTTCAATGTTCAGAAATATATGGGTACAGCCTGGAGTTTCCTAAACAACAATATTTAAAGGGATTACTGTAACAATAAATTGAATAATAAAAAGATAAAAGAACTTGTAAGTTTCCTTTTAACTTTTTTGTTTGTCCAATTTCTGTTTCAGTTATGGCTGCGTGCCAGAGCTATCTCCTCCAAAGCACCTTCGTCTTGACCTTTGTCTTGGAGCACTTTTGATGGATCTGTTTTCGGCTTATAACACTGAATAACTACAGCTGATGCTGTCTTGGAGAATTCAGGTGACGCTAGGAAGGACCCGACCGGCCCCAGTTCGGGACAATCTGTCCTTTCAAGCAATCCGACAGTCGGTGGCGACTGTCCAACTATAAAGAGGTTGTACCTTGACATTTCTTTTATAAACGCTGCCACCTCCTCCCTTGTACGGGCCATCTTCTCTTCAAATTGCACTGATCCATCAATGACACTATCGACCTTGTCTTGGAATATCTCAATGGCTCTGTCATCGGCTTCTTTCTCATCTGGGTTATCATTTGGAAGTGTCTGGAGAAATCGAGTTACCTTTACTTGAATACCGGGATGCTCCGCCATGCGTGATGCATATGCAAGTGCCTCACGATCATCAGATCCCCCAAAAAAGAGCATCATGACCGAACATGCAACTTCCTTTGATGACACTTGGGCAGAGCCTCCTAGACCACGGTCGATTAGCATGGCAACTGAGCAAGGGGCCTCATGTAACACACGCTTGTTGACCTGGTGGTATGCATGTCCAATTGACTGGAGTGAGCCATCTAGTTGTAGCACTTTGTGGAAGGGCAGTATTATGAGAGAGGCGCGCTTTTGTAGCGCACTCACAATTATGTCATGATGCATTGTATCAAGATTAGAGATGGCGGTCATGGGTCGTACATTGACAGCAGTGAGTTGCTGGTAAGCCTCAAAAGCCACCTCGAACTGACCTGAGGGGTTGTTCCTGTTCAAGAAGGGCAGGCCATTGTGACGTGCACGATGGACCATTGAAATGGCCGACGACCTCTCTGAAAGCTCCACTAGTTGCATAGTATAAAGTGTCAAGCCATGATGTTTTGTTCCACGGGACGACTCGACTAGGTTGAGGATGGTTGGGATGTTTCTATTGTTGGGTGTGAAGACAACTTGTTCACCAAGCCAAGTGTTACTTGCTCGTCAAGTACGACGTTTCTTGCTGGCCAAGTTAAGATGTTACTTGTTCTCCAAGTAGGAAGATATGTTTCTTGTTTGTAAAAAAAGTATTTTGTGGTAAATTGTTTCTTCGCCCCTAAGTAAGTCTAGACTATATAAAGAGTCTAGACCCTCCTGTAATCTATACACAGAAAAACAGAAAAGCTTCAAGCTTGTAATTCTTTCTCCTCTATAAACAATATTAAGCCGGCGGTGTTTTGTGGTTTTTCACCACCCGTCTGGTTTTTCACAATTCCTGGTGTCTTGTTATTTCTCTCTTTATCTCTTGCTATTGTGTTGTGATATTGTGTGGCTACCTCGATCCTTACAACTGGTATCAGAGCCAGGTTACGGGGAGGTTCTGTTGGTGCGTAAAATCCAATCGAACGCTTGTGAAAGAGGAAGTGCTGCTCAAACAACATGGAAGATAGCAGGGCGAATATCCGATGTTTCGATGGTAAGCATTTTGGTTATTGAAAATTACAAATAACTGACATGTTGTATGCCAAAGAACTAGAGGATGCTTTACAAGAGAAGAAACCTGAAGGCACAGACGAGAACGCGTGGAAGAAGTTAAATCGCCGCGCACTCGGCTTCATTCGAAACACCATCTCCATGGATGTGGCTTCGCATGTCGCAGATGAGACCACAACCTTTGGATTCATGAAGAGACTGTCTGACTTGTATGAGAAGCCCTCGAGTTCCAACAAGATTCATCTTTTACGACGACTATTCCAGCTTCAGATGGCTGAAGGTCCTTCCGTGACAGATCATGTAGCGGAGTTCAACAACATCGTCAATCAATTGAAGGTAATCAAGTATTCCTTGGATGATGAGTTACTCGCGTACTGTCTGTTGATCTCTATGCCTGATAGCTGGTCTACTACTGTAGAGGTGATTTCTGGCCAAGAAAATGTGACACTCGACTTTATTCGTGACCGCATCGTCAACGAAGGTATTCGTAGAAATGAGCGAGGCGAAACAAGCGGGGCGGCCCTAACTGTTCAAAGGGGTCGGGATGGTCAGAAGGGCGAGAACCGAGGCAGATCCAAGTCGAGAGGACAAAGCAAGTCTCGAACCAAAGGTGAGGCGGAGTGCTGGAATTGTGGAAGGAAGGGTCACCTGAAGCGTGACTGCAAGGCCCCTAAAAAGGCGAAGAAGAGAGGAGATGAGTCCAACTCGGTGAATGCAGCAACCCAAGAGGACTCAGATGATGCTCTGGTGTTATGTCTCGACAGCCCAATCGAATCATGGATTCTTGATTCAGGTGCTTCTTTTCACTCTACCTCTTGCAAAGAATTGATGAAGAATTTTATATCTTGAGAATATGGAAAGGTGTTCTTAGCAGATGGTAAACCTTTAGTAATTACGGACAAATGTGATGTTGACATTAAGTCAAGCAATGGCTATAGATGGACATTACATGATGTTCGTTATATTCCCGGATTGAAGAAGAATTTAATTTCTGTGGGTCAATTGGATCGTGAGGGGTATAAAACCATCTTTGGAGAAGGTTCTTGGAGGATAGTAAAAGGAGCAATGATCATTGCACGAGGCACCAAGGTGGGTACACTCTATCTGACTGACAGTAGTGGAGACTTGGTGGCATTAGCGGGGGCGGAGACCAACCCAATCTTGTGGCACAACAGATTGGGACACATGAGCGATAAAGGCTTGAAAGTGCTAGCTTCAAAAGGGTTACTTCCGGCTATGCAGTCGGTTAAAACCGGATTCTGTGAAAATTACGTGCTCGGTAAGCAGAAGCGGGTCAGTTTCTCAAAAGTCGAGCGGAAGCGCAAGGAAGAGAGGCTATAACTTGTGCACACGGACGTGTGGGGACCGACACCGGTCCAATCCCAAGGTGGCTCGAGGTACTATGTCACATTCATCGACGATTCCACTCGCAAGGTATGGGTTTACTTTCACAAGTACAAGTCTGAAGTATTCGAGGTGTTCAAGAAGTGGAAGGCGGAGGTCGAGAATGAGACCGATCAAAAGCTGAAATGTTTGAGATCGGGCAATGGTGGCGAGTATGATGGAGCTAATTTCAAGGCGTATTGCGCGGAGCATGGAGTCAAATTAGTGCGAACAGTCCCAAACCGACTACAGCAAAATATGATTGCAGAGAGGATGAATCGAACCCTCAATGAGCGCGCTAGGGCAATGCGACTTCACGCAGATCTACCTAAGATGTTTTGGGCAGAGACAATCAACACGGCAGCTTATCTCATCAACCGAAGTCCCTCGGTGGCCTTAGAATTTGAGTTGCCTGAAGAGAAGTGGTCGGGTAAAAAGGTGTCTCTATCTCACTTGAAAACATTTGGATGCACTGCATACGTGCATGTAGACTCAGACAAAAGGGACAAGTTGGATGCAAAGGCAAAGAAATGTATTTTCATTAGGTATGGAACTAATTATTTTGGTTATAGATTTTGGGATGAGAAAAATCGAAAAATAATTAGGTCCAAGGATTCTACCTTCAATGAAAATGAGTTATACAAGAAATCTGCATCAAATGAAGATGAAGTGAGAGAGATTGATTTGGGTGATGCTAAAGTCCCAAATGGTCCGGTCGGCAATGAATGGATCAAAGGTGATGCGGTCCAAGAAGATAATGAAGCCGATGATGTTGCGGCCGGAGATGTAGCAGCCAACGGCGAAGAAGAGCCCAACCCACAAGAACCGGTGTTGAGAAGGTCTACTCAGGTTCGTAAACCTAACACACGGTATCTATCTTCCCTCAACTATTTACTTTTGACCGACTCGGGTGAGCCTGAAGACTACAGTGAGGCTGTAAGCTCGGGTGATGCAGTTAAGTGGGAGCATGCCATGCAAGAGGAGCTAAGATCCTTGGAGAAAAACATGATATGGGTCCTGACTCGGTTGCCACAAGGGAAGAAGGCGCTACAAAATAAGTGGGTGTATCGAGTTAAAGAAGAACCTGATGGTAGTAAGCAGTATAAGGCGAGATTAGTGGTCAAGAGTTTCTTGCAAAAGAAAGGTATTGATTACACTAAGGTTTTCTCACCGGTGGTGAAGCTTACAACCATCCGAATGATTCTTGGTATTGTAGCAACCGAGAATTTGCACCTAGAACAACTCGATGTGAAGACGTCTTTCCTTCATGGTGATTTGGAGGAGGAAATCTACATGGTGCAACCTGAGGGATTTGAAACTCAGGGAAAGAATGGTCTTGTGTGCAAGTTGAATAAAAGTCTGTATGGTTTGAAACAAGCTCCTAGACAGTGGTACAAAAAGTTCGACAAATTCATGTGCAGTCGTGGATTCAAGCGAGGGGGCACAAACCACTGTTGTTACTTCAAAGATTTTGGTGGCTTCTATGTTATTTTGCTTTTGTATGTCGATGACATGCTCATTGCAGGTGCAAGTATGAAGGAAATCAATATACTAAAGCAGGAATTAGCGAAGGAGTTCGAGATGAAGGACTTGGGTCCAGCAAGTCAAATTCTTGGCATGCGCATTTCTCGAGATCGCGTGACAAGTACTCTGACTCTGTCACAAGAGAAGTACATCAACAAGGTGTTGAATAGATTTCGAGTGCAAGATGCTAAGCCAAAAATCACACCGCTGGGGGTTCAACTCATGTTGTTGAAAGCTCAGGCACCAAAGACAAAGGAGGAGCGTGACTACATGGCGACTGTGCCCTATTCCTCGGCGGTTGGCAGTCTCATGTATGTAATGGTGTGCACTAGATCCGACATTGCTCATGCAGTGGGAGTAGTGAGTCGTTACATGGCAAATCCAGGTACCGTACATTGGGAGGCGGTGAAATGGCTGCTAAGATACTTGAAAGGCACTTCAAGTATGGCACTGTGCTTCAAGAAAGGCAGTGTAGGTTTGGAAGGATTCGTTGATGCGGATCTTGGTGGTGATGTGGATAGTCGGAAGAGCACTTCCGGTTATGTTTTCACGTGGGGAGGTACCGCGATAAGTTGGATGTCGAGATTGCAAAAAATGCGTGGCTCTTTCTACAACAGAAGCAGAGTACGTGGCGATTTCGGAGACAGGGAAAGAGATGGTTTGGTTACTCAATTTTCTGAAGGAGATTGGGAAGGACCAAGGTTGCAAAGCACTACACCGACAGTCAAAGTGCTTTGTGTCTCGCGAAGAACCCGGTGTTTCATTCAAGGACGAAGCACATCCCGCTGAAGTACCACTACATTCGTGAATTGATAGAAGACGGGACCTTGTCGTTGAGAAATATTACAGGTGTAGAAAATCCTGCGGACATGCTCACGAAGGTTGTCACCACGGATAAACTGAGGCTATGCACTGCCTCAGTTGGGCTTAATCACTAGTCAAGTGGGAGCTGCTGCCAGCCTATGGAAGATTGTTTGGAGTAGAGGAGATGCGGAAGAGATTTGGGACACTGGGATAATAGTGTCACCAATTTGTCTTCAAGTGGGAGATTGTTGGGTGTGAAGACAACTTGTTCACCAAGCCAAGTGTTACTTGCTCGTCAAGTACGACGTTTCTTGCTAGCCAAGCAAGATGTTACTTGTTCTCCAAGTAGGAAGATATGTTTCTTGTTTGTAAATAAAGTATCTTGTGGTAGATTGTTTCTTCGCCCCTAAGTAACTCTAGGCTATATAAAGAGTCTAGACCCTCCTGTAATCTATACACAGAAAAACATAAAAGCTTCAAGCTTGTAATTTTTTCTCCTCTATAAACAATATTAGGCTGGCGGTGTTTTGCGGTTTTTCACCACCCGTCTGGTTTTCCACAATTCCTGGTGTCTTGTTATTTCTCTTTTTATCTCTTGCTATTGTGTTGTGATATTGTGCGGCTACCTCGATCCTTACATCTATAACTGTGGAAGCATGCAACTAGCCGCAGCTCCCCTTCAGTTTTAGAGGCTGGTTGCTCGACAGTGCGGTGCTTGTATAGAGTAGTTGACCGAGAGGGTTGGTAGATGGCCATAACAATTGGTGTGGTGATGAAAGTTGTGAAGAGAGCCATGAGCACCAAAATGGCGAAAGACTCATCATTCAAGACTTTTCGGTCTTTCCCGATGTTAAGCACTATAAGCTCAACAAGACCCTTTGTGTTCGTTAGGAACCCGAGGGTGATGGCCTCCCGAGCTGGGACACGTGCCAAGCGAGCTGCTAGATATGTGCCACCAATTTTGCCGAGACATGCGTTAAAGATCACAAGCACAAGCAAACCCCATGACTTGGCTCCTTGGATGGTGGCCACATTGGTCTTGAGGCCGCTTGACACGAAGTAAAGCGGGAGGAACAAACCTGAGATGAAGTCCTCAACCTTCTCAATTAATGCCCCAGCAAAAGGTCCTTCTTTGGGGACGACTATACCAACAACAAATGCTCCAAACAGGGCATGAATCCCGATTGTGTCAGTCAGGAATCCGGCTGCCAAAACAATGATCAGAGTGAAGCAAATATAGACCTCCTTAACGGGCTCACCCTCAGGGGAGCGATAGGCCATCCAGGAGAGTATGGGGCGCACAAGCATCACAACCCCGACAATGAAGGCCACTCCACTCAGAAGCACCCATAGAGAGACCAAGGGGGACTTAGAGCCAGAAAGTGCAATGGCCAAGGCAAGGAGGATCCATGCAGCCACATCGTTGACTGCAGCAGCGGACATAGCCAGACGGCCGATGTCAGTGGTGAGAAGCTTGAGCTCAGCAAGGATGCGGGCCAACACGGGGAAGGCGGTGATGGAGAGAGCAACACCCATGAAGACGAGGAAGGAGGCCTCCTGTGAGTGCTTGACTATCGTGGCACGGAAAACCAAGGAGGTGCCGACACCAACGGCAAAGGGCAGGGTGATGCCGGCGACAGCGATGGCCAGGGCTTTCTTGCCGGTGCGACGCAGGGCAGCCGGGTCGAGCTCAAGGCCCACTAGGAAGAGGAAGAAGAGCAGGCCCAAGTTGGCCAGCGTGTCCAGCACCGTCATGCTTTTTGTGGGAAACACTGTTGAGAGGAATTGCTTGTTTCGGCCCAATGCCGATGGCCCCAGCAGGATGCCTCCCTGTCATTCAGGAATTCAGTCATCTCCATCTATTTAAGTATTTTTTTATTTAAATTCACAACGTATATGGTAGAGCAATGATTTAAATAGCGGATAGCGGTTCTATCGCGGATAGGCTTATGTCATAGCGGATAGCGGATAGCGGTTATTTCGCGGCCGCTATCGGATCATAGCGGATTGAAAATATAGATCCGAAATATGCACATTATATACATACTTTAATCCAAGATAAACATCATATATATCATATTTCTATACTATAGCATGAGTTTAAACATTATATTGTTAACGTGACTGAAACAGATAATAATCAATCTTGGTTACAGCCTTAAATTTAAACAAAACACATACTCTAACTTGCATACTTAAATTGAAGATATAAAAACCTTGCAATTGACGATTTTAATACAAAACACATACTGTAACTAAGATGACTCTGAGTTCCATCATTGATATTATCAAATTTAAACAAAACAAAAGACATCAAAATAACAACTGTCATTCCATTTACTCATTGACCCAAGAAGTTCAATCCTAAGATGACGCTGAGTTCTCTTCCTCATCCCCTGAGTTCTCTTCCTCGTCCCCTGAAGTTGAGAAGTCTATTTGTTCTTCATCCTCTGATGATGAAGAAGAGGAAACCAATTCTCCAGTGTTAATAAGTCTTTTCATTTTCTTTGCACGCCTAGGGCTTGTAGGACCAGTTGTCATTGGTCTCTTACCTGTGCACGACCTTGGTTGAGTACCCTCATTTTGTAAAGTATTTTCATCATTTTCTACCCTATGTTCTTCATTGTCAGAGGGAATATTGCCAACCCATTCATTATTTTGGTCCTCAAGCACATCTATATTTTGTATCACTATTGGGTCTCTCTCTGTGTCTTCTTTTCTTTGTTGCAGCTTTGAATTGAACTTCACAAAGACGAGATCATTCATCCTTGAATGCAACATCTTAGCTCTCTTCTTTGAATTTACCTAAGAAAAAATTACAATTTTCTAAATAAAATATTTAATGTATCATAAATCTCATATATTTAATAAGAAGATTGCAAACCTGTTCAAACACACTCCAATTCCTTTCACAAGCAGATGAGCTACATGTCAAGCTTAACACTCTCAAGGCTAAATTTCTCAAGTATGGAGTGTCACTGCCATGATTGGCCCACCATTTAGCTTTAACAATTATGCATTTAAAACATAATAAAATATTAGCTACAAACAAAATAAACTCTTTAAATAATAAAAATCGATTGCTCTCTCTCATTTAATATAAATGGTACCACATTACCACATTAAGGACAGCCTTGTTGTACACACAGATGATAGACCAAATAGGCAAATACAATTAAGTGAGTACACATACCTGGATCACCTTTTCTCTTTCTTTGTCGAATTGCCATTGCTGATCCAAAAGATCCAACACCCTTCTCATAAGCATCAAGGTCACTTGCAATCTGATCTTGCTCCTCTTCATTGCACATTTTTATAACACAATTAACTAGACCACCTCGAAACTCTCCATTTCTATCAATATTCTCCCGATGTTCGTAGTAGTAGTAAGGATTTAAGTAGTGGCCAGCTTTATGCAATGGAGTTTTCAGTTTAGCTTCCCATCTTTTATCAATTATGTCCCACACTTGTTTGTAGTGTTTGTCATTTCCATCAAATTGCAAAGAAATCAATTTCTTTGCATCCTCCAGAGCACCCCAAATTAAACCCATTGCTGGTTTGTCACCATCAACTAGTCTTAAAACCTGCACTAGTGGCTCAAACACTTTGATTGCATAAGAGACACCCTTCCAAAAGTTCTCACTAATAACAATATTGAATGGTTTCTCTCCCTTCTTTTTGCCCCGCATGTACCCCATGTCTTCAAACTCTTGAGAACGGAAATAAGTTTTCAACTCAGCTTTGCTATCATCCAAACTCTTCAAGTTTAGATAAGCAGTTGCAAAACGAGTAATGCCTGATCTCACTATATCCTTGCCAAGACACCTATTTTACACCAGAAAATAATGAAGTTGTGTTATAAACTTTCAATTTTATCATCCATTTAAAGCTTCTCTAATTATTTAATTAATTAATAATTTAATATAAAGAAAGTTGTGTGTACCTTCTCATACCCTCTAAACCACGTTGATGAGTATACAGAAAGACAGTGACTGTCTTTGCCTTCCCAATTGTTTTCTTTACTCTTGGTGAACTTCCTATATCCTCAAGCATAAGATCAATGCAATGGGCAGCGCATGGTGTCCAAAAGATGTTAGGCCTTTTTGCTTTCATTAATGATGCTGCTGCCTCATTAGCTCTGGCATTGTCAGTTACAATCTGAACTACATTCTTCTCTCCAACCTCTTCAACACAACTATCAACCAATTGAAAGATAAATTTAGCATCTTTCTTCGCAGCCGAGGCATCAATCGATCGAAGAAAATAAGAGCCTTGAGCAGAATGCACAACTAGGTTCATTATGCCTCTTCCTTTCTTATCAGTCCATGCATCAGTCATGATTGAACAACCTGTGCTTGACCATGATTGTTGATGTGGCTTGAGGGACTCTTGTATCTTATTCTTTCGCCTTTGCAATATGGGACCACTTAATTCATAAGGAGTTGGACCTTTTAGACCTCTACCATAGTCTCCAATTGCTTCCAACATGAGAGTAAAGCTTGGGAGTTTTGCTGCATTATGTGGAATTGTAGCTTCATAGAACCATTGCCCAATATAGTCACATGCACGATCTCTTTGTTCTTCTCTGTTCTTTTGGTTGATGGTAGATTGGACTTTAGTTCCCTTTTTCAATTTCACTACTTCTTCAATGCTCAACTTGCAAAAGCCGTCCATCGGTCCTACAGCTCTCTTGGAAGTTCCTCTCCCTTTGGAAGAAGGCAACTGAATAGTTTCACCATCATATTGCTCTCCATCAGAACGAGTTAAGTCAACTTGGGCACGTAGTGCATTAACAGCTTCAGTCTTCATGGCCTTTTGTCTCGTTTTCTCATCTAACATTGTAGCACATTTTTCCTTGACATCTTCTGGAGCTTTGTCACAAAATTGAACATTACCTTTTCTACCAGCTATGTGCTCTTTTGTTGGAGTTATGTCCTAGAAGTCAATGATTTAATGACTTAAATATTAGTTTATGTTATGGATGATATTTTATCATCTGTTCCTAGGTTTATTATTGACAGATCATTCAGGTTGAGGATCTGAATTGTGGATCTCTGTGGATCATTCTTTAGAATGACA
The DNA here is from genome assembly GCA_027562975.1 of Rhynchospora breviuscula. NCBI lineage: Eukaryota > Viridiplantae > Streptophyta > Magnoliopsida > Poales > Cyperaceae > Rhynchospora > Rhynchospora breviuscula. The sequence goes on from CM050401.1 coordinate 40,137,193, forward strand.
ATAATAAATCTAAATGGTCCATAATCTTGATAATTAACAAGGAACATTAATTATCTTATAAGATTAGTATGCAAGTTAAGTGATGATTAAGTTCTACAAATCATAGGTAAAGAGTTGCCAACTTAATTGCATATGTGTATGTTATGGAACATAGCACAGGACTTGACCCAACGAAATAAATGTATGGATTGTGTTATGTGTCATTATTTATTTCGTTATGATTTTGGTTCTAAGTTTGAGATGTTTATCTTTTCCACATGAGGATAGGTTCAATAAATATCGTCTACCGTTGATTCCTGATAAGGGCTGCTATACGGACTTTATTTATGTTCTCTTGAATTGTGCGGGGAAAAGCTAATCATCAAGAAAACCGTATGTCCCTCATTAATTCGCTTAGTGAGTGACGATATCTGTTTGGGCCCCTTGATGGAGATAGATTGTTTGCATGCAACTTTATACAATTATCTCTAGATCAAGAAACGTATAATCTGCAAGAATGACACGTTCCAATCTTGGATTATACGATGATATCGTGAGACATAAGAATCAAAATAGGGAAATACTTTTATTCTCTTATGCAGGATTTAAATACTGTAGCAGTACACTATTTATGCGAATTGGGAATCATAACGTGTTGCTAGATACCGCTTATGATTATTGGAATTAAATAACGATTTAATCCCATGTCCAACTTAGCATAAATCCTCAAAGGGTCACACAAAATAGAGTTTTGACCAAGACAGTGCATTATTTATTTATTCGCAACAGTGCGTATTGCGGAAATATGATAAGTTGATTGATTAATTATATACCGTTATAATTAATTAAGTCAAATGGATCATATGGAAATAAATTAATGCATTAGCTAATCCTAGAATAATTATTAATTAGTTAATAATTAGTTTAGCTCAACACAATTTAATATAAATAGTTATATTAATTTATTGGGCCAATATGTATGTATTAAATATATAGCCCAATTGAAGAGCATTTGGAGTAGCATCTAATTATGTGAATTAGAGGTTTAATTAATAGAGTTGAGAGGCCCATTTGAGCCCATTAATGGCCAGCCACAAGAGGTAGGTGGGATGGCATTCTTGTAAATAGATGGTTGGTGGTAGGTAGGGATTGTGCACTATATATAGAGATGTATAGATACAAAATTGAGGCTTCTCTCTTCCCTAACCCTAGCCGCCACCCTTCCCCTCCCTCTTTGGCCGCCGGCCTCACCTCTCTCTCTCTCTCCATTTGCTCATGGGTTGAGCATATTCTCTCCACCTATTAAATAGTTAATTAAGGAAGAAGAGAGAATACCTTAGGATTAGCTTCGTTCTAATCGAATCGCTAGCACGAATCGATTTAGATATTGGTTAATCTCTAGGTGGACTCGAGGCGGCCGTCAACCATGGTGGAGGCGCAAGGAGAGCACTCCACCGACTCCTACGCCATTGGATCGAGCCCCGCGGATGCGATTTCGCGGGAGGTACAAATCCAAACCCTTTCTCTTGTGTTGATTGACTTTTGCACTAGATCCTCGCACTTGTTTGTGGTTAATTAAGTGTAATTAGCTTCAAAATTAAAATTTGTGCACTTTCTTACATCTTTGAGTCTAGTAATACCACCATTGAACACAATTTGACAAAATTTGCATCCAATTTTGGATTTGTTATTTGGATCAGGAAGAAAACCAAATTCATGAGCAGGATCTAGTGGCCTTTTCTTTGATTTAGATGTTGCCATTAGAACCACCCACAACACCAAGAGACAAACTATCAAAATATAATAAAAACAGTTATGTTTTTATGGGTCTACATAATTTCTGTCTAGTGTCTGTCTACAATAGAAAAGACATACAAATTAAAATTAAAGTAGTATCATGATAAGGCAATTAGGCCAAATAGTGAAGCACGATCTAAGTACAAGTACTGGACTGTCTTAAGTCTTAACTAGCAAATCAAGACAAGAAGAAAACTAATTTACTACTAATGAATTTCTATGCGCTAGTTTTTTGTTATATTTTCAGTTTTAGCATTCTTAATTTCCTATGAAATCCAGAACCCTAGAAATGAAATTTCCCAAATTCTAATTAATAAAGGACAAAGGCGAAGGTTACCTGGCAAAGAAGAGAGCAATTGCGAGTGAAAGATCGTGAGATTTCTTCTTTGATTTCGAAATTTGTGGTTGTGCCGACAGAAAAAAAAAATGAAGATTCTAGATCAGCTGCTTGACGGGGACGAGGCAGAAGTAATAGGTTAAATAAGTGTTTGTTTCCAATTTTCGTTTATGGCAATGAGGGAGGCATGTCAATCTATATTGGGCCCAGCCTATAAGGGTTAAATAAAATCTCTAACTTCTCATAAAGCAGCCCACTATATGCAGTATTTTAATTTTGCGCTAAACTTCCGCTATATACCGCTAATACCCGCTATATAACCGATAATTACCGCTAATGAACCGCTATCGTCAAAAACGCTAAATATACATTTTCATTTAGCAACGTAGCGTTTGGAAGATGAAACCGCTATTGCGCCGCTATTGCGCCGCTAAATGCCGCTATTTAAATCACTGTGGTAGAGTGATATGCATATTTCTATGAGAGAAATAATGGAGACAGTATATGGAGAAAGTGAGCAACCAACAATAATTGGGAAGCTCGATCGGTAGCCCCCAGGATTTTGGGGAGAATTCACTTCTAATTAATAAGCAGGCTACCATATAATTATTTTATGTCTGAAGTCAAACTAACAAAAACCAACAATGCACTTATCATATGTAAAAATAAAATATTTCAGTAATTAACTAATTATGCATACATTACTGATTTACGTACAAATTGATTCTTGGAAAAACACCAAAATCGATAAAGTCCTCATTTTAAATTTCATATGGAACTACTTCTTGCAGCAGAGAAAGAGATATAGTTAAGCAGGTAGATGCATGGGATAGAGAGCAGAGAAGAGCATGCATGTATATAGAGAAAATACATACAATGATTTCGGCGATGACGCGTGGCTGGTGCAGGGGCCAGAGAAGGAAAGCGAGAGAGCGCGTGACGACAACGACCAAGACTATCTGCAGGATGAGAAGCGGCAGTGCAAAGTTCAGCGGGTCATCCCCCTGCCACGCCCCATTCGATGTCGCCTTCATCGGTGCTTTGCATGTTGCCGTCCCCATTTGGTAAATTGTTAATAAATGCGCTTTGGCTGCTTCACTTCTATGAATGTGGTTATTTGATTTTATCCACAGCAGAGCTGGAGAACGGAGTTCAGCGGGGTGCTATTAATACAAGTACGAGCTAGGCTTGGTCTTGTTAGCATGTAATTTTTTTATATATAATATTGCTTGCATCTTTTGGGCCCAGCCCCATTTTATAAACATCCATCCATCTTCATTCATCCTTCCCTCAATTCGTCTCTCTTTAATTTATTTATTACCACTATATAGCTACCTGTTTCTATATAATGGTAATAAATAAGTGATCATATGGAGATTAAAAGTGTCCATTAAGATCAAGATGTTCTTATGGCTATTAAGCAAGAGGAGACTGCTGACAAGAGATAGTTTGGCCATAAAGGGTTGGGAGGGGGACCCCACTTTAGAGGTGTCAAACGTGGACAACGTTCACGGAAACTGTAACTTCCGTTTATGTTACGTTGTACTTAACGTAATCATAATCATTTACGTTTACGTTACGTTATTTAAACGTAACCAAAATTTGTTCCGTTTTCTGTTACGTTTTTTTAAACGTAACAAACGTTAAACACGTTAAATTTTCATACCGTTTAAAATGACATTGATTTTTTAAGTTGCCAACAGAAATCATAACATAAAAATCTAAGCAAATTCAAATCTTACAAATAAAGCTATACATAAGATGTTCAAAATTTACAAATTCATAACATAACATAATAATTTATAAGTCGACAACACAATCACAAATCCAAGTCATAGAGATCAGAAATCACAACTCACAAGTCACAACTGTATATAGAATTATAGACTACAAATCCAAATCTTACAAATCAGAAAATAAAGAACCTACATCTACATGAAGTTGAAACCCATAGTCCCAGCAACAAACTCAACCTAGTCTCAAGCTATCTTCTCAGTAACCTTTCTCAGCCATGAACTAAAAATAAAGCTTACTATGAAGCCAATAAACACATACAACATCATCGAAGAATCCCGGCTTGAGACTAAGGAGCCCAAGAGCTTAAAACTCCAGGCTTCAACGTACACAACTACTTGATCTTACTAAGAGTAACAGCTAGCTAATAGGCAATAAACTGACAACAGGCAAACAACAAGTTGTCACTTGTCAGTACACAAAAGGCAAACAAGCTAACAACTGATAAGCCAATAAACTGACAACAGGCAAACAACAAGTTGTCACTTGTTAGAACACAAAAGGCACAAGCTAACAAGCACAAAAGCTAACAACTTACAAGCAATATCATGCTTGACTGCCACAAATTGTATCATCCGATATCGCGTCGGCACTATGCCATAGTGTAGCACCAACTTCACCACCTTTCTCTGCAAATGAAGACAGTTACACAGATGCAATATAATTATGCTTAATTACCAAATATTGAACTTACCCAATATAAAAAATAAAGAAGTAAACATAAAAGAATAGAGCTTACCTGTCACTTTACTACGTAACCAGTCTTGAGCACAGATGAGAGCTTCTAAGCTCTCATCATTCAAAGAATTTCTCACAGGTGAGAGTGTCCTGCCACTAGTGGAGAATGTGGACTCTGATGCCACTGTTGATGCCGGGACCGCCAGGATGTCTCGGGTTAGTCGTGCCAACACCGGGTATGTATGCACCTTCAACTTCCACCATGCAAGGATGTCAAATTCTTCCTCCAAAGCAGTAGCATCCAATGGCTCACTTAAGTATTGTTCAAGCTCAGACTTGATTGGTTCTGCAGTTTTCTTCTCAGCCAATAAACTTTTCAATCCAGCCCTTATATTATTGACAGTGCCACTACTTGATGCCCCACAAGTTTGGTTCCTGAAACAATCAAACAAGCATAGTAATTAACTATATGTTTGGCTATGAGTCAATAATTAAAGCAGCAATTCACAATTGACATAAGCAGCAATAACAATTCACAATTCACAATCTAAGCAGCAATTCACAATTTCTAATTAAAGCAATTCACATAATTTTATTATCAGATAGTAATCATATAATTATTATCACATAGGTTTATTCAATAAACAAGCCAATAAACAAGCATAATACTTGTTACCTCTGACTTTGACTCTGAGTTCCCGATGAACTATATGTTTGGGTCTGCAAGGATGTGGAGTATGCCTCCAAGTACTCCTTGAAGAAAGCATTGATGCAGGCATTCAAATTTTGCATATACCATTCATAGTTGGCAGGGTATATCAACTTAAAATAGTACTCCACAACAGTCAGCTTGCATCTTGGATCCATAACACATGCAATAGCTAACAAAGTGTTTCCACTGGTCCAATATCTCTCCCACTTAGGTAACATTTTTTGGGCCATCAAAACAATAAAAGGATAATCACTCTTCTCCATATTTTTAATGCTTACAAAGATATCACAGAATTCAGGAAAGAAAAAGTTAAGTGTTGGATACTTGGTGCCACTAAATTTTAAGGTGGCCATGTAAAACACCTTCAAACAGTCCATTAATGCCTCCATTGCTTCCCATTCCAAGTCATCTAGTTTTATTGTGTAATTCTTATCATGAGTACCATACCTATCAATTGCAGGTCTGAGCTGCAAAGCAAGCTCCAACATTAGATATGTTGAATTCCATCTAGTTTGAACATCCCATGCTGGTTTCTTAAATGGAACCTTAGCCTGAAATAAAGCAATGTAATTAACATAAACAATTCACAATCAATTAAAGCAATGTAAGAAGCAATTCACAATTCAGGCTATTTCTAATTTGTAGTAGCAATTCACAATCTAAGCAGCAATTTAGATAGTAATTATTTGATAATTATAGCAATTAAAAATCTAAGCAGCAATTCAGATAGTACTTATCTATGAATTCACATAATTTTACTATGAGTTACTATCTAATATACTCAAAATGTAAGCAACTAATTATCAGTTCACATAATCTGTAATAGCAATTCATAGCAAACAAAATGCAAACAAACTTAGGTTTAAGTACATACTTGAGATGCTGCCAACTTAAACCTTTCCATTCTAGCTTGCGAATGACGAAGGTACTTCATCGTTTCGCGAATTTTTTTAATCTCATCAGCTACCACAGTAAGGCCATCTTGAACAATCAAGTTCAAGATGTGGCATCCACATCTTTGATGAAACACTGAGCCATCTACAGGTAAGGCATCTCTCTACATATGAACAAACAACCATAAGATAGTAATTAGTCATATAATTATGTAAATAGCAAGGACATTTTATCATAAAAAGATAGTAATTACCATTGGCCCATTCAATAGCTCTTTGATGCAAGCATCATTAGAAGATGCATTGTCAACCACAAGGCTGAATGCCCTTTTATCCAAATTCCACATTACCAACATACTAAACAAGGCATCAACAATGTGTTTTCCAGTGTGTGGAGAGGAAAGAGATGCAAAATTAATGATCATTTTTCTAATTTTCCAACTATCATCTATGTAATGACAAGTCAATGCCATAAAACCCCTGTCCCCTAAATGATTAGTCCACAAATCAGTAGAAAAACTCATTTTACAATTGAGTTTACCAAACTCTTCATACAACGATTTCTTTTCTTCTTCATAAATACCAATGCAATCAGACCTAAGAGTGTTCCTTGATATCAACTTAAACTGTGGTTGGAGTTCTTTCAAAAACACTCTTAAGTAGTGGTGAGTCACACAATTAAAGGGGTACTCATGGACAATCACCATGATTGCAAAGTTTTTTCTGCATGTGGCTTGGTTAAATTCCCATGGAACAACTTTGTTTTCACCTGAAACAAATAATCAAGTTAGACTTCAATATGCACAAAACAATTATGCTAAATTGGTTAACTACAAGAATTGAACAAAGAAGGAAATACCTGCCACATTGCTAGTGTGCAACATTTTTTGCAACCTATCGCGTTGACCCCTATCTGGTCTTTTCTTGCATGCCTTATTATAATGATGCTTCAATGATCCAGTACCCCTTTGATTTCCCATTTCATATAGATGTCCACAATACTTGCAAACAGCATTATAAGAACCATCATCTTGTACTTCACCCTTTGTGAAGTGCTGCCACACCTCTGCTATCATATTTTTCCTAAATTTCCTCTTCTTTTTGTTTCCAACATCTTCACCATCAGGTGCAGCAGGGTCTTGTGCTTGTGTATCAACATTCTCAGCATTGTCAGCATTGTCAGCATTACGGGCATCAATCTCAATTCTTTGAATTTCCTCATGGGTATAATTAGGATCTAACCCCATGCTACAATGTTCAAGCCAACAATTAATATCTCATTTGTAAGCAACTAACAATTTCTAATTTTAAATAGCAATTCACATAATATTCACATAAAAATTTCTAAGCAGCTAACAATTTGAAATAGCAATTCACATAATTTCTAAGTCTAATTTGTAAGCAACTAATAATATCTAAGTCAAATAACAATTTTTAAGCAGCTAACACTTAAGCAGCTAACAATTTCTAATTTCACATAATTTCTAAGTCTAATTTATTAGCATAATATTTAACATAATTTGTAAGCATAATATTAAAATTGAGCTAACAATTGACATAATATTAACTTAACAATTGAGCTAGAAAAATGGCATACTCGTCCTCAGCTTCATACACAAGATCTGGCTCAGATACATCACTCCCTGGATCAGCCATTAAAGACAGCTAACGAAATTCCAACACAAGTCCACAAATCACAACTGCAAAGTAGAAAAATAAATAGAACAAGATTAGTACCATGCCACAGAAAATCGGAGAAAATCAGAGGCTTCTGTTATTAGTTACACATTAATGTGACTGGTGTTATTAGTGTCTAACTATTACTGCTAATGATTAGACATTAATGTGTCAGATGCTAATAATTAGACATAAATGTGTATGGCTGTTACACATTCTTTTGCTAACAATTAGACCTTAATTAATGTTACACATTCTTTGTCTAACATTAATGTGTCTGACATTAATTACACTCTGCTGCCGCCTGCCTCTGCCTGGACTCAAGCTAACAATTAGAACTCAACCTAATGACATTAATGTGTCTGACCTTAATTAAGACTCAACCAAACAATTGAGATATTAATTGACTGGTGTTTCCAATATTGTTTTAAAGAAACCAAAAAACAGACAGTGAAAAAAAACCGTTTAAATCACTCACACCAAAAAACAGACAGGGAAAAAAAACGTTCAAATCATTCACAAATTAGAAGCAAAAATTGAAAATTGAGTTGAGTTGCTGAGCATACCTTTTTTCCGTTTCTGATTTCCTCAAGCTCCTCTCTATTCTTTCTCTTTGTGACTCTCTCTCTAACTTTCGTATATAATAGCAACAATTATCTCTAACTTGTACCATACTGACTGTCTGTGCGTGCGAGTGTGACTGGTGACAACAAGCCCTAGACAGCGATGCAATCATCTCTTCTACAAAATGTAGTATCTGCTCAAATCAGTGTAATAGACTAATAGCCACACAAATCGACAACAATAGGCATAGTACACTTCATGACTGCATCGTCGACAAGGGACTAGAGCCTCACAGTCACAGACTCACAGCTTGGCACCGATACAGAGACACTCACTGACTCACAGATCTGCTCAATCGAGGTACAAAAGAGAGAGAATAAGACACAATCGAGGTTGAAGAGGAGATAAAAGAGAAAGAGGATCACTGGATCGGATCACTGGATCAGACATCAGAGGACTCAGAGGCAAGTGCAGCCGTGCAGCGTGCGACTGCGAGCGGCGCTAGGGTTAGGGATTAGGATTACTAATGAGTAATGACTACTCAGCTCAACAGCTGCACGCGCAATCCTCGACTGTATCTCCGCTCCTCACCTCACCCCCTCTGCAATTTAACAGATTGTACCACGCTGCAAAATTCAATATGGGCTGCTGGCAAACTAATGGGCCAAACGTAAGAACGTGCATAAACGTAACGGAAGTGGGCCGTTTCGTTTACGTTCCGTTTTTACCAACGTAACTGGTATCGTTTCCGTTTCTGTTCCGCTGACTGAAACGTAACCAAAATCCCTTCCGTTTCCGTTCCGTTCCGGACGGAACGGAACGTAAACGTGCGAAACGGCAACAAATTGACACCTCTACCCCACTTGTTGTTATTGCATACACTTAGAAACCATTGATCATCTGATGTTAAATTGTGAGCAAAATGCTCAAATATCGGAATGGATGTTACACAAACTACATATTTTAAATAGACCACAGAATTTAGAAGATTTGATGTGTCTTATCGAAAATTATAATCAGAGAGATGCTTTTAGATATTAGTGCATTGCGACATTGTGGTTAATGTGGAAGTAAAGAAATGATAGTTGCCTCAATGCTAAACCAACCAAAACACTTAGGCAATTAATATCTGATGTTATAAGATTGACTTTGTTTTGTACTTTTTTTACTACGAAGGGGCACTGGTACCAAGTTCAGTTTTATCTTGATTATATTGGATTGACTTTGTTTTGTACTTTTTTTATTACGAAGTAATGAGAAGTGGGGGTATTCCCACTTGTTTCAAAAAATAAAAAAATAAAAAAATTTGGTACCAGTACCGGTTTTATCTTGATTATATGTTTTGGATTGACTTTGTTTTGTACTTCTTTATTACGAAGTAATGAGAAGTGGTGGGGGTATTCCCACTTGTTTCAAAAAAAAAAAAAAAAAACGCTATTCATTTTTTTTTAAGGCGAAACACTATTCCTAACGCTTACATTTTTGGTCTCTGAAATTTCGCACTCATTTAGTAAATTCATTGTCTTTCGACGTCTCAATCAGTACAAACTTTAATTAGCCATACTTTTCTTTTACATTTTTTTGAGGAAAAAAGTCAAGCCCTTACTTTCTATTAGTAAAATAAAGTATAATTACATGGTTATAGCAAGATGCTAAAAAAGGAGTAACAAAACTAGTAGTGCATCACAAATTTCACATTTAATATTTTAGCAAATCAGATGTTGGAATCCGAGAAATAGATAAGACGAACATAACATGTCCATCTCTTCGTATTTTCTGAAATAGACTAAAAAATTGTTTCCATCCTACTAATCGTTTCTTACATACTCATCTTCTAGATAACTTCCATAAAAATTTTAGGTACTTTAGAATGCACATTTATTAGTTGTCCGAATATATACTTATTTATTTTAGTCTAGACACATATTTTGACAGTTGTTAAAGAAGTATTTTGGTCAGTCAGAACTTGTTTTAATATATAGCTGATAAAAATTGTTTTGGATTTTTCAAATACTTAATCTTCAAAAACATGTTGCAAAATATTAATATTTAAGTATTGCATGATACACTCTTGACAATTGCTAAATGCAAACTTGTTAATTTTTTTTTTTTAAATCATACGTTCGCATTTGAACCATCAATAAGGTACACCCTTTAACTATTATTTAATATTCTGATTATTCAGTTTTATTTAAAAAAATTGATAAAAGCAGATGAGTTTACTAAAGTTGAGAATTTATGGAATTAACCATATGACAATTTTGTAAAGTTTTGTCTCAAGTTTAAACTTTAAAACGGATTTGACAATTTCATTCTGAAGTTGACAGCATTTTGCATAAACTTTTTGTACAAGTTGGAAGCACGTTTTGGTTCGAACCAACATTGAACGCTTGGAGACACCTAATAAAGCACAGAGTCACATGCTAATTCCATAAATAAATTTAAATAATGAATATATCAATGATTGTTTGACCAAATATTGACTAAAAAAATCAATTATTTGTCCAATTTTATAAAGAGGACAAGTCTAGTCTATCTTTAAAATAGATGTATCATCTTCAATTAATCCATCTAATGCATTGTTTAGTACTTTTGTTATCTAGATTGAAGATACTTGTAAATAATAATAATAATTATTATTATTATTTCTTCAAATTTTTAAAGAGGACAAGGCTAGTCTAATCTTTAATATAAGATTTAATATCTTCAATTAGTCCATTTATTCTATAAATTAATTAAATATCTACATTAAGGATAACAACTTTTCATCTGGAATTCTTTTTGTTGGTTTCGTCTTATGTTGAGGGTAAATTCTTGGATGAGGCTGGCTGGCTGGCATCTCTCAAGGGAATCCTCGTTTTTTTTTTTTTTTTTTTTTTTTTTGAGGAAGAAGCCCGTAGGCAATGGAATCCTCGTTATTTAAAAATTTTAAAAGAAACAAGTATCCTTTCTGTCTCCAGCCGCGCGGCCCTTACCCATTTTAAAGGCACTCGAAGTGTTTCCAAATTGTTAACGCATTTTTGTTAGTATTTTATAATAAATAAGAGAATGTTTTGTGTAACGTCATATGACGCAATTTGCTACTTTGATTCTGGCATCAGCAGTCCAATATTCTCCAGGCATAAACGTCTAAATTGACCCCAAAAATACCAGCGTTTCCTTTTTATGAGTTTTGCTACGGTGAGTTGCAACTCACCAAAGGATCGGTAAGTTGCGCTCAAAATTTCTAAATCTAATTTAAAATGACAGATCCAAACTGTCCAATATGATATCTCTATTGAAATCTCCATGCAGATCAAATTTTATATATTTTTTTGAAATTTTTAAGTATTTTTTTCAGATTTTTTAAAACTGTTGTTTTTGAACAGTTCAGAACTAATTAGATTAACGATTTTCTAAAAATTTAAAAAAAATATTTAAAATTTTCGAAAAAATATAAAATTTTGTCTGCATTGAGATTTCAATAAGAAAATCATATTGGACGGTTTGAATTAGTCATTTTGAACTAAATTTAGGAGTTTTGAGCGCAACTCACCGACCTTTTGGTGAGTTGCAACTCACCATAGCAAAACTCTCCTTTTTATATATATTAATATATGTATATAGATCGATATTGATGTTCATGCTCCTTATCATTGAAATTGAAGTGTTGGCCAAATGAACCTCATTTTTTATTTCCCTAATCTAAAAAAAATATGGTAAAGCTAATATTTTCACTCGTCAATTAACCTCATTTTTAAATCAAAGGAATAAGTTTTACATGAATGTTAAAAAAAATCACCCTGTTTATTTATTGCATCAAAGGAAAAAGTCTCGCATCCCAGTTTTCGTTGGAAAAGTTATGCTTTCATATATAACAGGATATGAGGAGTATTTATTACTTCTTTGGATCTCTAATTTTGATCTTTTCTCATAATTTAAAATAAATACTTGTACTGTTGAGTTGGGAACATAATTGATCTCTCCAGTTCCACCAACCATGTGAAATAATTCTTTGTAGATCCATTTCAATTTTTGTTCAATCTCACTTTGTTCCCCTCTTTTATAGACAAAACAAGGAGGTTCACTAAAATCAGTCACGACTGACGGATGGACCCGTAAGCTGCGATTATATCTCAATTTTTTAAGTTCTAATAGCTAATCTGAACCGTTCAATGTGTTCTACATATTGAAATCTCATTGGAGACCAAATTTTATATTTTTCTAAATTTTTTTATTATTTTTTTTAGAATTTAAAAAATCATTGTTATTGAAGGGTTTAGAATTGTTTAGATTAAGAGTTTTGTAAAATATCAAAAAAATACTAAAAAATTTTAGAAAAATATAAAATTTGGTCTCCAACCAGATTTCAATATGAAGAACATATTGAACGGTTCCGATCGGCTATTAGAATCATAAAAATTGAGATTTAATCGCAGCTGATATATTCAAATGTTACTCTCGACTGATTTTAGTCTACCTCCAAAACAAGTGTATAAGATATAACACTAGCAGTGATCATTGTGGGATTAATATTCCAAAGCCGGAGCCCGTCATTCACATTTTTATTTAATGTAATCAAAACTCGTGGGACCCATTCTTCACTCCCTGCCCGGTGATTTTTTTAATAATAAATATAATATATAATATAATTACTTAAATTTACAATGCTTGTGCTCTTAGTTTGTGAGGTCGGACACTCAGACCCTCAATCTAATTTTAGTTTACAGGGCTGATATGAATGCACTTAACCTGGGCTTTTTATAGGCCTATAATGTAGTTCTTCTCGTCAATAGTACTGATAATTAGTTGGTTTCTCTCTTTCAACTTAAACACCGTTCAACTTTTAAAATAGTGCAACATGTGACATTTATTTGAAAATTATGTCAACTCTGAGACAAGCCGAAGTTTTCAATTTTTATTTTATTGTGACAGTTTTTAACGTCAATTATTGTGGTTATAAAATCAGCTAATTGTTGACATTCCATACATCTTACTCCTGCATATGTTGTGATTTCCATAGATTATATATACTTCGTGTATTCTTATAGCCTAATATATCTTGTTTCACTACGTCCATATTTTTGCCAATTGTACCTGTTACAACTTTGGTCAAAATGGATGATGGATATATTTTTACGACTGTCATTATCAAACCTCAGAAATATATTGAATTTAGCTGGTTTTGGCCTATGTATAGACTATTATGCATCCTTAATTTAATAATGATCTCTACTATAAAATACTTGTCACAGAAAATGACCACAGGCAAAATACAAATATAAATTTGATTAGAAAGCTATGTTCTACAGAGGGATAACATTAGATGAAAAATTGATGTTGCTGCAAAAGAAATTCCTTAAAAAACGTACATTGGAGAAGAAAAAAAAATTATAAATACATTTACAATGTGCAGGGTATACTAACGCAAGAAAGTCGTTTTCGTTTAATCTGTCAAAATTTCCATTGTTATTGTTAATATAATAAAACATATGCGATTGATAAATCCTCTTGCAGAGATCATTTGAAACGGACAATATTGACTTGTTGGTACGCTTCAATATGACTATGATAGCTAGACATCTTAATTAATCTTTCCCCTGTTTCTGCTCCTGTGACAAAGACAAGGGGTTAATCTAGAAAATTAGATATAAGGATGAGACTAATCTAGTGGTGCTCACATTCCTTCCATATGGTTGGTCAATTTTTTTAGGTTCAATTAATGTGGTAAATAATGTTGATCTTATAGACCTAAATTAAGTTACTTATTAAGACTTTGTTTGTCTTGAGAAATACACATACGTGAAATGTCTTATTAAGAACTTAGTATGTAATTAATAGAAAAAGAATGTCATAACGACTAATCTAAACTGCTCCACACGATTTTACTATGTCAGTTCAAGAAAAAACAAGTGATGATATTAATTACTATTTATATATCGTTGTTTTTCCTTCAACCTATAAAATAATAAAACATGTCTTTTTATAAGAATTTGATATGTAGATCAGTTTGAGTAGCTAAAATCGAATATTTGGACATTTTATAATGAAAGTTGCAGATATTGGACACCTAAGTCCTTAAAAATGTGCCTTAACACTTAATGGCCATCTTGATCGGAACATTTATTTAGAACAAAAGAATTTTTAAACAACAATTCTTATTCTTTTGCAGCACGCGCGTAGTACAAAATATCAAGTCTTGATAGACATAAAACCGTGAGACAACGTCAACACTGTTTATTAATTCCTAGCCATAAAGTCAAATATTAGCAACTGGTAACAACATTCTTTTCTAACTTTTTTTATTGTGAATGATGTTCGTGCAACAAGCTATATATAGATTCTTATATACGTTAACTAAAATTATTATGTTATTATGATGATTTAAATACGGTACAATCGGTACCCATTTATGCTTATTTCCCATCACATATAGCCAGCTTGCCTTGCAAGAATTCAACTAGGTTGGAAAAAATAAATCTTGGCAATTATATATGTTTAATTTGAATTTTTTTTATTATTTTCTTGTGAAATTTACATGTATAAAGTTAGATTTAATCATAAAAAAAATAATCATTTCGTTTATATATTCATAGCAGTTAAAGAGTTATTTTGAGATTTCTGTACAAAAATCTATGAGAAATTTTTCGTACTTCTGTGAGTGCGCAGCGGAGGGTTCTTCTATATGATTTAATTCTGTATAGGTAACCCAAAAGAGCAATTATAATAAGAATAAAAAAGAAATGTTATTTATGTTTTATCATCGTTATCGAATCAAAAGAATGGGAAACTAAAATACTGATCATTGAAACAATTACCGTCATAAGATTGTACAGTTTGAGGAAGATTTTCAATGCACCAGAAGGGGTTTGGTGGGCTGATGTTGCTCACAGACATCTTCATTTTGGATGGGGGATTGCTTGTTTCTGGATTGTTGCTTATGTTTACATCTTGTTATTGGTATTTTTGTTTTTGCAATAGAATAAACTGCTGTTTTAGTATAAGGTTTAGATAATAATGGCGCACCAGTACCTAGAGATGTTGGTACTGGTGCAGTAGAATGCTACTAGGTGGAGGTTTTTTTTTAACATGCTTATTGAGATGTTGGGAATAAGTGTAATCTTTAAATTTCTTTTCTGATCAATCGGAAAAGGGTAGGGGCGCTCCCCTACTGATTTCTAAATAAAATAAAATAAAAAGATTGTACAGTTTGACTTTGTCATTTCATATACGCATAGGCAGAGCCATAAAGTTTGTAGATGGGGGTTAATTAATACAAGAGTGACCCAATAGAAATCATTCTATTGTTACTTGGGAGGTCAATAATAAAATAATTTTCATCTTTTTAAGGAGGTTTAAATATGAATTTTAAAATATACAAGTAGTGGAGCACTAAAATTTTTATTCATATATGCATTATTCAATATAAAAAATAGAGACAAATATCCACCTCTGACAGTAAGATGTTTTGTTACAAATTGAACACGCGCGTAAGAACAGCTTGATCAAAATTAAATTATTGAGATAGGGTGTCTTAAATGTAACAACAGATCATTTTGTTTTTATCTGATCGTTGTCTGATTTAAATCATTTTGAACGTCTGATTAAAATTATTGGACATCCTTAAATATGCTGATTGACTGAAGCCAACCAACGCATTTCGAGAGACATCTTACATATAATAAAGATGCGTGGATAGTCCCAAAGGGTGCGAATGAAAATGTGTCTATTTTAATATATATTTTATAGAGTGCCATTTGAAAGATGTATCGTCAAAGGATACAATCAAATTAATAGTTTAAAAGGTGTGATGGAAAAGGTGCATAACTTGACATGGTGACCATAGGGTATCATCTAAGGGATGTATCGCCAAAGGGTGCAATCAAATATATGCCTCCACCAAAGGGTATCGACATTTTATCTATAAATATCACTCCGTTTCTTTTATAAAAAAAAATAGTTTGCTCATGGAATCCGCTCATGACACCCTTTCATGGCATCTATATATGACATCCGCTCATGGCACCCTTTCATGGCATCTCCACATGGCATCTGTCCATGGCACCTTTTCATCGCATTTTCACATGACACTTTTTCATCACATCTTCTCAATGTAACTCTTCACAATCACACATTTATTAAGCTAATTTTAATAATTCCCTACTTATTTATAGGCTACATATATTTTCATCAAGTCTTTTCAATGCATATGCTCATGGAATCCTTTCATGGCATCCGGTCATGACACCCTTCCATGGCATTTGCACATGACATCCACTCATAGCACCTTTTCATCGCATCCGCTCATGGCACCTATTGATCGCATCTTCTCAATGAACCTCTTCACACATTTATCAAGCTAATTCCAATAATCCGCTACTTAGATTGATAAATAATAATAAATCATATTTTATGCATAGTACTAGTGCAACCAATACTTTATAGAGAAAACCAATCTATAGAAATGCCAGACAATGACAGTGGCGGAGAAAATTATCCAATGGAACCAATACAACCACACCAGATTGAGATTTAAGAAGAAAATCAATCTATACAAATGCTAGACACTAAAACTGAAGAAGAAAACTACATAATAGAGCCAATGCCTCTTAATCATGAAGATATATTAGATGAAGAATTTGAAGACAAACCGATTATAAAGTAGCAAACTTTACTTTTCATTTCTATTTACTTAGTAAAAATGTAATAGTTAATGTACATCTATGTATCATTTTAATACCTCCCTTATATTGTTTCATAATAAATAATATCATGTGTAAAATATGTAATGGAACCTCTATTCAATTTATTATTATTTCCATTTTTTTATTCACATTTCACTTCAATTCAATTAGAATTTACAATTTTATAATTATTGTTATTTTTATTTCCTCATCAAATATCAGTTTATCAAATTGTCTTATATAGTAAATATACTTTCATAATAGGAAGATTTCCACTAAAACATTTTATTAAAAAACTTCTCATTTCAAAATCATCTATCCACTTGAAAAATTAAGACACAATTTTTCCTTATATTATTTATAATAAAATCCAATATCGTCGAGCGAAGCTCGACGTACAAATCTAGTATAAATAAAAAAAATCCAAGAGGAAAATGGACAGAGCTAATAACAATTATATTCTCACTCCTTTTTTTTTTTTTTTTGAAGGTAATAACATTCCCACTTCGACCCCAATATTTTGGAAGCATATTGTCTCTAGAGTACCAGATTTATCTAAATAAAATTTTGATCGTGGATTTATTTTTATGAACTTAAATTGACGGACATAGCTTTTTAGGAGTCCGTCCAGTTAAGTTTTATTGTTGGGAAAAAAAAACGATCAAAATCATATATATTAAAGACAAGAGGATGCGTAGTTAATATTTGCAAGGAAAAGCTAAATTCATCATCGTGCTATGTATAAAAGCACATATTCAAGGATTAAA
Organism: Rhynchospora breviuscula; assembly: GCA_027562975.1. Lineage (NCBI taxonomy): Eukaryota > Viridiplantae > Streptophyta > Magnoliopsida > Poales > Cyperaceae > Rhynchospora > Rhynchospora breviuscula. The sequence continues at coordinate 40,155,054 of CM050401.1, forward strand.
ATAATTAGGCGAAAGATGCAAAATAATTATTTACTCTATACATTTTTACATATTCAAGGATTAAAAATAATTAGACGAAGGATGCAAAATAATTATTTACTCTATACATTTTTTTAATATTGATCATTTAAATCAATGGCCATACGTTAGCGACGGATATAAGTTTATTGACTCTTCAATTTTAATAGAAAGAAACTTGTCGCTGATTGGTTGTGCACTCATCAAATTAGAAAAAAAAAATTATCACTAGATTGGTTGTGCACTATGTTTGGAAGGAGAGCACACCACCTATAGAAAATAACATTTAGAAAGAGAGAACAACACATATGGAGAGCTTCCTTAAAATAATAATTTTTTTTTTCATTTTGGAAATAGAGCACATATGTAAAATTTTCTTATCTCTAATTTTTGAAATAATTTCATTTATGGAGAAATAAATATTTCTATTAAATTATTAATGTTTTTATTGAGTTGTAAATTTTTATTTTTGTTGCAGTATAAATATTTATTTATCCATCTATTGGTGGGTACGTTTGCTAGTTTGTATTAAAAAAAAATTAAGACTTATTCTAGAAACGAAAATAAATTATCCCACCTCGAATTTCTGCCTATCAACTACTTTGTACGAGGAAACAAAATACTGTAGCATACCCGCATAGGACGCAATTAAAATAAGATTCTTTGTTTTTCTTTCGAAGTAATAAAAAAGTATTGCGGAATTGCAGCCATTTTCATATTTCAAGTCGTCGCTTGTGTCTGTTATTCAGGTACAACACATACATCTTACCAAACCATGAAGTACAACACTACAATTAAGCATCGTCAAAAATTGAAGTACAACTAATAGGTAACAGATTACATAAAATAAGTAGTACATGTACGTTAACTTTTTAGGTATCAATTCATAAGTTGTTCTCCTAACAGAGGATGGGCTATGACCTCCCAAATCTTCCCACCAAACTTTTGATAATCGCTTCAACATTTTAAATTTTGTGCTTTCATTCTGCAAAATTATTAAATTGTGAGTTGTGACAAACCCCCACTCTCAATTAAATTGTAATATGTTATCTGTATCCAATACCAGTAGAAGTAGGATATCAGCGAGAAGTTGAAAAAACCTGTGAATTTTTATTTAAATCCCTAATTCCTCATTGAACTTCAAAATGTTATGATTGTTGATACACAATCTGTCAACTTTTTTAGTTATTATTGAAATTCAATTTTTTAATTACTTAGTTGTTCTGAACAAAAACCGGTCCAAAAACGCCCCCCCCCCCCCCCATGCCCAAAAAAAAAAAAATTATAGAGATCCACTGTGTAGACGAACTATATAATATTAGCTAAACAAAAACCGGTCCAATAAAGAACGGTCCTTTTCAGAAAGAATAAAAAGATTCGTTTTACTTATAATTATTAGCTAAACATTTGGCTATGCTTTTGAAAATTGTCAAACAAACATTATCTCCTTTTGTTACATAAGAACAGTTCAATACAGGATAAATTACACTACTTTTAAGTACTATTTAAAACAACTAACGTGTAAAAGTGGTGCAAACTTCGAAAAGCATTTAGTTAATTAAAGAAAAATAAATATGTATATAACATCAGCAAACTTCGAAGTCTGAGGCTGATTTTATTATTTATAATCTATTATTTATTCCTACTAAACGAGAGGGAGATACAGGGGAAGAATAAATAATAAATAATAAAATCGGCAAACTTCGATCTTTTATCAGCAGCGTATTAATTGAAATTTTAATTGTCAATATGTATAACATTTGTGATAGAACTAAATTTAAATTAATATTGCACATGCAGCTTAAATTTCAGTTGGGTATATGTTTATGAACATATATAAACAGATCAATTCAATAATCAACGAGAGGAAACAAAAAGGAGAGAAAAGTTGGAATAAAACAATAAAGATGTCGCGTTAATGGGATCATCCCAACTCTTTACTTGAAGTAAATCGAAAGAGATTTAAGCAATTGAAACGTAAAGTGACAACCAATATATTATATATATATACATCTATCATAACCAGTACAGTATATCTCATTGCTAGTTGCTACCAATAATTTCATTGCTGTACAAACTTAAAAACAAATTTCCATCATACAGACATCCAACCAACCCCACCAATTAATAAAATTTTCAGTGTGGATGACTTCCAAATATCCCCTAAAAATGTTTGAGATTGTTATTGTTACTTACATGCACCCGATCGACTACCACCTTTGCGAAGTCCATCAAGTATAACATAATGACAATAACAGAAACTGGTAAGCAAAACGATGTCATGATAGTCACACCGATCGCAACACGAGGACTCTCGATCAAATCATTGAACTGCAACAAACCCAGAATCTCGAGATTATCTGACTCGAATAGTGTTGCGCAGTGCCCCTTTTCAATTGGCTCGATCATTTCTAAAATATCCATCGATTTAAGCTTGCTGATTCGGCTGTGCAACATCGCTATATTTGAGTCCACTAGTCCTTTTTGCAAAGCATCATGTCTGCCTTCTTCATGTGAGGTGGCACAAACTTTCGGATAGTATCTTCTATGGCGACTAGTGCTTGGTCTCTCAATAGGGTTTAATCTCTTCAGAAGGCATGAATATGGAGCTGCTTGAAGGATCATCCTTTTTAATTTTATTCTCTTTGTTTCTGGTAGTGTGCTTAGAAAAAGAGAATGAGAGGGAGATACAGGGGAAGGAATAAAGTGGAAAAACTAGGAAGATGTAGCTGTTGTTTCAATAGATATATGGAATAGAGTAATAGAAGAAGTAACAGGTTGCTAAAATAGTTAAAGCAGCGGACTCTGAGGATATATAAAGGGCAAGTAGTTTGCAAGGCAAGGAACAATTCAAGGAGCAACCTTGATCTAAATCCGAAACTAAGAAGCACATACATATATATTCTATATATATTGCAACTCAACTAGACATCATTGTTGGCATACTGAAAGTCTTAAAAACTTATTAAATGATCCGCTGGTGTATGGCGATTGGGTCATAAGAATTTAATTAAGCACCTATAGCTTAAAGAATTTTTTTTTTCTTGGAAAAACGATTTGGCAATGGAAATGCTCCAATCAACTTATCAACATCACTGTGGTGGAATCTCTCCAGAATCTCTCTCAATAGCATTTCCGTTATAGATTCATTATTCTACTATACATTCACTCTATAACATTTGACCACGGAAGAACAAATTACATATTTTCACCATGCATTTAGTCTAATCTGAATGATCAAATATTATATACGCATTCTTATTAATTCTTTCACTCCATCTACGCGAAAAAGGGGGGAAACTATAGAAGAGCAAACAAAAACCATTCCAAAAAACCAGGAAGAGCCTTCATCTTCTTTGTAATAAAACTCATTTTAATTTAATTACTAAAATAATATTTAACTGCCTTCGAGCAAATAGAAAATTAAAACTAATTAGATTCCCTTGTATTTTTTTATGTGTTCAAGAAATTCTCTCCTACAAGTCATGACATGCGCAGCAGAAGCAGGGTTTAGGTGTCGCTACACAATATCAGATCAAATTTATTGATGATATTTATGTTTTTAACTTCAAAGCAAAGTTTACCAAAAGACCTACTAGTGGACAAAATTAGACCGATATAAAAAGGAATGTTATATGATTTTTTGTTACATTTGTATGTGTTCTGTATCTAGCTCAGGCAATTGAGAAGAAAGACAGCTGGCGAAGTATTGTATACCATTCACCAAATAGTTATAATTTGGTTCATACTTTATTTTGAATTACACTCGTATGTCTTTATTTGCTACTTGTCCCTTTTCTATTTTTTTTTTTTTGTAGTCCTGACTGTTTGAAGTTTGAACTAAAAAAATGAATAGAATGCCAATTTTCTTAAAAAAATATTAATTCATTTTAATTTCATTGAATGGTTTTGATAATAAAAAAAATCTTACTTTGTAAATAATTTAACAACAGATATAATTAAATCTCCAGTATAAAAGAATGAACAACTCCTTATCAAGATAAACCATGATCAAGTCAGATCCTTTCTAAAATAATTAACTAATTAACTTCTTATTAATTTTTGCAAATCCTCTTAAACATAACATATATCCCATTATTTAAGAGGAACGGTAGATGAGGACACGGATGACTACACGGGCACGGGTCAGTCAGGTGGCAACGCTTAAATATAAAATCAAGTAATCAACGAAAAGGCCACAAGTCATTACCAAAGGAAGGAATGGTACCTCAATATAGCAAATGAGAGGGGTTGCTTCCACGGCTAGCATTTCCAAAGTACCGTGTGGTCATGCACTAGCTTTCTCAGGGATGGAATATTAGAAAATGCATTGGGTATGTCAAAGTGTCCCCCAATTTTTTTTCTTTATTTCCCAAATTTATTATTTTTTAAAAATATATAAGTTGCCTGATATTTGGAATAGCAATAATTAAATTTATTTATTCGTCGATATTAACTGTTTTATTATAATCAGATTATTAGTTTCGTTTCCCACAATAGCAGAACATTATAGTGTTCATTAACTGTGATGTATAGAAATTAATAGAATCTTAAAAACCTGTTTATTAAACTATTAGATCATTAGTGGTACCGCAAATTTTCGGGACAGTTTTTTTTAGAAGGACTAAATTCATATATTGGCTTGATTAAATAACAACGCAGAATTTGGTTGGCTGAATTTCATTATGGAAATCGGATGTTATAAAAAAATACTAGTATCGATCAATCCCTCTCAACCACATTAATTGTTAGCAGTTTTTTTTTTTTTTGTTGTTTATTATGCAAATTGTGTCGATTTGTATCGATTACACTCACTGTTAGCAATTTTATTTTATATAATTTATTAGGCGAATTGTGTAGTGATGAACCAAATTTTCCTCAACGAAAAGATAGCTATTCATTTTAAACTAGATCGTCATAGTGTCCCTACTTGTCATTGTTATACTTTTCTATAATTTATACTAGTGAATTTTTTTTTTTAGCATGAGACAAGAGTCAAATTTTCAAGTCATATACAATAATATACATCGAATTTTGAACTTTCAACCTGTCACCATAAAAAATTGAGATAGCCCTCAAAATCTAGGCAATCGGCATGCAGCATAGTAACACTAATAGAATATTACAAGCTCAATTCTGTGGGGATCATTTTAGAGTTGTATGCATCAGAGTGGGCAATGCGTGCTTATTACTAAACTTTTTTTTTTGAAGGTAAGAAAGGTCTTCTTACAATTTCATTAAACCAATAAAAATATATACAAGTAGCAGAGGAAACGAAAAAAAAAGAAAGTGGAAAAACAAGGAAATTAATTTACAAAGAGCCTATGCGTAAGCTAAGGACCTAACAGACTCAACAATTAGCAATCCAGGCGGTAGCATCCTGCAAAGTCTTCTGAATTATATCATTGTCATTTATCGAGCTTCCTTGAAAAATAACTCGACAACGAGCCTTCCATATGTTCCACATTCCCACCATCCATACCGAATCCCAATTGTCTTTGTAAGTCATCAGTAACGACTGTCGATTATGCAACCATAAATCCTGCAGGTCATCCTTCACCATGATCCTCTTACCCGAGTGTGAGAGTCCATCCCATACATTATGTGCCAGAGGGCAGCGGGCCAACAGATGCGTCGTAGATTCCACCGCGTGCTGACAAATAGCACACTCCCTACTCACTAACAAGCCTTTTTTGTATAAAATATCCCTGGTCTGCAACCTGTCCAAGAGAGCTAACCAAAAAAATATTTTAACCTTCTGCGGTGCCTTTGCCTTCCAAATGAAAGAGTGGAATGGTGACCTCATTCCCGGATCTCTTATGACATTATAAGCACTCTTTGAGGTAAACAAGTCATCACTAGTCCATCGCCACCGTACTGTGGAATTCCCCATCATATTCTCAATAGAAGCGCTTAATAGCTGTCTATAAGACATCATATCTTTTAATCCATAGGAGATGTTACCAAGTGTGCTCAGGTCCTCTAATTGTGTGGTACCAAAGAGGTTCCTCAACGACGTCCATTCAGAATTATTCTCAGCTACTAGCTTCCATAGCCACTTACTTAGTAAAGCTTCATTTTGCGATTGGAGGTGTAAAATACCTAAACCCCCACAATACTAAACTTAGTGATCGGAGGTTGAATCGATCGATCATCAGAACAAGAAATAGGTAAAAAATAAAGACACATTATGGGAAAATGAAGCTTCCATGGAAGAGAAGTGAATGGAAGGCTTTCATAAAATTTCTCGTAGAATCGAGAATGAACTTTTCATTCTGTACATGCCAAATCATGAACGTTATAATGCAAAATTTCTCGCCCCGAAAATTTATAAATTTAATATTTTCTAGTCAAAGGATTGTCAGGATAAGTCGTTAGAACTTGAAATTTTGTCAAAATAATTGTTGGATGCAATATTGCGTTATAATGCACAGATATGTTCTAAACTTGCGTTAAATAATGGAAATCAATAATATTGGGAGTTGCATTATAAGGCAAAATTAATCTAGGTGGGACCATGCAATTAAGGGTGTCCATTCTAACATATATACAATGAGAACCGCATATTTTGTTTAAAGTGAGCTTTATAATTTATTGAACGGTGAAACACTAAAAGAAAAATGTTATTAGTTTTAAATCTGCCATCTGTATTGTCATAAATTATTTGGTTTATTTAAAAGCATTAGACTTTTTTTTTTTTTTGAAGAAAAAGGGAGGTCTTTGCCATCTAATTTTTTTTTAAATTAAAAATATATGCGGGGCTTGAACCCTTAACTTATTGGAGGCCAGTCTAGTGCTCTTATCTCAAATTTGAAACTTAAATGATTGATCAAACAAAATAAATTATCAACTATGATATATAAAAAATTAAGTTTCTAAATACTATCTATTATCGGTCTGGTCCTAACACGGGATTGGGTTTTTGATAAAAATCCGAACTTACCCGCCCCAGTTTTAGACCTTGACCGGACTGGACTAACGGCCCGTGCGAAACCCGAACCAAATTCAGCCCAAACCAATTTTAATACATATTTTATAAATATTTTACATATTTTTAAAAAGAATTACAAGCTAAATTTCATGTGTACCTATTAATTGTTAATTAAGATGAGAATAATGAAAATATACAATATGTATTGACGTTATGAATTTGCTTATACTTCCATTTTCCAATACTAGTTAAAATTCACTGGTTCATAATCCATATCTTTATGTCAAAAATATAAAGAATTAGCTAATTATTAGTTATAGTTAGCTATGAAGTGCTGGCATTACATAATTACTTAAGCTAAGTATTATCTTGTTTAATCAATATTTAAGTACAAATCATTACGTAATATAACTCATTTTGTTCAATTTTTAAGTACAACCATTAACTGTTACGTATCAATCTTAAACCCATTTAGTTTTATCATTTCTTAATTCAAGATATAGTTTTAATTTATATAAATAGAAGTCAAGTTAGTTGTCTTAGCCCAGTAGGAAAGAGATTGCATAGAATTCGGCCCAGTGACCCATAAAAATAAATAAATAAAAGTGCATAGTTTGCAAAGTCTAATACAACTATACAAGACAAGAGAGCAACACAAAGGAGGACCCATAAAAATTAAAAATAATGTTATAATATTAACAAATTTCGGAAATAAATGAAAATCACTAAAATTTTGAATATGGTGTCGCAAGATCGGATTCCGAAACACCAATACTAGTATTGGATTCCAGGAAACCAATACTAGCCTAGATCGGTTTTCTAAACTCTGATCCTATCCCCTTTCCCCATATAACCTATTCTCTCTGGTCCCTCTCTCATGCGCTCATTTTCACCTTTTGCTCTCTCTCCTCTCACTCTCACTCACGGAGCCTTCATCCAGGTTAGTTTTTTTTCAATATATAATTAATTAATTATTTTAATTATTTTAAATCTTTATAGTATGAGGAAATTATTTAAAATTTCAATAATAATCAAATTATTTCTTAGATGGTAAATTTATTTTTGGATTTATTCATGCATGCATGTATTTTATATTTTAATATATTTTGAAATTTTAAAAATAACAAAAAATGTATTTATCTTATTTTGAAGGTTAAAAATTAATAAAAAAAGAATAAAATCTGTAAATTTATAAAAAAAAATGAGAAATTAAATTTAATGGAGTATTATTTCTTAGATGGTAAATTTTTTGACCGAATATTTAGATGGAAAATTTAGATGCATGAAATCGGTAAATTTATTAAATTGGTTCCATTTTTGTTAGATGCATGACCGAAATTCTTAACCGAATAAAATCTGTAAATTTATTAAATTGGTTCCATTTTTGTTAGATGCATGAAGGAAACTAATACAAAGTTACTAGCGCAATCAAAAAGTTATATACCATTTTTGTTACTAGCGCAATCAAAAAGGAAATTTATACGAAGTTAGATGCATGCATGCATGAAGGTGCTTAAATTTAAGCAATCTTTTTCTTTTTTATCGTGTTGTAAATATTAGTGATTTGGGATTGTAGTTCACTAGGGAACTCTGTTTGTCGCGGCTTCGCCGCGACCCCCCCTCTGATAAATTTTTTCGGAAATTGTTCGTGGGTAGAAAGACTAGAAGCACCTATAGAGTAATTCGAGACACATGTAGAAGCACCTATACATTTGAGACACTGAATACAGTATTTGTGATAATGATAAATAAAAAATAAAAAAAACAGCTTGTAGTCCTCACGTCTATTGCAACAAAAATTACATTGCTCTTTCAGTTACAATTATAGGAACAGTTGCATGCTTCAGCGATCATACATGAAGTGAAGCCAACATGTGTTCCAACTGTCAGTCATCACTGAAGTTTAGTGGACTAATCACTCCGTGCTTAAACAAAACAAAATAAGTCAATATTAAGAAGTTAGTCACATCAAGAAGTTTGTGATTTGGAAATGTTTAAATAATTAGATTGCGAGATATAGATTTATAGGAATGAAATGAATAGATATGTAACACAATATATAGAGACATAAGAGTAGAATAAACTCCATATAAGTTTTCCAACAAAGTAGCTAGGTAAGTTCCATAAGAAAGGTCATATAACAATGTCTTCAATGGGTAAAGATTACACAATGCAAACTCCTCACTCTAGTTAGCTGCAAATAAAATATGGTATTTCACCCTCAGGCTGGATGCAAATAGCAAAATAATATGTCATAATTTAGATAGAATGCGCTAAACTAATGTAAACTATTTGATCAAGCATCAATTGCAACCCAGGAATCTCAAATAACAGCTAAATTAAAGTTCTCAATTTGTTTCTTCTGTTAGTTAACTCACCCGACCTATCACTCTAAATATGTAGAACATTAGTTCCCGATTTTAAGACCCTATGAAATACTTTGAAGACAAACAGTTCATAAATTGATCTGAAGTGATAGCACTGCATACATAAGATGAGAGCCTTTGGATTTAAACTGTTCATCTCTACTATGGATTCTTATATGATTGTTTCTTATTGCATGACCATTACAATTCTTTTGGTACTCCCCCTCCCCCCCCTCTATCCTCCTCCAAACTCTTTTTGTGTTTGTTAATTTTACCAATTCCATGCACGTCTAGTTGTACCAATAATACTAACCACATCTGCACAATGGCAGGCCTATTTTGGCAATCTTTTTTATAAATTATCTATGGCAAACATAGATTCACATACCAACCATTGTATCGCATGAAAAAATTAAGGTTAAATTTATTTAAAATCCAAACACGTCCAAAAAACACCTTCAACAACAGTTGGAAGCTAACCATATCAAAATGGTCCCAGCATAAATTTCTAACCAAAATTTTGTAAATAAATAAATAGAATATTCCAACTCGCACCAGTAGACAATTAGAGGTGTACCGAACTGGTACAAGTGTCGTATTACAATTCTAACTGGTTCAGGAAACAGTCTAGAAGGGTGAGATGGATATTTGCTTGGTACAAAGTTATACCATATTAATTACCAAACCAATTTAGCCCTTAACACTCCACGCCATCATGAATCAATCATGAATCAAAAAAATTTCTCCATAATTAAGATACAGATGCCTTCCTAAAAGCATCAGGTTTGTATAGCAGTGGTACTAAAGACAAAGCAGAAATCAAATTGTCACCCATTAACTCAGATTAAAGGAACTTCAAGAATTAAACAAAAATTTGCGGAAATTACCTCAAATTAAAAACCTCACCTCCATATACATAGCCGATCAGACCTTTGGGAAAAAAAATACACATATTAAGATATTTCAATTAAATCTTTGATAGCAAAAAAAAAAAAAAAAGAAGAAAGAGTAACCTGATTTTTGGAGTGGAATTTTTGTACAAAACTGACCCAACTCATCCATCACGCAGCTGAAATTCAAAAGAATAATCTGATTATAATCTAATTAGTAAACCGATGACTGACATTAATGGCTATTCCTTTTCTTATAGTTTAAAATTAAAATTTTATTTCGGTAACTCGAATGTAAAAGTGCAACATTCTTTTTTATGTCTACTTGACATATATAGAGTTGGATATGCCTAGCTTGAAAGAGACGCCGTAAAAAAAACATATTGCAATGTATGATGCTGTTACGCAACAACTAAGTCAACTCTAACCTATGCAAGCCAACTCTTTTTTATTTCTGATTATTCCATCAGATTTGTACTGAAGGCAAATCATACTTAAAATTACAACCAATTGAGGCTCTAGTAAAGCATGTCGACAGAAAATAAGTTTTCTTAAAGCATGAATAAATGCATAGAGGTCAATTTGGACTTTCAATTTTATCAGTTTAGCAACGATACACTTATTTGCAAACAATCCAGCATAATTAAAAGAAGAAGTGAAACAAAATATCAAACAAATGAAAATTAAAAAACCACAAAAATATATTTAAAAAATCAGCGCATAGAAAGAAATATCAAATCTGGGCAACAATGCCAGGATGGAGCAATACAACTCCCAGGGAGAATTTCACACCACAAATAAGTAAACCCCCCAAAAAAAGAAAAGGATTGAAATACCAAAACAACAAAATCAAGTAAAAGAGAAGCATAACTGACATTCTGTAGAGGCGAGACATGGCGGAGAGGCGTAATTAGGATTCTCTCTCCTCCATTTGCAATCAGAGAATACAACTGTGAGGGGAGCGGTAGGGGTTTAGTTGAGAAAGTGGGAGAGCCATCTGCCATCGAGAAGAATCGACTTTTGCAATAGGTGGGGAAGAACTGCATATTGAGAAGAAGAAGAAGCAAACAAACAAAACAAAGGGTAGAGAATTGGTGGAAATCGTAAGGAATAGCGCACACCACATATTGTCAAAAGAAGAGAGCAAAATTAAATGCTGTGTGTGTTTAAATAAGACAAATTATACTTCATCTGTAAAAGTAAAATTCAGGTCCTGTAATCGTATTCTAAACTTTATTACATGGTGACCATAATAATGTCTATTTTAATGGAAAAAGAAGGGTTCTGGTGTTAGTAAATGAAGAATATTTAATTATTAGTGATGCATACAAACTATATTTTATCATATTCTATATTTTATATTTTAACGTGCTTGCCATTTTATTTTTTTCAGTTCTAATTAAAAAATAAAAATATAGATAATTAAGTCATTTTAACTACAAGAGAAATGCTAAAATCAGATAGTTTGATTACAATTTTAGGTTAATTTTATTCAATGTTGGAGCAGGGATAGGTCTTTTGTATCGCACTTTATGCGGGAAGCTCCTCACATCTGCTCATGCCACCAAGTCTTAACACATACTGATGACACATTAATCTACAGTAGCAATGCATATACTCACAAATTTTTTTCTCGAGTAACTTGGTCTAACTAACTAAATGTATGCACAATATCAAAACTCAAACTAATTAAAATCAATCAATTAAAAAGGATACCTCTAAAGAGAAACTTAGCACTATAAAGACAACAAAGTTACCAAAACATCTGAAGTGATATTAAGAAGAAAAATAAGCGGAGCATGGTCTTATAAATGGGCATTATTTTAATTCTCATTTGTTTTGGTGTATATACGATAATTCAAAGTTTGAAGAAACCACAAAAATCTGCAATACTTACAGAACCTACTGAGGCTCTACGACTTCATGCTCTTCATCCTTTTAGCTCTACATCTCAAGCTCTCGGCATACCTGTCCTGCTTTATCTGCTTTATCTACCTTGACTAACTTCTTGATGTTTTGGCCTATCAAATAAAGAATAAATTAGTAAATGGAAATGAAACAGAAATATTGAGAAATATAAAACATCTTAGTTTGTAAGGACACCTGACCGTGCTTCACACGCATTCCTCTCCTTTGCCTACATATTGCTCTCCTCTACCTCTATTTGACTTTGATTCTCACCTGTTGATGCAATAGCCAAATAAATTCATTAACAGCATAAGGAAGCACTTCAATTAAACAATCAAGTCTTTAAAAATCAGCTCTGTACCAGTAGGGAATCGAGGTAGGTACTCATCCGGTACCTGCTGTAAACAGTGCAAAATCAATTAAGTACTGCAGGTAAAGAATCTATTTAAGTTATCATGCCATATCGTGCATTTATCATATACATTTATCATGTTTAACTTATTAGTTTATAAATGCAAATGTATTGCAGCTGCTCCTGACAACATTAGTGAACCAAAACAAAAAAAAGAATGATTAGTACCTTCAAGTTACAAGCTCCAACATCCCTGCTTATACAACAGAAAAATAAAAAAAAGTTTTAATTAAGGACTGATATAGGATCTCTAAAAAATAATAAGTACATATTAATTAAGTGAAGAACAGACTGACAACAATTTTGTGACTGCATGGATGAAAACTTCCAATCGATCAAATATATTGTAGAGGCCAGTTGAATAAGGTTATTTTATAAAACATTGAACTTTAAGTAGCATTCTAGTAATGGTTCTCACCTTAAATCCTTAATTTAGTAACTAAAAACTATATACTCCAAAAATATCCCTCAGCGTTAAGAAAAATAAAAGGTAAATCTCCATAAGTGTCTGTCTACCGCATCATTGACAATAGGAAAAGGAGTATGAGTATATGATTATGACTTACTTTAATCGTAATTATTAATATCACAATATGAAAAAAATTCAATACAATGTGTTTTAGATGGTTTAATTACCACTGTGGATTAGGAATAAGGAACTAACGACTTAATACCAAAAAGAACTAACTATTGTGAACTGGTATGCGTACCAAAATGGAATCAAGTAATTAAGTAGTACCTTCTGGAAAATTGAGATTTTGCAACCATAAGTTGCTGTTATAGCAGAGACTATTGAAACCTTAATTCAAGTTTCTCGTGAATTAGGAAGATAGCCACCCTTTAATTGCGATCCCTTTTTTGGCTTGCAGTATCAAAAAAGTATTGATGTATTGGTCATTCTATGTAGTCAAAAGAACGAATCAGATTCAAAATTAAGAAATTCTAAAAGAATGTACCATCCTTCTTATTTCTTATTATTAACCTGTCATTTCTGTTGCAAGCATTCACAGCCGATCAGTTCCTACATCCTCCAAAATAATTTAAACCTCATATCGTAAAATGCATCACCTAGTAAAACATTCAAACAAATAATACTGATTCATCAAGTATTTAATTAAGTCACAACTCATCCTTGCAACCATCTACATACATAAAATGAACAAAAAAAAAACATAGGCATTTAATACTGAATAGAATACTGTTGTCAAGATGAAATTTTCAGATCAAAGATATTAGTTCTGATGATCAGTTTGACATTTGTACCCCTGATATTTTATTTACCAACTAATTTCATACAGTATTACAATTCTTTAGAACATGCGAATACATTCGAACATCATTAAATAAGGAATGGAATTTGAGTAATAACTAATAAGTATGCTTCATGAATAGGTATGGTACTTATCTCTAATCACATCTTGCAACAGCTCGCTTGATAGCCTCCCATTCTTCCCTGGCCCGGAATCACATCCTCTGCCAACCTTAAAAGGTTGGTAGAGTGCCAACCTCTGATCTGAACCGTTAGATCTCATCTCAACAGTTAAGGGAGCCCCGTGCATATAACCAGATTGATAGGCCCGAAAAATTTTAACCGTCGAGATTAAATCAAACGGCTCGGATCAAAAGTTGGCACTCTCCCAACCTCAAAAGGTTGGCAGAGGATACGGATCCCCCTGGCCCTGCCATTTTCCCCGACATAACAATAATTTTAAACCTTCAAGCTTGAAGCTTCCCAATCAATCTAAAAGACCTGTAACAATAATCTGAAAGTCTTAACAATAATCCTAAAGAAACCTAAATTAATCCAATCCTAAAGCCAACCAAAGTAATTGCCAGTACTTGGCCATGCATTTTGCTATCTTGACATTCCATTAATGTCTCTCTTCTTCGCTCAACTCATACAAAACTAAAGGTGAAAAATTGATCTCTCAATAAAAGTTCTTCACCTCCTGCTAACTTAGATTACTTGATGACCTCATCCTGCCAACCAAGCTATGTTTCTATTTTGTTACTTGATTTTTAATCCTTTCATTGATTTTCTCCGGCTTATGTAAGGATAATAGAACTCAAAACTATTTTAGATCAATAATAAATATACTATAGAGATATCTAAACTATTTTTCAAAAAATAATGTAATAAATGATATACAGATTTTTCTAGATTAGAAGGTCTTGGTAGGTGAGACGTCCTGCTTCATACCAATCACACACTCATGCACTGCACTTCCGTTTGCACGTCAACCTGGATACATGATTGAGGACAAAAAGAGAGCAACTTACCTCTTATTGTAGCACACAACAGGAAAATCTCAAACATCCTTAAATCCATTCAAATATTAAAGAAAAGAAAATTAAAAGAAATACTTAATAGTTTCGCAACAATACAAAGAAACTTTACTCTGAATGGTCTGATTTTCCTCCTTTCTGACAAATCTTGCTTGGTCATCCTACCCTCTTTCTGAGAAATCCAGCCATTGTATGAGTTAGCTTGTCAGTTATCGTTTCTGTTGATCTGAATCTGTCACACAGAAAGAGTAATTGGAGAATTACTCGTACCTCTTTTCTATCTAAGATTCATTCGAGCGGCTTCAAGTTTATGGCATGAAGAAATAAAAATCAGAAGCATTGTGAACAATAAAAATTTGATGCCAACCTAAACTATTTTATACGATTCTATTTTGACAAATTAGTGCCTTGTTACAGAGATCTTACTTGAAGTCTTGTTGTGCATCCTTCTTAATTACAAGATCTGGTTCTAGAAATGAATATTTGATCATTTTTTTTTTTGAAGATTATTAAGAAAATTCCTAGCAAATTCTGAGCAAGTTCAGAGAAAATTGTTGTCACTTATCATTTCTGCTGATCTGAATCCAATACATAGAAAGAAAGAGAAATAATTAGCAAATTACTCGTACCTCTTTCCGTGTCCAAGATTTATCCGAGCGGCCTGAAGTTTTATTACACAAAGAAATAAAAATCAGAAACTTTGAGAATAACAATTTGAAGGGAACCAAAACTATTTTATATGATTCTATTTTAACAAATCAGTGCCTCGTTAGTAGTTATAGAGGTGTTAGTACCGCACGCCTCGCCTCCTCTGCTGGGAAGGAAAGCAACCTGAGTCGCAAGCTAGAGCGAAAGAGTGAAAGGCGGGATCGTCCTCCACGAATGCATGCTCATAGAGACTTTCCTTTTCTCCTCTCTCCTACTTCTCTCCTAATGATTTAACAACTTGGTGATTCAAAAAATGAGTAGCCCTCAAAAAATCTGTAAATTGATTTAACAACTTGAACTAAAGTAAACAAAACAAAATAGATAACAAAAAGCAATGCCTACCTGGAAACTCCACTTGAAATAGTAGTAGTATTAACCAAACAGTAGGGTGCCTATTTATCAAGGTCACATCCAGGCTCCTGTAGTACATGAAAGAACACATTAGATAGGTCATTTAAACAAAATTATGGTAAGTCAGTTTTTTTCTTCAACAATTTCTTTAATAATATCAGTCAAAATGCCATCATGAAGCTAAGAAACATGCAGATGGTGAAAACTAAAAGATAAATAAGCGTGATAAACTTAAATTGATGTTAGGCCTCAAGTGCTAAAGAAATTAGTCAAAGGAGTAAATGAAATGATTGGTGCTGGGACTATAGAACTCATAGTCTGACCAGTATTATAAATAATTGTTCAATATCATATTATTAGAAAATAATTTACCTTTTAAATCTCTCTCTCACGCTCACAAATCTAATGGATGCTAGTATTTCTCGTGAGAACAACAACATGGATCATATTTTTAGGTTTTCGGATCTACTATCAATCTCAAACTAAAGAAAGTAAGTCACATTAACTTTCAATATGAATTAAACACTTATATTTGGTTTTGGCAAGAAAGATGCTCTGACAGAAAATATAGTTTGAACTCACTTATATCTGGTTTTAGGAAAGAGCAGATTAGAAGTGCCGCCAAAAAATTTTTAAGTAAATACAATCCAATTTGGCAATAGTTAATAGATGATCCTCTTTTATACCAAACAGAAAAGTAATATTGAAGCAAATAGAAAAGTAATTTAGTTTTTTCGAGAAAATTAAGTAATCATACACTGAATTTTACCTTCACCAAACTCTATGCGCCATTTTATTTTTGTACTGCTTGGAAGTGAGGTAGCTCATATAATTTCATCAGAATCTTCCTAATAGCAGTTAGAACATCAGATACCTTGCAGGACCAAGACAAGAGAGGCTTGAGTAAAAGGTGTCTCCATCAACAAACTTTTTGAAAAAGTAAGAGGGATGAAATTATAAATAACTTGAATGAATTATAAGGTAATTAAAATACGGAGATGAGATTCACAACCTCTTTGACAGCAATTGAAACACGAAGCTGTTGCACAGCCCGGTCCCTTCTTTGTTTTATTTTCTACAAAGTTGAGGCAGAGAATTCGCAGAGAAGGAGGCAGAAATCCACAGAGAATAAGAGAAAGGTGGACGAGATTGAGGCAGCAGCGTTGTCGGCGGGGGCAAACAGCTTCCTTCTTTAACTAAGGGAGATCCAATCAATGAAAAGCACGGCCCAAGCAAAGGTTTTGAAAACTTAATTAGATTTGATAGGAGGATGAGGATTGTTTTCCTTCACCTTGGTCGATAACCAGCTATCCCCTTTTCCTTTCGAACAAAGGTTTTTATCCAGGGGCTGCCGGGTAGTAAAAGCAATAGCTTCCAGTAGACTCTGGCGACAGAGAAGAGTCAAGAGACGGCGAGAATGAGGCCGAAGTTTTGTCGGTGAAGTCGTTTATGTTAGAACCGGCGGAAAGCGGAGGAGGCAGGAATCGACAAAGAAGAAGAGAATGAGGCGGCAGTCTTGTCCGGAAAGAAGAAGAGAGGAGGCGGAAATCGGCGGAGCCAGCAATCGCCAAAGGAGAAGAGAGGCGGCGGCGGAAATTAGCGGCAGTCTTGTCGGGAAAGGCCGTAGGTAGTTTTTTTCGGAAAGGAGGATAGTGGCCACGGAGTGAGGGATCGGCGAAAAAAAGAGGAGGAGGGAAAGGAAGGGAATCGATATCGCAAGGAAGAAGGGTGAAGAGATGCATGCGCGCGTCTCCATCGGGCCATCCGTAAAACATCCCCTCAAATCTGACCGTACGATCAGAACAGACGGTCCCGATAATTCATTCGGAAAAAGCAAAATGTAGTGTTCATATGTTTGACCACCGCTGATATACCACATGCAAATCCCACCGAACGATCAGAATGCAAGGGCTCAGATAATTCATCGGGAAAAAGTGAAATGGTATTGTTCATAGGTCAAACTACCCCATTTAACTTTATATAGTTATAATGTCGTTTTCATTAAAAACTAAAAATTCATCTTTTGTATATAATATACAATATACGTAGTTTTCATTAAAAAGTGGTGAAGTGAATTTAAATCCATATTTGCCTACGCTATCTACCTCTGAACATGTACACCAGTTTTTTATGTAAATTATATCCGTTTTAAACCTGATAGATAGCTATATGTGTCTCTGCCAATTATATTTATGCAATGCAAATTACATCATATCAATAAAAATAAAACGGGTCGGGTTTGTACCGTATTATTCCAAAAAATATATATATAACCCAACTCAATTGCACCGGATTAGTAAAATTAAAACCCGAACCAACCTGAATCATGCTTGAACCCGTTAGAATATAAATCGGGTTGGACGGATTAAACGGGTGGGACTGATTTTTAATTTTCTTGTACAGCCCTACCTGCTTAGACCTAAAATTAGCGTGCCTGGTCCAACCTTATCGAATCTGTAGCAGGCTAGGTAAGGCCTATTTTTTCAATTGATTAAGCTACACATGGGTCGCTCTATAGATATCTTATTGGATGGAAATTGATTACTGTCATCTGCAGTTTTGCCTTCCCTTGCCATCGCTAAACAGAAAATGAACACATAAAATAGACAAGGTGAACATATATAGTGATCAAAGTGAACACATACAAACAAATAAGTTTAATAAAAATAAGTTTAATATGCATATAAAAATCTGAACAAAAGATGACAAAACTTATTTGTTTGTAAGTGTTTATTTTCATCGTCTATATGTTTATCTTGTCTATTTTATGTATTCATTTTGTGTTTAGCGATGGCAATGGATGGTAAAACTACATATGGCAATTATCATTTCTGTTATTGGACAAATAGTCAAATATATATATATTGATTGGGCTACTTCGATAAAATATTTCTACATAGGAGGCCTTTTTCCTTTTGCCCTGATGAAACCTGCTCGGTGGGAAAAACAAGGAATCACATCCGAACCGTTTGATCAATGATGGGTGGTCCGTGAATAATACCAAATTGATAGATCCGAAAAAATTTAACTGTCGAGATTAAATCGGACTGTTCGGATCGAAAGTTGGCACGGATAACTTAATTGAGAGAGTCGATTTTGATTTTTTTTTTTTTCGGACCAGTATCCTCTGCACCGCTACATAGATCTGCAGCAGATTAACTGCCGTCTGATCTAATAATAATGGAGCACTCATCATCATGAATCAGTCGGACAAAAAACAGCGATGATGCAGAGGATTTCGATTCTCTTCCCCAAGCCCTCTTTCTCTTTCAAAATCGAAATAAGTAAAAACAAAATAAAAAATCAACGTTGATGAAATAAGCCGCTTTACCTCCACCATTCTCGCAACTGCGCACGCTCTTTCTCAGTTTTGCTCTCAGTTGTCACCCCTATGATAGGCATCGCTTCTTAAAAGCTATCTTATCAGGCAGACACAAGTACCCACAGCAAATTGAATGACGAGGTTAAGACACCTGCAAGCAATGCCATGGTTTTTCTAGGTGAGACAGTCACGCATGGTTTGAAATGAGCAGGTTAAGACAGTACTTGCGAGCAACACCATGACCATCCTCCATCCTTAGTGCTAACTAGAGTTCTCCAATCATGCGTGTCATGTCATGTCGTGTCGTGTTGTATTGATATGAGTTACTTTTTTTAATTGTATCGTGTCGTGTCCTGCTAAATGGTGAAACGAACCAACATGACACATATTTTGGCACGACATGACTAAGGCATCGCGTCATATCATGTTGACACATTAGTCGTGTTAGATTATTTTACTATTTTTAAAGTTAAAAAATTATTAAAAAATTAAAAGTAAAGAAAAAAATTTATTAAAACATAATAATTAATTATTTCATTAAGTTTAAATTTTTTATTATTTTTTATAAAAAAATAATAATTAGATAAGAACAATTTGGGTCAAATAACGGTAAATAATATGTAGTATTATAAATTAAATTTAAATTATTAATTTGTTAAAATAATCTTTTTTTGAGGGTCTTTTTTTTAGGGTCAATTTGTTAAAATAATCAATATTAATAATTAAATTTGTGTTTGTGTCGTGTTGCGTCTCGAATCATGTCGTGTTGGACCGTGTCAAACTTTTTAATATCCCAATACGACACGCAGTGGCAAGTCCTGGCTATTTTTAAGCATGAGCACAATAATTATTTATTTTAATAATAAATAAAAATGTTATCAAATAATAAAATTAATATATAAAATTTGAAATAAAGTTTCACATTATATTTTTATAAATAATATTAAAAAAAGTTCAAAACTTAAAAATGAGGTAAAATTATGTTCATTGGATCCACAAGACCATTTATTGAAAAATTAAGAGGCAAATAATATTTTTTATCTATTTTTATATTTTAAAAAATAATGTCATTTGTAAAATTATCTTTATGTTCATGTCATTTATATGGAATCACATAGTCTATTTTTATTAGAGGAAGTTATTTTCGTAATAAAAGAGATAAATCAAATATATTGGTGAAATTTTTACTATACTGGTATAATCTAACTAATTTTTTGGTTAGAAAGTTTTTTTTAAAAAAAAATTAAGGGTCAAGCCATGAAAGTAATCTTATGAGAAATTGTTTAAATAATAATTGTTTTTGGAAACTTCTAGTACTGATCTGTAGATGGATTCACTTTGTGTGATTTGAGAGAGAGATTAAAAAAAAACATCCATGAAAGTCACTGTCAAAACATAAGTATTTGACGTGAACTATTTTTTTTTTTTATATAATTGGCATGAGTTAATTTGACTAACATAAATTTTAACATTTTTTCTAGAGAGAATATATAGCACATCATTTGAAGCAGCAAAGAATTAAAAAGAAAAA
Organism: Rhynchospora breviuscula; assembly: GCA_027562975.1. NCBI lineage: Eukaryota > Viridiplantae > Streptophyta > Magnoliopsida > Poales > Cyperaceae > Rhynchospora > Rhynchospora breviuscula. The sequence continues at coordinate 40,175,777 of CM050401.1, forward strand.
AAATAGATTCATGTACTTTATGCACGAAGCCCAATCTATGCGTTTCACTTTGAAACCACATAGTTCCTTTCTAGTTCTAAAGTGAATGATTCATGGCATCTAAATATAAGATTCAATTTCGCAAAAACAAAATATTAGAGTTTGATTCTGAAGCCAACCCAGTTCAGCTCCAAATTAAACGGAATAAGCATGGGCACCTTAGTAGATTTAAGCGTGGGCACCATAGGGACTGGGCTTCTTTTTTTGTTTAACTATGTGAAACAAAATCTAATTTTCCAAAATTAAGGGTAGGCACGTGCCTCCCCTTGCCCACACGTAGTGTCGCCCCTGATGACACGATTATAACACGATCGTATCGTACCAATTCTGTATTCATGTCGTGTCAACACGCACACGTATGTGTAGCACACATCATGTGGAGAACACTAGCGCTAACCACAGCGCGCCAGTCCGTACGATTCTCCACTCCCTCTTGACCCGAATTCAAGGGCTCGAATTATGATGCCTAAGAAACCCACAATTTGGGTGATAATTATTTCTAGACTTTTAATTTTTTTTCGTTCGAACATTAAAATAATCACATAATTTATTTCTTATTAGTACGTAAGGAATTTCTTATATTTGACTTGTGAATCGTCAGAGGTCATTTTTAAAAAATATATATATATATATTTTTACCATTTAATTTTTGTAAAATTAAACATACGGGATGTTTAAATTCTTGAGTTTTCTTGAAGCTAATTAAATTAGTGTTTCAACCATTGAGCTACTAGACTATATGCACCGAAGGCCAAGTTATATATTCATACAAAATAATTGATTAATCATCAAGTTATCCATCAAGCGGATATGATTTTTTTTTAAAGCAGTCGTTAAAACTAGATTAGACAACAACAAAAACACAAATTTATAGTATTAATTAAAATTCTTGATTTTTTTTTCTCTATTTTGACCCCTTTTTTTTCATTTTTCTTTAATTTTTTGGTTAAATATAGTTTTCTATTTTTGTATTTTCTATTTATAATAGTTTTTTTATTAAATATATTAAAAAATCCTTCTCTTTATATATAAAAATTCTCTTTCTCAGTCACGCTCTGGATCTCTTATTAGAAGGATCTTCAGACTGCAGCACTCCAAGTGCGCAACTGCTCTTCCTTTGTGTTTTTTCTTTTTCATATCTTCAAACACTGTATTTATTTATTGTTTCATCTGATATGAGACTGGAACGAAGAATTGGAAATTACGTACATCCACAATTTCTTTCATTCCGGTGAAAATTCTCTTCTTGATCTCTAATTTATTTTTACGAAGAAGGCATGTAAAGCTTCTACCCATGGGGCGGTGGGGGGTGGGGTGGGGTGGGGTGGTGTTGTTAATTCCGATGAAATATCTAGACATTTCCCAGATCAAGTTCTTTCAGCTCTTCTAAGCTACTGTTTTTTTTTTTTTTTCTTTTCGGAGTAAATGCCCTCCATATTTGTAAGCAAATATAGTACCAAAGGTATCAAAGCAAAACATAATACTAATAATAATTGAAAGGTAACAAAGTAATATGACATTGTTTTTTCAGTCCTGTGAGGCATCCCTGGAGAAAATAACTTAAGGACGAAAAATAACTATGCATCCAGATCTTTCTTAATTACTCAATTGCTGAGTGTGCCAAAAATTTCAGAAGGAAGAAAAAATATAAGTCTTGCTTTTATGACCTTTGATTACCAGTGCTTTTTTTTTTTTTTAAAACGAGTGGGAGTGACCCACCACTTCTCATTACCAAGGTAAAAAAGAAGTACAAACACCAGTTTGAAACTGAAAATTAACAACCAAAGTAACCCACAAAAATCGGCACTGGTACCGATCTATCCTACTGATACCAGTGCCCCCTTCCTATCTGATACTACCAATGACTATTAACCAATCTTTACCCCACTTATTACAGTCAATATCAGTTATTACATTCAACAAGAAGAAAAAGAAAGGTTATCCAGAATACAAAACTTTCAGTTAACATGAAGCACTTGTAAAGCCCCATTTACTGCTCCTCCTGCTGCTATCTCTGGCACCACTTCACCCTCATAGAACAACCCCAATATCTCTTCCTTCATAGCACCTGTCCACATCCCTGACCAATACCAAATCAAATGTTTTATATCGGATATAGATTGGCCAATTGTATGAGCTGTAGTATCGTTGAAACAAGACTCATTTCTATGTTTCCACATTATCCATAAGGTAGCAATACACCAATATCTCAGTGCATGCTTCTTCACATAGTTTTCAATAATACCCTGTAAATCTTCTAAATTACCTGGCCTAGTAACAATTTGTAAATTCAGCAAAAGCCAATCCCAAATCTGAGCATTTTGAGCACATCTAAACATGAGGTGGTCAATGGTTTCTAGATTATGACAATAACAGCAATATATATCACCTTCCCATCCTCTTAAAGCTAAATTATCTCTTGTGAGAAGCCTCCTCTTGCTAAGGAGCCACAGAAACATCTTTATTTTGATGGGCACTTTCAAGTTCCAAATCATTATATTGTAAGGTACCCCTATGCCCCCATTTTCCAACCACTGATATAGGGATTTAGTTGTAAAACGTCCCTCTTTAGTCAAACCCCAATGTATTTTATCGGATGATAAGGAAAGAGGCAAATATCTCAAAACTTGTTGACACAAACTATCTAATTCTTGTAACTGGTGATAGTTTAATTGTCTTCTGAATCTAAGTTTCCTCAAATTATCTTTTACCATCTCAGCAACTGAAATGTCTTGATCCCTACATATTTGGAACAAAGAAGGATACTTTGACTCCATTCCAGCTCTGAATTGGAAGATACTTTTATGTGGCAATTAAGAGCCTATGAATCACCAGCATGGTCAGTTATTTTGCTTATGTCATTGTTTATTCGTGCAGAAAAGAAAGAGTTATGAAGCAACCTGATATTACCCTGGATGATCTGGAATATGGAAGATTTTAAACTATTTTTTCCAACTGTTAACAAACTTTATCACAATAGGTGGTCAGCAACAACATGTTTTACCACCACAAGTTCAAGTTGGCTCTGTTTGATCTCCGCTCTTCAGAGTTTTCATATTGCCCTGCCTCTGCTGATAAGAAGAGATCCTATGTTCAGTCATCGGATGGTTTGCTATGGAATTTCTGTATCACCGTAATAGGTAACTGTTACAATTGCACTTATGGGAACCAGAAATAGTTCTTACAGAATAGTGTCGTTTGGTAATTTGTTTATTTATAGTTTGAAAACTCTAAGAAAATAAAAAGAAAATAGCACTAGCATGGGGTGTTTGTGTCCACCTTGAGTTCTTGTTGGATAACATTTCTAGTGAAGTGAGAAAAACTATCTTCATGGAGGATGTCGATAATAGCAGTACCAGCAATTTTTATTGTTATAATTTATAAATACTAAATTGGAACGAGGCTAACAGCTTTCTTTATTGAAGATCCAGCAGAAGCATTATGTCGGGATGTTAAACCACAAAAAAAAAGGAGAAAATGAACATAAAAGAGCAAGAGAGTTGTATGTGGCCTAATAGTGCAGATTTATAGGGTGCAAGGGCCTGTTTTTTCCACTAATATTTCTGTAATTTTGTATAACATATTAAAACATGCTTATTATTTTCTGTTTGCTTTCCAGAGAAGATGGATATATACTCAGATCAGCTAGCGGACCTGTTCTGTGAGAGGATACACCATGAGTGTGATGACTTTACAAGACATTTTACAAGGATAGAGAGGTCAATTTTGGAAAAGCTATGTATCAGTGAGTACTGGGAATCAGTTAAGAAAATATTTGTCTATGATTCATTTGTATATGACGGAGATGATAAGAGTTTTGTTAATTTTGGAAAGGAATTGGCTGAGAAACTTGACGTGTCAATCGAGGACCTGCAAGATTATATAACTCCTTTGGATAAATGTCTTTTTCTGGCATCTACCATTTACTCGTTCTTTAGTGCTCATTGTGAATCAGTTGAAAGTATTGATTGCTTGATACATAGAGCTATTCCTATTATGTCATTCCGAGGAAAACTAGGATGGGAAGCTCTCCATGCTCTGACCCTTTTGAAACGTGGTGAGTTATCCAAGTATTTTTAGAGATCCAAGGGAAATTAATATACTCTTTTGTTTGGGAGTACATTTTTTAAAAAAAAAAAATACTGATTTTTGTAATATTTTTTCTTTTCTGAGGAATACATTTGATTTGTGTCACCACTTTGGATCCAATGAAACCCAATTATATGTCATGTAATTCCTTCAGCCGTTCACCTTTAATGACTTGGAAAGCTTCGAGATTCTTACTTTGAAGCAGTAAGCTGTACCTTCACCATTTGGAAACGAAATATGATGGCACCATCATCATTTCCTCAAACTTTGTCTTTTTTATCATCCTGATATGTTTGATTCATTTCTTCTGGGTTTCATCTCTGTAGTGTTACTCTCATATTACAATTTTAGGGCAAACAAATATATAGGCCAAATGTTTATTGGAAGACCCCAACTGAGACCCATGTCAATTGGACCATTAATTTGGATATTCACTAGAAAACATAAGGCATTGAATGGCCTAGTGTCTATACTGAAAACATTGCCTCATCATGATGTTTATCTTAATTTCAGGTAGTCTTTCAAATGGAAATATATACCGAGAGTAACCAATGTTGCAAAATGATAAGAAAGGTGTGTATGAATGAGGGTATAATTTAACATTAGCAAGCCTATGTGCGTCATCTTACTGTTTTCATGCTTTGGTGGCATTTATGCAGTGTCTGAGGAGCTACTATATGAAGCTAAGAAGGATAAATGTTCCTCTCTGGAACAGGGGCAGAATGGGAAAATTCTGAAGGGTATAATTGAAGATCTTAGGAATATTAGAGATTCAGATGTTCAGCCAGATGATGAGGACAGACAACTTATAATTAAGATTTGGCAGAATGCTGCAGCATCAGTTCACTTTTATTTATGCGCAATGGCATATGAGCAGAAACGTTTGATCATGGAATCAGTTGTGCCGCTTTCTGGTCAGTGTTCTTCTGATAACGTTACAATATCAAATTATGCATTTTCATCTCTTCTACTTCTTACAGTACCTTAGTTGTGGTTGTGGTCTCCTTGGTAGCCAATACAGGTACCGTCTATCCTTTCTGACCAGGCAAATTAGTTACTTTTGAATTATCAAAGAGTGCGAGTGCAAATGCATAGTTTTAAGGGGCTCATGTGAATTTTCTTAGTGAAACCCATTTTCATCGATCTTGTTCTAGTATCTTTTAATTATGCTTAAATGCCATGTCTGATGATTAACCTGTTCTACCACAGCTAGTTTGTTTGGTGTAAGAACAGCAACTAGGAAGAAAAATCGTCTAACTGGTGGTGACGGCACAAACAGCTTCAAGTCCTACAAGCTCCTACATAATGTGAAGAACTTTAAAATTTTCCTAGATTCATACAAAAATAGTCTTCTTCAGAAGCTTCAGAATCTTAAAAAAAAAAAGCAAACTTGAGGTGAAGTAGTTTCCTTTGAATCTTCTTCACTTCAGACTATGCTTGATGTAGTTTCTTTCAACTAACAACATTTTAATTTATAATTAACTATTTAGGAACTTAAGATTGAACATCAAAATTTTCCTATATTCATACAATATAGTCTGTTTCAAAAGCTTGATAATCTGAAAGAAAAGCAAATTTGGTATAGTAGTTTCTTTTGAAATGTTCTGCTCTCTTCAGACTAGCTATGCTTGATGTAGTTTGTTTCAATTAACAGCATTTTAATTTATAGCTTCAGATCTCCCGTTCCTTCTACAGCAGCTCAAGTACCTTTTTCATTCTTTTTTCTCTCTCTTATTTTCAATCATTAACTGTTTTTATTTATTTTGTTTTGACATAACCGGAATGAACAATCAAACATCACGTACATCAACATGTTCTTGCATTCTGGTCAAAATTCTCTTCTTGAACTCTAATTTTACGTTTAGAAAGAAGGCATAAAGAGCATCTAGCCTTCCACCCGTGTGTAGTTTCTAAATAATTGCAAAGTTTGTGAAACTTGGAATTCCAACCTTTTTTTTTTTTTTGTTCATTGTATGTATGAAGGCCATAATTCGCTTTCTAGTCCCACATTTTAGGCTGAGTAGTACTTCAATTGACCAGAAATCTCGTGAAACAGAAACCGAATGATGACCTGGCTTGAACAACAAGCGACCCAATATGAATACGGTCATAGATCCGAAGGCGACTCAGCACTTTAAGTTAAGGCTAATCCAATGTAACTAACCTGATATAAACATTTCCTCAGCTATGTCATTTCAGTAGAGCTGTCATTGGATCAGGATAATATGATTACTCCTTTTAGTGTGCACCAATCACTAATTAATGCATGTGAATCTTGAACAAAAATTGACCGAAAATAAAGGTATAAGACCTTTTTTAAGTTGATAAAATAAATGTTAGAGTAATAGAGATTTGTGTTTTCATCGTCCTAACAGAAGAAACTAAGAACAACAGTATAAAAGAATAAAAATAAACTTTTTTTATTTGTTTACATATTTTTCTCTCTTTTCTTTTTCTCTTATGTAAACCAAATATTGTGTTAAATGGAATATCATTAACTTGTTTTGGGTCCTAAATTTTCACTTGATCTTCATCTCATTTGGATCCTTTGAATTTAAAGCTTACTAGAATTCGATCCAAATCCGACCCGACCCGGTAGCAACAAAATGGCAGAAAACCACGTGGAGAGAATTCACACTCTGCAACTTTTGACAAAGTAACCATCCCCGTTTCCACTTTACTAAATTCGGATTCCCTCGTTCAAATCTGTACCCGCTAGTCAAAAAGCAGAAAAGAAACCCATTTTAATTTCTTATGTACAAATATTTTCCTTGGTTTTCTCACTCGATTCACTTCCACAGGTTTGGCCTCTTCTGCTCTCTTTCTTCTTTCTATTTTTCTTTTGGGTGAAGTTGCCTGATTTGATAGAATTCAGTTCAGCTACCAAAAAGGTGATTGAAAATATGATTTTGAATGAAGATTGCACTCTATAATTAATTCAATCTTTGGTCTGTATCCGTGTGAGTTCAGTAATCAGTAGTCATTTTTATGTCAATTACGCTTTAATGGTGTACTACCAATCAGGCTGATCTGTAGGTGAGGATTCCTTAATTTTGACTAAATTTTCTAATCCATATGTATGTTTTCCTTTGTTTGAAATTTTTTTGTTTTTTCGCTTTCAGGCATCTAACGCATAGTATCACCATTCTTTTTTTTTTTTTTTTGAATCATATCTATAGTGAATGGGCAATACTTGGGCGATTTTCCAATTGCTGGTAATTCTGGGCTTAATTTTAAATATTTATTTCACATTTTTGTAGTTTCAATTGTGATGATTTCTTCAGGCATTTGAAGTTTGAAATTATTTCATCCATTTGATTTTCTATAATTATTGAAACATCAATTTTTAAGGCGGTTTTACTGAACCTCTTATCCCTATATAGGCTCCATGCACAACCAACAGCAGTTATTTTTCTACTTTAATTAAGGAAAGCACCAACCAATAAAAATGCGTTACGCAAGAGCAACAAACCCAAATATATTTTTCTGTAAATCTTTTGTACAAAACCACTGCGTTTAGTTTCTAATTTTGTATAATATTTTCCTCATTATCAGAGTTTCAGCAATTACAAACGAACAGAAAAGATGTTGGAAAAGAAATCCCTCTTAAATCCCAATGCGTCTCCTTACATTCCGGTTTCCAAATGTTCATCAAATGATGTAAACAAACCAAGGAAAAGTTCAAGTGACAACGCAAATCCTAGCGAAGATGGCCTTCAAAGACTGGAGAATCATGGCAACAATTCAACTCCAAATGAAGATGATAGCCTTCAAAGAATAGAGAAGCTTGATCTCTCTCCAGAGTGCTTTTCAAATCTGGTTATCTCTGAAAATTTCGAAGATATCTTTCATGCTGACGTTCGCACACCTGATCAGCCCAATTTGATAATTGAATCTCTTCGAATGATGTTCCCAAATACCAGTATGGAATGCATAGAGGAGGTTTTAAAATTAAACCACTTTGATTTGGGGCAGACTCTTAGCATGCTAGATGAACTAGAGGTAAACATCATTCTCTTTTTTTCTAGATGTACTAGAGGTAGTACTCCTATGCTACCTAATCAGAAACCATGCTCTTTCAATACCACTTTATCTTAGATTTCCTTTTTAATTTGGCTTTTTTTTTTTTTTTTTTTTGGAACTTCCTGATCATTCCAATAATAGTCTATTGAGAAATAGGTGGTTTCAGCTTAAAAAAGATGGAGGTGACATGTTTTTCTTTTCTTTTTCCTTCGTAGACCTTGTTCCCTTCTTACAGTATTGCTGATGTTCTTTATAAGCAAGAACTTAAATTTCTGCACATATTTATGCAGGATAATGATTTCGAAGATTCAAGCACCCAGCTTGATGACTCCAATTAAGTAGTTTGACAATAGGCATGTAATGTATTAAATAGAACAAGTTGCAGTATTACTAACAATTACAAGATGTATTACTGTATAGACAGTAAATGGACTTGTTAGGAATCTGATAGATATACCAATCTGAAAGAAGGATATGGTTTATTTTTACTTGATTAACATAGCAATTTACAAATGTTTTTGCTGTATGATATATTATTTCATCTGCTCAGAACCAAACAAGTTGCATAACAACAATTTAGTGAATTTACAACTTGGGTTCTTTGCAAAAGTTAGGCTAGCGTGCCAAACACTAAAGCACCACAAAAAATGGAAAAAAAAAAAAAGATAATTAGTCAGAAAAAGGGATAAATAGAAAGTAAGAAAGAAGCTCCTCAGATGTCTCTTCTTCTCAGCATAACTGCATAACTAGGCTCAGTAATTGGAACGACATATAAGAAGCAACCTTATCATCCTCATCGGAGCTCCAATAAATGATATCCAAAGTAAAGGGGGAAAAAAGAAAAAAAAAAAAAAATAGAGTGTGAGAGACAGAAGAGAGACAGGAAGGCCATTCTAAGGGGGCAAAAATACTCTAGATAGCCTCTGTCTAGTTTTTCCAAGAAAAAAGAGGAGGGAGAAAATTCAGAAAAAAAAAAAGAAAAAGAAAAAGGAAAGACGGTGAAGAAAGAGCTAGCAAGGTTGAACTCTCCTTTTGTCGCCTCCAAGGCTCCAACTTTGAGAAATAAATCTAGGGTAAACGAGAGAGAGAGAGAGGAAAGAGAGGAGTGACTGGGCTGAGGCTTACATTGGGCTGGATCAGTCGGAAGGTGTAGATGCCGCCAGTTTTAAAATAATATTAATAATAATATCAATATAATCAAAATTATTTAAATAGTATCGTAAGTATGGAATCCCAGATTCCGTAACTAGCGTTCGACCAGGGAATCAAATATAGACGCTCAACGTTGAATCAAATATGTTTTGTTTGGACAATGGGTGAATCGAAAATTACAGAAAAAACAAGGCCAGGGAAGGGAGGTGGGGCATTAAATGATTTTTTGTCGTTTCTGTATTGGACAAAGCCAACATTGCATTAGGAAGATAGGGAGTTGGAGTTGGGAGGATTCAATGTCTTTTTCTCTTGGACAAAACCAAAAGCAATTTTTTTTTTTACTCCGAGTTTTCTTTAATATCGATGCTTGAAATACGATTTTAGTTTTTTGATATCGGACTTTCAAAGTTCCATACTAGTTTGTATCGTTTTTTGAAAGTCTGGTCTTAGCTTATGTCGGACTTTCAAAGTTCAATAATAGTATCGGACTTTCAAAATCTGACAATATCCGCGCCATCGCTCGTTGAGCAGCGCCAGCGCTCTCTCCCTTGACCTGTACTCATCCAGCGCGTATTTTTTGTTCATTTCGTTGTTATAAGTGTTCATTTTATTATATAGAAATGTTCACATTTTATTATATTTGTTCACTGTGTTATAAGTGTTCACTATGTTTAGTATGTTTATTTTGTTTTTTTTATTTTTATCTAAATGTTCAGTTTAAAGTACAAATTTTATGTTATTTAAGTATAAATGTTCAGTTAGTTGCAACAGAAAATATAAATGTTATAAGAAAAAAATGCTTTTATTAAACCAAGCGAAGGGGTCACGAACCGGACAAAAAACGCATGAAAAAATTAGAAGGGGTCACGAACCGATCCGGTTCAAATTAATTTTTTTCGACTCTACCCCTGCTCCGTGGCGCACCTCTCTCTGACCCACGCGCGACTTTGACCCTAGCGCGACTCTGCCCATTAGTCGACGCATTTAACTAAACACTTTTGATTATTAAACTGAACACTTCTTATTATTAAACTGAACATTTGTAACAGACACCTGCTAGTCAAGATAGAAACTTACGCGCGCGTGTTGTCTATTGAGCGATGGCGCGTGATGGTTTTTTAGCCGATGGCACTTATAATTAGTGTTATTTTAATAATACTTTAATTTTTTTCGGGGCTCGGTGCTGCATCGATAAACTGGGCCTCGTTCATCCACTCAGATAAAAGCTTTTTGGGCCTCTGGACAACTAATTGATGAATTATTTGACTCATAAAAGGCAATAAAGTCAAAAACCTACAAAAAATTCGGCAGCACATCTCCTGTACCGGAAGAGTTTTCCAAAAATTTAAACCCTCATCCCACCCTAGAATTATCCCCGAACAATCATTCAATCATTCACAAGCATTTTTATTCAAACAATATGCAATCAATTCAAGCAATAAAAAAATATACATATAGAAAAACTAACATCGAGTAGAAACGGTTCAACTCTCTTTTCAACAATTTTTTTCTACATTTAAAATTAATCCTATCAATTTTTAATAATTTTCTTTAATTTTTTTAATATTTAATTATCAAATTCTATTTTTGTAATTAATTATCTATTTTTTAATTATTTTGATCGATCTATATTTTATTATCGACTGTTTGTTTGCGCGAATATTCATAATAATATATAAGCATTATAATAATATCGAGTTATAGAAAAGTATTTGATATAATAAGATTAGTAGTGCGAGAGCATTGCACAATCAATTTCGAGTTAAATTCGAGTGAGTCGAATTTGCTTCGAGCCCAAATAAATCAAGCCAATTTTGAATAAAAGTCGAGCAAACCACGAGCCACGACCTTTTTTGGCTTGATAAAATTTATGCATGCCGTGACGAATTTAATTAATAGATAAATCTGAGTCAAAATTGGGCGTTAATGCTTTCAAATTGTCAAATTATTTTGGCCAAGTACTTTTGTTGGATTAATATTTAAAGTTCAGTAAACTGAGAAACTCCTAAAAGTGAAATATATATTTCCGATGTGACACGCATGGGAGACCAAATTAGAATTATCTTTGACAATCGACTTTAGTCTAGTAGTGAAGGACGGTGTATGAGATTTTTTGTGAATATTGAATTTCAGTAAGTTGGAGGGTTTTACCATCTGATATTAAATTGGCACCAATCCGTGGTGAGTAATTTTATGCCACAGGACAACGCAATGCAAATTATGCAACGTACAACAAACAAAAGCAGAACACATACCGTACAACAAACAATGCAATTGGGCTTTGATTTAATTACGGAATCCCAGATTCCGTAACAAGCAAATTACGGAATTCAGGATTCCGTAACAAGCCTGTTACGTTATCTGGGATTTCGTAATCAAGTTCGGAATCTCAGATTCCATAATTGTGATACTATTTAAATAATTTGAATTATTTGGATATTATTATTAATATTTTATATTATTTTATTATTATTTTTAAATTGGACGGGGTGTAGATGTTGCTCATGAAATCTAACGGTCCAGAATACAAAAGGATCATTCCATATTTCCATTTTGTAGAGAGTAGAGACGATCAGACGAAGAACATTTTTAAATAGAAGTACACATAAAGCTTTTGGTTATCACAAATTGCTAGAATTTTATTTTGATCATCCACAAAATATAAAAATTAAGGGAGATTAATTAGAGCTTGCTTAGATCTTCATTACACTGTCGGCTCTTAAGATAAAACCAGTGTCATCAGCAGTGGCAGTCATGTCACTTTCCCAAAAACACTTGAATCATTGATTTTACAATTTCAATTTTGCTTACAATAGAGATTAGAGATGCAAAATATGATACGTCATTACTAGTCGAACTAAATGTATCCTCCTTTCAATACGTTGGTGGCCAACATAATCCAATTTTGCATACAAACAAGCAATAGCTCATACATATCAACTACCAAATCATCTTGTTTTACTATGTTTCAAACATAGACGGGAAGAAATTAATTTCTCTTATTGTTTTATAAGAACAAAAAATCAAACAGCAGAACAGAGAAAAAAGTACGTGAGAGAGAAAAACAAACCAGCTTAAAAGTTACAATGGGGACTCTCTAATTTATATTATTTTTACTCAAATGGGTCAGAGAGAAAACTAGATTACTACATCAGTACACAGTATCCATCTTTTGGGTCTTCTCTTTAATAGTTGTAATAGTTATCAGAAGTTGGTCTCTTCAAGTGGGACCACAACTGGTGCAAACTGCAACAGTTACAATTAGTTAAGGCATAAAGTGAAGATAAATCATAAAATTCCAAAGCAACAAATTCTATGTTATGATGATAATTTCCAACAGTAGCCTGTCTTAAGAAACCCAATGTATTGAACTTTGTTAAAAAAACAACCGTGAATATTTCCAACATAGGAGAGTTGAAATAATACCTCATCATCTTCTTCATCCATGAGGGCATTATTGTCAAAGTCCCACCCAAGAGATGTCTCTAGTAGCTTTTTCAATTTTCTAGTCTAAAAAGCATTTAAACCATAATTTAGTCAAGACTAGAATAAAAAAATCATTTAACACAGCAGAGACTTCAAATATCAACTTATTATATATTAAAGGATTTTTAAGTTCTAACCCATAATAGGAGGTCTCCATCAACAGCTTGTGCTTCAAGCACCAATGGGAAGAAATCCTGAAACAAGCAAGAAAGTTATGTTGGTACAAATGATCCAAACATCATATACACAAGCTCAAAACTTACTGTCAAAGTGCCAAGATATAAATACCTTACAAAGACGGTACAGAAATATATCCTTAGAGAACCATCCCTCATCCAAGAATAGGCTGTTACCGATCCCACCGCCACTACTTTGGTTTCTGTTTTTATGAAAACCGTGCTTTATCTGATAATATAGCACCTTCACAAACTGCACATTTTTTCATCCACCAAAATCAAACAAAATCGAAAGACGCGTCGATAAAACATGAAACCCTAATCAAACATAAACTATAGAGGGAAAAAGACTAATACCTTCAAAAATAGGTGAGTTCTTGTATGAAGGGGCTACATCAAAAAACAAAACAAAATTTTATGAACTTTATAGCATTGATCAAAATGAAAAAGGAAACATTAGTTCATATTTCATACTTATACACAACATATTAAAAGTATATATTTCCATCAACAGATTATACTTGACTGGATTTGTGTCATTTCTGAAGACACCTGCAATCATGATTTCTTTTATTCTTTTTTTACCATAGTCGATTGCAATAGAACGTACAAGATCAACAAAATGATTCAAAACCTTTCCTCATAATAGTTGTTGACCATAGTAATAGTATAGCTAAGCAACAGAACATTCCAGTCTGTCAATGTGAATCGAATAGTAAGGTACGATTAAAGTCGAGGCTGGCAATTTTTTATCTGACCCACTTAGCCCGACAAATAATAGATCAGGTGTAGTAAGGTTTTCATAACACACTGGCTGGTCCTTGGTCAGGTCAGGCCTGATCTGTTTTCACTTTTCATTTAATTTCAATTGTTTTCTCAGGACGAGAAGAATGCTAATTCCCAAACTATCCCACTGGAAATACATACAACAAGAGCAAACAGCATCCAGATTCCACAAAATCTGACAGTATGTACAGGTCAACCCTGCCCTGCATTTCGGGTCTCCAGTTCAAGAAACTGTATCTGAAATAACTCCGAGACTACTTTAAACTACTAATAGACGGCATCAACTGAGAACGATCTGCTCAGCTTTGCCTCGCAGCTATCATTTGTAGTAACATAACATGTTTGGAAGTATGCCTGAAACAGTGGTAATAACAGCAGAAGGTGAAATTTGGACTGGTAACAAACACTGGCAAGTAGCAACAACAGCGACTTGTGAGTGATTTTTGGCCATTCAGATCTAAATAGGAAACTGACAGCTGACCTTGTTCTCAAATTATATGATAATTCCATGATTGTGGTTCAAACCAGGGAAATTAGGATATTAATCATATTGACATGATTCCCAAGGTTACAAAATTAATTTTCAAATGTAATTGCAATAATTAGTATGTTAACTTACAGCTTCTGTGCAGCTCAAAAGAAGGCTAACAATTGACTTCCACTGGTAAAATGCCTCAAGCGACTGCCCCATCTATATGTTTCAAAAATCCAAAGTTCACAATTGTGAGTCTAACGTTACTAGAGAAAATATAATAAATCAAAGTAGTGTGGTGCATTTATGTACCATAAAAGCTATGAAGGAAAACTGGAGCTCCCCCAAAAGCAAATCTTCTTTACCGCCAAAATCTCTATTCAATATGGTTTCGAGCAACTTTGTCTAAAAAAAGTAAAAAATGGCATAATATTTAGAGAAAGTTGAAAAAGTCAAAATTATAATAGCATAAACATATCACGTGGTATTAACTAGCCAACACAGTACCTTAGCTGGCTCTGTTGTCTTCTGCATATTTGCACGATTAGAAGTGAATTGAGAATGATTTATTAGCAAGTGTGCAACTTAGATGCAGACTGTACGTTTAACAGAGCTCCATTGAGTTAAACAGAGGGTCAATTGCAAATATGTGGGTTGATTGCAGCACAAATTTAGTTTGATCAAGGCTCGATCGCACAATTGAGTGTAAACTGAGGCCATAATTGAGTTGAATTGAGGCTCATATTGCACAAATGAGAAGAATGTGGCCCAATTCAGTTAAACGAAGGAGAAAGGACTAATTCCACAAAAGAGGTTAATCATCATTTATTGTGCAAAATCAATAATAATTACCTTGTCAAGATTCAGTGCTGTGAGTTCATCACCAGGGATGTGTTGGTTCCTGACAAAATGAGGAATTTTTGTATAATAACATCCCTTGCTCTCTCTACCTTTTGAAACCTCAATTGAAGCACATTTAGCACCTTTTAGTTGATCCATTAATATTTTCTCCATTTCAGTCTGAGGTCCTTTATTCTCTATTAATTCTGCCTCTTGCATTATTGTAATCTCTCCTCCGATAGGCTCTGAAATCAGTATTTACATGAACTAACTATAAGCTTAAACTCTATACTAAATATGATTACTGAAAAATATTTTTTAAATACAATAGATATGACTTTCAATCACTACTAACTGGTAAGTTCTAAATGTAACAATTAATAAAGAACCATGTCTTTCACACAGCATTTTTCCATAGATAAGATAAATCACATACCAAGACGTTCAATGATGTCTTGTGAGAGGAAATTAGAAAGCTGTTGCCATTCAGTGTATCTGTCTAACTGGTACGGGCCAAGCTGGGTGTCAAATTCTAACCTTTTAACTGCTTCAGAGTATCTGAATTCCTATTTAAAAAGTAACTTCAGTACAACTGAAAACAAAACATGTCAAAAATTCACAATATAGAAACCACTAATTCACCTCATCTTCAGATAATTTGATCAATTTTTCATCTTGTTGGTGCCACCTCCTGACCACTACCTATAGATAAAAACAGATTGGAAAATAGAAAAGGATAATTTTACAAAAACTCTTGTTGAAACACTCAGATTAGTGCAGTACAGTAAAAGGTATATTGAGGCTAGTAAAATATGAACCTGAGATGGATGAAGAGTAAGGAAAAAGCCAACTATTGGTGAGAACTCATTGCCTTCCCTACAATACTCCAAAAAATAACAGAAATTGACTATTCATGCTTTTCTTATATAAGGAAAAACAGGAAATTTATTATCTAATTAGAAGGGAATTATACTTGTTCGAGGAGGAATAATATATAAAATGGCAACCAGGAGGTATCATCTTTATTCCCTTGAACTTGGGTCCGACAGAAAACACCTGACAAATGGGGTCAAGTTGTCAGGACACAGAGAGAGAGATAGAGAACAGTTGTGTGGTATGAGGAGAAAATGAGAGGGAGAGGGAGAGAGAGAGAGAGGTCACCTGAGTATCGATACCGAGGAGAGTGAACTGGGGCACGTCTAAGAGGAGAAGCGAAGCGCCTTTCTTGACTAAGTCGAGAGCGGCGTCGGAATCAATCTCCATTGCTGACGGAGAAGAAGAAGCGGAAGCAGAAGCCACGAATGAAATGGGGTGGCTTCTCACTCTCTCCAGTTGAATTATTACAAATAGAGGAGGGAAGGTGCGAGAGGGTTCACAAGAGCAAAACCCAAACATTAAATTTAGTCCATCCAAACATCCAAACAACATTAAAAAAAAAAAAAAAAAAAAAATCTGACTAGATAGCCCCTATCTAGTGTATCAAAAAAAAAAAAAAAAACTAAATTATTTTATTTCAAAAGAACCCTTTTATTTACACCAGTAATTAATATTTTTAAATTAAATAAAATTTTAGTACGTGATTTATCCATATTATTATATAAAAAGGCACATGATATAAATTTTGTTCTATGAATATGTATAATTATCTTTTTTAAAAGTAGCATTTTCAGCAGTAAATTATTTTATTTTTCTGTATATTCACACTAACATCGAGGAACGTTTACTCTTAAAATATTAGTGGGATATTGATCAACCCTATTGATATTACTGATTAGTACTCGCCAGGAACTTGGTTCACATCTTCCGGACAAAAAGAAAATATTTTCATTTTTTATTTTTTATTTTGCAATTAAGGATGGAAAAAAAAAAACAAAATCTAATCGCGTCGATGGCAAAACAAATTTTTTGGCTCATGATTCGCTTGGTTAATTTAGCAAAAATTGTAAAATTGAATTGGTCAAAAGTGGTCAAAAGACACTACTATATATAAATCCAGACCTCCACAAGTACTAGCTTTTACGACTTTAAGCTTTTACGACTTTATATGCTCCTTTTTTATAGGCAATTATGTGGCAACAATTGATAATAATCATCAAACTCCACTAAATTGATTAGCTACCACAAACAACAAACCGCTGAGTTCTATATTCTGTTGAAATAATTATATATTTGTCTGATGAGTCGTTGCAGAGCTTCTATTTACGGGTTTTCTAGATGCGCGTACAGTGGGACTACTGAAAAATAAGCTTACCCTGAAATAATGTGCGTATAATAGGACTACTAGAAGCTTCAAATATTAGTATTATTATTGTTATTTTTTGTCAGGAGAATTAATAAGATGTGTGTATAACTGTATATAATGGGACTGATAAAAATGAATACCCAACTGCGGACAGAAATTTATGTTTTTTTTTTGCACTGTTGTTTGTTACTATATCTCTTTTTTACACTCCCAAGCTTCTATTTGTAATTTTTCCATTTGAATTCGCACCATGCATATTTTTATTTTGGAACAAGTAAAAATAAAAAATAATGTAATAATAAAAAAAAAGACTGAAATCTAGCAGAGACCCGCTAAAATAGGGTTGGGTTAAAGTGGGATGAGGTAGGTTAAATCGCAACTCACATTCTCTGCCGACCTTCAAAGGTTGGCAGAGTGCCAACTTTTGATCTGGACCGTTAGATCTAATCTCAGCAGTTATGGAAGCCCCATGCATAATACGAGATTGATAGGCTCAAAAAATTTTAACCGTCGGATCGAACGGTCCGGATAAAAAATTGGCACTCTGCCAATACAGTCCCGTTAAATCGGGTGGGTTAACTCCTCTATTTAAGCGACCTCTCCCACATCCATATTTCTTCATTTTTGCTTAGGCTTGTCAAGTTGTCAGCAGCCCAGCTTCCTCCGTCTCTCCCCTCTCCTCTTTCGCAGCATCTTCACCGGTAGAAACACCCATTTTTCTCAATTTTTGCATAGCTTGTTGCGCTCTATGTCCTCCCTCGCAATATCTTATCCAGTTAATCACTTGCGCACGATGTCGATGGCATGCAGGATAACGGTAATGAGATATTTTAACTCTATTTGAGCCCAATCTTCATATTTTTGTTTTGTTTTTTTTTTTTGTTTGGATTTTAAAGAGAAATTTTAGCACGATCTGTTATATTTAGTTTTTTTTAAATTGTAGCTGGGTTTTTAATTTGAAATTTGATACCCATAAATTATTTTCTCTTTTTTTAACTTATTCTTGCGTTTTTATAAATATGTGAGCTAATTAATTTTTTTTTCCTTTTTTATTTATTTATTTATTTATTTTTGCAACCATGCCAGGTACTTGGAATAGGTTTTCAAACACCACGAAATAAGGTCGGGGGGGGGGGGGGGGGGGGGAAGCAATCAACATCAGAACTAAGGTAACACATATTTAAATAAGGATTTAATGAAATAATTTATTGTCTACTAGCAAAATGCATTTTTTTAAAAAAATTTGTAGAATATCAAAAGCATGAAAGTAACACTAGAAGAAATAATTGAGAAAAGTAAATATGCCACAGTCTGGGTATTATATTAAAAAATAATGAGCCACTCCTAGCATTTAACCATGCCAACGGCCAGCCACATCGGATCGGAGTGACTTACTATTTGAGAATGGTACCCAAACTATGGCATTTTCACTTTTCTCAATTATTTCTTCTAATGTTACCTTCATGCTTTCGGCATTTTGCAAAAATTTTTTTAAAAAAAACATGCATTTTGCTGGTAGGTAATAAATTAATCTGATAAAATCTTTATTTAATGGGAATTGCTTTCCATCATTCCTTAGATTCCATCATCCCATCATCTCAAGTCTTCATTGATTATCTAATATGTCTTTATTAATAGGGAAGTCCAGGGGATGATGGAATCATCCCTTTCATCCTCATCCACTCTTTTTTTTTTTGGAATGCAATTAATCCAGTGTGCTGGAAAAATATACTAGCCAACGTTTATTCTGAAACTTTCCTATTAATTGCATTCCAGTTGGTAAAAATAATTACTAGAACAATTATATATATTAACTAGAACAGTTAGCTTAATTATTCTAATTGCTCTGGAAAAAAATAATTATGCTGGAAAAAAAATACTAATTGTTCTAATTGGTAAAATAATTGTTCTAGTTGGTAAAATAATTGTTCTAATTGGTAAGCTAACTGTTCTAGTTATTCTGGAAAAAAAATAATTGTGTTGGAGAAAAATGCTAATTGTTCTAGTTGTTCTGAAAAAAAATAATTATGCTAGAAAAAAATATTAATTGTTCTAGTTGGTAAACTAATTGTTCTAGTTGTTAAGCTAATTATTCTAGTTGTTCTGGAAAAAAATAATTGTGCTAGAAAAAAAATGCTAATTGTTCTAGTTGTTATGGAAAAAAAATAATTGTGCTGGAAAAAAAATACTAATTGTTTTAGTTAATGTTACTAACTGTTTTCGAAAAAAAACTAACTATTCTAGTTGTGCATATGACAGTTATTAATGGAAATAGAAAGTGAGAGAGGGGATGAATCCCAAGATGATGGGGAAAGCATTCCGAAAATGAAAAGTAGTTATTAATGCTCATCCCCATCATCCCATCATCATCTTTACTTTTTTAGAATGCAATTAATCCAACTAATGGAGATGATGGGGATGATGAATCTTGGGATGATGGTTATCAGCCCCGTTATTTAATTATGTGTTACTTTAGGCCCGATATTGATTTTCTTTTCTTTTTATTTTCCAGACCTTCTTTTTTGGTGTTTGAAAAACCCATCCAAAATATCTGGCATGAGTTAAAAAAAAGAAAAGAAAAAATAGAAAATAAA
The DNA here is from genome assembly GCA_027562975.1 of Rhynchospora breviuscula. NCBI lineage: Eukaryota > Viridiplantae > Streptophyta > Magnoliopsida > Poales > Cyperaceae > Rhynchospora > Rhynchospora breviuscula. The sequence goes on from CM050401.1 coordinate 40,195,676, forward strand.
ATAATTAATTAGCTCGTATATTTATTAAAACGCAAGAATAAGTTAAAAAAAAGAAAAGATAATTTATGTCTCAAATTTCTCATTAAGATTCCAGCTATTATTAAAAAAAAGAAAATTGACTATAAAAGATCGTGCTAAAATTTATATTTAAAACCCAAAAAAAAATAAAATGAAATATTAACATTGCATTGGGCTCAAATAGGTTCAAATGACAAATATCTCGTTACCACTATCCGGCCTGCCTTCGACATTCTGCACACGTGATTAACAAGAGAAGATATCGCATGAGAGGACAGAGAACACGACAAGCTACGCAAAAATTGAGAAAAAATGGATGTTTCTATTTCTACTACAGAAAATGTTGCGAGAGAGGAGAGAAAGGGAGCTGAGCTGAAGATGGGCGTGTAGAGTACTGGAGAGCGAGCCGGAAGATCGCTTAAATACTGGAGTTACACCTCATCCCACTTTTATCATTTAGTGGGTTTCGGCCTCTCAGCGCATATTTCGTTTTTTTTTCATTATTACATTATTTTTTACTTGTTCCATATATATATACACAAGCATGCATGGTATTCAAATTGAAAAAATACAAATATAAGCTTGGGGTGTAAAAAAAATTACTAACAACAGTGCAAAAAAAGCATAAATCTCTGTCTGTCTGCAGTTGGGGTGTTCATTTTTATCGGTCCCGTTATAATACACAAACATCTTATTAATTCTCATGACAAAAACTTATAATAACTAGATTTTCGTCTCCGCAGGGACCCATTAGTTAGGGAAGTGATTCGGACTTGAACTATGATGTTTATTTAGTTAATAATAATATTTTTGTATTCTTGGATTTTATCAGATGTTGACATAGAAACGTGTGTTATTATGTTTTGTGGTTAGATGATACACCAGGATCCTCGACCGTACCAAACAACCATTTGTGTGTGAAAGCGTGCACTTGTGAGGCATGTCCTGCCATTGGTATTGTGATGTGACAATTTTGGTTTTTCATCTAAAATCGAAAGACTATTTTGATAGTTATTTTTTATTTTGGAAAGGGAACACAACACATATAGAAAATTTCTTTAAAATATTAATTGTTTTTCTTATTTTGAAAAAAAGAGCATATATGTAAAATTTTCTAATCTGTAAATTTTCAAATAATTTTATTCATTATATATATATATATATAATTATTTTTCATGTTAAGATGTTGATTTTTATTTTTATTGAAATATAAATATATTTTTTTTATTTTTATGTGCCCATAGATTAGGTGGATATATTTTCTAGTAATGAATAAACTATTGAAGAGTTTAGCTGACCAATTGTGCATAAGGTGCTTTCACATGCACAACATTTATTTCAGGTTGTTTTATGGTCAGTACGTTTCTCAATCGTTTATGTTGTTGGTTGAGCAATTTTCTTTTCATAAGGATTGCAGCACTATAAAATGAACTTAAAATTGAAAAAAAAAAGAAGGCAATTTGTTGTATTTTACACAGGTGAGTTCTATGTCCAAATATAATCAATCTAGATTTGTATCCATTTTATATAAATTCTTTCTCTTCCTCTTTTTCATTTCTCAACAAACTGTTACTATTATGAAATAATAATAATTATTATTATTATTATTATTATTATCCTTACTGTTATTTGTTTCTCTCTGGTATTTAATTCAACCGTGCGTTAAGCTGAGTTGCTGGAGTTTGCGGCGCTAAGTGCCTAGCTATCTTGGAGAGCAAACTAACTACAAGCACCGTTACGAGAATCTCAAAACAATGCCATAAATGAGTATTTAAAGAAGTAATGACTATTGCTTCTTCACATGAAACTTATTTATGTTCACACAAAACTTATTTCTAGTTTAAAAGTAATTGGATAAATAATGAAAATAGTGTGAAATATAAAAAAACTTCGCGATTTAATTCCATTAATGGTCTTTAAATTATCATCATTTTCCCATTCCGTCACAAAAAGCAAGTTAGATCTTAATTTGTACAATTACTTAGTTGTATTAAATTATTTTTAATTAAGATTAGAATGTATAAAATAAATAAATAGCAATTAAATTGATGAAAGTGTGAACCGTATGGTCAGAATATGCATATGAGGTAAACCATAGAATGAAGACATTTTAAAACAGAGCATCCAATATGCTCCGATCCCATTATCTCCTAGGAATCATTAATGAGGATAACGCTTCATTAATAAAAGAAAACGCGTGGCCCCAGCGCTAATTATTCATCCCCACCAGTGCTAATTACTCCCTCCCTCTCCCTCCCCCAACGTCATACTTACCCTCGCCCCATCCCTCCCTCCTAATTATTATAGTTTTGAATACTAATTGTTCTAGTTAATATAAATAATTGTTTTATATAATATATCTAATTGTTCTAGAACATAATTGTACTAGAAAACTTTTTCTAATTTTAGAACCTAATTGTTATAATTTCAGAACATAATTGTTCTGGAAAACTTTTTTACCTGCAAAAAAACAGAAGTTCTGGGAGGAAAGGGAAATGAAGGGAAATATATAAAAGAAAGGAGGAGATTAATTGCATTCTGAAATGCAAGAGAAGTCATTAATGAGGATGCTGGATAGGATGAGAGATGATTGGATGAGGGAATCCCTAGAGAAGTACTTTCAAAAAATAGAAAAAAAATAAATGCGTAAAGGAGGAGATGATGAGGATGATGCTGAGGAATGATAATAAGCAATTCTGATTTAAAGATGTAGTAAATAAAATTTGAACAACACTACAACAGAGTTTTGTGCGGGGGTGAATTTATAATTCCAATTCGCCAGTAGAATTTTGGAAGAGATCTGCAAAGAGTTTCCTTCGGATAAAGATGAAATCAACTTTTCTAATATTAAATATTTACTGACGGCATACTTAAGTGATGCAGTTGACAAATTTATCTTGCATCCAGCATGATGATGTTGTACAACATTTTAGAAACAATACACATGTGAACCATAAAAAATAATAATAATAAAAATACACCATGTATTGGAGCTATCAATTTTAAAACCAGCCAATTAGTAGCATTTCATACTATAGAGGAGTAATTCCCCAACTGTTAATCAATTGCAAAGCTAAAATTCTCGTATAGCATTCCATATAAGTTGGCATCCTATTTCAGCAAATATTAACGACCTTTTTTTCTTATTCAAAAACACTTTTTTTTTCCTTCAGTTTACTTGCCTCTTTTAATTTTTCTTACTTGCAAAAAAATCATGTGAGCAATAAAGTGGGATTGATCATGGATCGACATATAGTACTAATTAAATATGCCTCGTGGGATTGGCGAATTACAGATCCTCGGTACTGACAGAATGTTAAAAGGTCTCCTTTTTTTTTTTTTTTTTTTCAAGTATTCCCACGATTTTCGTTCGTTGATGCTCTGTAATATCCTAACTTTATTGCTATGCAAATGATAAGTCAAAATTCAAAGAACAACTGTCCCCTTAATTTCAAACCACAAATATTTTCATTACCTAAAAATAACCAACTCTTGAAAGTTCCATGAACTCTATTTAAACTCCCAACCTATTCAGCCTCTAATGTAAAGATAAAATCATTTCCAAAACAAAAACATGGCCTCTTTCCATGCATTGTTCATCGTTACAATCCTGGCCACAGCTCTATTTCTAAGGCCAGCTGATGCTACTGCCGAGACACCTACTGCGACCCTTCACAAAACAAAGTGCTTGTCGAATGACAAGACGTGCCACCCAGGCGACCCGCACGCACCAGAGAACCAGGAGGAGGAGGCCATCTCAGTCAATGTGCATCATGCTACGCCCCCTGCTGGCGTCCCAACTCAGGCTGATGATGACTTGACAGATGATCTGCCGGAGTATCAGCAGGACCTTGTTGTTCTCGGACACTAAGAGAAATTGGGCCTGAAGCTTGGAGATGACATGTTGATTAGTAATCTAGAAACCATTATATATTATGGAATTTGAAGTATCTGAAGATTATTTTTATGTATTTTATTATTTTTTTTGTGAGGACTCGACTACTTAAATGTACAGTGTTCCCTTTTCTTTCTTTCTTTTTTCTTATTTCATGTTTTCTTTCTTCTAATATAAATAAGTCAGTCAGAAAGAGCATGTCACGGAGATTTTAAGAAATTTGTATTAATAATGCATTTGGTTTTCTCCAATGTCGAAGACCAAAGTGAACAGATGGTGAGAAACTTTCTATGTTTATTAATTTTCTATTTATGCATTAAACAGAACTAGGAGATCATATTGAAGTATGCTCTTGCTTTGCCATGCTAAATTTTTTTTTAGAATGCTTTACAATTAATTAGCATGTCTCATGAATGACCAGAAAAAAAAGGATATCATTAGTTAATTAAATACTTTCAAATAAAAAAAATGAAAAATTTGGTAGATTGAACCATTTTGATCGATTATTTGAATTTTTCAATTTGAGATCTAATCCAATTTGACAAAGTAAAAAAGTAATTAGACCTAATTAGAACATATTTAGGCATAAAGGTAAATATAATATTTCCAATAAATCGACGTAATATAAAAACGCAATGCGTTATGCATGTGTACTACACTTGAACAATTAAGTTGTACGATGGGCGGATTGATGATATTCTATCAAATTTTAAACCCAATCTGGTACTAGATTAAAACAAATAAATTTAGTTAACCCACTCACAATCCAACCCAATCTATCAATTTTTTTTATATACGGATTTTTACGTGTAAATCAACAAGTTTAGCGGGTTAAAATTTTGATCAAATAAAAATGCACATGTAAATCATTTTGTGGCTGCTAATATCAAGTTCGAGGTAGATTGGAGGCACATTTACACCCTGATCGGAAACTCAAAAATAAAGAAGGAATCGGAATTGGAATCGGATTTGATGGAAATCCAGTGATCAGAATGAAAGAGAGAGGGGGAAGGAATCGGAGTTGGTGGGAGTTTTAGGCGTTGAAATTCCGTCGCCAAATTCTCTCCAAAACAAAGAAATTTAGTGGGATTTCGTCTCCGTGCTCGTTTGTTTGCTTGATCGGACTGATGGAGAGCATAGATCAATTCCGCCCAAATCAGTTTCGTCCTTTCTTCATTCTTTCCGATCACCGACATGATTTTCGAAACGAACTCTTCTCCTTTCTTCTCCTTTCGACTCCTATCAACTCAAATTCCGTTGTTATTTTTTTTGTTTCTGATCAGGGTGTTAAAGTAGCTTGAGGCCTCACGAGAGGTAGAGAGAGTGTGCATGGCTATGGAGGAGATCGAAGCATCGTGATAAGAGAATTTTTTTTATTAGAGACATGAGTAAATGTGAGGCGTAGAGGGATAAATAGTAATAAACGGGTGTGTTCGAGTATATACGGATTACTAATATGAAAACTCGTAATCCGACCCATTATATATAACAGATTTATCAAAACTAAAACCTGTACCCGACTCAAGATCATGTTAACTCGGTAAAAAATGGATTGAACGGGTTGAATGTGTTGATGTATTTTTTTTTTTACAGAAACCTGTGTACTTAAAACTATAATTTGTATTTTCTTTATTCAGTGAAAAGATAATTTTGATACAGTATGAAAAAATCATTTAGTTATAAATTAGATCCCAATAAAATTAGATCATTAATTTCCCAAAAATTTCAACCAATAGTTAACTAATTTCCAGAAGTTTCAATTTAACGTACAATCTTTTCAATTTATAAATAACACAAGGACAATTGCATTACATTTATATATAATAAATTCTCAAAATTTATCGGCGGGAAAATAAATTCGGTACCGCGCCGCAATATCTCCCCAAGTCCTCGTTCCCAATTTCGTCCAGTCATCCTTCTTCCAACAGGCAACATCGTCTATTGACCTGGCCTTTCCTTCCTCTCTCTTGTTAAGCCATTTTTAGGCCATTGTAAACCAAAGATTGGTTTAATTCCTTGGTAGATCCCAATTTGAAGAATGGGAATCCCTAATCTACTGAGATTTATGAAACCCTTCATCCAACCTGTGCATGTCAAAAAGTATTCTGGCCAAAGGGTAAAAACCCATCTCTCCCCCTTTTGCTAATCTATCCCACATTTTGTCTATTTATTCTATTAAGTTGAAATTTGCTCTTGATTTTGTTTCTAGGTTGGTGTAGATGCATACTCCTGGCTACACAAGGGAGGTGAGTTTGTCTTTCCTCTGGTAAATGCATATTTGTAGGGTTTTTTTCAATTTCAACCCTAAAGTTTCCCCATATCCCTAAGTAGCAGTCAGCATTACAAACAGTTTGCAACAATACCCAAACAATATTATTTAAATTTGAAATTAATTTTAAGAGCTCAAAAACTAGCTAATCCCGTGTACATTCATACTAAGTTGAGCTTTGCTTCTGTACCTGAATTAGGAATAGGACATTTGTTGTTTAGTTAATTATTTCTTTTTCTTGTTAGCTTATTCGTGTAGCTTGGAACTATGCATGAGACCCAAAACTGAAGCTGCAAAACGCTACCTAAACTACTTCATGCACTACATAAACCTCCTGCGCCACTACAATGTGACACCTGTTGTGGTCTTTGATGGAGGCTACTTGCCATGCAAATCTGGCACAGAAGCTGAGCGGCATAAGTAAGATTATTTTGATTGTTCAATTATATCCCAACATTGAGTATATATTATGAATCACCAATCATGTGTTGACTAATATATCCTTACTGACTTGAGGTGATGTGATGAAGGCTCATCTTGTCCGAAAGAACAAAAAATGTAATACAAAAATAAAAAGAAAGATGTTAATTTCAAAAAACTATCTACATTTGGCTGTTTCTCTATTTTTTTTAAGGATATTTAAATATTAGAATTACCTACAATGGTTATTGAATTCATATGTTTTGACCTATTGTTACTTTAATAATGTTAGGGGCCTTAGGGTTTCTATTTCTGCAATTTAAGGTTTAAAGTGCAAGTTTAGAGTTGTGTCCACTGTGAAATTTTGGGGACAAAAAAAAATCTTTAAGTGTGATTATGCTGCAAAAAGGAAAAAAAAAAGCATAAAGACTCTTTATATAAATTGGATATGTTAGAGAGAAAAAATGTCTATATGATGTAGGAGGAGGGAAGAAAATCTTGTATTAGCTAAACAAAAGTTCCATGAAGGGGATGTTGCAGCTGCTACTGAATACTTTCAAGTATGTCTTAATTTTCCTTTAATATAAATAATCGTTTCACAAGTGCAAAGATGTCATGCATGCCCCTACAAAAAGAAATGAAAGTGTCCTCTATGTTTTTATGTTATTCCTTATGCAATTGAAACGATATCCAAATTCTTTCCATTGTTACTTTGCGATAAATGAGACTCTTATAGTGACATGAGGTTCTTTTTTTTGTTACTCTCATGGGTAATATTTTCCATGGTTCTATGTTGCATCTGAGATGCATATTATTTTGCAGGATATGCATAACAACTTAATGTTTTATAGGAGCATGCATGGATATTTTTCAAATTTATTGGGCCACATTTTTGTACAAAGCTCCTGAACTGTTTTAATTTTATTGTAGAAAGCAGTACATATAACTCCATGTATGGCTCACCAACTAATTCAGGTGACACTCAGAGGTTATTCTATTTTTTTTTTCTTTTTGTTTTGGATGAAACAAGAACATGCATGCAAATTACCTTTGTGAAGTACTATTTTAGAGGGACAAAGCAATAATCCAATGAACATTCTTGTTGCTTTCAAGTGGTTTTTGTTCTTTGGCAAATTACCTTTCCATGACTTCTGGACAAGAGAATTTATACCACTTAGCTCCAACTTCTTGTCTTGTGCGAGTTAATTATCAAGAACTACATACAAATGCAATACCAATAAAGAGAGAAAGCTAATAATTACTGAGGATTGAATATTGGTGAACTGGTGGTACTCCTTTTTGTTTCGTCCAGATCAAATGCACCAAAATTCATGCCCAAACCATGACAATTTCTTGTTACATTTTTTTTTCAGATCTTAAGGTTGGAGAGTATAGAGTTTTTGGTTGCACCATATGAAGCTGATGCACAACTGGCATATCTCTCGAGCCTGGAAGAAGAAAGAGGGGGTATATCTGCAATTATAACAGAAGATAGTGACCTAATTGCATATGGCTGCCCTTCTGTAAGCAGCATATTTCTTTTTAAGAAAGTTATGATAGTGCCTCTACAAAACCTTCATATGAGGACGCTTCATGTAAGCTGTTTTGTAGATTATATTTAAGATGGATCGGCATGGAAATGGTGAAGAGCTTCTACTGGACAAAGCATTTAATACTGGGATAAAAGGGCTAGCCTTTGAGGGTTTGGATAAAAATCTCTTCACAGGTATACTTTTGTTTAAAAATATGGCAACTACCAGAAAATTGCTAATTATTCAACATTTTGCTTAATAATTCAAGTACCTTTTTTTTTCTTAATTTGCTAATTTCATAGGCATGTGCATATTGGCTGGGTGTGACTTTTCAACTTCTATTCAAGGAATAGGTGTAAGAAGAGCTTACTCCTTGGTCTCCAAATATAAAAACTTAGACCGTGTAAGGCTATCCGTTTCTGCATTTTATATGAACTTCAAAATAAATATTTTTTGTTTGATTTAGTGTTCCCCTAAATTATCTGTGAGCAAGTAGCTCTTATTGTTTAATCGTACTGGCAAACAATACCCAACCATTTTCATAGCTCAATTAACTGTTCAGGTTCTCATTTTTCCTTCATTCTGTGAATATTGATAATCCTTCCCTGGACATCAATTATAAGTTGCACGGAAGTGTTTTATTATATTTGTTATGTGGGATTACTCGGAAAGTATTGAAATTTGAGGAACTATTTGCTAGTTTTGTAAAATATCTGGTATCATTGCAAATTATTCCAATCACTGTACTAAAAACATGAGTAACTTGGTAAAATTGTCTTACACTTGAACTTCATTTTTAGGTTCTATCAGTGCTAAAGGTTGATAAAAGATACACTGTCCCAGAAACTTATGAAGATTCTTTCTATAAGGCCCTGGCAGTTTTCAATCATGCCACCATGTAAGATTTACAGTTAAAGAATTAAAATTCCTCTTGCTACTGCCTTTATGTGTACATTACCATTACATAGAAAATGTTCCCATCCCACTTCCACAATATTAATGCCTATTCATGGAGGATCATACTCAGACTTCTTGGAATTATTCCTATTATCTTACCAGTTGGATGTAAATGTTGACACTTGGTCTTGTTGTAGCAATTAAACACCAAAAGAGAAAATAGAATCGGTGAAATTGCATTGGTAAGTATAGATGTTATATTTATTGTGTCTGCATCCTTTGATCTACAGATACGATGTGGAGACCGAATCACTGAAACCATTAAAGCCTCTAGAAGATGAACATATGCAACATTTGAAAGGAGACCTCAGTTTTCTTGGGCCGTATCCTAAAGTATTTTATCATAACATGATTATTTGAAATCTAACTTTGGAATGTGATCTATATTATATGTATATCACACGCACAACCAATCTATAAGGCTGATGACATGTCTATATGTTTTTTTCTATTTTTGAAAAAAAAAGGTTAACTCAATTTGAAAAAGGTTTTTCAAAATTATCAACACGTTGTCAACGATCCTCGCCTTCTATAAGGATCCTTGACTAAATTTGAAAAGAGATGTGCCCTCAGTAGTAGCTAAGGGAATTGCCGAGGGGTTCTACGACCCTATTACTAAGAAGGCATTCAATCTTATGCCTTCTCCCAGAAAAGGGATTAAAAATGCGAAGATTTCAATTTTGAAGAGCACGAAAGAAAATTACCTACAGGTTTCACAAAATGATGATGCATATATTAGCGTCTTCTCTTCTGAATCGACTATGCAAGATGTAAGAGGTTAGTCAATTCTGACCTCTTGTCAATGTTTAAGTACTTAGCTGTCATGAAACAAAATGCTAAAATATCCACTGCTCTAGATCTGATTAATAAAGAATTTATACTCCATTATAGAATGAAAAAAGCATTCTGCTTCAAAGAAAGCTTGTTCTGTTATTACATTTTATCCATTTGAATCGCCATCAAATGCAGAAATGTAGTAAACAGTATCCAGGTTTCGTACTTGGTACTTACCATTTAAATTGAAAAAGATAAGACCAAATAAGAAAATTTAGTCCTATTACCATTTCCTCATTCAGTCCCTCAAGTCTGGAGTTCCATTGTGGCTTGAAAAACCCTTTCAAGCCTCAATATTGATGTTAGAAAAATGACCTGGAATGATGCATGTCTATAGAGACAAAAACAACTCTTATTGGCCTCGACACAGCAGCCTGTGTCACCTTCATAGTTCCAGTTCATTGTGCTAATGTGGTTACTGGACTGGAAATTGCTGTGGGCTCATTCCTCCTTTAAAAAACACAATTATAGGAAAATTTCATTACCATTTGAAATGTTCAATCAAGGACCAAAATGAAGATTCAAATTATAACGACTGAAACAGGGACTGTAATACCTTCTAATTTTATGTCAGCAGTTTGTTTTTTCCCTTTTTTCTTTCTTTCTTTTCTCTGGTATAAAAGAAGATCAAATAAGAACTTAGTTTAAATACAATTTATAAGTTGCATAACACACTATAAAGTAAAAAAAAAGTTTAAACGCATTTTTGTCGATGATGTCTGAACAGCTTTGGAAGATGAAATCCGAAATGAAATGTACATGAAGGACACCTGTGCACTTGGTAAATTAATTTCAGAAGAATCAGACCACGAAGTTTCTGAAACAACTGACAAAAATGAAATAGATATGAGCATTCCTGACAATAATCCTTTCAAGAAGAGGAAACTAGAGGGATGCAACGGAGGAAATATGAAGAAAACAACTATATCCATGCAAGATGTTTCAATGCAATCAGGAGTTGTGAATTGTACTCAGGCATCTCAAGAGAGTGTGGATTTGAATTCAAGAGAAATTTTGAGTAATTCAAAAAGTAAAAATGTTAAAAAGGATGAAAATACAAAAGGTAGCAGAGGAAAAAGTAATAAAAAGAACCAAGATGAGAAAGGTGGAATTTTGAAATTCTTTATGCGGCTTTGATTTTGTTATTTTTTTTATTCATGAGAAATTGATCATTTATTTCGCTCATCATTCATGATTGCCTTCCAAAATGTAGAGATTCTTGTTGTTAGCTGTACAAGTTTCAATATTTTATTATCAGTAACCTTATTATTGTTCAATTTTCTTTCCCTTTTTATTATTTATTATTACTCGGAGCATGTCGGTCCAGCAATTCCCTGAGTTTGGAGATCCACTCCTTTTTGACGAAAATGCCCTCGAGTTTCAAACTGAATTGTGAATTGAGAGGCGTAAATTGATGGAATATAAGGGGTATTTTCGTCCATAAAGGAGTGGATCTCCAAACTCAGAGAGTGCAGGAAGCAATTTCCCAAAATGAGTTTTGGCATCCCAGTCGCCGTTAAACAAAAGGTTAGGCGTGGGACTTTGTAACACAGCCTCACAGGGTACTGCTGGATAACTCAGTGAAACAAGTTTTGTTCTGATTTATAAGCTAGATGGTCTTTTATAAATAAGAAAAATATTTTAATTAAGTTTATAAATTTGAGAATGGATATTGTGTTTTATAAATTAGGGATCATTTGTGCTTTAGCGTCAGACTTTGAATTTCGAGTTTGAAATAGCTAATTTGAACTATGTTCAATGTATTTTTTATAATAAAATCTCCACGGAAACCAAATTTTAATTATTTCGATTTTATTATTTTTCATGATTTAGAAGAAATCACTTAAATAAACTTGAATCGTTCTGGACAGCAGTATTTAAAAATCACAAAAATAATAAAAAATAATTGTAAAAATTTAAAAGTTCGAATCATCAACCATTTAAACTTTGAAATTCGAACTATTAAATTGAAGTATCAGTTGATCCGTACTTTGATAAACCAGGCCTGCTTAAAAATAGCCCATCAGTTAACTTTTTAAAAGAAAAAAGCCCACTGGCCTGTTGTTGGTTTGCCTCATTGCCTGCCTCGTCTAACTTTCGCTACAGCTCGCGTCGCCTGACAAGCGCTCGCTCTTTGTTAGCGGCATTGTTAAGTAAGCTCTGCTCTGATCAAAGATCGAAGAGAGAATAACATGTGGTCGCGTAATTTATTTGTTCGCCATGCTCATGGTCAATTATCTCGATTGTCTAGTTCATACAACAATCAAAATAACATTAATAATAGCACTTGGTGGTCTCTTTGTTCTCGGGTGGATTTTTTCTCTGATGATGCTCCTACAAAGAAAGGAAAGGTGGCACCTTTACAGGTATGCGCGCTGTATATACTCACTAGCCTCGTTTCAATTTAAGCTTACTTGGTTTCTGAAACTATGGGAATAGAGCTCGTATTGAATGTGTCTTATTATTTTGTGTTGTTTTGGTAGGAGAGACAAATGGTGGATAGGTTTCGTATGTGGGCCAAGGGAGGAGAAGGTGGTAACGGGTGTTTTAGCTTTAGGCGTACCCGAACCGATTGGCGTGGCAAGCCTGATGGTGAGATTTTCATAATGTCTGTGTACCCACCAATTGTTTGTGTTAACTCCTCTGTGAACATAACGTACCAACTTACTTCGCATTTCTTAGGTGGGAATGGGGGCAGAGGTGGTGATGTTATTCTGGAATGCTCTCGATCTGTTTGGGATTTCAGTGGATTACAACACCATGTGGTATGCTTTACAAAAAACATATTTATTAATTTTATAAAAAATAAATGAGAATGACAGAGAAAAATGAATGGTAAATTTTTGCTTCTTATTGTCAGAATGCCAAGCGAGGCGGTCACGGAATTTCTAAGAACCAGATTGGAACACGTGGATCAGATAAGGTTTAGACTTTAGATTTTATCCTTACTCTCCTTTTTCCCTATCCCTATTTCAGTAATAAGATCTTGAGATGATTCTGAGTTTAGAATAATTTCTGGTACAGGTAGTCCATGTACCAGTTGGTACAGTAATTCACCTGGTTAGTGGTGAAACCCCTTCATTCATGGAAGACAAATCAGCCTCATCCTTGAACCCATGGGAAATCCCAATAAATACCGAGGAAGAATCACAAAGAAGCCCTGAAATCATCCCAACAGATACCGAGGAAAAATTTGCAAGAAACCCTAAAATCATCTCAAATGAAATTTCCAATCCATCTGAGCTACTTTTAAACAGAAGAGAGTGCAATTCATCTGAAGAGGAAATAGAATTGGGACAGGAGGTGGAATTTGATGAGACAATATACTCGATTGCTGAACTTACTGTACCAGGCCAACGGTTATTAATTGCAAAGGGAGGTGAAGGTGGTCTTGGTAATGTATTTCTATCAAAAGATCACAAATTTCAGGATATGACTGATAACAGAATTCACACTGGGTTTAACACAGGTAAACCTGGATCTGAGACCATTCTCATATTGGAACTAAAAAGTATTGCCGATATTGGGCTTGTTGGGTTTCCAAATGCTGGTAAAAGCACTTTACTCGGTGCAATCTCTAGGGCTCAACCAGCTGTTGGAGATTATGCATTTACCACTTTAAGGCCTAATATTGGCAACTTGACTTATGGTGATTTCTTTTGTGTGAAAGTGGCCGACATACCAGGGTTAATCAAGGGGGCACATGAAAATAAGGGTCTGGGCCATGCCTTTTTGAGGCATATAGAGAGAACCAGGATATTAGCCTATGTGGTAGATTTATCTGCTAATCTGGAGGGTAGAAAGGGAATTTCTCCATGGGAACAGCTCCATGATCTGGTGGTGGAATTGGAGCGTTATAAGGAGGGGTTAAGTGAGAAACCATCATTAGTTGTTGCAAATAAGATAGACGAAGACGGGTCTGATTTAGTTTTTGAAGAGTTGAAGAAACGGGTTTCTGGGGTGAATATATACCCGGTTTGTGCAGTTTTGGGGGAAGGTGTGGATGATGTAAAAGAAGGAATTAGAAGACTTATGGATGGAAGTGAGCATAGGAACCTTGATTTGAGTAAAATTAAGGTTGATTAGGTTTAAACTTATTTCTTCTCTTTCGCAAATAGCATCTAGTGATTTTCAGTTGTGTTATGTCTGATGATTTGAAAAGAAGAGTGAAAGGAAAAAAAAAAAAAGAGTTCACATTTGGCAGGCCAGTATTTTAATAAACAATTATTTGGTGTAATTGTCAACTGATGATAGTGAAAATTAAAATGCAACTAGTGATGAGAACGGGAGCAGCTCATTTTAGGCAATTTGTACAGTTACTGTTATGTTGCTACTGCGTTGCAATTTTTAGCTGTGAGCAAGCACGTAATTATGAATTAGCCACTAGATAACTAGTATGACATGCCAACAATTTTTTTTAATATAAATTGGGGGTCAAGCCTCTCAATTTATTTTTAAATTAAATGTCTATGAAAGATTCTCCATCCGGATTTCGAACTTGCAATATTCTACTCAATGTGCATTGTTTTTTGCTACTAGACCAAGAGTTGGTTCTCGACACATGCCAAGAGTTGGTTCTCGACACATGCCAACAATTAGGGTTAGGGAAAAAAATGAATGCATCTAAAGTTGTAGTTCTCATTTTTCAGCATCTCCCTCATTAAGACCATTTTTCCTCATTCAGCATGTTGTTATTTGATATTAGTTGGAGATCGTAACCATAGAAATGAGGTCTTACTTTGCAATCATCTAAAACTAATACACTAATCGAATAAGTGTAAAAATATGATTCATCAAGCTGGATAGATTGTAGTTGTAGGACAACGTCAATAACATGAAAAATTGCGTTAGTATTTTGACATTCAGTACATAGCCTCCATGTAGTGTAATTAAAATCAGCATATATATTATATGTATCCTGACAGATTGGCATGCGTATCAGTCGCTCTATGACTATATCATCAAACGTCTAAAATGTAACTCAGAATTTAGCGACAAAATTGAAATCTTCAAACTGAGGCCAGCATAAAAACCCATAAAAATTAAACTCACCCGTGCAGCTTTGATTCAGAATGCGACTTATTAATTACCATACGCATGGTATATATTGTATTGTCAATTTGTCATCACTTGTATTGAAACTGTTGTGCTAAGTGAGGGTTCTCATTTTTCTTTTTCCTCCTGAAGAAACGTTTTAAATAAAATAGAAATGCGAAACAGACAAAAAGCCCGTCTAGCTCAGTTGGTAGAGCGCAAGGCTCTTAACCTTGTGGTCGTGGGTTCGAGCCCCACGGGGGGCGTAATATTATTTTGCATTTTTTTTTTCACAGTTGTTCAAAACTATATCCATTCAATTCAGACCTTTGTATAGCTCGGTTTGAGTTCGAGTTAGGAAATCAGTTGGGTCGGCGCTCACTCCAAATAGCTTGATATGCAATCAAGTTATCAAATTTATAGTATACAATTAGTACTTCATCTGAATATAATATATAGGATTTTTTTTTTAATTTTAACTATAAAATGACTAAACTATTTGTAAGTAATTAAATATAACTAAGAAAATATAAGGTGAATTGTAAACAAAAATTATAACAAATGAGCTCTCGTGGTTGTGAGTTCAATTCACTTCAAATTAGCTTGAGCTCGATAGCTTCATCCATTTTCAAATCAGCTCGATTTGTTGACAGCACTTTTTTTTTTTTTTTAGAGAAATTGACAATGACTGTCAATTGAAAGAAAAGAAAACAAAAACCAAAGACAGGTAACGACTATGAGCAATTCCTAATGTAGTCTCTCGCCTGATCATAAAATCCAATTCACTAGAGTTGCCTGAGGTCTCAAAGCTCCTGTGAAGATTCTTCTGTTTCGTTCTAACCAAACTCCCCAACGCAATGTTTGAAAGTTAAGCGCTACCGAATCTAGAACATAATAAGCACCCAGCCGGAATGGTTAGTTTCTTATTGCTTGAAAGGCAGACCACACAAACTCACCGTTCTGTTGACAGCACTATTGGAACATGAATTTCTGCATATGCATTACCAGGAGAGTTTGATATTAGATTTAACTAATGCTCTTTAAATGGACATGGAAATAGAATTTGGGTTCAGTTTAGATGTCCAGGCGACAGAACTAATACACGAGAGAGAAAGAGAGAGATGTGGAAAGATATATGTATGTAAATGCTTTTGTGTATTTCACATAATACTCAACCGTATACATCAGTGGGTATATATATACCCAAATACAATACAAGTATCTTGTTCTTGAAAATTATTTCCAATCATTTGTGTTGGTAGTTTGGTACCAAGTCCAAGTCCTCTGGCATCCATGCTTCAAACGGCCTTTAACTATTATGGAACATCTCCCATGCCAAAAATTGCATAGTACTATTAATTAATCAACAAAGTAAATTCCTCATCATTTTACCAAGCAGTACAAATTTGCATTATTTTCTGGCAGCGGGCTGTACATATTTGCAGTATTGCAGATGCACTCTGTCGAGTGTGGGCTGGTCCACAACAACGGCTGAGAGTGGATCCACAATTCTGAAATATATGAACCGCCTAAGGACCCCACTACAATACCAAACACAGCCTAACAGCCTTTTACTAGTGATGAACTGTAATACTGTATTAAAAATCATTATTGAATGAAATGATAATTTACATGGTACAGCTGTGATAACGACAAACAAATAAAATAGTACTATTTTTTAAGACATCATATACATATTGCAATTTCTTAATGAAAGTACATCATATCATATCATATCATATCATAATCATAATCATAATCATCATATCATCATATCATATCATATCATATCATCATAACATATACATATATTAATTCTCAGAATTGCATCCGGATCCGAAAGTACTGTTTTTCAATAGTGTTCAGGACAGTAATTTGGGCCGGATTTTTTATTGTAATGGCTGAAGGTGTGGTCATAAAGTCAAGTATGGATAAATGAAAATGGTCGCAGAAGAACCGACAAGACAATGTGAAGGATAATTTCGGCCGGATTTCTATGTTCGGCACGTGATGTCTCTGAATTTGCCTTTTTTTTTTTTTTTATTCACTCTTCCCGCGGGATGAATTTGGACTTTTCTTTTTTTTACCTTGGGCTGACCACAGAGGCACAGTGCTCCGGATGGGTGGTGGATGATTGATTTAATAAGATTTTCTGTGACGGTCAAAAGCAAAATTCAGATACAGCTACGAAATAGTTTTCACAAAAAATCCGACGCCCAAATCACACGTACTGCACTCGATTTCTACACCGCATTTCCTTGCCTGGTTGCGCACCTTTTTTTTTTTTTTTTTTTGAAACTTTTATGGTTGGCGCACCTTCTTTTGTTTTCTTTTTTTTTTTTGAAACTTTAATTTATTAATATTATTTTTTTTAACTTGGCGCACCTTCCTTGTGGTCTATGTTGCACGGGTGCGGGTGCGGGTATCGTATCGGATACAGTGCGGGTGCGGGGATACGTCATTTTTAAAAAAACTAGGATACGGCAGTATATATAAAATAATTAAAATAATATATTTTTCTAATTTATATATTTTGTAATTAAAAACTAATTATTTATTTTATTAAATATATATTTTATAATTTGTAACTAATTTATGTAGTAAATAATTTGTACTGATTAAAAACTAATTATGATAGTTGTTTTATAATTTTTAGATTTGAATACTTTCAAAGTGGATTTCAGAGGTTTAGACAACGTTTTTTGGTCCCGAAAATGGTCGATACGGGTTTAACCTCCGTAGGTAAACCCATGTAAAACTTGTAGATCTTGTTGCGAGCTTTCCAGATTGTGGTCATTTGTCCAAAACGGACATTCCTATAAAAAATTATAGCAGTTTGAAGTTCTAATATTCAAAAACGTATCCCAGGCGTATCCTGGCCGTATCCCAGCCGTATCCAAGGCGTATCTTGACCGAATCCGCAGGTCAAACACATTAAAATAATAGGATTCGCCACGTGGCGAATCCGGTGCGTATCGCACGCGAATCGCATGCGAATCCGCGTCGGATACGTGTCGGATACGGGATACGGCTATTATTTGAAGTATCCGGGTAACATAGCTTGTGGTTAATACCTGTGGAAGAATGGTAAAAAATATTTTTCTAAAATAGTAGGTGAATATTATTTTCTAAAATAGTAGATGAATATTATTTTACGGTTAATACTTATTGAAAATAATTACTCTGCATATTCTTTTTATGTTTGGTGTTAGATATACTACATCAACGTATTGTCGGCATCATTAGTGAATAATAAATAGTTGATTAAAAAATACAAACATAATATAATCCTCTGTTGAGGTTTGTTGTATTAGAATGTTTGACGCACTAATTATACGTTTCGAAAATCATAATAATAAGATGGAAGCAAAATAAATATACTTTAGATGGTCTTTTCTGTTTGGTGTTAAAAATACCATATATATTAATATTTTAGATAAGACATGCTAATAATTAAAAAAAATTCAATAATTGAAATAAAATTTTAAAAAATAGTTCGCGCAACGCGCGAAAAGACCACTAGTAAATTATATATTTGTTGATATCAATATTTAGAAAAAAAATAAATTGCTAATTAAACAAACCTATATGAATGTACAAATAAATTAAATAATAACTATAACATTATGTCATTATTAATTAATAGTATAAATACCCTATAAAATAAACAATTACAAAAAAGTAACCTTCCCTTTTCTTTCTTTTCTGTCTTTTTTTGGGGGGGGGGGGGTGAAGTAGCAGATGGAAAGCTTAAATATTTTTTTCCCTTTTAGAAATTAACCAAATTTCAGCAATATATATACCAGATGAATTACGGGTTCTGTTTATTGTTGTAGATTCGCATATGTCAAGCTCTATATTAGTTCTTTTCTATATGGTACTTTTGTCTGTTTCTTTCAGTATTTGTAATTCTTTACGAACATTTGAAAGGAAAGCTACTGCAGAGCATGTATTAATCCCATACTTGTTGATTCGCATATGTATAGTATTCAATTATCAACAATATAAATACAACAACCAATAATTAGATACGCTACTTGATTTGGTTCTGATTCTTAATGTTTTTCCTTTTGATTTCGCTAGATTGGCACATATACGAAATATCACAGTAAGGTCAATTGAATAGTTATACTCATAAGTCTTGAGAGCTGATTTTTTTTTTAAATTTAAATATTGTTAAAATTATTAAAAAGGGTTTGTATCCCAAAATAACATGATTAGATGGGGTTATATCCTTTAAATTAAAGATTAGGGGTGATATTTCAAAATAAAGAATATTTGGGGGGTTATATCTGATTTTTCCTTGGAACTTTTATTTGATCAATATTGACACTATTGAGACAATTGGGATTTGGGAGCGACGGTGGCGCATGACTAGAGCTGTCAATGGAAGGAAAAAGCATGTTATCTCGTGACGTGAAACCGAAACATAACAAATAACGAATCGACATTTCATTTCGTTGATCAATACGAAACGGTAATGGCTGGAGGGTAGAATAACGTGTCATAATATGACGATAAACGGAATGGTCTGTTCCGTTTTCGATATTTTGTTTTCAGGTATAATATTCTACGTGTGTAGAATAATATGAATAATAGAGAGAAACGTGGGTTGGGAAAACTCTACCTCTTTACCTGGCAGCACACTCAGTCCTTTGCGCCGCTCTTATGTCTTCTCCTCTTTTTTCCCTCTTTCTCTCGCACGCTTCCTGACCTCAGCTCTTTGCCTCTCTCTCCGAGTTTCCGTTGCTCTCAAAGCCTCAATCAATCGCACAAGTCACATCTGTCCCTCTCTCTCTCTCCCTTGAGAAGAGCAGTCATGATTTCCTTCGTTGTAATTTCGTATAACCTAGACAGATCCGTCGCTAGTTTCCAGATTGTGTTGCCCCTAGAGTTGTATTGTATATATGAGGAAGGAAACAACAGAACAAAAGAAAGGAAAAAAGGAATAGAGGCGGAGAAGAAGAAAGATAGCATATTGCTTAGTCTGAAGGTAATTTCTTCATTTTATTCAATATTCAGTATTTTCTTCCAGTTTATCAGGTTCTCTCATTTATTCTACTGCATCTTCTAATTAAAATGGTTATATTGTACATATGAGGAAGGAAACAGCAAGAGCAAAAGAAAGTAAAAAAGGAAGAGAGGCAGAGAAGAAGAAAGATAGCAGATTGCTTAGTCTGAAGGTAATTTTTTCATTTTAGTCAGTATTCTATTTTTTTCAATTTTTCACTTCAGAACATAGAAAGATCAATACCAAAAAAGAGAGGCACAATAAAAAAATACTTCAATTCTGGGGATATTTTCTACAGTAACTATGATGACGTCATCAAAACGTCACCGCTCTACTTCGCTATCTCCGCACCAGTCTCCGATCTCTCCGCGCAGATGGTCACTTTGTTTCTGTCTCCTTTCACTTCTCTCCCTCTGCTCATTTTTTCTTTATTTTTCGTTCACCTCTCTGTTTGTTCCTCCAGCAAAACAAGCGAATAAAAAAAGAAAAGAGCGGCTGGCTTAGGGCGAATGGGAGTCGGGAGAGAGGGTCACGGGGACGGAGCGATTGGTGAATAGAGGCGGGTGGTCACGGCGAAGGACCGATTATATCGAGGCATGCTTCCTTCTCTCCGCCTCCGCCTCCTGTCTTGATCGACCACCAAGCCTTTCCGTTCAGCCCCATCTTCGTTTGGCCTGTCTTTTACCATCGCCAACAGCAGGTTTAAGCCCTTCCTTCTTCGATCTCTCCTCATCGCCATCGCCTTAGGTCCTGGTATGGTACTATATGTTCTTGATCGTACATTTATTTTTATAATTGCAGCATTGTTTTCAAACAGGATATATTTATTGGCTCATTTTGTTCCAAATTAGATTGCTCGATAGATTTTTATGGAAATGCCTCAATGAAAGATCAACTCAGAGTGAAGTTGCGTTGTCTACAAACAATTTGCTTTTGATTGCACTTATTTCGTTCAATTGTCAAAGTTGGCTCCAAAAAAAAAAAAAATCTACATTTTATGGATGATGAATGATGAGTTTTCTCAACTATGCAATTGTAAAATTCTTTAGATTTATGGATGTTGCGTGTTTTCAAGTTCTAAAAAATCTCATTATCTTATAGCTCGATTCCTGAATTTCTGACTAATTAATTTATTATCCCACTTAGAGAATCTTTTTGTTTCAGCAAAATGACGACTGGGTTTTTTTGTTTAGTTGCATTTTTAGTTTTGGCATTTTCATATAGCAACGTGTCTCTAATTCAAGTTATTTGATGATAAATACCTCATTAGAGCCCCTTGATGATTGAGCATTCATTGTGAGCATCTTTGACCTTCAGATTATAGGTTATAGATAGACAAATTTTTTGAGATTATAATTTTTAAACCGTGTTTATAATTTTTTTTTTGTAGGACAAAGAAAAGGCTAAAGACACATATAAGTGTTGGAGCAGTGAAAGAAATTATGATATACTTGATGCCTGCAGTGCGAGTATGCGTCCATATAAGTGTGGTACAATTTATAGCACAATCTCTCTCTACTTAATTTTTAGATTGCTGCATGCTCTTAGGTCCAATGTCAACAATAAAAATATGATCAATTTTTTATCTCCATGAGCCGTACTGTATCAGTAAGCAGAGACCCGTGCTATAATATTTCAGAAATTTTTTATTAACAACCAAAATATTAAGTCTTTGTGTGTCATTACGTTTTACAACAGTAAATTAATTATTTTTTTGCTTCCAGATTAATAAAATCCATGTATTCTTAAACCTTGGTAGGTTGTTGGACAAGTCTAATTGGTTCCCATGTATGGATCCTGGAAACATATTGATGCTGTGCCAGTGTAATTGCTTTTAACGATTAGTTACCAAAAATATGGATGCTGGTGAGCATTTCCTATACCAATGACTCAAGTTACAAAATTAGAGTATGGGGGGTGTTGGATGTGGTTTTTCATCACTAATAAATTAAATATAAGGTATATCCCCTATGCTGGTGCTGATATTTTCTTAGTTGTTGAATGGTTTCTTGGTATTCCTGCTTTGTGATATGAATTTGTTTATGTTTTTGTTTCAAATTAGATTGCATTTTGTCGAAAATGTTTTACTGTTAAATTAGATAAATTAGAATGTAGTTTGTCAAAAAGTATGAATATTAGTACTGATCTTTTTGGTTATGTGGCAAGTCAAGGTTGTTCTAAACATCAAGTATATGCATTAAATGATTGAAAAATTTTATATTATAGTTCATTTGGTAGCTCAATCATATCAGATCAAGTTTTTTTTTTTTTTTTTTTTTTTTTTTTTAGATTTGTGTGTGTAACTGGACAACCATAGTGATTAATAAAAAAAAAAAAGTGCTAATGCACCTATTTTTTTGTCTCTACTTGAACTTATGTTTTTCTATCTTTTTACTCTTATTTGGTGTGAGGAAATGGAAATAATTTTTTTTTCCTTCTTTTGTGATTTTCAGGGATTTGGTGGCGTAGAACAATAAAAAGAAGCCAGAGGGAGGTCGGGATGGGATTCTGTTTGATGTGTTGGCATTTTGTTTGATCGAATGTTCGATGCCTTCTTTGAGGAGGTCAGAATGGCAGTCAAACAAGAAGAATATTAAGAATAAGAGCGTGCTTGCTGTAAATTTCTGAACATATTTTTCTTATTGTTTTGTCATTCAATTTTTTATATTCATCCGATTTATTGCTTGCTGTAAAAGATCGTCTTTATTTAACAGAAGACTGTATCATAGGCTGTGAGTGTTTGATCACCTTTCTATTTACAATGTACAAAGATGGTGGAAAAGAGGAGAAGAAGAAGAGTGGTAATAACTGGTATTTAATTTTTTTTTTTTTTAGCGGTGAATATCTGTATATTGATATTTTTCCAAAAAAAAAAAAATTTTCAATTACCATGATGTTTTGTAATTAACTTCAAAAAATAATTTATCGCGCAAAGCGCATAACCATGGCTAGTATTCCTTACTTTTAATTTTTTCATTTTCTTCTTCTCTGTCTCTCTTCAATTGCTGGGTTCAATTGCTGGTACTAGTGTAACAGAAACTTAAGGTTCAATTGATATGCATTCTTGATATGTGTTTGTTGCTGGTACTAGTTGGAACTTCAATTAATGTTTTGTTCAATTGCTGGGTTGTTGCTGGGTTCAATTGCTGGTACTAGTACTATACCGTATTTACAATCTAAATTTTTTGTTGAAGTTAGCTAAGAGACAAGGCCTGATTCAAAAGATCTGGTACATATAGTTGACACAAATGATTTGCAGGAGATCCCTTCATGGCAGGCCCGATCAGTTATTCAGAACTGTCTGCAACTGCTCAGAATGATGGCTGGTGTAGAAGTGAGATGTGCAAGGATTTCATAAAAAAAAAAAAGATATGCAAGGAGGGAGCATGTTGAGCAGGCACATGTTTTGGCTAATCGGGCAAGAAGAAGAGAGTTGACTTCTGATATGCTGACGAAACAACTTTTGGTGCCAGATACTTTTGTTTGGAGTCCTTGATCATGGATTATTATATAGTTAATTTACTTTAAGAATTGAATCGGTAGCTGAAGTATATGAGATGCCTCAATTTTGTGTGTATTATTTCAGGGCATAAAACTCTATTCCATGGGGATCCGGTTGGGTTGTTTTTTGGTTTACTAAGGAAATTGGTAATGCTAGCAGGTTATGTCTGTATCAAATTTTATTTGTTTAATGCAAAGCCTACGGGTTTCTTTTTTTTTTTTTTTAAAAAAAAAAAGCTAAGAGACAAGGCCTTATTTATAGTCTGTTTATAAACGTTAAACCGTTTGAACTGTTTATTTAAAAAAAAAAGGTAAAAGCAGAGAATTTTTGAGCCGTATAATAAACAGTGTGGTTAACAGAAATTTAATCTGTACCGTTGTATTTAACAAAACGCTAACGATCACAGGTATTTCTGTGATCGTCGGCCACGTTTGACACCTCTACGCATGACTGGGTGATATCACTAGCGCTGTTTCCAAAATTGACTATGTAAGAAGTATAGATTAAAAAATAGAAACTTTACACAACACGGGCATATTATATTAAACCAAGTAAAGATACTTCTTTCAAATAAATAGAAAAATTGATACCAAGTATCGCGGATTCGATCTCGCTGTCTATTATTTTTCCACAGTCACCATCTCTTTCCATTTCCAACGAATTTGTTTCTCGCTGTAATGTTTGCGCTGTATGCATAACAGTCTCCATAACGAATTTGTTTTACACTTTTACTAAATGTG
This sequence comes from Rhynchospora breviuscula, assembly GCA_027562975.1. Classification (NCBI taxonomy): domain Eukaryota; kingdom Viridiplantae; phylum Streptophyta; class Magnoliopsida; order Poales; family Cyperaceae; genus Rhynchospora; species Rhynchospora breviuscula. Next base: position 40,219,888 of record CM050401.1, read on the forward strand.
TTTCCTAATTACATGCAGAAGCTTTTGTACCTCGGCACACGCCTTCAAACAGACTTCATCCGTGTCGGACACGAACACACACACTGACACATGATCGACATGTATGAAAATCGGGCACGATTGATCAACACAAATGGGATGCTAGTCGTCAACTCAAAATCTCGTGTTGCTCTACAAAATCAATCCATCAATATGTATTTGTTATAGAAAAATTAAGAGAAACAAGATATAATCGTTGGATTGATTTTAAAAAATTCGGATTACTGCGCCACACCAGATTTGCTTCCTGCTGGTCCTTGCTGGACACGCTGGAGTCAAATTCTGGTTGATACCAAAATCAACTTGGAATAGAACAAATTATCTGCTACTTTATCCCGCAATGCTACTCGTTCTCATCTTACAAGATCACCTATATATATATATATATATATATGAGAATGGCTAACGCGCCATCGATGGCACGTGCCATCAATTTTCTATCTACTCGTTTTTCGAGATCCAAAATTCAAACGGTCGATCCAAACCGTTCAAGTTGATCAAAATATTGAAATACCCTTGGAGACCAAATTTTACATTTTTTCAAATTTTTTTGCTATTTATTATGATATTTTCAAATTGGAGAGCCCGAAGTACTCTAATCATAATATTTTTAAAAGTATAATAATAAATAGCAAAAAAATTCGAAAAATTATAAAATTTTGCCTCCAAGGATATTTCAATATGGAGAACAACTTGAACGGTTTGGATTGACCATTTGAATTTTGGATCTCGAAAAATGACTTGATGGCACGGGACCCTCCGTGCCATCGATGGCACGTTAGCCATCCTCTATATATATAGAAAGAAAGAAGCTTAATTTATTTGATCAACGGTTAATATAAATAAGATCAATTATTCGCACAGATAATATTGTGAAATTTTAAGAAGATCAATGGTTTCGATCAGATTTTTCAATTTTAAAATTTAAAATAAACTATATATATAAGTCTGGCAATTATAGCACTAGAACTCTCCTCTTATAAGTGAATCATCTTTGATGGTTTAATTCGCACGGTGATTTGGCATCTTGCGTAATTCAAATAACTCTTGACTAATGGCTGTGAACTACAGAAGTGTCAAACAATGATAAAGATGGATCAATATAATAATAATAATTGTAGGTAAATCAAGTCTAGAATTTTCAAAAACTAAATAGACAAGATTAGAGTTCATCAATACAGCAGTTCTTGAATGGATCCTTCTTTCACGGAAACCACACCACAGCGCCTTGCCGGTGAAATGACCAAATTAGTATAAATATAAGAGAATTCACACCCTTTAGCAAAGAGATGCAATTAATTAGACCTAATCCAATTGGATCCTAACAGTACATTATTCTCTATGGTCTACAGACAAAAAGGTCCACAGACATCTCCCCATTCCAGGTCTACTTGGTGATTAATACCAGATAGTTTATATTTATTATTACTATTATTTTATTTTTATTTTTTTGGGGGGTCAGGGACAGGATTCTTACAATCAATGTATTGTCCGATAAATGATGATCGGATATGAGCAAAATGAGACACTAATATATGATAACAAGCTGAACACAAACTTCTATTCTTTATTAATACATAATCAAACTAAAGTATCAATAATAACAAAACATTAACATACATAATTTACAAATTTTATCGTAGATTAAATATATATTGGTGTAGATCGATTTTTGTTTTTGATTTCTCGATCCTCTCTTGGTCGACTGTCATGCGTCTCGGTGTCATTCTCCTACTTCAAGATTTTGACTTTTTCATACAGGTATTGATCTCATGCTTATCCCATGTCTAAGGGACGGTAATACGGTATCATAATTCCTTGCATGCTTTGATTAGTGAACCTTATTTTGCTTTCTACTTTGTATATGCAAACAACATGGCGAGCTCGTTTCATTGCCATATTAATTGTACCCTTTATTTAGTTAGACTTTTATTTTTTTTTCTTATCCTTTTGGTTCTGTACTAGAGAAGTTGGGATCAAATGTTAGGAAATAGTTGAAAGACAACGAAGTAGATCCAACTTATGTGATAACAGAGAACTAGCTCTTAGTCTAGTGACAAAGAGCAATATATCTTGAGTGAAAGGTCGTTGGTTCGAAACTGATTGGAGGTCTTTCATAGACATTTAATTTAAAAATCAATTGGGTGACTTAATTAGACCCCAATTTATCTTGAGAAAAAAAAATCTTATGTGATAACGGCTTTTTGACCTTCAAAAAGGACAAAAACTTTTTGAGTTGGATGAAAGATATTTGTGAGAACCTCAATTTCAAGATAAGAAATATCCTAGCTTTGTGAAAGGATTTTACTTCAATATAAGAAAATATTGTAGCTAGCAAGGAGAGCGTGTTTGTAAACTGTTTATAAGTTTTATTGACTCTTTTTTTTTTTCTTATTAATTTCTTTGTAATTATTTCTGACTGAAAAACAGTTTTTTACCTATGAATCTCTTAATACAATGCAGCTTGCATAGAGGTTGTGAATTTAAAATCTAACTACATGAATATTTAAAAATTAGAAGTCCAACCACAACTTAATATTTAAAAAAAAAAAATCAAGTACGGTATAAATAGCTTAGCTCGAGATGTTTTATCTTTTTCTAATGAGTTGGTGAAATTCGGTGTGATCTCAATATTTTAATAGGAGGGGCGAAAAAGATGAGATTAACAATATTATCTGAATCAGTGACTATGGACAACAAATTTTTAAAAAAGGACACATATGTTCAAATCTAATAAGAATTTTATTTTTTCTTGTAAAAACTTATTGAAATTTGAATAATTTATTTTGAAAAAAAATAAAGCTACATTTCATGACTTCCGCTTGAAGAAATTGGATTCCGATATGCACGTTGACATTACCCAATTACAAGCAAAAAACTACCTCGTCTGGTCCACAAAGGAATATATCAAATTCCAATTCAAAATAAATAAGAACCTTTTTAGATTCAGCCGCCAAATTCCCAAGCCGTTTGAAAAGCAGCACCCAAATTCAAATACCCCTCTGAATTAAGCGAATTAAAATTGAGAGGAAATGTAAACCCTTGAATTACATTTGACCGTTATAGTTTTTTTTTTTTTCTAAATTTCGCGAGCTTCAAGTTGGTGCTACATTGAAAAATTACGCTAGCTATATATTCAAGACTTTAAGTTAATAATTAATATTTGATAGCAACTATAAAACTTTCGAAAAAATTATTAATTTAAAGTTATTATATCAGGCACAGACCTTGTCTTTCAAACTTTAGCATGGTAGGTGTATATCAAAGAAATATATTTAATGATGTGGCTTTAAAATGTTTTATTTGGTCAATATTGATGTCACAATTGAGACGGACAGTGGCGCATGACTGGGTCAAAAACCCCATGCCACGTAATTAAATGACTCGTTAAAAGCATTACTATTGGCCATCATAAAATCATCATAAAACATTCATAGTTCACTGACCCAATCTACAGTTACCTACACACCGATCTGAGCCGTCTGATTTCCGTCTCCCTGCGATGGATTTAATCTTGCCCATCCGTCTCCGCCAAAAAATTGTACTGTGGATTTGTTGTATGTTATTTGTTGTTGCCTTCCATGTCGCGCGCAATATCTTAGGTGTTTTTTTATTTCGATTTGTGCAAACGCACCAGCGGCTGCAACAGCGTCACCGTTATCGATCTGCTCTTTCGATTTTCTGTGCATAATTTTTTGTGGTCTCCAGTGTTGCGCTGGGTTCCTAACGTAGTTTTGTGTTTACATTCTTGCAGATACAAGGACGGATACAGAGAACACAGGTGCTTCTGGACCCTTCTTCCGTCCTTCGCTTTTTTGCACGAAGCCAAAAAGAAGAGCGGGAGAGAGAGCTCCATCTTCTCCTCTTCGACACAGGGCAGAGCTAAGAACCTAAGATGGAGAGGCGGAGAGAGATAAGAGTGGTAGGGAGATGGGGATCACCTCTTCGACATGCAGCCGTCTCCCCCCACGCTCCCTCTTCATCACCTCTTCCTCCGACAAACCAGACCCGCCCCAAATTCCGTCGCCGCTCCCTCCATTCCTTCGATCTGTCGTTTGGTTGCTCCTACCTCCAGCTCCTTCCCTCTCAAGAGCAGCTCCGCTAAATTAAGGTTGCCCTCCTCCCACCTTCCATCCCTCTCTACCTCTCCACCTCCTCCTTCGCCAACACTGCCCCACCATCTGCCTTTCCTCCTTCCTCTCCTCTCTGTCACATCATGTGGGAAATCAACACGATGGACTCCTCCAGCCTCTTCGCCTCCTCCTGTTTTGATTGAACTGCACAGTTAATAGTTGCTGAGCCTCTGCTAGGCCAGCCCTACTGCACCTAATTGGCACGGTGTGGCCGAGCCTATGGCCATGTTTGAAAGGTTGACAAGGAAGAAGGCAATTTCTAGGGTTTTCGTTAATGTCTCCTTCTAAGAGATGGTAGTATGGTGATTGATTGGGTAAATGTAAATTCAGCATTTAATTTAAGTTTTCATGTCCTTCGAATTTGATATCTTCACAATTCTTTTGCATGAGTTTTCAGTAAATTATTTACCGATTTTCACCATCTTTCCTCACTGGATCTGTTTTGCTGAGTTTTAACCGAATTGAATTTATTTTTCGTTTCTATTTCAGAGGATTCAGGCAGCAGCAAAAAGCTTCCCGAGTTATATTTCTTTTGATTGAGCACATCTCTTTTAGGTATTAAAATTTATCACCCTTTTCGATTTTCCTGATTTGCTCGGTTCTGGATGTTTATCAATGTCTCCTTTAAATAGAGGTATTTAGTGATGCAATAGCACAACCACAGGAGGTTATTTGCTTTACTTGAAGTATTTTATTTTTGGGTTTCTAGAAAGCGTGCCTTTACCTGAAGTATTTTAGTATGATTTTTCATTTTACACAAGGTCATCGAAACAAGAAGAAAATATCATGGCGGTTTTAATTAGTGATTTGTTAATTTAGTTGGTATTTCAAATAGGAGAATTGAACGTCAAACTTTTCTCCACTGATTATTTTTTTTTTTGTCATGTGCATCAATTGAGATTGGTTTAGCTGATTAAACCTTTGGTTTTGGAGATATTTCAGCTTGGCTGTTTTCGGGTGTAAAGCTGGATGTTTTGGGGTGTTTGGAGGGTCACTGAAGACTACTTAAATTTTGTAATATGTTGCATCAGGATTTTCAAGGTATATAGGATATCCTGGAGCAGTTGTCTGTGCTTGGTGATTTTTGCATCTGTTATGTTTTTTAAAATGTTATTTCAGTGTTGGAAATTTGCTTCGATGATTCTTCAAATTTACTCAATTGGAGCATCTTGCGAATTTATACAGTTTATCCTTACATCTTGTAGTCTTTACTAATTAACTTTTTCTTTCATTAAGTTCTGAATGCTTCGGGTTTTGGACTTTGTTGAAGAGAAAATTTTTTCCAATTGAAGCATTCAGACTTTATGCCTAATCAGGTTTCTCTTTTTAATAGTCTATATTAATAGGTTTCAACTTCTTCTGATCATGCTCCGCCGCTGGTCCAAAAATCAACCATCTTAGCAGATATGAAGTCAACCTCTGCTTAATGGGCTATAATCAGCGATGAGAGGTATAGAATATAGATACAATGCATTTTCATTGATACATATCATTGTCATTATCTTTTTATTTGAGCCAAAATGCAGATCTGATGGATCTAAAGATTTCTATCTTCTATATTTCAGGGTTAAGCGCTAGGCTATTTGAGGTTGTTATGCCAAATATACCTACATATTTCGCATTAGAGGTACTTCATTTTTTCTGAGTTAACTTTCGACTGTTCATGCTTATATTACTTATACATTATAGATTAACTTCTGCATTGCTAAGGATTGCAATATAAAGTTGCATATGTTGCATTCATTATAGATATTTATGCTAATGGTCACTCAATGACCGCTCTTTCTGCAGAAATGGAGAAATACAGTACAAATACTTTTGCTTATTTATATAAACCTGTCATTTTTTTAGAAGCATATCACTTTATCCTATATCAATATTTTGATGTATTTTTTCATAGTGTTCACAAAGGGAACAATAAATTTTACTGTGCTATTGGTGGGGTTATCAATCCATGAACATGTCATCAGAATATTGACGGTTTTAGTTCAATTAAATGGACTCATCTCTTGAATTAATGATGCAAATATTTTATACATATCTAAAATATGCATTATCGCGAAATTAATTTGTGGGATTTCTGCTGTTTCAGAGAAAAACCTAGGTGATCTCAAAGGGGTGCCAACTGAACTAGCTGACAGTCTACTGGTACAAGTCAAATCTGTATTTTCTTTTAAATTTGTATATGTTGTTCCTTTTTTGTTAGATGTGTGTTGTTTCTTATACCAGTTGGCATTTCTGAATAACTGATTCTATTATAGTGAAGCTTCTTGCTTCATTTAGGCTTTATCTTATTTCTATTCATCTAATCATTTTTTCCTAATTTTTGAAGATTTATTTGCACTGATTATCGAGCTACTGATTAATTTGTCTTCAATTAAAATGAAAGTAAATGAATGTTTTATATTAACAAAACAGGTGCTGCTACAACTGCATGCACCACCTATTAATACTATCCGCAGATAACTTTTTGCCTCTCAATTAAAATGAAAGTAAATGAGTGTTTATATTAACAAAACAGCTGCTCGATAGGCTTGCTCAGAAATGCAAGGTCATTTTTTTTTACTGCTACACTTCTTAGAAATAGTATTATTGGTGATCTAAGAGCTCCTTTTTTCCTTCTTTTATTCCAAAATGCTTAAGTTTTGAATAATGTTTTTAGGAACAATAATTTTTTTTGTTTCTTTTTCGATGCAGACGAGTTGACATTTAGTGGAGAATTCATAGAGGCAAAGCAGTGAGAAGTGGATCTGTTGATTGGTATTATTCATTACATCTCATATGTGTTTATAAAAAAGAAATTAAGATTTAAGGGCCTTTTGTTTGAAGAAGTGTTATTTTTTTTCAGTTGTGTATTTCTCTTTTGGAAAACCAGAAATATTTTGAGAAATGCGTATAAAATATAGTTGCACGAAAACCGTGGTATCATATGTAATGATGAAATTTTTGATAGTCAGAACGTCGGATTTCTGTACTGCATCCACATTAATTGATGCTGTCGTGGTACTAGAACCAGCAACAATTTTTAGAACCAGCAACAACCACCAGTGGTCTTTCATCCTTCTAGGTAGATACAGACTCAGAAAAATGTAGCATAATTTACTCTGATTTCCACATAGGAGAATTAAAATAGGCTGAAAGGATGCTCAAATGATGGATTTACCATTGAGTCAACAAATACACGGTCATGCATCTGCCTATGAATTAAGTCTAAGCCCATTTGAGTATCAATCCACCAGTAAATAGAAATTTGTTTGATAGGCTGTCAATTTGCCAGATGTTGGTTTAGGTCTAATAGGTCTAGCTGAGATTTTAATCCCAGCTGCATGGAAAATCATGTGCTAGCATGTTCCTTTTATATTATGAGGACAAAATTGAAAAAAAGAAAAACAAGCTATTTTTTTTCCATGGTGTGCAGATTTGCCTTTATCGTGATCGAACAACTCTTTAGGGATTTTCATTGCTAGATTTTTATCGGTTGCAGTCCGTTCCTGACAAGCGCACATTCATATCAGTCTTCAAGAGAACTATTCATGATAGGTGCACATTTGTTTCATCTGTATTGATTTATATCTATGATACTATCAGATTGAAAGAAGGGATCTAATGAAAAATATAATACACTGGCTGTCATGAATCTACCTTTTTAATTAGGTAAATAGTAACGATACTGAGATAAGACTACAAAATGAACATATCCCTATCATCAACGATATCATTCGCTTTTGTTGCTTTTCCACACTAATAGTGTTATCACATTTAACGGCATGTATTAGGTCTCAGGTATAAAATAGATCGATACAAAGGTTAGCATGTTCCCCTTCTATATAAGTATATGGATGGTGGCATTACTCGGCGTGTGTTCTTTCAGCGCACTCCTTTTCCAGTTCACTTTCTAACAGCTGGTATTGTTCTGACTGATCTGGATATATTGATTCATACAATGTTTGTTGTTGAAAAATCAAGGTTTCAACCAATTTTTTTATGCCCCGGTTAGGCTTTCGGCCAATTTTTATGTCTATGTTCCCATTTTTTGTTGGAATTATCTGGTGTGCGGTCAGATTTCTGACAAAAAACCTTTGTGTAGTCTTTTCTGTTGCTTAACATGCGTATGCAAATTACCTTTTTCCCTATTTAGTGTCGGTCTTGGGTCGTTTATGCCTTCAGTCCGCACTGATACAGTGCTTTTCATATGGAACAGGCTCGCTGATATATGTAAAAATGAACGAGTTTCTAATGGCTAATATCTTACAGTTGGATTTGGTTGCTGCCTTTTGAAATATTTTCCAGTTTTTTTTTGTGTAATGTACCTTTTAATTATCTCATATGATAAGTACCTTTTACTCTTTCTTGAGTTATCTGTAATTTTAGTAGTCGCATAAACTGCAGACCAAACTTCATCGCGCGAAGCGCGATGAGATACCTAGTTACTATCAATAGTACGTTTGAACCTTTCAATTTCGTAACGTTTGGAACGTTCCTGTTTCGTTCCGTCTAAAAGGAACGTCGAAAGAAAAAACCAGTTTTGTTTCTGAAAATGGAATGGAAACGGAACTGAAATTTGTAAACGTTACTGAAACGAAACACGAAAATGGACTGAAATCAATAGGAAATGGAGGACTGAACGTTAAACGGAACATAAATCTATTTCGTTTGATGAAATGGAACGGAAACGAAACAGCAATTTTGTTCCGTTACCAAAACGGAACGGAAACGGAAACAAAAAAAGCTGTTTCCGCTTCTGTGTTCCACATTTGACAGGTCTAAGTACGTTGTTTCCAAATACGTATATATATCTATGTCAATATTGATGTCACAATTGAGACGAGTATATGGAGCTATGTCAAGATAAGTACTTCTTTTAGATGAATTGGAAAATTACCACGTACATCGCTCTCGCTGTATCTACTTTTCCACAGCCACCATCTCTTTCCAACAACGAAAAGTCTTCATAACAAAAGTTGTTATCTTATTAAATGTGTTAAATTTCTAATCGGAGATTATAGGTGCAATCCCCTAATTTGCAATCCGTACGATCCCTAACTAAAATGAAAAGAGTGCTGGGAGCACCCTTTCTATTTTTGGCGCTCCGCTCCGCTCCCCTCTCCTATGATTGCTCACCTCCCCCTCTCTCCTCTCGTCTGTCTGGTGGTTCTCGTTTCTCTCCCCTGCATTCAATACATTTATATTAAGATGATCCCTTCTTACAACTAACTGATCATTTATGCTTATAAATTGATCCCTTATTACATCTTATAAATGTACTAATAAAGTAATCATTTGTTATACCTAATTGAATATTTATGCTTGTAAGATGATCACTTATTATATCTGATAAGACTTTGTAAGATGATCGCTTATTATAACAATCTGATCATTTATATTTATAAAATGATCACTTATCGTATCTAATATATGCACTTATAAGATAATCCTTTGTTGTGACAAACTGGTCATTTCCGCATATTAGTTGATCACTTATTAACCCCCCAAAATCAACGAATTTCACTAGGAAATGTCATTATGCATCTGACATGAAGTAGGCACTACGCAACAAGATCAAGCGGTGGAGCCTGTAAGTGGACCCCATGGCCTCCACCGCCACGTCAGAAAACGCACCCGACTCAAACCCGTCGGCCTGGATGTGCTCGTAGAGAGATGCGAGGTTGCAATCCATCTATCGCATCTCCGCTCCACGATCACCATCGAGGGGTTGCAATGAAAGCATCGGCCCGACGGACGGAGACAGCGGCGACAGAGAGGGGATGGACGACATGAAGGAGGCCGCAGAGGAGGAGGCGGAGGAGGAGGAGGAGGAAGGGAAGGGGAAGGGAATGGGGAGGGGAAGGCGCTTAATCAAAACTCACGTCGTGCGTTGTGCGAAGAAGTCGCTAGATCTGTTCAAGGGAGAGGGAGAGAAGGGTACGGATGGCTTTATTGATGAAGTTTATTGTTAATTTTGCATGTGTAAACCGATGCTATGGTAATTAAATTCATCGGGACTGCCAATGCAAAAGGTACGAAGTTGCATCAGCATGATGATGCAGTAGATAATTTATTCTTCATCCGAACATTGATGCATTTGAGAATTTATTTTTAGCATCAGTTATCCGATGAAACTGAGTGAGTCGATGCACTTGATATCATCACCATCGCTACTTTCTGCATCACCTTTGTTGCATCAGTAAGCCGATGCAGATCACTTACTTCATCGGTTTTGCGGATGTAGAAAGACGATGCAGATAGTGCCTTTTTCTGTAGTGAGTGGGGAGGGGAAGTCGCTTAATCAGAACGCACGTCGTGCGTTGTGCGAAGAAGTCGCTAGATCTGTTCAAGGGAGAGGGAGAGAAGGGAGAGGATGATACGGATGGCTTTAGGAAATAATTCGGCCGAAGCAATTCTCATTTCTAATTATATGCTCACAGTTTTGTAGCTCAGAGACCCCCTAAATAAAACAGTACTCGTGTCGGACACGAACACATACACGACATGTGTGGAGATTGAACATAACGAACACAATCATAGAATATTAATTATGCGTTATTCTACATGCATAATTGCATATAGGCCTCGTTTGGATGCATTGGGAATAAGGGGAATAGCTTATTCCTAGGCGGAAAGTATTGGAAAGTGTGTAACTTTGTGAAGAGTTTGGATTGTTTATAATAAAATTTTCCACTTTTCCGCCCGGAATACCTTATTCCCCCTTATTCCCAACCTATCCAAACGGAACCATATATATAGTTGCCTATATATCCGCCTATCGTATAACGTACAATTGTTTATTTTAATTATTTTAAAAACAATTTTGATACCTGCATGTACGTATTTATATAAATTCAAATTAAATGTGTTCGACGACAACGAATAATTGTTTTGAATTTCTATTATCCATTAATATTGGTCATACGCATTAGAATACATGCACACTTGAGAATATCTTTTTGTAAGAAAAAAATTAGCTAAAGTATATATAATTTAAAAATTTTTGCAAGCTGAGGTGACTTTAGAAAGGTAACTATAAATATTCTAATAATTAATCACCCCAATGTGCTGTAGTCATTAGCGAATCCGCAGCTCAAATGTTTACTAAAGTAGCTACGAATCCGCATATAGGTGCGGCGAAAGTTTTTTTTCGAGTAAAGTATGGGTCAGGTCCATAACCTTTTCATTTAACTAAAAATGGTTACGGGAAAGAGAAAAAAAAACAGAAAGGTACCGTTCCCAAGCAGGGAACAGTCAGCACACTATAAAACTTAAAAGAAAAAAGCAAAAAAGTTTGCTAAAACAGAAATTACCAGAAAAAAAAAACAGTAAAAAACAACCCAAAAAAGATAAAAAGAAGTAAGAACTACTTGGATGCATAATTCTCCACTCTTCCAAGATCGAGTGTGCAATGGAGGAGGTGGAATTAATGGAGCCTTTGAATATTCTGGTACACCTCTCTTTCCATATGAAGTAGCAAGTAATGGCAATGATGCCTCTAAGCTGTTTAGGTATACTTCTGTCAACAAGTAAGGATTGTGTTGGTAGAGATGAATGCAGGGCAGGGGAGAAAGAGTTGGAAACAAGTTGTTTCACTTCTAAGAAGAAAGGGCAGTGGTTTGTCAAGTGAAAGGCTGATTCGGAGGCCGATTTGGCAAAGAGAACATCTGTTAACCAAGATCAAGCCTCTCACTTGCAAGTTGTCAATTGTGGCTAGTTTATTATGTAAAATCAGCCAAGTGAAAGTCAGAACTCTTGGAGGCACCCTCAGCTTCCAAATGTAGAAAATGTCAGATTTGACTTTAGGTAAGAGATTGATGAATTTGTAAACTAAGGCAGGTGTGAGTTGGTTAGCTGAAAAATTGAGGTGTATATGGTCAGGGAGTGTTAATTTATTTCATGTGGTATGATGAGTTAAAATTTTAAAAGATAAAGCTAATTCCTTGGCTGCACAATTTATTTAAATCAATTTGTGATATTTCCTATAATTATTCCACTTGATCGGATGGCTTATGTTTTCATCGATTATATGTGATTTTGTATTCAAACAGTTTCTTTTATTCACCAATTTCTGTAGTTTTTTTTTTCATTTTATATATAAAGCAAAAAATTGTTAAATGTCCTTTCATATGGAGATCACTATTTTGCCATATATTAAATCAAAGTTTAAAAATTACTGATTCAGAATATAATATCAAGATTTAGATATATTGTTAAATAGTTCCCTTTAGGAATAAGGATAAGTGTCAAACATTTTACAGTACATATATAAGTGGATCTAGAATGTTCAAGTCTCACAACATCAGTGTAAAAGTAAAATGATAAGACAGTATAAATACCTAGATAATTGTATGAAAAATATATCTTTTTTCTAGCTAGGACCATATGTATTCCCCTCTCAGTGGCATGTCTCCGGTGGATGAGTATTCTGCAGATAGCAAACCTTCGATCCGAACTATCCGATTTAATTTCGACAGACATTTTTATTGGTCTCAAGAATCTCGACGGATCTAGTATTAATCACGAGGCACTCATCATTGATCAAACGGTTCGGATCAAACTATGTTACACTCATCAGACCAAAGGTTTAAATAGCGGCCGTAGCGGCCGCTATAGCGGCGAGATAGCGGGTCAAAGAGGTGGAACGCTACAGCGCGACAGATTTAGCGGGTTGTCCGATAGCGCGCATCGTAGCTGGATTTAGCGGGCATATAGCGGGAAATTAGCGGCGATATAGCGGGAAATTAGTGGAAATAGCGGTGCAGTTTATAATTTGCTGATTTAACAGTAGTATTTTAGGCATATCTTTCACATACGAACTCCGATTGATATGATTCAAAATTCTATGGAAAGGTTATAAAATAAGCTACAACTTTTATGCTTTAACTTTTTTCAAACTCTAAAAATTTTGTGGTCAAATATACATAGATAATGAATATAATTTTAGTTGGCACTAATTAGTTGCATGAAAATATTTTAATTTTTTATTTTAGGCTATACTAAACCTTCAAAATACACTTGTGTGTACAAATCCGCTATGATCCGATATCGGCCGCGAAATAACCGCTATCCGCTATGACATTAGCCTGTCCGCTACGAGTCCGCTATCCGCTATTTAAACCTTTGCATCAGACAATGAAGGACATAAAAGCCAACCAAAATGAGAACAAGTCTGCCCTATGCAGATCTCAAAGATCTGCAAAGGATGTGATTTCTGTCCCCAATTCATCACAGAAATTTCCTGCAACTGAGAGGTGTGTAAGTTTTCTTGGTCGACTCAGAATTTAGTCTAGCACAGCATAGTAAATTCGAAATAAAACTTACTTTACTTGACATTACATGAGAAATTTGAAAAGGATGGACAGAATTATAGAGTGCCTACGGGGACCATTCAACAAAAGAAAAAAAAAATGGGGAATTATAGAGTGTCATAGTTTAATTATGGACTTTGTCAGCGATCTGACTCACATGATGTCTGATTTGGCTCCTGACTCGGTCACTCGGACAATATGGATAAGATTTTGCGTATGCTCAATTAAATGGAGATCTCCATTATCATTCATTGAGTGAATCATTTAATTGAGTAATTCGTAAAAAAAAAAAAAACTTTATTTGTCAGAAGAACAAAATTTACAAAATATTAAAGTTCATTTTTCAGCTTTCTTATATTTCTTTTTTAATTTACTTTAGAATTTTACATTTATTGGATAAAAAAAAAATCGGCTCTTCAATTATTTTAGTTACGTAACCAGGTCACGACTCACGTACCCACCTGCTTGTCCCAATAAGGAATTATTTATATCTGCTTTTTTTTAAGTTGAAACGTAGCTTTCTTATTTTATTTTTTTCTATTTTATTATCTTTCTGCTGCTTGTAATTCGTCCCCGGGTCCGGGGAAGCGGTCAGAGGAAATCTGGAAAATGGAAATGAAAGGGTCTGTAAGACTGTAACTCTGCATGACACGTTACAGTAATTTTTACCTTGTTTATAAAAAGAATTTGATTGAATTTTAAGCTTATTAGTGATATTAGTGACAGCATCATCCACTATATAATTTGAGAAATTTTTTTAATTTATTAAGCCTTCGTGCCAACTGCCAACTACAAACATTCTTGGACAAGTTCATAGGCGAAACTATCAACAAATGAAATAGTGGTATCCAAGTAATCCAACTGTCGGACAATTTGTTGAATGGAAGTTTTAGTGGTAACCCATTCGATAGCTCGCATTATCTTGTATAATATTTTCTTTTCCCCTTTTTTAATTTGCTGATTATGCCAACCTGTTGGAAGATTTCTGTGATCATCATTTAATTATTGAACAATGCTGGAAAAATTTTATTCCCCGACCTTTTTTCTTTTTTACTTACATATAAAGCCAAATTTTGGAGAAAAAACATTAAGAAATATTTAACTAATTATATTAAATCTTTACTTGAAACACCTTGTAACAACTTTAAACCATCTTTTAACAAAAAATAAGCGAATAAACTTGTGTCCATCAACCCACTAGTCCACCACTACTAGAGAGTGCATCTACACAATAGTCAAGTGTGTTGTTTGACAATATAAAAGATAAGTTCAAAAAATCAAGACATGTATTTGACAGCTCTCAGAATCTCTTAGAAGCTGTCAATATTTATATTTTTTTTAGTTTTGACCGATATATCGATATTGATACCATAGATAAATTTGTATCGAATAAATAACAAGTGTACATCAAAATATATAATATATAAATGTACATTCTATGTGCATGGAAATTTAATGGAGAATATTTACGAAGTGACTTTGTGAGATGTGATTATCATCAACTCCATAAAATTAATTGAGCTCTAAGGTGAAATAGAATAAAATTTTAATTTGTTTAACTTTATCTAAAATATTAAAAATTAAAAGAATGCTTCGTGCTTTACAATTTCTTAGAAATTGACTAACTATGCGAAGTCAACTTGCCAGTTCCGGTGAATCTAGTTAATTAAGTGGTTGATAAAAAAATAACTATAAACTATAAAGAATAATAAAAAGTAAAATATATTTGCACCACACGTAGTCACGTAGACCCTTTATTATATATATAATGTACTTGTAAAGCACTACTATGAAACTCACTAAAGAGAGAACGAAACAGAAAACGCCGAAACATTGTTTTCAAATCTCCACTTTTTCAAGAACTTGCCAATATTCTCGTCCTTTCTGAACAGGAAAGGAGAGATAAATTACTTTAGAAAAAGAAAAAAGAGAAAGAGCAGGTGGAGTTAGAGAGAATCCAATGGGAATGAAGCATTTTGTAGGTCTCCTTTACATGGCCATGGTGCTAGTGCAGCTAAGAGGAGACAGTGGAGATAACTTATTAGACCCAAGTTTTATTGAGATGTTTGTAGATGAACTTCCTCAAATGCCAAAGATCAAAGGGTATGAGATCAAAAATGGAGTGCCGGTTGCCGGTAATCTCACCATCGGTATCTATGACACTACATGGGTAAGGAGCTTGTGTTCTCGGTCTCTCTTTCAGACTTTCACCCCCTACATGGGGTTTTGGTCTACTTTTTATACATATAAGAAATCAAAGAAAAAATATATTTATGCAGGATTTGGGTTACAATAAAAGCTCAGACAAACACTTTGAATTCATGATGATTATTAGTATATAACAAGTTCAAAAGCTTCACTTTTATTGCATTGATTCCTTGTCATAATGTGAACTTAGGAAATGTATATTGTTATGTGCTGGTGTCGGTTGAAATGACGATCATATATGATGGTCTTTACATAGATTTTTTTATTTATGTTGGACTTTGTTCTATTGCTATTAAACATTATAAGATTCAGAAAAGTCTATCAAAAATAAATTGTTAGATTTTCAGGACCTATTAATAGAAAATTGAGTCATGCTAAAAGATTGCTAAATTTAGTACATCAATTTAATCTAGCAATATAACAAGATCCAACATATATAAATAAAAAAGTCTATCTAGAAAAATCTATGTAAATACTATCTTTCTTATAGTGATATCAATTATCACGGTAATAAGAGAATCCTAAAACATGTTTTAACTCTTGCTTTTTTTTATTTTTTATTGTTTGAATTATTTCTTTACCTGTTATGAACAAATTTTTTTTTTAATATAAATTGGAGGTCAAGCATCCCAACTTATTTTTAAATTAAATATCTATGAAAGACGAACCTGCGATTTTTTACTCAAAATGCATTGCTCTTTGTCTCTAGATCAAGAGCTGGTTCTCTTTGTAGTTATGAATAGTTAAATAGCTGGCATTTAACATAGTGATCTTTGTAGTTCAACAGTTTCACATTTGAATTATATACATTATAGCTAACTAGAAAACGGGGGATAAATGTTAGAAAGTAGAACCACTATTTCAGGAATAGTATACGTTCAGACTCTAGGAGAATTTTGTTCTTTGGCCAACTCGCTAGAGACACCTGGAAAAAGCATTTTGCTTTTCTAATATATATATTCAACCTCAGATCGTTTCTTTTCTTAATTAATTACAAAGCCTCTTTAGCTATTCAGAATAAAGTGATAATCCAGCTTTTCTACCTACTAAAGTTCTCATCTCTTCCATTTTGTATGGAGAATGGTCAATAATATGATTTCCTTCTATTGTACCAAAAAGTTGTTGATTAGTTTGAATGTTATCATGTGTCAACATTTAAAATCGTTTATTTACTGATAACTCGGCACATAATTAATTCTATCAATTTTAAGGCTCCACAAGTAGAGGTCAGGTCTTCGAAATATTTCGTAATGATATTTATAATTGCGAGGCTTTATCTCAAACTATAATTTTTTTTGCTCCATTTTTGCAGAAATTTCACCGTGACTTGCCACCAACACGTGTGTTTGCCTATGGCACCTGCAAGGAGTCTGCCACTGTGCCGGGACCGACAATAGAGGCCTTGCAAGGCACACCCACATATGTTACATGGCTCAACTTTCTCCCTTCACAACATTTCCTTCCATGGGATGAAACACTTGCTGACATACCTCCCTCTGGTGTCCCCACCGTGACTCATCTGCATGGTGGGGTCCAGCCACCCACCTCAGATGGCAACTCCCTCGCCTGGTTCACCGCCTCCTTTGCCTATACAGGTCCCCATTTCTCATCACCAGTTTACTACTACCCGAATTTCCAACTCCCCGGTAACCTCTGGTAATTCTTCTGTTCCTTCCTTAATAATATTGAAATTTAAGATTTGAAATTTGCTTAATTTTTTGTTTTCTGTCTATTAATTTGACAATATAAAGTTTAAAAATTTATTCGATGGGAATTTATTGGATTCATTTTTACTGCCACAGGTACCATGATCATGCTTTTGGTCTTACTCGAGTCAACCTCTTGTCAGGCTTGATTGGTACTTACCAAATCACCTCTCCTCACCTTGAGGACCCACTTGGCCTCCCCTCTGGACCAGAGTATGACCATCACCTTGTAATTTTCGACCGAGACTTTCGTGTGGATGGGTCAATCTACATGAATTCCACAGGCAACAATCCAGACATTCACCCTCAGTGGCAGCCTGAGTATTTTGGCAAGGCAATTATAGTCAATGGAAAAGCATGGCCCTTTCTGACAGTTACCAGGCGCAAGTATCGGTTCCGTATTCTCAATGCTAGTAATGCGCGGTTTCTGCAACTCTACTTATCTAAAGATTCTGGTCTTCATTTTACACATGTCGGATCTGATGCCAACTACCTCAGGAGGCCTACTGTTTCAAGGTAGAGGAATTTTAATATAATAGATTTTTCAACTTAGAGTTTTTTGCTTCAAGTACATTGATTAATTGAGGACTTCTGAATTTTGGTTAAATTACACAAATTTTAATATGTAATTGATATTTTAGGAAGTTCCTTCAAGCCCCATCCGAGATTGCCGATGTCATAATTGACTTTTCTCTCTCAACAAGCGATGAAGTCATCCTGCGCAATGATGCAAACTATCCTTTCCCTGATGGCGATCCGACCGACCACATCACCAGCACTGTGATGAAATTCATAATAAAACCAGATAAAGTTCAGGACCCTTCATGGATCCCACATACTCTCCTTGCACTTCCTGTTCCTCTTCCCTACGAAGCAGCAAAAACTAGGTATGGACTGTGTATTTAAATTCTGAAATTGTTTTTTTCCTTTTATTTTTTTGAAACAAAAATTCTGAAATTGTTGGTGTCACGATAAGTAGCTATCACCATATGTCCGTGGAAAACATATTTAATGTAAGCATATATATAACGACTTGAGGATTGTTATAGTAACTACTGAATGTCTCACGTATACACACCGAGCAGGTACATCACAATGTACGAGTACACGACAGATGCGGATGAACCGACACATCTATTCCTAAACGCAAAGTCATTCAAAGAACCTGTCACAGAGACCCCGAAAGAAGGAACCAGCGAGATCTGGAAAATAATCAACCTAACTGGAGACAACCACCCCTTGCACATCCATCTCGGTGCATTTACAGTACTTGAACAGAGAAATATGTCTGATGTGGAAGAATTCAGAACATGCATGCAAGATGTATATGTAAATGATGTGGTCAAATGTGGCTTGGAAAAGCACTTGACACAAAATGTTTTTGCCATCCCTAAACACGAGAGAGGGTGGAAGAATGTGTTTAAGATGAAGCCAGGAAATATGACCACAATTTTAGTCAGATTTAAACCACTTGGACCGGAGGCTCAGTACTGGTTCGACGTGACAGCTGAGCCGGGATACGGCTACCACTGTCATGTAAGTGGATACTCTTTTTCTCCACAAGAGTTTTAGTTTTAGAATCGATGGAAAAAGATTGGATTGTTGATTGACATTTTGATAATAGTAAAAGGATGGTTATTTGGTATGGACTACAATAATTGTGTTAGTTTTACATTTATTTGCAGATTTTGGATCATGAAGACAATGAAATGATGAGGCCCATGAAGCTCGTCCATTAAAACGGGTGTGTATAATAATGAGTTATCGACATCATTCTTTTCACTTCTTGTGAAAGTTCCAATATATATAGAAGCTTGCTACAACCTTATCTTTGTTTTTGAAAAAAAATAGGTAGATATCTGTGAAAGGTGGGGGAATGTAATATATTATTCTCCACGTAAACTGGACAAGTCAAAAGTTTTGGACTTTTGGTCGTTAATTGTTCGAAGGAAAGTGGGCTTTGTTGTATCCGTTTGACAATGGTCGTATATTTGTTCATAAAATCAAACGACAGATAAACCATGAAGTAAAAAAATCAAATTGACTGACTTCAAAATACAAGAAAGCGAGTAGATATCTTGTCATGCTACACTTGATCTAAAGTAGAGACCATACATTTTTCTCCAATTTTTTTTCATGTTTTCATTTTTCTTTCTCCTTTTTATATATTTATTAAATAAATTATTTAGAGTAAGATTAAAGCTCTTATTCAACAAAACCATTGGATTGTCAACCAATGAAATGTTACTAGCACTACTAAAACGACCAAAATCTCATAAATACAAAAAAAAAAAAAGATTTTCTCAACAGCTTCAATTGAATTTCTCTGCCTTGTACTCAATTGGTGGATTTCGGATGTCCTCTTGGCTTTGGACCAATCGGATCTCTAAGCTGCTTGTCTGCGGGTCAAAACCTGCCTTCTCATAATCTGCAACAGTTCTTCTCAGCACAGCCTACAAACAAGATAACTTGAAATTGAAAAACTGAAAATCCCTCTGTTTAATAACTTTCATGAAAAGAGTTTGAGGAGCAATTGGTATCACCTGGTAGGGTATACCAACTAACACCAATTCAGTGTTGAATCACAGTAAATGTACTTAAAAGTAGAAGTTCCATCATTAGAAAATTACTTACTGAGAAAGGTTGATGGCATAGGCCACATCACACTAAGAGAAAGCAAATACATAAACAAATTCAAATAGAAAGACAGAAAGGGGGATAAAAGTGTACCTGTAGACTGGAGACGGCCAGTTCTGCTGCCCTTCCAAGATCATCAGGGTATTTCTGTTAAACAGCACAAGGTCACAAATTAATTTAGACGTACAAGAACAATTCACGTTTCACCTGTATATTAAATTAGCATTCTTAATCATCAAAAGAGAACTCCATTTAATTCTACTAAAACCCTTGCTGCAAAAGGTTGTGAATTTCTGATATGACATGCTTATATATATTAAAAACCCAACTAAAGGGCACCCAGAAAACATATTGCTCCATAAGGAGTATACTTGATAATATAAATAGATATACAGCTACACTCATATGTATAGAGTAAAAATGCTTATATAAAAATAATAGATGTATATGAAAAAGAAAACGATTTAAATAATTAGAAAATTTTGCCATACATTGCTCCATCCCAGTAGAAGAGCAGTCATCAAGTCACCAGTACCCTAAAAGTCATCAAAGAAATGCAACGTATGGAACATTTTATAATCCTTAAAAGTATCACGTGATCATTTTAACAGAAGATAAACATGAACCCCTTGAAAAGTGACTTATAAATTGGAATATGAAGGTATCCATACTGTGAAGTATGCAGGTATTTTCGGTACAACTATCTTGAATTGCTCAGGAGTTTGACCCTGGAATGTAGAAGATAAATACTATTAGATTCATTAAATCTGCAAATTGAACCCAAAGAAAATAAAACCCCATGATAGATAATATTGAGATAGATAATATTGAGAGAGCATACCTTTCCTTTTTGATGACTTCCAATTAAGTGGAGCTTGTCATCAATAACCATGCTAGTTATTACTACCTGAAATTATTGCAACATAGCTTATAAAAAATTGAGGTTTACTTGCCTAATATAGCACCATACAACTCGGGTGTAATACTGAACAGTTTTTTCCTCGCTTTAAGAAATTGTTGTGTGATTGAATTTGACTCAAACAGGCTTGTAATATAAATATAAAACCAGAAAGTCTGCCATCACTTGTCGAGATCAGAACAAAAGCTGCCATTAAAAAAAAATCTTATAAAGAACATAATGAAACTAATCACTCAGTGATACTAAAGTAACCTTTGTTGGCCCTGCAGCATGAAGAATATTACAAGCTTCCAAACCGTCCTTTTCAGAAGTAATCCTGAAACAGCAAAATAGTAAAAGTACATGAGGATTTTACAACTTTAATTGATGTAATAAGGTAATTAAAGGAAATATGTGACAACCAATCAGCTATAAGAAAATGTGTCAACAAACCCTAAACCCTAAATGTCCCTCCCTTCCTCCGCTTACATCCTTCTAACCTCTTAAGTAGAACATATCAAACTTGGCCCATACTCAGAAATACAAATCTTCGTTCCCTGGAATCAAGGTGGAGTCAGGACTTGAGTCCTGGAGTGTTGTAGAGTCTAAGAGGATAGACCCAATGTGCAACTGACTGATTCTCTTATGCCATAATAAAGTTCAAAGAAAAGTTATATTTATAAATGCAACCTCTTAGCAGGATTCAATTTTCTTTTGGACACTCCATGCAAACGTCATAGAAAATTATAAAAAGAAAAGCCCAAAAATGTCCCCAATGAATCCTGAGGATTGTAAGTAGTATTAAATATTGCGTCTCTTTGCTATTAAATTAACCCTTCTTTCAAGGTACTTTAAAGTAATTTACCATTGTTAAATTTTTTTAGTCTAGAGCGTAAGAATTTCATGTTTTTTTGAAGCATGATGGAGGAATATTTAATATAAACTTTCAAGCTGCCAACTAACCCTGTTGGTACTTTGGTAGTAATATTTTATTGGTAACTTACTTTTAGAAAATAACTTAAGTGAGATTATTTTTAAATGGTAATGTGATTTGGTGTGTATGACATTGATGAGAAAGATGAAAAAGGGCATCAAGCATAGCAATCAGCAGATTGTTTATCATGCAAATACAGGTTCAACTAATGATTCTAGAAACATTCTAAAACCTAAATTAATTCTACCTCCAAATGATCCTACTTAAATGTCCGATAATATGAAAATCTACACTAAGAGCACCAAGTTCCCAAAAAGTAACTTTCAGAAGCTTCTCAAATGCAACATTAGATTAATTCTATATGCCCCAGAAGCTCCCCTTCCTCAACTATCTTTTTCAAAATGGTAAAACCACTGTCTATTATTTCCCTTCCTTTTCTAATATCCCCTCCAATCCTCCACTCAAACGGGAAGAGTGGGAAAGGATAAAAATTTTAAAAGGTGCAGACTGCAAGGGACCTTCTCTCAGCTCCTAGGAATATAAGATAGTTTAAAATCAATAAAAATTGTACCTCATTCCAGTCAGTAGTTCAACCTCAAATTGATTAGGTGTAAGCATTGAAGCCACAGGGACAACCTGTCAACAACTCACTCGAAATTTATTTAATAATATATCATTAATGTTCCGTGCAAACAAAATTGTATATTTAGAAATTTGAAGTCCAGTGAAAAATAACAATCTAAGTAGTATTATGTATACCTTTTCTCTATAAAGAGAAACTAAGTCTTGAGGTACATAGAGCTTTCCTTCATCACCCATTACTGGATCACACACTACAGACCAATTCAAATCATGGTTGCATTCAGCTCAGAGGCTAATGTGATTTTAAATCTATATGTTTAGTAAAAGAAATAAAAGCAAAATCCTTTACCATAAACAAGGTTCGGGTTAAATGAGCGCAACTTGTTAACTACTTTTAGTACAGTGGACAAGAAAGAAGCCGATCCAATGTAACCTGTAAAAAATACAAACTCGTCATCGATTTAATTTCTAAGCATATGCTTATAAACCCAACATCCACACCATGTTTACAACTACCATGCAATCTCTCGCTATTCTGTAAGCGACTAAGCCTACATAAAAGTGCTGTTTATTTTGCTCCAACTATACTATGCTTGCAACTAGCCTAAACTGGACGGAACTCAAGCAAGTGAATTCACATGTTGGGTTTATACTTAAATGGACAGTTAGAAATCCATCAGTTTGAGTACATGAATTAGTCATCGTTCCTTTGGCTTAACCTTCATCTTCATTGTTGTCTGGCCAATGGGACCAACAACAGTCCAAGCAAACAATAAATATTTGGTTTCATTTGCAAAGCAGGATGATGTTGACTGTAATTTTGCTAAGAAAAAGGAGTAAGAGAACCATAAAAGAAATCTAACCAGTCAATAAATGAGTATAGTACAGCAGATCATTAGCTGCGAGGCCTTCAATCAAATCCCACAATTGATCACCATTTAGTACTTGACCTTTAAATGTCGGATAGCCTACATAATCATATTCAAACATTTACAAGGAAATATTTTAATGGAGTCAATGAATTTGTCATTGAGAGTTCTGATGACACTTTTTTTTGTCTGCACTGTACCTCCGTTTCACAGAATAAAACTGAAATGTTTAGTAAGAGCACAGCTGTACACATAAAACATGAAGACAATTTTGACTTTGCTTTGATAGATCAAGATTTTCTTAATATTCATTTATGGGGATAGTTTGTGGACCTTGAAAACTCAAGGTCTTGATTCCTGCCAAAATGGAACCAAATGTCATAAATTTTATACGGATATAGAGAAAGTGGTATAGAAAGCATTTAAATGTATTATATTCTCATTGAGCTTAAAAGATTTTCCTGATAAGGACTTAAAAGTCTGGAGGCATTTGAACTCAGCTCTATGTAATTTGCAGCTAAAGGTTACCTGTATGATTAGAAAACTGTACAGAATTGATCGGATCCACATCATAGCCTAGAAGCTGAAGAGGAAATACAGCTGATTTGTTGCCGACATAACCCTAAAAATAATATTAAACATTTATAACTATGATTCTACATTGTAAGACTCAGAAATTTTAATTGTCAGAACAACCAGTTTAATCAAGTACAAAGGAGCAAACTTTACAGGTTGCACAGACAATGCGATCGTGGACAACAAAGGGCACTAACGGCCAGCACATCAGAGCGCGTAAATTTAAATTCAATTTCTTTTTTCCTTTTTGTACCCATATCCATTTTGGGAATCTTTTAAGTCTAAAAACAAAACCTATATCAATTCTGATATATCATTATTGGAAATTCGTGTGGAGAAACAGCTATCAATCAACTGTAGTAGTATTGCGCTGCATTTCATACTGCTCTTTTCTATTATGGAACTTATTTTATTAGAACAGGAAATACTCAAAGTAGATGCTAATTTTATATCTGTTTACTCAGTCCAATTGATCAGCACCCCACACCTAGTACCAAAACAATAAACAAAACTTAAAATAAAATAAAAGTACAGTCAAACACCTACATCACAAACCCAATTACACATCAACAGAAAATAAAATAAAAACACTCAGATGAATTCAATTTCAATCAGAAAAAAATCCAAAAATATATATATATATCAACAGAAAGAGGATTCGCCAAAGCACCTGAACAGTGTGGGATTGGATACTGAGCACACGACCCGTCTCAGAAGGAAGCGCAAGAGAAAGCACCGGAGGCCGCCGCGCCATTACACACAATCCCCTCCTTCTCCTTCCTTCCAGAAATTCCGAATCAAATAAAAAAGACAAACCCAATATTTTAATGCCAACAAGGTTCGACCTCCATTGGGTCCCTTCTACTTCTCTCCTCTAAATATTTAATATATATATATAAAAACCACTGAATCTAGAGAGATTTGGTGAGTGAATTTATTACCTGATGAATGGGATCGATATGGAGAATTGGATGCGCTTGTCGATTGATGACAGAGCACTAGAAGAGGTGTTGCCACGAAAGCGCACGAGGTGCCTGGTCATATGCGCCGTTTTCTGAATTTCTTCTCTCTTTTTATTTTATTTCCGAGTTGGGTACTTGGGTTGCTTTTTGTCAATTGCGTTTTTTTTTTTTTGTCAATTGCGTTTGGTGGAATGGGAGGCGCTATCTGACCCTGACCGTGACCGGGGATTTAAGATTCGTATTTTTATTGGACTTTGGTTTTTATTTTTATGCTGTTTTTGTATGTTTTGATTTTGTTGATTCAGCCACTCAGGACTTCGCTGGTGTCTGATTTTGACTGGAAGTACTTTGGGCCAGACTTTGAAGCCTACAGAGGATGCTTTGACGGCCCATGATCTTTTTATTATAAATTTAAGGCCCAATTTGAGATTACCAACTCCGGTTGTAAAAAATTTATTACGTTGAATAGCAGAATAGGACTACAATACCGAAAAAATTATAAATAGCTTTACTGTTCACCGGAATTTCAAAAAAAATCTTAAAAAATTCTGAATTTTAAAAATGGCGTTGTTAGATCGTTAACCCGGTTAACGATTGGCGAAATCGCTTAGATCGTTAACCCGGTTACCGATCTAAGCTAAGATCGGATTCCGGGTTACCGATCTTAGCTTAGATCGGTAACCGGGTTACCGATCTAAGGATCCTTTTTCCGCTCCGCCTTTTCCGCGCCTTCTTGTCCTGTGTTGGGTTTATTTTATTCTTTTATTTTGTTGACCTGTTCAAACAGGCATAGCGATGAGTTGCAAAGTAATATATAGTTTAATTTGAGTTCTTATAACATATTGCTGTTCTGGACTACTCAACATAATATACATAAATACAATTTTATATCTTTTCTATTTCAATTACGTCCAACAAAGTTTCGTTAGATTATTTTTTTTATAATAGTGAGCCGTAATTCGGGTCAACTATTTGAATTTCGCAATTTGAGATTATAACACTATAGATTGTTTTCTTTATTTATTTTTTTTGTAATTTACCGTAGCTTAACTATCGTCATGATAATATATATATTTGGGTAAATTTTTTTTTTCTTTTCTTATTTATTTTATTAATTTAAATAATTTAGTTTAATTACTTTATTAATAGAAAAAATAGGAAAAATATTGTAAAAATAATTAAAAAATTATTAATAAATCAGAAAAAATATAAAATATTATTATATGTAATATGAAATATTTTTGAAATTATTTAGTACATTTTATTATTATGCATAAGTTAATTAGAAATTAGAAAAATTAAAAAAAATTATAAAAAGTTGATATAAAAATTTTATAATTGTAGGAAAATATTCTAAAAAGTCACAGGAAGCGCTTGATATTTTATGTAATATTTTATTTGACATGCGTTTCGATATAGGTTATGGAACTTAACAGTATTTAAGTCGTATGTCTTATTTACACAGCAAAATTTTTTCCGAATTTTTCTAAAAATTTTTCTTTTACGTACTTTTGCAATCCAGGAAAATTAAGAAATGAAATGCAAAATGGAAAATAGAAATATCATCATACAAGTCCTAAATAACAAATATCATAAAGACAAATTCCATGTAGTAATAGACATATAATACGAAATACAAATATCATAATACACTCTCCTACTGGTGTCCATCACGACGGTACCATCCAGTCTCAGGAGACAAATCCCATGCAGCACCAGGCGGATGTCGCGGCTCTCGGCCGGGAGCAAGTCCTGGGGGGGGAAGGGGGGGAAGAGTCCCAGGAGTAGGATAACGAGGCGGTCTACTAGATGAGGCACCAGGATCGCCAAATGTAGGGTCAGAGACAGGTGTGAATGGATCCTCTAATGTGGTACCGTATGCTTGGTAAAAAGCCTCACCCTGACTAAGTATAGATGGTGTGCGGATAGGCGAAAAGGGCTGGCTGTAACCCCCTACAAACTGTGGCTGAATATGAGGACGGGTATACCCCCCCACATACTGAGTAGGAGTAGGAGGCTGCCTGTACCCCCCTCCATACTGAGTCTGAGTATAGTATGGAGTGTAAGGAGTCTGATAGGTGGGGTACTCTGTGGTGGGGGGCTGGAAAGGGGGTGGAGGCCGGGGCTGCGTGGTCTGCGGATGAGAATGGTGAGTAGGATGTGGCTCTGGGGTCTGGGGCTCTGTAGTCTGAGAAGGACGTGCTGTGGCTCCGGAATGTGACCGTCTAGGTGCAGAATCTGGCCGTATGGGTGCAGAATCTGACCGTCTGGGTCCAGCATCTGATCGTCTGCTCAGAAGAATCCCCGTATCGGGACGCGGAGTACTAAAATAGACATCCCAATCATGCAGACTGAAATCACCCTGTTACATATAATAACAATAACATTAATGTTACAAAATAAATAAATTTTGAATATTAAACGTAATTGTAATATTATTATTAATAATAAAAGTTAGTGAATAGGAATATTATACCCGCATGAACTGCTGCTCGTCAAAACCCGGCTCTGGCGCATAATCCGGCTCTGGCGTATCAGGGATAGAGTCGATGTCTACGTCAAGACCTTTCGACTGTAAGAGTGGAGGCAATCGATGAGCCTCGCCAATAACATCCAGGTGCTTGCCACACCCCATCAGTAAGGCCTTCCCAGTACGTCGAAATCCCTTATTCAAGGCCAATATACATCCTCGTAGCGCCTCAGTCAAAAGACTCTTGACCTGTTCAATTTTCGTTAGCCACAGAATTATTTATTTGTCACTCCAATTTTGCGTAATGTAACTTACCAATGCCGTGTGAGCGGGCGTCTCAGGAAGGTACGACAAGCTGCTGACCGGATGAGTCGTTGCCTCCTCTGGAATCGGTACGTGATGCACACCTCCATGTAGCATCAACCAACGTAGGTACTCGCTCCAAATATCCTCGCTCCACGGCCGATTCTCTGCCACCGTAACATGTCTAGTGTCCGTCCACATGTCCACCTCTTCCTCGAATAATGAACTCCAGTCTCTGCCTCGATACGTGATATGCTGGTATGCCATCAAATCCTGCATTCTCGACCAAGCCTGTTTCATTAAAACGAAAAAAATCATCATTGCATTAATAAAAATAAGTACAATTTAATTGAAGGACGGTATTTTTCAAAACTTAAAAATATACCACAGGTCGAGGTGGCGGAACTGTCTGATAGAGCATAAACTGGTGCATGACACGATCAACGTGGTGCCACATCACGACCCAGTAATGAATGCATGGGATCCGTAGAAGGAAGCTCCTCTCATCAATTTGTGCACAACGAGGCATGAGCTCCCTCAAGTGATCGTAAGGCCTCCACACAATGTGCTCAGGTTTCATCTGCATGCAAACATCCTTGGCATAGTCTAAGCCGCTGCGAGTAGGGCCAGTCACCTTCTTCGATCTCTTTCTAGTTGTCCAATTCCTGCAATTTCCATTTAGTCCTGAAACATATTTTAGATTAACCCCTAGTTCCTATTAAAATTAAATTAACATACCTCCCGTAAGGAGGACATGAATCAATAGATGGTAGACCCCAACCATCAAAATCCTTCGTGATCTCCGGCCGAGAAAGTAGCAATCTCGTATACGACCACAACTGCAATAGCAACCATGGAGTACCAATAGTTCGGTTATTATTAATTACGGCTGTGTCCAAACCTCGGTATAGCATGGCGAGAGTCGCCGCACCCCAGTTGTACTTCACCGAATCACTAGAACGAATATCCTGCAAATATTTAAAGAAATATATCATGATTATAAAAAATTAAAAAATAAATTACAAAGTATAAATAAAATATTTATATAAAAATTTATATAAAATATTTACAACTTACAAAAGTGAAAATAATATATTTTCTCGGATATTTGTTTTCACTGCAGATAATTTATGTATATTCTTTAAAAAATACTAACCTGTAACAACTGGAGATAGAAACCAGGAGCTGAGTCACCCGTGCCGTTTGGAAATAACTCGCACCCCAGAATCTCTAACACGACAGCGCGTGTGTATCTGTCGATCCTATCTGGATCATTCACGCCAGGCCCCCCCGCAAGACTCCACGCCCCACGCAGTTTCGTGAACTTGATGCCATGATATTTCCTACTTTACGTTAATAATGTAATTTGATTGTAAGAACTGTATATATTTATAATTAATCTAAATTTTAAGTTTCAAAACATCCTTACTTTCGTGTTTTTTTATTTTTATTAATTTAAAAAATACAGACAAAATGCAAAAAAATCTAATTAAAAATTAAACAACAAATAATAACTTACGCCAGTGCCACGAAGCTGCTCTTCATTCAAATGCAAAAGACGGCTATCATCAACAGGAATGGAGGGGACAGATGTGGAAGCGCCGGCATCTCCAGTAGATGCAGAAGCGCCGGCATCTGCAGTACATGCAGAATCAGGTGGAGTAGCTTCGATATCTGCAGCACCGGAGCGACGCCTCGTAGATCTACGGACTGATGACTCTCCGATATCTCCTACTCTTCTTCTCGGTGGCATTTTCACTATACTACAAAAATAAATTTCAATGTCAAAAATCTAACAAAATTTCGACAGCATCTCCCCTGTACCGGGAATGTTTCCGGAAAAAATCAGACCCAAACCCCCCATAAATTGAGACCCAAATCCCCACCAATACAATAACAAACATAATACCAATCTCATACAACCACATTTTTCTATTTTCAATTTTGTACCTAATTAAAAATTATTTTTCCAATAATTTTCCTAATTTTTCATTTATTTACCCAAATAAAATAAATAAATTAAATGAATAAATGATAAAAAAAACTCACCTCAACTAGAAGCGCTGCCTATGACTTTTTAGAAAATTTTCCTACAATTATAAAATTTTTATATCAATTTTTTATAATTTTCTTTAATTTTTCTAATTTCTAATTAACTTATACATAATAATAAAAGGTACAAAACAATTTCAAAAATATTTCATATTACATATAATAATTTTTTTATATTTTTCTGATTTATTAATAATTTTTTTATTATTTTTACAATATTTTTTCTATTAATAAACTAATTAAACTAAATTATTTAAATTAATAAAATAAATAAGAAAAG
The DNA here is from genome assembly GCA_027562975.1 of Rhynchospora breviuscula. Lineage (NCBI taxonomy): Eukaryota > Viridiplantae > Streptophyta > Magnoliopsida > Poales > Cyperaceae > Rhynchospora > Rhynchospora breviuscula. The sequence goes on from CM050401.1 coordinate 40,249,833, forward strand.
CTGAAAAAAAAACTTACCTTCTCGCTACTGCTGTTGCTGGAGTGAAGGCAGAGGAGAGAGAGAGAGTGTAGAGTGGGTGGGTGGGAAGAGGTGTTATATATACAGAGAGGTGATAGAAAATAAAAAAAAAAAAATCAAAACAGGCGACAAGAGACAGAGCAGCAGCGAAAAAGGCGGAGCGGAAAAGGGGATCCTTAGATCGGTAACCCGGTTACCGATCTAAGCTAAGATCGGTAACCCGGAATCCGATCTTAGCTTAGATCGGTAACCGGGTTAACGATCTAAGCGATTTCGCTGATCGTTAACCGGGTTAACGATCTAACAACGCCATTTTTAAAATTCCGAATTTTTTAAGATTTTTTTTAAAATTCCGGTGAACAGTAAAGTCATTTATAATTTTTTCGGACTACAATAGGTAGATTAGATATAAATCCTAGTGCGATAATTATTTTCTGTCAAGTAAATATTATGTTATTTCTATCTTATGATATGGGCATTTTACTATTTTAGTACTGCTTTTTTGCAACCCATATCATTTCTTAAATTAATCATCACTTCCGGAAGATTGGTCAGACTTATCTATTACTAGAGTTCCCTTTTTTTGGATTTAGTTCTGAATGAAAAAATATCTATTGTATAAAAATTAAAATTAAAATTAAAAGAAATAATTTTGACAAAATGTTTCAAGACTATGGTCTTAACTTTTAAATGGAATATTCATATTGAAATCTAATAGAAGGCTGGATTTATACCGTTTCCAATTTTTTCAGATTTTGGAAAATCATTCTTTTAGATGGTTCATTTTTTATATCGGTTTTTTTCTAAAATCTAAAAAAATAGTAAAAACATTCAAAAAAATATAAATTTTGATGTTCTACTAAATTTCAATATGGAGATCATTCGGACCAGCGTTTAAAGTACACTTGACACGCAAAAAAAATAAAAAAGCGTTGTATTGAGGGGATCTGTCAAATGCATTTGACTTTAGACTTGCTTTATTAATATTTAATAGGCAAAAATAAATTATTTTTTTAAATCCGAAAAGACTTTCGATACTATAGAAAAACACAGAATTTTGTTATATTTTTAACAAAACAAAAAAAAACCCTCCACTTTGAAAGCTTTGTTCAGAATTTTTTTTTAAATTTAGCCTTCATATATGTGTGTGTAATAAAGTTGGCGAACCAATATAATAATAAATAAACTTTTATTTTATAGGAATCGTTGACTTCTAGTTGTATCCTTTTGCTTCTGATTAGCCCGCATCAGTCTCTAAAAAGATGCGAAGACCTCGACTGGTCTTGACTCTTGAAGACTTTAAACTACAGCAAAGAAACAGACCAGTCCCTGGACCGTACAACTTCTACAGTAAATCTAATGGTCCCTCTAAAATTTGATATTCCGAATCATGAATTCATGATCTATTTTACAAACCAAATACCGGTACGGATCCTAGAGGAATAATACCCGAATCCGAAAGTTAGGAGACCGGACGGCGTGGCCGAGTGAGAGGGAGAGGCGGAGAGCTATCGGTCAAGCATTTAATTGGCGCTTTTGTTCTTCTACGGCGGAATTCCTTTCTAGCTACTTGTATACAAGCAAATTATATATGTAAAGCATAGTGCAAAGAAATGTATCATGCCTCTCTCTCTCTAAATTAAGAGACTCCCGGAATTAGTGCTCAAAGGCTTCCCCAAGGGTCCTCAGCTACCGTCTATTCCCGGCGTCAAGCTGTCACAACATCCTTTATTTCTCTACCGACCCACTGAGTTCCTTTTTGCTGGTTCCCTCATCCCTCTTTCTTCATTTATTACAAGAACTAATGTGAAGGTTCTCTCTCCTCCGGTCTAAAATTGCTACATGTTTCTGCATTTAATGATTCTTTGATGTGCTTTATTATTTCTCTCTATGCGTTGCTGAAATCCTTTCCTTTAATTTCTATTCTCAACTCACCTCTCGTTGATTTTCTACTTTGACCCTCTTTATTTTTCCCCACCAATGTCGTACTTTAGTCACTCCACAACCCTTTACTTTTGTATAGGACGATTTTTCGTCCCTCTACCTTCGGTTTCCAACCAGATATCTCTACCTACGGTACTGCAGCTAGGACAACTATCAATTGAGTTACCGACTAATCAACAAACGGTGAATACACCCTGTCTGGTCCATGGTGAACCGAAGAAGAAGCTTGCAACAAATGTGGGTGTACAAGAACCAGGTCTATATAGTTCTCTCAACAGGTCAACTCAGGGTTTTAATGCTCTGGGGCTAGTATCACCTACATACCTACATTGCATACAACCCGATGCGGTGTGTGCATTAAATGAGGGTCTAATCGCACCAGAAAAAGATTGGAGAACAACTACGGTTGGGTATTGCCTAATGAAAGATTGGTTTGCTCCTCACTACAAACCTAATGATCCTATTTCGAACAATCTGGAACAAGGTGTTAGAGTTATGTCCTAGAAGCCAATCATTATATGGCTACTTCTATGGTTTATGTTATTGATGATATTTGATCATTTATTTCTTGATTTATTAATTAACAGATCATTCAGGTTGAGGATCTGAATTGTAGATCTCTGTAGTTCATTTATAATTAAATGACAATAATAGATCTAAAAGGTCCGTAATCTTGATAATTAACAAGGAATATTAATTATCGGATAAGATTAGTATGTAAGTTAAGTGATGATTAAGTTCTACAGATCATAGGTAAGGAGTTGCCAACTTAATTGCATATGTATATGTTATAGAACATAGTACAGGACACGACCCAATGAGATAAATATATGGATTGTGTTATGTGTCATTATTTATTTCGTTTGAGTTTGATTCTAAGTTTGAGATGGTTCAACTTTTCCACATGAGGATAGGTTCAATAAATATCGTCTACCGTTGATTCCTGATAAGGGCTGCTATACGGACTTTATTTATGTTCTCTTGAATTGTGCGGGGAAAAGTTGTTCATCAAGAAAACTGTATGTCCCTCATTAATTTACTTAGTGAGCGATGATATCTGTTTGGGCCCCTTGATGGAGATGGATTGTTTGCTAGCAACTGATACAGTCATCTCTAGATCAAGAAACGTATAATCTGCAAGAATGACACATTCCTATATTGGATTATACGATGATATCATGTGACATAAGAATCAGACAAGGAAATACTATTATTTCTTATGCAGGATTAAAATATTGTAGCAGTACACTATTTATGCGAATTGGAAATCATAGTGTGTTGCTAGATACCGCTTATAATTATTGGAAATAAATAGCGATTTATTTTACATGTCCAACAAAGCATAAATCCTCAAAGGGTCACACAAATAGGTTTTGACCATGCGTGCATTATTTATTTGGTTGTATTAAGGAATGCAGCAATATGATATGTTGACTGATTAATTATGTACTGTTGCGAACCGTCATAATTAATTAATTAAGTCAAACGGATTATATAGAAATAAATTAATGCATATTCTAATCCTTAAATAATTATCAAAGTGTTGATAATTAATTTGTTCAACATGAATTAATTAAAGTAATTAATTTGAGCTAACGGGTCTATATTTAAATGGTAAATTAAAGATCCAACTTGAGAGCAATTAATTGGGCCACTAATTAATTGAATTAGAGGACCAATTAAATAATTGATGGAGCCCATTTAGGCCCATTTTATGGCTGCCCTAGTGATGGCATAGTTGTAAATTAGTTACAATTTTTTGGGAGAGTGGTTGGTCTATAAAAGGACCACTTTGGGAGCCAAAACCCTAGCCACCTTGCCTTTTTCTCTCTCCCTAATATTTTGGACGAAAATTAAAGGAAAAATTGAAATTTTTCCTCTCCACCATTGCTCTCTTAAGCTCATGTGTTGAGCACCTCTTGCCTCCATCCAATTAAATAGTTAATTAAGGCAAAGGGAAGGAAGGGATTAGGCTTAACCTCTCATCTACTAGCATAGATCGAGGTTTTGGTTAATACCTTGGTGGACTTGAGGCCGAGACACGCGTGGTGGTGCGCACAACCTCGACATCGCCGGATTCGAGCCTCCTTGTTGCGATACAAGGAGAGGTAGCCTTCCTAACCTCTCTCTCTTGTGTGTGAATGCTTGGACTAGATCCTTCGAGGTCTAAGTCGTTTGGATCGCTTATTAAATGGTTAATTGGCACAAAAATTTGAAAACTTAGACTTCCTAACACAAGGTACTACAGACTCCACCATTACTCCTCCTCTAACCTCTCCTCATTCTCTCTATATCTCTACTATCCCAACCAACCAAAAGCCTTTACCCAACACAACCACCAAATGGAACTAAATGATGAAGATTTTCTCAAGCAGTTTGCTGCTCTTAGCAGCCAACGTAGTGCACCGAGAAGAGTCTCCCTGCCTAAACAAGCCGAGGTGGCTAATGATTGGACAAGAACTCTGTTGTTGAAGGTCTGGTCAGATAGGGAGGCTTTACTGGAGAATTTCACTATGCAGATGCTCAGAGCTTGGAGATTGCAGCAGCTAGTTAAAATCTCCTCCTCCACCAACAATATGTTCTTAGCAGAATTCTCGACTATGAGGGATATGCAACATGTTATGTGCGGGGGACCATGGACATACTGCTCTGATTTCGTGGCAGTCTCTCAGATTGCCAATCCCCAGGACATAAGGGAGGATAAGGTGAGGTGCGTCGATGTTTGGGTGCAAATTCATGTTGGGAGGTTAGAATTACTCTCCGAAGAAGGAGCAGTTATGATGGCAGCTAATGTTGGTACATTGGTCTCACCTGTGGGTATTGCGTCAGCAGGATGAAGAAAGTTTATCAGAGCGAAAGTCAGAATTGACTGTAAGGAAAGGTTGTGGGATGAGCTACAGGTGGACCTTCCTACACTAGGAACAGTGCGGGCTTATGTTGCTTACGAGCAGTCAAGAAGATTCTCCTCGTATTGTGCTACGTGCGGACATGACCTCAACACTTGCAAGGACTGGTCTCGAGCATTGAAACTTTCTCAGGATCCTGCCTATGCGGACAGGCCGGAGCTACAGAATATCTCTCCATTCACTGTGAGAGCGTGGGTTGCAGATGGCTCATGTGTTCCTAACGATCTTGCTCTTCCTAGCCAGGCGTCAAATTCACCAGCAGCTAGTGTGGCACCATGGTTAGCAAATCAGGTAAATTACAATCTGAACCCACAAACTCTACAAGCAAAAATACCAGATGGGCCGACAAACCTTAGTCCAACCCAAAACATTATTCCTCACCAATCTCAGTCTAATAATCTACCCAGACCCAACCCCCCATCCTTCCCTGCTGCGGTTCTAAATAATAATTCTATATCACTACCGACCCAGTATCTATCCCTCAACCAGCAATTGCTCCCTCCGAATACCTATCTTAACCCCACTGAGCACAATTCGCGGATTGCTAACCCCTTTAAGGCGCACACAGATTATGCAACCCAATCTACATGTGCGAGTCCCCCTCTTGCTGCTGATCCAAATAGCTTGCAGATAACCGTCTCAGATGTGAGCGATAACCAGGGAAGTAAGGTTCACTCGGCTGATGGTGTACTACCTTTTGGCATCTCTAGTATCTCATCTTCTTCTAACAAACGGGCGAGGGAAGCGGGCCCTATTCCGCCCCGCATTTCTTTATGAATATATTCTCTTGGAATTGTTGCGGGAGTGGAGGCCGCGCAACAGTCAATATGATGAGGAGATACCTCCACAGTGCCAAGGTTAACTTGGTTTTTATCTCAGAGACTAGATGTGGTGTAAGAAAGGCAGTTAGGAGAATTTCTTCTTTACCCTTAAAGAATTTTGAGATCGTTCCTTCCGTTGGCTCATCTGGAGGGTTGTGGCTGTTGTGGGATGACTCGTTACAAGTCACCATTTTGGAGAGGATCCACTTTTTTCTTTTTGCGCAAATAACCCAGTCCTCTATGACAGAATCATGGTTGTTAGGAGCTGTATATGGAGCAGTTGATGGTTATATATGGGAGAGAATCACAGATTATGCAATAAATGACCATCATCCCTTATGCGTGATTGGAGATCTCAATTCCATTGGCGCTCCTAATGAGAAGTTAGGAGGTTCCTCCAAGATCAAGCCTGAGCACAGGAGATTCCAAGCCATGATGGTGAAATCGAGTCTTGTGGATCTAGGGTTTCACGGCCCAACATATACCTGGACCAACAAGCAGGCCCTTGGTAAGTTAATTATGCAAAGGCTTGATAGAGGAATGGCAACCGTCCCATGGTGTGCATGGTTTCTAAAAACCAAAGTGTTTCATTTGCCAAGGACGAACAATGACCACAATCCCATTTTACTAAGCCAAAATCCAGTGGAGAGAGCTCAACCAAAATCTTTCAAGTTTGAAAACTGGTGGTTGCTAAGGGATGACTTTGGTGAGGTATGTCGTAATGCAATTGCTTCTGCAGGGACCCAATGGAACTCGGTTGTTGATCATGTGAAAAAGGATGTAAAGTAATGGTTGAAGACAGTGCAAACCCTCAACCTTGCGCTTCATCACCTTGAGGAACAACTCCTCTTAGTTCAGCAAGCAGTTCCAACAGAGGAGACTGTTCTGAGGGACAAGAAATTGCAGCATGATTTTTCTAATTTACTGTTGCAAGTTGAGGCTTATTGGGCACAGAGATCACGGATCAAATGGGCTTTTTTGGGTGATGCAAACACAAGTTTCTACCATGCTTCAGTGGTGCAAAGAAGGAGGATAAATAACATCTCCAGTCTGAGGTTGGAGGATGGCTCTATAACCACGGAAGAGGATCGAATTAGGAGAGCATTTGTGCGACATTATAAGGAGATTTTTTGCTGCAACATAAACATGGCTATTGCTTCTCTTCCGCTGGAGAGATTAAGCTCGATCAGGCCAATTTCTGAAGCACAAGCCCTTATCTTGGCGACTCATCCCACGGAAGGAGAGATCACTAGCACAGTATTTGCAATAAATCCAGATAAGGCATCCGGGCCGGATGGACTTAACAGAAGAGCAGTGCAAACTTTCTGGCCCGAATTGGCTTCGTCTATATTATATGAGGTAAATCAGTTTTTCACGGATGCCATACTGGATCCTAAAATTGCTACCTCTAACTTGGTACTGATTCCCAAGGTTGATCACCCAACTAAGGTTACAGATTAAAATCCCATATCGATGTGCAACTTTATGTACAAAGTAATTTCCAAACTGCTCGCAAACCGTATGAAGTCTCTCATGCTTGCATTACTACTCCCGAACCAGAGTGCTTTCACTCCTGGAAGAGAAATTACTAAAAACATTATCATCCTTAGGGAAGTTATGCACACCTTTAAGAAAAGAACTTTTACCTCTCATGCCTTTGCTTTGAAATATGATCTCTCTAAGGCGTTTAACCGAATGGAGTGGGACTTTATTCTACTCACGCTTACTTTACATGGTTTTCTCTCAGAATTTATACAATGGATTAAAACATGCCTATACTCAGCAAGGTTTTCAATTCTCTTTAATGGAAGGGCAGACGGGTTCATATCACCGTCCCGAGGACTAAGACAGGGGTGTGCTCTATCCCCCTACCTATTTATCCTCGCAATGGATATCTTAGCAAGATTGCTTGAGCATAGAAGGACCTCGGGTCAAATTCAGGGGGTCAAAACTAGCAAGCAATGCTCCTCCTTTAACTTCAATCCTATTTGCAGATGATCTTATCATCTTTGGCCAAGCAACTACCTAAGAAGTCACACACTTACAGAGAATATTGCAAATCTTTTGCAATTGCTCAGGCCAACAAATAGGCCATGAGAAATCAAGGATTTGGTTCTCCTCAAGTACCCCAGAAAGTACGAGAAGATGTATTGCATCCATGCTCAATGCACTGCCGGGTGATGACTCGCAGATTTATTTGGGGGTCCCAGTGGTTGCATCCAGACCAATACACGTTAATAGGTTGGTTGATAAGGTGCAGGCTAAGCTTAATTCTTGGAGCTCAAAGATGTTATCTCAAGCAGGCAAGGTCACACTTATCAAATATGTTGTGGAGCCAATGGTGTTGTATGGAGTTGCTGGGGGGGCCTTTACCTGTTACCACTGTACAAAAGCTGAATCGGATGATCAGAGCTTTCCTTTGGGATTGCAATGGCAAAAAGAAAATGCAGTTGGTCAGTTGGTCTACTATTACTAAGCCTAAAATGAATGGTGGATTGGGACTGCGTGACATTGCAATCATTAATGGGGCTGCTGTTATGAAGATTCTATGAAAACTAGCATCTAAGGAGCATGAGGAACAACTTTGGGTGAAGGTTCTTAGAGCTAAATACTTATCTCGAAGGACTCTGTGGACTGCTGCTAATGGCTCTGCCGGGACTAAGTTATGGAAAGCACTGATAGCCATGCGCCAGATACTTAAACCGAATCTGGTGTGGCAAGTTGGAAAAGGAGATAAGTGCCATGTATTTGGGAAGCCCTGGCATGAATTTTGGCACCGGTATACGACTCAAAAAAGTTACCAAAGGCGTATGCTACTACATGAGTTAATCGATAATTCCTTAAACACTTGGCGCACTCAGGAATTGGTCTCATGCTTTGGTTTTCATGGTGCTCTTTACATAGCCTGTAAATACCCAACTCCGCCAATCAGTGCTGACAAATCAGATAGGCTGATTTTTCAACCTGCACACAATGGCAAGTTCTCGTTAAACACCGATGATCAAACTGATAAGAGAACTTTGAAAGCTATATGGCACAGTAAGGGGATGATTCCGAGGGTTAGATTGTTCCTGTGGAGGTTGTTTCATGACTCAGTGCCCACCATGGGCACTTATGCCAGTAAAATGGGAAGGAAAATGCAGCCTTGCCAATTGTGTGACAATGGAGATGACTCAGGTGTGCATGCTCTCTCCAAATGCCCACCTTCCAGGTCTTACTGGCTGGCTTCTCAGTTGGGGTTACAATCAGATGCCCTTCCTAATAATCCCAAGGAGCTGCTCCACTTTTTTACTGTAGCACTGCAGGGTGATATGTTTGTCAGCTTTGCAAATCATTTGTGGGCCCTATGGAAGCTTAGATGTGGGAAGATTCATGATGGAAGGAGTTTTAATGTATTCTCAGTACTGCATATGGCCAGTTATTATGATGCACTCTCAAGTACTATGACGAGGCATAGTGTTTCTGCGCCATTGAGCACAACGGATGGTTTGGAGGGGCTAGATGCAGACCATGAAGGTATCCAATGCTGGGTGGATGGTTCATATGACCAGCATGGTCAAGGAAGATGGGCCTATGTGTTGCATGACAATAATTCCCTAATTATATATGGTGCTGATTCGAGGAAGATTTCATCTCCTTTTCATGGGGAATTGAATGCCATTCTTCTTGCATTGCGTGTAATTAAGCATGAGGGGTTGAAGGAATGCAGGTTCTATTCAGATTGTCAACTCTTATGCAGGTTGCTCAATGGTGAAGCACTTATAGATGATGTACCCTGGCAATGCTTCTTTCAAGTGCAGGACGCAGTCAAAGTTTTCAAGGCTAATAGTTATATATGTGTGTATTGTCCTAGGAGATTAAATGTTGAGGCGCATTGTCTTGCTAATCATGCTAGGAAAAATAGAATAGAATTCCAGGGTACCACTTATCCTCTGTTGTGTGTAACTGAATGTAATTGAACTTTGTTTAGTGATCTTTTCCTACGGGCCTTAAAGCCAAAAAAAAAAAAGAAATGTATCATGATTCAGAGAAATTTTAAAATTTTTTAATTAATACAATTAAGCTTTGTAAAAAATAAATTATTTGCAATCATTAAGTTGATTTGCTAGAAATGTAAGGAAATTAAACTAATACATTTATCTTATATTCTAATAGCAAGAAAAATTGCTTTTAGTTTTAACTAAATAAAAAATATACTTATTTGTATTTTTAGTTATAGAAAAATTGCTTTTATTTTCATTTATTTTAGATTAATGCTTTATTAAAGCTGCAAAGCAAAGTAGTTGTTGTGAACTTGTGATGCAGAATTCGAGTAAATTGTGCATATAATTATTGAAATCACTTGATTGATGCATACATTATGTATGCATGGTAGGTACGTACGTATGTATGTATGTATAGTGGAGAGAGAGGATTCAATCAAATTTGATTTGACAGGATTCTCGGTTAAATCACTTCATATCTCAATTTTGAAAGTTCAAATGAGCGATCCAAACCGTTCAATATGATTTTCCTATTGTAATCTCCTTGCCAACCAAATTTTATATTTTTTTACTATTTTTTATAAATCTTAGAAAATCGTTAATCTAATTTGTTTAGAACCCTTCAAAATAATAGTTTTTTAAAATCCGAAAAAATATTTAATAATTTTGAAAAAAATATCAAATTTGGTTGGTAGGGAGATGATCATGTTAGACGATTTAGATCAGTCATTTGAACTTTCAAAATTAAGATATGCAGCGATTTAACCAGAAGTTCAGTCAAATCAGTTTGATAATAATCCATTAATATCTATATATATAGAGAGAGAGAATATCTATGGTGCACACTAAAGTACCGGAGTTTCGGTGTATTGTAACACCCCGAAAACAGAGGTTACAACCCGCCGTGTATAAACGCAAGACGTACAACCATCACATACACTATTAATAACAATAAAAATATTTGCCACAGTTTTGGTTTTAAATCCGAATAGTGATTGGTTGCCTTCATTTACCGTGCTAAAAAGAATCTTGGCCAATCAATTTAATTAGTGCACCAAATATTTTGATTGGCAATCAAAATTAAATGTAGTACCTCCGCATGGAGACTTTATGCCTTGGTGTAGGGGAATTTCTCGACCTACAGCTTGCTTGCGCAAGTACTGAAGAGATAGGATGTGGCCGGTCCTAGGATGAATTTCCTATTTGCAGGACTATACTCGCACATCTACACATATGTGTTGGTAAAGGTAAAGGAAAAAGCCACATAAAATCTCAAGAAAACAAATTCCAATTTACTCTAATAATGATGATTATAATCATATTAATGCTCAGATTTTGATTGGCAATCACCATGCCTTGGAGAAAATGTAACGAGTCAAAGGTGGAAGGGCCGAAGATGGAATGAGAATAAAAATGATATTGGATTTATATAAAGACTAAAAAAAAGATGTAATATATCTTATACAGATCCACCATAGCACAAATTTAGTGGTTACATAAATATAGAATTATTAAGAGTAAAATGGAATAAATGGAGGAACCGTATCAAATATTAATCGAAAATTTCGGAAAAAAAAAGTAAAATGCACATGGTCAATTTTCTATCTATATTATTCCTTTTCAACAAGCAACAAGCTAGTAGAAAGGATACGGCACGAGAAGAATAATTATGTGGAAACGATATGAAGGGATTCAGTAGAGACATGTTAATTCTAAAGGTCAAAAGTGTCAAGTCACTATTGCATTATTTTTATACGTATATGATAAACCAAACTGAAAACATGCGCATCCTATTTCTTTTTATGAACTCAAAAGTTATAATAAAATATGTGCGAAAATCAAAAGCATGTTTCTACGAGAAATTAATTTAATTCAACAGAACGTTAATAAGTTGTTAAAATAAAAAATAAAAAGTAACGGTACTACGTCTTACAAATGACTATTGTATAAGTTCATTCTAAAAATATCTTTGCCAAAAATAAAATATTTATATGCTAATTTTCGTATTATACTCGTATGATATTTCTAATATACGTATGAAAGTAACAGAATGTTACATGCATACTGATTTAAACTATTCAATCTGTTTCAAAATGACTTCAAAATGACTAATCCTAACAGTTCAATATATATGCAAATTTGCTAATTAACTAACTTGTTATGACTTCGAGTAACTCATGTAAAACAAATCACTAAAAATTTTTACTTTTGCAATAGAACCGACCAGTGTTCTTCATTAAGTTTACTGCTAATAAGATTACAGTTTCATTGACCAAAGAAGAACCAGACCAAGTTATTCTAGGAAAAACCAAACTCTTTCCTCGTTGTTTGAGGTTTTAAAATTGAAATCCAAGGATCAAGCGTGGAATGTTTCAAAACAAGGAAAAGATGGAGCTACAATTTCTCCTACCGCAACTAACAGACAACACCGCTCATGACCTCCCCACACGCCCCTCCAAACCACCAGTCTTCTTGTCAAACCCCACCTTCTTTGCCTCATCTTCTTTCTCTCTCTCTCTCTCTCTCTTTCTCTATATATACACAGCCGCACCTTCTCCTTTTCTACATCTCAACCAGCGCACTGGCGTTAACACTTTTTGGCCTCTATCCTTCCTAGAAGAAAAGGTGCATTAAATCTTTGCTCATTTTGATTCAAGATTTACTTTTGCAAAGGATGATGAGGAGACCATGTTGTGAGAAGAGAGGAATGAACAAAGGAGCATGGTCAAAGCAGGAGGATCAAAGGCTTACAGAATATGTGCTCACTCATGGAGAAGGACGGTGGGGATCAGTGCCAAAGGCGGCAGGTATTATATGTGCAGATAACTTTAGTGTGTGGTTTTTGTTCAGAATTTCTGCTTTTAGTTGAGCTAATTTAGCCAAAACAATATGTATATAGCAAGATCAACATACAAATATTTTTATATGACAATTGTGGTGTCATGAAAGCAAAGTGTACATTGCTACAACTCACATTGCGACACATATGCTATGGTGTGAATGTGTGATCAACTGTGAAAAACCTTGGTGCAGATTTCGATTAAAGATGCAACTGGGCTAAGCCTTAAGGTTTAAGCACCTCTGTACCTGTATAACACATGCAAGTTGAGAGATACAGAATTTCATCTTTGTTTTGATCAGCATCAAGAGCAAAAATAGAACAATTGATCCAATGATCGATCCTTTAGATCATTGATTTTTTGGACTCAAACAGTCATACTACATATCGACATCAAAACAAAACACTACATATTTTGTCTATTTTTGTGCACTGTGTCATTTAGTAGTCAAATTTGGAAATTATATCAGTTTAATTTTTTTTTACGCATTATCTTTTGTGCAAAAGCTTATGTCAGTTTAGTTTCAAAATATAAAGCGCTGGTACTTTCTCGGATCAGTTAATTAAGTTTCAAACTTTTCAATATTTCTAGACTTCTAGTTAGTTACTAATTATTGGTGCTGTTGTCTGCTATGCCCATGAATGCAATCATGCCTCTGGTAACATTTAATATGTGAAACAATATCTGTCTATTAATTTGAATAAATATATATATTTATTTTAAGTTTTTAACCCCATATAGGTTTGCTTCGGTGCGGAAAGAGTTGCAGATTGAGATGGATCAACTATCTAAGACCCGAACTCAAAAGAGGCAACTTTTCTGAGGATGAAGAGGATCTCATTATCAAGCTACATGCACTTCTTGGTAACCGGTATACATCCTTCTTTGTCTTACATTTTCAAACTCATCCTATTGTATGGTTACCCAAAACCAACCCTGACAAATATTTTGACCAATTAAGGTAACAGATAACGTGATGTACAAGCTAGGGTTGTTGATAAGTACGAAATTAATATCTAGGCAAACAATGTATTATATGTGCTAAGGGTTTCAAATTTCAATGTAAATCATAAAGATGGCCAAGAACATTATGGCAAGTTGCATATTTATCTGGATCAAACTACTAGCCACGTACCTCTCACACATGAAAAAGAACAAAATTTTGTGTAAAGCTTTACCAAACAGCATGTGAAGTTGAATACGGAACAAGCAGATATTGGTATATATAGTGTTGAATTTAATTTGCTGGTTTGCTATTAATTATGCAAATAGTATGAAATTTCAATCATGCAGTATTTATAATTTTTATATACCGATTTTCCTTTTAGTTGGTCACTGATAGCAGGGAGGCTACCTGGAAGAACAGACAACGAGGTTAAGAACCACTGGAATTCTCGTCTCAGTAAAAAATTTCAGAGCCGCACTAGAGAGGAAGTAAAGCTTTGTGCTCCTAGAAAATATTCATGTCAGCTCTCTAGTGCTTCTAACTCGAATAATGATTTTGAAGCGCGATTTGACCTAAACCTCGATCTTACTATGTCATTATCTTCCTCTCCTATTGAATGTGATGCGAACAGAGAACAACTGATTGAAAAAGATGGGTCAGAGGTTTCTCAAACTCCAGCCCTGGCTTTGTTTCTCTAACTAAATGACATATTATCAAAAGAAATCACATTGTGAAGCATGGATAGAATCGAGTTACTAGCTTGGTAATATATATGTAGCTTATAAAAATAAGTGTGATATACTGATACGCCAACCATAGCTTTGTTTTTGTGCTGATGGTGGTCGATATGTAGATTGAATTATATTCATTAGGGGTGTGTTTGGGAGTTCGCCTCGAACAAGGTGAACACCAAATTCGCGAACCCACACCACTTAAAATAATCTTTTTCCAGTTCGCTGATGGTGTTCGCGAAGTTCGCCAAAAACATGGAATATCGAATAGGGGGTTTTATTCGTGTGCAGGCTGTTCGAGTCTAGTTTGGTTCGCGCGAATAGATGGTGTTCGCGAACAGAGTGTTCACGAGGGTATCCAAGCATACCCTAGAGGAACTAATTAAGGTTACTTAACTAAGATTATGTTGAAATGATGTATATATCAATGGAAAATGCAGTTTCTAGTTATCTGCTTTACTCGATTGTCAAAACTTAGGTAATAAATTAATTAAATCTCTTAAGTAAGATATGTGTGTTTTATCATATATTTTGATTTAACAACACTTTTGTAAACCCATCAAGGACTTCATTTTACATTATTGCATATAAATCATACACCAAGTTGTCCTTTCTCTCTTGTTTTCCCAAGCTATCTTTAAGAAAAGGTAATGTCAACTTAGAAAAGGACTTGAGCTATTTACTATCAGTACTTATCAGCAACTTTTTCGCATCTTAACAAGCAGTAACAGCTCTTTAAATCCTATCATCCAACCAAAAATGAATTGACCAGATTCACAACACATATGTGTTATATCTAAGAACTTATTTTGATCGTATCATCACCCACTAGCCAATCTGATTGGTAGAATCCAAATCAGAGAAGGTCAAGAACACCTGCCATTCATTTGGAAACCTTTTGCAAGAAGATCGGATCAAATCTCAGGCCCAAGATTGAGCATGCTTCAGAAATGAATTTTTGTACCAGATGATTAAAAAATGTTCTTGAAAGTGATGTCAAATCTACCAACAGAACAGTTTTATGAGGCAAGCCTACCGGTAGGACCGGCAGGAAGGACGTAATCCACTTGGTTGAGTCAATAATTGCCTAACTGTATTTGATAAACAACCGTCACATGATCAAAAATAAAATTTCTCTTTGTGAGACAACCAGTCAACCACACATAGCCGTACATATATCTACTAATATAAACAATAACAACTCACAACTTATAACCAAAAATACTCTGAAAACGACTCATGTATTTTCTTTCTTTATGTTCTGTTCATCTTTCTTTCCTTTTCAGTTTTCATTTTGAAGGTCAACATCCCAAGTTTCCTGCTCAGCCTGGCAACGTTAACGCAGTTTAAATTGGGCCTATTCTATGGGCTTTCTTTGTTAAAAAAAGTTTTAATTGGGCCTGATCTAAATGCAATTTAACGGCCTTACAGATCTAGTTTATCTGGAACATACCTAGGGCTGCATAACGACTAAAATGACCACGAAAATGGTCAATTCCGTTAACCGTTTCGTTTTGAAAATGAAATTGACTATCCATTTGCGTTAACCGTTTCGTTTGGACGAAACGGTCGAAACCACGAAAATATACATGGACGAAACCGTTTCAAACTTTCATTTACCGTTTCGTTTTTGAAATGCAACTAAAATCTTTTAACCGTTTCGTTTCGTTTTGGATGAAACGAAACGAAAGGACGGTCGAAACGGTGACCGTTTTCACCCCTAAACATACCAATGAGATTTTTGTTGACCCCAGTATAAAATTATAAATAAAGACGTACAAATAGAAAGACCGAAATCAGACAACAGCATTAACTCAATAGGCCAGAGTACCATACAACTACGACCGATGCACAACTATACTTGTATGCTTCATAAAAAAAAACGAGTATATTTTATAAATGGGATTATCACATCGCTTTGATTACAGCTTGGTAATTAATCAGTATCGTCAGGAGATCGAGCTGCCACCAGAGAAGATTATGCACCAAACCAAGAACAGCCAATTTAGCTTGTAGTGTCTCAAACCCCGATTCAGAGCAAAGCAGTCAATAGTATCAACGTGATCAGGTATTCCAAAAGATAATGACATCGGATAATTACAATTTTACCCATAAGAATGTACTCGAAGCAATAAGAATCTTAGATATGGGCTAACAATCTCACATTTGTCAGGATTGACTTTACTAATTAAAGCCAAAGTGCAAAATGTCCAAAAAATAAAGTGTAAGCCAAAACCAAAAGAAAATGAGGTCTCTGAAAGCATTGAACCAATACAGATCATTGGATCATTGTTCCAACACACATGAAATGCATAGCATTGTGTCAAGTGTCGTGTTAAGCTTCAGCAAAAATCAATTATAATAATCTAACAGCGCTATGACAAGCTATAAATGGATGCATGACGTTGTCGCACGGCCAATTTGTTCGAAAATTGCACAACTGATACGAGAAAAAGGACCTGATCAGTGAGTTCAATGGGCTTCCAATGTGATCCTCTTTATCAAGACCAATCTGCAGCTGTACAAGAAGATAACTCCAATATGTGAAATAGCACCTCAAGAAATCAACCTTTGTGAGTTTGATCACATAAGAGGTCGATTGTAACTGGCCGAAAACAGCTTATGTTGTGTGTCACCGAAAGAATACTCTTGGAATATTAAACCACTATAGGGATCTCTCAGCAACATACCTGAAGTCCCGAACAAAGATACTATCTAGTTCATCACAGTTAAATGACCTATTTTATTATTCCAAGAAAGAAGATAAAGCACAACCCAATATCCAGATACCTATTGTCAAAATATTTGTATGGAAACAAGAATTGAAATTTTCAATTATGTACTGGAACAATATCTGTACAAAATAGAAAAGTGATACTTCTCAAAGATCCAAACCAAAAGAGGAATTGGGCCTGCATGGCCGTTTTCAAAATTAATATAAGCCCAATTAAGATAGTCTGTTACTCTGTTAAGCCTAACTTGTTTCAGAAGCAATTGGTGAGATAACACGGGCACCTTGTTCTTTTTCTTCCTTCTGTTTTCTTTTGTTTTCTTTGTTTACGGAAGTAGGAATTTCCGCTCAGAATATGATTATTCCAGTACAATTTGCCATTCATTTCAAAACAGTTCAATAGATGTCAGTAGCTCAAATTTGTGTCGACCGCACCACCGACGAACTGTATTATTATTATGTAGGACCAAACAATAAATGGACTGAAATAATAAAGACAACGGTACTAATTATATAGGCCATGGCCATATTGTATTGATCGAAACTAGAATGTTTTATGCTATGCAAAATTCAAACAATCTATCCAAACGAAGAGGTCTACAATTGTTTTTGTTTGTTAGTGCCACGTTGCTCCGAATACAAATTCATAACTTAATTTGTATCGAGTAATCAGGTATATGTACACCAGAAGATCTGACAAAAATTCAGAATGGAAATGTGAACTTACAATAGTTTCAGTATTAGTTTTTTTTTACTTTATTTAAAACACTAAAGTAAAAATAAATTTACTTTTTTTTTTTTTGTATTTTTTTCAGCTTCGACCTTGCGTAGAAGCAATCAATAATTCAAATAAGGAAAGTTCTACTAAAAAAATTGAGATCCATAATATTACCAAAAATGTTCAAACCGTGTCAGACGTAAAGTTGTCTCAATGTTCGTGCTAAGCGGCTAAGCCCCATACTCCCATCGAAAAATGATAAATCCACAAATTCAAGGGCTAAGACGCGCTATTGAGGAATAAGTTCAAAGAACAACCATGTCCAGGAGTTGATAATCCGTGGCAACCATAGTTTTCTTTCTTTTCTTTTCCTTTTTTTTTAAAAAAATAAATTGGGGTCTAAGCCATCTAACTTATTTTTAAATTAAATGTTTATGAAAGACCCCTAGCTAAATTTCGATCCTGCGACCTTTCACTCAAGATGCATTTCTCTTTGCCACTAGACCAAGAGCTGGTTCTTTTTTTTTTCTCCTTTTTAAAAAGAAAAAATTAGATCTGTGTCATTCTGAAACAGAAAAATTAGAAAAATACCATCCTAAAGTTTATTCTTTGAAAAATGTCGCTCCAAAATTAAATAAATTAGAAATTTGTCACTTTTATTGTATAAACATCCCTTCCTAGACCTAAATTTTCGTATTGAAAAATATTTTTTTTCTTCTCCTCCTCTCTTCTGTGCCTCCTCTTTGATGAATTCACCAAAAATTAATCCAAAAAAAATTATCTAAGAAAAATAAGGAATAAATCTAATACTCAACGATAGATGAAAACCATGGGCAACGGGAAAGCAAGTTAAAACAGAAATAAATTCAATACTCAACAATATACATATGTGCATCTTTTACTAAAATTAGAGAACGGCCATTGTTTTCATTGTTGAGTATGAAATAGGTATATTGTTGAGTATTGAATTAAAATAGGTATACTGTGGAGTATTGAATTAAAAAATCATTGCAACTTTAGAGAACAGAAAACAAATTATAATAGAATTCCATGAGAAAATTTAAAAATACTAATAATTTTAGTCAAAAAAATAAGAAATCGAAACAAAGAATCATTATAGAAAAAAAACGGTTCTATTTTTTTGTCAATAGTGTCGGAGAAAAACACCATCTCTCTTTGGAGATGGGGAAAAGGAAAGAGAGAAGGGAGAGGGATATTTTAGTCAATACGAAAAATTAGGTATAGAGAGGGATGATTTATACACCAAAGTGGTAAAATTCTAATTATATTAAATTTGGAGTGGCATATTTCAAGAAGTTAATTTTTTGGAGTGGTATTTTTCTAATTTCATAATTTTAGAGTGACATAAATTTAATTTTCCCTTTTAAAAAAGGTAACCACAATGTTGTGTAGCACACAATGATGTAGAATATGTATACTTATTTCAATTAACTAACTAATTAGAGCTGTACCCATATTTTAAAATGATATATGTATTACATGTCAAAAAAAATGATACATGTATATAGACAGTCAGTCATTAGGCTCTTTTTGTTTTTCCAGAATTTTGCGTTTTCCTCCTGAATTATGCAATGATAATATTACAGCTTTGCACAGTATTTTTTTTTTTTCTTTTATTATATGCTTGCACGTAACAAGTTGCAACAATTTTCTTGGTTACAGCCTTGCCTTATCAAATGATATTTATTTATTCAATTAATTAATTAATTAAGCCAGGAATCCACAAGTTTCTCGCGTTTGTTTTTTAAGCCGGTGTTCTATGCGGCTGGTCCGAGCTAAAATTTCTCTTAGGAATAGGATGTATTAAAATAATTTGAAGATGTTTCAAAAGGTTCAAATTTCAGAATTACTCTCAAAATGATCATGACCTTTACAAATTTTTAAAGTCATATCCGAAATGCGCTAGGCTGCATTTGAAAAGCTATATGCTAGTTTAAGGTTATTTCAGATCCTGTATAAGAACTAAAGTTTAGCGCAACAATATTTTAATTCTGGTAAAATTACATATATGTCGCTGTCAAGTCTATTTGAAAATTACATTTATGTCCAACAATTCCGGAGGTTGGATTAAAAGAAAATATTTGGAGTAATTTACTATTTTACTTCGCCATATATTTATGTAATTGCATTCTATATTTTCTTTCACGTTCTGAGTATACATATTATCAAAGCTGCACATATGTTCGACAGTGTTGAAGAGTTTATAATAGAATTCAAAATTAGCTTAACACGGTACTATGGAATGATTTTTTCTTTATGAAAATTAAAATACTAATATTATATTTTTTTTCCTTTAATTTAATAAAAATATTACGTTACAAATATATTAAAATTTGATACTCCAAATGGTAATCATATTTTTGCACATCGATGAACGAATTAACTTAAACACGAGCCATTTTTTTTTACATGCAGTAGTCTGACTTTGTCTAGTATCTCTAAAAAATAATAACTTAAAAACACTTTTTAACTCGTATATTTCATTGATCTTTTTCAAGTTAAATTTTTCTTTCAGTTTTTTAACTAGTTTATACTACCTTTTTATTTTTTTTCTATAAAATTTGTTGTTTAGTTCTCGTCATCTAAACCTTTAAAAAATTAAAATTTTATGTGTTAATAGTTATTTTATGCGATAATCTTCTACAAATTCGACAACCAACTTTTCATCTATAGCTAAGACCATCAGATCTTCAGTGGAGGTGAAGTTCTCAATGAATATTAAAAGTTAAAAGGATATCTTGATATCTTACCCATTTTAGATATACATATATGTCGTTGCACTTGTATTTTCTCTTATGTTACATGGAAAAAAATTCGTTGCAATTTTTTAAGATAAGACTAGCATAAGATGTCTTCATATGTAGGTAAATAAACAAATAAAATAATGTTAGATAATAAAAAAAATGCTGCTCAATCAACGAGCGATACAGGTAAATAAGTTGTTCAATTTGTTTTTTTATTAGACATAAAATTAAAATATATTGTTTCTTCATCTAGTGATTGATATCAAATCACAGATCAAATCAATCAAACGGTACAAACATATATATAAACACTTAATCTAGCGTGTAACACCTCTTAAATCCGTGAGTTTATAAAAAGTAGAAATATATTTATTCAATGTATAGAAATGATATACTTAGATATGCATGCCAGTTCAAACATGAACTCCTGAACTTCGAAGCAATTGATACACAATTTGTCAATTAATCCATTATTTCACTTTTTAAATTATACTTCTCTACTAAGATAAAGTTGTCATTTTACACCTTAATTTTGAGTCCAAAATACACCTTTATACACACAAGAAAGAAATATTCCCTGCTCAAGGCAGTGCATATCATTTTCTGCACAGATTATATTATTTTTTTTTCAACTTTTTAGCTGGGTCCACATTTGTTTCCCCTTTTTTTACTATTCAAAGATATGTCCGCCATTATTGTATGTGCACCCAATATTTTCTTTTCCATTCTTTCCAAGATTCCACTTTATTTTTTGTGAAAGCTTTCCATTTTTTAATTAAAGTTAGCACTTAACATTCCTATTTTTCCAAGATTAACCCACTAAGTCTACGACTACCTACTAAAACCATCTCTTTACCCAACCCATTTACAAAAAACCAACCTCCACTTCCTACACCGCTGACAAAGACTGCCACGTCAGATCCGACAGATCCAACGGTCCATATAATCCCTCGTCACACCATCCTAACAACCCCGCATCAAAACCCTCGTCCACGTCAGCAACTTTCTCCGCCACGTCATCACTCAACTCCGCCACCTCACCACCTACCTCCGCCACCTTATCCGGCGACTCCGCCTTATCACACGGCGGAGGGAGACCAAGTTCGTCGTCGGAGGCGTGGAGCAGGAACCCCAGCTCGTCTTCTCCGGCGATTTCTTCCTCAAAACTTCGAATCACCGATTCGAGATCTCTCTCTTCTCCTGCGCCAGGTTCGTCGGCGCTGAGCTCTCCGTCGTGCTCTAGTAGATCGAATAGCTCCTCTGGTCGGAGCCGCTTAGACGAAGGAGAGTCGAGGGAGAGATCCTCTAGAGGTCTCTTAGGGTTAGGGTTTCGCAAAGATTCCATTAGAAAAGGAGAGAGAGAAGTAAGAATGGAAGGTTCAAAAATGGCGGGTCGATTCGAGATTTGACACGAAGAGATTTCGAGGTTTGCATTATATAAGAACCGGGAGAAGGGCTTCAAGGGCCTTTTGGAGAGAGAATCTTTGACGAGGGGTTAATTGGGAAGATTTACAAAGAATATAGAAATAAAAAAGTTTTATATGAAAAGTTACAGCGACGGGGTGTTTTTTTTTTTTTATCATATGGGAGCATTTAAAAATGGGAAATTGAAAGTTTTTTTTTTCCTTTGGTTAATGAAAACAGCGACGTCTTAACTTTATCCGAGATTTATTAAAGAGTTGGAGGTCGTGCTTGTGGGATTCACATGCTCTCCGTTGGTTTATTCATTGGAGTGTCCATTTGTTAAAAAAAATTGGAAATGACATGTAATATATTGGTATCAAAAATCGAAAATCATTGGTGATACATGGGGAAAAAAGAATATGTTTATAATATTTATATAAATCATAATAATCGAGAAAATATCAGAACTATAGAATAAATTATTGTATCAGCACTTTGAATGGTTTGAATCAAATTTAATGCTTAGGAATTGTTAGGCCGTCTATTAAGGATAAATGGATAATCAAGTTAAACACCTTCATTTTTCAAACCATCCAATGAAACATCATAATTTTTCAAATTGCATCGATTTTGAAACACTGCCCATAAAGTCTGTATAAAAAATATTTGTTTTTCTATATTTAAACACTGCGCGTCAATGAAAAATATTTGTTATGTACTAAAATTGATATAATTAAAAAAAAAAAGGCAATTCTATGGTGTACATAAATTTTAAATCAGGTTTGAATCATGATCATTCATTTTCATTTATAACTTTAAACCAATGATCTCGAATAAACTCTAGTTATAAAATTATGTCAATCAGAATTTATGTTCTTTTTTTTTTTTGTTTCAAACCTGAGAACAGACTAGAAAAGGCCAGCGCAGATTTGCAATCCGTTGGATTTTGACCTTAGAAATCGCTCTTCCGAGATTTAAACTCTGCTGAAGTTTGTCCTTTTTACGTGTATAATAATACAATGAGGCCGAAAAAAAAAGTGGCGCCGTATTTTGAAATTTTATCCTAACCATTTTTCAAATTTTTTACAATTTTTCCTTTAAGAAATTTCCGGTTCTCAATTTGTAAGTGGAGACATCTGACTAGTAGATTTAGAAAGCAACGTTTCTTGCGCATAATGTTATTTTACATTTATTAACTAAACAATAGGTGTGTGACTATTATAAATCACGTCAAAATCGAAAGTATATTTAACTAAATAATTTCCACTTTTTTTTTGAAGAAAAATGAAGGTCTAGCCTTCACCTTTTGTATCATTCAAGGCAAAAGATAAATTTTGTGTAGGTATTTCTGCATTTTTTACATGGACCCAAAGACTTTTCTAAAGATAAATATTACAAACGGCTAGTAGACTAGAGGATATGATATCCTATCCTTAATCCTTGACTCTTTCCCATACCTTCTGGGACTTTCCAGGAATATGTCATAATTTCACTTAGAATTATCATATGTTATGGGTCTTTCTCCCCTTTTCAAATCATGGAGACGGTGAAGTTCAATAATAGAAAATTTATTTTGCAGTGTATATCGTCCAATTTTAAAGGTCTGCAATTACGAGCAGAACTTATTGTAGTAGCTGCTCCTATAACTGATAAATAAGCAAAAATAGAAGCAAAAAAATAATAATAAAAAGCATAGTAGTGGATATCTTTTTTCGTTAAAGTTTTTTAATATAATCATTTAATAGTTTTTTTTTCTCAAAAACAGCCAATAATTTAGTGGCAAAGAACAAACAGAAAAACATTAAAAGTATAAGCTATGTATTCAAATCTGCCGGAATGATCTCTTTTGGGTTATTTTAAATTTCAAAGGTGCAAAGACTTGGTTCATTTTTTTATATAATAAAAAAATGTTATTTTTTTCTGTGTTATTTTTTTTTTCTAACTAGGATGTTTTATTATTCTCGTTAAACTATTATTTTTCTAGTATTACATCACAGACCGTTGAACGAATTTTTTTTTTTTCCCAAAGCAAATGAAAAGCAAAAGGCATCATGTTATATGATGTTCCTACCGTAACATTGAAGAGCGTAAAGTCAAAACCCAAAGCAAAGGGCACAGTTCTAGACGGGTATTTTATTTTTTTAAAAACGACTCAATCCGCTGCTAAAGGAACAGATGACAAGCAAATACCATGAAACAGAGGGTACCAAAAAGTTTCTCTAGGGGCAAATCTGAAAAAGCGCCTATAGAGAATATTTTCTATTTCTTATATGTAAAAAATAATTGAAATAGAACTATAGAAGAAAAGGAAAACATACTAAACTAAATGAGAAGGATTTCAGAGTTACATAGTTTCTAGTCTCCCACAGATGTCATTTCAACTAAAATCTACTAAAGTTTCAAAAAAAAAAAACTAATCTCTACTAGCAAAAAAATCCACCAAATGGGTGGATAAATTAGAGGTGAGAAAATATTACATATGTGCTTTATTTCTAAAATAAAAAATAATTACTATTTTAATGATATTTTTCATATTTGTCGTACTCTATTTCCAAATAGAGTTCACAAATCGAGCAATAAATTTTTTTCTATTTTGATGAAGTGCACAATCAATCCAGGAAAAATTTTCTTTCTATTAAAAATGAAGAACTTGTAAACTTTTATCCACCTCTAACATTCAGCCATTGGTTTAAACAATCGATGTCTAAGATTGCATAGAATTAAACGATTGTTTACACCATTCACCTAATAATTTTAGCCATTGTATACGTGCTTTTATAAATATAGAGATATAGAGATATAGAGATAGAGACTACTAACAAACGCACGGATCCAAGAGATATTAACACGCTAGATCTAGCAGGTAAACGCGTATTTCTGTCGTTTGATTGATTTGATATGTGGTTGGATATCAATCGCTAGACTAAGCAACAATATATTTTGGTTTTCCGTCTAATAAAGAAACAAATTGAAAAACGTATCTATTTGTATCGCTGGTAGATTAAGCAACATATTTTTATTATCTAATATTATTGTGTTTTATTAGGGCATCTTATGCTAGTAGATTACAATCAATGCATCGTTGTGATTACAATAAACTTGCTGCTTTGGAAAAGACAAAAATGACTCTTGATAATGCTTCTACTGAATAAATCACAACTATTAATCAATTTTATCCAACAGTTAGAACTTCGTAGCATTTGTGGTAGTCAAAAAGTGTGATAATGAAACCTTTCTCAAATTAAATAACACGCTTAAATCATGTCAACTTGAAATTTATTTATTTATTTTGTGGAGGATGTCCGGAATAAAAAATTAGTAAAGACACCTTTTGAAGTGGTTTCAATATTAAGTTAACCAAGAAGAGCATAGATATGATACCATACAAATTCGACTAAGCAACAAACCAACTTACAGAAATTAAAAATTATCACCCTTTAGCCTGTGACACAGAACCTCTTCATTAATGGAACGAGAAGGGAGGGGATGGCTGTTCAAATTTGTTTATCTTCCAAATCAGAGGGTAAACATGTAGAATAAACTCAATACAAAATCACTCGGATCTTTCACCTTTTCAATTCATTTCCATTACTCTCCTACTAATCTAGAACGAGTAAAATCACACAGAATAAGTTTTTAAAAACTTCTGATCACCTCCCTTTCCTCCAGAGGTGGAGCCACAGCGGTGCTGGGAAGGGCATTGCACCCTTTGATTTGAATATTTGTACAAAGTTTATGCTATTTTTAATAAGGTTTTGCACAAATTGAGCAATTTGTCCCCTCAAAAAATAATTCTTGTCTCCGCCCATGCTTTCATCTCCCTCCGAAATTGTTAGGAACTATCTGACTTGTGCAATTTTTATTTTTGTTACCGTTTAACATCAATTAACAAGCATAACAAGGAGAGGATCTAATACAAAACATTCAACACACACATGAGAGTAGGAGGATTGATTTTACCTCTTCTATTATTGTAAATAGAAGATGATTCCAATGCAATGAAAGTTGGTGGCATGCCTCCTTCTTCCTTCCTTCACCTCCATAGATGGCCTCGAGTCCACCAAGAAATTAACTAAATTATTTTTCACTTGTGCTAGCAAGGATGAGAATATAGCTAATTACTTCCGTATAGTAGCCCTTATCAGAAATCAACGTTGCACGATATTTATAGAATCTATCCTCGTGTGAAAAAGTTGAATCATCTCAAACTCAGAATCAAACTCATATGAAATAAATAATGACACTTAACACAATCCTTATATTTATTTCATTGGATCATGTCATGTATTATGTTCTATAACATACACATATGCAATTAAGTTGGTAACTCATTACCTGTGATTTGTAGAATTTAATCAATACTTAACTTGTAAACTAATCTTATGTGATAATTGATGCTCCTTGTTAATTATCAAGATTATGGACAGTTTAGATTTATTATTGTTATTTAATCATAAATAAAACACAGAGATTCACAATTCGGATCCTCAACCTGAATGATCTGTCAATAAATAAATCAAGAAACAAATAATCAAATATCATCAATAACATAAACTAAAGAAGTAGCCATAAACTAATTGACTTTTAGGACATATCTCTAAAAGAAATTGCGCTCTAGAATAAACCCTTAAGGACCTGAACTATTATAATTGAAATGACATTTCAAGTACAGGACATACAATAAGCAAAGTATATGTATTTTTCTAAAACTTTCAATAACGACATTAAATATCCCATAATACGATCTATTCTAGGTTTCACTTTTACATTAACAATTATCGAATAATAAAAGATGACGACAACGACAAAACGTTCATTATTTGACGTGCTGCAAAAAACAACACATATGACACAATATACCAATAATAATTGTAGTGACATTTGGCAACACCAAAAATTAGTAAGATCAAGGATTAAAGTTAGTATTTTTAGGTAATAAAAATTAGACTAATTAATCGCATACATATCAAACTGTTAAAAAGTATTTCTCATGTGCAATTTTAATTTTTTATTACTGATTAATGGTAATTTACAAGTACAAAATACTAGATCTAGTAATCAAGACTTATAGCACTAAAGAGGAGGGGAGAAATTCGTATATCTCTTCCAAAATCATATTTGGAAGACTTGTCCAAGGCAATAGAAGCTGGTGGCGTGACTTCAACTCCTCTTTTTCTCCTCCTTGGTTGGCCTTGAGTCCACCAAAAAATTAACCAAGACATAAGAATTGTGCTATCAATTAAAGATCTAGGCTAATTCATTTTATTTCTCTTCTTTCAATTAACAACTTAAGTGGAGAGAAGAGGTGCTCAACACATGAGCTTGAGAGGTTAATGGAGAGAGCAAAGAAGAAGAGAAAAGGATCTCTCTTCCTTGGAATAGTGTCGGCCTACGAGAGAGGAGAGAGATAAGCAAGAGGATGGGTAGGGTTTCACCAAATAAGACCCCTTTATATAGACCTCCAAGCCCTAGCACAATAATTGTCACTTAGACAATTCTATCCCTATTAGGCCAACCCCATCAATGGGCTAGATGGCTCCCATCACATGTTGCATTGGCCCATTAATACACTCACTTATTTGCTCTTCCATTTGTTCTCAAATTGAACTTTTTATTTACTAGTTAAATAAAAGGCCCATAAACTCAATACAATTAAAGTATGTTGAACGAAATTAATTTTCAATTTATTGATAATTATTTTAGAATTAGCAAATAAATTAATTTATTTTTATATGATTCCTTCAATTAAATTAATTATAACGGTTTGCAACGGTATATAATTAATTAATCAACTCATCATATTTTCACTGCATTCACTGTTGCGAATAAATAATGCACTGTATAGTTAATATTCTATTTGTGTGACTCTTTAAGGATTTATGTTATGTTGATCATTAAAATAAATCGCTATTTATTTTCAATAATCATAAGCGGTATCTAGCAACACATAATCCAAGATAGGAATGTGTCACAGTATTTCAATCCTGCATAAATAATGTACTGTTACAGTATTCTCAATTAACATAAATAAATAATATACTGTTACAGTATTTCAATCCTACATAAAAAACAAAGTATTTCCTTACTTTGATTCTTATGTCACATGATATCATTATATAATCCAAGATAGAAATGTGTCATTCTTGCAGATTATATATTTTTTGATCTAGAAATGATTGTACAAGTTCCTAGCAAACAATCCAACTCCATCGAGGGACCCAAACAGATATCATCACTCATTAAATAAATTAATGAGGGACATACGATTTTCTTGATGAACAACTTTTTTCCGCATAATTCAAGAAAATATAAATAAAGTCCGTATAGCAGCCCTCATCAGAATTCAACGTCAGACGATATTTATTTGACATATTCTAATGTGGAAAAGTTAAACCATCTCAAACTTAGAATCAAATTCATATGAAATAAATAATGACACATAACACAATCCATATATTTATTTCATTGGGTCATGTTCTGTATTATGTTCTGTAACATACACATATGCAATTAAGTTGGTAACTTCTTACCTATGATTTGTAGAACTTAATCATCACTTAACTTGCATACTAATCTTTTATGATAATTAATGTTCCTTATTAATTATCAAGATTATGTAAGGTTTAGATTTATTATTGTCATTTAATTATAAATGAAACACATAGATTCATAATTCAGATCCTCAACCTGAATGATCTGTCAATAATAAAACAAATAAACAAATAATCAAATATTATCAATAAAATAAACTAATAAAGTAATCATAAAATAATTCGCTTCTAGGACATATCTCTAACACAAACGTCCACGTAGTAACTAATATTCTTATTCTTATATTACTTAAAAGTTGTCAGATTGCTATGAATCTTTCTATTTTTGTTTTTAAATACATAGGCGGGAGATGGCCTCTCTATCTTGACAACAACGATCTAGATTTTAGAGATGGAGTGGATCGAGAACTATAATACCATCTCAGACAAATCTAGATTTCAGAGATGGGGTGGAAAGACACAAAGAGCCGTGATTTATTTTAATAAACATAGTCTAAATTTTATATTTAATAATAAATATATAAATAAATAATTTTAACAATAAACGTCATGACGCTTCACAGGTGGGGTGCACCGACAAACGCGCTAATGTGATTAGCGCACCTAGCAATTAATTACAATTCAGTTCCATTTTTCGAGTTTCAAAAAATTTAAATTTTCTAGAAGCGCCAATAGGAGTGGCGTGTTACTATTTTGAATAAAAAATTTTCTGGACGCGCTAATGAGAATGACGTGTTGACATTTTAAAAAATATATATATTGAGGTAGGCTAAAATCAACTACGACTAACGGATGGACCCGTCAGTCGCGATTAAATCTCAATTTATGAAGTTCTAATGGCTAATCCGAACCATTCAATGTGTTCTTCGTATTGAAATCTCAATAGAGACCAATGTTTATATTTTTTTCTTAATTCTTTATTATTTTTTGGAGATTTTAAAAAATCAATGTTATTGAAGGGTCTATAATTGTTTAGATTAAGAATTTTGTAAAATGCTAAAATTTTCCAAAAAAAATTGTAAAATTTGGTTTCCAATTGATGTATGATTTTCGTACTCAATTTCCAACCAGATTAAGCCCGAAAATTATGTTCAAATGCCTGTGTTTTTATCAATTTCTGCTAATTTAGGTTGTAGAAAGGTCCAGCCGTAGCCCGGCAAGTCTATTTTGCAGGTTCAGCGCTTATTCGGCATGGAGAACAGAGAATACAGCAAGCGGATGTGCTCAGACAAATTGGAACGGTCCGCCCTGACCAGAGAGAACTCATCTAGACGGATTAAAACCAGATTTCAGACGGACTGCACCTGACCAGATTGGAACGGCCCGCCCCAGAATCCAAACGGACCGTTCCAGCTATAATCGAAATGCTAAAAATAGAAGGACGAGTTTGTCATGACGGTTCCCTCTATTTTCGACCTTCCAGAAGCACATCTCCCATGTTTGAAGCTACCAATGCCTCATTATAAAAGCTATGTCATGTCTTCAATTCAAGTTATGTTCAATTTCTCGAGTTTAGCCAACTTCTAGACTCAACCAAGGAGATAGCCTGCCGAGACGACCGACTGCATCTAGAACTGCTCGTTCCAGAGCCAGGACGGTCCGCCCCAGACATGACAGAGCATAGAATCGTGGAATTTTCGAGCGCAACTTGTTGTAACTTGATTTTTCTCTTTCTATGTTTTTGTATTTGATGAAACCTGTGTTAGGAACTCAAGTCCATGTGCAATTTTAATTTTTATTAACAATTAATAAGCAATTAATACGCACGAAAACGGATCTAGTTATTCAATTCATTTAACATATAAAAGGAGAAGCGTAAGATGTTACCTCTTCCGAAATCGTATTCGAAAGGCTCGAACCTATGCGTAGGAGTCGATGGGTAGCACACCACCACCACCTCGTCGCCTCGAGTCCACCTAGAAAATTAACCAAGGTCTCAAGTCAAGTGCTAGCTTGTCCGAGACGATAACTAATTCCCTTTGAATTCCTTCGCACGATTAACTGTTTAACTGGAAGGGAAATCGCTCAACGCATGAGCTAGAGATGGAATTGAGAGCTTAAAATTGGAGAAACTAATTTTCTCCACTGTGAACAGTGCGTGAACAGTGCGTGAATAGTGCGGCCAAGAAGAGAAGAGAGAGAGAATTAGGTTTTTCTCCGACTTGTTCCCAAAGAAACAATCAATATATATATAGAACGTTTTCCATAATTAGGTTTCTCTCTTCCTATTTTCTCTTAGACACAAATGCCCCTATATGGCCGAAATTTTCAGAGATTAAGTGGGCCAAACCCATATGATATAGTGGCCCATTAATTCACTCTTTCAATTCGTCTCATATCGGGCTTTCAGTTAACCGATTAACTAAAAGGCCAATTAGCTCAGTATAATAAATATGCGTTGAACTAACTTAATTATTAACATATTAATAATTAATTTGGAATTAGCATATACATTATATTATTTCTATATGATCCATTTGAATTAATTAATTATAACGGTTCGCAACGGTATATAATTAATTAATCAACTTATCATATATTCGCAGTACTCGCTACTGCAAACAAAGAAATAATGCACGTTTGGTTATAGTCCTATTTGTGTGACCCTTTGAGGATTTATGCTATGTTGGCTATGAAAATAAATCATCATTTATTTCCATTAATCATAAGCGGTATCTAGCAACACGTTATGATTCCCAATTCGCATAAATTAAATATTGTACCGATACAGCACTTCAATCCTGCATAAGAAATGGTATCTTATTGTTTTGATTCTTATGTCACATGGCATCCTTGTATAATCCAAGATAGGAATGTGTCATTCTTACAGATTATACGTTTCTTGATTTAGAGATGATTGCATAAGTTGCTAGCAAGCAATCCATCTCCATCAAGGGGCCCAGTGGATATCATCACTCGTTAGGTGAACTAACGAGGGACGTACGGTTGTCTTGATGACCAGTTTCTCCCCGCACAATTCAAGAGAACATAAATAAAGTCCGTATAGCAGCCCTTATCAGGAATCAGCGTTAGACGATATTTATAGAACCTATCCTCATGTGGAGAAACTGAACCATCTCAAACTCAGAATCAAACACGTAGGAAATAAATAATGACACATAACACAATCCATATATTTATTTCATTGGGTCATGTCTTGTACTATGTTCCAGTAACATATACATATGCAATTAAGTCGGTAACTCTTTACCTATGATTTGTAGAACTTAATCATCACTTAACTTGCATACTAATCTTATATGATAATTAATGTTCCTTGTTAATTATCAAGATTATGGAATCCTTAGAGATATTATTGTCATTCTAACGAATGATCCACAGAGATCTACATTTCAGATTCTCAACCTGAATGATCTGTCAATAATAAACTCTATGAACAAATGATCAAGTATCATCAATAACATAAACTAATATAATTGCCACCAACTGATTGGCTTCTAGAACATATCTCTAACAACCTGCTTATTCTTGCATGGATTTGTTAGAGTAGAGTAGTTTAGGGGCTATGGTTTGATAACTTTTCTTTTAGTTGCTTGTTTTGTTTTGCATACTTAATTATTAGTTGAGTTAAGTTATGTTCTGCTTTCTGTTATCTATTATTTACAATTGATTGCATTATTTTGTTATTGATTGATCTGATTGCCTCGTTAAACAAAGGCCTATTTTAACTGTTAGGATAAAAGTCAAATCGCAGTAATAACTGAGCAATCAATTCTGTTTGGTAGGCGATATCCGAAAGGATTTAACCAGACTTTAAGTAATTAGAGTTTTACTTGCAATTGGAAGATTGAAAGTTTACCAAGACCCAGAAAGTAGTCTAGATCAACTAAACCAAGAAACGAGAGTTGAAATTTAGGTGTTTTTAGGAGTTATTAAACCAAACTTATCAACTTGGCCTGAACGGGAGTTAGAGCGCAAGTCTGTAGGTTAGGATTCTAACTAAACTCGCATAAAAACACTCAGTTAATAATTAAGTAACATGACAAAACAAGTATCAACTGATTGGAACGGACCGTTCCAGGATCAGGACGGACCGCCCGGAAGGGCCTGTTCCAGCCAGTTGACAGGAATTAAAACGGTCCGTTCCAATCTTGACAGATAGAGGAAAGTTTGACAACCTGAACCCCTAGTCTTTTGTCAACTATTTTATCTTTTCGAGTAAAATAGGAATCGGCTAATTTGGATTTTTATCTTGCACTTACTTACTGTTTAAAACTGTTCGCTACCTTTGAATTGTTTATTACTTAAGAACTTAGTTTAATTTGAATTGTTTAACTTAGAAATAGAATAGTCTGTCCCCGAGATTCGACCCTTAAACTGAACTACAAACGAATTAGCATCGGTAATTAAGGATTTAATTTGACCTGTACGCACAGAACTGATCACTAATTATATTTAATATGAACAACACATTAAACTGTTCAAATCTGCTGTTAGAATATCGAAAATTGAGATATAATTGAAGTTGACCGGCTCATCTGTGAGTCGCGCTAAATTTAGTATACCTCAAATATTTTTATTTAAAAAAAAATAAATTACTGTTTTTATAAAATAATTACTATATTAAAACATAAAATTTTTTTGATGTGCCAATGAGAGTAGCGAGGGAGGGATGCAGAGTGGCGAGCGAAATTTTTTTGATCTGCCATAAAAATTTTATTATTTTTTAAAAAAAATTGACGCGGAATTCAGAGTGGTGAGGGATGCAGGTGCACCAGTCACTGTCACTACCACAAAAACAGGCTTTTGTAACGGGTCATCTGTAACGTTTTTTTTAAAATCCGTTACAGATCTGGCAAAAATAGGTGCGTCTTGATAATTATTGTTAAAACTATTTATTTTATATATATATATTTATAAATATAAAATTTAGATTATGTTTATTGAAAAAATCACGGCAAAGAGAGCAAGATAGATCGTGAGAGAAATTAGGCTGTTAAATTGAATAATTATCTCTTGCAATAATATGTTCTTCGACTCCGTCTCTAAAACCTAGATTCATCGTCTATGATATTTCCAACATTAACTCCATCAATAGTTTTTTCGTGTTCATGTAAATCTTAATAATAACAAATTAACAATTTCATCATGATCCGATTTGTATGAATTATGGTGTTTTCCTATATACATTAGATATAAATTTATATATGGGCTCAATGCTTATTGTATGAATTTGTCATTGACGATGAGGAGTTAATTAAAACTATAACAAGCTATGATATGAATAGTAAAAGCTTAGATGGAGAAAACTTGATTTTATAATAAATCTTTTGTAGTTACAAAACCATAAATTAACACCAAACATATGCTATACGTATTATAATATCAGTCAAATAATATTAAAAGATAAAAAGAAATCTACATATAGCGTGCTATAAATCTGAAAAAATATAATAAAAAGTATATAAAAGAGAGAGGATATTTTGTTATTTTTTGGACTTATTGAATACACGACGACTAAATTTAAAGCACCAGCATTACTTCTTTGGGCACAGCGCAACGGATGAAAGGATGGGGATCAATTTTGTCAAGGTTCCGCAATGGTTCAGCTCTCATTCAACATAGTTGACTTCAAAATTCGGGATGAATTTTGAAGTAATATTAATTAAATATTATTACGTAGTTTCTTATATTATTAATTTCTTTACCATAGCCTTGTATTTGATAAGTAATCTTAATTAACAGATGTATTTTTTGAAAAAAAAAACTATGGACCCTGAAAAAAATAAAAGGAAAAAAAAATATGATGATAAATTATTATCTCTATCTTTACTCCTTATAAACACTTGGATCCAAAAGGTATTACACGCTAGATCTAGCATGTATCCACGTTTTTGTGTCATTCGATCCATTTGATCTGTGGTTGGATATACGAATCAACAATATTTTATTTTTTCATCTGATAAGAAAACAAATTGAACAACACATCTATCTATATCGAGGGCATCTTTTGCTAGTATTTACATACAAATTTATTTAGCTAATTTATTTTATAGTTATCATTTCAAATATTTTGTGTTATTATATTATAAAAAAAATCCGTAACTTTGTTAAATCAAATAGAAATACAAACTTTTTCGCTTAGTAATCGCTCTCTTTCAAACCGAAACAATCGTAATAATTTTCGGACTGAACTTTAAAAAGAAATAAATTTTTAACTTTACATGATAAGCCAAATTAGAAGGACCTTGGAGAATAATTGATATTACACGAATGACAAGGAAAGATGCATAGGAACGGACATTGAAATTGCAGCAACTTGATGCATATCTTGCCCAACAGATACAAACGTCAGAATCACACTTATCGAGGGGAATAAAGGCAAACGTGGCAGCTAGACTTTATCTAAATCTCGTTTGGATCGGATGGGAATAAGAAAGGAATAAGAATTTTAGAAGTAAAACGTTGGGAAGTGTGTAATTTTATGAGAGATTTATGTATAGGAAGAAACTATTTTTAGAAATAGACTATTTCTAGCCCATCCAAACGACCCTATTGATATTAATCAAAAAATATAACCCAAACTAGCAAGCTATTTATTTCTCATTATGCTCTCTCCAAAATAATGAAATAAAATAATTTGTAAATAACATTATAAATTTAAAAATAGTCATGTACAGCATAAAGTTAAACTCCATGATTCGAGTCAAAAGCCTCCGACTAATTTATTTTTGTAAGTTTGTTAATAAACATACACTTATATGTGTTTACGGTACATTATGTAATTTGAATTTTTTTTAACAGTTTGAAATTTGATGTTTTAAAAAATTAGTAACTGCTTCGAAATTTGATTAGGAGTATACGAGTCAGGGTTGAGCGGGAAGAAACAACTCAAATACGACTAGACCGTAACTCGACTGATAAGGATCATCCTTAATATTCATCACCTATTATCATCTCCATATTTCTCATTCCCACGAGCACTGATTACTCCTCTCTCCTCTCTATTTTCATCCCTCCCCCTCCCACTCACAGAATTTTTCCAGAACATTTGTATAAAAAAACTAGCACAATTAGTTTTTTTAGGACGATTAGAACATATTTTTTCTATGAAACAATTTTTTCCAGAACAATTATATTATGAAACTAAAACAATTAGTTTTTTTATTTAACAATTATATTCTACAATAAAAATAATTAGTTTTTTTTCCAGAACAATTATATTCTAAAACTAGAATAATTATTTTTTTTCAGAAAAATTATATTATGAAACTAGAACAATTAGCTTTTGTCCATAACTATTATATTCTGAAACTAGGACAATTAGTGAGAAGAAAAGAAACACAGGGAAGGGATGGGATGAGAAGAAGAGAAACACTGGGAAGGGATGAGGGAATCTCTGGGATTAATTAATCGCATTCTGAAAATGAAAAGCAGTTATTAACGCATTTTTTAAAATGGAAAAAAATTAAGAGGATGATAGAGATGGCGGAATCTTTGGAATGGTGGGAAGCAATTCTGAAATTTTTTAAGCTGGTTCAAACTTGACTCGTATTCAACTAGTGTTGGCTCTTGAGTCAATAGGTAGTTTGAAAAAAATATGTGTACTTCAAATTTTTTTTATATTTAATTTATGCATAATTTCAATATTAAAACTAATTGATACGTACAACACTATAAACAATACGATTGTTGTCATTTTTATATTTTCTATTGATTTGTAACAAAATAATTTGCGAAACTCAAAATACCGTGTGTTATAGTTATTATCTTAAACGAATATTTGTAACATGAAAATATTTATAATAATTTTATACTTTTTTATTACTCATAATCATATTAATAGTACTATTTGAAATAAAAATTTATAATCTCACGAGTCGGTTTTTGAGTTGGCGAGTTGAGTTAAGCATGATTCAAAGTCGACAACAAATCGAGTTGGTTGAAGTCGAGTTATGCCGACTCGAATTGCAACATAGATTTTTATGAGTCGAGTTTAAGTATCTCATGAATAACGAATATTTTGCTCGATCCTAATTGGCACTGTGATCTTTATATTTCAAAACATAGTTATAAAATTATGTTGCAGTTGTCGTGCCTATTTGAGCTAATTAAAGAATATATTATCGATATAGCACCAACAAGGGACGCTGTCCCTCTCCTATAAATAAAAGAGTATGTATAGAACTTTATTTAGGCGTCACTCGTTAGAATAACCGCGGAATGCTTAGCCATATGCAATATTTGGTTAGTTGTGACATTTTTTATAAAGGTAAACATACACGTCTTAGGATACATTATGAATATTATCTTCTATCAATTATAAGATTAATAAATGATTCAATTTCATAGGCAAATTGTGGGTCAATTTCTATATATATAGACTGAAAGCCAACATTTTTCTAAAGTTATAAACGATAGTGATTGATCAAGGCTAACATTGGATTGAAAAAAATTGATCCGCTATGAAACTTATGATTTATTATTGGGTTAGTAGTAAGAGATTATTAAAGAAAATTAGGAACGAAACTGCTTCTAAATTAAAAATATATATATTTAAGTCTGTTGTGTACATACGTTAGTGTGTTTGGCAATGCTTGGAATAAGGCTTGTTCAGAATAAGCACATGAGTATGCAAAACCTAACAAGCTTGGAATAAGAATAAGGCTTATTCGGAATTGCTTATTCAAAAGATGGGAACCCAGAGTTTTTGTTTGGTGGAATAAGGAATGAACACGGAATGAAATTGGAGGAGAGAGAGACTCACCCACACCCTATTTGGAATTGCTAATTCCTACAAATTCGTAACACTTCCAAACACACTTGGCAAATCAATTTTATCACAATACCATATTATTTATTCACTCAAAAGGTTATTCTTATATGCCATGATGTATTTCAATAACAATTTTGAGTAACGCTAGAATCAACAAACATATAGGACGTCAAACACGATCTGAAACGTCAATTGTTAAAATTTAACATAACCGATCCGAAATGCTCAATATGATCTATATATTAAAATATTATTGAAAATAAAATTTACATATTTTCATTTTTTTTAAAACCTCTTTGGACATATTCTGAAATTCCAAAAAATTAGTAAAAGAATTTGAAAAAATATTATATTGGTCTCCATAGAGATTTTATTATGGAACAATTTGAACGGTTTATATCGGCTGTTCTAAACTTAAAAATTAAAATTTCATCATGTTGGCGAGTATATGTGTCCAACATCTAGCCACTCCCTAAGAATTTTACTCAGATTATTGTTCGCTAGACAGGGTTATATTAGATTAGTAATAATTAATAATTTTGTCTAATTTGATATATTGAAATTAAACTTTCATACGGTTACTAATGTTTTAACATTAACTAAATTAACCAACGGACGCTATATTATCAGTTCTAATCCTACTTATATATCGACACCCACACACAAAAGTCAGAAGCGTAGAAAAACAATAACAAATGTTTCCAAGGGCGATGGTGCAAATGGTCCAGAGGGAGAATATATTAATGGTGGCAATTTATATTTAAAGAAAAAATGAAAAGGACAGGAACGGAAAAGAAAAAGGCATGAGCGCGTGGAGATTGGGATTCTGGGGCCACCCGTCACGGGCGCGTCGGTTCTCTATCAACTATATTTAATTCCTTTATTTCAAGTCCGATTATCAATTCCACTTCACGTCCGCCATTTCAAGTCCGCCACTTTTTTTTTTTATTTTTCTGGAACGGTCACAGGCTCACAGCTAAGAACGCAAAATTTTCGTACTGTTGAAATGTTTGAAAAGAAAACGAAGTTCGTAAAAATCATCGTAGCGGAAAAAAAAATCAATTATCCAACCTGACAAAAGAAAACAAAGTATATTTTGAGCTTCTTTTAATATAAGCAGTGAATTAGGGGCGGAACCAGAAAAAATTCTGAAGATAACCAATTAAAAATTTTTAAGTTCTTTTTTTTTTTATAAAAGCACCCCAAAAAAGGGAGCCTGCAGCCTTCATTAGCATGCCAAAAATTTTTAAGTTCTAAAAGAGCTAAAATTATTATTATTCTTTTTGTATATTATTTTAAATTAGCGCATTAAAGAAAGCTCAAATTTTAGGGGAGGTTAGCCCTTTAGCACCCTCTGCTTTTCGTCTCAACAGGGAATGCTTATATCTTAATAATTTTACTCAAATAACTTAACTGTAAGAAAGTATCTTAAAGTGCCTAAAATTAATTTTCATTGCCCTTGTGTAGTTAATTCTAGAAATAAGACAAATTTCGAATTAGTGATGTTTTAATTATTCTGGTCCAAGATACCTGAACTGGTAAAGTAAAAAAAAATAATAATAATAACAAAATTGACGAGGTGAAACCTCGAGTAGCTGCCTAGCGGGTGGTGTTTCCTTCTTAACAGTAGACTATAAATTTTTTTTCTTTTTTTATATAACATGTTACCGGACCGGCATCCTCTGCAGATCTTTGACCCCAACCGTCTGATCTAATTTCGATGGATGTTTCAGATCCTTGATCTGAACCGTTCAATATTAATCACGGAACATCTATCATTGATTGAATGTTTCGGATCAAGAATCTTCTCTCTGCAGAGGATATGATTTCGCATGTTACCAACAAATTAGGTAACAAATTAGAAGACTTGGAGGGAATGTATAACGGAACATAGGAGGATAGTAAACATACAGAAAAAAACGAATGGAGATGTGGTCAACTTTGCCGATGTCATTGAACTTATATAAAATTTATTTTATTGAGTATTAAATTATTAAATAGTTAGTCACTGCATGACGATATATATCTTAATTTATAATGTTTCAGTATTTCCAACTGAAAGATTTCCAAAATCTGACGAGTTTATTAGTATCGTGGATGAAAAACCATGAAAAAAATATTAATTTAGATAAATATCGAAATTCAATTATTAAAAGCGAAGATAACAAAAAAAAAAAAGTGATAACAAAAGTGATAAATAATAAACTAAAGAAGCTTGAAACTTCGTGCCAAATCGTGTCAAAATCTTTTCTCTGTTTTTTTATAAAAAAATATTAAAAACTGTTAAAATATTGTTGCAGTTTGTTTGACTTTGTTACAAATTTTGTATATATATCCGTATAAAAATGTCGGGATATTTTTGATAAAATATTAATTGATAATTTCATTTTCTTCTAACGCATTGGTTTCTTGTTTGAACAGATTCAAAAGGAAGCACTGATATAAAAGCAATTTAAATAATTGTTTTAAAAAATAATTTAAAAGACGATGTATTTATAAGTTATTAACTATGGTTCTATTTTTTTATAATGTTAAAAATTAAATACATGTTGTCGTGTAGTTTCGTGTTGTGTCGTGTTCGTGTTCATGTCGAGCCGTATCGTGTCCAACCATACTAATTTTTCAATACTGTCAACACGACACAGTTATGACATGATACGATAACAGGTTCGTGTTGTGCTAATTTTGTACTCGATTCTCAACACGACAAAGGCTATGACAAGATACGATAATATGTTCTTGTCGTTCTAATTTTATACTCGTATCGTGTCGTGTCGTGTCAACACGATCGTATCATGTCATTTTAGAGACGCAAACGCACTGCATCGATAGATGATTTTATCATAGACTAGTCTAAGATGCCCTCATATGTGGCCAAATAAAGAAACAAAATAATATTAGCTAATAAAAATATGTTGTTTAATCTATCAGCGATACAAATATATATGTTATTCAATTTATTTCTTTATTAGACGGGAAATCAAAATATATTGTTGCTTCGTCTGGCAATTGATATCCAAGCACATATCAAATCGATCGAACGGTAAAAATACATGTTTACATGCTAAATCTAAGATGTAACATCTTCTCTATCCGTGCTTTTATAATAGTATATAGAGATTGCTTCTTCGTAGCACAAAGAAGCTATGGTTAAAAAAAGATACTGATTGACATGAAATGAAAATGACACTCCATTAATTCCCTTCATTTTCTACCCGGCAATTATTCTTGGCGATTCTTTTTTGCATCTTACCATTTGTAGTATTGTAGCGTATCTATAATTTATCGCTTAAAGTAAAACAAGAAAAAAAAATTGTGTATCTCTTTGTAATATTGTTTTAGAGTTATTAAAAGTTCTTATTATTGTTTTTTCCTTTTATTTTTATTTTTATTTATCGACAGTAATTAGTGGCGTTTGACTGCTTCCAATTCATTTATTTGTTTATTTAAAAGTTGATTGTTATATTTAGGGAAAAATGATTACCTTGAATGGACGAAAAATATTGTTATTCCATTTGACATCAATTCAGAATAGAATCGAAAATACTTGCACCAGATGTTTCGAATAATTATCTAATTTTTACCGTCGACGTAAACGTGAAATGTTTGGCTTTATATTTCCAAACATAAAGCACGCAATCGGCAAGTATGAAAGAGAATCCCTTTCGTTCGCATAAGATAATTGAAAGCAATAAACTTTGAATATTTCAAACTTGAAACAAGAGAGACCCATCAAATTATTGTACCGGTCCGACACTCGCTGTCCAACACTACAGTATTCACAGTAATATATCTACATAGAATTTCTTAAATCATCGTTAAAAACAAAAGCGTAAAAATCTGATAGAAAGATTTGTGGATTGAGAAGGTACAGTTGAAAACGTAAAATTTTTTACAAAAATCTATCGGTTTTTCGGAAACTTTGTTGAAACAAAACAAAACTAAAATCAATTTTAGGACAAAAACTAAGAGCTTGAACCTTACTTTTCTAAATAAAAAAAAAAAATCAATTTGTGTCCCTAACACGAAACACAGACAAATAGAGGGAATTTGAGCTCCTGCCAGTAACAAACACGAGGAGCAGTCTTTTTGCAAATGGGATCTGTTCCCGCGCGGGACGGTGCAGTGCACCATCCCAACTATCCGATCTGAGATGGGTGCTCCGTGCATAATACCAGATTGATAGGCTCGAAAAAATTTAACCGTTCAGATCATATTAGACGGTTGGGATGGGTGCTTCGTCTTTTTGCGGTTGGTATGCAGTTCCACCGGTGCACGCGAGAGGGTTAATTTTTATTTTATTTTTTTTGAAAAGGAAATAGTGAAAGATGGGTCTATATTAAAAAATGGAGAGAGAACCCGCTCTTGTTCTAGTGGTAAAGAGCAATGCATCTTGAGTGAAATGTTGCAAATTCGAAACCCGGCTGGAGATCTTTTATAGACATTTAATTTAAAAAAATAAGTTGGATGGTTTAGACCCCAATTTATCTTTAAAAAAAAATGGAGGGCTAGAACATCAAATTGTTCTAATTACTTAGAAGACGAAAAATGAAGAAATTTACTTGGAACTATCATATTTTTTCTTTGAAGACGAAACCCATAGGACGTAGGCGAATTATTTGTTCTGTGCAATTTTTATTAAATACATATTCTGGTCATATAAGTAGGGCTGTACAAGATAATAAAAAACTCGTTCGAAATAATTGGATTGGATTGAAATATTGATAAAAAATTATAAATCCGCCCATTCTACAATTCTACATATAAGAAACTTTTGCATGTCGGGCTTTGGTTAGAAGTAATTTGTGGGGTGTTTTTCTTAAGTATATTTTCCCATTCTCATGGCTTAGAAATTAGAATCTTTAATGATGGCTTGTATTTTGCTCATTTTTCTATTCCCTCCACTAATTGACTAATAAAGGAGCTAGAAGATTAGTATTATTGTTTTTATTCAAGTGATTGTCGAAGCAACATTTAGTATCTGTACCTGAAGACTGACAGTGGCCTTGCTTTAATTTATGACCTTCCAAAAGTCATTCTAGTAAATTACTATTTAAGTTTGCAGTTATTATATTTTGATGACAACGCAGAAAGTGACAAGTGCTCATTGAGCGGTCCGGTTTTTCTGGCATTATTTTGAAAGGATTTTCAATAATATCTTCAATCTAAATTAAATTAATATACTGATAAACATTTGGGACGTTTGTTTTAAAAGGTGATATTGTACTATCAAGGTTGTTGTTGTTTTTTTTTTTTTATTGAAACTATCAAGGTTGTTAGGAAATCGATAAGTATGGGACTCGGATCCTCTGGTCGTTTTATAAAAACGACCAGTGGTCATTTTTCGATTCGAGCCGTCTGATTTGATCTGAACGGTTAAGATTTTTCGGGCCTATCAATCTGGTATTATGCACGGGGCATCTATATCCATTGAGATTAAATCGGACGGCTGATATTGAAAAACGACCACTGGTCGGCCGACCAGAGGATCTCGTTCCGATAAGTATGAGTCAATCATATCGAATGAGGAAAAGCATGTCAGAATCTCCTCTTGATTCAGATTTCTTCTGCATCGAGCTTTCACTGTGTGATTTCAATACGTCACAGTCCCGTCTTCAACTATTGCCAGTGGGAATTAATTGCAATCTTGCGCTAATTATAATCTAAGTGTCAGACTTGACTCTCACCAAAACCGGACTCTCACGATTCGGTGGAAAT
The DNA here is from genome assembly GCA_027562975.1 of Rhynchospora breviuscula. NCBI lineage: Eukaryota > Viridiplantae > Streptophyta > Magnoliopsida > Poales > Cyperaceae > Rhynchospora > Rhynchospora breviuscula. Next base: position 40,292,646 of record CM050401.1, read on the forward strand.
CTCTCTCTAACGGAGATTAGAGTTGTTAGGGAAGAATCCCTAGTTTGTTGTGGAGTTTCTCTTTTTTCTAATTCTATCCACCCGCCTAGAAATGACTAGGTCTAGTATTTAAATAAGAGAGTTCACATCTTTACTAAAAAGATGTAAATAACTGATTCTCTCATGTCAGTCCATCATATTTCCTACGATCTGTGGACAAACTCCGCGATCCGCGATGACATGTCGCGGTCCATAAACGGACCGGTTCATCTCCACATTTCCTACAAAGATCATATTATTATGTGTATCAATGACAGATTGAAAACTAAGTCTTATATATAACTCAAAGTTTACTTTCAAAAATTATCATTGGATGCCAAAACGAAAAGAGCGCACAGATTTATTTTATTTTCAAAACCCATTTCAGAAAAAAAAATGAAGAAAACTGCATTAGTTTGTAAACTATACTATAATTTACGTTTGGAAGAAATTTTCTTAAAATAGATGGCGCAATCACTGTAAAGGTGTCGCATATGACAATAATAAATGTAATAGATTACACAATAATCAAATTTGCTTTAAGCCTTTGGAAAAATCAATTAAATTTGTACATTTTCATCGCACCATTTAATCTTTCAAATATTGAATAATATCAGATACATAAGCAATTCCATCCAATGGCCATGTTTGACGGAGAATTAAAAATGGAGTAACTCATGTAATTCAATTTAACTCCTTCAAATATGATTCTAATTTGTATGATTCTAATTTGTTGGAGTAGTGTGGAGTAGGAAGCAGTAAATTACTCTATCATTTTTGGTGGAGTAAAGTTACTCCACAAGAATCAAGAGATGATTATCATTATTTAGTTATCTCTTATACTCCATATTTACTCCATCTTTCCATACCAAACATGATATAAAGTTGGAGGAATAAAGTGGATTAACTATTTACTTCTCCTTAAGTTACTCCATAGTTTATTACTCTACCAAACATGACCAATGTTATTTAGCACCTTGAACTCTTCTTCTCTTGCAACGACAACGGATATGTCTGTCCTTTGACCATGTTTGATAGAGGAGTAAACCGTAAAGTAGCTCAGGGAGGAGTAAATAGTTAATTCACTTTACTGTTCCAACTTTATATCATGTTTGGTATGAAAATATGAAGTAAGAGGAACTAAATAATGATAATCATCTCTTGATGCATTGGAATAACATTACTCCATTTAAAATGGTAGAATAATTTACTCATCCCTACTACACACTACTCCATACCAAATTTAAATCATGTTTGGAGGAATAAAAGTAGATTAAATGAGTTACTTCACTTTGATCCTCTACTAAATAATTGCTACGTAGAGATGCATAATATATCATTTATGTAATCAAACATAGTTGATATAATGAATCCGATCACATCACATGACACAAAAAATAAATGCTCTTTACATAATTTTCTATTAATGCCCTTGACTGTTTGTAGTCTATTGACAGATAAATACATATTTACACACACACACATATATATATATATATATAATTTTTTTATTTTATTACGAAATACTAGTTACATAACTTCACACAAGTACTTATGATGCCTTAAATTACGTAGCTATCTACGCAACAACAAAACAGGACCAAAATAAAAAACTAAATACTAAAAAGTGGGATTTTCAACTCGAGTGGAGTTCGCGAGTTCAAAATTAAATATTTAATTTTAGAAGTGATATTGGCCACATTTAAAATTTCGAAATTTAATTTTATAAATTATGACATTTTTGAAAAATATAAATTTGATGACCAATATTTAAATCCTAGCTTGAAAATTTGGTAAAAAATAAATTTTATCACATCGGGAGATAATGAAGTGAAACCATACAATGTCAAACATCGGGAGATAATGGGTGTGTTTGGCACCATCCGTGAACTAGAAATTCACGAAGTAGGCTAGTTCGTGAGAACCAAATAACCCACGAACTAGGTTGTTCGCGAACTTCTTAGCTAGTTCGTGGTTTCCAGATTTTCACGAACTGGAATTAGTTCGTGAGCCTGTTCGTGGGTCTTTGTTCGTCCCTAGTTAGTGAGCGAACCAAACACACCCGGATGTCTAGAAAATAACAATTCATAGTGCAGCAAAGGAAAATTCAAATTCAAATTCAAATTCAAACAAAAAATTGCAAGCGTGGAGAAAAAGAACGTTCACGTGGGCCCAGATAAAAAACAAAAGGTCATGAATGGCTCGTCAAATGAGACAAAGAAGTCCCAAATAAACAGGTTTCATTTAGCTTGCTTTCAAAAGTTGCCAGCTAAAGCCGCCTAAACAGACTCAATCAAATTAGTGAAAATTTCGTACAAAAAAAATTTAGTAAAAGTTACAAGGGTGATTTAGATTTATGCCACTCTAAATATTTGAAATTAAAGAGATGCCACCACTAAACAATAAATTATTTTTAAGTCACTATAAAATATTAGAAATTAGTTTTATGCCATCGGACAATTGATATGACAATTCTACCCTTTTGGATATGCCACTATACAATAAAAAAATTAGAGATATGCTATCGCAAAAGATATAATTGATTTTATGCCATTACAAATCAATAACAATTAAGTTTATGGCATAAAAAATAAAAAACTATTTTATGCCATAAATCTAATTAATCATCGAACAATGACATAATTCTAATCTTCAAATAGAAAAGGATTTATTTTTTAAGATGTATTAGCAAAATTCTTTTGTGTTGGTTTTTGTCACGTAACTAGTTATGGACATACATTTGGCCATAATGCTCTTTTGTAGTCTTAATATACTCCACGAAGGCAACAAAAATTAATATACATGCTTCTGTAAATAATTAAATCACCGAAAAAGCATATTGTATATTTATTCTACATATATTATATATTTATATGAGAAGCTTTTTAATGAAATAGGTCCATGCCAATAATTAATTAACAACCTTCACAACTTCGTTCTTTTTTTTTCCCATCAGCGCCGCAATTTTTTTTTTTTAACTTTGTAGGGTTTATTTTCATGAGGGCTATTTGGTCATTATTAAAAATAATGACAGGTTTGATGATGTTATTTTTAGAATTTAGTGTGTTTTAGGAAAAAGATAGTGGCATAAAACTAATTCTAGTAATTCTATAATGACATGAATCTAATTAGTAATTTAAGGATGGTATTTTCCAAATTGACAAAATTTATAGTGGTATAAAACTGTCACACCCCGGAAGCTAAGTGTGAAAGATCCCTTGCCACAAAAGTGAGTTTACAATTTTGTTAGGCTAACAAACAGAGGGTACAATTTTTTTTTCTTAGATGACCTATTTCATTTTCTTGATTTCGGTCCCAGCTTATTCAAAAACACACAGTATTATTATTGTTTTTAAGAAAAATTGTTTTACAAACAATCCAACAAAACCTGAGTCTGGTTTTTATTTCTTACCGCTAACCTAAGGTTTTGCCGGCGGAATTATACAAGCAAAACCAGCATACCCAACCTCTCATCCTACACCAGGCTTGTTGCAAAAATATTTACATATTTTACAAAATGAAACTTAGACCCTAAACCATCGTAAACAGAAGACTAGTCTATCTCACCCAAGACCCGACAAAAAGACAAAATAACAGAGGGCATAACTAACAACACCAGAGGGTAACTAAACACCAGAAGGAACATCACTACGGACCATGACAAGTGATACTACAGCTCGTCAAATTTTCACTTGCGGGTCCGATTGTGGGTCCCACTCGGGTACCTGATAGAGGCTTTAAACCCGGTATCAAATAAATTTATATACCTTGTTTTACCTCACTAGTCATTCTGGTAAAGCTAAGTGTCGAACCCAAGGGACGGTACAATTGATTACTAGACTTTACTTTCTCACAAAAGCTAGACAAGACAATTTTTATGGGATTATGAATGATTAAATCTAAAGATGCAAATAACTAAATTATTTTTGGTGTTTTTTGGACTCTAAATAAATGCAAGAGATGTCCTAAGGTTTAGGGTTCATTTAGTTTAGCTTTGAAGCTCTTAGTACACGTGTTTTCACACGGGCGGCAAGGATTTCGGACCGAAATCTATATAAATCGCTCCGAAATATGCTCCAAACTCTCTGTTCTGACTTGATAATTTAATAAAGCACAAAAGCACATTGAGTATCATTGGTTTGGATAGTATTTGGGTGCTAAGTACGGTCAAAATACATATATAAATAAGAGATATCAGCACCGTTCCGTCAGGCGGAGAACCAGAACCAGGAAAATCCAGATACAGATAAGCAAATATCTCAGGCAGGTCATCGAACGAAAGGAGGATAGCAACATTACACTGAAGACTTGACATGTAAACTTCAAGCTTAACAAAAGAACTCTCTATTGTAGCAACAGCACGAGGCCTAATAAGCCTGCGATGCTCCTGGAACCCCCGACCATCGAGGCACATGCAAAAACAACAAACAGATGAGAATAAATTCTCAGTGCGAGTTTTAGTTCCAGTATGCGGATCTTAATATATCTGTATATCAGACTAATACTCGGAAATTTTTATTCAGAATTTTACAGATTAACAGATACAGTTTTGTACCGTAGGTACCAGTCAGAACGGTCATAATACCGGCATGCTGTGAAATGCAATATAAAACAAAATTCATTATTTTCAGAATATCAGTTGGAAATTTTCACACCAAAGTTCTCAAGGCCTACAGATCCAGAGAGAACCCTTCCCAACCATAAGTTTTAACAAATGGTACAGAACAGACAGAGGGAATCATCCAGAGATAGTAGCGCTAATAATCTGGCCGGGTCGGTGGCCAAACCGAAATACCGGACGGTGTATCAATCCATTTGATATTCTTGCTTTAATAATATCTATTAAAGTCCGATTCTTCTATCACGAATTTAAAATCAAGTGATAAAGAACTTTACGGAAGTCATTCCAGTTATAATCAAGCCTGGTTGATATCATTAATCAAACGGATTCGTATCCAGACTTTTGCAGATTCAATAGATCAAACGGAATTTTTATCAACATGCAGTTTCATTTATTTAGGGCTTCTATGTTTATATGATACAATAGAATGCATAGTTGAATTTTTCAACATGTTATGCATAAATTTAAAAATACCGACTGTTCTAGATTCTATTAAGAAACCGCACAATCCGCACCTTCGCAAAACTCTTGAGGTTCTGGGTCACGGGAGGTTCCTGTTCATAATTCACAGATCAAGGTCCGTTAATATCCATTTAACGGGTATCCAAAATCTTAATGGGGTGAATTATCAAGTCAACAGTCTGGTTCTAGCAATTGCTTAATAGACGAACATAATTCCAAGTTCTATTCTTGACTTAATAGTTATTTTTATAAATACTTGCTTAGTACTCTAATTAATTAATTACTTAATTAATTAATTTCTTAATATCGAAGTCAGAACAGATAGTCAGAAAATTATATCTCAGAAGTCAGAAAATCAGAAATTACTTAAAATCATAAAACAAGTAAAATCAGAAATTATATTTAATTTGGTGGGATCAGAATGTCTGAGTTATTTGCCATAGTATCTGCTCAATTTTAATTTCAGACGTGTCATCATATCTCTAATTTCGGCCAAAAACAAGTTAGACTATTTAATTGGGTCCAAGTCTTTAGTCTAACGTCATCAAGCTCAACAGAATTAGCATACAATTAATTACTTAATTAAGTTCTTAATCAAAGCCGAAAACTTAATTAAGTCAAAGCCCACAACATAATTTATTTCGAAAGCCCACAGAGAACTTAATTTCAGAAAGTCCGCATTTTATATTCGGAAGCCCACACACATTTTTTTTTTCCAGCATTTCTTTCTTAGCAAAAAGCACAGCCCACAATTAATTCAAAAAACAGTCCACAGAACAACAAGGTCGAACCCAGTCAACCTGACCAGTTGACTGAGTCGATCTTAATGGGTTCCGACAAACCCGATATTTCCTCTATTCAAATCCGCATTCACATGTCTCAGATTTTTGCACTTAAGCCCACAGTTTAGGGTTGAGCCTTCACAATTTCGATTACAGCCCACTGATAATTATAAAACCTTCTCATGTCACAAATAAGCCCTCCAAATTTTACAATAAAGCTCTCAGAAAATTTATTTCCTTACACTTTCATCCCTGAGCCATCGAACAATCATACCAGAGGCTATGTCCATGTACTAGAAACTGGTACCATGGTTCAATATATCTCAAATCAGTCCTACCAACTCATGTAACTCATGAAATGCACAATTAATCACTTAATATGCCTTAATTATGCCAAATACTTCCAGAATACCACTAATCTCATAGGACAAGCCACTGTTTATGCATTTACTTACCAATTTCCCAATTCAGAACCTAGAAATGATGCACTTATATTGCCTCAGTATGATTTACCTTTACAAATAAACATCTGTTAACTCAAGCATGCATCTACAAGTTCCCATATGCTAAATTAAGCCTTCACAAATCTAATACCATCATGCCATGCATATAAATGCCAGAATCCCAATAGTTACTATCTCCATAACATATTATGCATATGAAATGATGCTCCTTTCTATCATTAAACAGTTATACCAATATACAAGCTCCAGATTCCCTTAATTATATGCAATCACAATTATTCCCTTTTTAACAGTAAACTGAATATACATGCAACAGTTTGTATAGCTTCAAATTAGGCCACCAGACTCCTTTCTTATTTCTATTTCCAATAAATCATGTAACTGTACAACTGACTCAATTCCAACTCAGCATTTAACAGTTCTTGTTTCATTTACACAAGTATGCTACTATATAAATTAGACATACAAGTCTTCAACTCATGCAATTACTCAAGCATACAGATAATAGAAGACATATGCATGACAGTTGCAAACCTTACTTCAATCACAGTTCTAGTTTTGCATTTGCCCCACAATATAAACCTTGTTATTATGCAATTTCTCTAGATGGATTTCTTCACAGTTTTCTAGCAATTATAGATGCTCTACCAGAAATATTAACAGAGGACATATGCACATATATGCATGCTAAATGATGCTGCATCTTTCTGACACACAGAGATAGCCTCAAAACATATAAATTTATCACATCGCAAATCAGATGGGCTTCCAGAGTTCCTAATACTAACAATTAGCTACTATCTAGCTATTACTTTATCACTAAATCAAGTATAATCAATCCATCCTCACAAGATTAAGCCTAGTATCAAACATAATCAAACAAGCACACACACATAGTTCATAAGCCACAAATTGAGAGAGAAATTATACCTATCTCTTGGGACTTGAGGAATCTCCTCAGAGATTCAAGAAAGACCAAGGCAAAGACCAACGATAAGCTAATAAAAAAGAGAGCAAGGTCCATGCACAGCTTAACCTTAACGGAAACAAATCCTAGAATTAGGATCAATCGATTCAAGCAAAATTGAAAATTAATTGAATAAGAAAAGTAACAGTCAAGCACGATAATACCTTCCTTAGCTCCAGTCTCCTCTTCTCTTCTCCAATTTCAAACCCCCAAGTAATTACCCAATCTCGACCCAATATAAATAAAATTACCTCTGTCGGAAATGGAAGGAGAAGAGAGGGATAGAGCAGAGGAGGTAAACAAGCCACGCCAGAGTTCATTCAAGGCGTTAACAGCCGCCATCGATCGGAACAAAGAGGAGAAGCTCTCATCGTGCGCGACACAAGAAAATCAGAAGCATCAATCTGAGGTGCTTGGCTCTTATTGGCCATCGACTAGGTGGCACAACAATCTTCCAATCCCAGCGCAACACGAGACAGAAGCCACGAGCTCAAGAAAGGATGAGCTCGAGACGAACAAACGGAGAGAAAGAGCGACATATCAGAATAGGGGACGAGGCAGAAAGAGAAGGCGCCTCGTCGCCTCCGCCTTATAAATGATGCTCAGATCGATTGTGGCCAAATGATGTGGCTAATTGTGTGGCAACTTGCTGACAAACCTATTTTGTAAATTAGCTATTTCATTTAACTAATTTTGTTAATTATTTCAGAAGTCAGAAAATTATGGCAAATATACAGAATCATTCAGAAAATTATAACGAATATTCTTATATATTTTCAGACCAGACATCCCATCAAATTTTATTATATTTAATTTCTTGATCATATAATTCATTAATTCTAATTCAGATGATTTAGAACTTAAAATGACTGTCTAATTAAACAGAGTCGTCACAAAAACTAATTATTCCAAGTTATAAATTTATCTGACGACGTAGACTGAAAAAGTTAATTGAAATTTATTGCCAAAAACATCCAATAAATTGAAGAAATAGAGGCAACTGCGGATTCTAAACCAAATACTCCGAGCCACACGTGTCAGTCGCTGTGTTAAGGGTGCCAACTTTTTTGTGCGGAAACAACCGGCAGGTGGAGGTGATGGAACCGAAATATCCGGTGAGTCAGAAGAACTGGTGGGAAGATCCAACTGCCACGTATTCTACAGAGGCATCATGTGACAGGTGGGTGCGTTCGAGAAAAGTGGGGGACCCACACTTTAAAGGAAAAATCTTACAATTGTGCCCTTTAAAAATTAATTATTTGAACTATTATATTCAATATCGAATGGTATTAACAACATTTTCCACGTCAGTCCAATTGAAAATCCAAATGTAAGTAAACTTAAATTTGGCTAGGCAACCAAAAAATTTGTAAAACGAGGTTCTTGGAATTTGTTTATTGCTTACATGATAAAACATTAATTTTCAGTACACTTAAAACAATATTTTTACTTCATGACAACAATTGCGTTGAATTTTTACAGATGTAAGTATTTTTTTTAATTAATTCTATCTCTATATTTACCACGACTATACAAACCTTTCTTATAGAGGTGAACTATTTTACCCTAATATACGTAGAGGAATGGTTAGTTTCTGTTAATAACAAAAACATACATTTCTAGAACTACAATTTTTCCATTTTATTTTTTTAATTATTTTTAGTTTAGCTTTTTTATGAGCCCTCGAGTATAAATTGTTTCTTCTTGATTTTTTTTGACGTGTTCAATTAGGGAATTGCTTTCCTCACACCCCAAACTGGAGATCCACTCATATTTAGACGAAAATATCCTCACATTTCAAACTGGGTGTCAATAGAGGGACGTAAATTGAAAGAATTCCAAGGGTATTTTCATCTAAAATAGAGTGGATCTAAAAAAAGCACGGAGTGTATGAAGCAATTCCCGTTCAAATATGTTATTATTATTTTTTTTCGTAATCTCACCATGAATGATGAAATATTCTTTTATGTAATACACATATTCGTGCTTCTTACAGGGAGACATCGCACAATGCCACAATAATACAATATATACATCTGGAGCCTGAATTTGAAGATTATATTGCTTTCAAAAAAGAAATCATGAAGATAATTGGGGTCGTTTGGATTGGGCCGGAATTTGGGGATTTTCCAATTCCGGGCATAAATTTTAATATAAACAATTCATCTCTCTCACAAAGTTACACACTTCCCAACGAAAATCCTTATTCCTTCCAAGTAGCTGTTATCATTTGCACCGTAGGAAATAGGGTGACGTGGCGATATTTTTATTCAAATTTTGCTACGCCATTTAATTGTACCGAGCACGAACCCTTACCCCATTGCACATTCGATAGTCTTTACTCAATGCATTGCAAATTTGCAAGTATAATATTCTATCCAAATCTCTCATAAAGTAAAAGTTAAGAGATCTTGTCGGCAATCAAACATGTTTAAAACCCACTTTGGTAACATATTACCATATGCATATATGCTGGTTGGAATGTTATCACAGTTGTACTAATATGCTGTTGTTTTATTTTTCGATTATTTAAATGGAAAGATAATAAGTTGTGATACCTATCTGTAATATATTAAGTTGTTGGATTTTTATCATTTATGTGAAATTCACTTCATCTAACATTTACCATCGCCAAATCATTGAATAGAATTTATGTAATTTGATCTAAAGGTTGAAAATAACTTAGCTTTTATGTAGTAAATTTTTATCAAAGTATGGAGTCTACCTATTTCAATGCAAGAAATAAATTATAATAATAGTAGCCTAGTGTTTACCATTGGTACAGCAGGATCTTCGGTTCGAGGCGGTACGGACCAATGGCTATCACAGGCCGGGTTTAGGTTAGGTTAATTTTTCCTCGGCCCAACGCTATACCAAACTTTCCTCTGGCTAAGCCGAATGGGTTGATTCGTTCCGGTCTAGTCCGGTTCAAGTTTTTTCCATGAACTTTAATTATTTTATTATTTTCATTATTCCAAAAAAATTAGCAAAATTTTTATTAAAATTCGTTAAAAATATTGTATTGCAAAATATAAGTAGAATAATTAAATAATAATAATTTTGAACTCTAAATTAAGTAATTTATTTTAAATGTGATTTGGTTTGTAATTTTTTTAATTTTTTTTTAATTTCAACCATTAGAGTTATTCCATCGAGTTTGGTATGGGCTAGCCCGTGATAGTTCGGTCCAATATGGGTCTAAGTACGGGGCAGTGAAGTAAGGTTTTTTTTTTTTTTCAATCTTCAGCCCAAACCCCGTTTCGATCGGATCGGATATACCGGTCGGTCTAAGAAGTCTGATCCTGCACGGTCTGGTCTGATGTCTCTATTTAAACTGGGTCTAACCCATCGTGTTTTTGGGTAAACGCTATGTCGGCTCATATTCAACTGAAGTTTATGTCAACTTTAATACTGCATGTTGTTTAAAAAAAAAAGGCAAAATCGGATATAAACCTCTCTAATTTTTCCTATTTGGATATAAACCTCTGTAAACTTCAAAATCGGATAGAAACCCCTCTAATTTTGTTTTATGCGGTTATAAACCCTTTTTAGCATTTTTAATCACAAATTAAATGAAAATAATCTAAGTTTTAATGATGTGACTGATATACCCCTACTATAAATAGCGTGAAAGCTTAAATCGTTATAAGTTCATATACTGGTATACATATACTGGATATACTGGTATACATATACTTACTCGTATATGAAAACTTGATATTTCTACATGAAAACCTGAATTGTTTAGTTGTATCAAGTTACTTAAACCATTTTGAATATATTTCCTTTTGCTTTCTTCCAATTTCCGACAGTATTCTTTCTCAATCAAAGAAATTTCATTTTCAAAGTGGCTTGCATAACAATCAAGGATGATCGGCCCTAAAAAAAAAAAAATCAAGGATGGTCGTAATTTGGTTCCCATGTCTTCATTGCTATTTGATAGATTAAGAATGTAAGAATATAGGAGAGAAATAGAAACGAAGACAGAGAAAGGAGAATGGACCTTCCAAAATTTGGAATAAAAAATCACTAGAGAGATTTTGCTTTTGCTATTGGAAAAAGAAAAAGAAAATTCGCCTTGCTTGGAAACAATCTTGAGTAGTGAAAGGCAAAAGGGCCGGGCCGGATTTCAAAGGACCGGACTTAACGGGTTTCGTATAAGGGTCGGACCGGACCGGGTTTGAAAAAGAGCTTAAGAAGGACCGGATCAAACGGGATTCTTTCTAAATCTGTAGCCCGGCCCTTTGAAAACCTGGCCCTTCGAATCCTTGGTCTTTCAAAAGGCCGGGCTCAAGGACCCAAAGGATTCCATATGGCAATTGCTTTAAAATATTTAAGAATAATTTTTAAAAATTATTATTGCAATTAATTTATATTTTCAATTTTTCCCTCCTCCTCTGGGGTTGGGACCGGCTATGTTGTAATGACATAGGCGGAGTTAAAAAATTAGTTTTTTAGTTAGTATATTAATCAAAAAATAAAATAAATAAAAATTAAGAACGTTTAAAATTATTTAACATAAATTCGTACTCGTATGAATTTAGAAACTGCAAAAGAAATCAAAAGATACAAACAAAATCAAAGGATACTACATGTGGCAATCAAATGATACTCATTCTCAAAGTATACTTATACAAAATCAAATGTTTAATATTTATTCCATTTTTAATTGATGTAACTTATTAAACCGGCCCTTCCAAATAAAACGGACCGGACCGGGCCGGATCGGGTCCTTTGGTACCCATCCCATCGAAATCCGTCTTCGTCGAAAATTAAATCAGGCCCTTCTAAGTCATAGCCCATTATAAATCCTTTAAAGGACCAGTCCGGTCCGGGTTGTCACATGGTCTTCCGATGGATGGGCCAAGGGCCAAGGATATTTGGCATATCACTAATCTCGAGAGGAGAGCAAACTAGCAAAGGCAGGAAGATGAATAGTTTCCATTTTCCACATATATGAAGAGTAGGGGTATTTCAGTCAGAGCATCAAAATTTAGATTGAATTTATGTAATTTATGATTGAAAAAGCTGAAAATGGTTTATATCCATACAAAACAGAATTAGAGGGGTTTCCATCCGATTTTGAAGTTTACGGAGGTTTATATCCGAATAAGAAAGATTAGAAGGGTTTATATCCGATTTTTCCAAAAAAAAAAATTGCTTGTTATTTGATAGCACCTGCATCGTTTTTTTTTTTTTTCCTCAATATGTATTTGAGACGGTGCGGAAGACGATCACAGTTTGCTAAGAACTATTTAGTGATTCTCAAATAATTAGAACATATTCAACCTCTTGGCACCACCAGTTATGGACATGGTTAGGTATTAAATTTGTGCGTGTTTCCTGCGAGATTTAAAAATTACCACAGAGCTTCCGACCAAACTGCAAGAATCCATGAAAATAAATTGTTAGGTGAGAACTACTCCTCGATCACAATCTTATATTAAATTCCATCATTTATAATTCATTCACTGATTGTAGTTACCGTGCTTTGACGTCCTTCTCATTAGAGAAGTTTGTCAAATGTAAGAAGTTGATAATTGAGATCATTTACAATAATATATATATATACACTCAAAATTCTCGTTTTCCTTATTTATTATTGATTACTCGTGCCATTTAATTATCGTGAAATGTTACGGTCTAGATAAGACAGTTCAAATGCTATTAAAATACTCGACAACTTCAGACAGCATATTTTTAAACAATATTAAACATTAAGAAAGACGTTTTATTATGCAATTCTCATTCAATGAACGTGCATTGGCGTACCGTTCTGTATAGGTCGTCGGATATTGTGGCATCCTTGATAATAGTTCACAATCTGTAGAAATAGGGGCCCTGTTTGGTAGCAACTTAAATCCTTCTTAACTGAGTTAAGAAGGATTTAAGAAGCCAAACGCATCTTAATATCAGATTCTTAACATTACTTAAGTGATGACTAGGATGTAGTTTTAAACTGATGTGGATTCTTAAATATCTGATGTGGCATCTTAAATTAAGACACCTCTGAAGGTGTCTTAAGTTAAGAAAAAGCGAACTCCTTATCTCAATTACGTATTTGCCCTCGTCCGCTTCTAATTTTTTTCGCTACTCGTCCTTGCTAATGTCGCTGCTTCTCTTCCGAAAAAAACCCGCCCAATCTCTTCCTAAATTTTGCTAATGGTGACCGCCCAATATTAACAATTGCGGATGACGAGATGAGTAGCTTATTAAATAGAAAATCAAATCCCTATAAAAACCTATAATCATTTTTTCCTTCACTCACAACACCTAAACCTAACCGACCTTCTATCTAGCAATTGCTCTCAGGTCACTCCTTGCTAAACCATGTATCTTTTTTTTTCCTTTAATTTAAGGTCTAAATTGTTTAATATTCAATTGATTCATTTTTCCTAAATCATCTCTCGTTCCCTGGACCCAACAAATACAGGCGATTCCTTGTCTTTCTCAATCAATTGTCAAACTACATCAAGTGTCCAAAATTTCTATTTTAATATTAGGGTCCTCTTTTAAAGCATAAGTGAAAGATCGTCTAAGTCATTGTATGGATAATCTGAATTTTTAATTGCTAAAACTAGGTGTGTATAGTCATAAGTGCTTCACTGATTGTAAGAATATTCAAAAGGAATTGTCCGTATGAGAGCTGTTCATGAGTGGGGTCGGTGGAGCCGACGGCAGGGAGGCCGAGGAGTGAGTGGAGGGAGAGAAGAGAGAAGGCGAGATTGGAGGAGGAGAGGAGATGCGTTGATAGGCGGAGGGAGAAGAAGGTTTCAGGAATAATCGCCTTTCTGTTTCTGTTTTTAATCAGAAATTATATGTGGGTATTTTGGTCTTTTTATAATTATCAATTTATAAATTAATAAAAAATTAATATCTTATCTGTTACTAATTCTTAAATCCATACCAAACACAATTTAACTTTGGTGGAATAAGATTACTTAACTGGTTACAAATTCTTAACTTAAGAAACAACTTAAGTTGCTACCAAACATGGCCAGGATTGTGGAAGGAACGAACTTTAAAATTTGTGGTGTTTGTGTAAGAGATGCTATAAAAGAAGACCTTTACAGAACGGTTGTAAATAATATGCCGATAATGCTACAAAATAAAACGTTTCCGTTTTGTTGTCTGTACTTGACAAATGCATAATTAAATATAAACAAAGAAAAGGAAACTTTTTTGTTTTGTATAATATGTCTTATCTTATATTGTAACTTGTAAAGTTAAAATGGAATCCTCATTTTTAATCATCGCCTAATTTAATTAGAAATCAATAAAATTGGGCTTTTATTTTGATCTCTACTTCAACAGTTAGGTCCAAAACATCACACACAATAGTTATGCACCTATCTGGCCCGTTAGGCCTTAAAATGTATTTAGTGGCTGATTTTGCGTGAAGTGTGACCCGAAATGGTCCAGTAATGCTATTCTTTTCCAACCAGAAAAGATTTCTGCAACGAAGAAAGTGTATTCTGATATGGGTCAGAGTGTTTCCTGTTTGTCATCATCGTGCCGTGTTGGTGTGTTATATATCAGCTCTGGGACATTTGGATGCACAAGAATAAGAATTCGGATAAGAATAAGTTTCAAATTTTTTATTTTTGTGCAATTCAAATAATATAAGAATAAAAAATTTGGGCCATTATCCATATTCTAATAAAATCATAGAATTAGAATAATAAATTTGAATAAGCACACATTTCGAAATCTTAAGTCTTATTCCTTACTCAACCCCTCGTCTAAACACACCTTAGTGAATTGGTATTGTTGTACAATCTGGTATTCACTGTTTTACGTACCAGTTTTGGATTGTTGCGCCTTTGCAGTTGTAAAACGTGCCTTTCTTTTTGTTCTTTTATTCCCTCTTCAATGATGCTTGTTTTTTTGTGGGTTTTTTTAATCCAACAAAAAAAACATCTTCTACTAGAATTTGTGGTGTTTGGTACGTAACCTTAATCGCTTTTTTATAATTGATAATCTGAATTGAAGATAAAAACTCAAACAAGGAAAACAAATCTAAAAAAGAGAAAGTATATTTGGGCTAATAATTAAGAACGATTGTAACTTTATTACGGATATCATTCTATAAACAATATAGTACCAAATTGTCTGCAATTATGGCAATTCAAACCCGATATTTATCTATATATTGGAAGTAACCCAGGCCCCATTATATCTGACCCAAATACAATCCCATTTGGTATGACACACAAGTAAACTACTTTATAACTCAATAAATAAACTTTATTGGCATTTGGCAACAATTAAAAAAAAATCATGGTCATTTTAAACCCTAGATGGCCTCGACCTAGGGTGTCCCCCGCTCTCACTGTGACCAACTCTTTCTTCTCGGTAGTGTTGTTATCTACTTATATCTGTATAAAAAAACAACACACAATGTCAAATCCTTCCCGAGAATCAGATCACCACCCACAATTAATTTATAATTAATTGATTAGCTGTCGCATCCCGCAATTTGATTGAGAGTCCCTTAATTTTGGGATTCCATTTTAAGAAAAGATCTCTTTCCGACTTCTGTCGGCAACGAAACTAACATGGCACTGGCCAAGTTGCTGTGCTCTTCCTTTAATACTGTTTGGTCAGCATTCGCGCTATATCTTTTTGTTACTGATGCAGCACACATGGTATATACTAATTGTGTGGAGGATAATGCTTTTATTAGTTACGTGCTAATAACTCTTCCAGCTTTATTAGCATTGTTATTATTCGTTAATGTCTTCACCAATTCTTAATCCTAAATATCATTATCAACTTGTTTTGTTTTCATTCGCAAGCAATTTTTAATTGTTATGACGTCCTATTTTAACTCATTCCAAAATAAAAAGAAGATAATCCACAAGTGAATAGATAAACACGACAATGCAGATTTGCAGCTTTCAAACTACAGTTAACGAAGCTTGAATAGTACAATCTACAATAGTCGGTAGTGTTTGATAAACTTAACGGAAAAAAAAATGTTCTTGACATTTGATTGAACCAAATTGCCGTAGCTGATGGCCTAAGCTAGTAATTTATTAATTACTAGCAAACGTAATTTGGGTGGGTAAATTACAGATGAGAAAATTTTACATATGTGTTTTATTTTCAAAATGAAAAATATTTATTATTTCAATGAAGTTTTTCGTATTTGTCGTGCACTTTTTTCAAACACACTGCACAATCAATCCAGCAATATTTTTTTTTTCTATTTTGATGTGTGCACAACCAATCAAGCGAAAATTTTCTTTCTATTAAAAATAAAGAGCATGTAAACTTCTATCCATCGCTAACATCCAGCCATTGGTATAAACGATTAATGGCTAAGATTTCATAAAGTAAATAATTATTTACATCTTTTGACTAATTATTTTAGCTCTTAAATACATGCTTTTATAAGTAGTAGGGAAGTAAGGATAAAAGTCTATTATCTAAGCTACATGGACCTAACATTTCTAATTTTTACAAATAAATCAAGAAAAAGTTAAGGATATAAATAGGAGTGAGCAAAAAACTCGTAACTCGTGAGCTAACTCGAACTCGACTAAAAAAAAACTCAGTTATAACTCGAGCCAACGAAACTCGAGTTGGCAGAGGTTGAGCTAAACTAACTCGGTTAGCTAACGAGTCGAGTTTGAGTTGGGCTCAACTTAGCTCGCAACTCGTAACATAATAAATTTATATTTTAAATAGTATTATCAATATGATTTAAGAGTATTAAAATTTTATAAATTAATCATAAATATTTTCTGCTTATATATTTTTACTTAAAATAATTGCAACATTCGACTGATTGAGTTTCAAGATATATTTTGTTTCAAATTAATAGAAATAATACAAAAGATAATAATTTTATATTTTAAAATATTATATATGTCAATAAGTTTCAATACTAGAATAACATATTAATTAAATAAATAAAATTTTGAAGAATATATGCTTATTTTAAGTTAGTTCATGAGCCACGAGTTAGCTTGAGTTGGAGGTGAGCCGAGTTTGAGCCAGTTTAAAAAGCTCAAAAGTATTTCTAGCTCGACTCAAGTCAACTCGAGTTACGTCCAAGCCGAGTTTGAGTTGTCCCCAACTCGCTCAAACTCAACTCATATACAGCCCTAGATATACTCAACTCATATACAGCCCTAGATATGATAGACTCATGTAGAATAATTTTCCCAATTTTTGGAAATTTCTTATAGCAATTCATAGAATAGCCGACGAAATAAATTAGAAAAAAGAAAGATCAAGTAGAGATTAAAATGCAATAATCGAGGGATTAAAATCTATTATGCTTTTCTATGGAAATACTTTAAACAGTAAAAAGTTCTTAATTTGATAAAGCTATGCGCCATAATTAAAGAACCTAATTGAGAAGAAAATAATTTAGATTTCATTACAAAATGTGATATTTATAGGATGAATATCAACCCTCCTCTACTTTTCAAAGTCTGATAATGAAATGCAAGGTTAGGGTATTTATTTCGGCGCAGCAAAACAACAAGTAGGGATCCAAAGGGGCCCCATGTAATACCATCCCTACATGAAAATTAATTCAAGCGACAAACATAAACAGATAAACATAAACAAAAGAGAAAGTAGCTCTCTATGACTTTCTTCTGACAAACCGTAGTACTCCAAAGGAGACTAATTAATTGCAAGGGCAGAGACCAAATTTATATTTTCCTATAATTTGCTAGTAGAATAACTGTAAATTACTGGTGTAGCAATAAATCCTAACATAAAAACTTCCCATTACCCAACAGGAACCGTATCCTCTGGATTTCTTTTAGAGAAATCCAGTGGACTTCCTCTCATCTGATCCGTCCGATTTAATCTTAACGGCTAAAATATTTTCGGGTCTATCAACCTGGTACTATTCACGGAGCATCCATAATCGTTGAGATTAAATCGGACGGTTCAGATGCAAGGAAGTCCACTGGATTTCTCTAAAAGAAATCCAGAGGATCTCATTCCTTACCCAACAACCCAGTGGCCTACTGGTGTAGCAATAAATCCTAAATAACATAAAAACATCCATTTACAATGACATTACCTAACCTTGCATATGGGAATTAATATCACAATTCACAATTCATTCATACTAAAGCACCAAGCTAGACAAGATTGTAAACATTGGAAAAGATAATTATATTCCTTCTAATCAATTAATCTTGCATTTTCATATCACTTCTGATAGATAAGCTCGTAAAATCAGAGAAGATATCTAATTTCTCCTAACTAATTAATTAACCATCCATTCTCCATATTCATACCATCCAACCAAAGTAAAATTAAAACATAAACTTCAACCCAAATTAACAAATGAACTTCTATTCCTCACCATCTAGTGCACTAATTTGGTGTCTCAACTATGTCATTAAGCCTCCACAAATCAAGCAAATCTACTCCCTCTTCTTCCCCAATTTCCCGAAAATGCCCTTCGACGAACGGGTACCAACCCGATAGCTCCTCCTGCTCTATGGCCCATGGCCAGAATCCACCCAATTCATCCCACAATGTATACAGAGGATTCTCTGTGTATATTTGCGGAGATGCAATGCATGCCGATTCGACGACAGCATCAGCCAGCACGGTTGTCGGGCTGTTATCCTCTGTTCTTGCCTTTGGTGCATTATGGGCACTTTTAGGAGACTTGTAACGGCGCTGTGACTTAGTTGGGGCTTCTTCTTGGAGCTTTTGTTGTTGCATTGTCTCTGCTCTGCTGCGCTTCATCATTTATTTTCTATTTTCTTCTTTGTTTTCCTTTGGATTTTGTGCTTTGGAAGAGAACCCACAAAACTCTGTTTTGAAAGTAGAACTGTAGGAATTGAACTGGGACAGAGGAGACCGGAACCGGGAGGTAAAGGCGGGACAATTTATTGGGTTTATATAGGCAACTAGGTAAGAGGGAACAGAGAGAAAGTATGATTTGTTTTTTTATTTCTCTCAATAAATGTTTTCTTTTTGTTAATGAAAAGAGATTTGTTAGTTTTGGCTGTTGATAGGAGTTAATGGTTACGCCAGGCTGGCCGTCTTTTATGTAATTTTTTTTAAAGGAAACCACCTGAAGCAAAAAAGCATATATATTTTAATCAATCTATCAATTTATTATGATATGAAAACTGCCTAAATTGTTTATTTGAGTCATTGCATTAGTCATTAGTTTTTATGATATCATGGTTTCCTTTTACATGAAACATAAGCCAATAGGCTATATATGATTTCATGGTTTGGTAAATAGTTTTGAATTTTTGATGTGCACATAATATTTTCTCTCTCAGTGGAAGAAAACGTACTAGTTAAGTAGAAATAAATGCCTTTGGAGTCTAAACAAGAAATTTTCTAAAATTGACAAGAATTCTTATCGAGTCAGGGGTATTCAAGTCAAATAAAATTTCTTCTTTCAAGGGTTTGAGAAGGTTCTGGCCATGTTAATAAAAATTCTCAAGTATTTTTTATTTTTTTTAAAAAGAAAAGCAACCATATATGTTAATGTCCTCTATTTAATCCGTCTTTCTTGATTTTGCAAAATCTTCTTCTATTGCTTCTGAGGTCGGAAATCAATTGGCCTCATATAGATTACTATGTATAAAGAAACAGACCCTCAAGTATCTGCCAACAAATTATGTAGTCATAACTCATAAGTATGTATATATTAGGCGTATCCATGTGATAGACAACCGTAGGGTCTTTGACCCAATTCAAAAAAAAAGGGTCTTTGACAAATTTATTAGCACTCTAGAATATTTTCATTTTGCTTGTGCATGTTAACAAATCTGATCCAAGAACAGCCCTGGTATTTGAATTAAATAATTCTTCTATATATTAGATGAAACGTAGAAACCAATAAAATATAAATTAATAATGACAGATTAAAGACGAGAGAAGTAAGAAAAACATGTGTCCCTTCGGTTGATCGAAGAAACTATGTGCCACTGGATTTGGGCGAGTACAAAATATAAAAATACCAATTGATAACGGAACATTAATTTATGTTAATAATAATGTAAACTAATACAACCAGCCATAAAGAACATTCCCCAAGATCCAATCCAGTGAAGAAAACAACAAAATGGATGTAACATCGTTTTCTTTTTCTCACGTATCCTGATCATTTCGGTGGGACCCATTGTATGATATCTTAACTGGCGGCTCAACCATGTTTGTAAGTTGATTGTGAAAGGAAAAGAAACCAAAATGTAGCAGTCGTCCCTCCAGTGGAAAAGTTCGCCATGGGAGAAGGAGAAGTGTAGGCTGAGCATTAAGTATCCTGGAAAGCGAGCAACCCGCCTCCTTGCCAGTAACCTAACCCCTCTCTTTATTGCCAGCAACCTCCTTGCCAGTATGCGTGCAACCCTCTCTATTTCTCTTTATTGCGCCTTTCTCTGCTCCTCGGAGCCAAACATTCCTTTTTGGTTTTTCTCTTCTGTCTCTACATTAATTGTTACCTGCATTTATTGAGAGTTATTTCGTGAGTTTTTTATTGTTAAAGTTTCTTTACTGCTTATTCTTAAGCACCTTCCTCTCAACCGTCTAGTGGCTCCCCAATCTCAATCCTCACAAACTCTACTGTGTTCCCATGGGTGTTTACAGTAACAACTATCCACAGAGTCGATTGGGACTGCAGCCGAGCTCTTCAGCTTATCCTGAGTATAGGTCCACGAAGCATTCTCCTGATCCGAGTCCATGCGAAATCCATCCCTGTCCTTTACAATCCTCAAGCATTGAATCTCCAAATCAACTAATTAATGTGGGCAACTTTCCAATTTGTCTCAGCTTTTATCAGAACCCAGGGTACAGCTCATTGGTCAAAGCTTCCTATTCTAAGTCGTTTGATGCATCTGCTTTTCATAGAGAGACAAGAAACCTTCCTTGTAGGAGAACTGCTTATCGATCCTCACATTTAATTATCGGAGATATGGCAATTCCTTGGGAACCGAGATTTGCCTGGTCTCTGGTTCATTCCTCAAATAAGCCATTTGAAGTTTATGGGATGAATAGGACTGGGATCAATTCCACCTTCTTTGAAGAAGGATTTATGCAGCACCCACTTCCAAGCCACATTATTGCAGACATTAACAGACCCTCTTTAACTTCACGTGGATCCCATACCCCTGCTACTTCTCTCCCAATCACCAAACTTCATTCTATCCCAACCAACAATTGCTCCTCCCCTGCTACCGCCACAGCTCCACCCCAAATAAAAGCAACTTTCCTATTTCCACACCAACCTCCACCTTCTCCTATTATGGACCTGTCTGATGAGGAGTTCATCCAGCAATTTGCTGCGCTCCAAGGGCCCACTGCGAACACGGCTGCAAACCTATCCCTGTCAGTGCAGGCCGCAGCTACTCGGAACTACTCGCTTTGTTTGCTCCTGAAAGTGGTTACTGACAGACCAGTCTTGGATGATGTTTTTACTAGGCAGATGAAGAGTGCTTGGAGACTTACTAGCGATGTTCGTATTTCATTCCTCAAGAGGAATCTGTACTTGGCTGAATTTCAAACCAATCAGGACCTGCAATATGTTTTACAGGGAGTTCCATGGGTTTACCGTACAGATATGGTTGTTGTTGAACGGGTCACAGACCCCATGAAAATGAAAGAGGACTCTATTACGCACTTTGATGTGTGGGTGCAGCTACACGGTGAGCATTTGGAGCTACTTTCAGAAGTTGGTGTCCAGTCCTTGTTCCGTCAGCTCGGCACGCTTGTCTCCCATGTAATCCCCTCTGCCCAGGGTGGCCATCGTTACTTTCGAGGTAAACTAAGGCTTAAAATTGCTGATCCTCTCAAGGATAGAATAGAACTCTCTCTCCAGTCTGTTGGCCAACTGAAATTCTTTCTTGTATATGAGCTGCTTGGTCGGTACTGTACCCACTGTGCTAAAATTGGTCATGACCTTAATACCTGCTTAGTTTGGAGTCGAGCAAATCGACTCGCTCTTGACCCAGCGTATGCAGACCGGCCAGAATTGCAGCAACTCAACCCGGTTAAGATTAAGCCTTGGGTCAATAATGCAACTCTTATACCTCGCAACGACCCTTCTCCTGGACCGATCGAGGGAAATCAAACACCTTTCTCGAACCTTAATCAGGGAATTGGTGCCCAATCTAACTCTGCTATTCCTTCCTCTCACATGGCCTGCTTCCCAAATCACACAGCCTCTCCTAACCCGCCAATGACCTTTTACAGCCCACTACTCCCAACAGCTACTAGAGATTCTCAAGGCCAAAACTCTAACATATCCAGCACGTCGGGTTTTTTCTTTGGAGGGCCCACAGTTAACCCCATGCCTAACTTAACCACTATCTCTCTTAATACAGATAATTCTTCCCTAAACTTGATCCCTCATTCCCTCCATCACACACATGGCTTCCACAACCAATCCCTCCACGGCCCCCATACCAACCTTGGTAACAACCCATCCCTCCAACTCTCACGGATACTTGCAGCCCCAGGTTCTTCAGGTGTTGCCTCGGGCTCAAACCCCAAACATAAAAGCACCTCCAAACGGGCGAGGAAAGCGGGCCCTAATCCGCCCCGTGGTGATTTATGAGTGTTATGGCGTGGAACTGTTGCGGAAGTGGAGGCCGCACGACAGTTCCCAACTTAGCAAGAATCCTTCACAGCTCGAAAGCTTCAATTGCTTTCGTGTCAGAGACGAGATGTGGAATAAAGAAGGCGAAACAAAGAATTGCGAGACTACCTTTGAGGAACTGTGAGATTGTATCATCTGTCCGTACTGCTGGAGGTCTATGGCTACTCTGGGAAGAGGGTATAAATGTGATTATTCTAGAGCGGTCGTATTATTATATCTTTGCACAAATTCAGTTAACGGCCAATTCTGAACCGTGGATCTTGGGCGCCATTTATGGGGATCCTCATGACTTTGCGTCGGAGTATATCTGGGAGCGCATCGTGCACTACTCTAACATTGATGATCGTCCACTTTGTGTAATTGGTGACTTCAATGCCATTTATGCTCCCTTTGAAAAATTCGGAGGGTCATCATCTGTTAAAAGGAAACATAGATTGTTTCAGAATATGATTGCTAGATCAGGACTGGTTGATCTTGGTTACCATGGTCCAGCATACACGTGGACTAATAACAGGAACCCTAACGATCTCATCCTCCAACGGCTTGACAGATCCCTTGCTACAGTCCCTTGGTGTGCCCATTTCCCACATGCAAAATTATTTCATCTTCCACGAGCTAACAGTGACCACTGTCCAATCCTTTTGCGGCTTAGTTCCACTAGCAATAAGGCTCCGAAAAATTTTAAATTTGAGAATTGGTGGATGTATAGGGATGATTTTCAGGAAGTGTGTGATAATGCCGTGAAACAAGGAGGACTAAATTGGACCTCAGTTGTGCAGAGCCTGAAGGTGGGAGTACGGAAGTGGCTCAAAACAACCAGAAGTCCTTCAGCCACTTTATCTGATTTGGAGGAGGCCATGGGAACAGTGCAAAGTAAGGCTCAAGATCAGGATACAGCCCAATTGAATGAAGACCTCCAACGAGAATACAATAATTGTCTTTTGGAAGTGGAAACCTACTGGGCACAACGTGCACGTATAAGGTGGGCAGTTGCGGGGGATTCCAATACTCGCTTCTTCCATAATTCAGTAGCTCAGCGGAGGAGGATAAACTCAATCTCTAGTGTCACTCTCCCTGATGGGAGCATACTTACTGATGACAAGCTAGTTCGCAAAGCCTTCATTGATCATTACAAAGCCATATACAATTCTGATCAATCTAGTTCCCTGGAAGCTTTCGATTCAATATCACTTGGAGACTTACCAGTGATCTCTGGAACAGAAGCTAACTTTCTAGCCCTGCAACCTACTGACCAGGAAATTACGGAGGCAGTGTTCGCTATCAACCCTGATCGAGCATGTGGTCCAGATGGTATAAATGGGAGAGCAGTTCAATCTTTCTGGGAGTCATTTAGAACCAGTGTGATAGCCGAAGTGAAACAGTTCTTTGAGACAGCCCAACTAGACCCGAATATTGCAGCCTCAAACACAATCCTCATTCCTAAAAAAGAGGCCGCTACAAGCGTCACAGATTACAGACCAATTTCAGTTTGCAACTTCCTCTACAAAGTGATTTCTAAGATCTTGGCTATCAGGTTGAAGAAGGTTATCCCTAAATTGGTTTCAGCAAATCAAACAGCATTCACGGCAGGTAGAGATATCTCTGAAAACGTGATTGTTTTGAGGGAAGTTATGCATACCTTCAAATCATCACATTACAGGGGTAAAAGTTTTTGTTTTAAATGTGACTTGTCAAAAGCTTTCGATCGCATGAATTGGGATTTTGTTTTGAGAGTGTTGGCACTGTACCGATTTCCTGGGTCTTACATTCAATGGATCAAATCCTGCATCACCATGGCTCGTTTCTATATTCTTTTTGATGGGAGAGCAGATGGATTTATCTGCCCTAAAAGAGGCCTTCGACAAGGGTGTGCACTCTCACCGTATCTCTTTATCTTATGCATGGAAATCCTCACAAAGATGCTCTCTGCACAAGTTCAGCTTGGACTCATTTCTGGAGTCATGGTGGCAAGCAATGCCCCGCGCCTCTCCTCGATTATCTTTGCGGATGATCTTATCATCTTTGGAGAAGCATCAGTGCAACAAGCATTGAGAACAAATCAGATAATCCAACTTTTTTGCACTATGTCTGGACAGAGAGTGGGGCATGATAAATCTCGTATTTGGTTCTCCAAAGATGTGAATGTTGCTACACAGCAACAGATTATGCACATCTTCAATGCAACGCTAGGTGATGACAACCATGTATACTTGGGGGTGCCAGTATGTGCTTCAAGGCCTGCACATTTTCACCAGCTCACTACCAAAGTCCAATCTAAACTTCAGTCTTGGACAGCCAAACAACTTTCACAAGCAGGTAAGGTTGCTTTAATACGAGGCGTGATAGAACCAATGATTTTGTACAGTGTTGCAGGGGGTCCTCTACCAGCAACAGTAATCTCTAAACTGAACTCCTTGATCAGAGGTTTCTTTTGGGAAGGTGGTGGTAAACAAAAGATGCACTTGGTGACTTGGAGCAAAATCACGATGGATAAGAGTAGTGGTGGGCTGGGGCTGAGAGATGTGGGTACTATTAGTGAGGCCATGACAATTAAAATGCTCTGGAAGTTAGCCTCCAAAGAGTATGAGGACAGGCCATGGGTAAAATTGATTAGAGCAAAATACCTGTCAAGGAAATGTTTATGGTTTGCAGGTCAACCCACCAATTGTACAAAACTGTGGAGAGCTATGTTGCAGGCAAGAAATCTCCTCAAACAGGTAACTAGATGGGAGGTGGGACAAGGTGACAAGTGTATGGTGTTTGGTGAACCTTGGCATCCCTTCTGGCAAATTGTGCAACCTACAAATGCCTATCAGAGGAGATTGAGACTGATAGACATGTTAGAGCCCCAAGGTGATAAGTGGAGGGATGATGTGCTGGTACAGAATCTAGGACATGGAGCTGCTTTACTTATCTCCTCTCTCTACCCACAGCCGCCCATGGCGTCCAATAGACATGCTGATAGACTAATTCTGACTTACGGGTCGTCAGGATCCTTCTCATTCAAGACTGCTTGTCGCCTAGTACGAGGGCCGCCTATGCATGTACAGCCACATCTATCTCATGTTCTCAAATCTGTTTGGCACAGTCCGGGCTTGCTGCCAAGAGTGAGGATTTTTCTTTGGAAAATTATCAATAATGCGCTGCCAATCGGTGGGACTTACGCTGCTAAGATGAGATTCCTTCCCCCACCTTGCCCTGTCTGCAACAGTGGTTCAGATATTGCTACACATGCTCTTTTCTTTTGCCAGTTTGCCAGATCCTTCTGGTTTGCATCACCCTTCAGTGTGCGTTTTGAGTCCATGCCAGATGAGCCCATTAGGTTGTTGTTTCATGTTACCAGCATTCTACAGGGATTTCTCTTTACCTCCTTTGCGAATCATTTATGGGCCTTGTGGAAATTTCGATGTAAGCACATCTGTGAGGGTGCACCCTTGATAGTGGATCCTATTTTGAAAATGGCTAAATATTATAACAGATTATCTAGGATCACCTCAAACTTGGCAATTCCGAAACCACTCCGACACATTTGGACTGCACAAGCCCCCAACCTACATGAAGGGTTCAATTGTTTTGTTGATGGCTCCTTTCTCTCCACTGGCTCTGCTGGCTGGGCCTACTTGCTGATGAATGGTGAAAAATTGATACAATATGAACTACAATCGGGTGAATCTCTTTCAGCATTTGGGGCAGAGCTAAAAGCACTAAGCCTAGCGGTAAAGACAGCTATACTGCTTGAGCTCAATGCATGCTCTTTTTTTACAGACTGTTCTCAACTTCAACAAATCATGGATGGAAGACTGGCTCCTGAAACGTGTCAATGGCAGTGCTTTAATGAGGTTCTTGACTTATTGAATAACTTTAGATCTCATCCAGGTTTCGTGTGTAGTTACATTCCTAGGGACAGCAATTTAGATTCTCATCATTTGGCTAACTATGCTAGAATTCATGGGATTGTTTGTATCGATTTTTCATATCCCCTTTTTTCTATGGTTTCTGATATGGAGCAAGAGGTTATGTAATTGTAATTTGGATTTGTTTAATGGAATTTACCTACGGGTTTCAATTGCAAAAAAAAGGAAAAGAAACCATATTATGTGCCGACATGGGACCAGTATCTCTTCAATTATTATAAAGTTTAATCAAAATTAATGCTAGTTGTTATTTAGTGCAGAGAATTTAAATTAGAAATGGACTTCTACAGCTGTTGAATGGGCCTAATATGCTGGTTTGGTTACATGCATGTCACGGCACGTGGTTTCCCTCTATTTATGAAAAGATTTCTACAGATATATTTGAATGTATTAATACGTAATGTTTGAACGGGTACATGGTATCTGGACCCAGCACCGAATTTGCATTTTTCTGGAAGAATTTTGATACATATATACAGTTATTAGAAGAAAGTGAATAAAAATTATAATAGTAGTTATCACGTACAGTTTATTTGATCAGCTGACAGTTTGGTAAGTTAACTAATATGTTGAATAAATAATTCATTTCTAACCCAACGGCGTTTTAGGACATTGGTATATATGTTTTAGGTTCGAGTATACCGCAATTTTTCAAATATTTTTGTCATACAAAATACATATATTTATTGAGTCATCTATAGTTATTTGCTAACATATATAATTCTATATTATGTTAGAAAGTGTTTCCCATGTGTAATTTTAATTTTTATTACATTTAATAACTATTAACAAGCACAAAACACTTGGGATCTAGTAATTAAACCTTTTTGGCACATGAGAAAGGAAGGAGAGTTGTACCTCTTCTAGTATCCCAACTAGAAGGCTTGTCCAGTGCACTTGGAATCGATGGCGTGCACACCACCACCACCACCACCTAGACCGGCCTCGAGTCCATCAAGGAGTTAACCAAATTCTCTTTCACTTATGCTAGCAATGATGAGAATATAGCTAATCTCTTTCTCCTTTTTATTACAATTAACAATTTAAGTGGAAGAGATAGATGCTCAACACATGAGCTAGAGAGATGAGAGGAAAGAGCAATGGAGAAGAGAAAATCTGAAATTTTCTCTCCAAAATTTCGGCCAAAGGAAGAGGGAAAAGAGAGAGGTAGGTGGAGGCTAGAGTTTTCTCCCAAATTACAACCCTATATATAAACAACTCACTCTAGCTCTCTTTCAATTTTTGGCTTGACCAAAATATCCTTAGGGTGCCGAAATTTCGAGGGCTCCAATGGGCTCATATAGCCCATTAACCCATTCCTTTGTTGCTCTTCCATTTAATTTCAATTTGGACTTTTAATTAATTAATTAAATAAAAGGCTAATTAGGTTAATATAATTAAAGTATGTTGTACAAAATTAATTATTAATTTATTAATAATTATTTTAGAATTAGCAAATGTATTAATTTATTTCTATATGATCACTTTGATTTAATTTATTATAACGGTTCGCAACAGTATATAATTAATTAATCAACTTATCATATTTTCACAGTACTCACTGCTGCGAATAAATAAATAATACACTGTATGGTTAAAGTCCTATTTGTGTGACCCTTTGAGGATTTATGTTATGTTGGACATGAAAATAAATCGTTATTTATTTTTAATAATCATAAGCGGTATCTAGCAACACGTTATGATTTCCAATTTGCATAAATATTGTACTATTATAGTATTTCAATCCTGCATAAAAAATAAAAGATATTTTCTTGTTTTGATTTTTATGTCACGTGATATTATTGTATAATCCAAAATAGGAATGTGTCAATCTTGTAGATTATACATTTCTTGATCTAGAGATAATTGTATAAAGTTGCTAGCAAACAATCTATCTCCGTCAAGAGACCCAAACAGATATCATCACTCATTAAGTAAATTAATGAGGGACATACTGTTTTCTTGATGAATAATTTTTTTCTGCATAATTCAAGAGAGCATAAATAAAGTCGGTATAGCAACTTTTATCAGGAATCAACGTTAAATTATATTTATAGAACATATCCTCATGTAGAAAAGTTGAACGATCTCGAACTTAGAATCAAACTCATATGAAAATAAATAATGACACTTAATACAATCCATATATTTATTTCATTGGGTCATGTCCTGTACTATGTTCTATAACATACACATATGCAATTAACTTGGTAACTCCTTACCTATGATTTGTAGAACTTAATCATCACTTAACTTGCATACCAATCTTATATGATAATTAATGCTCCTTATTAATTATCAAGATTATCGACAGTTTAGATTTATTATTATCATTTAATTATAAATGAAACACAGAGATCCACAATTCAGATTTTCCACCTGAATGATTTGTTAATAAATAAATCAAGGAACAAATGATCAAATATCATCAATAACATAAACTGATTGGCTTCTAGGACATATCACTAACATATTAAACAAAAATAATGTTTATTATTTTGTTTCTTTATTTGCCCACAAATTGGGGCTATCTTTTACTAGTTTAGATAAAAGCACATTTAATTGTGTGAAATTATATAAAAGAAAATAAATATTTTACATTTCACACAAATCATTGACAATTGACAACCATCATTCAATTTTAACATATACGACATAAACACTAAATTCATTAGGAAATAGGAATAATCAAACTTCCAAAAATTTACTGAAGTTTTATTTGACATGTTTAAGTGTAAGCAAACCACAACAGCTCATCCCCAGGCTCTTGTGGGACTGACAAATGGGAAAATTATCATTAATCATGTCGGCACAGTTTAGTAATTAGCACTTACCCTTTTTTTGAGATAAGGCCGCTATACCTAGTAGTTAATTAACAGTTACGTACTCAGTTAGCACTGTTGAGTTCAAAGGGCTGGACAACCAAAGATCCTCTCCATTTTCTGGTCTTATGATTATTATCCATTCTTATGTGAAAAAGTGTGCATAATTATGTGACTGAAATTCACATATCTGACATAATTCTTACATTTGAAACTTAAATCCTTGAAATAATTCAGGCATGTGTTTTCCTCCACAAAAATTTTGAGAGACCAATTAAGGTGTAATTACTTAATCCAAATATCTCTTTGTGGTTTCTCATGGAGTGATTAATTACTTGAGTGAGCATAGCTGGAAGCCTGGAGCTGACAATGACGCAAGACAGATAGTAAGCACATGTTGCAAGTTGCAATAACACACAGCGCCATTGCCATGTGAAATTTTATGCCTATCCTCGTCTCTCCCTGTCCCTGCCGTGATTATGGATCCTCTGCATCATGTTTTTGTCTTTATCTGTGTGGCGAGACACCCACAATTGCTTAAAAATTTTGCCTGTTAAAATTTCCTCAAATTGTTAATGATTAGGGATCATTTGAGAAAGAATCGTCATTACTTCGACGATTATGAAATATATACTTTTCAAATTGAAAAACAAAAAACTACTTAGTTTGTAAAGTGTATATATCATGGTTATATAAACAAGCTAATAAAAATTAATTATAATTTGAAACTATATACGACTCTTAACATAAATTATCAATTGATATTCAATTGCATTAAGATTTAATTAACAGACTATATCTATATCACTCTTATAATTTTTTTTTATTTTGTATAAATTGTTCAGAAAAATATACTGCCAAGATTATTGTTGTCCGAAGATAACTCCCTGTTCATTTATGCGAATACATTTTTCAAAAGCTTGTGGCACTTTCATAAATAAAAATGAGACAATTCATGTCGGCCGCCTTAAAAAAAGTACTTAAAAAAAAGAAGCCAATTATAACAATTATACTAATTTTGTAATCTAGCAAACCTATAATACAACAATATATACATGCAGTACTTTCCGCATTCAGTGGCAAAATAGTTGGTTGTAAATTCAACTAATTACTAATGGACAGTGTGATTGTATAAAATACTGACTGACTACAATCATTCAAAATTTAACAACCAACCAACTATTAAATCTCTATATAAAACTCCAAAAATGCTTTTCAGTTGTACTTCTATTATATATCCTGGCTTGTAATTATTTCTATACTATACGTGTGATATATTGCAGTTGTGGGCTCCACATCTAGTGCTGGAATTTATTAGTAATCACTAATCTGTGGAGGAAATAAAAGCAGCAGAGACAACTCATAACAGCTAACGATGAACGCATTTTATAAGTTGGCTGGAGTGATATATCAGAAATCATATCAATTTGAGATATCACGAGAGAAGCGATTCAAGCTTTAATAACAAGTTGTTGAAATCTCAGTTGTCGGTTACAAAAGTAGCATGCATCTGGCGCATTTTCTGGTTCCCATGTTCTTGGTTTATTAGGCTAAGTCGCTAACTAATAATACTGAATGCATTAATTAGTTCTGTACCCTTTGTGAGGTTTCTTTTATACTATTTACAAATAATATCTTGATGAAACACTCTTTAATAAACAAGTATTTTTTGGTGGAGATTCATCAAACTTGTGTAACACACAGGAATAATTTGGATAATTAATTGTGTGGATCTCGCAATGAGAGTACCTTAATCACTGATTTGTTTCGTATGGATCGAGTTTGTCATGAATTAGTTTATTTGCAGCCACCCTCTTTTTGTGTATAATATCTTTGGGTCTTTTTGTGTATTATATCTTTGGGTGTATTTTGTGTAATATTCTAATGGGTGAAATAGACACCGCTATCTTTAATTTTCTATCTTACAAAATGGCACTCGTGACTCATCCATTTAACTGCATGAACAAAATTTCTTCTGTTAAATGAACGCCTACGGGTTTTCATTCAAAAAAAAAGAAGAAGAAATATTTATATATTTATTTTGGGTTAGAGTCTGTTTAGTTTTGACTTTTTGAGTTTTGACCTAGTGTGTATTTTGACTTTTGATATAGTATTTGTAGATCGCCGTTGATGAGATGAATTCGGATTGCATTTGTGGAGCACCTTACTTTTGCCGTTTTGCATTGATGAATGTCGACTTCACAACTTTTTGGCTCAAACCATCTAGTCACTCTTGTGCCAAGATAGTCAGATATGGTTCAAAATCATTCTGCGGAGACTTTTCTTTTACCTTTCTTCGTCCAATTAAGTTGGATGAATGTGGACTTCACATAGCACGTTTGATTAAAATTTGATAAGGTTCAAGCTGGTCGACATGCTGACTTTTTTTTTAAAGGAAAAGATAAAAGATAAGGTTTAATCTTCCTTTCCATCCTCAAACTTCAAATAACTCTTGGACAGATGTGCGCCTTAATCGCGATTGAAATTCAGATGCTGATGACACAGGGAGCGAATTTTAAAAAGGGCTGAAAGAAACATCACATTGTAAATACTACTAAAATTTTGACTGAAAAGTCGTATGCACTAAGTTAAGATAGATAGATCGAAATATAATGTTGAAATGTATCAGGAAAAAAAAATCAAATTATCTAAACAATTGTCATAAATATTGTTCAAAATAATTAGTTTTTTGATATATTCTTTATTTTTCAAATGTTGATATTTTTTTAATAAAATATGTGGTTTGTGATATATATAGTTTTATTTCTATACAAATGCTTGATCGAAGTAGATCAAAATTTCATACTGTTATGGTTTTATGCAAGATTTTTTTTTTTTTTTTATTGTTTCGTAATGATTCACCGGACAAAATTGCACGGTAGGCTGACAATAAAAACGATATGTATTATTTCATATCATATCGTGCTAACACATATATATAGTTTTGATTTGAAACCGTAATAAAACAGTGCCCACAACATAGGGAAAAAAGTTAAAAGAGAAACTAATTTTATACAATAGATCATAGATTGCGATGTATTCCTGTGTGAAAAATTATATCGTAACATGTTTACTTTATATGATATAATCAATGATTGCGGTGTGTTCGTGTGTTAAAATCTGTATATCATCACGATTTTTCTTATATTTACAGTGACATTGTAACACGCTTTAACTTTCTGATAATAAAATGGTATTACACCAAACGTCAGCAATAAAATACGCATAATAAAATTTCAGTTCATTTGAGTTCACTTTTAACATGACTATAAATCATCGTTGGATTAATTTGTTTATTTATTTCGGTTCAATAAAATACTATGGTAGCTAGCTATTAGTTTTCGATTTTAATTTATAACAATTTAGAAAACTAATTTTGGAATTAACTGAAATTATTGAATAGATAAATTTTAAGCTCACGTTTGTCTTACTACTTGTTAGTGACAAAAATAAAGTTATTAAACAATCTATTTTTAAAATTTAAATTTTTTTGTAACTCAATTTTTCCAACACTCTACCTAATTAATAAGTTCACTTTACGTTTATGTAAATTAAAGAAATAAAATAAAAAGTGTCGTAAAAAAATATAAATTGTGTTGAGCCGAATGATTTTTTTGAAACTTTGACAGCGGCTGCCAAAGGGTGTTGAGCCGAATGATGAACCCTCTTTCTCGCATTCTCGCAACCATCGTTAATTGCGCGGAAGTTGAGGTATAGTAAATTGGAGATGTAACCGGCCCTAATTCCCACGAAGAGAAAAATAAAAAGAGAAAACTTGTCAGAAGGCACAGGCATCTACTAACCCTACCTCTACTGAATTAGGTTTCTTTTTCTTTTTGTGGGATTTCGTGCGTTACTCAGTTACTGTGATTCATCTCCAAAAAGAAGAAATTAAGGCAAGGCAATGAAGACTGAAGAAGACAGGGAGAAACGGTGGCAGAGTTGCTGTTTCCAATGTTAGTTTTTCTCCACTGCTTTTGTGGTTCCGGGATTGGACTCTGTGGCCCCACTAACATGGGTATCCAATGTTTTGACTTTGACTTGTTCATCATATGTGGGACCCACTAAATGGATCTCTATGTCCCCCAGTTTGATTATGAATTTATGATACTTCATAGTTCGTTTTTTTTTTAACATGTTTATTTTCTCCTTTGTGCTGCTAATCTTATGATATATAATACCGAGGGGATACTATTGGCTTGAAGTAGCTTAAGGGTCTGCTCCAGAAACAAGAGGGAAGAGGAAGAATAAGAAAAAGAGTTATAAGGGATCAAAGAGAGATACACTTCAAATTTAGAAGTAATCTTGTTTACTCTTTTTCTTCACATTTTTATAGAGGGGTTCACCTCCATTCCTTTCCATTCTCTTTGGTTTTCTTTCAAATTTTTTATTTTGGAGCAGGTTAATTGACTTGGGCAGAATTTGGTCAGTTAACCTTTTCCTTCACCCTCCTTCGTTAATCTCTTTTGGAGCAGACCCTAAGTATGCCGACTGGCATATTTTCAAAAAATAGCTTAAGTAGAAATAAATAGTTAATTTATTTTACTCCTCCAACATTATATCATATTTGGTATAAAAAATGAAATAAATATAGAGTAAGAATAACTAAATAATGATAACCATCTCTTAATCCATATGGAGTAACTTGACTCCACCTAAAATGATAAAATAATTTACTCCCTACTCTACACTACTTCACCAAAATTTAAATCATGTTTGGATGAGTAAAAGTGGATTAAATGAGTTACTCCATCTTTAATCATCTGCCAAACATGACCATTTGGTTATAACACCGTGGACATATATCCATATCATGTATTTAGGTAATGCCAACTCTCATATGTGAAGTTGGAAAGAATATTAATTGCAATGATGTTAATTTTAATGCCATAATGGAATTTGAAAAATATTTGTTCTCATTTTGGAAATTGACATATGTAGTTAGCAGTAAGGATAATGTATGTTGTTTTATGAAGATAACCAAATTAGAAATTTAGAATATATGTAGGTACTCGTATGTAATTATGAGTATAATGTCAGGTATGAAGGATGAAAGAAAAATAAAACAAATAAAAGGTTATCATTGACTTCGGTAACAACACTATGGATCTTAATCTACCAACGAAACTGTACAAACATTTTTCTTCATTTTTTAATTTCTTCTTTCAGGCCTTCCTTTCGTTATAAAGGTCAACATGAGGCCCAATAAATAAATAAGGGCATGTGGTGAGTCCACAATGTGGTCACAAGTTTCCGGCCCGCCAGACTTCTGATCAATCTAACAGAAAAAATTAAAACTAAATTTACTGTTCACACGAATTACGAAAATAAATAAAAAAATCTAAATTTTAAAACTATGATCGGATTTCTGGAATTCGATCTTAAAAGTGTGATTTTAAATACATCAAACCTAATTTTGAGTTCATATGAACTCGGTGTATTGATGTACCTTCACACACCCATCTCCATAAAAATGAAGTATCAACTTATTGGTTAATACACCCGTTGTTGTACTCAAAAGTACAATTTGATTTGTTTGTACTCATGCTGGTTCATTATTTTAACATTTTTCATTTTAGTCCAACTATTTATTTCTATTTACAGACGAAAGAAATGGTGAACAAAATTATCCAAAATTAAATTTGTACAAATCAAGTATGAACTACAAAGAATATATCTATAGTTTCCATAATTATTTCCCTATCAAAATGTCAAAAAAAGTTTTGTAATAAATTAAAGAGGAATAATCCTAACATTTACACTTTTCTATAACGTCCGCTTACCAAACTCCAGTGTAACATTATGCGGAAAATGTTTGCACAAATGACATCACTACATCAGCCACAGAAGATCTGCTAGAGTGACGTCGACAATATGACCGGGTGCCCGTCATTGTCAGTTTTGCCACTGCCCACTATCCGTTTTTATTGCTACTATTTAATGTTGCTAGTGCCTCTATTTTAGTAACAAAATTATTTCTCAGATATAAACAACTGTCACGTCAAGTGATGACTAAACTGGAGAAAAGTAGAACAGCTCAATCCTAGATCTTTCTACACAAATAAAGAAAGAAACAAATCAAAACGAAACACTAATTTTCGAAAAATTATCCAAAAAAGAAACCATGGAGGCATCAAAGAAGAGGAGAGCACATGGGGGGGAATCTATCTCTCCGTCGCCGAACGAAGGGACCAGCAAACGACCGACACGTGGCGATCGCACAGTCACAGATGAGGAAGTGGATGAGTTCTTCGCGATTCTGAGAAAGGCCAAGGAGATCCGACGAAGGCTGACGTGGCAACCGATGTTCACGATGGATGATTTTCAGATATCATCGAACGGTCAGGATGAAGCGGTGCATAAAGATCTCCGTCGGGAGGTGGAGGAGGCTTCTAGAAATTTCGATCTGAATGAGATCCCTGATCAGATGGAGATATAATCGACGGTTGAGATTGATTGGCGATTGGTTGATCAGATCTCCATCGGAGTTGCTATTTTTTTGCCCTAATTTTATAAACCAAGATTATATAAGGGGTCGTTTGGATCGCTTGGGAATAAGAGGAATAGCCTATTCCTAGGCGGAAAGTATTGGGAAGTGTGTAACTTTGTGAAGAGTTTGGATTGTTTATAATAAAATTTCCGCCCGGAATTGTTTATTCCCCTTATTCCCAATGCATCCAAACGAGCCCTAAGAGCTTTCTTTTCTTTTCTTTTCTTTTTTCTAGTTAATTTTGAAATGATTACCGAGAAGTAAGATATGGTAATAAGTTCCTGTATAATTTTTTATTCGCAATTTAGACCATTTGGTGTAGAAGTCTTCTGTAAATAACTGATATGTTTGGAATTTTAGGTCATTTTTTTTTTCTCGAAGAAAGCCTTAGGCCGAATAATCTTTGAATAACTGAATTGTTGTTCCCAGCAGGCCAGCACCTACAAATTATTCATTTAAAACAGTCTTCAGGATTGTTTATGATGAAAGAGCTGCTGGTTGTCGTGTAATATTTGCAATATGAGGTCTAGATGAGTTTGCAACGATTGATTTTTATCTTTGAGCGTAAAACCAAAGCTTGTCGAAGATAAAGATGAGTAGAGACAGAATGGAAAAGGCTTACGTACCGTTCAAAATTTTTAGGAAAAGTTAAGGTTTATGCCACATTAAAATGAGAAAAATAAAAAAAAATTGTCACTCTAAAGTTCAGTATTTTAAAATTGCCACCCAAAAATCAATTTAGTTAGAAAATTTACAAATTTTAAAATTGCCACTCCTCTTTCTGTTAGAAAGTGCTCAATTTTTAATTTTAGTTACTAATTAACTTAATTAAACATCAAGCACAAAGGATCTTGCTAAGCAATCAACACACATATGAGAAAAGGGAATAAATCGATTACCTCTCACAGAATTGTATCCGTGAGGCTCGACCAATGCATGGGAGTTGATGGCGTGCTCTCCTTCGCCTTCTCCTCCGTCGACGGCCGTCTTGAGTCCACCAAGAAGTTTAATCACCTCCTCTTTCAACTTGTGCTAGCAAAGAAGATGAGAGCAACTTATCTCCAAGATATTCTTTTTTCTACTCTTGTCAATTAACTAGTTTAATTAATGGAGAAGAGAAAAATCTCAACACATGAACTAGATGAGGTGGAAAAGAGCAAGAGAAAGAGATGAAAATTCTGAAATTTTCTCTCTAATTTTCGTTCTAGGAGGAAGAGAGAGAAAAAAGCCTATGGTGGATATGGTTTCTCTCTCCAAATGACCTCCTTTTATATACCAACCACTCCACAAACTTTAGAAATCTTTTTATCCCTATTAGAGCAGCCACTATATGTGTTATCAAGTCCATTTTGTGGTGTGTTAAATGTCCACTAATTTAATTAATTAATGGACATTTCTCTTGTACTCAAATCGGATCTTTAATTTACTAATTAAATAAAGGTCCATAAACTCTATTTAATTCCTATAATTAAATTGTGTTTAACAAAATTAATTATTAACTTATTAATAATTATTTTGGGATTAGTTAATTTATTAATTTATTTCTATATGATCTCCTTGACTTAATTAATTATAACGGTTCGCAACGGTATATAATTAATTAATCAACTTATCATATTTTCGCAATACACTGCTGCGAATAAATAAATAATGCACTGTGTGATTAAATCCTATTTGTTTGACCCTTTGAGGATTTATGCTACGTTGGCCATGGAATTAAATCGTTATTTAATTTCAATAATCATAAGCGGTATCTAGCAACACGTTATTATTCCCAATTCGCATAAATAGTGTACTGCTATAATATCTCAATCCTGCATAAGAAATATTAGTATTTCCTTGTCTGATTTTTATGTCACATGATATCACTGTATAATCCAAAATAGGAACGTGTCATTCTTGTAGATTATACATTTCTTGATCTAGAGTTGATTATATAAATTGGCCAAACAATCCAACTCCATCAAGGGGCCCAAACATATATCATCACTCACTAAGTGAATTAATGAGGGACATACGGTTTTCTTGATGGACAATTTTTTTCCGTACAATTAAAGAGAACATAAATAAAGTCCGTATAGCAGTCCTTATCAGAAACCAACGGTAGACGATATTTATTGAACCTATCCTCATGTGAAAAAGTTGAACCATCTCAAACTTAGAATTAAACTCATATGAAATAAACAATGACACATAACACAATCCATATGTTTATTACATTGGGTCATGTCCTGTATTATGTTCTAATAACATACACATATGCAATTAAGTTGGTAACTCCTCACCTATGATTTGTAGAACTAAATTATCACTTAACTTCCATACTAATTTTTTATGATAATTAATGTTCCGTGTTAATTATCAAGATTACGACCGATTTAGATTTATTACTGTCATTCTAATAAATGAACCACAGATATCTACAATTCAGATCCTCAACCTGAATGATCTGTCAGTAATAAACTTTAGAAACAAATGATCAAATGTCATCAATAAAATAAACTAAGAAATTAAGTAATTAAATATTGACTTTTAGGACACAACTCCAACAATCTCCCACTTGAACTAAAGTCAATCAGTAGTGACTTCTAACCAGTGAAAATTTTTGACCGATGTCATATATCCATATATATACATGTCTCGAACCTCAAAAGAAATAATACGCTTAAAGCAAGTTACTCATACGTCCATCACGTATGGATGCACAACTGAATCTCGTATACTGCTTAAGGTAGAAGTTATGTCAGAGTGTTCGCTGTGTTCGCGAACCTATCAAATTTTGTTTGACCCTATACGTATATATACTCCTATATATATGTTCTTGATCATTATCATATGAGATCAAGTGATAATGTCATAGATCATAATTTGATCACCAATTTATTATTGGATTCTTCATGACTAAACTATGGTTCGAGATGCATAGAACCATATTAGGTTAACTGAGAACTTCTTGATCAAAAATATTCTTTTCGTTGTTTCACAAGTTGCTATTTATTTTGCTTTGGTGACGGAAACGGTTGTACTATCCTGTTTATAACACTTTCTAAACTTACAACACCACCCTTAAGCAAAATATGTAGATCAATTGTGATTATATCAATCTTTCGAAAAACTCGCATTAGTGCAACAACTTACACGATCTTTTTTTCATCTTAACTGATAGAAAAATCATATCACTCTTTCTCACAAGATACTCGAGAATATCCTTAACTATTGTCCAAATGTGTCTCTATTGTATTCATTTGATAACTGTTTATCATGCTCCTTGGATAATACAAATTAGGGCATATGCATAAGTATGGCACATAATGAAACTCATAATAGAAGAATGCTTGAACTGTTTTATGCACTTCTTCTCGAATTGAGTTGTAATAAACCGAGTCAAACTCAAGTCTTATGTCATATGATGTGGTTAGACATTCTTTGTCG
Organism: Rhynchospora breviuscula; assembly: GCA_027562975.1. NCBI lineage: Eukaryota > Viridiplantae > Streptophyta > Magnoliopsida > Poales > Cyperaceae > Rhynchospora > Rhynchospora breviuscula. Next base: position 40,332,216 of record CM050401.1, read on the forward strand.
GAGTTCACCAAAATGTGTTACTAGAATACTTCGTCATTATATGCATATTAACTCAAACTTAACATCCATTATAATCTATCTCCATAAATTTTATTTTTTTGGATTTATGTGATCTTGTCCAAGTTCTCTATTGAGAAAAATTCTCCAAATAGATATTGACAATATTCATTTCCTTAGTATTATTTTCAATTAGTGTCTTGTTATCTTATATAATACAAATAATACAATCATACTCTCACTGAATATCTTGTTTATACAAGATGTTTTTGATAAAGTTCAACTCTTTAACTTTCTTGTCAAAATATTTATTCCACTTTTCACAATACTTACTTCAATCCATTAATTGATACTTGAAGTATGTATCTGTCTCTAGCAATACATCAAACATAGTCCTTGGTTTGTATCATATACACAATATCTTTCTTCATTCATTCAAAGAAAGAGGTTTTGATGTTCCTTTTCATATATCAATATATACGAAATATATCCGTTGCTAGAACGATATTTATTGACTTATACATAGCTACAAGCAATAAACCGTGCTTAGTATATAGTCAACTCGTCATCGACTTAGACATAGCTACAAGCGCGAAGCTGTGCATTGTACTTAGTCAACTTGCCGTCCATGTCGATCTTTCCTTTAAAGATCTAAATGTTCTTGATGGATTTCTCTTTCATGAACATCAACCAAGGTCTATACCTCGTTGGTATACATGGATTTCATTTAAAAATCATGAGGATTCAAACCATACTTGTGGAATTGGGTCTTTCATCACTTTTTTATTTATCAACGGATTCTCATATGTCAAATACGAGGATATTGTAAAGCCTATTTACCATTCGGTTAGGCTATTCACTCTCGTTGACTTTTGTAGGATTGATTCTCGAGGTTCATGAACTATTTTTACAACAACTTGTAGAATAATATCTTGATCCTAATATATCGCACGAATTTCTCAAACGTCATTTACATACAAGATTTTTGAGTACTCTTTAGAAGCAAGCGTGCATATAAACTTTCTCTTTTCACAACTGCATGTGAATGAAGTTCCGCTCAACTCCCACTAAACACTATGTATGGAGTGACAAGTTTTCCATAAAAGAACTTTTTGTGATGACGCATAAACTCTTTTAATGCTCATTTTACTCTCACTACTTTTTCTTGAGAATATCATTCTCCAAGATTACGTAATGATGAGCAACAACTATTTTGTTCTTATAATTTTCGTAGAAGTAGTACCTTTCGGTTAGTATAAAGTGTCCTACAAATTATCAATTGTCCAATTTGGATCCAAGCTTATCGATCAACAAATTTTGAAATAAGCTTCTTAACACCAAATCTTGAGAAATAACGTACATAAATATCAAATCTCGTAAGATATTTTTCTCAATTGACTACGACGGAACTTTATTCAGTGTAAACAATATTGTCCTCAAACATAAATCTCTAATACGGTTGAGTAAGTCAACTTGATTTATTACCGATCGAATTATATCAAATAATATTCGATACTTTCATTCTTGGACATATTATTCCAATGTTCCTCATGAAGCGAGTTGTGAAACGACTTTCATACTCTTTAGGTAATATATCAAACCATATAACTTAACTATTTACCATCATCTATCGTAAGACTTTTACTTTTTTTGAATGATTTTTTAACTTCTCTCTTAAACTCCTTTAAAACTAGTCAAAAAATTCATACTTACACCTTATCAAATAGATATGTTAATATCTACTATAATCGTTGGTCAAGCAATAAAGTTTCAAAAGTTTTTATTGCACAAGTACTTATAGGTCTATATACATCGACATGTATAAGTCCTAATCAAGTCACTTGTCCTTAAACCTTCGTAGGTTAAAAGCGCTTTTGCTATCTAACAAACATGATTCGCATATTTCAATTGATCCGCAATCGAATTGAGTTACGAGCTCTACGTTACATAGACTCTCATAATGCGATTCTCGTTTATTTATTACTAAGCGGTTATTTCACATTAAAGTCAAATACTTAAGTGAAGTCTTACGTATCATATTTGTCATTCAACACTTGTTTATCTATTTCAAGCAAATTCAATCAAGATGCATGAAATCATATAAAAAAATCCATAATAAAAAAATAATATTTCTCTTTTACAAAATATTATCATCCATTATCAAGTATGAAGTAAAGATAAGAGTTTTTGAGATGTTAGAAATAAGGTATCCAACCTCTAATTCCTAAACAAACTAAAGATAACTCTACGTATTCAATGGTAGTGGCTTAGACGAACAAACCATTTCCAAAACGGAATTTACTTTATTTATTTCGAACTTTCTCTTATTTTTCATTGTTTACACATTTCGTTAAATGCGAGCACATGAACTAGTACCTAATTACTAGTGTGAATAGCGAGATAATTCGAATGACCATGGTATTAAAACATTTGTATTTATCATAACCATGGTATTTCGAATAACCTTTCAAATGCCTCTATAAAACGGCAAATAAAACATCTCATGCGACACACGGTCTCAAATGAGGGTCTCGAAGTCTCAACTCATACCTTAGCGAAGTATTTCTTAAATACTCGACTAATTATATTTTGCACAAACAAGTGTGCGAAACGTAGCATCATATCCTTCATTACTAAGTAAGAGATTGCATGACAATATCAACGATCATTGATATTTGAGATCTTAATATCTCTAGTTGGCAATTAGCTACTCATACCTTTCGGTTTGTAAACTAATGGAACATTCATATAAAAGAAGAATATCTTGGTTAACTCATACTCTATCACTCGATCATAAATGATTGAGTCAATATCTATTTGCTCTAAGAACACTTTCTTGAGTAAGTGGATGAGAGCGTAGGAATCATATCTAGTCCGTATGAATTCTCTAATTCAAAAATCTAGAAATTCCAAAATGTGGATATAGACATCCGCTTTATTGAATAACTTTTCGCTAAAAGTTAATCAATTAATGCGATGCTACGTTCGGGAAGTTGAGAAAAATTTTAGAAATAAGCATGCTCAAATTTCTTTTAACAAAGATCATGTCTTAGGAATCGGTATTATTTCTCCAAATAAATACTTTTAGAAACGAGTTTGTTCTTTTTAAAGATTGATCGCAACAGAATTAACACGTTTAACATCTATAACAATTCCAATTTAAGGTCATTTAGTTTATGCAATGTTTTATTTGTAACAAATAAAACTCCCACTACATTTATTTAATGTCCCAAATGTTGTTGGTTCTCCAAAATCTTCGTTTTCATCAAGTGAGCCTGCTATGGCACTTCACTCTACTTAACTAGACAAGGTAGGTTCTCCAACCAATCATATCAAACATATGATTCTTGGTTTGTGAATATCTATATATATTAACAAACTTCGCCCCGATGTCCAAACTCTAGTTGGGTCCATCGATAAGCAACCTCTCTCTATTTGCTCCTAACAAATCATTTTATTTGTACCCCGACTATCGAATTGACAACCATAACGTCCGTTCGGGCGGACCGCGCCATAAGAGGGCAATTGACGTGAAGGGATAGAGAGAAGGAGGGCGGTTGACTTAATCAAATTAAATTGGGACAAACAATTATGTGACTCTTGTTTGGTGGTCGTGTAAACATACACCCATACCTATTCTATGACATTTCATAGCATTCACAAACATTCACATAATAAGTATCTCAAACATTGTTGTGGGGTTGTATGGCTCCCGCTTGCATTAGGTTCGCCGCATCTCCATGTAGTAAAAACTAATCTAATTATCCCTCCTACTAATCATATGGATCATATCTTATATAATTAAAGGAACAAAAATACATGTGAAAATATTCCTAATTTCTTCCTAACCTTAGGGGCATGCAAGCCTCACAAGTTACATTAAGAAATTAATCATTATTAATTAATTAACCATGTCACCAAAAACCTTACACACATTCATTCACATGCATTCACAAAATTACAACACACAAGGCATTGGTTTCTTGAGCCATACTAAACTCACGATCCTTCCTACCAAACAAAATTAGCACATGTCCCTTTGTTTCTTAATCAACAACAATGAATTACATTCTTTGCAATCACTTGTAGTTCGGATTTTTCCGCATAGAAGTTTAACTTTTAAACAACTAATTTGCTTAAACCATTTGAAAAGCCATTTCAACATTTGAAGACAGAAAGAAGAAATATTAAAAAGTGTTCTAATTAACTCATTCAACCAATTTGATTAATTAGAAAAATACTTTAACTATTTAAAATATTAAATTGAACCCGATAAAATTCGAAATTTTTCGATCTCCAAAAATTATGAAATAAATCATGCATACTCCCTATTATGAGTGTAGCTACCTGTCAAAATTTTAGGGAGAGATCACTTACCAGCAGAGAGAAACAAAATTAACAATTCCTCAAGTAGAAACTTTCTATTCAAACACTTTTTCATAAAGGTTTCTCAATAAGTACAGTTTATCCAAACAATCAGTTTGTTGGAAAATCAGATCTGACAACCGATTCACTTCTCATGACTTGAACGCCCACATAAAATCCGAATCATAAAACAAATTTTACATGTCCAGAAAAAGCATCAAGTTTACAAGATTTCTAGCTAAGAAAAACATGTAGCTATTTTTGAAAAATAAATCTTTCAATCCAAAAACACAGAACTGTGCAGACAGAAACTGGTTCTGCGCACCGTTACCATTTAATTCACCTAAAATTCATAACATCTTAGAAAAAGGTGAAACCAGTGGCAAAAAATCCGAAAAAATCACGAAATCAGAACAGAAATCCAGACATCAAGCAAGTGCATCACTAATCCATGTGTTAATTAAAATTTTCTCATCTAATTATGTGTTAAAATGCTTAAGAGTGACATAGAGCTCTGATACCACTGTTAGAAAGTGCCTAATTTTCAATTTTAATTACTACTTAACTTAATTAAACATCAAGCACAAAGAATCTTGCTAAGCAATCAACACACACATGAGAAAAGGGAAGGAATCGATTACCCTCGCAGAATCGTATCCGCGAGGCTCGACCAATGCATGGGAGTTGATGGTGTGCTCTCCTTCGCCTTCTCCACCGTCGATGGCCGCCTCGAGGCCTCCAAGAAGTTTAATCACCTCATTTTTCAATTTGTGCTAGCAAGAAAGAGGAAAGCAACTAATTTCCAAGATTTTCTCTCTTCTACATTTGTCAATTAACTAGTTTAATTAATGGAGAAGGGAGAAATCTCAACACATGAGCTAGATGAGGTGGAAAAGAGCAAGAGAAAGAGATGAAAATTCTAAAATTCTCTCTCTAATTTTCGTTCTAGAAGGAAGAGGGAGAGAAAAGACTATCGTGATTAGGGTTTCTATCTCCAAATGACCTCCTTTTATAGACCAACCACTCCACAAACTTTAGGGACCTTTTTACCCCTATTAGGGCAGCCACTATATGGGCTATCAAGTCCATTTTGTGGTGTGTTAAATGTCCACTAATTCAATTAATTAATGGACCTTTCTCTTGTACTCAAATCGGACCTTTAATTTACTAATTAAATAAAGATCCATAAGCTCTATTTAATTTCTATAATTAAATTGTGTTGAACAAAATTAATTATTAACTTATTAATAATTATTTTGGAATTATTTAATGCATTAATTTATTTCTATATGATTTCCTTGACTTAATTAATTATAACGGTTCGCAACGGTATATAATTAATTAATTAACTTATCATATTTTCGCAATACACTGCTATGAAAACATGAATAATGCACTGTGTGATTAAAGTCCTATTTGTGTGACCCTTTGAGAATTTATGCTACGTTGGCCATGGAATTAAATTTCTATTTAATTTCAATAATCATAAGCGGTATCTAGCAACACGTTATGATTCCCCTTTCGCATAAATAGTGTACTGCTACAATATCTCAATCATGCATAAGAAATAATAGTATTTCCTTGTCTGGTTTTTATGTCACATGATATCACTGTATAATCCAAGATTGGAATGTGTCATTCTTGCAGATTATACATTTTTTGATCTAAAGTTGATTGTATAAATTGGCCAAACAATCCAACTCCATCAAGATGCCAAAACAGATATCATCACTCACTAAGTGAATTAATGAGGGACATACGGTTTTCTTGATGAACAACTTTTTTCCGCACAATTCAAGAGAACATAAATAAAGTCCGTGTAGCAGCCCTTATTAGGAATCAACGGTAGACGATATTTATTGAACCTATCCTAATGTGGAAAGGTTGAACCATCTCAAACTTAGAATCAAACTCATATGAAATAAACAATGACACATAACACAATTCATATGTTTATTTCATTTGATCATGTTGTTTGATCCTAAAAAATAACCCTGAAAACCAAATCCAAATCGCGAAAAAAAAAATCCAAATTGCTAAAACAAAATTCAAATAGCGAAAACCAAAATTCCAAATTTCCAAAAATCAAATTCGAATTACGAAAAATACCAAACAAATTTCAAAAATTTACCCAAAAATTCCCTAATAATTATGATGAATTATCATGATTTTGAAATCCCAAAAATATCACCAGAAACCTCAAAATTTGTAAAGAAACCCTGAAAATCCACAAAATTCCCGAAAAATATCTACGAGGAATTTTGCAAAACCCTTTGAACCATTAAATTCCTTATATTTTTCTAAGTTCACCCATAAAATTTCATACAAAAATACCCAAGGGAAGGCCTCCAAACAATTTATTTTGGATTGGTATTAAAAAATATATGGAAAATCAATGGAAATTCAGTGAAAATTCCAGAAAAATTGAAAGAGTTTATCGGGTGCATCCATTGGAGAGGATCCGAGACAAAGAAGATGGGGGCGCTGCCTATTTAAAATTACCATACCCCATTTATGTATCGGGTGCGTCCATCTCTTGTGCACCATGCGCAGAAATTCAAATGAAGTTGATTGGTGTACCATAGACCCAGCCTACCTATTTGTCTCTCTCTCATTAAATATGACAAAAGGGCCCCATATGAAAAGCCTCCCTCTCCAATAGAAAAGAGGAGTAAAATCGATGGGTGAAATTTGGCCATGGTGAAACCGTAAAAAAAAACAAAGAAAAAAAAAGAGAGAAGAAGAAGGGAAGGGGAATGTTGCGGCTCTCCCCTTGGATTTACCATGACGACATGGCCTCTCCTCACGCCAGAGAACGGAGGCTTAACTCTCACGCAATTACAACAGCCCTCGGATTAAAATCAGAGGACAGAAATCAAAGCCCGGCTCAAGAGTGGAACCCTAAGCTATGCCTATATAAAGACCAGAAATCGAAGAAAATGGGAGGCGCCTTTTCTCTTTTCTCTGTCTGAGGTTGGTCAAGTCCAATTAGGTTAGAGTTTGGTGTTTTGGTAGGTTAGAAAGGAAGTTCATAGAGACATTTCGACAAACACTTGTAAAATTTGAAATTAGGCCAAAATAAAGGAAGAGAGAAGTGTTAAGGTAAACCTAGATTGTAATTAACCTTTTCTGCATTTCAATAAAGAAGTTTGAGCCTTTCAATTGCTGTTTTTGAAGTTGTTTTGTTCAGCCCAGCCACCAAGCCATGGTGTGCTCGGGCTTGGTTGATTCACATACGAATTTCTTGCTCTCTCTTCCCTTCTCTCACTTTTTGACCTCTTCTCCCATGGTTTATGCTGGGGTTTCCTCAGAGATAGACTGAGGAGAGGTTGCCTAACTTGAGGGTTATGCTCATGTTAGGCGCAAAATATGGCTTAAGCTGAGGGTTCCTCAGTTTTAGGCTGCTGTTCTTTGGTTTGAGCTCAAATGGCTCAAATTATGGAACTTTTGAATAATATGTGATGCCTAAATGTTATGCTGCCAAAATTCCATTAAACAGTAGATTTTGATAAAGATTTAAGATGAAATTAGAATCAAATTATAATAATAAGATAAGACAACGAAACTGTAGGGATTAAGCTGAAAAGTTGCTATAAAAAGTGGTACAGTGTTTAATTTAAGTGTATATGAGAATAAAGTGAAGGTTCAAATCTGAGTCTGTAATGGTGCTCAAAGTGGTGTACTGCAGGGTTCAGATTGCAAGAAATAACATTTTAACAATTGAAATTCTTAACCAAATTGGTAGCCTATGTTGTATTGAAAATAAGTATAAGGAAGAGGACTTGTTTGCAAAGAAACGGTGAGTTTGTCAAGTGTGAGAACAACGTTACTTTGGAGGTTATCTTAAATGTCAAGACCTCTCTCTCAAAAAAAAAAATGAAACTGTTTAGCAACATAATCTAATAATATAGAGGTTCTTCCATGACAAGCCCAAAAGTTTACCTCTGTGTGTTTCTTCAAACAGTCAAAAAAAAAATAAGTTTGTAATTGCTTGATGTTGTACTAAACGTCTCTAAGTTTGTCGATTACAAAACAATATCATTTGGCATTTAACGATCTTCTTTGAGTTTTATAGGAAGAAGATGCAAAGTTTGAAAACTTAGATAAGAGCTATGGGCAAGATCAAGATCAAGTCTTTAGAGAGGTTGTAGGCTAGTTTAGACTAGGATAGAAGGTTTAATTTAGTCTTTACTTATCCTCGAAATGATCTAGATAGAAGAAAAGCTCAAAAACTAGCAAAAATCAGTTTTCTGTGTTCAAGCGTTACATAACGCTTGATAATGTTGTGTAACGTTTTGACTCTTGTTGATGACCGTTTGACTTTTCTTGCTAAAACGTCGTGTAACGCTTCATAGCGTTGTATAACGCTTGAACCAGTCAAACGTTACACAACGCCTCTTCAGATTTTTTTAATGCTTGAGTTTTGACCTTTTTAAGGTCGTTCTGGCGTATGTTGTGTAACGTTACTCTAGCATCATACAACGCTTATTTTCTGTAGAGTTACATAACGCTTGATAGTGTTGTATAACGCTTTGACTTTTGTATTGACCGTTTGACCTTCTGGCTCAAGCGTTGTATAACGCTTGATAACGTTGTGTAACGCTTTGACTTTTTTCAGTGTCTGTTTGACTTTCTTGCTAAAGCGTTGTGTAACGCTTGATAACGTTGTGTAACGCTTCAGACAAATTTCAACGGCTAGTTTGATTTTGTCTTTTTATAACGGCTATATTGAAACGTTGTGTAACGTTTCGGAGCGTTATATAACGTTATGTTCAGAATTTGACTGGTTTGCAGCTCTTGACGAGCTCTATATATATCCACCCTTTGTTCTCTCTCTAGAGAGCTTAGCTTTGCAAAAATTGACCAGAATAGAGCCTTTTGAGCACAGGGATACTCTCCCACTTGAGCTTTTCATAGCTAGACCATTTTGAGAGATTTAGTAGCCTCAAACACCACCGCCCCGACATTGTCGCTAGGTGTAGGTTGGAATAGGTTGAGAGCTCTTCTCCTTTGAGGCCGTTGTGCCATTTGAGTTAGGCCGATCCACCTCGAGTGTCCTTGTGACGAGGTGATTCGGTTCGAAGTTGTAGACCCGTTCTTATTGGAATTGAACGGAGCGCGCCCTTTCGTGGTAGCGAAACTCCCGGAGACGTACGACTAAGGCTAGCCTTTCCTAGCGGGTCGGAACTCCGTAATCATACCAAGTGTTCAATTTCTCTCTCTCTCTCTCTCTTTATTATCTTGCTATACTTGAATTGCTTGTGTGCTTGCTTGTGTTGGGTACCAATTGAATTGTGTTAGGGTAGTTCATACCAAACCGGTCTAAAATCTTAATTGCTTCCGCTAAACATTGGTTAAGCCGCCTCCTTTAGGGACATCACTTGATAGTTGTAATTGTTAAAGCAAATGGGGTTGTAAGCAAATAGTTATTTGAGTCCAGTAGCACATCCATGAACTAAGCCACGCATAGTTTGAAAACCAAAGTTAAAATGATGTGATAGGAGCAAAATTGAAGGAGCTTAGCATGGTATTTAAAACCAACCTACATTCTAACCGTCCCTCACTGGTACCACTTTTCCAAACCGGTATACCAAAATTGTACAACATAAATTCTAGCAATCCCATTAAATTATATAAAGAAAAATGTAAATTGAACGTGAAAGCACTCTCTCCTCACTGTCCTGACACTCAACAATCTGTTGCTAGTGCATTCAACTCCTCCTAAACCCTCTCGGTACCAAGCCATCTCGTCATCATACCAGTGTGTGGCACTCTCATCAAATTAAAGCAACGCAATACCAATTGAGCATACTCTCGTGTTCTCCTGTGCGTCACGATCTTAACCGACCTAATCTCATTAACTGTGGTGGCTTCGTTCGCCGGAGAATTCAAATCAAAGATCACGGGGACTAAATCGAATAAAAAAAAACACCAACACTGATCATCCTATGCCCGACTTCCTTACCCAAACGAAGGTGACGCAAGAGAAACCAAAGCCACCTCTGGCTTCCTCTCAATTCCACGATCCTTATGAAACTAAACTCGTTGGAAATGGTGGCCGGAATCGACAGAACTTCGATCAGAGGAACTCGGCCAGAGAATAAAAATAAAAGAGGGGCTTCCCAGTAAAAATTCGTCTCCTCAAATGAAATTCGGCGCCAGTCTCCTTTGACACGTCGGCGCCAGCACAAGGCCCAGTCAGCCTAGTTTGTTGACGTGGACCAGTCAGAATATTCCACATAATCTGAAATTTTAAAAAATCATTAAAAACAGTATGAAGCTCAGAAAAACACAAATAAAATATCCATAAAATTCTAAAAATCTAAATAAACTAAATTCACTGATACATTAATATAAAATTCTGTCAAAATAGTGGTCTTTTGTATTTTTGAAATATTTTGCTATAAAATGAGTTTTATAAAAACTTAGAACATTAATAAAATCACTAAAGTCTTTTCCAATAATTTTCTAAAAATTAGAAATCTAAATACTTTCAACACAAAAATGATTTTAAAAGGACTTTTTTTTTAAAACCAAATATTTTAATATAAGTATTTTGAAAATAATAACTTTTGGTACCTTTGAAGTATTTTCAATATTAAACAAATCTCTAAAGTGATATTAAATAAATTTGGTAAAATTCTAAAATGAAGTCAAAATTTATTAAAACACTCCCAACAAATTTCCAAGCATAAAAAATTAGATAATCACTAAATATAAATAATTTCAAAAAGAAATATGTCAAAAATCAAATATTTTCAAAAATAAACATAATTAAAAATATAGAAAGAAATTCTAAAAGTCTTGAATTAAAAACAGAAATAAAATCCAACTGTGAAAACTGTAAAACCCAAAGAGAAATTTCAGAAAATTAAAAGTCAAAATACGAATCCCGAAGCCAAAATCGAAACATCTTCACTAAAGAAAAGACGAACTCCTCAGCAAATCAAAATCAACTTCAAGCGTGTCCAAAAGTTAGAAACCTTGAAACTCAAACTCAAAATCCAAAAACCATAAAACTCAAACCTAAAAGACATAAACTTTGAAATTGAAATTCAAAAGCCGAAAACTCTGAAACTCAAACCAAAAGACAAATCCTAAAAACCATGAAGCTCAAACCAACAGGCCAAATCCTAAAACCTCAAAATCCAAGCCAAAACCAAGTCATTTAGACCTAAATCCAAAATAATCCCTTAGCCCTAAAATCAAATTATGAAAGCTAGAAACTTAAAACCCAGAAAACCTCTAAATCCAAACTCAAAACCAAACTTAAATCTATAAACCAAAACAGAAAAAACCAAAGACTTTGCCACGAATCTAGAAATGAAGACCTAAAGATGAAAAGATCAAAAGCAAGAAACCTAAAACCAAACTCAAATCCAGGAACTGAAACTCAAACCTTGCTTCTCACAAGTGGCCCAAAATATCTCCGAGAACTTGAAAACTTTATTTCCACAAGAAACCCAAAATAGTCCCGGAAATCCTTCTCACAAATGGCCCAAAATAGCCCCGAGAACTCAAAACTTTGTTTCCACAAGAGACTCAAAATAGTCCCGGAAATCCTTCTCACAAGTGGCCCAAAATAGCCCTGAGAACTTAAAACTTTGTTTCCACAAGTGACCCAAAATAGTCACGGAAACCAATCCTTACAGGCGACCCAAAATAGTCCCAAGGATTGTCAAAACTCAAATTTTCACAAGTGACCCAAAATAGCCCCAAGAACCCAAAAGTCCGTTTCCACAAGTGACCTAAAATAGTCCCGGAAACCCTTTCTCACAAGTGACCCAAAACAGTCCTGAGAAACTCAAATCAAATCCTAAAAGGCCCAAAATAGCCTTATGAAACCTAAATCAAATCCAAATTCCACAAAGGCCCAAAACAGCCTTAAACAACCCCAACCAAATCTCAATCCAAATGGCTCAAAATAGCCTTGATAAACTCAAAATCCAAATCTAAATCCTACAAAGGCCCAAAATAGCCTCAGGACCGAAAACTACATCCCGACATAAAAAAAAAACAAATCTGTTTCAAATAAAAATCTAAAATTATTCAAGTGTCCTCAATTGAGTCCCGTCAATTAGGTCTGGTACCATCAATTGAGTCCGGTCTAAGCCAAAAGAAATAAACCCCACATAAACACAAAATCATTTTAGAGATGATTTTTCTAGCCTATTACATATAATTCTTTAGATCTCTTAACCAGAGGTTCCCGTAGGCAACTACGGGATAATTAACAGTAGGGGCTTGCGTCTGCTGGAAAGAAAGGACCCGCGAAATTAATAAACCCTCGCAAGAAGCGACTCTTATTCAGGTTCTCTTGTCGTCAAGAGATACTCAGTGCAGAGATCGAACCTTAAGGGTGGTGAATCTAAGGCTTATTCCAATTTCTCGAGAAAATCCTTTCATTCTTCGAGAGATGACGAAAAAGTCCACACACATGTCATGTACTATGTTCTAATAATATACACATATGCAATTAAGTTGGTAACTCCTTACCTATGATTTGTAGAACTTAATCATCACTTAACTTGCATACTAATTTTTTATGATAATTAATGTTCTTTGTTAATTATCAAGATTACGGACGATTTAGATTTATTACTGTCATTCTAATAAATGATCCACAGAGATCTACAATTCAGATCCTCAACCTGAATGATCTGTCAGTAATAAATTTTAGGAACAAATGATCAAATATTATCAATAATATAAATTAAGAAATTAAGTCATTAAATATTGATTTCTATAACACAACTCCAACACTTTCTCCATCTCACTCTTCCGGTCTCTAATGCAGGACCATATTTATTTATGACCCGTGGTATTGAACCATAATTTATTAATTGAATAAGTCTGATTAGCATACAGTATGACTGGCAAATTCAGTACCGAACTCACGAGCAATTTAGATTCTTGTTATGCAAATTTCACTGTTTTACTGCAGGATTTACTTCCCTGGGTTCACATGGTTTCAAAAGAGAAAATATATGTTCTATATAAACTGTGAAGACAAGGGTATAATAGTTTCAGCTGTCATTATGAAAATTCTACAATTAGTAGCTTGTTTCGTCTCACTTTTTATGAAATGATGAAATATTAGATGTGGTTGCAAAATTCTACAATTATTAGCTTGTTTCATCGTGAAAATCACTAGAAGATTGCAAAATTATTGTTAATTTAAGATTTCTGTAAATTTACATTGTTAATTTATGGTGGTAAAAATATTAATGCTAATTTATGTTAATTTACTGATGGCATGTAATTGTATATTTCTTGAGTTGAAGCCTTGTTGTTCTTATATTTTTGGGTTGATCCATAGGTTGTATTGACATGCAATTTGTAATTTTCAAATTTTTTGCAAAGAAAATTGAAAATACTTTATGAAGTTTTTTTATATATGTTTTTACAATTCTCGGAATATATTTAATGATTTGTACTTGTAATGATTTGATGATATTATTTGTATGAACGAATATGCAATTTTATTACTGGTAATCTGTTTTTATATCTCAATTTTTTTATGATTTTGATAAATTTATATTGTTTATTGTATTAAACAATCATGTTTTCTTTTGGCATGTGCGATAACAGAGGGGGCAAGAAATCATATGGGCAAACGGGTCTAAACAGGCATCAGAAAAAAATGCCTGCACGCGGGTAAGAAATTAAGATTGAGCAATTTCATCAATCACGGGCAGGTATAGGTAGGGCCTTTTAGAAGGGCAGGCACAATATTGGTTGGGATGGTTAGGCAAAGGTACATACGGGTACGTTTAAGAAAATTAAAAATAATATTAACAAATTATTAAATATTTATTTTATTACTAATTTAATAGGAATTTTAACAATAGTTATGTAATAGCGAACTTTGAAAGACCGATAGCCAATATCGTTCTTTGAAAGAATGATATTTCCTAAAAATAATAAATAAATAGAAATAACATTTAAACATATTAAAATATAAATAACGATAATAAAAATTAAATAAAAATATAATCTATAAATATTTAAATATATTAAAATATTTATAAGTTTATTATTATACATATATATATATATTTTTATATTTTTATGTTTTTAATATTTCTAATTATTGAATTTGGATCAATACATAAAAATATTAAATATTCTCCTCACTTCGATAAGCTTAGACTTTTTTTTTTATGTTCTATTTATGATTGTGTTTATTTGCCCCAAACGAACTTTCCTTTCAAAACTTATTCAGGCCTATTTGAAATTCTATCATTTAAAAATAGATTTTTGTATGATATTTCTATTATTTTCTCTACTTTTTTGCTCGGAAAATTGTCATTATGGTATAAACCCCGATAAACCCTCTAGATTTCTTCACGAGTTTTTCTGATTGTGATCATTTGCCCCAAACGGAGATTCATATAAAAAATTATACCTTCCTGTCTCAAGTTCCAACGTTCAAAAATGCGTTAAATAACGAACATTCCTATCAAAATTTATGTCTGCATGTTTGATGTTCTAATGTTCAAAAATACGTTTTGTGAGATTTTTCTATTATTTTCTCTGATATTTTACCACGAAAATGGTTTTTACTGGGTAAACCACGTGAGTAAATCCCGATTATCTTGCCGCGAGATTTTCGGATTGTCTTCATTTTTCCTAAACGAATATTCTTATCGAAACTTACTCCTGCCTGTTTGAAGTCGTAACGTTCAAAAATACGTTTTGTGAGATTTTTTGTTATTTTATCTTATTTTTTGCACCGAAAATGGTCCTTACGGAGTAAACCATGGTAAACCCAATAAATATCATCGCGAGCTTTCTGGATTGTATTTTTTGCTCCAAACGGACATTTCTTTCAAAACTTATGTCTTCTTGTTCGATGTTCTAACCTTCAAAAATATGTTTTCTTTAATTTTTTTGTTATTTGATTTTTTACCCCGAAAATGGTCATTACGGGATATACCCGTAGATCTCATTGCGATCTTTTCGAATTTCATTATTAACTTGTATTGAATAGAATTTCTATTCAAAAAATTAATTTTCAACTTGTATTGAATGTAAATAATTTTTTGTGTCTAATACGTTGAATGAATTTCATTACTAACTTGTTTTGAATAGAAAATTACTCTCTTATTTCTACAAACTATTTATATTAATAATTTACCAATTTTCAACTATAGGAAATAATTAAACTACATATAAGAATACAAGATAACCAAACTGCAAATGAAATGCATTAAAAATTAATATATATTACCTTTTTCATTAATAAAATACATTAAAATTTATTTAAAACCATTAAAAACAATCATTGAAATTAACTGAAAAGGCTTAATAGCTGTTATGAGAGTTTAAAAGTCCGTATTTGTTATCGGACTTTCAAAGTCCGATATTGTAATTCTATTGTTAAATTTCTGATTAAATTAGTAATAAAATCAAAATTTTATAATATTTTAATGTTGTCTTTAATTTTTTCGGTGGTGCATCCTATGCCCATCTGACCATCTCTAGATTGAACTCGCCAATCACAAGATATGGCTTGTAGACTAGTTTCCAATCATGGCCCATATTTTTTTTCACTTGTGGCAATATTAGAAGAAAGATATGTACGGACAAAAGATTCATATTAGAACTCAATTTTGATTGAATAACGAGATTGAGTTATATTGATGTATTTCTCTAAGCATAAATCACTTAATGTAACTCCCACAAATCATAATAACAAAAAAAATCCCGCGAATCAAAACAAATATACAAGAACAAAATATAGTACATTTATGGACTGTTGTTGAATGCTGGAACAAAGTAGTAGCGAAAGATCACTTGATCTTGAGTGCTTTTTTTTTTGCATTTTTTTTTTTTCAATTAGTAGGCGCTGTGCACTTTCCAGCAATTTGAAAGAAAAGATCGTGACTGGCAAGTTCAATGTCATGGGTCGTGAACATAAACTCGTTCAAAAGGACTTTCACCATTTTTAGACCAAATAAGATGAGATGGCAGGAGAGAATGGATGGATATTTTAGTCAATATGAAAAGTTAGATACAATCATACATATACGATTGATTTCTACAGTTGACAATTTTCTAACAAAATTAGATTTAAGGTGGCAATTTTCAAAGATTCAATCTTAAGATGGCAATTTTCTAATCGAGTAATTTCTCAACTTTAGAGTGGCACAAAACTAATTTTCTCAAATTTTTATCATATTGTACAAACAGTAATTTTTAATGGGAATATGAATTATTCAAAGAGAAAAAAAGGGAACGTGGATGAGATTTTTAAAAACATTTTTAGTAAAGAAACAAATCATCTCAAATCAGCTAAATCAAACCAGTACAGTAATTTTATATTCATTGATGCATTATGTGCATGTCCTCGCATTGTAATTAGTACGTTGATAAATAGATACAAACTGCGCAAGCCGTTCATGCTTGTTCTTTTTTAATACATGGAATCTAGGTAAGTTCATTCTGTTTCATTTTTAAATTCTTGCAAGTTGTATTATAACTCAGCATGACAGACGTGTACCAACGTGCGCAATTTCATAGTAAGCGGATAGAATTTGCAATTGATCATGAAAACAAGCATATTAGAAACGTGCCTTAATATGTACAATTAATTCGGTTTTTAAACGTTTTCTGCACTTAGCTACTGGCAAGTTCCCTCCTGAAATAACTCAATAATTTCACAATTTAGTTTCTAAAACTGGTGTTATCATAACAAGACACTTTGACATAAAACGAAAAGATAAAAATGTAATAGTTCGTCCGCAGTTGAACGAATTTCTATTTGTGAATTTATTTACTATTTTCAACTTGCAGCGTCCACTTCAATAAAAAGAAATTTAAAATACCTTGCAAATTTTATTTAATTATTTATATTTATTTTTGACGTTGTGTTACTTTTACAGTCTTACTTCAAGGGGAAAAAACGCAAAAAAAAATTTGATTAGCATTTATATGTAAAAAAAAGTTTATTACAATTTTTCTCAGCTTTCATAAAAGAGTTTTCTATTTCGCCCAAACAATCCTTTTACTGTATATCACCTCTGGAAGCTTATATTAGATATTTTGAATGGAATCTAAATCATACATGCACTAAATATATCATCAGCATAAATTATGATGCCATTTCGACTTTACAAAAATGTAATCATTTCAGAGGTATCTATCTATTGTTCTTTTTTTTTTCTGAATTTCTCCACTTAAAGGTATCTATCTATAGTACCACCTGGTCCAAAGTCACATGAAATGACTAGTGAGATGACATGACCGATGACCAAATGTCACCATGTTCTTTCACTTCTCTCGGGCAACTGAAAATCCAACAAATCCTGTGGCGCGCGACACAGTATGTAGCGCGCCATAGACCGTCCGATTAGATCTGGATGGATGAGGGAGTCCCGTGCATGTAACCAAATTGTAAGGCCCGAAAAAAATGAACCGTCAAGATCTGATCGGACGGTCCGTGTCGCGCGTCACAAGATTCGGATTGGGCAACTGATCATTAAAAAAAATAAAGCTTTGTTGTTTTTTTTTTTCAAAAAAAAAAAAAAAAACAAAGCACTAATCGTGTTCTGTTTTAAATCGTGAGGATCTAATGGAGTTTGACCAGAAGTTGCTCTTAATTTTCTGTTTAAAATTTGTTAGGAACATTATCATTTGATTACCAAAGTTGCTCTTATTAGATCTGCCGGACTTCAATTCTCGATTAAACCGGTCGAAATACCCACATACCCAATCCAGTCAGATTGTCATAACAGTACCAGTAAACTAGCTGGTTGAGAAGAAGGAAAAGTGTGGTACGACACGATACCAAAAATTAAATGGTGCCGTGCCGGAAAGTAACAGTTAACTACGCCATCTGGTTGGTTTCTCGTTCTTTCAAGTTGCGCCGAAATGTGGTCGCCGCTGGTTTAACCGTTTAAGCGCTGTGTGGCTAGGTGCCTGTACGTGTTGCATTCACCTTGCTCACGTGCGTATATATATGTACGTAACTTTACTGCGTAAATACTGGTCAATAGTTGTCATGTTACTAACGTACTATGTTAGTATGTTACACCGCCAATTCAATTTGACTCCAAGTCTTTTACCCAGTCAAGGTCTCACGCGTCGCTTTAATGATACCTTCTCTCTTTCCGGCTGCTAAGTTTCTTAACGGTGTAATAATTGTGCATAGTTGGTTTTGATCATGTAGTTTGGATTTTGTGTTTATAACTGGCCGTTCTATGGTACGGTCATTCATTTACCTGGATATAGAATGCTAATCACGCCATCTAATGCGAGGACAAATTTTTATTTAAAAAGTATTATTATCATTATTTCCTCAATCGATGATCAATAAGAAATGAATACGATGGTAAAAATAAAGTGAAATAACAAATAATAACAAAATAAAGTAAAAAGAAATATTGTTAAATAAAATAATTTTTATCTCAATTAAAGAAAGAATATTGATCAATATATTAATAAATATCTATTGTGACCAGATTTGTCTTTTTACTTCCCAATTATATTGATTGGCCTGCTATCATTCAAATAATTCATTTTGAAAAAGATACTAGGATAATTTTATTTCTATTTAAAACGAATACTCTGTAAATTTAAATTATGAATTACATTTAGTCATTCAAATAATTCATTTTGAAAAAGATACTAGGATAATTTTATTTCTATTTAAAACGAATACTCTGTAAATTTAAAATATGATTTACATTTAGTCATTAATCAAATCATATTTAAACGATCAATGGTCTAGAACATATAGAATAAACTAGACGTTTACACTCTTAGTCCATTTATTTACGCATTTGATTAATGCTTTTATAAGTAGTAGGAATAAGGATTTTTTACTTACTTTGATAAAAATGAAATCTAACAAACGACCATATATATATATTTTTTTACAAAGAAATTTCACAATACTTTGTGCCTTTTAACTTCAGATAGCTTGTATTGCGAGATATTTATTCTATGTAATTATGACACATGCTCTATAATTATTATAATAAAAATATAAAATATAAAATATTTTTTTGTATTTATTTTGACTGCGCATCAAATTTTTTATAATTTCGCAATCAGTTGTTATTCATCAGGCGAATTGCAGTTTAATAGTTATGTCCTAATGGTACTCAATCCGGGTCCAAATAATTCTCAAATTGTATAAAAATTTGTGCACAGCCAATCTAAATTATGAAATGTAAATGACTATTTTTATGTTTTATTGTAATAACTGTTTAATTATCATAGCGGCCGTCAAATACATATTGTCATACATGATCTTTACCTTCAAAAAGTTTACCTCAAAGCTTTTTTTCTCTCAAATTTACCCTTAAGAAACAATTTTTTTAATTTAAATAAGAAAATGCTGGAAAGTAAGATCAACGTTCATTTTTTGGCTCTGCACCCACTAGGCAGTGTCAATATATTTTGTCTGATTTCATTTGCAACGATTAGTAGAACACTTCTTTTTATCAGTCAAAACTCAAACGTCGACCGCTATATTTGCCGGATTAAATAATTTTATCTTTTCCGGGGAAAAGATATTAGTACACCCGATTAAAGACGTGGATTATTTTTTCCTATAAATTTGTACTGAATATAGTAACAAATCAGTCCCTAGTTACTTCATAGTTTATTAGAAAGGGCTACGATATTGAGCAAATAAGGTCAAGAATTTTAAAGAATAGATTACACAAATTGTTTTGAAAGACTCATTGATTTGGGTACTGGTTTGATTCGTTAAAATTGTTAAAGTATTATTTAATCCTTTGTGTTTTTTAATGTGTAACAATTCTGTCCTTCTATCTTAACCGGCCAAAAAAGCAAGATGATAATTATGCAAGATTACACTAGATAACTACGTTAATTGGCTCCACATTAATTATATTATTTTTATGACCGCATGAATTAATTTCAGAGACTAGTAATGTAGTTGGATATTTTATTTTATCCATAGATACAAAATGTTGGAGCAATTTGGTACAACTAAAAACTTTAATGGCTGAAATTAAAGCAAAATAGTAAATAAATTATTTAAGTTCCACTTGTATATTTTAAAAATTACATTTTTAACTCTCTGATTGGATACTTGGGTGTTGACTTACTTGTCTCATAGACTCATAGCCATTGTACAATTGGAGTCACGCACGTAGTTTCCCACGGAGAAAAATGGTGCAGTTAATCAGTGACACAGAATTTGAAAAATCGGAAAATCCACCGAACCTAGGCTTTGCTTTTCTAACGAGCATATTTTTTTGTGACGTCATCCAAACAACGTCATTTTACCAACCGTGACCACTATAATTGCCTTATTGCCTCCTTGACTCTTCAAGTTGCACACTGAGAAGAAATCCTAGAAATCAAAACAATTATGGAGGAAGAAAGAGCGAGGCACAGGAACGGCGACGAGAAGGAGGCATCGACGGCTAAAGGCACCAAGCGACCCCGTGGCGAAAGGACGGTGAACGATGAAGAAGTCGACGAGTTCTTTGCCATTCTAAAGAGGTTACGAGAAGCAAAGAGACTAAAAAATGGTGTTGCTTCCGGTACCGAAACCCGGCAGTGCCGGATAACATGGCAGCCCGTGTTCACGCTGGATGACTTCAAAGACGTAAAGAAAGGTCGTGATCAGATTGATCGTACCGACGAACGGGACAATTGTAATGATAAGGAGGTTTGTTCTAAAAGTTTCGATCTAAATGCCGAGCCGGAGATCGAGTCGACTAGTCACTGAGATCGATATGTCACACTCCATATATGGCTGTATGTATATGGATCTGATGTATACTAACATAAAGGGAATTGTTTTTTTCTTTTTCAGAATATTAGATAAGCAGATCACTAGTTTGCTGATGAGATTCTTTTTTTTCCCCTAGTGATTGTTGATGGGATTTATTTTTTTTCTTTTTAATTACCTTCGAAGATCTAATTATGTAAAATATTTTAAATATGGTGCATCTTTAATTCTTGTACATCCCTCTTTTGTTTTTTCTTTCTGAATTCTGATAATCTACTATTCATTTTTTAAGATTAATTTCAGGATCCCCTGATTCAGGTTGATCTGGTTCCTTCTATGCATACCAGCGGTACACAAGTGATCTAATAATAATTAATATCATAAACACTTTTTTTCCTAAATATTATTATACAAATTATACACAAAACATGTGATAATGTGGTAATGGGAGTGGTTGGGATGAATGCCATGCTTGTTAAACTATTGCAATATTTTTTACATGTATGTCTATATAAGTATTTCTTCTTCTATGAAAAAGCTTATAAAGCTATGGTCAATAAAAAAAAAAAAAAAAAAAGCTCATAAAGCGCCCCTTAAGTTTCCTGCGCTGCTGTTGTTGATAATATTGAACAAAATGCTATAAGCACAAAATTATTGACGCTGCTTATTTTAAAAATTAAACATAACATCGAATGAAATGCTATAAGCACAAAAAATATACATCAATGATAAACTCATAATGCACAATTTTATCTTAAAAAATTGATAATGAGCACTTGTTCTGCTGCTAATTTGGAAAACGATATAAAAATAATTTTAAAATTATGCAACATGAAATTACATATGCATAACAGCAAGTAGATAAAGGTACTAGAAAATTGGGAAAGGAGATTAATATTATTGAAATGCAAATAAAAAGACCGAAATTGTTCATTCCAACCATACTGCATGTCTGCATCTCTTGCGATTTATAAAATTACTAGAAAACGTACCCGTAGGCAAACAAAAATTAAATAATATTTATATTTAAAAAAAATTAAAATCAACATATCAACACGAAAAATAAATTTTAATAAAATATTGTTTTCCTTATTTTTTTATAACAAATTGGAAATTATGTGTGATAAAAATAAAAAATTTATAGCTATGGTCTCTTTGCGAAATGAAAAAATAATTATCATTCTAATCAATACTCTCTCCCTTCTAGATGTAAAATCAGAACGTAATCTCTACTACTTATAAATGCACGGATCCATGATCTAGCATGATAACACATGTTTCTGTCGTTCGATAGATTTGATCTGTGGTTCGATATCCATCGTTAGACGAAGCAATAATATGTTTTGGTTTTCCGTCTAATAAGAAAATAAATTGAACATCATAATTATATGTAGCACTAATAGATTGAACAACATAGCTTTATTGTCTAATATTATTTTCTTTATGTATTTGCCATGTATGAGGGCATATTTTGCCAATATCATTTCAACTACTGATTGACAGCCATCCACAAATCAAATCGATCAATGATATAGAAGGTGGGCATACACTAGTGAAAGGCAAAAGGATCGGGCTAGATTTCAAAGGACCGGTCTTAACAGGTTTGATAAAAGGGATGGGTCAGATCGGATTGATAAAAAGGATTGAGATCGGCCGGGTTAGATGGGTTTGGTTTTTGAAATATGAGACCGGCCCTTCTAGCCCTTCTAAAATAATACTAACATTTAATTTTTTTATTAGTATTTTAATCTGTATTGTGTCATCGTGATCAAATGGTCGCTACAATTGAAGGACTAGGTCGGATCCGGCCCTTCAACATCCTTCTTTGAAAAAAATTAGATCCGGCCCTTCTAGACCCTTGTCTGTCGTAAGCCCTCCGAAAGGCCTATCTGGTCTGGATTTTAGGACGGTCTTCCAAATGACGGGTCAAGAACCAAGGATTTTTGAACTATCACTAGCATACGCTAAATTTTGACATGATACTCTTATAAATGCAAATATTTTTTTTGCCTTTGGAGGGAAATCCTGAATTACAAAACCTGTGGTACCATTTTACACAAAAATTTGGGAAAGTTTTGGATTTATGATATTTTTAGTCCATTTCTCTTATTTTAGTCATTTTCAAATTTTATGATCTATGTTTGCATGTATAGTTGGATATCCTATATTTTACTGTAAAAAATTTTAGATCAAAATTGATATTCCAACTCGAAAATGAAACATTAGATTTTGAAATCTTTTTTTCCTTTAACTTTTAGTTTTAATATTCAAAGCTGATGATCCTTTGTGACGGTCATATATTAGGGGACACATAAGCGAGTCCCAAAACTGAAATTTAAGAAAAAGGAAACAATATATAGATATAAAAAATTTAACTTTTGACCTGATCAACTTAATTTTACATAAAATAGGCGCACCTAGTTTTCAAAAAAAAAATTGTTTTTTGAGGTTGCCATAATTTTCATTGAGATTCTAGTTGGTACTAGTAGAAAACTAGAATTAAAAAAATATCTCAAAGAATGACTTTAGGATTTTCAAAAAAAAAAAAGAAAGACTTTTGGAGCTCAGTCCATGCAAAGTCATGTGAACAAATATATATTTATGATGAGGGTCCTTGTAGGCCATTATACATACAAATTATATATTTGGGAAACGACTTGGATCTCTTGTGATCAGTAATAAATGACTTTTCAACTGTATCCTGCTATTTTGCACATAATTTCACATTTGATAAATATTATAGGTAGTATAAATGTATTGAATAATCCAAAAAAAGTTTTCTATGGAAATCACTGAATTATGTTTGAATAATTAATTGTAAATTTTATATTAATATACCAATGGGATTATCAAATAGAACTTATGATTTTTTTTTTTTACTATGAAAGTCGATATATAATAATATTGTTATGAAGGTTCCATATAGAATTTCTTAAGAAACGTATCTATATCACCATGAAAATGCATCAAAAATATTTGTCGAAAAAAATATATGGAAGACATTGCACTCCATAAGCTACTTATAAATCAGTTCTTGATAAAAATGTCGCCAGACTGTAGCGTAATAATATATCGCTAATGAAAATAATATGTTCATCAAATTTGAGCCAGAAGTGAATTGACATTTCAATTTCAATTTTAGAAGTTGAGAGCGAGTGAAATTGCAATTTTAGAAATTACAAAATTTTATAGCACACTGACCTCACCAGCTGGCCACACAGAAAGTGACACGGAGACAACTTCTGATTTGTCTGGTAGAATGACGTCATCAGACCCACGTCACCTTCTTTTTTTTTTTTTTTTTAAACTTCAAACCCGTAGCCGTAGGTACCCACGTCACCTTGCTGCCCACTCTAGCACCTTCCTCGACCTTTCCCAAAATTGAGAGAGAGGCCAGATCATCCATTGATGAGCCCAGCTTCTGTATTAATTTCTTGAAAGAGACCGTACAAATTAATTAGTGAAGCGCAAATCTCGCAAAATATGTTTTCTGTTGTTGTGAGACCTCCAGCCTGTCATTAATCTTGTAAGATTTATTTGAAATTTTTGTATTGGAGAATTATTCTTCAATTATGGAGGCAAGATTTTGAAATCGGCACACTACGATATTTTGCTTAGACCGTGTAATTTGTTTCGTGTACACAAATACAATAAGGAGTTAAGGACGACCTCTCGTAAAATTAAAATCACACAACAATATTAGTGCACCTTTAATTTAAAGACAAAATATTATTTAAATCTCTTATTAAATTAAAATCAGTCTATAATTATTAATTAATAATAATTACTCCATCTTTGACACAGACTTTGAAATGCCAAGCTGGGTCAGGCCGGGCTGGCTAGCCTGACAAGTGATGTCAGATTAAGCCGAGTTATTGTTATGTCCAACAAGTCCAGTAAGCCGCCTGTTAATTACTTAATTGTGATCACTAATTTTGGTGATATTATTAGCTGTATATAGTATGGGCAAGGGATTCAACGAATTTGCTGATGATGAAATTCGTTTCTCCAGTAACATAAAGTTATTTCTAAAAAAAAAAGAAAAGAAAAGTTAGTAACAAAAAGTTGATGTCTTTGGACAATTGAAATTATATACGTGTTCTTAATTTAATATTGAATCTTAATTTTAGTTATTATTATTCAATTATAGTCTAGCCCTGATAAAATGTTCCTAAATCTCGACTATATATAGGAAGTTTATTATGCACTATGATGTATTGGAGGTTTTGTGCATCACTGTCTTACTGAACGATTTTTTTTTTAAATTAACAAATCTAATTTAACCAATCCAATTTATAAATTAATATCTCATAGCAAACCAAATTTTACATTTTTTTAAAAAAATTACTATTTTTTCAATTTTTTAAAATCCTGCTATTTTTGGATATAAACTAATATATAGAACATTCCAAAAATGATAATTTTTAAAAAATAAAAAAAGGAAAAAATTTAAAAAATATATATATAAAATTTTATTTGCTGCGACTTTTGAAAATTAGATTTGTCAATTTGTAAAAATACCGATCGATAAGGTCTATGCATCATAGTGCATAATTAGCCTCCTCGTATGCATATTCATAATTACCAAGTATATAATTCACCACATTATAAATTATATTAAATTTTTTTATGCTAAATACGACTCAAATTTTCTCCAACGAAAGAGAAATACATATTTTTTCGCAAAAAAAAGTAAAAAGGTGGGAGCGCCTACAGAAATACAAAACAAAAGAAAATAATACTCTACTCACACTAATTATTCCGTCTTTACTACGCCCAAACAATAAAATACATAACCTAAAAAATGTAAAAAAAAAAATCATATGTTTTAACTGAAAAACTTCTAGACCCAAAAATAAAAAATGCTATTTGTTCATTATAAAAAATAACTTTTTCATACCCAACACACATAACATAATAGCAATATATCTGCAAAAGAGAGTTAAGACAACTCTATAAAAAATTGTTAAGCAGCCACTGCTACCATAATTTCACTTCTCCCCTATCAGCATCTCAGCCCATATCTTTACCAATATAATTTTTATGAAGCCATCTTCTCATTCATTCTATTGGTTCTAATCTTTTTTTAACTCGGTTGAGAAAGACCATTAGCGGTTGCAGACTTTCATTAGGTCTCCTCTTACACCAATATTGTAATGCTAGTTTATGTGATGTGGTGATTTTAGCATTTTTTTTAGTGTCTTGAAGATTGAGGCTCTCAACTCGAATTACCTTCTCTACACAATCATTTTCAGACACATTCTTATCTTGAACCTTTGTACCAGATATCTCTCCTTCTATGAACATAGGCTCAACACTTGTTGTAATCTCACGAGTAACTGATCGGTCCTGTGTGTACTAGTCAAATTTAAACTTTAATTTCCGATTCTAATTTGATTGTAGAACTGTTTAAGGGTCGAATCTCAGGGACGGACTATTCGATATCTAAATTTTAGCTTATTCAATTCAAATTAAATTTGAAAGTTTAATAAAATCAAGAGGTTTCAACAGCTCTAAAATAAAGAATAATAAAGTAAATTTCAAGTCTTAATTAGCCAAAACCTAAATTAAACAAAAGACAATCAAATTTGTGAAAACTTGGGGTTCAGGTCTTCAAACAATTCTCCATCTGTCAAAGTTAGAACGGCCCATTCTATCCCTGGAACGGTCCGTTCTACCATCTGTCAGTCGATCGGAACATGCCGTTCTAGACCAAACTCCCCCTTCCGGGTGGTCCGTTCTGATCTTGGAACAGTCTGTTTCGATTGACTGATATTTGTTTTAATATGAGTTTTAATTATTAATTAAATATTTTTATGCGAGTTTAAACAATACCTAACCTATAGACTTGTACTCTAACTTTCGTTCAGGTCAAGCTACTAGGTTTTACTATTTAACTCCTAGAACTTCTAAATTTCAACTTCTGTTCCTTGGTTTAGATGTTTTAGACTATCTCTTGGGTCTTGGTACACTTTTAATCTTCCGATTTCAAGTAAACCCTAATTTCTCAAGGTCTGGTTCATCCTTCCGGATCTCTCCTACCAAATAGTTTCATTACTACACTATAATTCAAGTTAATCAATATTGCTACCTACTATCAAACGTGGCCATCGCTTAACTGGTATATCAATTAACAATTTAAATCAAGCATGTCAATAGAATAAAGCAATCAAATCACAAGAGATAAATCATAACTTAACTAATAGTTAAAGATTCAAATCAAAACAAACAACAAGAGAAATGTTCTCAGATCATAATCCCTAAACTACTCTACTCTAACAAATTCATGCAAGAATAAGCAGGTTTCATCAAATACAAAGACACAGAAAAGAAAAAATCAAGTTTACAACAAGTTGTGCTCGAAAACTCCACGATTCTGTGCTCTGTCCTATCTGAGGCGGACCGTCCTGGCTCTGCAACGGGTAGTTCCAGGTGAAGATGGTCGTCTCGAAATGTTTGTCTCCCTGTTGAGTCCAGAAGTTGGCTAAAACTCGAGAAATAAACTTCTTCTTGACTTGGAGACATGACAGAGCTTAAATAATGAGGCATTGGTGGTTCCAAACGTGGGAGATGTTCTTCTGGAAGGTCGAAAATAGAGGAGACCGATTTGACAAACATATCTCTCTATTTTAGTAGTTCAAAGATAGCTGAAACGGTCCGTTCTGAGTCTGGGGCGGATCGTTCCAACCTGGTCTGGTTGAGTCCTGTATGGACTTTTTCGTCATCCCTCGAAGAATGAAAGGGTTTCCTCGAGAAATTGGAATAAGCCTTAGATTCACCCCCCTTAAGGTTCGATCTCTGCACCGAGTATCTCTTAACAACAAGAGAACCAGTACAAGAGTCGCTTCTTACGAGGGTTTATTAATTTTGCGGGTCCTTCTTTCCAATAGGCGCAAGCCCCTATTGTTAATTACCTCGTAGTTGCCTACGAGAACATCTGATTAAGGGGTCTAAAGAAAATATGTAATGGGCTAGGAGGAATCGTCTCTTAAAGTGACTTAATTGATGATACCAGACATAATTGACGGGACTCAATTAAGAAACTTCTAAAATTTTAAAGATTTGAGAAGAGATTTAGTTTTGGTTTTTCACTTGGAAGGGAGAACTTCTTTATTTGGAGTCATGTAGGATTGCTTAAAAGTCATTTAAAATTGTCTGAAATAATTTATTTAAAGTTGTTTTGGAGTTATTTAGGGTTGCTTGAGATCGTTTGAAGTTGTTTAACGGCTCTCGGGGCAACGGCTGGCCTTCTTGTGAGAGTGAAAGGAGTTTTACAACTTTCGAGGCCTCTTGGGCGGCCTTTTTGTGAAAGTTGGTTCTTTTACAACCCTAGGGGCGTCTTGGGCGGCCTTCTTAATAAGAGTTGGTTCTCGGGCCCGTTAGCGGCTTCTTATGAGAACAAAAGGAGTTTTACAACCTTCGGGGTCTCTTAGGCGGCCTTCTTGTGAAAGTCGGTTCTTTTACACCCTAGGGGCCTCTTGGGCGGCCTTCTTAATAAGAGTTAGTTCTCGGGCCCGTTAGCGGCTTCTTATGAGAACAAAAGGAGTTCTTTAGACATGGGGGAATCATTTGATGAGAATCCGATTTAAGTCATCTGAGGTTGATCTCAACCTCAGTGAGGGACTTTTCCCCACACGAAGAGGTTTCGGCTTTGACTTTGGGTTCGCGTTTTGACTTTTTTAATTTTCTGACGTTTTTTCTTTGGATATTGGTGATTTTACAATTTTATTCACTTTGACCTTTCATACTTTTGAGCTTCTAGAAATCATTTTTATAATTCGGAAAATATTCATTCTTTAGGGTAGCTAATATTTGAAAATATTAGTTATGAAATCACTTGCTATTTGAAGATGTTTAGTTTTAGCTTTGAAAATTTCCTTAAAAAAGACATTTAATAAGTTTACTATTTTGACATTTGTAACTTTGAGAATATTTGTGTTTGAAATAATATCATCTTTGAAGTTTCTATCATTTTTGCAAACATTTAGCCTTGGTTTAGGAATTTTTGTCAAAAGAGAATATTAGATAATTTTATTATATTTCTAACATTTATAAACTTCGTTTTGTTATAGCGAAAATATTTCAAAAATACAAAATTCCTCTACTTTGACACAATTTCATATCAAAGTATAAGTGAATTTGGTTCATTTTGATTTTTAGAATTTTATGGATATTTTATTTATATTTTTCTGAGTTTCCCACTATTTTTAATGAATTTTTGAAGTTCTGACAGTTTATTAATTTCCTTATTGGTCCAAGTCATCAAGCTCGGTTGAGGTGGCGTGGCATAAAGAACTGATCTTATGGCGCTGGGCTCGTTTTGATTTCCGTCTCTCTTTTGGGCTGGGATAACTGTTGGGCCGAAATCTCTTGTTTCTGTTCTTCCTTATAACTCGTCTATCTATAGGAGTCGGCTACATGGGTCTCATTGTTATTTTACCACAGGCGATCAAAAACTTTCGGCGCTAAAACTCGATCGAAGAAGACAGGTTGCCTCTTCCTCGTTAACGGGTCTAAACCCGAAATTGTTTCCGACCACCGCAATCCAAGTGGAGAGGTGTTACAATATCGTGAGAACAAGGCGAATTCAACGGTGGTCTCTGTTTCTGCCGCGTCGTCCCCATTAGAAAGTAGCACACATTTCTTCGATTTAGACCCTGTAAATTTTATTTTTACATTTCTCGGTGATCGTCGTTGTCGCAGCCGACGAGACAGGCTTTGTTAGAATCACGAAAGAGAGGAGAAAATGACAGTGTATTCTATTGGTGTCGCATCTGTTTAATTTGACGGGGAGTCCAAGTGTTGGTACGGTGGCAGTGAGTCAATTGGTACCCAAAGTGATGGTCTAGTTTTGGATTCGATTGAAGAGTTTAGATTGTGCCAGAAAGAGGGTTTTAGCGTTGCCTACTTTAATCTAATTCTTGTGTGTATTCTGGGTCAATTGCTACAAACATAAATTAAGCTACTGAAAACCTTAAACAGTATGTTAATTCATATGCTATTCCTTTTGTGCATGGCAGCATGGGAGGCTTAACGTGATATTTTAAGAAAAGTTAATACACCATTGCTATTTCATGCAAGCTCAATTGCCATTCCGTACATTTGTTTCTAAGTGAACTTACACATCAGTAAGACATTTACAATTAAAACATTTGTACTTTATTTACTGGGATCACCAATTCCTAGATGTCATAATATCAAATGACCGTCACTAGTACCTTGTTCCCTTGTTCTCATGAATATACATCATTATAATATTGAGAGAATATAACAAGGACTCAATTATCAAACCTCAGGCATGAGTGACATTCAGCAAATGAGAATTATACAGGGAGCAATTAAACAATACAAAGGGTAAAGCTTGACACGAAAATGAATTGTCAACACCTGACAACGGCCTCCTTTTACTTTACTAGTCAGTCCCCCTTTCTTCGCTTTATTACTAAATATGTAAGACAAAATGTGATTTTACTTCAAGAAACAAAATTTAATGGGATAGACTACGAGAAAATGCAGCACTTGATAGTTCTTTGCTATTAGTCCTCATATCACTTATTATTCACACAAATCATAGTACAAACCACAGTCAATCCTCGAAACTTTACACACTGTACTAGTCTTGGAAGACAAAGCCATGGCTGGTCATAAACCGTTTTAAAGAAGGAAATCTCAAGGATTTCAGTTCAACAATGCAGTTAGGTCCAGTAAAACGAATACTTTATACTAAAGTCCAAGCAATTTCAGATTTCACAATTTGTCATAACTACATGCTGTGCAAGAGTTTAATTTCGCATTTTTTATCATTAATCTGTACAGAAACTTGTGTTAATATGTCTTTTCAGTTCAAATTATGTGCAATTTCAACCTAAAGTGATTTCGACAGCATTTCACTTCCTATCTCGTTAATTGAGATGCTTCCTCCATCCATGGCCAAGGCCAGGTGAAGGTAAGCTACCAGGGATTGAGGGAACCCTCAGCCGAGGTAAAGGAAGCCAGGGAATGAGGAAACCCTCACCTGAGGCATTGTGTAAACCAGGGACAGGAGATGTCTCCAGCCGAGGTGAGTGAGTGTGTATGAGAAGAGGTAGAAGGAAGAAAAGAGAAGAAAAAGGAGAAGACGACGTTCAATTCAAGATAATCGATCAAGAAGAACCTTAATCTCAACTAAAGAAACGAAATTAAACTGAGAATTAACAGATCTACAAGCGTATAAAGAAGAACCGATTTAAGATTTCAAAGATTGCAACTTTTCTCGATTAAGCTCCAAATTCGAACTACAAACCTGCTTCTTACCTTTATCTCTTACCTTTACCTCGATTACAATCAGGGAATCGCTATAGAAATCGCCTAATTCCCTTCTTCTAAGCTTGCTTTCTAACTGTTTGTAATAATGCCTATTACAATTGTTCTACCTAATTTCAAGAATAGAAATGGTATCTAGCATAATGTGTGTGTCTGTTCAATTGGAAGAACTGTGGAAGAGGAACCGTGTGTAAGTGGAAGTGAAGAGGGACCAAGAAGATCGACCTTTTGAGCTTGGAAGAAAGGGGTATTTATAGGCCTCAAGGCCGGGTTGGTTCTTTCAAGAAGATTGCAGCTCGCCTCTTCATCTCATCCGTCCATTTGGAAGCACACGGATCGACCCCTGATCGGAGGGCTGTCGTGGTTTCGCGTTGTGTTTCTTCTGGACGGTCAAACGAGACTGAGAGGGATAGTTGACTGTGACGGTTACGAGTTTGTTACAATGCTCCCTCTTCCTTCTCGCGTTTTCCTTCTCTCTTCTGAAGAAGATGGTATCTTCATTCCAGGATCCCACTTGTGGGGTTTAATGAGAGCCATTCCCAGCGACTCTGTGTATGGGTCTGGCTGCACTTGGTTTATTATACACCACGCCAATGTTCTCTATTGTAATCAGTGCTTGGTTTACAGACCGAGTCCATTTAATGTACGTTTTGGATGGGGGGAGGATTTGAAATTTCGTTTCTGCTCTTCTCTCTTGACTGTATCCCTGGACGCCTCCATTTTCTGTGCATTCCTCATAGCTTTGTTATCAATTATTCCTTTTTCTGCTGTTTGGCCGCATTTTATCACCCTCTTCGTTTTCAATCTTTCAGAACATTTGCATTGACCGTACTCAGCCCTCTGATATACTTCTGTTTGGCAAATTCGCCGCACATTTTGCTCATGGGTTCCTCTTCTCTCTTTTTTTTTACGTGTTTCTTTCATCATTTTTATCATGTGTTTCATACACATTTTTTTATGTTCAAACAAGTCCGTCTGGATCAATCTCCTCTGGTCAGGGCGGACCGTCCTACAGTCCAGGCGGTCTGTTCCAATCTGTCTGAGCACATCATGCTTGTTGTTTTCCTCTATTCTCCATGCCAAATGAGTGCTGAAGCTGCAAAACAAACTTGCCGGGCTACGACTGCACCTTTCTACAACCTAAATTAGCAGAAATGAGATAAAAACACAGGCATTTGAACATAATTTGGGACTTAAACTAGTTGAAAATCGAGTATGAAAAGCTTACATCAGTAACAATACTCTGGACTGTTTTTGTCTTGTCATTGCCATTGACATTTATATCTAGCTTAGTTTGATGCGTTCCAAACTCATAGGTCATTTTATCATTGTCCCCAGACTCGATCTAAATTTCAACTTAAATTGTTTGCATCACATCTTCTTCATTACTGCCCATATGAGACTCTTTGATAATTTTGTCCTCGATGCCTTTAAATCTAGATGAAGGGTTTGATCCAGATCCAGTTGAACTACCTACATCTTTAGTATCTCCATGTCGAGTGTCAGGTAGAAGGGCTTGTTCATGATTCTCATCAACTGTTATCTCAATCTGTACATCATCCTTATAATTTAAGAGAAAGTTCATTTGAAGTGTCTCATCTAGATTCATGCCGGCTAGTGCCGAGTGAAAAGTTTTAATTCGCTTTGTAACAGTTTGATTTTTATAGATCGAATCTGAAATGACCTGAGATCTAGATTTACCAGGTGGTAGAGTCATAATTGAAGTAGTTTTAAGGCTGTTAGGTTGCATCTCAGTGATTTCCGTACACTAAAATGCCTTATGCCCAAGGCAATTGCATGTGAAGCATAAGATCGGCTTACAACATTGATAAGAAAGGTGAACTTTATCGGTACACTGAAAGCATACGACCAGAAGGAGATGAGACTGCTCTATGCTCTTAAATTTTAGAGTAAATAAGTGTTATTCTTATTGAAATCAGAAATAGAATTCCATTCTTAGAAATTTGTTTTGCGTCCAGTAAATTTAGCATTACTGTTATTGAATCATTGTACTATTAGTGGTTAGTTAAATTAGGCAGATTAATTTAGAATTTCAGTTATTAGCATGCAATTCGTAGTGTTCTATTTTCAGCATTTGTGTTGTCTTTAAATTCAGCGGTTTGTAATCAGTTTGTAAGAGTTGTAATAGAGTTGTTGTTGAATACAGAAATTCGTGGTTTTTTAGAGAAAGATCAGATTGTTCTCAATCCTCTTTAGTTGTTCTAGTTAAATATTCAATTGTTCTAGTTACAACATCTAATAGTTCTAGTAACAACATCTAACTGTTCTAGCTTTCAACAAATTGGCATCAGAGCCATAAAGGGCGCATAATTGAAGAATAGAAGAAAGTTATTCCATAGATGGCTTCAGGAGCAACCATGGCGCAATTCCCTGCACCTATGCTGACCGGTAACAACTACGGCATATGGAAAGTGAAGCTGGAGACTCTATTGCTCTCACAAGGGTTGTGGGATATCGTTCAAGATGGCTATACCACGTATGCTGCGGATTATACACTCAAAGACAATGAAAAGCAGCAGTTGAGAGAAGACAAGACGAAAGATGCTAAAGCTCTATTCCTTATTCAACAAGTAGTAGTAGAAAACATCTTCTCGCGTATTATCAACAAAACCACAGCGAAAGATGCTTGGGAAGTGCTGCAACAAGAGTTCAAAGGATCAGCTAAGGTACAAGTTGTCAAATTACAGACTCTACGCAGACAATACCAGAATTTGCAGATGAAAGACTCAGAGAAGGTAAAAGAGTATTTTCACAAGTTATGGATTTAGTGAATCAGATGCGTTCTCTTGGCGACACAGATATATCTGAACAAAAATTTGTAGAAAAAATATTAATTAGCCTTCCTGAGAAATTTGACTCTATAGTTACAGTTATAGAGGAGTCCAAAGATCTTGCAACTTTACCCGTACAGCAGTTAATGTTAGAAAGTGCTCAATTTTCTATTTTAGTTACTAATTAACTTAATTAATCATTAAGTAATAAGGATCTTGCCAAGCAATCAACACACGACATGAGAATAGGAAGGAAGTTGTACCTCTCGCGAAATCGCATTCGCGAGGCTCGACCAATGCATGGGAGTCAATGGCGTGCCTTCTCCACCACCACCACGTAGCCGCCGGCCGCCTCAAGTCCACCAAGGAGTTAACCACAACCTATGAATTAGTGCTAGCTAATTCCAAGGTTAGAGCTAATCCTTTTTAGAACCCCTTCTTGTAATTAACCAATTAATTAGTGGAAGGGATAGTTGCTCAACACATGAGCTAATAGAAGAGAGAAAGAGCAAGAGAAATTTCTAAAAATTTCTCTTCTTTAGAGGAATTTCAGCCAAGAGAAGGAGAGAGAAGATTGAGGCTAAGGTAGTTAGGGTTTCTCTTTCCAAATGGTCATCTTTTTATAGCCAACCACTCCTCATGACAAGTTGCAACTATTTACAATCTTGCCACTTGTCCTAGCTGAAATTTTAATGGGCTCAAGAGCCCATTTTATCATGTGTTAAATGGTCCATTAATTCATTAATGAATGATCCATATAATTGCTCTCTTGTTGGACCTTTAGTTCACCAATTAAATAAAGGCCCGTTAGCTCAATTTAATTCCATTAATTAAATTATATTGAACGAAATTAATTATCAACTATTTGATAATTATTTTGGGATTAGCAAATGCATTAATTTATTTCTATATGATCTCTTTGACATAATTAATTATAACGGTTCGCTACGATATATAATTAATTAATCAACTTATCATATTTTCGCAATACTCACTGCTGTGAATAAATAAATAATGCACTGTATGGTCAAGTCCTATTTGTGTGACCCTTTGAGGATTTATGCTATGTTGGCCATGAAAATAAATCGCTATTTATTTTCAATAATCATAAGCGGTATCTAGCAACACACTATGACTCCCAATTCACATAAATAATGTACTGCTACAATATCTCAATTCTGCATAAGAAATAAAAGTATTCCCTTGTATTATTCTTATGTCACATGATATCATTGTATAATCCAAGATAGGAATGTGTCATTCTTGCAGATTATACATTTGTTGATCTAGAGTTGATTGTACAAATTGGCCAAACAATCCAACTCCATCAAGGGGCCCAAACAGATATCATCACTCGCTAAGTGAATTAATGAGGGATATACGATTTTCTTGATGAACAACTTTTCTCCGCACAATTCAAGAGAACATAAATAAAGTCCGTATAGCAGCCCTTATCAGGAATCAACGGTAGACGATATTTATTGAATCTATCCTCATGTGGAAAAGTTGAACCATCTCAAACTTAGAATCAAACTCATATGAAATAAACAATGATACATAACACAATCCATATGTTTATTTCATTGGGACATGTCATGTACTATGTTCTAATAACATACACATATGCAATTAAGTTGGTAACTCCTTACCTATGATTTGTAGAACTTAATCATCACTTCACTTGCATACTAATCTTTTATGATAATTAATGTTTCTTGTTAATTATCAAGATTACGGACGATTTAGATTTATTACTATCATTCTAATGAATGATCCACAGAGATCCACAATTCAGATCCTCAACCTGAATGATCTGTCAGTAATAAACTCCAGGAACAAATGATCAAATATCATCAATAACATAAACTAAAAAATTAAGTCATTAAATATTGACTTCTAGGACACAACTCCAACAGTTAATTAGTTCTCTTGAAGCACATAAAGAAAGAAAATTGTAAACATGACTAATGAAACTGTTTTCATGGCAAGTTCAGATTTCAAATCTAGATTTTTTCAAAAAAGATATGGGTATGTAGAATCAAGTAAGGCAAAACGGTGGTGTGATATATGCAAGAAAGATAGCCATGACACCAAATATTTTGGTCTACCAAACAGTGAAACAAATGCAAAAAGAAAGGCCATATTGCTCGGGTCTGTAGAACAAAAGAGTTTCAGCAAACCAATCAAGTAACAGAAGAAGTGCAGCAGCCGACTCAAGCCAATTTCATTGAAGAGAGGGATACTACCGTGACTATCTTCTATGCATGTCATTCTACAAGTGAAGATAGAGGTGATGTTTGGTATATGGACAGTGGGTGTACAAACCATATGACTGGAAATGAACAGATCTTTCATGAAATCAACACCTCATTTTAAACTAATGTTTGAATGGGGAATGGCGCATTGGTTCAAGCCAAAGAAAAGGGCGACATTGTGGTACAGACTAAGATGGGTCCAAACTTCATTAGAGATGTGCTACATGTACCAGATTTGAAGCAAAATCTTCTAAGCGTAGGATAGCTTGTTCAAAATGGTTATGCAGTATACTTTGAGAAGCATGGTTGTAAGATCATTGATCAGCATGGTTGGGATGTTAAGCCATATACAAAAGAAATGAGTATGGTTGGGATGTTATTTCTAGCCTACTCTAACTTGTTTGGAAATTTTGAACTTTAGCATATGGTTTAGTAGCTTAAGTGGTAAGAGCACATGGCTAGCTTCTAAGAGGTCCAGGGTTCAAGTCCAAATACTTACGATAGATTTGGTGAGTCAATGTAAAAATTTAGCGATATATACAAGAGATAACCAGTGTCGGGGTTTCATATCTAGCCTACCCTAACTTATTTGGAATAATAGACCCTGAACTTCTGTTTTGCTTAATATTAGACTCCAAAGTCCGACGTTAGCTATTTTCATTGTTTGAAAGTCCTATATATATAATAATTGTTTTAAAAATATGAATATTTTAATAATATAATTTTTTGGAAATTGATTGCTGTCATATGTAGTTTTGTCATCCCTTACCATCGCTAAATAAAAGTTAACACATAAAATAGATAAGGTGAACATATATAGTGATTAAAATGAATACATACAAACAAATAAGTTCTATAAAAATAAGTTGAATGTGCATATAAAAATCTGAACAGAAGATGACAACACTTATTTGTTTGTAAGTGTTCACTTTGATCTTCTATATCTTTATCTTGTTTATTTTATGTGTTCACTTTGTGTTTAGCGATGGCAAGAGATGACAAAACTACATCTATAATTTTTTTTTTTTTCGGTCCTAACCCCTCCTCTCTCATGATAAAAGAAGCCTCTGAAATCTGAATGTGGCCTTTACATGATAACTCTGTGCTTTTAGTGGGCTGGGCTATGGATTGAAAGCTTATCCAAAGTTCCAAACCGATACATTTTCCAAACAAGAGATATATCAGCTTCTCCCAAGAATTATGCCTACCTGGATTCGTGCGCAATCCAACCACCTAGGCGAACGAAAAACAAAAATTGATAAATGCACTTTTTCATTCAAAATTAAATTCCAAAATCATATATATTTATTTCCAACAAAGTTCATATCATCACATCTATCCTTCTAAATGATAGGTACTCTCATATTTTCCCCCAATGTAAATATAAATATGCCAAAATTAATCCGAATTAAGTTTTTAAAACTTCATTTTTCTCCATTCTCAAAATCTGCAATAAAATTTGAGAGAGCTCAAAATTGCTCCCATTCCTACCTTTTTCTTCTCTTGAAGTCGAACCATATTCTGCCTTCACAGTTCACACTTTTTCTCCCACAGTCCCACTCATTCCATCTCAAAAAACCATGCAATTTTTCCCTATCACACCCATTTTCTTAGCACTATCTCATAGAACCATGTAAATGGTACCATTGTAGAGTAAAAATTCTACCAAAAATGTCCTTAGAACTTCATTCTTCTCTTACGAACAAAAACTGTGCTAGCGCATGCCATTAAGATCAAGGAAGTTAAAAAAAATACCACGAGACCTCGGATTTTTTTTTTTTTTTTTTGTGATAATTAACATGCATAGCAAACTATTCTATTGAGCTTCTACCTGTTTCCAAGTTACCAATGATGAATAATAATAAAAGAACGATACAAGAAAAGATGTTTATTGCAGAAACAAACTCATGCAAGTTTTAAAAAGAGAAATTCTGATTCATTTTGTGTTTTTGTTTTTCTTTAGCCTAATTCTACTTGTTGGTTAATTATGGTATGTATCTTCAGAAAAGTGTGTTGCCTCAAGTTTGATTTGATTGACTATTTGTTTTGACAATGCATGTGTCTGCGATCAAAATGTTTTAAGCTTTAAACTCTGTTAGGGAGTTAGGCTTAACAGAAAAGTATTTTATAAATTATTTCATTGTCTAATTTTTTTCAAATTGATTGACTATATATTTTAACAATGTGCACCTACGATTATATGGTTTAAACCGAGTCTGTATCAGCTATGTCAGTATTCACCTTTTTTTAAAAAAAATAAATCTCAGCATTCACCTTTCCCTCTAGTTTCCTTTTGTCGAGGTTAATGTCTACTTCCATGAGTTCCATCACCCTTCTAATTCATTTTCTTTCTCAAAACCTGTTGTCTCCCAACAAAAAAGAAACATATATAGTTATATGCAGGGGCGTAGCTAGGATTTTAAGTAAGCAGGGTCCATATTATATATATATATATAAATATATATAGAATTGATATAGAACACTAATGTGCATATTGGCCTTGTGCACAGTATTTTTGTGTTGTTGGATTCGCTTTAAAATTCGTGCTGCGATTAAGATGGAGGGATCAGATTGAGGCGCTGATGGCTTTGATGACTCCGTTAGTTTTAAAATTTCCGTTGCTTTCCTCTGTGCCTCCATCTTGTCTTCTCCGTTTGCAAAATTGAAGCGCCTAAATTGATCGCACCTCTCCTCTCCTCTCTTGTACCCAAATAACAAAGCAGTGAAGATAGATGAAAATTAGGTGTTATCGAATACTGATTGACCGTAGATGGATGAAAATTAGGTCCTTTCACGATGAAGAAGCAAGAAGAAGCGGAAAGGCCAATTGGTCGAAGCCTCGAAGGTGGGTTTGCTACTCGCTAGTTCCTACGCGACAAAGATGGGGGAAGGCAAACATGCGACTCAGAGAAAGGAGGAAACAAATCAATTTTCTAAGATGGGTCCTCTGTATTTTTTAGGTGGGTCCATGTAAATTTTTTTATTTACATATAAGTCCTACTCCAAGTAAAAAAAATTTTCAAGGTGGGTCCCTGGACCCACCAATCAATATGTGCCTTCGCCCCTGGTTATATGCACACAAGTGACATGTCAGCAAAATGAATAGGTACGAATAAGTTGTGCTTAGAGCTGATGGAAACAACTACTTAATGTGGACACATTCCAACCGCATGCCAAGCAATATACGCTTTCCCAAAAAAAAAATTATTTACAACAATATCCTTCAAAAAATTTATGTTGCCATTTAAATATCTCTTGAATTGTGAAATCCTATTCTGAGAACATGTTAAAATATATGAGGGTTACAACTAAAAAAATAATACTTGAGGGTTGTTTGTGAAAGTATACATTGAAAACTTTGAGGAAAGAAGCGATGTAACTATCCAAACGGTACCAAATCAAACGTGGAGGCCTCATCCGGTACCGTGTCTTCTTCCTCGATTGGATGAAGATTTGTCATCTTCCCCACCTACAATGACTGCTCCCTTTGTAGCCCATCTGCCCATGACTACACCTTACCAGATCATGAAAGTTTTACTGTTTACCTTAACGGGCTATCACAGTAAAAATTATTATTTAGGCCTATTAGGTCAGATTGATTGGTCCATGTTGGGTTTCTTTTAGTGCATTTTAAATCGGCGTGTTAACTCTTAACAATTGTTACCGAGAGATACAAAGTATAAAGCTTTAGTAAATAAATAATAGGGAAAATTGGATATGACCCCCTCAATTTTCTTCATTTTGATATAACCCCTCTAATCATGCCCTATCCGGATATAAACCCTTATTAATAATATTAACAGAATTATAATTAAAAAAAGCAACCTTTATAAAAATGTGGCCGAAATACCCCTCTCTTCTCCTGCTCTTTCCTAGAATCACATAGTAAAAGAGATGATAGATGATCTCTTCTTCTTCACCTAACAAATGTTCTCCTTAAATTGGAATCAAAGTTCGATCTGACGTTTGTTAACTACCAATGGTTGCATCTTAAAGATGATTATTTTAATCTTGGTTGCCTCCCGACTTTTGGAAATGCATTTTGCATTTGAATTTCGCTCTAGATTGAGCCAAACACGAGAATTCCATCATTTGATATATTGAATTTCTCTCCTTTTTAGTAGCTAAAGACCAGGAGTATCCTAGAGAAACAGGGACAATTTGTTTTCCAAAACTAGAGACAAATCAAATGGGGTTTGACCTTGAAATTGCTCCAGTAATCGGAGACCTTTCCACTTCCATTTGATTGCTTAGGTTAGCTCAAGGGCAATTCGGTCACATATTATAAAAAAATGAGTTTTTTAAATTTGTAATATTATTAAAATGATTAATAAGGGTTTATATCCGAATAGAACATTATTAGAGAGGTTATATCCAATTTCAAAGATTTCAGGAGGTTATATCCAAATACAGATGATTTAAGGGGTTATATCCAATAAGTTCATGCATTAGAAAAAACAAATCATTCCTACAATATACTATCCAAGTATGAATACGAAGACAAGTGTGATAAGTTTCAAAATTCTATGCACGTAAATTCCATTTAAAAGAGAAAAGTTAGGCGATATATTAGTCAAAAGTAAATTTTTAGGATCTATCACTGACACTATATAAAAAAAAAGGTCAAAATATAAATAATTGATATATTAATTGCATACATGAAAACGAAACAGGTCAGAAGCCATCCAATTGCCTGTACAAGTAGCTGGTATGACATACAAAAAAACAAAAGGACCCCAAATAATAATTGCTCATCGTTATGATGCTATTCAACCTCATGCATGCATCGTTAACTTGGAACAGTTTGAGCCTGGGTGGAGCGAACAGTCAAGTTAGTACCAATTTGCCAAAAAAAAAAAAATGTTTTAAGGATATCTCCAGTGTTTTATGAACTGGAGATATCATCTTCCACTTTTATAACATATCAAATATATCTTTCATATTATAAGTTTTCAGTTTGTCACGGACTCACCGGAAAGGGAGTCTAAGAAAAGGATTTGATTGTCAGAGATCTAAACCGACAAAATATAATCAAGAATGAGTATAAAAAAATATGCAGATATTTTTGTAACATTGCGTATACAGAGGGTATTACATAGTTACATACTTACATGACCTGTTGACCATGATAAATGAAAGAATAATTTATTTACTCGATGGAACTTGATACCGAATATAATATATAGTTACTGAACTAATGTATTTATTTAAGAAATTTAGTTAATTGGTCAACTTTCTCATCTGTAACATCAACGAAACCGGCCAAAATTAAATGAAATAATAAACGATGTGACTAAACTTAAAAAAAATTACAATTTGATGATTAAGAAAATAATATATATTTTAAACAAATTTCGACAATCTATAATTAAATGTTAAATTCAGTGATTTCTAACTAGATTTATTGTAAGAACTTATTTTGAAAGACTAAATTTGTTTGAGCAAAACGAATGATTGAACTTCAATTATGGCTCCAAAGATGATGTATGCTGCCATTTTTTCCCCTTAGAAAATGAAATGTATGTAGTCATAGGTGAAAAGGAGAGGGACATCATGCATAGCAGAAAAGACAAGAGGCGAATAAAGTGAAGATACGGCCTAATTGAAGGGATGCAACAAAAAGGCTGCACACAATAGTTGTTCAAGGGAAGCACCGGACAGGCCGGGCCGTAATTGACAGTCTGCGTAACCACCACAATTGATTAATTGTGCGCGCCTATGTCTCTTACTTATAATTATTTTATTTTCTTGGGTTTGTGATGAAATTTTGCATTATGTCCTTGAACTATTATTGTAGGAGGACTAGGTCCCTGGATTTTTTATTTTATTTTAGCTTAAAACCTTTATTAATATTTTGCATTGGATTTCTTTGAAAATGTCTTACTTTGGCGACTTTGAGAACGTCTTTCAAATTAAGTTAAAAATTTGAACATATCATTAGCTCTATATATCGCCTTTGTTCAGCTTTTAAATAATTAAAAAATATTTTTGTATTGTATTCTATGAATGATCGTTAAATAGTCAAATTTCTTCTTTTGTTTTACATGTATGATGTGTATATCTCTATCTCTATCTCTACTATTATAAAAACACAGGTGGAGGATGTGTTACAAACTAGATCTAGCATGTAAACATGTGTTTATGTCGTTCGATCGATTTGATTTGTGGTTGGATATCAATCGCCAAACTAAACAACAATATATTTTAATTTTCCGTCTAATAAAGAAACAAATTGAG
The DNA here is from genome assembly GCA_027562975.1 of Rhynchospora breviuscula. NCBI lineage: Eukaryota > Viridiplantae > Streptophyta > Magnoliopsida > Poales > Cyperaceae > Rhynchospora > Rhynchospora breviuscula. Next base: position 40,374,881 of record CM050401.1, read on the forward strand.
TAATATATCTATTTGTATTACTAAGCAACATATTTTATTACCTAACATTATTTTGTTTCTTTATTTGTCCACGTATTAGCTCTTGTTAAGATCAACTTCTTCTTTACTCTACTCTTTATTAAAAATTGTTAATTCGTACTGACGAGGCTATAAAATGTCACTTTTGTAGTGTAATGTGGCACCCTGATGGCAGCATAATTCAGACAAGTGAGGATGCAGTGCTAAAGTAACACCTAGATTGCTAGTAATCGCCTCACTCATCGCAAATTGAACCAAGTGAGGAATCTTTAGGAAAAAAGAATATTGTTTGGGGTCTAACAAATGTCAAGTGGAATACTTTACGCCGCAAAAATAAAAAAAATGACAATGGCACTGGAGCAAAAGAGCAAACTTTATCGTTTTTCACACATAATGATTTATATTCAGCATGATGTCCCTAATTTAAGGCCTAGAAGGAGTGAATAGACACGATTTCAAGTTTACAAACCGGTTTGATCAATTTTTAGTTCAATTCAATAATTCACAAAACACAAACACGAACAAGCAATGCAATAACAAAGTAAATAGAGAAGAGAGAAAGATGTGACACGCTATATGATTACGGAGTTCCGACCCGTTAGGAAAGTCTAGCCTTAGTCGTACGTCTCCGCTACCACGAAAGGACGCGCTCTGTTCAATTCCACAAAGAACGTGTCTACAACTTCGAACCGAATCGCCTCCCCACAAGAAACTCGAGGTGGATCGGCCTAACCACTAAACTAATCAAAAAAACACTCAAAGAATTGGAGCTCTAAATCAAAACACTCAAAGATACGGCTAAAGGCTATTTGGGTTTGATTTAGGCACACTAATCTCTCTAACTTAGCTAAATAATGCTCAATTAAACAAAGAGAAATGATCTCAGGTGTTTGGAGCTTAAGGGGAGATGTTTAGCGAGGTTTTCAATGTCTCAAATCAGCCTAAAGGGGTCTGATATATATAGAGGGCGCCAAGAGCTCCAAACCAGTCAAAATATCACTATAGCATTACACAACGTTTCCAAACGTTACACAACGCATAAATATAGCCGTTAAATAAAATAAATTCCGACAAACTCGTTGGAGTATGTCAGTAGCGTTACACAACGCTTAGAACAGTGAAAGTTCAACGGTCAAAAGGTATGTCAGACACATTGCACAACGCTAGATAGTGTTATGTAACGTTTTGGAAAGCTAGCGTTGTGTGACGAAAGTCAAACGTTACACAACGTATGACAGAACGACCTTATTTTGGCCAAAAATCAAGCGTTACAAAAATCTGAACAAGCGTTCTGTAACCTTTGATTTTTGTTTTGTTGTGTGACGCTACAGAGCGTTACACAACGGACTGTTGAAAGTGTATCGAAAGTTGACTGAGCTGATCAAAGCGTTAACCAATCGTTGTACAACCTTTGACCAAGCGTTACACGACTGAAATTAGCGTTGTGTAACGCATGAAAACTGTTTTTGCAATTATGTTAAGTGAGATGCGTTCTGTAACGTTATGCGGCTCTAAGTAGCGTTGCGCAACGTTCAAGGAAACGTTACACAACCTTATGTAGCGTTGTATGACGCTATACCAGAAAATTGAGCATTTTACTTAGAAAAATGAGAAGATTAGTTTAGAATTACAACCTAATTTGAATTAGACTTTTTAACTAAGCTCCTGCTGACATGTTTAGCTCCAGTACTTGTATAAAAACTGATTTTGCTGTCTTGTTCCTTTTAAAACTACACAATCACTTGAGAGAAAAGATTAGTATGAAATTGTGTTGTTTTACAAATCGACAAATCAAGTTAAAGACTTGTTTGAAACAACACATCATTTGTCCTTGTCGAATTTCTGAAAAAGGAAATTAGAAAGTACAAATATCGGATTTTTATTATAGTAAAGAATTAATCGTAATATTTTGTTCCCTTGATACCTTCTTTACATGCTTCAAACTCGACAGAGCATAGAGAAACCAAATAGTTTTTTTTTATATAAAAAAATGGAATTGGATAAATATTATTCCTATTTGAGTTAGGTTACTGTTAGGAGGAAAAATCGAAAGAAAAAAGGTAAAAAAATAATATACCAGCATTGTCTTATTTAAATATATAATCACATATGAGTAAGAACATCGTGCTGCTTATATTATATAGCATAAATCGACATGCAGTATAATTTCAAATCTGAATTTCTTGCATTTAAATGGCCCATTTAATCCTCAAGAATAGACGTGACGTGGATATAAAATCTAGAAAATCAAACTTAATTTATTTTAAAATTATTAGAAAGAAGAAATTAATTTTAAAATGATTAATCATCTGATACAATTTTTTTTTAAAGAAATTTTGAAGAATGCCATCATTTTACAGTTCAAATCTATGCCCATTCTGCATGCAATACTTTTAATTTAGTATGTCGATAGATCGCTCTTGCGAGACCCAAATTCCCACCCATGCAATAACTTAATATTTTGTTACTGGTAAAATATAATTTATGAATGATAGTTTTCAATTTAGTATGTCGATTGAAATTCGAATTTAGATTTGTACAAAAACTAATCTCTTAATCAATGTCACTGTTTTTAAATCAGCTGCAGCTTATTATATAATTTATTCAATAGTAATCATAAAAATAACTTTAGCCCGTTATACAACCATTTTTTTTAGCCCGGAAAAGAATATATGGATTTAATCATATTTTATCATTATTTCATAAAATTAATCACATTATTACGATGTTGTTATTAATATGCATTCAAAATGATACGTCATATAGCATATGTATGTAGATTCGAATTTATATGTTTAACGTAATTTTATTATGCATTCCGTGTAAATCAGTACGGAACAATTAATATAAATCATATTTATAGCTAAAAATCAGAAATTTTTTGCCATGGAAATTTAAAACGAAATGCTAAATTGACAAACTAAAAATCAAAGATAGTTTCTAAATATAACTAGAATATATCTACACAATAAAAAGATACAGAGGCATTTTAGCACGTGCCACTGCAAATTAAAAGTTTAAAAATCGAGATATGTCATCACAAAACGACTAATTAATTTTATTCAACTACAAACAATAAAAATCGATTTTATGCTATCGGTCAATTAAAATGATCACACTATCCTTTTGAATGTACCACTATTAAACATTAGAAATTTTAAATTTTAAATTTTGAATTTCCAATAATTTTGACTTTCAAGTCTCAAAAATTTCAAATTTCAAGATTTAAAATCTTGAAATTTTTATTTCTCAAAAGACAACCTTTCAAAGTTATGAATTTTGGAATAGCATACTCTATAATGATTATGGCTATTCTAGGTATTTCCAAAAAAAAAAAAAAATTAGAGTGGCATATATCAAATTTGATATATTTTTATAGATAAGAAAAGAGGCATAAAATCAATTTTTGTAGTTTTACGTTGATATCTAATTAGCCATTTTGTCACGAAATATCTAAAGTGGAAGTGTTTTGATTTTTGAAGAGACATAAAACTAATTTTTCTCAGAGATATATATACAACATATATGAAATAACACTGCGTTGTTCTATGGGACGTGTCCGTGTATATAATACTGCATCTTACCTTGATGAATTTTGATGTGTAACCACGCATACAAAATTTTAAAACCCCATTACACCAATAAAGGAATTATTGTTTGTAGAATTTTTGTTTTTAGTATTATAAGAGTATGACGAGCTATATTCTCAATTTTCTTCAGTAATAAAAAAATAGTTTAGTAAAATGGTTGAAGCTACTGCGCCATTAACATACTAGAAATTATTTTGGTGTGCAAGAAACATATAGAAGTTATTGTTACAAACAAACGAAATGATATTCGTATGCCTACATCTAGATGCGAGCTTACTGTCACGTATAAAATGAAGACCTAGAAAATCTAAAAGTAATATGAAAAAACTTCTTTATTCTCCAAAAAGACGATGACAATACGTCCAATAAAATTGCTAAAAAAAAGTTGGAAAAGACGCCAGGGGAGGAAAAATTCTCTACCCTTTTAAGCATTATATTTATTATATTTCTTTGGTGACCCTTCAATAATAAACACAGTTATGTTTCTTCATTTATACATATAAATTTGTTGAAAATGAACTACAATAAAGTGCTGTGTCTAATTTCTAACAGTTGTTACAGTATGGAATAGTACCAGGCCCACTAATTAAATCCGCATGGCCCACTCCAGTTTTTGTTGAACTTCGATACAAATTTGAACCGTTCATCCAACTCATATATGATTTTGGTATGAAACAGACAGAAAAAAATAAAAATATATAGTGGAGTATTTAGTCAAGATAAAAATGGACCGTGTAATAAAAAGAGAGATAATAGTTTCTGATGCTTTTGCAATTATCCAGTGAAAATTGTATGGCTGGAGGTCTGGAAGGGATCTGGTGGAGAACTCCAACAAGGCACCACACAGAAAACTTTTTATACTTTTCCACTTGTATCATTTTAAATAAATTTTTGTTTTATCATTTTATATTTTGACCAGGAAAACACTAACTCGTTCATCCGAGTCACATCAGCAAAGCAAGAGATAAAAAAGTTATTTGATACAATTCAAACTTCCAAAATAATCATGGCATCCAACATCGGTTATAAAATTGCAGCCCGTTTCTCAAGTTTTTTTTAAAAACAAATTAAATATACCTGGTCACAAAAAACGTCCAGGGTTATATAAAATTGAATTTACATATAGCCCCTTGAATTGGTATCATCTCCTGATCTCCAGCAACTTTATCAAGATTAAGGTTTTCAACTCTTCCTACATCTCATATTTGTAAATTAATTCAGGTGAGCTAGCTATTATTTTCAGCTCAAATTTGATAGTCAGATATGAAATAGTAGTCGAAATGAAATACCGTTGATTTTCTTTTAATCCATCTAAAAAATTAATTAACACCTTTTATTATCCATCCAAACGAATCATATATACAACAAGACAGTTGAAATTTCATCAGTAGCAACAGTGATGTGGACTTGCAAGTTGCAACCAATCTTTGGGTTGTTTCTACACCTATAAAAAGACAAAGTAGGAGCACGAGAAAGATAAAATATGATTTTTACTATATGCTCCTTTACACAATAATTTTGAACTTGCCATATTTTGTTGATTTCTTATACAAAATATGATTTTTATGAGAAAAAAAAAATCGTTTGGGCTTGTGCCAAGGCACATGATCTACCAATCAACCAAACCACATAATTCCAATTTCCAATCGCTTGAAAACGACTTCACACATATCTCAAATATTTCTGATTTAAAATATATGATTACTGATAAGTGGAATCTCAATCACATTGGAAAGAGTTGAAAACTTTAAATGTCGTGGCAGACTTTTCCATTTTGTCATGTGAGTAAAGTAAATTGGTTGCAATTAAGAGGCAAATCTCAACACGAAATTGTGGTTGAAAAGTTAAAGTTACTCATTCGAAAATAAAAAGATATAAATTAAATAAATATAAGGGCCCTTGTGCCTGTCAAAAATATAATACACATATTTCTTATCACTTTCCACTTAAAATAGTTGCAAACACGTTGAAGACAATACCACAAGTAGAGTCTCCAAGTAAATATATTAAATTTAAAATTTAGAAAAGGAGTAAAGGCTTGTATAGAGTATAGACACGTCGTTTCCTACCCACTTCAACAGCACATAATTATAAATTAGTTAGTCCAGAACGTTATCTTCTCATTTTTTTTTTTTCGAGAGAAGTTTTAGAAGTAATTTAAGTAACGCACCAAGAAGCATCCAATTATTTAATCCCACGTTGGTTGTGAAATGAAATAATCAATCTTACAAAGAGATGGCACCAGTCATATCATTAACATTAACACTTGATAATAAAGAGGCAAAAATAAACTTGCTTGAATTTTTAAAAAAGGCACAAATGCTTTGACATAACGGGAATATATATACATCTCAGGATTCCAAAACTGGGACCACTTGTTTAACATTTTCTTTTATACAAATTTCAGGCCTCGATTTTTTCATCATAAAAGAGAAAACCAAACCCTCACCTAACAAATGACTAGTTAAGCCCTAATAAAACCCAAAATAACAAAATAACCATCACTACAAAGATTGGCTTGCACCCCCCTTCTCTCTCTACCCACCTCTACTAACCTCATAATAATGATTGATAATGATATATCTTACATGAAATACTCTTCTATATTTACATATATTAGGAAAATGATTTGGAAATTTAAAAGAAAATGTACAAATCCCTCTCTTCTCCTCTTCTCAAAATGACCTCAATTTCTCCCTTACAAAAACTAATAATATTAAGTTAAATTAAATTCTGATCTCTCTCTCTCCGGCCCTCAAGTGCTCTTAAAGAAAAAATAAGATGATTAATCAACACCTAAAGGGATTGATTTAAAACTTTTTAATACTTTAGGTTATATTATTATGTGCAATTTTTTGGTTAGGCCACGGCAGTGATGCCATGGCGGCGGCGGTCGCGGTTCTCGAGGCAATCAAAACCCTCGATCCGGACAGTTGCCGGCTGGAAGCCGAACTTTGTGGCAGCTCTCACGCAGCCCTTGCGCGGCGACATGGGAACAGGAACAGCTGATTGGTGCATCGCCACCGGGTGGGGCCCGTTGTTAATTGTGAAAGGTGTTGGGGTTAGTGGTCGGTCCTCACCGAACCGGATGTCATGAACCACCGGGTTTGCAACCCGGCTCGGTGGGGACCCACAAAAGAACGGTGGGGATGAAGCCACAGGGCTTTGTTCCTCAGCCTGAAATAGAAAGATGAAAGCTAATATTAAAGAAAAGATCTAAATAAATAAAATTTAAATACAACAAATATATCCATAAAATTAAAATAGACATTAAAAAAAATTCAAAATAATCGCACCTTTGGCAGGAACAAATCCAGTAGCTCCGGTCCGGCTCTTAAATCACACAGATCCACCTGATAGCTGTTAAAAATTAAAGATATATTAGTAATAATATCCAAAAAAAAAAAATTGTCACAAAAAATGAGACAAAGCTAATTAATTGAAATTACCATGCTTGCCACCGGAGCGGTCTGACGGGGTCGATGGGTGGTACGGGTCCGATGCGGCGCGGTTTCGGGCAGAAAACAGGGTTGCGCCGATCCGAGACCGCAAAAGGGCTTCTCACCTCCTCACAACCAGCCAAGGGACTCTTCATCGCATAGTGATTCATGATTTCCTTTTAGTTAAGTTAGATCTACTATACAAAGCAAGAGCAATAAAGAACAATTAGATATTGAAAAGAAAAATTAAAAGGCGAATTAAAAGGACTGATACATAATCACAGAGTACAAATACACCTCTATTGATACTTCCATGTTCAAAATAAGAGAGTGACACTTCAACATATTATATTAGATTTCAAAAACTATTCAAAATCCCTAAACAGAGCTTCAATTTCCGAACCCATATTTAGATCTATAAAAGCAGGTGAAACAACTCTCTACACACCCAACAATATTCCTTAGCGAAAATTTCTAGATCTAGTGAAACCTCTCAAAAAGAGGAAGGAGATTATAAGTACCTTAGGTTAATCCTCACAAAAGAAGCGTCTCTCTGCGCCAGAGAGTGTGAGGAGGCAAAAGAAGAGAAAAGCAAGGTGAGGTACGAGGTGGAGAGGAAGGAGGTGAGTGGAGGAGATGAGACTTGCTTTATAGAGAGAGAGAGAGAGAGGTTGAGCCTGAAAGGAGACAGCTTTGGTTTGAATATATTTTCAGAAAAAAGATAAAAACAATTGGAAATAAATTAAGCCCAAGGACGGAAGATTTTTTTATTTAAATATGGAAAATTTAATTTGGAGATGGGATGGTATCTAAACGATAGCAATGCTTCGGTTCTACTGGTTTTGTCCCCGTAATGTCACGGATACTGTGTTCCTTATTAAAAGCGATGGAAACGTTTTATTTTTTGCTATTTGTTAGGGAAATTTGGTTATTGTGAAAATAAAACATCGTATTTAGTATTTTACATTTTGACAAATTAATATGCACCGGTGAAAAATGAAACCTAAATTATCGTTACTGTTTCATCGTTGCTTTAATCTTAATGACCAACAAAATTTTGAAACTTCAGTTACTAAACATAGTATTATCTAGATGCCTCTTTTTGATGACTTAATTTAGTTCATAGTTACTAACACATATTTAAAGATGGATATAATTTGATGCCAATCTACGATGGCAACAATATGTCTATATATTTGTTTGATTTCTATTGTTATGCTTTGTTTATTAGTTTCGAAGTAGTAGTTCTCTATATTTAGCAACGGTATTATATGATTACTAAATGGTATGTCATAGCATCAAATGCGTTTAAACGACCCGTTTGCTAAGTTGTGTTAACAACAACTCAATGCTCGAATTTGATAACGAGTTAAAAAATAGCGATCAGAATAGAATTATTCTACTAATTCATCAAAAAGCGAGAAGAGTGATGTTCTGTAATATATTCTATGATAAAAAAAAAATTATTACTATGCATAAAATTAAAGAAGATTTATCCAAATGAAATTCGAAAAACGATATGTTGTAGTGATATTCGAAAGATGATAAAAAAATTATGTATCATAAAGGCACTACTATTTGATTATTCGTGTGAATTATGGAAGTATTATCTCATTATTTGTTTCAATACACTTAGGCTGCGAATATAGTACTTTTTGACATAGTGAGTTGAGGTCGTTCTAAGAAAAGTTATAATCTAAATTGGAATCGTTATTGGTGGTATATTTAAATTTAAATAATTCATACAGTTGAGATATGCCACTTAATTATTTGGGGTGTGTTTGGATGGAGAAAGAATAAGAATAAGAATAAGGAATAAAGGGCCGGATTTAGAATCTCGTGCCAATTTTTATTCTTATTCAAATTCCATAGTTTTGTTAGTATAAGAATAAGGGGCCGGATAAGCCCAAATTCCTTATTCTTGTGTTGTTTGGGTTGCACAAGAATAAGAAATTTGGAGCTTATTCTTATTCTACCCTTATTCTAAGGTATCCAAACACACCCTTGACGTCTTTATCTATTTTTGGTGTAAAGTGAGATATATTAGCATAACCATCAAATAAAATTTTATAATAGAACCGGAGGTGCAAACTCGGAGTTGCATAAGAAATAACAATGCTTGGGTACCAACAAAAGGAGGTATGGGTTGTATTTAATTAAAAACTTGAAAGGGCTGTTAAACAAAATAGTGAAATAATAATAATAATATTTTTAATCGGTTCACGCTTGTGGTAGCTCTTTGCACTTTCCAGAGGAAGGGCACCTTGACGCTCCTTCTGATTCTGACCCTAGGCTTATTATTCAATTATTTATAAATTATAAGTATTTTGCCGGAAGCGCATAAATCTGTCCCAAAATTAGACAACTCGCTCAACGATTATTTTTTTTCTTGTAAATCAATAATATAAATATAATAATTTGAACCCAACGTTACAATCATAGGTAACATGATACGCGTATATTAATAAATATAAATATAAATAGATTAGACATAAATTAAAAACGAATAAAGGAATTGGCATTTTCATATTAGAAATAAATATTTCAGATAAAATTCAATCGTTTAGTCTATCTATCCATTAATATATGTATAATTTTTTTCATTATCAATCGTATTTAAATTTATTCGTAAATAATTTGTCAAAATGGTGGAAAAAACATTAAGAACTGGATTATCCCTTTCCGATTAGAGAACGATTCAAATAAAATAATATATGTGTACAATTTTTTTTTTAAATAAATTGTTAATGTCTCCCTGATTAATGCAAGAAGGGCTCGAACAACACAAGTATTAGGCCGTACTCCCTTATGTAGTATCGTATAAACTTCAAATTAAAAAAATTTTATGCAGAAATATTGTTATGAAAAGTGATAAAATCGACAACTAGATTCTAATATCAAATCGCGTGATTTTGAGATAACTAGATGTCTAATGCAAAATTTTGAATATTTGCATGTTCTTTCATAAAAGTTCTCCCATTTTTTTCCTAGCAAAAAATAGGTCGCATTGATATGATACCTTTTTTAAATCATGGTATTTTACCATAATAAAATATTTTCTATTTATATTCCTGCACAAAGTTTAATATATTTTTTATATTCTTTTTCCATAACTAAATCATATATTTGTTTATAAATCTTAAGTTCGATCAAATTACTTAATGACACTAACATCACACCTTATTATTGACAAACAGTTCATCTCCATGGGGAAGTTTCTGGGTACGCAAACGTCAAATGCAATAATTCACAAACGGGAAGTAAAAGACCACACGGGATAAGTATCTAACGGCAACTTGGCAGAGTCGTCTACTCTGAAACTTCTTACTCTTCTCTGTTTCTGTGCCTTTAATTCGTCTCCGTTTTAAAAATGCCCTAGATCTCCTTTTTAATCAAGATGCGGGCAAAGCAGCAGAGTGAACGAACAGATGGGGTACAATAAATTATGATTTTTCCATTTCAGATAAAACCGGAGAGAATAGAGATGTTCATTCAGCCGTTTGCATGGCCATCCACTGCCTATTTTTTAATTTTAAAATTTTCTGGCGTCTTATTTTAATTCTAAGCATACTTTTATATTAAACCCTCACAAACTTTGAATTGGTGAACTAGTTATTATTTGGTATTCTGGGACTGAAAAAATCAAATCTTAAGATCAAGTACGCACGTTCCACTTGATTACGGTGTTTTAGATAATTCTACATATATAAAGCATTATTCAAATCAAGAAAGAAATCTAGTTGCTGATATTTTGTATATCTTTTGATCTTCTTTAACATCTGTAACGTATTATTTTAAATAATAATAATAATAATAATAATCAACGGTATAAATTTATTTAATTCTTATTATACAATTAGATACTAGTCAACACAACAATAAAATAAATATTCGTCAAGTTCGATATTGTAAGTGTGTTTCTAAGTCAAAATATTATTTAAAAATATTACATTACATATTAAAAATTTGTAATTTGAAGAGAAAATAAAAATGAAACTTCAATTAAAAAAAGTATGTAATAACATTTTTCCTCAAATGTTACCAATTTCTTTCTTAGAAAAATTACAAATTATCTCAGCGTCGGTAGAACTAATTTAAATTTATTTCTTCTGAGGTTACATATGAGAAATATACGCATTAAATTCAATCTTTTGCTTTTTGATGGAAAAGGTATCGTGTAGTACGGCTCCCGATGCACATGACTGCTTGAAAACATGAAAGGCCAACCCATGCGCATTTCAATTTTATCGATCTTTTACAACCGCATCAAAAGTTTAAATGCGTGTGAACGTGTCATAGGAATAATAACTCTTGACACATATGTAGTGCTACAGTTTTTGGGTCACAATAAATCAATATCTAATAAAATTCGGTAGATCCGCTCCTTCTTTCGACGCATTACTATCGTTAGAGCCCAGACGGGAAATGGTTCAAAGCACCACCAACCAGCCCAAAAAGAATAATTGGACAGGAAGGGTGTGATTTGTGGTTGGTAGTTAATACGGTAGTGAAGACAAAACTATTTTATTCTCTTGATCTTAACACGACCATTCCACAAATACATAGTCAAATAAACTAATCAAGCTGTAAATAACTGGGTGGTCCAGGATACAGCTCTGTGTTCGTGCATCCTAGATCCCATTTTTAAATTTATTTTGTAATTGACTCAAGCAACACTTGCTACTTGCTAGTGTTCACAAAAATTACAACATTGTTAAGTCTTAAATATAATATGAATATCCATGTGATATCAATTGCTAATCAATTATTAAAATTTTTATTGGGTGTCTGGATACTGGCAAGTGTTATAAAAAGGACAACTCTCTTTTAGCTCTAAAATATAATATGAATATCATTTGATATAAATATCTAGTTAATTATTTTTTTATTGGGCGTCTGGATACTTGCTAGTGTTATGAAATTTACAATTCTGTTGACTTTAAAATTTATAATAATATGAATATCATTTGATATAAATTTCTAATTAATTATTAGAATTTTATTGGGTGTATGAATACTCGCTAATGTAAAAAAAAAAAGACAACACTGTTAACTCTAAAAATATAATATGAATATTGATATGGATGTTTTTTTCTTCACAGAAACCGATCCAAACCCGTTTACATTTTTAATTTAATTTAATAGTCGTACAATGATATTGAGAGAAGAATAGTAAAGACTATTTTGTGATGGAATAAACCATGTGATATGCCGGTATCCACTTTCTCTTCTTTAATCTCCAAGCTAGGCACAGCATAATGTCCGCATGTGGGAGAATTAAAATAAACCCAGACTTATTTTTACATTTCAAATTCTACTAAACTCACGGAAGAGATTAAGGTGAGGATTCATCGGTTATGGACTCAGAGAGTAGGTAGTCGTAGAAATACAAGGTGGGAATGGGGTGAAAATAAGATAATGAAAGGAGCGTTGGATCTGAGCTGGAGAGGCGATTTGTGCGTGGAGTTGCTGTGTCCTTGTCGGGTCGCTACCAGGCTAATGGGCCCACTTGATTATTGGGCTTTTAATTATTCAAATTCGTTTCTTTGGATCTTAAGACGTGTCAGGTTTTTTATATAAAAAATAGAGCACGGTTCCGGTGCCTCCAATTTTTCGCTGCCACGAATGCCACAAATCTCTAACCGTTTGATCAAAATACGATGAGCGATTCGGATCAAAAATTTTAATGCATCGCTCTACATAAAAAGAAAAGAAATATTGAGAAAAAAAAAAATCCCTCGATCTATCTCCTTCTTTCTTCCCTGATATGACTCTCCTTTCCCGTCGTTGAACCCTTTTCTCCCCTCCCCTTCGTTGAGCCCTCCTCTTCTCCATGTCGCTTGACATCTCCTCTCTGTCCTACCCCCTCCCTCGAGCTACTCTCTCATTTCAACATAAGAAAACAACTCAGAAAGTTTGTGAAAATCACAATTCAGCGAAATCAATCTTAACCTTTATTAATTGTATTCACTTCCAAAAAAATTGAACCAATAAATACAATCTCAACAGCTACTAAACAATTAATAAAGAAAAAAAAGATAATAACTACTTGCTTCATGGGTTAAGAACAATCTCTAATGGTAATCATCTTCATCTTCTTTGGGATTCGAATCCAATCCTCATCAGATTCAGATCCGAACTCGAACTTGACCCTTTTCTACTTCGTGAACTCATCTCCTCTCTCCTCCTCGGCAACATCCATCTTCGCCTCCTCATGCTCTTCCCTATCGAGTTCAGAGTCCGAGTAATTATCAGGTGTGATGAGCGAGATTTTCCTGGCCATCCAAGCGTAGGAACGAAAGGACAGCAAAGATGACAAGGAATGAGCAGTGCTGCGATTGGGATTTGAGCAGTTGAGATTTGACGGAGGAGCATCCACCATCGTTGCATCAATTGAAGATCCAACCTCCTTAGCCTCGCACGTGCAGCCACAATCTTGTCAATTGATACAAATTATCTTTCACTCGCTGTAAATCAGAAGAAAGAGAGGAGCAAAGAGGAGAGGTCGAGTGTCGAGGACATAGAGGAGAGATCGATGATGGGGAGGGGAAGAGAGATAACAGGTCGAGCGATGGTGACACAGAGAGAGGAGAGCTTAACAATGGTGAAGGAGATAGCCAGATAGGGAAAGTAAGAAGAGGGGTCGATAAGTTTTTTTTCTTATTATTTTTTTTCTGCAGAGCAATGCGTTAAAAAGAAATTGTCATCTAGACCGTTCATCGTATTTTGATCGAACGGTTATCGATTTGTGGCATCCGTGGCAGCGAAAAATTGGAGGCACCGGAACCGTGCTCTAAAAAATATGCATGGATCTTTTGCTAGTTAAAGGTACTCGCAGGCATATTTTGCTTATGTCCTTGTAAATTGCCGTATTTATAATTCCTATTGTATTTCACGAGTTTTTATTTAACATAAGTGCTCACCTTATTTTTTTTTTATACTAACCGTACATTTCACTGTTTTAATTTTAATTATTTTCTTTGATTCACGTCAAAAAAACTTTTACAAAAAATTAAAGAAACACTAATAATCTCTCGTCTGTATAATTAGTGAATATTTTAGAAGGATAAAACAACACACACCAAGTTCCGAGCGTACTAGTGCAAATTAGTTTGTCAATGTTTGACCTTAATTTAGCTCCAATTTTGGTGCTTCTTTAGCGCGGCCCGGGTCCACTTAAAACAAGTATAAGGGAAAAAAGGAAAATAAAATCAAGTATGATTTTTCGCAAATCGTTGATTGCGTGTCGATTAAAAGTACCATACAAAAGTGTGGTCCGCACCTATACTAAATTGATTTTATTTAATCCAACGAAATGTGGTCACTAATCAAATGCCAAAAAAAAAAAAAAATGTGGTCATGAAATTTACATATTGATGAAAAGTAGCATTGTCTTTTATGACAGAGACATGAGTTTATTTTTTAAAGATAAATTGGACGTCCAACTTTCCAACTTACTTTTTTTAATTAAATATCTATGAAAAATTCTCTAGTGAGTTTCGAACTTGCAATCTTTTTCACTTAAAATGCATTGTTCTTTGATACTAGACTAAGAGCTGATTCTTAAGGACATGAGTTTATATTCCAGTAGAAATTTGTTTGGAAATTTGCAAAGAGGATAACTACCTGAAAAAAAAAAGAAAACCTACTTAGAAGTTACAATAACAAAGGAAACCTACTTGAAAAAAAATAGTTAATAACTACCTGATGCTTTTGAGGATTGCTGAAGAGGATAATATAAGTTTGGTCAACATAGCAAAGGAAAGAGTAAACTTCTAAAAAAATAAGGTTAGAAAAATGGCGATATTCAGTGATACAAAGGTCATATAATTAAATATTTTTGCTTCCATTGAATTTCTTTCAAAAGTAAAAATTCATAAATTTTGTTCATATAAATGATTAAAGTAAACACACACATACACACACATATATTCCTACCCTATTTACTTATAAACACATGCATCTAAGGGCTAAAATAATTAGGCGAAGAGTGCAAACAATTGTTTATTCCATGTAATATTAGCCATTAATCGTTTAAATCAATGAATGGATCGTTTAAAGCATGTAATTTTGCTGGATTGGTTGTGCACTCATCAAAATAGAAAGGAATTTATTGTGCTCTATGTCACAACACATATGGAAAACTTCATTAAAATAATTATTATTTTTCATTTTAAAAATAGAACACATATGCAAAATTTTTTCATCTGTAATTTACCCAACCATGCTGAATAAGGAATAAGCTCCAAATTCCTTATTCACGTGAAACCAAATAACACATGAATAAAGAATTTGAGCTTATCCGGATGCTTATTCTAACAAAATCTTAGAATATGAATAAGCCCTTCCTTATTCAAATATCTTATTCACTCCACAACCAAACACATATATTTCCATAAATGATTGTTGTTAAATTTTCATTTTTTTTTTTTGAGTTTTAGTATTCATAAGAGATTTTCCAGTAGAATTTTGGACTGGAATCCTCTATCTAACTTTTTTTTAACTCTTGCCACTATATCAAAAACTAACTTACAATGAAAGTAGGTATTAATATTTTTTCTTTCAATTTACCTTAAAACTTATTACGACAAATCAACTCTTTTTTTTTTTTTTGGAAAAGTATGGATATGATTCAGAGTTGCTCTTAATCATCGCTCTTTTCAATGCACGAACAATCCATAAATAATATCCGAATTCTCACTTAAGTAACCCGTTAAATAAACAATGATTAGAGAATTTAAATAAGAAAACCAATAAAATAACGTTTGATACTTTTGTTTTATGAAAAGGACTGGTTCTGGTCGAAAATTGGTCCCAGCTGGCCTTTGACCGAGAAATTAAGGCCGATGATTAGCATATTGTTTGAATATAATTTTGATAAGCACATGGTTATGACCCATCTTTGAGATCGTGCGGATCTGCCTCCTTTATTTTATTTGGTAACTTACAAAACAAAGTGTACTCGCGTGCGAGCGATTCCGATTCGGAAGATATAAAAAATTAAGTTTTAATGATTCTTTTGTTTGGGCCTTAAAGAAATATCTTCCCGGTTAATATGGGCTTCCTAATTGGATTGATGTCTCTCAGAATTTTGAAGGATATTGGTTTCCTTATATATATATATATATTTCTCGTTGATACTTTCATTACATGTCACACGAGTCTATATTTCTAATTGATACTTTGGAGTAGAACTTGTATATATTTTCTCATTTTAGGCCACACAACGCTAAGTTGGGCTGACAAGGTCTATAGGAGTTTCTGATTTCTGAAAGTCAATAATTCTCTCTAAAAATGGCCCTCTGTTAGTCCTATTCATCGCATTCCATCTTGGGCTTCTATGGAAAAAAGTTGAAAATGGTACCTGGGCTGATTATTGCAACATGAAAATTACAAAACAGGCCCAATAAACCAACCAATTTGGTTCTACAATCAAACTACTACACATTTCAGGAAAATTTTAACTATCGTGTATACATGTTAAATCATTCAAATCTAAGTTTGGCAGTTGCTGCCCAGCCATCTAAACAAAAATAAATCAGAAATGATAACTGCCATCTGTACTTTTGCCATTTCTTATCATCGCTAAACACAAAGTGAACACATAATACAGATAAGACAAACATATAGACGATCAAAGTGAACACTTACAAACAAATAAATGTGGTCATCTCTTGTTCAGATTTCTATATGGACATTCAACTTATTTTTATTAAACTTATTTGTTTATATATATTCACTTTGACCACAATACATATTCTCCTTATCCATTTTATGTGTTCACTTTCTGTTTAGCGATGACAAGGGATGACAAAACTACAGATGACAGTAATCAATTTCCAAAATCAATTATTCAAATCAACTTAACTACTTCACCGGTGCTGGATTGCACTTTTTTGGTTGTTTTATTTTGAGAAGCAATTTTTCAATGTAATATTGGTTTCAGGAAAAATATATAACTACTACTTAAATTGCTGCTCCTTGCACACCAAAAACAAAACAGGTCGGGTACGGATACAATTAATTACCAGAGACCATGGTATTCTCTTGCAGGCTTGCAGCTGGTGAACCTGAGGCACTGACGAAGGCTTATTACAGTCAATTCAAAATATAACTATAAAGGAAAAATGCCTAAAATAAAGTCTTGTAATTTTATCCATCTTGTTTTGTATGGATTAATTACTCTGATGTTTTTGGATCTGTAACCACTTACCAGTGCTGGTTGGTATATTGGAAGGAAGAATCTGCGGAGCTTGGCTGAGATCATCGAGGGAGATACATATATAAATGTCAGTCCATAAGAATATTCATATATCGTATAGAAATTTTTTTTAGGACAGATCGAATTGTGAATTTTCTTGGTTAGTAATACACGTAATTGTTTAAACAAACACAACAAAATTTGGACAGTAAAATAAAGTAAAAATTAGATAAAATAAAACTTTGTTACCCGGATCGTGATAAGAATCACTGTCCTAAGGCGTATTCCGTCCAAACCATGCAAGACGATGGAATCGCCCCAAGATAATCAGGGTTACGTCACTCCTTGAGGCACGTCCTTGGAAGTGACCGATGATAATTCCACACTTATCCAACAATAACTTGGAAACAGAATAATATCTAATAATAAATGAAATCTTGAACAGATGGAATTAATTGAACGAGAGAAATTAATGGAAGGAAAGGCAGGAAATTAAAGAATCAGTTATTTCAGATTTCTCAAAGGCTTTCTCTGGAATGTTTCTTAATCTAGTACGGAGAGGATGGACACATCTATATATAATGTTGGATCAAAATAACCGTTAATTGACAGCTGTAATGAAATTAGTGAATAGGTGTAAAGCAAAGATCCATCTGGCAAAAATGAATAGACGCATCCTTTTATTTCAAATAAAAAGATCCACATATCTATGCGGCCGAAATTGAATCTGGAATTCAAATTGAAAAGGTGCAATATTGTATCTTTGTAGAGACTTAAAATTTTGAGTTTTACAAATATAATCGTAACAGTAATAAATTTTGTTTCTGCAATAGAAACAGTTTTTTTTTCTTTTTAAATTTTTAAAATGAGAAATAAAATTCTATCAATGTTTCTCACAATCTATAAAAGCAGCAAATGACTTGACGACAGACCAGTAAATTATCAATTTATCACAGCAGAAAATAACAGCAAAACTTTCACAAAAACACAAATGTATTTGTATTATTTAGCCGAAGCTCCAATGTTTCTCACCAACGATACATTACATAGGTACATCATTAATTAAATTACCACTGGAGAGACCCTGAACATAACAAAGCAAAGCAACAACAACACAACCCTTTGAAAACAAAGACAATGACACAACCAAACCAAGCCTTGACTCAAAACATGCATTGATCGATGGTCCAACATTTATACGTCAGATTCCTTAGTAGGGACCCCCCGGGGGCTTGTAGGCAATGAACATGATGCATTGCACTTGGCGGACGTTGTCAAATCCGAGGATTCTGACGAAGGCGTCGGGGTATGCCTTCTTGCACTCCTCGACCTCCTTGGCAACCTGGGTGGCATCAGTGCAGCCGTACATGGGCAGCTTCCACATGGTCCAGTAGCGGCCATCGTAGTATCCGGGAGAGCGGTGGTTCTCACGGTAGACAAATCCGACCTGTATCCCAAAATTTGTCAAGTATTGCTCATGTCAGCCAGCTAAAAACAGATGTCAAAAAGTTGGAGAAATATATTTACCTTGCTGAATTCCAAGCAGGGAATCCAGTTGGAGCGGATGAGGTAGTCGATCTGCTTGAGCAACTCCTCTGGTGACAAGTCAGGAAGGTAAGAAAGGGTCTCGAACTTCTTCTTGCCTTCAATTGGCCACACCTAATTATGCATTTATACCAATTTGCCATAAATCAGTAAAATCTAGTTGCTAATATCAATCACAAACGTCTAACCAAATTTATATCAACTAATTTATATTTATTTATTGAAGCACACAATTCTTTTGGGTTGTAATCTGCATTAAAAAATTTTCATCTACAGAGAAACAATCTTCTCCGTTTCAAAATTGTGTGATCTATCATGCTTTTCTTTGCATGTGCACTTTTGTTCTATCTTCCAAAAATAAAAAGCTCAAATATTTCAAATGAAGAAGAATAATGTTTTGGACACGAGAGATTGTATAATCATAAATCATAATCCACTTTAGTCTTTTTTAGGGCCTTCAAACTGATATTGATTTGTTTTTTTGCTATTAATCATTTTCTGATAAGCAACTTTGAGCTGTGGTGTAAAAGTAGTACGTAGGCCTTCTAAATGAGCATCTCTTTTTCAAAAGTGGGGAAATGAATCTTTTCCTCTCAGGCAGCTCTGCTACTTATATAGTTTTGTATGTTTCTGTTAAATTAAATTCAATTATTATTGGCCCCTTCAAGAAGCAAAGGCTCAATCTAGACACATACTGGCAGTTGCATTGGTCACAAAAATGAAACTACAAAAAGAAAAAAAAAGAAGAAAAATTTCATTACCTGCATGCAGCTAACTCTCATTCTGTTGCTTGGCAGCTTGGCATTGGAGGTGCGCCTGCCAAGTGTCAATTCATCAGCCTGTCTAAGACCGACAAATGGGGCAATGCTGTTGCCAGATTTGGATGGCACACCGGAGCGTGCCATGGTGATTGCGGAGGATCCCATTATGCTCTCCATCTCTCCCTTTCTCCTTTTTTCTTACTTTTGAGAATAAGGGAGAAGTGCTTATGAGGTTTTGTTCCAGGAGGGTTATCCTATATATAAGGTAATGTGTGTTCTAGAATAGAAGCCGTTTTGGTCCAATGATCAAGAGATATGGAAGGAATGGCTACATTTAGCTGTTGCATCCAAGGCAAAGTCATTTCTGCTTGGGCCACCACACATGCACCAGACTAAATGATATCCTTGTTTATCCTCCCTTTTGAACTCAATCACATGCTTTTGATCTCATGAAAAACTGATCGCTCTGCTTTTCTTGATTTCATAAAAGCTAGAGCAAATAAAATTTTCCAGAAGATTCTCTCATGTAACTGATACTCTCCTCACTCAGAAACCACAAAAGTATTATTCGCCGTGCAACTCTTGGATCGCTTATAGGATGCAAATTTGCAAAGTGATAATTGACTGCCTAAAGTTACTGAAGAAAAGTGAAAACCTAGGTTGTTGATGTACCTTGCGCACGTTGACATATCATTCTAAATAAAGTTATGTGTTTAAGTTGGTTATTCTGAGTAAATCAATTTGCTTAAAAGTTGAAACACAAAACACACAAAATTGGAAAATTGATAAGAGAGATTGAAATCAACTCTGTTGAAAGTATGAGACGCTATCCACTTATGCAATTTGGTCCTTGATAAGTAGTTACCTTTCACATGGCTGTAGTTTTTTACGTATTTTCTTCACTTTCTAGTCGTGATAAGAAGTACAATATTAAGTTTAGCATTTGTAAGTTTCTGTAATGGTATTTCATCAGCATGCCTACTGTGTTTCGGCTGACAGTACTTGTATAAACATCCAAACACAGTAGTGTAGGCCCAGTAAAAACATCTCTAGAGAAGTTGAGAAGTACATAAATAAGAGCAATGCATGTGTGATCAGTGCATCTCAAATACTCTGCGCATGATTCTAGTGCTCTCTTTTCTGCTAATTATTAATTCAAAACTAGTTCTCCCTTTCAGCCTTGTCTGATGACGTCTTATGATGATTACTACAATTAGAGTTGGTTGGCCAGAAATAAGAAGGCTATAAAATAATAAATCACCATTGATGATGCATTTGTGGTGAAATTCTCATTTGGTTGTGATTTTCAAGCTTATCTTATCATGATAAGAGGTACTTTGCTGTGAGTGGACTAGATAATTCGAGCCATTTGTGTGGCACTGTTTTACCTATGTATCATTATCGGATCGGATGTGCTCCTTGACCTATACTCAAAAAGTAAAAAAAAAAAAAAAAAAAATCAGATTTGATAATTAATGCAGTCAAGTATGTCCTTTTTCTATGGATTCCTCAATCACGGAATCCAATCTTTTACATTACTTTACACTGCTGCATGTACATCTAGCTAGTTGTTACTTGTGCAGATATTTTAATATAATTCTTTTTTTTTTTTTTCCAAACAAGATGCTGATTTTTACTGCATTAATTGGTCGTTCGAAAGAAAGAGAACAACAGGAATTAAGCCTATCTTGAGGCACAGTCGCAAATTTGCACGAGCTATTTTTACCAATATAAGCAACAATAACTATTAATTAATCAACTTTCATGGGACCATAAACCATTATCATGCAACATAAGATGTTTTATACATGTATATCTTACAAAAAGAACCATTGATGGAGTACAGATGGCATTTATATCATTAGCCGAAGCTTTGTTGTTCCTCACCAACCATAGTATTATGTAACAATATTCTCATCCGTTGGAGAGACATCATATATTTTATAGAAACAAGAAAACTAAAGTTAAAAAAATTAACAGTGTCCCAAAGCAAATAAATTCCAAAAAACAAAACAGACATCGATCACATCCATATAAGGTTAATTTAGTAACTCGACTCGAATGCGCATGGACTGATGGTCGACGTTGCTATAGCAGATTCCTTAGTAGGGACCCCCCGGGGGCTTGTAGGCAATGAACATGATGCATTGCACTTGGCGGACGTTGTCAAATCCGAGGATTCTGACGAAGGCGTCGGGGTATGCCTTCTTGCACTCCTCGACCTCCTTGGCAACCTGGGTGGCATCAGTGCAGCCGTACATGGGCAGCTTCCACATGGTCCAGTAGCGGCCATCGTAGTATCCGGGAGAGCGGTGGTTCTCACGGTAGACAAATCCGACCTGTATCCCAAAATTTGTCGAGTATTGCTCATGTCAGCCAGCTAAAAACAGATGTCAAAAAGTTGGAGAAATATATTTACCTTGCTGAATTCCAAGCAGGGAATCCAGTTGGAGCGGATGAGGTAGTCGATCTGCTTGAGCAACTCCTCTGGTGACAAGTCAGGAAGGTAAGAAAGGGTCTCGAACTTCTTCTTGCCTTCAATTGGCCACACCTATGACAGAGGAAGATATTCCATGGGCTATATTAATATCGTATAGTGGAACAGTTTGAACTTTCAAAGCCAATCAACTTTGCTTAAATAACGATCTTTTTGGACAAATAAAAACGATGATGTTTTTTCTTGGGAGTTGGGAGTTCAACAACTATAAGCTCTAGATTTGGTATGTGTGTACAAGTACAGATTAATTACCTGATACATTAATTCAGGCACAGTTATGTTCAAGTTACACATTTTGTTTGGTTATAAATGCCAACACATGCATTTGTTGCCATGCTTCAAAGCTAGTTGTCAGGCAATCTAATTTCATTCTAGTCAGCATTAACTAACTAGTCATTGCTAAACATTCATTCTAGGAATCATTTAAAGTTACAGGGGGAAAAAACACAATAATTAAGGGGGGATTTGTGTAAGGTGTTCTGGGGCCTTGTTCTAACATATGTTCATGGCACCTTTTTATATACTTCATAATTGTTTCACACTATTCTGCTAGTTGCATTTTCAATGGTATGCACAACATGAAAGATGGTAAAGGTTCTTGGTTCAATTTAGTAAATTGAAACTAATGAAGCACTTAAAAAAGGTCAAGTTGTCCTAACCTGCATGCAGCTAACTTTCATTCTGTTGCTTGGGAGCTTAGCGCCCTCGGCCTTCCTGCCGAAGGTGAGCTCATCAGCCTGTCTGAGGCCGACGAATGGGGCAATGCTGTTACCGGTTTTGGCCGGTGCAGCACGTGCCATGGTGACAGCAGATGAGATCATGGTTGCCATTTTTCTTTTTTCTTCCTTAGATCACCTTGCAATCACAGGAAAAATTTGCAAGAGTGCTTGAGGCTCTTGGCACAAGGATACTGATCCTATATATAATCTACAGTTTGATAAATGTCTAGTGGATTTTGATCCAATGGTGAAAACATGGGGATAAGGCAGGTATGGCTTGTTTGGGCTGTTGGATCAAGCAGGAATGGCATTTCACCATTAGCTACCACATATGCAAGGTAGGAATATGGATCATATCCTTATCATATGGCATCCTTCCTGGAGTGACACGTGGCATGGTTTGTGGTGACCTTATCTGATGCGCTTGAATGAGTGATGGACCTTGAATGAGTTATGGTAGCTACCATTTCTCCTTCCAACTAGGATGCTTAGTTGGAAGCGGTAAAGGAAAAGGACGCTTACGAAATAATTGAAAACTGAAAAGAGAGAAAAGGAAGCCCAGTTAATAGTGTCTAGGAGCCAAGCTGGAGGTTTTAGTCAAAACAAATCTTGCAAGAAAAGAAAAGTAGGCTCTGTTTCTTCCCAATTATTATAAAAATTGTCGCAACGTCCTACCACAGTTTATATTTGAAATAAGAATTTTTTTTTTTTTACAAATTCAGAACTGGGCTTTGATCACAATAGTTCATAACTAATCATTTATTTTTTTTAAAAAAAGATTAATTCATTATAAATTTTGAGCGATTGTGAATAAAGCCCAGTTAAAAAATTGTCCTCGTGGAAGAATTTCTCATTAAATAATGTACTTTCGTTTCTTTTAAATAAATTTACTGGGATGTTTTAATTTGTCACATCTTCTTTTCTTTCTTTTTTTTAAACGAAATTAACATACGTTCACTCAAAAATGACTAGGTAATATTAATTAGTAGATAAAATTTCAGTTAC
Source organism: Rhynchospora breviuscula (assembly GCA_027562975.1). Taxonomy (NCBI): domain Eukaryota; kingdom Viridiplantae; phylum Streptophyta; class Magnoliopsida; order Poales; family Cyperaceae; genus Rhynchospora; species Rhynchospora breviuscula. The sequence continues at coordinate 40,398,657 of CM050401.1, forward strand.
TTTTAAAAATTCGATAAAATATGCAGACATTGACAGTACAATCAATATACTAGATATTGATATTAATTATATGAGGAGAGATCATTTAACAATTATTTTCCTTTATTTATATTGAAAATTGATAATATCTACAAAAAAGTTATACTTGAAATCCAAAATTGTATACATAATCTATATGGTGCAGTATCATATTTTAAAAATTGGTGAGATTTTATTTAGGGAATTGCTTAGGATCATCTCTAAGATTCTATCATCCCCATCATCCCCACAGATAATGTATCTCCAAGCATTTAATTTATTTCCGTTTAATTCTAATTTCTTTAAAAACGCGTTAATAACTGTCTCATCCCTCATCCCCAAACGCACCCCATTAATTGCCTCATTAATGCAATTAAATCCAGCGCCTCTCATCCCCTGACAATTAAAATCCAACGCCCTCTCTATTTCGCTCCTTCTCCCCTTCCACTGGCATATTTTTTTTTTATGAATACTAACTGTTCTAGATAAATAAGTAATTGTTCTAGTCAAATAAGCTACTGTTCTAACTGTGAATACTAACTGTTCTAATTAAATAGCAATTGTTTTAATTACTGTTCTAGTTAATATTACTAATTGTTCTTTAAAAAAACTAACTGTTCTAGTTAATGTTACTAACCGTTCTAATTGTTCTGAAAAAAAATTGTGCTGGAATAGTTGCTATATTAACTGAAATAATTATATGTATTAACTAGAACATTTAGTATTCACAGTTAGAACAGTTATTTATTTAACTAGAACAGTTAGAATTCACAGTTAAAACAGTTATTTTTTTAACTAGAACATTTACTTATAATAACTAGAACAGTTATAATAACTGTTCTGTTTAAATTCACAGTTAGAACAGTTATTTATTTAACTAGAACAGTTAGAATTCACAGTTAGAACAGTTATCAGAAAAAAAAAATGTGTGCCAGAGGAAGAGAGAAGAAGCGAAACAGAGAGGATGGACGGAATAGAGCGCTAGGAGGTGATGGGATGAGAGGCTAATAACGCGTTAATAACTACCAGGGGAATCATCCCCATTATCCTCATCCCCTCTTTCTTTTTTCGGCCCACCATCCTCATTCCCTCTTTTCTTTTTCGGAATGCAATTAATCTAACTACTGGGGGATGATGGGAATGACGAATCTAGGGGATGATCCTTATCAGCCCCGATTTTATTTATGTTAACTGCTTTATTAAGTGACTTGAATCTTAAACGGTTTGGAACTGACGTCACCAAATAACAATGGAATGCATGGAACTTCATTGCGAGGTTACTTAAAGGTTCAATAATATATCTACAAATCTAATTTTTACTTTTCAACTTTCTTTGAATTGATTTGAAAAACTATTATCAAGATAAATCCTTATTAATTAACAAAAATACACATAGATAATCATTTAACAATTTTGATAATATTTTATTATATCAATTCATTTAAAAAAAATATGGATATATTGTTGGATATATAAATATAGTTTCAATAAATTACATACAATTGAGAAGTTTCTTGTGATGCATAATTAGCCATTATTTTTACGCGCTATGTAATGTAAGAGTCCGAAATTCAGCAAGATAACACCTTGGTTCTTCTCAAGCATGCCCCGGTATAGTGATTAGATGTGGATCTTTCAATATACAATTTGAGTGCCATGAGTGGGTCGATTTAGAGTTGTGTTGGCACGATTTTATTATTTATTTTTTAGTTGGGTCTGACTCGATCTTAACCGGCCAACTCGGGTTATAATTGTTTGATTCGATCATCAGACCAGCTAAGTTGATCAATTATTAATTAATTATATATATTTAATTAAATATCACATCTTAATTATTATATAATAAATCTCAATTCTTACTTATTCATATGAATTTAACAATCATGGGGCCCCATGTTTAACAATCAATGGGCCATGATTAAAATCTACTAAAAGGTGCATGATCGTTGTTAGGGTGCCAATCTCCAATTCGAAATGGATTTTAATCAGGCCCCATGATTGTTAAACATCTTTAAAGTAATAAAGTTGCCATTAATGTTCGCTTCCTAAAAACTGTTCTAATTTGTAATCGGTCCAAATAAGCAAACCATATATTATTCTTGCAAGTAGATCCCCGTATAAGAGTGAAAAGGAAATGGTGGTTGTAAAGATGTAGTCATGAGATCCTGATTTTTTGGCATCTCAACATCAGCTCCTACAATTTTGTTTCTCTTTTTTATGGTCTTTCATGTTGCGAGTTTCTGTTCTTAATAAATTAAATCTATGGTACAAAGTTACGCAACAAAATACAATTAATACTTTAGTGTTTTTTTTTAAGATAAATTGGGGGTCAAGCCTCCTAACTTATATTTTTTTAAATTAAATTAAATGTCTATAAAAGACCTCCCAGCCGAATTTCGAACCTGCGATCTCTTACTTGAGATGCATTGCTCTTTGCCACTAGACCAAGAGCTGGTTCTCTACTTTAGTGTTTATATTATTATATATATATATATATGAGTACAGGAGATATGTTGTATTAGCTTTCTTGCTACTGCTACATATTCTATCCTAAAGATCAATTTCAGAAAATTTACATTGCTTTTCACATCAACATGTAAATGTCACACCGAATCCTATGCTAATTCGAAGCAGCGGTGCAGATTTTTCTCATTCTTGGCAAAATAATCTAGAGCCCATGTAGTACCAGAAAAAAGCACCACCATGGCTTTATTTTGTCTCTATTTGTTGGTCCCCTGAGACATTGCACTTTTATGTCTTCTATGCCACAGGAAAGGTTTCTTGTTCTTATCCATCAAATTTCAAGTGAAATAAAAATTGTTTGGCTTGCATTATTTTGGGAAATCTTGTGGATCCTGGTTATTTTATTATTAATATTAATTTTAAATTTTAATTATTAAATGATGATAATGCAATGTATGGATTATTTTTCTATGAACATTTGGTAAGAAGTTTGTTAATGTAGTGCAGTAAAAACAAACGCCTTTCAATTATCTAAAATTTATCGCACAAAGTGGATGCAGTTAAAAGCTGTAAAAAAAAAAGAAAAAAAAATTAATCCGGCTAAATCGTCAACCATTCCAACCAAGTCGCTCTTTATCGGATTTTCATGTGATCTGGTAGGATATGACTATAATTTTGCATAATCTGTTTGTTTGGTGTTGACCTGTAAGTTTACTATGGAAAACCCGTCTGATTCAATGCTAATCGAATGACAATACTATGTAAATTTACTATATATTTCTTAAATATATGTAGAGATAATTAGATATATGCCACTCCCGATTTTGTCAATTAGAAAAATGCAATTGTTAAATTACTAGTTATAAATATGCCATTGTAAATATAACAAAATTAGATTTATGCCATTAAATCTTTCCAAATCATAGCTAATCAGGGAAATGTCATCTCAAAATTTTAAAATTCCTAAATTACCCTTATGTTTAATTACTAGTCATTAGGTTTAATCATTTAGGGGAAAAGACAAACATAACGGAAATGTCGCCCCGCCATAAAAGAAATTTTCAATATGGAATGGTAATAATTTTGTTTAAGCTTCTAAAAAATAAGGTCCCAAACGTGTTTTTGCTAATTATTCAAAGATCTATTTTATAAATTACACAGATCTTAATAGTATTATCTTAAGTTCAAAATGTAAATCAACAAATCCCCTTTGGACCATAAACACAATTTGTTTTTAGCAAACTTGGACGATGCGACCATCACATTTTTTCATACTTATGTATAAATTAAGGCAATATGCGATTTAGCAACATAATTTATGTGCAAATTAATTTTAGTCGTATACTATGAGCAAAAATTCTTGAAAAAAAAAAGGATTAATGTCATTGTTAGACGACTTTTGAGATATATCACTATAAAATTGTAAAATTATTTTACGTCATTATTTTTATACACTAGTGGCATATGGCTAATTTTTATTATTTTGCAATGGCATAAAACTAACTTTTATTGATTTACAATGACATGAAACTAATTATTTTTTTTTGTGATGGCATATTTCTAATTTTAATATTTTACAATGGCATATTTAAAAGGGCATAATTGTCATATTCATTGTCAAATGGTATAAGACTAAATTTCATTATTCTGTAGTGGCATAAAAATAATTTGTCATTTAATGATGGCATATCTCTAATTTTAAATATTTACAGTGACATAAATCTAAATCACCCATATATGTATCTCTATTAGTCAATAAAATGTAACAAATTACTCATGTCACCTAATCAATTAATGACAAAATATTATATTGATTTCTCTCTGTATCTTTAAACTTTTTATAATTTATACGATCACAACTTTTTAGTAAGTTTACTATTTAATTGAGCGAAATCTGAGTATTAATTATATTTTTAAATAGTCATCGATGTGATAATTAATCGGGGTGATAAGCATCATCCAAAAAAATTATTATCCTTTCATCCTCCTCAATGACGCGTTTTATCTCTTTTATTTTTGAAATACAATTAAATATATAAGCGCTAACTGACTTTCTATTTTTGTCACTCATACGCTGGATTTGTCATCCAGAGCGTACTCCCCTCCTGCCTTCTGTATATTTCCCTTGCTCTCCACCTCAGGGCGAATATTTTTTCTAGAATTTTTTTTTAGCACATTTTGTATTAAAACTAGGACAATTAGTTTTTTTTTCTCCAGGTGAAATATTTTTCCATAACAATTAGGATATGAAACTAGGACAATTAGATTTTTTTTTAGGACAATTAGTATCTGAAACCAGGACAATTAGCTTTATTTCCATGTAAAATAGTTTTTCTCAGAACAATTAGATTCTGAAACTAGGACAATTAGTATCTGAAATCAGAACAATTAAATTTTTTTTTTCAAGAATAATTAGGATATGAAACTAGAACAATTAGTTTTTTTTTTCGAGGACAATTAGCTATATTAACTATAAAAGGCGCTGGATAGTAAGGAGTTGGTAGGAAGGGGATGATCAGAGGCAAAAGCAGAAATTGTACAGGATGACCGTGATGAGAATCAAAGGCAAAAACAGAAAGGGCGCTGGACAAGTGTTTTGAAAAATGGAAAAAATTAATTGACGCTGAGGAGGGAATGATCAATGGGATGACGCTGAGGAGGGGATGATCTTAAGTAATTTCGATAATTATTTGCTTTGGATACCATTTATTAAAATTTTTAATTATCTTCATCTCATTTAATATATCAATTTTTAAGTTATAATGTTGTTACTGTGGCTAGTAAAAAAAACTAATCTTAGAGAGAACTAGTCCTTAATTAATTTAGTGACAAGGAATAATGCACACTTGATTGAAAGTTGCGGGTTCCTAGTATAATTGGGAGATTTCTTGTAGATATTTTATTTCGGAATAAGTTGGTATGTTTGAGTGACCCACTTTTTTTATTTTTATTTTAAAGAGTGTATCCTTGAAAATTTTAATTATAACATGTTAAACCGCAATACTTATGTAAAATTAAATGGGTCCTCTGGACGACTTGGAAAAAGTATCAACACAATATGTGCGGTTGGGATCAAATTATGGATAATAATTCGTTAAACCGACAGTTGTACAACCCTAGATACAGTTCTATTTCTTAAACCAGAAAACTAATTACTTTTTTCTTGATATAATACAAACTATATGAGATACACAACAATTTATTATGATCTTGAGAAGTGATTAAGTCATTATACTAAAATATAGATATATTCTATATAATTTTATATGTTGCATCTTAAATTTGATATAATTTGAAATTTGAATAATTATCTATAGGTTGGCTTAAATATAATTTTATTGTCTCTTGCTTAGTGATTATTAAACGATTTTTCAAATTGCATTAAATTTAATTAATATATATTGATTTTGTTGGAAAATTGATACATGTTGATCTAAATTGTAGAGGATATTTTTATACACTTAATTTCAATTTAAGTAATTATCTTGTCCATATTACGTCAAGTAAAATAATTATCAATATGTCCCTTCCCAAACTACATGTCTACATAGCACATTGCCTCATATATAGTTATTGGCCTTGTCTTGTTGCACCGGTTAATAGTTTGATGTGTCATGCACGTATCTATCTTATATTATATATAGAACGGTCAAAACTTCTGACAGAACCGGTCAAGTTTTGTATACAAATAAATGTTATGTCTTGAATTTATCAGCGACCGTACTATGAATATCATTCTATCTTATTACTTTTCTTTGCAACTTTTTGGTTTAAATGATTCCTAGCTCGCAGATCTTGTAGATGATAGAACTTCTAATATCCACAAGATATTTATCTTATCTACAAGCTGCATGACTGCACATATATGTAACGCATTGATAGCAAATTGCAGTAGATTTAAATCTCAGATTTTTTGTTAATTTGTTTAGCTAGCACTAGATATTTTTTGAAGGAGATATTTTCTGCAGAGAGTACAATAGATCCTTCCAATTATTGGAGCAGATATGAGATCTAGAGATAGACGCGTCTACAAATGGACGAAGTGGGCTCTCTTGTATACTGTCATGCGATTGTCTTTCTTTCAGTGATTTTTGTTCCTGACATTTTCTCATATATGTCTCGTGGTCCAAACTTAGCAAATTAGATATGGGCACCAACATGGCTGCCTAGCATACCCATGCTGGCTGCTGCTGGATATTTGTTTCCGTTATATATAAGTTTTTGATAAATGCGAGAAATTGCTCCATTGATCATTATTTGCTTGCTATATATTCAATTTGGAAAATCGGAACGTATCTTTGAAAACTTGTCAATCCGAAAATGTTCCACAATTATATCCTTTGTGAAACTGATTAAAATTCATTTATTTATTTTAGATATAAGCTGATTATCTGAACCATTTACATTATCAAATGGATGCGATTTAATGTCAGTGTTTTCCATTTAATTAATGAACCATTCATGGTAGACTATCTCTGCGCAAGGGACGAAGAGACGTTGAGAGAGGAGGATGAAACAATTGTAGGCATCGGACAATAAGAGAGAGATGCCAGTGTTTTCCATTCAATCTTTGCAGGATGCAGAAAAGATAAATTTGGTGCGAAAAGCTCACTAAATAAAATCTACCAAGTCGATTAACGCAATATTTTTTAGAAAAAAATTTAGCTCAAGCCATTCTCTTATTTTTTAAGTAAAATTAAAGATGAAACCTACCAACTTATTTTTAAATTAAATGTCCAGAAAATACCATCCAACCGGATTTCTAACCTACAATCTTTTACTAAAAATGCATTGTTTTTTTTTATCAATACACCAAAAGCTGATTCACCTCAAACTACCCTCTTAACTTGATAAAATATGAATTAAGATAAAATAAGAAAATAAAGTACAAGGTTCTGCGCTACCTTCATTTTTCAACCTAAAGTCGAAAGAACTACAAGACAATCATATATTCCCTATTGCAAATGTCAAATGACATGTCTAACGTTGCATCAGATTTATTGATATTTAGATATTCATTTTGCCATCGGTAAATTTCAAAAAACCTCCCAGGCAGTCCTGATGATGCTTACAATCACATAAGTATCTCTGTTTTAATGAAATTATTTGCATTATGAAAACTAACTTTTCTAAAACATGTGGGAAGTGTTTCTTAATTTGGTTTTGATTTAGGAATATATGTAAAATGGGTATTTAGTTTTTAAATTAATTAGTACATGTTGGCTTCAATGTTTATCTAGTCTTACTGGTCCCGAATATGTTTGGTACATAATACAAACGAGTCTTCTATCACAACCTTGAAAATATTGGTTGGTGGTTTGGGGTAAGTGTGAATCATGATGTGAACATGTTGAAATAGTGTTCTCTCTCGACTTTTAATACATGTCGTTTACAAATTTGACTCAATTTTAATATAATTTGAAACTTATTTTCAGTTTTAAGCTTTTTTTTTTTTTAAGGTTGGTTTTTTTTTTTTTTTTGAAGGTTGGTTTGAAACCAACGATTTTGTTATAAGAAATTAGAAAATAAATGCTCTCTCCGTGAATTGAACCAATGACCACTTAGTTGGCAGAATAGAGCGAAACCACTGGGCCAAACATCCAGCTTTGAAGGTTGGTTTGAAACTAACAATTTTGTTATAAGAAATAAGAAATTTGAAGATAAATGCTCTCTCCGTGAATCAAACCAAGAATCACTTGGTTGGCAGAATAGATCGAAACCACTAGGCTAAACAACCCAGTTAGTTTTAAGCTATTTGAATCCCATAACATCGTACATACTAATACATAATTAGCCAGTTTATAGTCAGTTACTTTTAAGTTGTTTTCACATTTTTTAAAGTATATTATTTAATATTTAGTTATGTTCAGTTAACATTTGCACATAATTAACCAGTTTTAAACTATTTGGTTAATATATTGGTTTAGTCCTTCGACCTACATTCAAATTGTGCTGCGTTGGCCACGTTGTTACACTGGCGAGTGTAATTTTATTTCCTAGGCCCAAGACTTGAAAAGCCCTATTAGTAAAATCAGTAGGCCCCAATTACCAGCATCTCTGCACTTGTCACTATGTAACTTCGGAGTAAGAACTTTATGCCGTAGCTGATCCTGTTGGGTCAGTTATAGTAGATACAAAATAGACGTCTTAAAAACTTATTAAAAAAGTTATTGTTTGATTAATTAAAAATATAAATTATGGTTTCTCTTTCCTTTTAGTGCTTGTCATGTGTCAATTGCATACGTTGATCAATGATGGGAATAAGGGAGGATCACTGTTAGGCAAATCTGAATCAACTTGAAATTTGATACTAATTGGTAGGCTCCATTTCTGTATATTTTTGTTGAAAGGCTTGTTTTGCACTTGCTTGGGTAATTCAAATAACTGTTCTGATATTTGTTTTGAAGTAGGCCACAATCATAATAATAACAGATCTTATTTGTTTAGTACTGTTTCAGCTGAAGCCTGTAGCAGAACTGTTCATTACTTGGACTAGTGTTGTCCACTTCCTATACCTATTACTCTTTGGTACAGCGTTTAAATATTTTTTGTTATATACAAATAACTGGAGTTAAAATGTTGAGTAAATTAATTAGCCATGGCTGGTTCTTCAGCGTATTAGAAGGCTGAGATCATTGTAATCTGACAGCCAAAATAAATAAATAAATAAATAAAAAATGCAAAGAGCACTTACAAAATAAAAAATAATTCACTGTCGGAATTGGCCATTATTAGTTACTAGATAGTGCCTGGTGCAGTGCTACAAGTGTCAGGCCTTCAAAACTTCTCATGAATTTGTTTATTTTTGTTGGTTAAAGTTAAAATGGGGAATTACATACAACTCCTTAAACTAAACTAACGTATGTGCATATTTATTGTAAATTGGTCTAGGACGGGAAATTTGTCAGTAGGGTAGTATACTAATATGCTAGTCAGGTTTAAGGTAAATTTGGATCTGAGGTTCTCAGTTGCAATTGGCAAGACATGTCAATACTGGTACATATATAGCCGAGCTATTTATCCCAGTGTTTCGATCTTCTTTGGAATACGTCATCGATACATATCCATCAGTACTCAAGGCTTTTAAGACTAGACAGAGTACAGGTGAGCTAGCCAGTCTGATAGTATTGAGCTCCTGAGTACACTACCGACATATTACTGGGTGTGTTGTCAGTTCTATAAATATTTCAGGTAACAACAAATCCTGAAACAGAGCAAAATTTCTGGTGTTTTTTTAGTGGTTAAACTAAATTAGATACAGGACAATTTTTATAATAGGAAATATAAATTTATCAGAAAGCTTTGCTTTTTCAATCATTTTGAAGAAACCTCCACTTTACTGGAAGTCTAGAACTACCTGAGATGTCAATAATCTACTTACTGCTCTTGCTTATTGTACTTTATCTAAACTTATGATATGTGCCATAGTGAGATGTTGGCCTCTCCGAATACAGATGAGCAGAACTGGCCCAATTGTTTTTAGGTAATAGAAGTGCAGATCAGTGTCGATTAATGTTCTGTTGCTGTGCATGTATCTATTGCGTTTCATTTATTTTTCTTTTCTTCTGTTAATATTATGGAGTGATTCTGTCCGGTTTCTACTGGTAAAGGATTCTGTGTAAATACGAATTTGGAAGGTTTTTTTTTTGTTTAATCGACATAGATAGTGACTATATATCTTGTAGAATACGAATTTGGAACTTACTAATAATACTTAACAATAGTTTTAGGCACTGATGAGACTGATGCATAAATGAGCTTCACAGCTACTATGAATGTTTCCTCAAGTACAAATCAGCTACAATTGCCAGATCCTGCCGGAATGACACAGCATGATTAGAGCAAATAATTTTGACATATGTCAAGGTATCTCATAGTCTAATAAGGTTATATTTTGACTGTTGCCTCTGTTGCTAATAATAGTTATGAATAGTTGTGAAGATCAGTAATTAATGAATAATGAGTTATGTTGGTGGTGGACTAATCGGATTTGAAGATTCATTTGATCAGTTTGGCGGCCACAAACTGCAAAATTAATGTCCATCAAATACATCAAACATGATGGTTTGGCTAATCGATTATTTATAGGGTCATATTTTTACAACATTGGTTTAGAGGGAAAAAGAAGGGAATAAAACAAATGCCAATGTAGTCAAATTGGTTACCTTTCAAATATGAGGGTCGAGGGTGAATAAACATGAAGAAACATATGGGACTACTTCACTCATTTTTCTTCTTTTAGCAATTTATTTACATTATATTATGAAATTAGAACTTGGAAGAAGGATTAACATATATATATTTTTCTTTTGTTTCCTCTACCTTCACTTACTCTCAGGATCGGAGGTGTGCATTCATAAAATTTACCAAATGCATAGATTAAAAATGCTGTATTTAAGTTTTCTTTTGCATTTATCAATGAAAACTAATGGATTAACTTAGATCTAACTTCTTTTTTATTTTAAGTGCATGACTAAAACTAATTTAGAAGTGACCATGTCAATATTATTTTGTAATTATATAAAAAGTCAAGAAATGTCCGTACTGACTACTGTCAACTGACTCGTTTGACTCCTGTCGGTCCCTAATCGTGTTCAGATTTGTTTAGTTCTAACAAATTGTGATTTCTTAGCCTTTGAAGCCCAATCAAACTATCCAATGGCCTGTTTTGGGATATTGGCAAGCACATGGAGGTGACGAATGTTCTTTCAGCCCGGGCTTTAAATGCGAATCTCAATTTATTTTTTCTATGCCCTTACCTAACTCTCACTTATTTTGTGGATCAATTTGTAGTTTTGTACTGTTGCATACTTACATTCTTTCCTCTCTCTGCCAATCAAATAGTGAACTTTGGAAATGTTACCGAGATAATAAGGTATTTTGCTATTTTTCTAATGTTGTAAATGTAATATTCATAATAAAACACAATGGCATGCTCATACTATAGTTATTAAATTTGGAAAAACTTTATATTTTAATAAAGTAGACCAACAAATTAATAAGATGCTTCACTAATATTTACATTAGTCTTCTTAATATATGTCACGTTATATCTGAATTTAACAAATTTTACAAATACTCTTAATTTTATCCTCTAATATGCAAAAATTACAATTTTTTTCTTCCTTGTAAGAAAATCATTATTGTAACATATTGTTTCCATAAAAGAAAAATAAAATCATTGTCTATGGACTTTATATCTCATAAATTACTCCAATGCAAACTTGTTGATGATCAAAGAAGATCCAGTGCCCTGAAACAGCGAGGGACCACACAAATGGCAGTCTACGTAAATTCGGTAAATTTTGGGGACAAGAAAGGTGGCACAAGGTTCAAAAGGCAGGAGCCGCTTGGTTCCATGTTTTTATTCCCAGGACACTAGTAATGTCTGCTCCTGTGCCTTTATGGACATAATCCATCATTTAATCCATGAACGGCTGGAAATTTCTAGACAAGCTTGACAGTCGCACGTTCCATTAATAATTATAATATAGACTAGGGAAATAGAGTATATCAATAATGAATTTTGCTAAAAATTGTAATACTTAAAAAATACAGTTAAAGACAGAGATTAAACTATAAATATATTTTCTATAGTTTAAATATGATTAATTTTGTTGGATGTCATTGAATTTGATATGAAATTCATTTTTGATAAGTGACTTTCTCTTTAGTTGCTAAACTTCAATACTTATCCAAATTTAATCGAGTAAATATTTTCGGAGGTCCTTCAACTTCATCTATAATCCAATTTTAGTCACCAAACTTTCATTTGTCATTCTGGAAGTCACTAAACTTTTAAATAATCCAAATCTGGTCATTCTGTTATTATTCTGTCTATTTCCGTCCATTTAAGTAATTTCGGGTGTAAAATTGGGACGCGAATAAAAAACTTTACATTCCTTTCTCTCAGCCATGGCGGTTTTGTGCTAATTTCGTCTCTCTTAAACGCAAATGATGCTTCTCATTAGCTCCTTGCACAAACTTCTCGTGCGAGATTGCTAATTTTAATGCTAGTTCTTTCATCCATCTTCTTGGACAGCCTAGCTCCCATCTTCTGAGCCAGCGGCTAAAAGTTAAAAAGTGAAAACAAGGTTGAGGTAAAAAAGAACGAAAGTAAGTAAAACAAAATTAAATAAAGTTTTATAAAAAAAGTAAAAAATTATAGGAGGCAATTTGTTAGAGAATTGGACATCTTGTTAAACTGAGGACCAAGATGGGAGGATAAAATTTTTTTAAAAAAATTGGAAGCTATCAACATTTGGCAATGATTGTACCCACCAATAGTCCAATACTCATAATTAACCATTAATTCATAATACCAGTAATCAAGACAGAAGGCGTTTGGAAAAGCACCGCTCTCTAACAAATTCTTGATGTAACTGTTTCTTGTTGTAATTAGGAATTCCAAGTTACTTAAATATAGATCATATCAAGGCACTTTGTAAATTACATGCTCAGTTTGATTAATAAAGAATAGATTATTCTTTTTCTCTTTTACCGGTAGTCTTCTCTTCTCCGAAGGAAATATAAAAAAAATAAAGAAAATATGACAAAGGAAATGAAAAAAAATAAAAAAATCCAAAGGAAATATGAGAATCAAAAGAATAATTTTAAACTCTAGGGAATGGAGCAAATTAAGTAAAAAAGTTATAAGATCATTCCAAATGAAACAACCTATAAAGCTTAACAATATTAGGATTTCACACTATTTCACTTACGTTCTGGAAGAGGGGTTGAGAGACGAAATCAACACAAAACCATGGTTGAGAGAGACGAAGGAGAGAGATTAAGTGATAGAGACCGAGAGAAGGCAATTTTTTTGATTCGTGTCCCTATTTTACACCCGAAATCACTCAAACAGATGGAAATTGACAGAATCATAACGGGATGACCAGATTTGGATTATTTAAAACTTTAGTGGCTTCCAGATTGACAAATGAAAGTTTGGTGATCAAAATTGGATTATAGATGAAGTTCAGGGACCTCCGAAAAAATTTACTCAAATTTAATCATTCATTCAATTTTTGATTCAACATACAAGTAAATATAAGTAATGTTAGATGAAAAAAAATATGTATTTTGGATTAAAATTGTTAATTGTTCGGCAATAAATTTGATAATTATCGTAAGTTTAGTAACTAAAAAAAATTCATAGTTTAGTGACCAAGTGCAGATTTTATATCATGTTTGCTGATATTCAATAAACTTTACCCATTTAGATGCGTAATATATACAACTTTTCACAATTTGAAATTAATTAGCTATCTATGAAACGATTTAAAGAATTAATAATTTATTTTTACCTGCAATTGATCAGTGATTAAAAGATTTTTTTAAATAAAACCAAATTTGATAACAATTACTAACAGAAAAAAGACAGTGAATTATGCTTAACAAATTTTTGGGATGTTTTAGTAATGCATGGACCAAGTCCTTGCAACAACCAGTTCTTATTTCCAGTTCCGGTAGTTCACATTGGTCTGCTCTCTCACTCTCTCTCTCCAGCTCCCAGACACCCCATTGTTCAGACCTCCATACCCCAAAAGACACAGAGGAGGCAGTACCTACTCCCGAGAGAGGAGAAAAATGGAAGGGAAGGGTTCCACACTGGTTCACATAGTTGTTATTGCACTTAGTCTAACCGCCTTTGGCTTTGCCATTGCTGCTGAGCGCCGGAGGAGCACTGTAAGTTTGCGCTTTTTCAGTAGCCCCCTTTTTATTTGTGAAATTAGTTGTGGTTCCTGAAAGATCTATTCTTTCTGTCTTATTTCTGGGTTTTGTTCATTTGGGTTTAGGGTTTTGCAATTGATTGGTCATGCCATACCAACTCTTGTGAATACGATTCAATAGGTTAATCGAGAAACGTGGAGAAAATATACAAATTAGTCTGTGCTCCGTTTGTTAATTTTGTGAAGTTATGGTCATGGCTTGTTAATTTTCTGAAAAAACAAATTACATGATCTCATTGATGGGAAACAACTCACGCAAGTGGAGGTATTTACCATGTGCACGTAATTTGTCACCTTATGGATATACGACTTGCAATATGTCATAATAAAACAATTAAGGTCACTTATCTTATTGGCATTTTTATTTTTTTAAAAATGCTACCTTGCTGCATTCTTTAAAAAGAACATTACTTTCTATCATGTCCATGTCAGTCGTATCGATCGAAATAAAAAAAAAAATCATTCTACTCAGTGAAGCAGGTTAAGAAGGCATACTCATAGATAAAAAGTTTTAACAATTAATTGGGTTGTTATTGAAAAGTTAACCATCAGAAGCCAATTCTATTACAGGGAACAATAGTAACTGATCACATCAATGCGAATACCACATACTGTGTATACGACTCTGATATTGCCACAGGATATGGAGTCGGCTCTTTTCTGTTCCTGCTATCAGCTCAATCTGTATTGATGGCTGTCACAAAGTGCATGTGTTTTGGCAAACCATTGGCCCCTGGTGGAAGTCGTGCCTGGTCTATTATATACTTTTCTGGCTCATGGTACGTAAGAATTTTAGACCTGTTCTCTATATTTAGTTGTAGCATTTTAATTGAAAGTATGCATCATGCGGGATGACAGTAATTTAACTTATACTGTCTGTATTTATGTGGCTGCATACTGAATCACTGGTCCTGTCTCCTCTGATTTCTAACTGAGCAAGTATGACAAATTAGTACCCACAAATGAGATTTGAGTATAAGTTAAAACAATAAGCTGGATTGAAGAAAATACAACCCAAATAGCCATCTGTGGGTATTATTCTGGGAAGATTGTATTATGACTATCTACCTCTTTGTTTTTTTTTGAATGAAAATAGGGGTGAAGCCCCTACCTACCATCCACCTCTTTGTAGCATTAGTAATGCTTCCAGCACAGTTGTAGCAGTTCCAATCAATAAGGAGCAACTTTAAACTTGAACATTTATAATGTTTTTGCTAACCACCTGCTAATCTTTAGGTTGACATTCTTAATTGCTGAGTCATGTGTCATAGCTGGTGCTGCTAAAAATGCATATCACACCAAGTACCGTGATGCTGTCTATGCGCACAATTGGACCTGCGAGTCTCTTCGTAAGGGGGTTTTTGTAGCTGGTGCATTTTTCGTGGTTTTCACCATGATTCTTAATGTGTACTACTACATGTACTTTACCAAGGCCACGTCACAGGCCGCTCGAAAGGCTGCCACAAAAGCCGGAGGTAATGTAGGGATGGCTGGCTATGCTTGACAAAGTGGATTGAATTTCATATATATACATGGTATTGCAATGAGATATTGTAATATTGTAGTGGATTTTGTTCAGATTGGTTTGAATTATGAGTATTTGCATGTCGTGTTGTACTGTTCTTAAGGGTTCTTGTTCGCTACTTAGTTGTTTCTTCATCTTTGTTCATAAGTGTCTTTTGATTAGCGGGAATGGGAAATTGGAATATAATTTAAAAATGTTGGCTATGTTTGTTTGAGTTCCTTGGTTGCACATTAAACTTATATTTTAGCTTTGTAGCTGGGCAATATGGTAGCATTCTCATTGTTTGTTAGAGTTCCTTGGTTGGGCATTAAACTTAAAATTTTAGCTTTCTAGCTGGGGGAAATATGGTAGCATTCATTCCTTGTTTTTTTTTTTAAGTTCCTTGGTTGCGCATTAAACCAAGTTTTAATTATATTATCAGTTCTGAGATTAATATTTCAACACCTTGGCAGGAGCTGTGTTAATTAAATAAATTAAGTTGAGGCCTTTATATTGTAAATTGGATCGGAAGGCCTGACTTAAATTTGGGCCTCTCACCTCATATTTTTTATACTATGGACACATTATAAAATGGGCCCAGTTGTCTAAATTCATCGCATCACAATTGTTGAAATCACAACGGAAGGAGTGACAAGTTCCCACATCTTTCGGTCCTAATGGTTGGTTTCTGAAGAACGATGTGAAGATTCTCCTAGTAAGGCCCCAAGGCCCCAAATATGTAAATGTTAATTTGTTATGTACTAGATTTGTTGGGCAAGCTTAATTAAGAAATTAATATTGCACTTCTACAAGAGTTGGTAAAGGTAAGCGAATCTGATCCTTAATGGTTCAAGTTTCATTTGGAATTCTCTATTGAAAATTTATTAGTGGATAACAACAGTTGTTTAGTTGACACCATCAGTTATTTAAGGTTCTTATCAATTATGAATTTCTTAGTACCATGTGGTTGTCAAAAGTTATTCGAGTCTAGTTGGAATCCTAGGAAGAACAAATTCTTCTATTCCATACCAGATGGACGTGCGGCAGTTACACCTGTTTTTATTTTATTGTGTTATTATTATTATTTTTTTTGATGATTGGGGCATATATATTCGAACTAAAACACATGAAACAATCAGGGGAGGAGAACTAGAATTGGATAATAGGGTAGGCTGGACTGTCGAGATCCGACTTCAATTAGACTTTACTAACATGAGTTTTGAACATTAGAGTAGCCGATACATCAAATAACTGAATTAGCACTATATTTTTTATATTTTCATATTAAATTCTTTTGTTGGCATAGGCCTCCCCCCTATGCGCTTTCCCCCATGTCTCCACCCCTGGTTCCATTATTCGAATTTTCATTGTCAAATTGTACGTGCATTAAGTCTGAAACGCACTATATAGCAAATGGATTACAGCATGTCATTTCAGTATGCAAACCAGAAGAAAATTATCTGATATATTAAAATTGTTATTAATTTTTTTATATTTGATTAGCTTCAAAGCAAAACTAAACCGACTTGATCGTAAACTGTATATACCCTGATGTGCATGTGGGAGGTATGAAACTTTAATTCTTTCTTAGTAACAGGTATCACATGTTACCAGTGGTAGAGGAAGAAAATTTTTGGTTGTTAATTAATATCCTTATTTTTTATATTGTTCCTTTATAGGAAAACTCTATAAAATGTAGTGAATCAATTTAGCCTTATTTCTCACTGCAGCATAGCTGGATAATTTGTATACTACTGCACAATTGTTTGGAAACTGGAGACCCATATATCATAGCTCACATCAACTAATCGTAAGTGGTTTCGACCCCATCGCCATCGGAACTGGCCAGTACATTTACCATATCTTCCCTCCTCGGTCAGGGATATCTTCTTCTGCACAAACTAAAAATCCTCCTATCAGCTGGACCTGTTTACGTACTCTGCCTTGCACAGATACGTTTTAAAAACTCCAACCACCTCTTCATCCAATTTTCAGTTCTTGTAAAACCTTTAGAAGATCCTTATAACCATACCAAACCACATGACACCAGGGATATGTCTCTATTTACCTTCACCAATCTCCACGCTTCAAACACCAGGCAGCAGCATTTATGTCAAACTTATATATAGATCGAGGAATCGATGAGAAGGACGCTTGATTCATCATCAACAGAGTTTTAGGAGTGCCACCTTGAGGTTATTCATGTAGGGATGCAAGCTTTGGATAGACAAGTTGGCGTTCTTGTTTAGGATAGTTAGCTCATTTATAAGGTCAACTTTTTGATGTTATATACTTGTTCTTCTATCAATTTGTACGTACTTCCCTCTTTAAATTTGCATTTGGGTAAAGCTAGCACTTAACAGTGTACTTTATCATTATTTTTCATGAATTTGCTTAGTAGATCACCGTCTGAATTAAGAAAAGCCTCTATATATAGCCTATCTAATTAGCCACGTGATCGACTAATTTTACAAACTTCACGCAAAGATTTGCATCCGCTGCTGTATGTTATAGACAACACATCATTCAAGGATGCTTATTTTTTATATATAGACCATAATTACTACTCGTCGCTTGAATCAAATAGCCATGGCCTGACTTGAATTTCATGCTCCGATACCTTAATTAGAAATTCTGTATTTTTTAAAAGGAAAAGATGGGATCAAAGCTTCAAAACTGTACTTGGAAAACACAACCTCTATATACTATTATTAATTTATTTATAGTGTATATTCTACTTAGAAATGTCATGTGACGGACAAAAGTGGAAGATCCTTTCTACCTTTCTTAATCTGATTTACTCATCCGGCCAGTTGATTCTTTGCATATGGTAGTAGGGCTATCACTAGATAGGGTACGATACGGTAGAAATATTTTCATTATCCATATCCATTAAAATTTTTTTTATCCATATCCTACCTGATAAAAATTGACTAACTTGTATCCTACGTTTATCTATTAAAAAAATAACGGTAAGGGTATGATAACGGCAGAAAATGAGTAATAATGTTAATAACTTAATGAACAAAAAATTTACAATATGGATAAACAAACAACGACATAGAAGAAGGGATATTCTAAAAGAACTTTAGATTTTCTTTTTAATGTCGTGAATGAAAATTAGAAAGAAATTATCATAATATTTCAATATAGTATTATCCAATTTAATTGCCTAATTAGTTATTAACGTATCAATTGAATCTTACAATATAATGTATCTTTCCGATTTAATTAGTTATTAACGTATCAATTAAATCTTAAAATATATTGTATCTCTCTGATTTAATTAATTACTAACGTACCAATTGAATCTTACAATTGTATCTTTCTAATTTAATTATTTATTAACGTATCAATTGAGTCTTACAATCATATCTTTGTGATTTTAATTAGTTATTGATATTTCAATCGAGTCTTAAAATCTTATATTTCGATTATGATAAAGATTAATTATAAACTATATATATAGTGATACATGTAAATAATGAATACGAAATAGCCTTATCCAATAAATTAACGATTTTTTTTTTACCCATACCTATATCTAAAAACTTAATTAAAATAAAATCTTACCCATACCCTATGAATACGATATGAGTATGGTAAACGATTAAACGGTTACATTGATAGCCCTATATGTTAGCGTAGTTTATGGATAACATATACCAATTGTTTTGTTTTTTTTTTGTTTTTTTTTTTTTTTTTGATTGAAGGAAGATTGGCTATCATATACTTGCCAACTATAGCTTGAGTTAAGCATGCATCTTGACCTTCCTTCGAGTTGTATCCACAAAAAAAAACGGAAAAGGGAAAACATCTTGACTTTGTTCTATGCGGTGCTTTTGGATTAAACATCCGAAAACTATAACTAACATTTGAGAATCGCAATAACTCGAAATTAATGATGCATAGTGCACAATTGAAGATAACTCTAGCTATTGATTTGCATGCTAGTTTAATTTTGCGAAGGTTAAGGTGCTAATTAATTAGCTATCAAGGTCTTAACTTTTAATAATTTCTTTCTGCTTTCAAACTCATTGCACACACATGTAATATAAAAGATGCTAACAAAAGAAAAAAGGAAGTTCAAAAGTAAATTAACCACAAGGAAAAGCGAAAAATTGTGCATGCCAAACTCAGGCACTATATTCATGCTTGATAGTAAGCTGAAGCTCTACTCGACACATTTCATGATCATCTGATTTGTTATAACTACAGAGCTCATTACGGCTTTTGCTTTTGTTACCGAGAGGCGAGAGTCAGATCTAGACCTGAATCTTCCTTATTGGAGTCAAGCTCTTGCTTTAGGAACACATGCTCATTCAGGCTAACATGGGACCCATTTGCAGTCTCCTGAGACTCCTGATCTGTCTGATTTTCTCCCTCAACTGAACCCGGCATACCTGTCTCGGGACAAATTGACCAGAATCCAGTATGATTGAATTGAACTGGCCTTGAACTAGCGTTGACTTCGTGAAGGTCAAAGGTGCAATGGCTCTTTCGGTTTCCAATGTGGCGGATGTCTGATGCCTTTATTGGTGTAACTGCGGTTGTGGTCGAGGTCGTGGCGGTTGCTATTTGGGAGATTGGTGTGCCTTTAAGAACCGATTCAACAGCTGCCTGGCATAGGTGCCACTGTTCTGACCAAAGCAGTCCAACAGATCCATAGATTGGGTTGACAATTCTGCCACAAGCCTCGTACAATAGGGATCTGAAAATGGCTGTTATGAATTCAAAAAAAGAAGAAATGTTAGGGTCAAGACTCAAGAGCAGACTTGATGAAAAACAAATTGGAGATAATATATAGTGGCTCTGTAAGAAAAGCGAACCGGCTCGTTGATTTTGTGGTCTAGCAGCAAGGAGATTGGTGAGGCCGGCACGACCATAGAATTTGGCGAGAAAAAGAGTGGCGTTCCCTTGCTCTTCGGCAGTACGAATCCACTCTAGGCATGGTCGGATGACACAGTCATCGGGGCACGCCTTTCGAAGCACTCGACACCCGTTACAACTCATCCTCATGAGAGAGAGAGAGAGAGAGAGAGAGAGAGAGAGAGAGAGAGAGAGAGATAGAGAGGGAAAGAGAAGGATAGGAAGGCAAGAAAAATGAATGGGGACGAGGAAGGAGACTAACGATTGTTTTATAAAGGATACTAATATTTTTCAATGTTGATTGATTTCGAGAATTTTTCTTAGTAATAAAAGAGAAGGCTCCCAACTTTTAACCAAGGTAACAACGTCCTTCCTTTGAAATCACGCCACACGTTCATTATGTGCAGAATAAGCATTAGTTTCGTACATAAATTAATACGATATATGTATGGAATATCCATTAAGTTTTTTTTGTGTGCATTTGATGTACAAGTGAGATCGTTTTATTGACTAATCGGTTCACATAAATATCGAGGACGTGTCATACGAGAAACAAAAAAGAATACTAATAAATGGAGAACAAATATGATTGATATATATATATATATATAGATCAAGTGAAGAATGTGTACCTTAAATTTATTTATCTGGTTTTTCTTTTACCCCATCCCCAGAGCAAACATAAACAATGAAGATTAATTATATTTATGTACGGTTTAGTTAGTTACAAGAATTAATATAATGAGTGTGATTGAATGGGTTACAGTTTCTCTACTATTTGGATATTGTGATTTTTTTTTTTTAAATTTTATACTTGTTTTGGATCAATCTCAACAGATTTCGTCGTATTTTTGGCAATATACTTACAACCAAAGGTTTAAATTGCGGTTAGCGGGTTCATGGCGGACATACTTTTCGACAGCGGTTAGCGAATAGCGGGTACTTAGCGGCCGCTATCGGATCAAATTGTAAAACATTATCTACAAGACTTATGCACAAGTATTAAGCCATAAAAGTATTATGAGAATATATAATTTAATATGGGGTGCATGCTAAACGAATTTTCTGACCATACATGTAAAATTATATGGAAAAATAAAATTTTGAAGGGCTCAAAATAATTTAAAAGCTAGAGACTCCTTTTAAAAGTAAATTAAAAAAATAATATAATGTCTGAAAATTATTAAAAATATTTTGGAAGTCAACAAATGAATAATTTTATATCTCGGGGTGTATATAATTTTGCAGACGTATACAAAATTTAGAAAGTCCATCAAATAATAAAAATAAAAAAAAGTAATTAAAATGCGTGCTGTTTAAAACAAAGAAATGGACATGTAAAATTTCATTATAAGAAATGTGGTGTAAATCTAGTATAAGGGTCTTAATTTTTGTCCAGATACCGTTTTTATTTAATCCGACAATTATAATTGAACACTACTTTGATGAGATATAGCATAGCACAATAACAAAAAAAAAAATGTAAAATGCGTTCGGATCTGATGTAGTCACTGGATGGTTGTTTCAACTAAACCACACAAAGTCTGTCACAAAAAATCAATAGTAGTATAAGCGCAACCCAATATACCATACTTTATACGGTACTGCTATATTACCGCTATTGACAAATATTCTATTTAGCACCATAGCGGATGTCTTATAATTTCACTAATTAACCGCTATTGCGGCGCTAATTACCGTTTTTTAAACCTTTGCTTACAACGTTGTCCATATATATATTTGAAAATTTCAAAATTTGCGATCAAATTTAATTTAAATTCATCAATAGGAAATTTATGATAAATGGAAGAATAATGAATATCTCAATTTAAAAATATTAATATTAAAGCATCAAATGAAGTTAATTAAGAGTTATATTAGAACAAAATTCCAAAAAACAATTTCTTTTTTTTTTGGCAGAGAATAAAAAACTATTACTTTCTTCCTTCCCTTTCAATTAACATGCTAAAGAAATCATCCAAATTGCATTTGTAATTCTTAAAATAACACTATATATGTTCTTTTCCCGATTATTTTATCACTACTCTCAATTACTAATCTAAACGGCTAATCTCATATATCCAAGTCCACATCCGAAATAACTAGCTTGACTTTGTCCTTTTTACCTTGACAAAAGTCGTACAATTGTACTTTCTTTTCCTGAATTGTTACAATTGTACTACTACTTCTCATCATTGAATAAAACACAACTTTTGCTCCTTCAAAAAACGACTTTTATATCTGCGCTTCTAATCCTTACCACTTACAAAAAAAATACCAATTCAAGAGTGTAAACAATTAGTTTATCATCGTATATATTCTAGACTATTGATCGTATAAATTTGATTTGATTAATGGCTATATATAAGTTTACAGACTCATCATTTTAAATGAAAATAAACTTACTGCCGGAATATTGGAATCCAGAGGGAGAGATAAAAGACAAGTCTGGTGACAAAAAATATATATTAATATGCTAATCAATATTTTTTTTTCCATTTGAAACCAAAGGTATATTTTGTTTAATAAGTTTTTTAACATCAATATTATCATTTCTTATTAGTCATCGGTTGAGAAAAATAATAATATTGATATATTCTTGAATAAAAATTCATCCCACATTTGATGGGTGCGATTACTAGTTAAACTAGATATTTGAACTAATTACAACTTATTGTTCTGCTAGGAACTCTCCAGCAATTAATAGATGCTCCTAAAAGAAACTTTTATAATAATAATAATAATAACTGGGAGACTCTAATCATACTCGATTAAATATTTAAATTTTGAGTAACAGGTCTACATTCAATGTACTTCGCTATACAACGAGCAACGAGCTCTCTCTCAGGTCAACACATCTAACTACCATTCACCCCTTACTTTCGTTGTTCTTTCCTTCGGTTTCTGAGTTTCAACAATAAAATATCACTTTCTTTTGAGAGTCAATAAAATATCACTTTCATTGTATAAGAATTTTATTTTAACTACACTACAACCTCTCTTTCCTCTTTTTATTGTTGTATAAGAATTTTAATTTTCAACTACACTAAAACGTAGCTCTCCCTTTCCTCGTTTTCACTCTGAACCCAGAGAGCTTTTGGTTGAACAAATTTAGGATCGCAATAACTGTAATTTTGGGCGGCTGCGATTTGGGAAATTTAGGAGTGCGATAATCATATTTTTGCCAATTCTCGCACTCATACAAAAAAAACTTACGATGGTTATATACACCGCGGTGGACAACTAGGAAGAAAATGACATAGTCTTGCTTTTTTTTTTTTTTAAACTCTAGATTAGTTTTGGTTTTCAAAGTTTTTCGATTGGCTGCCTTTCTTTCTCTATTTTATTTTTACTTTTTCTTTTCTAACTTTTCTTATAATTACATTTTTGTTTTTTAAATGAAATTACTGCGTCCGTAGCTATTGTCATCTGGTCTTCAAAAAAAAAAAAAAAAAAAAAACAAATATTTCAAGTTTTACAAAGCCTTATCTAAATACTCTATGCATAGGACGTTTCTAGGAAAGAGGAGGGAAGGGGCACAAAATTCTAATTTAGAATTTTTTAGTTCTTTTGGAGGAAAGACGATGTAATAAATTAAATATCACAAGTTGACTATATTATAATTTATCATTAATATTTTGGATATTTCATAAACTTTTTAAATTTGAGGAGAGGCGTCTGTGTGTGTGTTTGGTGTGGGGTGGGGGAGGGGGGGGGGGTACTGTTGGGGGTCAATTAATATGGCCCCTTTGACTCATTTTGGCTCCGCTTCTGACTAGCCAAATAGTTAACAAATACATGAAAACTGAACTCACCAAAGTCATATTAAAAGCATATATACATACAATATAATTATGAAAGCTAAATAATTTAAGAAATTTCAAAGCACTGTTATTTGCATTTTATATTTCATTGTTCATGCATACAAATGAACAAAGCGTTCTGAATTGTCCGGATTAAATTCAACAATTCAATTCAGAGTTTTACGAATTTTCCAAATTAATTACACCTACCAATGAAGCAAATTTAGTTTGTTGATTTTAAACTAGAAATATTGAATTCCAACAATATATATAGTTTGGCTTATTCATGGGGCGAATAACAACATATATGAACAATCATTGAACTCAACTCAACACTGTAAATCAATATCACTGTTGTTCAACCCACAATAGATTCGGAGATTTATTTTTCTATAATAGTACGAAAGGTACAGCCAAGAACATGCATCTAGAAGATTCGGGAAGGTCCTTAAAATATTGGCCAGAAGTTAACTTGCAGTTGGAGGCTCTTCACTAATATTAACCTTTATTGGATATAAGCGCGTGGCTTCCACGAGTGCAAGTCCAATCAATTTTCCCGGCTCAAAAGGGCCATGGTAGACCAGTCACTAATTACAAGACTAGCTAGTGAAGTCTCTTACTCTCTTGGAAGATTAAAAAAATATCATCCCCGTTCGCAACCCCCATAAATTTTCTTTAGTTTTTCATTTTTTTAATTATTTTTTTCTGCATTCAATATACAGCAACTCTCTTTTGTTGTTTTATATTTTTACTTTTGAAAAAATAGATATATGACACCTCGAAATTGAGAAATTAGAAAAATGCAACTCCAAAATTAAGTCTTTGAAAAATTGCCATTGTAAATCCAATTAAATTTAAAAAATTGCCACTTTTAATGTATAAATCATCCTTTTTCATACCTTATTTTTTATTGACTAAAATACCCTTGTCCTTCCTCTATCTTCTCTATGTCTCCCTTCTCCTTCCTATGCCCCATCGTCGGCGCTGCCATCAACTGAAAATAAATCCATATGAACTGTTATTGGGTACTCTCCTTCACCTATTATTTTTTATTGTTATATAGTGACATAAAAATATTTTTTTCTTTTGCGATGGCATATTTCTAATTTTAATATTTTATGGTTGTATTTTTCTAATTTTAATATTTTACAGTGGGTATAATGGTTATATCAATTGACCGATGAGATATCTAATTTTATCGTTAAGTGATGACACAAAATAATTTGTCATTAATGATGGCATATCTATAATTTTTTTATTTTTACAATAGCATAAATCTAAATCACCAAAAAAAAAAAAAAAGATCAAATAACTTTACACAATCATCGAACCTTGACATAGTAAAAAGAAAAAAAATATGCTTACCATTTAAGTATCTCTTGAAGCATTCATCCAAAGCTTGTATTATTTGTTGAAAGTTAGTGTGTGGTAAGTGCTACAGAAACAAATTTTATTAAAACGAAAAAAAAATTGTCACAATTGGAGAAGCCCACGACTGTAAAACAACGGTATCCAAGAAAGGAAAAAGCCCGCGAATAAAGAAACCAAGTATATATTGCAGCCCTGTCAGGTTAATCAGTGCGAAAAGTATATAGCTAGGGCTGTTTGTTTATGACTTAGAGGTGCATAACTTAAGTTATGCATCCTTAAGTCACCAAACATCCATTATATAAGAAGTCTTAAGGGTGCATAACTTATTACATCTAAAGAGGTTGCATAAGTTATGCGCTAATATTCTCCTTTAATTTTTTTTCCAACAATACCCCTTAGAAATAATTAATAATAATATTTAATAATTAATGAAAAATAATATTTAATAAGTAAAGATAATTATTTAAAATCATAATTAATAATAAAGATTAATTATAATTAATAATTAATAATATTTAACAAGTAATATTAAATAATTAATATTATTTAATTAAAAGTAATTATTAATATTTCATAATAATAAAAATGATTTATTATCGTCATTAATAATTAAATTTTATAATAATTAATAATTAATAATATTTAATTATTATTAATAGATAATAATAATTAGGTCACAACGTATTATTAATACATAATACTAATTCAAATTAAATAATTTAAATTTAAGGGAATTTTAGTCTTTTGACATGAATATATGCATGCATTAAGTTACTCATCCTTACTACACAACTAAACATCCATTACATAGTACATAAACACTTATGCATCCTTAACTTATGCAACTCCTTACTACACAAACAAACGCCCCCATAATATACAAATATACAATAGATTGGAAGTCCCATGAAACCTACAAAAAGACAAGTACGAAGGTACTCCTATAAAGATTCGCCAAAGGATAAGATTGAGTATAACTAATATAGATAAAGGACAAGTTGGTCAACTTTTTAATCTAATATTAAGTTTTATCAGTAGTTGGGTACGAGAAAAATGCTATTTAATTTATGATTATGGTGTAAAATTAATAATTTATAGATGGAAATAGAAACCTTAATGACCTTAGTTTCTGACATCATATATATCTATATCTTTTGTTGCTTTAGCAGCACACTGCAGGCACTTTGATTGTACACGTACGATTTCAATTTATTTACGGATTTTATTCTAAAAATATAATAAGGCACAACTTTATATATTAACACTTAACATTGTGATCTTACCGAAGTGAAACATTACATGTGATAAGGAATAACTTTATTAACTGTTATAAACACATGTTCTTAAATTGGGTAAGATTATAATGTTTTACTGTTGACCCAATTTTCTTGTGATATTTTTTTTCTAAATATATAATAAATTAATAAGGCATAACTTTATTAACAGTTAAACATTATAATTTTGCCCTAGTTAATTAAACATTACATGTGATCTTTCCTGCACATATATAAGAATATTGTTGCACACCATTACTTGTACTCGGAACATTCTCAAAAAGATTGTTTCTGAGGCACACTTGGGGCACATTGTTATCGGCATTCGAGTACTGTACTGGCTCATCCAATGCGCTCAAATGTGAAAAATAAATCAAGTATGCCACATGAAAATGTAAATGTTTTGTTCCACTGTACAAGCGCCGTAAGGAAATTAAATTAAAATGATAATTGAAAATAATAGCATACCTTAAGAGGAGCCACTTCTGATCAAGGTGATCAGTTGATTAATAGCATTAAAACCCATCTAATTCAATTAACGTATGCGACCCTGCTAAGAGAGAGAGAGAGAGAGAAATCAACTCTAAGCAACTAATATTAAGAAGAAAAAAAAAATCCAGTAAGTATACAAAATTTATGGCTTTGAGGAGCATGAGTTTAATTAAGGCAGAGTTCACACTCCGAATTGATTAGAAAAAAATAATACGTCCAATTCAAGGTACGTAGTTAACAGTGAAAGATACCAGCTCATCGTTTTAGTTGACATAGTGGCAAACATGAGTACCGTGATTGAGAGAAAGAAGGCTGGCTTAAATATGTAGGCAAGTTTCAAGAGGAACATGCTTCAGCTGGCGCCAGACGTTGATATGGCGCACGCCCAAGTATCCAACCCATACATGCCATGATTTAAAAGAAGTTTATATTCCATACTCCATAGTACATAGGGTAGTTTTTAACCAAAATTGTGCCAATATAACTTAACCTACATCTAATTAGGACATTAAAATAGTAGTTCTGTGAAAGCGCTGGCGTAAGACTCCTGGGGGACTAATGGAGCAATATAATGAAACTAATTGGATATTCAAATTCATTTCCGATATATATACTCAGCGAAGTTTGTGTCTTTATAGGATAAACTTTTTGAAATTTTCAGAAGTTGTGAAATGAACGGATAATCAAACACTCTGGTGCCACAAAATAACTTAATTTGTTCATAAAGCTTTATTAATTGAACCACTCAAACGGCTGGAAACATGCAAATTGGTATAAGTAATGAACAAAGGAGAGTACGATAAAAAGTCTGTTATCCTCGTGTTCTCTCTTCTTCATATATTCCTTGTTTCCATCCTTGAGTGCTATATATTAATAGATGAAACACTCAACTGATTTACTTACATATATTAAAAAGAAGCTATTTTATTTAAGTACGGATCTCATTAATAAGTACATAGTACATACGTAACTTTTTCTTTGAAAAAAATGTACACACACTTAATTAACAAAAGAAGCTAAATTAAATAAAAAGTAAATTAAAAATAAATAAATATGAAAAAAATACAAAAATCGGACAATATTCTCATGCCTGAACAGTAACACGGAGCTCCACACGACATGCTTCTTGGTCAGATTCATCAGAACTAAATGACTCGTCACTACTTTTGCAATTGGGACCAAGAGTCAGATCAAGACCCAAGTCTCCACTCGCAGCCAGTTCTCGTTTAATCAACACATGCTCAACCTGGCTAATGCGGGACCTACTTGCAGTCTCCAAAGATCTCTGTAGCTGATTTTCTCCCTCAAGTGCTCCGGGCTCACCTGTCTCGGCACGAACTGACCAAAATCCTGGTTGCTTGAATTGGGCTCTTGACCTAGCATTGACCTTGTGAAGGTCGATCAAACCATGGTTTTTACGGTATGCCGAGTGGCGAATGTCTGATGCCTTTATAGGAGCGATGGAAGTCATGGTTGAGGTCGTCGCAGTTGCTAATTGGCTGATTGGTGCACCTTTTAGAACGGATTCAAAAGCTGCTTGACAAAGTTGCCACTGGCCTGACCAAAGCAGCCCTACAGATCCATAAACGGGATTCACGATCCTGCCACATGCCTCGTATAAAAGGGATTTGAAAATTGCTGCATATATGATCAAAAAGACAAAACTTGAAGATATAGGTCGAAATCTATTTCCATAAAACAAAACGATTATAGCTCATATTAGGGGCTTCAGAAGAACAAACCGGCACGTTGTTGTTGGGGTCTGGCAGAGAGGAGATTAGTGAGGCCAGCACGGCCGTAGAATTTGGCTAGGAAAAGAGTAGCGTTGCCTTGTGCTTCGGGGGTATGAATCCACCCTAGGCACGGTCGGATGACACAATCATCATGGCACGCCTTCCGAAGCACCCGGCATCCGTTGCAGCTCATCCTCATTTGGGGTTTATATGCGTTCTTGGTGTCTGGTGGTCCGGTGGATTGGTTTGGGGTAAAGCGGGGAAGAGGAAGAAAAGTAGGGTAATATATATATATATCTAGCAAGGTCTTAATATTTTTCTTTAATTTGTTGGTTTGGACATTTTGTATAGAAAATAATGTAGTTGAGAGGAGTGGTTTTTTCATTCAGATTTGAAGAAAGCGCCGTAGGTTTATTATCTGGTTTGGACTTTAGAGATTTTTTTTTTTTTTTTTTTTTCTGTGAAGCAAAACCAAAACATGTGCAGATTATGTTTTTGTGGGGAAGTGGAAACGGTAGAAATCCTACTTCAAATAAATGGGGGGGGGGGGATAGAATCATGTAAGGGCTATAAATATTTTAAAAATTACATAAAATTAAAGGAATACAATTCATCATCTTTCATATGTTTTACCTGCAAAAAAGTATAATTAATTGTTCATTTGGAAAAATCTGTGTAGCTATTTTTATTGTTACTGTCATTGCTCTCAATTATTTTGACAAATTATCACTTATTTTACAG
The DNA here is from genome assembly GCA_027562975.1 of Rhynchospora breviuscula. NCBI lineage: Eukaryota > Viridiplantae > Streptophyta > Magnoliopsida > Poales > Cyperaceae > Rhynchospora > Rhynchospora breviuscula. Next base: position 40,428,657 of record CM050401.1, read on the forward strand.
ATCAAAATTTGAACATATCTAACCTAACCGCACAACCTTCGGAGAATTCTAGGTAGTCCAGTGAATTATCTCTCAAAAGACCACCAAATAAGTTGACTCAATAAATTATTTATGCTATATTGAAGGAACTGATGGTGAGATGCGTATTGGCGTTTCTAGATTTTGAACTCGTGCTATAACAATAAAAACCTAAAATGGACTAATAACAAATCAAACACGAGATAAACAAACATTTTGATCTCTAGTGCAGTAGTACTGCAGTTCACTTTAAGGGCCTGAGGGCATTCTATTTCGGTTTCCATCGATTTACTTTCAACAATCAGATGATTGCGCAATCAAGCAATCATTTGGCCGCTCCCTTCCTCTCCCCTCACCTCGCTCAAAGACGCCGACTTCCTTCCCTCACGTGCGATCCCTCCCCTCACCTTCACGTGCACCTTCCCTCCCCTCACCCTCCTTGCGCGATCCATATCTTCATCACCCTCACGTGCATCCCTCATCCCACTCCATCTCTTTCCTTCTTCGTCCGTCTAACTCGTTTGTTCCTCCTTCCACTCTCTCCCCCTGGATCTGTTACCCTTTCTTCCTTGACTCTAAACCTTTCTTCTCTCCTTCCGCTCCATCTCCCTTCTCCTAGTGTCTCATCCATATCTGATCTCTATTTTCTATTCAAACCTCCTTTTTCTTATATTATTATTATCCGTAAACATTTTCAAATGAGTATCTAATATACATAATCAAACTAATTATCTAATAAATATAAGGAAGTAACTAATAAGGTTAAGGGAGTATATCAATCATCTATAATGGAGCACCTAATAAGTTTAAATACGTAATTCACTTAAGTAACTAATAATTATAAGTGAGTATCTAATATATGTAAAGAGTAACTAATTAATGAATGGGAGTATCTACTATTTGTATCAAGAAAGAACCTCAAGGGAGTATTTATTTATACTAAAAGGAGTATTTATATTTCATAAGGGAGTATCTTGTAGGATTACGTAGTTATATATCATAAGAGAGTACTTATATTTTCACAAAGGAGTATCTTTTAGAATTATATAGTTCACAAGTGAGTATTTATTTATATTTAAGGAGTATCTTGCGGAAAAAATATCAAATATGAAAGGAACACGAAAAAGAAGGGCATGAGACACGAGACAACAGAAGGAGAGTGCTAAAAGGAGAAAGAGGCGACATGAAGAAGGTGAGAGAGGAAAGAAGAGGGGCAAGAGAAGAAAAGAGGGCAGAGATCAGGGGAGTTGAGGGAAAAAAAGAGGGATACGAGAAAGATGTGTGGAGAAGGAGGCGAGAGAGGAGAGAAGAGGCGCGAGAGCAAGGAAGAGAGTGGAGGGGAGGGGACGCGGGTGAGAACAGAGAGTTGGTGGGGAAACAACAAGTTTTCCATATTTGGCATCGTGTTCTTTTCATTTCTGACATTTGATTGAGTTATAGGTTGATTGTATAGCGCATATTAATATGTATGTTCGCAATGAGACGGATAAACCTGTCAAACGTGGTAAGTAGCAACGGAATAGGGTATTTTGTTTGTCGTGCCGTTAATGAAACGGTATGATTTCGCCATTTCGTTAACCTTTCTCTTTAATGAAACGCTAAACGGCACGTACAAAATATGTGATTTTTCAATAAACGACATGTGTTATTTCGTTCCAGCACCCGTTCCGTTTGTCGTTTCGTTTACTTAACGAAATCACTTTGTGTTCCGTTAATTGTTCCACGTACCGATAACATGACGGCATAACATTATTTTTTTTCCGTTTTGACAGGCCTAGAGACGGAGAGCGAATGATAGCTACATTTAATTCACAATAAAGAAATAATTCACATTATGGGTTGCGTTCGCTCACATTTAATTAGATGTCTGTTTAATTCTCTGTAAAAATAATCTTGTAAGACAATGAAAATAGATTGCGATGCTTTGTAAAATAAGATGGCATGTTTATTTTCAACTTATTTATTAAAATTGGAATCTCAAACGAACCAATTCAAACTATTAAATTTGTTCGATTTCATTACTAAAATCTTGTTACAACCTAAATTTTGTAACAACCTTTTTTTTGAATTTCAGAAAACTATTATCAGAGGGATATAGAAAATTTTAAAAACATTGAGCCTTGCAAAAATTTCAAAAATAAAACATGTTGAATCGTTTTGCAAATTGTCTTAGCTTAAAGAATATACTTGGACAGTCTTAAAATATGTCAAACACTTCTAACTTGAGCTGAGAAAATTTTAGAGAGAGAGAGAGGGAGGAAGCGGGAACCATATCCTCTGCTGGCGTAAAAACGACAGTAGAGTGCTACTATTAAATATTTTATCAATATTAAAAAATTTAAAATTCAAACGCTGAATCTAAATTGTTGATCTTGTTCAATTTTACGAGCGATGCATTTTTATATATGTTTTATAAAATTTGGAATCGATTTGATACTCGATTAAGTGTCCAAACGATAAACATATTAGAATTAATCAGTGATAGTTAACCAGATTCGTTCATTTGTTGACCACTTAATTGAATAGCAAATCGACTCTAAATTTTATAAAATTTATATGAAAATTCATCACTCGTAAAATTGAACAAGATAACGGTTTGAATTCAACATTTGAATTTTAAAATTTAAATATTAATAAAATGTTTAACAACAGCGGAGATATGGTTCCGGAATGATGGAGGAAGAGAGATATAACATTGGTTGTTATTTTGTTATATCAGGCTGGTAGTGAATCAAATTAGGTTCTTAGATTGTGAATGTTCGGTTCCAGTTTTAATAATTTAATCCATCAAAAGAACGTGAAGAATGTAAATGAGCAAGATTTATAGCAAGCAAATGTGTGAAAAAAGACTCGATGGTAACCACAAACTTTTGCTTCAATATTAATTGTGTTTTTATAGTTATTTTTATTTATAGTTTAGCAAGATTAATTGCGTTTCATACTTATTATATTGAATAGTTTCTTTTTGAGGGATAGCAAATTTTCAAGTAATAAAAAAATTACGAAATTATATTAAACACTTAAAAATCAATATTAGTATCAAAATCAGCAAACACAATTAAAAATATAAGAATATCTACGGTATCTTGTTAAAAATAACATAAAATAGATTTTATTAGGAGTTTATATATAACACAAAATATGAATATATCTACGATATCTATGGTATCTTGTTAAAAATAACATAGATTTTATTGAGAATATCTATGTATTAGTTAAAAATATGAGTATTTTGTTCAAAGAGAGAGAAGCGCCACCTAGGAATATATGTGGCAGAAAGCGGGACCAAATCAGCGCAAATCAGCCGGTATCAATCCGCCAAGCCACACAGTTGAACTAGGTACTAGGAAAACTGAACCAGCAACATGACCTAACAGCCTTGCTTATTCCTCCCTATATTATTTTGTTCCACAAGCCATCTTGTCAGACAATACAAATGATATTTAATGTCACATTTTTTATTTTCTACTTTTCATTGGTAATTAGCCTACTTATTCCATTGCTTTTTCTATATGTGATGCAAGTAGACAAGTAACATGCAATGATCAGTTGAAGTTTCTCCGGGATTGTTTATCTTTCTCAACTCTCTGTGTGTGTTTTCTTTTCTTTAAAGATTCTCAATTGTGTTAATTTGTTGTAGAATATATATAAAAATAAGTAAACACTACTCATCAACCCTCTCTGCTAAGTGCTAACCGCATAACAGCCATAGTGCCACTCTAAGCTTCCCTAGCACCACCAACTGGCCCTCTTCTTTGCCTTGATACACTAAAATTCACCATTCAATAGCTAAAATACAATTAAACTTTTTGAGAACATATCCGCTCCGACTTCCAAAATCTCGGGAATCATGACAATTTGTACTAATCACATTAGTAATAATCGCAACAAACTTTTGATCTAAGAACTAGTTAAAGAATAATGAATACTACTATTATGCTCATTTTCTTTTGTCATAAATGTGGCAAACTTTTGATTATATATGCTTATTTTCTTTTTCATTAAAAATTCAGGCCTACACAAATTTACGGAACTTCCAGTTCTTTTTTTAATGCCCAACCTCGTTTTTGTTTTTGCTACTGAATGTTGATTACTCAAATAATTGAACTTAAGGCTAGTGGACTATACTGACATCATCGACCATGCAGCTGCAGTTACCAACTTAAAATTCGTAACTACCATATATTTCTAATGCGTATATATATTTTAATCCGTCTTGTAACGAATTAAAAAAAATGTCTTTTTCTTTGGTTTTCCACATTGTTCGCTAATTGGTGTGATTATTTTGTCTGGCATTTCGGAAACGCTAGTAATGACCTCAGTATCAGCTTTACTATTCTAGAAGTCGATATATATAAGTTGACTTACATTTAAGGCCGTTTTTTCTTTTCTTGTCGGAAATCTTATTATTTATTATTTATTGTTATTTTCTTATTGTGGTCCCGTGGACTAATAAAATCATTTTATTGAAATGCAACGGTTGTTTACAGGCGCGTGTGGCTCCCACACTTAGGTTCACATAATTACATGGGTTGTTGGGCACAGATAAAGATATTTTTAATTAAAAATAGGGTCTGATAACTGCACCCATAAACTTGCCCTCACATGATTTCACATGTTTGTTTCATTTAATGCAGTGACACACGTTGACCATACACATGACAGTATGAGGTTACAAGTAGGCCTGTCAAAACGGAAAAAAATAACATTATGCCGTCACGTTATCGGTACGTGGAACAATTAACGGAACACAAAGTGATTTCGTTAAGTAAATGAAACGGCAAACGGAACAGGTGCTGGAACGAAATAACAGATGCTGTTTACTGAAAAATCGCATATTTTGTACATGCCGTTTAGCGTTTCATTAAACGAAACAGTTAATGAAACGACAAAATCACACCGTTTCATTAACGGCACGGCAAACAGAACATCCTGTTCCGTTGCCACTTACCACGTTTGACAAGTTTAGTTACAACTTACAAGTTTTAACCAATCCGCTCTATATTATGCTATCAGATGTCATGGAGATTGGGGATGCATCAAAAGTGTCAGCCTATTCACAACCCTGGTTCCCAGGGTGCATAACGAGATAACCCTACTATTTACCTCGGTTTATACGTATATAAAATAATAACCAAATAAAAGTCAAAAGAATCACCGACGAGGCGACGACATCCAGAGCTTCCTAGGTCCAAAAAATATGGTACTCTAGATCTTTAGTTTGAGATATCCACTAACTAATTTTTTTAAATTTTAATGGAGAAGCGCGTGTCTTCCATCAGACAACTAATTGCTTTAAATGCTTTTCCCCGGGTCTCAATGCTAGAAAATTCAAACCATGACCTCTTCTTTTTGTGATCTTTATTTCTCTGAAACCCACAGAAATGGACTGGTTTTGGGATAATGAAATGCAAACAACAACTAAAATATTGGAGAAATGTTTTATGCGGCAAAACTCATCATATCTATCGCCACTATTTTAATATTTCGTGCGTTGTATTCATTTTAATGTTATATTTATCTCATTTCAACTCGAATACTACTGTTTAAGCAATCATGTCTCTCTAGGCTAGAATTGGTGCGGTAACCGTATTTAAAAGATTATTTTCTATGACTAACCCTGCAAAATATTAATACGAGCTTCTTCCGAAAACCTCAATTTCTTACTCAAATATGCTTTTATTTCTTTGAACTTATTCGCAACAGACATAATATTGTTTCACTTAAAATAAAAGCACATTATTTACTTCTTTGATATTTTTTTATTGAACTAATTATATTTCTTGATTTAGAACTGATTATATCAATTAATAATTTAATATTGTTTGAAGTGTATTTGTAGATCAGTATGGCGGTGACCATGATTAAGTTAATTTAATTTTAACAGAATTGAGTTTTTATTTAAAAAAAACATCCCGAGAAGGGACACCGGGCATTATCAATAGCCCAAAGAGTTCATACAAGTACTAAGCAAGAAAGGTAAACATCCAAAAACTGCATTGAGTTTCATTTGGTTAAAATGGTTCAGTATCAATTTAATAATTTGATTCTGATTACATGATTAAACACACAAACTTGAAGAGAACTATGATTCTATGAATTTATGATTTCTATATATAAAATATTGGATTAATATATATAATAGAACTAATTAACTTAATTATTCCGAAGAAAGAAAAACATATTTGGATTAATTATATCCATACGGGAATAACACTATTTATTTTAAGGTTAAGTGTATTCTCAAGCATCCATTCATGTTGGGTACATATCCTAAGTGAACATATTGGGTATATATGGATTTTTTGTTTTTGTTTTTGTTTTGTTTTGTTTTGTTTTTTTTGTTTTTTTTTTGTTTTTTTTTTTGAGAAATGGTATTAACAGCTATGTTCAGAAGATAACTTGATATTTTGATCGATCCAGTTTTCCATACCTTTTGTTTGGTGTACCGTGTACATAACCCCGCCAAAGTGCCAAACTAAAAATTTCCATACCTTTTGCAAATACCTTTATGTTCAGAAGATAACTTGCTTTAATTTATTCCAAATCTTACATGCTATTTAAATATGCGTACTAATAGCTAGAATCTCCGAAGAAAAACATAAATTTTTCCTGGAGACTTGGTCCAACAATTCAAGGTTATCTCTTTCTTGTTTAGCAATCACTGTATTTGCAAAATCGTCATTCAACATTTATAAACCCCATTCTTTGATGTGGGTGACATCAGGGATGAACGGTGCAATTTTTGGGTATTTCTGTGCATTCTCTCTGTGAATCGAAGGTGCAGCGGATCAATTAAGCTGGATAATTTATAGCTGATGTGTCGGAACGTGTGACACCAAGAATTGCACAAGTCTGTTAAATGGAACATAAGCGTGGACCTACAATGTTTTGTTAAAATCAAACATCGTTTTGAACTAGGACCCCAAAATAAATAAAGAACTAGGTCACCTGCTATTTTAGTACGTACGCATCGACTTTAACTGGTCGATCAAAGAATTTTGTACTTTCAGAATAAATAGGCTTTCTATTTCTTCCTACATGACTTGCAATTAGTTCAACTTGGGATACGATTGCGCAATTAATATAGATATTTACAACAAAAATATTATAGTGGCATACAAATCCTTCATCACCAAATATAATTCTATTGTATATTTACGTCTGGTGGACTTTTATTATATATTTTAACCGGAATTATGTTTTACAATATTTCAAAATTTTGTATTAACTGAAGTTCAAGAACTAAAATTTTAATATTTGTGTTTTTTTTTTTCAGATTTGAAATTTGGTGTTTAAGCGGTTTAGGGAATTAATTATTGGTACCTTTTTGTCAGCTTTTATCAATGCTTAATTTTTTTTAGGGTACTCTCTCAATGGTTAAATTGGTGCTTCAACTTTCTTCAGGAAGGTGCTCTCGCTGAATTGCTTGACCAACTTCTTTTGGTTTGGGCGTATTTTTGCTAATTGAAAATTGCTGAGATATTTATATATTTTTTACAAACTATATAAGAACTATTGTTAATTTGAGGTTTTGTTGGACCGTGAAAATTAATTCATCTGCACCAACTAACGTAGTGTTGATCAATATCATATAATATTATTATTAATTTTGTATATCATTGATTTTCAAGCCTTTGATTGTCCTGTTCAATTTTGAATAGTTTAAATTGGATTGTAGAATCCATTGGCAGGAAAGAAACACTACTTTATTTCTGAGAATGAACAATTCATGTAGAGCAATTTATAGTATGACCGATGATAAGTTTCTAGGGCTGTCTATTCAATTTTTTTCTTTACCTATACCCTATCCATATCCGATAAAAATTGACCTATCCGACCCTACCCTTATCCGTTAAAAAATAACGATAAGGGTAGAGTAACAGTAGAAAATGGATAATAATGTTAATAACTCAATGAAAAAATTGTACAATATGGGTAAAGAAACAATGACAGAGAAGAAGGGATCTTTCGAAAAAGGTTTGTATTTTCTTTTTAATTAAGCGTGTGAACGAATGATGGCACGTGAATGAAAATAAAAAAGAAATTAATAATATTTTAATGCAGTATTATAAAATCCAATTTCCTAATTAGTTATTAAGGTATGTACAATTGTATCTTTCTGATTTAATTAGTTATTAAGGTATCAATAGAATCTTACAATTGTATCTTTTCATCAATTGAATCTTACAATCATATCTTTTCGATTTTAGTTATTAACGCATCAATTGAATCTTACAATCGTATCTTCTGATATAATTAGTTATTAACGTATCAATTGAATCTTACAATCATATCTTTTTAATTATGGCAAAGATTATAAAAAATATATATATATAACGGTATGGATTAATAACGAATACGAAATAGTCTTATCCGTACCCTTATCCAATAAATTAACGAAATTTTTTTTATCCATACTCATAACCATAACTTAACGAAAATAAAATCTTATTCATACCCATCTTATTGAATACGATACGGGTAAAGTAAACGGTTAAAATGGTACCATTGACAGCCCTATAAGTTTCTAATTGTTGCATGAAATAGGCGCTATCAAGAACAAAAGAAGAGATTTAAAAGAATCAAATATGCTAATATTATCATTGCATCTGATGCCTTTCTCATGTTAGGATACGTTGCGCCATTAAGGGATCGTGGGAACGAATTGTTTTGAAAAAACAGAGGGACTAAGTTCTAATTTAGTTTATTATTGTATTCTAATATTCGTTGTAGAATGTGCAAACAAATCATCTATTAGCAATTTAGTATTTCTTTTGAAGCTGTGGTATGGGTTGCTACTTTGGCACAGGATCGTTAAAATGAAATAAGATGCAACCTGACATAGACTGGTACCGATCGAAATCACAGGGGTTTATAGTTGGATGATAGTTATTGTTTCAATAATGGGAGGGCTCTGAGAATTCTTCTTTTTTATTAATTTTTCTTTACTTTAATTAGCTTGGTTACAAAAGACCATAAAGAAAATAAAACCGAAGTCATATATACACAGTACACAAAAGAACAAAGAGAGAGATTATAGGTGCCGCCATAATAAAGCTATATATATATATGTTATTACTAAATCAAACTAACAATGAACTTTTTCAGATTCGGGAATAGGGAAAAAAATCCTATGTAGAGTGCATCTAGCGATCAGAATCTAAGAATAAAAAATTATGGGTCCATTTTAATTGTCAACATCCAGTTCCCACATTTGGACTCAAGAAGGAACATGGAGGATGGGGAATTATGGATTTGGTTGACATGAATATGTCCCTTTTATGCAAATGGGGGTGGAGGTTTATCTCTGCAGATCATAAAGGGCTTTGGAAGGAGTTGATTTTGACTAAATATGGTAGAAAATCAAGGACTGACATGTCCCCTTTCTGGACAGATGTTAAAACACTTTCTAACATTCTTAGGATATGTTATAGTGCTAAAGTTGGTAATGGAAAGTCCATTAATTTTTGGTTTGACAAATGGGTTTCAAACTTGCCACTTTATAAACTCTTTCTTGAACACTTTGCTAAATGTAAGAGGGAAAATTTCCTCTTAGCAGAAGTGTGGAGAAACAATAGAATTAATCTTCCACTTAAAAGAGGAGTTACTAGAGAAATGAGAAAAGAGAAATTAGACTTACTGAACATTCTTAGGAATATTATTTTTTCTGAAGAAGATGATTTTTTTTTCTTGGCATTGGGATCCTGGCGGCTTCTCAGTCTCTTCAGTGTATACTTTTCTTAATTTTAGGGGTGTGTCAATTAGGAAACATGACACAATTTGGCCTATTAAGATCCCTTTAAAATGTAAACTTTTACTTGGCTTGCAATTTTTAATAGAATTCTTACAAAAGACAATCTTTTACATAGAGGATGGGTTAGGGATGCTGGTTGTGTCTTCTGCGGGGCCCAGGAGTCAGTGGACCACCTTTTTCTCCATTGCCCCCATATTTCTGGTTTTTGGAACTTCTTTAATTTATTTAGAACTAATGGAAGCCCTTTGCATTTTAATTCTCTTGCCTCAGTCTGGGATCAATGTGTTTCTTTGCACAATGCAGATAGAACTAATACAATTACTGTTTTAGCTGCTGCTCTTTGGACTATTTGGATTGAAAGGAATAATGCTATTTTTCAGGGTGCTGCCATTAAATCCCCTTTTAATACTTGTATTTCGATTTTGGTTCTCTTTCATTTTTGGACAGGTGGGCCAGCTGCATTTGCTGAGCAGCTAAGGAATGCACAGGTCATTGTTGTCCCAGCAGAGTCAAACCAGTCTGCAGAAGATGATGGTGCTCAGGTCGGTAATGCTCCGATAGAAGGTAGCTCTCATCAGACTGGAACTATTGAAAGAGTGGACAGCACTTTTGCTGATGATGAAGACCTTCTAGGGGATTAATTTTGTTTAGTGTTGATTGTTTTGTTAACATCTGTTGCAATTGGTTTGTACCAGTGTTTTTAGCTAGTTATTTTAGTTTTTCTAGCCACTAGTCTGTACCAGTTTTTTGCCACTGGTTTGTACCAGTTTTGTGGCCAAGTTTTTGTTCTTCTCGGCTCAGTTTTTCAGGGCTCTGAGAATTCTTCTTTTTTATTAATTTTCTTTATTTTAATTAGCTTGGTTACAAAAGACCATAAAGAAAATAAAACCGAAGTCATATATACACAGTACACAAAAGAACAAAGAGAGAGATTATAGGTGCCGCCATAATAGAGCTATATATATATGTTATTACTAAATCAAACTAACAATGAACTTTTTTAGATTCGGGAATAGGGAAAAAATCCTATGTAGAGTGCATCTAGCGATCAGAATCTAAGAATAAAAAATTATGGGTCCATTTTAATTGTCAACATCCAGTTCCCACATTTGGACTCATGAACTAAAATATAATTATATATATAGAAGAGGAATAGATGAGCTGTGTGTTACTAATTCCGGTGCTTCTAGAATTTCCACTATACCTGTTTATCCCTATTATTGTTTGTCCAGTTTTTTTGAAGATCTCACTAATTTCTCGTAGAGGTAGAGCCCGGGAACAATTCAAATTTTGGAATTATATTAAGTATAACAGAATCAACATAAATGCGATTTTGAAGCTGTGGTATGGGTTGCTGCGCGCCTTCCTGCTTAGACCAAATATGAAATAAAATTGACAAAACAAAAAATCTAAAATCCTAGATGCATTTTTACGTCTCCTCCTCCAATTGTTAGTCAGATGAAGGGCCATAAAGCGAGGATTGTTGTATGTTTTGTCTACAGAGACTTAGGAGTTGCTACTAATTAAGGTGTATATATTGTTGATTGCTATCTATGCATTTCGACGCAGAGAAAGAAAGCCAGATAGATATTGCGGCTTTCAAGTAAACAAAGAGCGGCCGGTTAGTAATTATTAATTAAAAATCGTTATTGTTATGTTGTTATTGGTGTAGGGACGAATATGTTGTTGTTGCTGACAATGCATGTATGAGATGACAGTAATGTTGTTGTGATATTGGAGGATATATAAAAATCTAAAATGAAACATTATTATTTAATAATAACTTGAATTAAAAGTATACTTAATTATTTATTTAAAAAAGAAAATGATCGAAATAATATAGTTTTTTTAATTTTTTTGGCTAAAGTGCCCCCACTTGGCCTCATCACAGACCTCCGCCCCTAAAATCCAGCAAACTCGTTAGGCCTGTCTTTTAGCATAACTGAAAGAAAATAAGTCCATAACATATTCATGTAAATTTTCATTAGATGTAATAAAACTTTTCCCAACAGATTTATTATTTAGTTTCATATATGAACGCTGGCTGGATATACAAACTTTTATATGCAACTTGGATACTAATATACTATCACTTTTATATGCAACTTAAAACAAGTCCCAGGGACAAATTTAGGTCAAAAACAATGTAAGGTTTTCTGGAAAGAAACTTTACCAGATGCATCTTCCAAGAGTACAGTTTCAAATTCCCGGGACCAAAGCTAGCTCTATGGAAAAAGTCTTGTTCAATTCATAAGTCAGTCAACAAAATTAAAAAATTGAAATGTATATATATGGTGGTGTTGCCTTATCTAAGTACGTAGCAGTTACCATGTCCCCATGTTCCAATAAATGTTTTCATTGTACAGTTGTCTATAATTAGTAACGCACTCTACCTAATTGTAGGTCAACTAATAGGTTAATCTCAGGAATAAATCTAAAAATATTGTCACCACAAGTAAGAATATTATTATTGTTAAACTATGATATATATGGATAATCACGCCCATAAAAGTTTGCATCGTGTACTGAACCTTCATTCTCAAGTTTCGAATGAACGTTAATTATAAAAAATAATATATCTTAATGAACTATGGGAAACATCGTTGATCTAGCTAGCTAATCTACATAAAAGATAAGGAAAAGTTCTATTATTTTCGTCCTTAAATTGTGCAAGTAAAACCCTGTTTGGTTCGTATAAGCATTAATTAGCAATTTAGCACGAAACAGAAACTTACACTTTCTTAGAAAGTTAGACGTAATGTCGTAATATTTTTCAGCAGACTGTTGCATTTTCTTTTTGACGGAAAAAAAAAAAATTGTGTTCTTACCTTATTATAATTAGAAATCTAAATTATGGATCTGTATTGAACTAATAGCATCATTGCTATTATTTTCATGAGCTGCTTTCCATATTTAATTTCATACATTTAAAATTTTAAGAGAATTGTTTATCTAAATCAAGTTTAATTGGATAGTCAATGTGCAAAGTATGGGATTTGCTACAATTATCTTTGTAGAAGCAGGTGTAAAATACAGGTTTTATTAAAAGAATCATGGTTTATATTAAAAAAAAATAAGCTCTTTCTTTTTAACTCGAAAAGTTTGGGAGGAGCTGCAAGTTTATTGACCATCTTTGCTCTTTCTTTGGTAAATTGAATACATGTATATGTTTTTTGTAAAGCTTAAAAACCAGTTTACTGTACAGTTTACATAAAAATCTAGAGGTCTAGTCGATGTTTTAAAAAAAGCCAGAGAACAGAGTTAATTGTTTGAAGAAAAAAAAAAGCCAAGGCCATAATCTTCATTTTTCAAACCATATGCTCCTGGTTGCTCAGGTCAATAATTGGTCAAGCTGGAAAAATAAAATCAAAGCTCACCTCCAACTAGAAAAGTTCCATATGATTTTCATTTTAGTCGTAGACAGCACAGTGTGATGTTCTTATAGCAATTACGCGTAAGGAGTCCAATAAATTGCGCTCTAGTCTTTTAACTCTGAACTCAATTATTCTACTTAGGACCCGGGATAGATTTTTGTTGAAATGGGAAGTTATTTTGGGGGTTTAATTTAATTATTATATTTAAGCTAACAAATGTAATAAACATCTTAAAGAGAAAAATCTCGGTTTACAAAAATGGTGCATTTTGCTGACAAAAACAAGATCATTCGGCCCATTAAATTCAGCCTGGCCCATTAAAACAAGTCCTTCTGCAGCAAGCCCCCACTTTTTTAAATAATAAAAAAAATTATTAAATATTAATAATAATATCGAAATAATTCAAATTATTTAAATAATAACGCAATTACGGAATCTGAGATTCCGACAGTAATTACGGAATCCCAGTTTCCGTAACAAGCAAATTACGGAATCCAGGATTCCGTAACAAGCTTATTACGGAATTTGGGATTCCGTAATTACACTTTACTCCGAAATATGTTTTTCTTTTTTTGTTTCTTGTTTTTGTTTTTGTTTTTTTTTTGTTTTTTGTTTTGTGTTTTTGTTTTTATTTTTGTTTTGTTTTTTGTTTTTTGTTTTTTGTTTTTGTTTTGTATTTTTGTTTTTTTATTGTTAATTTTTTTTAATTTCATATAATTTTTATTATATTTATTTTTATTTAATTTAAATAATTTATTAGTTTATTAGTTTATTAATTAATTAATTACAAAAATAGATAATATATTGTAAAAATAATTAAAAAAATATGAAAAAATCAGAAAAAATAGGATAAATTTTTATATGTAATTAAAATTTATTAGGTAATTAAAATTTATTTTGAAATTTTGTTTGCATTTAATAATTAAGAATTTGATAATTAAATATTAAAAAAATTAAAAAAAATTGTTAAAAATTGATAGGATTAATTTTAAATATAGAAAAAAATTGTTGAAAAAAGAGTTGAACCGTTTCTACTCGAGGTTAGTTTTTCTATATGTATATTGTTTGAATAGAAATGTTTAGTTATTAAAAAAATCGATATTTTTAAAGATTATAACTTCAAATAGGCATAACTTTTGATAGGAATGTCCGTTTAGGATAAATGAGGATAATCCGGAAAGGTGGCGACGAGATCTACATGGTTTACGGGGTAAATGTTAGAGTTATGTCCTAGAAACCAATCATTATATGACTACTTCTGTGGTTTATGTTATGATGATATTTGATCATTTATTCCTTGATTTATTTATTGACAGATCATTCAGGTTGAGGATCTGAATTGTGGATCTCTGTGTTTCATTTATAATAAATGACAATAATAAATCTAAAAGGTCCGTAATCTTGATAATTAACAAGAAATATTAATTATCGGATAAGATTAGTATGCAAGTTAAGTGATGATTAAGTTCTACAAATCATAGGTAAGGAGTTGCCAACTTAATTGCATATGTATATATTATAGAACATAGTACAGGACACGACCCAATGAAATAAATATATGGATTGTGTTATGTGTCATTATTTATTTCATTTGAGTTTGATTCTAAGTTTGAGATGGTTCAGCTTTTCCACATGAGGATAGGTTCAATAAATATCGTCTACCGTTGATTCTTGATAAAGGCTGCTATACGGACTTTATTTATGTTCTCTTGAATTGTGCGGAGAAAAGTTGTTCATCAAGAAAACCGTATGTCCCTCATTAATTTACTTAGTGAACGATGATATCTGTTTGGGCCCCTTGATGGAGATGGATTGTTTGCTAGCAACTGATACAGTCATCTCTGGATCAAGAAACGTATAATCTGCAAGAATGACACTTTCCTATCTTGGATTATACGATGATATCATGTGACATAAGAATCATACAAGGAAATACTATTATTTCTTATGCAGGATTAAAATATTGTAGCAGTACACTATTTATGCGAATTGGGAATCATAACGTGTTGCTAGATACCGCTTATGATTATTGGAAATAAATAGCGATTTATTTTCCATGTCCAACAGAGCATAAATCCTCAAAGGGTCACACAAATAGATTTTGACCATGCGTGCATTATTTATTTGATTGTATTAAGGAATGCAACAATATGATATGTTGACTGATTAATTATGTACTGTTGCGAACCGTCATAATTAATTAATTAAGTCAAACGGATTATATAGAAATAAATCAATGCATATTCTAATCCTTAAATAATTATCAAAGTGTTGATAATTAATTTGTTCAACATGAATTAATTAAAGTAATTAATTTGAGCTAACGGGCCTATATTTAAATGGCAAATTAAAGGTCCAACTTGAGAACAATTAATTGGGCCACTAATTAATTGAATTAGAGGACCAATTAAATAATTGATAGAGCCCATTTAGGCCCATTTTATGGCTGCCCTAGTGATGGCATAGTTGTAAATTAGTTACAACTTTTTGGGAGAGTGGTTGGTCTATAAAAAGACCACTTTGGGAGCCAAAATCCTAGCCACCTTGCCCTTTTCTCTCTCCCTAATATTTTGGACGAAAATTAAAGGAAAAATTTCAAAATTTTTCCTCTCCACCATTGCTCTCTTAAGCTCATGTGTTGAACACCTCTTGCATTCATCCAATTAAATAGTTAATTAAGGCAAAAGGAAGGAAGAGATTAGGCTTAACCTCTCATCTACTAGCATAGATCGAGATTTTGGTTAATACCTTGGTGGACTTGAGATCGAGACACGCGTGGTGGTGCGCACAACCTCGACATCGCCGGATTCGAGCCTCCTTGTTGCGATACAAGGAGAGGTAGCCTTCCTAGCCTCTCTCTCTTGTGTGTGAATGCTTGGACTAGATCCTTCGAGGTCTAAGTCGTTTGGATTGCTTATTAAATGGTTAATTAGTACAAAAATTTGAAAACTTAAATTTTCTAACAGTGGTATCAGAGCCAGGTTGTTCTAAAGCATTTTAACATATAATTAGTTGAGAAATGATTAATTAACACATGGATTAGTGATGCACTTGCTTGCTGTCTGGATTTCTGTTCTGTTTTCGACATTATTTTGGTTTTTTCGCTGAGAAAAGATTTCAGAAAAATTCTAAATTTTATTGTAGATTGTAGATCTATGAGATGTGGTTCTTTGGCCATCAGTTTCACCTTTTTCTAGGTTGTTATGAATTTATGGTGAATTAAACGGTAACGGTGCGCAGATCTGGTACTCTGCTGCACAGTTCTGTGTTTTAGGCATGAAGGATTTATTTTTAGAAAATAACTATCTGTATTTCTTGGCTAGAAATCTTGTAAGCTTGATGCTCTTTCTGGACATGTAAAATTTGTTGCATTCTTCGGATTTTATGTGGGCGTTCAAGTCATGAGAAATGAATCGGTTGTCAGATCTGGTTTTCCAACAAACTGATTGTTTGGATAAACTGTACTTATTGAGAAAACTTTATGAAAAAGTGTTTGAATAGAAAGTTTCTACTTGAAGTTAGGATTCTGTGAAAATTAGTTTCAAAGAATTTCATTAAGGTTTGGTACCTCAACTGAGTCAAATATTTTAAGTCATCAGTCTGTTTCAGAACAGGGCAAGTAGCTTGTATGCTATTTATCTTGATGATTTTAAATAGAACTTGTTGGTTTTCTTTTCATGGATTGGTAGCCTATAACATATAGTAGATTTGTTATGTAAATTGTTTGCATGAAAACGTTTTGGAAGATGATCCTACAGACCAAAAGAATTAGACAAAAACAGAAAATCGGATAACGGTGTTTCGTGCATAGTTTGACGATTTGTTAATTTTATTTCTCTCTGATGGAAAGTGATCTCTCCCTGAAATTTTGACAGATAGTTACACTCATAATAGGGAGTATGCATGATTTATTTCATATTTTTTGGAGACCGAAAAATTTCGGATTTTATCGGGTCCCATTTAATATTTTAAATAGTTAAAATATTTTGTTAATTAATCAAATTAGTTGATTAAGTTAATTAGAACACTCCTTGATATTCCTCCTTTCTGTTTGCAATTGTTGAATTGGCTTTTCAAATGGTTTAAGCAAATTAGTTGTTTAAAAGTTAAACTTTTATGCGGAAAGACCCGAACTACAAGCGATGTGCAAAGACTCTAATTCATTGTTGTTAATTAAGAAACAAAGGGACATGTGCTAACTTTGTTTTGTAGGAAGGATCGTGGGTTTAGTATGGCTCAAGAAACCAATGCCTTGTGTGTTGTAAATTTGTGAATGCATGTGAATGAATGTGTGTAAGGCCTTTGGTGCTATGGTTAATTAATTAATTATGATTAATTTCTTAATGTAACTTGTGAGACTTGCATGCCCCTAAGGCTAGGAGGGATTCAGGGATATTTTCACATGTATTTTTGTTCCTTTAATTATATAGGATAGGATCTATATAATTAGTGGGAGGGACAATTAGATTAGTTTTGCTACATGGAGATGCGGCGGAACTAATGCAAGCGGAAGCCATACAAACCCACAACAATACTTGAGATGCTTATTATTATGTGAATGTTTGTGGATGCTATGAATGTCATAGGATAGGTATTGGTGTATGATTACACGACCACCAAACAAGAGTCACATAATTGTTTGTCCCAAATTTGATTAAGTCAACCGCCCTCCTTCTCTCTATCCCCTTCACGTCAATTGCCCTCTCATGACGCGGTCCGTCCAAGCGGACATCATGGTTGTCAATTTGATAGTCGGGGTACAAATAAAAAGATTTGTAAGGAGCAAATAGAGAGATGTTACTTATCGATTGATTCAACTAGAGTTTGGACATCGGGGTAAAGTTCGCGACGCGAACCAAGAATCATAAAGTTGTATGATTGGTTAAAGAGAACCTACCTTATCTAGTTATTTTGGGTGATGTGCCATAGTAGGTCCAACTTGACGAAAATAGGAGTCTTGGAAATTCATTACTTTTAAGGGACTTATATTAAAGTAGTGAAAGTTTTACTTTATTGAAAATAAAACAAAAACATAAACTAATTGGCCTTAATTTGAATTAATTGTTGTAGATGTCTTCCTCATCCTTTTCGCTTCGCTCTCTTTTAGAGAAAGAAAAGCTCGCCTTCAACGGTGCCAACTTTCTGGATTGGCACCGGAACCTAAGGCTTGTCCTAAGGTTTAAAAAGAAGGAATACCTCCTTACCACTCCCATCCCCACGGCTCCCAAGTCGGATGCCCCTCAAGCGGACAAGGATGCCCATGACAAGCACGTCATGGACGACATGGAGATGTCCGTCCTGATTGTCGTTGTCATAGAGGCGGAACTCCAAAAGGAGTTCATGGATAGTGGTTATGGAGTGTTTGAAATGGTCTCTCGTCTCTCGAACATGTTCCAAACCAAGGCCCGCACCGAAAGGGCTCGTCTCATCAAGGCCCTCGCCAATACTCGATTGGCGGAAGGTCATGAAGTCGGGCCACAGGTAGGGTTTACCAAACGGGGCGGGGCGGGGCGGGGCGGTCCAACCCGCGGCGGTCCACGGGTTAGGACGGGGCGGGTTAGGGACGGTCCACGGGTTAAGACGGGGCGGGTTAGGACGGTCCATCCTAGAAACTTTGGCCCTAACCCTTCCTAAACCCGCCCCTTGTAACCCGCACGGGTTATGACGGTCCAGTCCGCGGATTTTTTATTTATTTTATTGTTGTTTTTTTCGTTTATTTTTTTGCTGTTTATTTTTTTTGCGTTTTTTTTGTTTGTTCAATATTTTTTTCTGTTTTTTTATTTTTCGTTAATTATTTTTATTTTTTACTTTTGCGTTTTTTCTTTATTTTTTTACTTATATTTTCTGTTTTTTATTATTATTTTTTCTTATATTTGAGTTGTAATTTTTTTATTAAATGAAAAAATTCAAATATAATTATTGGATGGTTAAGACGGTTTATCACGGGTTTAAGACGGGTTGACGGGGCGGGGCGGTCCGGTCCACGGGTTAAGACGGGTTGTTTTAGAAATGACGGCCCAAACCCGCCGTAAACCCGCCCCGGTCTAACCCTTCGGTCCATGGCGGTCCATGGACGGTCCGGGGCGGTCCGGTCCATGGGGCGGGTCTAACCCGGCGGGTTTTTGATAAACACTAGCCACACGTCATGAAGATGGCGGGGTTGTTTCGGCAGCTCGAAAGGCTTGATACGTCCTTCCCGTCAGGGGCGATTCAAGACTTCATTCTCAACTCTCTCCCTCATAGCTTCACCGGTTTTGTTGTGAACTACCGGATGAATGGCATGGATAAGAGCATGGATGATGTCCAAAACATGCTTGTCGAGACGGAGGAGAGTCTCAAAAAGGAGAAAGGACCCAAAGATGTTCTTTCGGTGAGTGACAAGAGCAAGAAGAGCAAGAAAAGAAAGACCCGTAGAACTAGAAAGGGCAAAGGCACGGTGACGCCCCAAGGTTCGGCCAAGGGAGCTCCCAAGGGTTCCAAGAGAAGGAAGAACCCGACCACTTCCGAGACCGTGTGCTAATACTGTAGCAATAAGAGGCATTGGAAGAGAAATTGCCCCAAGTACCTCGCTGACAACAAGGCGGGAACTGTCCGGCCTTCTACCTCAGGTATATTTGTCATTGAAACCTTTCTCGCTACCTCTAACACAAACTGGATATTTGATACTGGTTCATGTGCTCACATTTGTCGAAATGTGCAGGCACTAAAGAGTAGGAGGCGGCTCGAGAAAGGCGAAGTTTAACTCCGCGTCGGTAACGGCACGTGCGTCTCCGCTATGGCCGTTGGGAACGTAGAGCTTACTTTGTCTTCTGGTTTAGTTTTGGAACTAAAAGATGTTTTTGTAGTTCCTTGTACCACTCGGAACATCATTTCTATTTCGTGTTTAGACTTGGATGGATTTGGTGTTGTAATAAAGAACAAAAGTTGTACTTTGTTGCGTGATGATGTTTGTTATTATGTTGCGCATTTATTGAATGGTCTTTATGTGCTTGATTCTAACGAACATGTTTTGAGTGTTGAACATGACAGTAAAAAACGTAAGATTTCATATGAAAATACGACTCTAATGTGGCATTGCCGCTTAGGTCATATCAACGAGAAACGCATCAAGAAATTACAAACAGTTGGTCTCTTGGATCAATTCGCTTTCGAGCCAATTGACACATGCGAATCATGTTTGATGGGAAAGATGACCAAAGCGCCTTTTACCAACAAAGGTATAAGGGCAAGTGGCTTATTAGACCTCGTGCATACCGATGTATGTGGACCTATGAGCATTTGTGCACGAGGAGGTTATTCATACTTCATCACTTTCACCGATGATCATAGTAGATACGGGTATATCTACTTGATGCGGCACAAGTCCGAATCCTTCGAAAAGTTCAAGGAGTTCAAGAATGAAGTTGAGAACCAACTCAATCGAAAGATCAAAGTCTTGCGTTCCGATCGAGGTGGAGAGTACTTGAGCCACGAATTTGGTGATTATCTAAAAGAGTGTGGAATCGTTCCACAACTCACTCCACCGGTAACACCACAGTGGAATGGTGTATCCGAAAGGAGGAATCAAACTTTGCTAGACATGGTTCGATCGATAATGAGCCAAGCCGACTTGCCTAAATCTTTTTGGGGTTTTGCATTAGAAACCGCAGCTTTTACACTAAACCGTGTTCCATCAAAGTCTGTTGAGAAGACGCCTTGTGAGCTTTGGTTTGGTAGGAAACCAAGCATGTCGTTTCTCAAGATTTGGAGTTGTGAAGCTTATGTGAAAAGGCTAATGAGCGATAAGCTTGGACACAAATCGGACAAGTGTCATTTCGTGGGATACCCAAAGGAAACTAATGGTTACTACTTCTATAACCGCAACGAGAACAAGATAGTTGTTGCTCGTTATGGTGTGTTTTTAGAGAAGGAGTTTCTCTCAAGAAGGAGTAGTGGGAGTAATGTGGTCATTGAAGAAATTCATGAACCACCGCAAGATGTGCCTCAAGTAGGCAATTTAGCGATTCTCAATGTAGTGCCAAACGAGGTTGTAGCTGAACCCGTTCCGCAAGCCGTTGTGGAAGAGGTTCAAGAGTACGCTCCCTCAAATGAGGACTCGAACATATCGCGAGTCGATAGTGTTCAAGACACTCAAACTTTTGAGGATCAAGAACCAAGTCCACAAGCCGTTGTGGAACAAGTTCAAGAGCCTCAACCCCAAGCACCGATCCTACGAAGGTCAACGAGGGAAAGTCGTCCACCCGAAAGGTACTTGGGTTTACACGATGTTCTCGTCATTGCGAATGACGAACCCTTGACCATAAAGGACATGAAAGATAAACCCGACTCCAAGGAATGGCTTAAAGCCATGGAATCCGAAATGCAATCCATGTATGAAAACAAGGTATGGACCTTGGTTGACCTTCCCGACGGAGTAAAACCCGTTGAGAACAAGTGGATCTTTAAAAGAAATGTCGACATGGATGGCAACTTGAGCATTTACAAAGCACGACTAGTTGCGAAAGGTTACAAGCAAGTTCATGGTATTGACTATGAAGAAACCTTCTCGCCCGTCGTCATGTTCAAGTCAATTCGGATCTTGTTAGCAATTGCCGCATATTATGACTATGAGATATGACAAATGGATGTCAAAACTGCCTTCCTAAATGGCAACTTAGAAGAGGATGTGTATATGACACAACCCGAGTGTTTTGTGGATCCAAAAAATGCTAACAAGATGTGCAAGCTTCAAAGGTCTATTTATGGATTGAAGCAAGCATCAAGGAGTTGGAACAAGCGCTTTGATGAAGAAATTAAGAAGTTGAACTTCATTCAAAGCGAAAAGGAACCTTGTGTTTACAAGAATATTAGTGGGAGCGTGGTTGTGTTTCTTGTTCTATATGTTGATGATATACACTTGATCGGGAATGATATCCCCGAATTGAATGCAGTCAAGGATTCATTGAAGAAAGTGTTCTCAATGAAAGACTTGGGCGAAGCCGCCTACATCCTAGGGATCAAGATTTATCGAGATAGATCAAGAAGGTTGTTAGATTTGAGTCAAGATGCATATATTGACAAAGTGTTGGAAAAACACAAAATGGCTGGTTCCAAGAAGGGTTTCTTGCCTATGTCACATGGCATATTCTTGAGCAAGACTCAATGTCCGACGACTGATACAGATAGGAATTTCATGAAGCGGTTCAAGTATCCATCTGTAGTCGGTTCGATCATGTATGCCATGCTATGCACTCACCCCGATGTGGCGCATCCGATTAGTGTGACTAGTCGATACCAAGCTAACCCTGGTATGCCACATTGGACCGCAGTCAAAATATCCTCAAGTATCTCAAGAGAACAAAGGATAGCATCCTCGTGTATAGTGGAGACCAAGAGCTCGTTGTAAGTGGTTACACCGATGCTAGTTTCCAAACCGACCGAGATGATGCGAAGTCACAGTCTGATTTCGTATATCTGCTCAATGGTGGAGCCGTGAGTTGGAAGAGTTCAAAACAGGATACCACGGCCGATTCCGTCACCGAAGCAGAATACTTAGCGGCTGGTTAAGTGGCGAAAGAAGGAGTTTGGATCAAGGAATTCTTGACCGAGCTAGAAGTGGTTCCAAGCATCTCTGGTCCAGTGGATCTCTACTGCGACAACACGGGAGCCATAGCTCAGTCAAAGGAGCCTAGGTCTCACCAGAAGACCAAGCACATTCTACGACGATTCCATCTTATCCGTCAGTTTGTGAATGACGGATGGATCAAGGTCAAGAAGGTGGACGGTGCCGCGAACACAGCGGACCCTCTGACAAAGTCTCTATCTCGAGCCGCACATGAGTTGCACGTTGCATCCATGGAGATTAGGCATATGCCTGAGTGGCTTTGAGTTGTATCTTTTATCTTTTGAGGCTTTAGTATGAGACATGTATATTTTGGATATTACATTGAGTACTATGCACTGGCTAGCAGTCACTGTTGATTGACTCTAGGCCAAGTGGGAGATTGTTAGAGTTATGTCCTAGAAGCCAATCATTATATGGCTACTTCAGTGGTTTATGTTATTGATGATATTTGATCATTTATTCCTTGATTTATTTATTGACAGATCATTCAGGTTGAGGATCTGAATTGTGGATCTCTGTGTTTCATTTATAATAAATGACAATAATAAATCTAAAAGGTCCGTAATCTTGATAATTAACAAGGAATATTAATTATCGGATAAGATTAGTATGCAAGTTAAGTGATGATTAAGTTCTACAAATTATAGGTAAGGAGTTGCCAACTTAATTGCATATGTATATGTTATAGAACATAGTACAGGACACGATCCAATGAAATAAATATATGGATTGTGTTATGTGTCATTATTTATTTCATTTGAGTTTGATTCTAAGTTTGAGATGGTTCAGCTTTTCCACATGAGGATAGGTTCAATAAATATCGTCTACCGTTGATTCCTGATAAGAGCTGCTATACGGACTTTATTTATGTTCTCTTGAATTGTGCGGGGAAAAGTTGTTCATCAAGAAAACCGTATGTCCCTCATTAATTTATTTAGTGAGCGATGATATCTGTTTGCGTCCCTTGATGGAGATGGATTGTTTGAGCAACTGATACAGTCATCTCTGGATCAAGAAACGTATAATCTGCAAGAATGACACTTTCCTATCTTGGATTATACGATGATATCATGTGACATAAGAATCATACAAGGAAATACTATTATTTCTTATGCAGGATTAAAATATTGTAGCAGTACACTATTTATGCGAATTGGGAATCATAACGTGTTGCTAGATACCGCTTATGATTATTGGAAATAAATAGCGATTTATTTTCCATGTCCAACAGAGCATAAATCCTCAAAGGGTCACACAAATAGGTTTTGACCATGCGTGCATTATTTATTTGGTTGTATTAAGGAATGCAACAATATGATATGTTGACTGATTAATTATGTACTGTTGTGAACCGTCATAATTAATTAATTAAGTCAAACGGATTATATAGAAATAAATTAATGCATATTCTAATTCTTAAATAATTATCAAAGTGTTGATAATTAATTTGTTCAACCAATTAATTAAAGTAATTAATTTGAGCTAACGGGCCTATATTTAAATGGTAAATTAAAGGTCTAACTTGAGAGCAATTAATTGGGCCACTAATTAATTGAATTAGAGGACCAATTAAATAATTGATGGAGCCCATTTAGGCCCATTTTATGGCTGCCCTAGTGATGGTATAGTTGTAAATTAGTTACAACTTTTTGGGAGAGTGGTTGGTCTATAAAAGGACCACTTTGGAAGCCAAAACCCTAGCCACCTTACCATTTTCTCTCTCCCTAATATTTTGGACGAAAATTAAAGAAAAAATTTCATAATTTTTCCTCTCCACCATTGCTCTCTTAAGCTCATGTGTTGAGCACCTCTTGCCTCCATCCAATTAAATAGTTAATTAAGGCAAAGGGAAGGAAGGGATTAGGCTTAACCTCTCATCTACTAGCATAGATCGAGGTTTTGGTTAATACCTTGGTAGACTTGAGGCCGAGACACGCGTGGTGGTGCGCACAACTTCGACATCGCCGGATTCGAGCCTCCTTGTTGCGATACAAGGAGAGATAGTCTTCCTAACCTCTCTCTCTTGTGTGTGAATGCTTGGACTAGATCCTTCGAGGTCTAAGTCGTTTGGATTGCTTATTAAATGGTTAATTAGCACAAAAATTTGAAAACTTAGACTTCCTAACAGTAAACCCCGTAACGACCATTTTCGGAGTCAAAAAACGCTCTCTGAAACTCCAAAATTCACTTTGAAAGTTTGCAAACCTAAAAACCACTCAAAACTACTACAAATTTTTTTAAAATCATAAATTAATCATAAATTAATCTAAAAAAGAGAAATATAATTAGTCAAGTGACTTCCATGAGAGTTAATATTTGTTGTAATTAATCATAAATTATCAGTTATCAAGTTGTAATGATTATAATTTAATCATTGGTGTATTATATCATATTTGTTTAAATATCAAACGCTACTAAAATAATATTAAATAATATTAAAATAATATTAAAATAATATTTAAATAATATTAATTAATATTTAAATAATATTATTTTAATATTATTTAATATTAAAATATTAGGTAAAAGACTGTTACGGAATCTGAGATTCTGTAACTATTTAAAAATTATTAATATTAAAATATTAAAATATTAAAATTATTAATATTAAACTACAAAAATATAAAAACAAAAAACAAAATTCTGTAGAAAAAAATAGAATACATATGAAATTTAAAAAAATTAACAACAAAAAAAAAGAAAAAAAAAACAGAATTCTCTCTGCTAACAGGCAGAAAAAAACAAAAAAAACGAGTTGGGGGGCAAATAGTGTAATTACGGAATCTCAAATTCCGTAATAAGTTTGTTACGGAATCCTGGATTCCGTAATTTGCTTGTTACGGAAACTGGGATTCGGTAATTACCGTCAGAATTCCAGATTCCGTAATTGCGTTATTATTTAAATAATTTAAATTATTTCGATATTATTATTAATATTTAATAAATTTTTATTATTATTTAAAAAAGTGGGGGTGCAGCAAGTCACCAGGTTCTCAAATCCCAGTTGAGGCCCAACTGTATTGTTTTATACTTTTATGTAATTGTTTCTCTGTTTGAAAAAAACAGAGGCCTAAACAACATTAGATTTGGAACATAAACAAAATATGATTAGGCCGAGATAAAACTAATTTGATTGCCGAAGCAAATAATATACAGAAATGTTTTCATCCATTAAGATATAAAATGAATTGAAACCAGCATTAAAAAAATAAAGAAGTGCTTCTAAATTTGTATTTACTGCTTTCAGACACTAAGACATATTTTTCAGTTTGCACCAATTACCATAAAATTGGTAGTCCTTCTGCAGCAAGTCACCAGGTTCTCAAATCCCATTAAGCAACCAAGTGTTAAATAAGTTCTACGGATTTTTTACAAGTTAAACACCACAAAATAAAAACGAAAGAATCATAATTGGTGCAAATGGCTGACACATAATGATACTTCAGCTAATTAAATTATAGCATGACAGGACACCTAATTGTATAAGAATTGAGTGATAAAAGACACCCACAATAAAGCCAATGAAATAGATATCGAAACTGAAATTTACATTGATTATTGAAAATTTTTACAAGTAATCCAAGGCTCCAAATTGAATACAAATAAAATTAAACATTATGAAATGAAGCAATCCTTCTTTAACCAAATGATAAAAGATTAGGAAGAAGGATATCTTTCAGAGTGGTTATCTAACCAAGATATGATGTCATCTAAAGCTCTAAAAATAGCATCATCAGATTCGCCTTCAAGAAGAGAATGCCATGCATCCTTGTAAAGGCATAACTTCTTATCAGGACTTTTTGCTTTTTCATACAGGGCTTTACTGACAGAAGGATCCGTTACAACATCAGACTCTCCATGAAGTATTAGCAGTGGCAGAGTCACCTGAAAAAAGAAGGATCAAATGGTAATTTCTTACATGCACCCACAAGATTTAAAGCCCTGAAGTGAATTATCATACAAAAGATTGTAGTCCTGAAGTTAGCTATCATATATTCATACAAACTTGACACTATTTTCAGTATCCTTGACCAGAACAACTGTACCATACAAACTCGTACAAGCATATTTGCACAACTAAGGATACCTCTTCTAGCCGGCGCTCAATCTCTTGAGTAGTATGCAGTAACTCCAATGCTGTGCCGAGCCGTGGCTTATCCCTGTATGCAATCACATTGTATGCACACTGCACTCACAAAACAAAAAGGTTTATGGTTATATATGGTTCCAAAATTCAGCATTGCACAAGGGCTAAAACACCAGGGGTAAGATTGTCAATCGAGTACAATGGAAGGTATAGTATATGGAGTCAAACCTGATCTCTCTTCTTGGTCTCTTTGAAAGCTAAGTCAGCCAGATCTTTCTGAGGTACCAATTTCTCTTTAGGAAGAAATTTTGCCACCAAAATTAAAATTTGCTGGAGTGCCCAAGGTGGGGCCACACCATCTGCTATCTACTAATCTCAAAAAATTCAATCCATCAGCAGGGAATGTCAAAGAATTAGAGACAATTTCAACAAATTCACAGAAGTACCAAAAATTATACCAGTCGGCCCCTTCTTCCAAAGAAGTAAGAAAACATGAACAAAAAGAACAATGAAGAAAGTCATACCTTGCACATAGGGGCAACTAAGATTGCGCCATCCCACCTATCAGGTTTCTTGAAATGCACTTTCAGTGCAACTGCCCCTCCTAATGATTGGCCAAACAGAAAACACGGCTTTCCTCTGTATTCAGGATTCTCTGCCAAAAAAATATATAGTCATTTAGTCAGGTACCTCACATTCTCTTCTAAAGTTCAATAATTTCATATATATCCTTATAAAATTGGAAACAGAACTTGCAATCCAACCTCCAGATTTCATTGGAGTTCCTACAATATGCTCTTCTATTACTAAAATAATTAGAGATGAACACAAAGGATAACGATGGGTTGCTGCAGAATTTTATAAAGCAAAGAATCTGACAGGCTTTATATAGGGACAACACTGATGACAATCTTTCTAAGGGTACACATAAAAGTGGCTACATGCAAGAATGATGACAATCTTTCTAAGGGTACACATAAAAGTGGCTACTTGAAAGAAATATATATGCAATTCATCTTAATATTTCATAATTAATCATAATTCTCATATGAAAATTAGAAGAAAAAAATTAACATCTTCACTAAGACATGGTGTTATGGAAAAAGCACCTTTTGAGTTCTCAGAGCAGGAGGGATATTTTGGAAAATTACAAAGCAAACATTGAAAGGTAGAGCATAGATGATGCATACATTAATATCGCCATACTTTCAAGATTGATTTGAAACTACTCAAGGTTGCCACTGCTTTTCCATAGTTAGAGGAAAATCATTTAGGAAAGCAACTTAAACTGGAAATTACATTCATGCCTTACCCGACCATTTATGACATCTAAACATTTAATGATTTAATAGGAAGTACTTCGTTTTCAAATATAATCATTATAAAACAGCAAACCTCTAATCTTGGAAAAATGTTCCACAACGTCATCTACAATGGCATCAAAGCTTGGTATATAACCATGAAGTCCCTCTGACAGGCCAAAGCCGGGGTAGTCTAATGCAAATACACCATATCCAGCCGAAGCAATTTTTTTTGCTATTCCTATAATTTAGTAAATTAACATAAAATATATGAATGTAAGCACAGATATTGAGTTATATTTTAAATGGATTCAACTCCTAGTAAAATAAGACCCTTTAGTGGATATCTGCACCATTTGGTACTGGATAGTATGCTAGTGAGTAGTACAGGTTACATGAAATATATCATTGTCGAAAAATGTCTTTGCGAAATTACATTTGGGACTAGATATCAGTAGCATTTGAGCCCTACTATGACAATTGGTGGTAATGTCATACCAGCATGTACTGAATACATTCCATTTTCTGCAGAACCTTTAGCATTTATTGTTATAAGTTTAATTACATTTAATGTTGTTGTTGTTTGTGGAGTTGATTGGTAGTTTTGTAAATTTACCACAGTAAAAATAAGCTGTTCCATAACATATTTGTCAGAAAGGCAATTTTTGTTCTGATTTATACAAAAAATAGCAATTTTGAAAGGAGCCCACCTTCAAAGAAAAATGTGCATGTGTCACCATACCCGTGGCAGAAGAAGACTAATGCCTTTATGTTAGAAGTTTCTGGTAACCAACTTTTCGAGAAAACTTCAAGGCCTCTAGAGTTCCTTTCGTATGACTTAAAATATTAAACCATACAAGCATCAGTGCTATTATGAAATAGAGTGCAACAAATATACAGATCACATAATTGAAAGAGAGCCACACACCTCATTGGTTTTGATTCCAGAATACTTTGCCTGGAAAAGGAAATTAATTACAGAAAATTAGTATCTCTAATTTTCAAATAAATATTGAAAATGTCAATCCAATAAATTTCCTAATTCTGAAACAACAAAAGTTAAACAAATGATGAATATAGCAATCTAATCATTCATGGGTTATGGGTAGTGATTACTATTTCAACATTTTCACCAGTAAAATCAGAGAGGGAATATCAATATCATAATAACAAAAATAACAAGGTGTTTTTAGTAAAAAATCAGACCTTAAACAAACAATGGTCTAAGCCTAGTTGCACCTCCTTGAAGGCTTCTCTGACGCGGCGCCTCTCTGACACGTCATCGAAATTGGCCTCAGCGACCAGCCTGGCAAGGTTCTCATCCACTACAGCTGGGTCCCACTTGGGTTTCCCCTCGCTCGTCATTGGTTGCCTCTTGCTTTTCTCTCGCAACAGCTTCACGATCCCAACGAAGCTAGAAAACGAATCTATGAACAGTCAGAAAGATCAGGTTTGGAGAATAAGAATACAACTGGAGAAGTCCAGTTGTGCACGGATTGGAGAGAGAGAGAGAGAGGGAGGAATGAAATACCGCGACGAGAGAGGCGAGTGGGGAGGAGCTTGGAGACGAAAGATGGTTTTGACACCACCATTTATGGGGGGGTGGGAATTAATAGTTTTTATATGGGTTGAATCAGAAAAGTGAATGGGATTGAATTGGATTGGGATTTGAGTTTGACCAATCACCAATGAATGGAGGTGGGGGAGGAAAGGAAAGGAAAGACGGTACAGACGTACAGTGTAGAAACATAGAAACGGAAGTTGATTGGAGAATCTTATCTCTGTTTATTTGTGATTTGCGAATGATACAATGTATGGCTGTCAGAGACATGTTTTCTCAATTTGATTTTTTATTATAATATATACATATTATTACTGTAGTCATACCTATTTTTTGTTTATTTATTTTATCTTGCGTTGTTTGAGGATTGATTATTTTGTTAGGATGTGCTAATAAATATCTTGGACGGAGTCATTCTGAACTTGTCGTTGTGTAAAATTGTGCCACGTGTTATAAGTACGAGATAGATAATTATGAGTTGTCCTTTTTGGTTTTAATTAAAAATATTAATTATATATTTTATAACTTTTTTCAGTTCTGTGCTGTGCTAAGCAATAATGATGTAGCGTCTTTTTATTGATATTGAGCTATTCTAGGGAAAGAAAAGGGTTTACCCAAAATAGTCGATATAAATGCTTGGGCTCGGTCAAGAATAAATGAACTAGAAAACGATTTATATATTAGAGAATATTATCTCCAGCATCTTGTTTACTTGTCTTGGGCACCATTTAAAATGACGGAATACCAAATTGACTAAAATATTTTTATTAATTGAGTACATTATTTGAACGTGTGAGTTCGATATAGATGATTAGTGATTCTGTTTGTATTCTAAATGTAATGAGTTTAGCTTCCGCTGGACGAAAAAGAAGAATAATCTCTATTTCATAAAGTGAACTATACCTTATAACCTTCTTTCCAAAAAAAAAAAAAAAAAAAAAAGTGCATTATTTAATTAATAGAGGGTATTTTAGTTACTTTAGGAGTGTTCCATCATTTTAAGTGGCATTCAATCAATTCCCCCGTGGATTTGAGAAAGAGAAAAGTTTTAGTGCAAATTAAAGAAAAATTATAGTTCTGTAGTGAATAGAAATTTTAAATCGAACTTCAATCCTGACCATTTATCTATATTTATAATTTTAATTGAACAACGTGGATTTAAGTTTGAATACAAAATTTTAGTCCAAAACATAATTTGTGTGAAGTTTTGACAATGAGATATTGTAGGTAATAAGGTAAATATGTGTCTTTTTTATTTTCTGCGGTGATGACAAATTAAGTAATGTATATGCTTATCTCGGTAAAGACTACAATGAAATATCGCAGAAAATTCGTCACTTATTTGTGGATGAATAGTGCTCGTTTAAATTTTCTATGCAGACGACACGCGTGGCTATTATGCAGCGTGAGTCAGCATTAGTTATTATCTATAAAACATTTTTCTATCGGCCCTGATAAGGACCATAATATATTTCAACCATTGCAAATGTCATCATACACTATTCAGTTTCTGGTTTTTAGCAGTTAGTTACACTAGTTACATTAACGAACTTTCTATTTCTGGCGAACAGATTTTGGGAATTACTTTTTGACAAACGGTTTTTTGCTGCTTGCAACATAATATTTTTTCAAATGACTAAATTGCCCTTAATATTAATTAAGTTTTTTTATTCTTTAAGCTTACCTGCCTTATCATAAATTAGTTCCTTAATAATATTTTCCTTTTCTTCTAGATTTCCTTCTAAGAGACAATTGTAATCTCCCTCTAATAAGTATTAAAAAGATAAGTAATAATGTTTTAAGAAATTTGGGATTTGGAATTTGCAATAACCGTGTCATCCTTTCTTTCTTCTAAGAAATTTGAAATTTGCAATTTAGTTTCAACTATTTTTTACTTTTACTTATGGAGATAAAATTTATTCACCAACAATCTTCTTTCAGAGGTAACAATTTCTAAATAAATATTATTGTTTTGTTAATTGTGCAATGTTGTTTCTAAGTCAAAATTGTAAGTGACTAAAAGTTTCTTCTTTGTCAGTGACTAATAGTTTACAAATAGTCCCTAAATTGTAAGGAAAACTTAACACGCAAAAAGGGGAAAAAATAAAAGAAAAAAATCCTCTTCAGAATGCAAAACTTCTGATATCGTACTTTTCACTTTAAAACCTTCATAACACCTCCTCAATACCTATTCTGAGCTAATAGAATAGTTTGGTATGTGCTAGTTGAATTTCAATAAATAAATAGAAAAAAATACAGACGAGGGACTAATTATTGGGCAGAGAGAAGGTTGAAGTTGTTTTGCGAATATTAGACGAATCAGAGGGCATTTTAGTCATTTGAAAAAAATATTATGTTGCAAGCAGCAAAAAAGCCATTTGTCAAAAGCAATTCCCACTCTTCTTAATTTACCCTACTTCCCCATGATCCCTTCCCTTATCGCTGATCTCCTGCCACCCACCCTCTCACCTCCCCTCTACCCATGTGTCGCTGACCCCTCCTCTCCAAATGCTCGCGATAAAAATCAAGACAATCAGCATAGAAAATCATGACAATAAGCATAAAATTTTGACAATTACAAATTTACAATATATGTAAGACTTTTGTGTTTAATATCAAAATTAAAATCAGAACAATTAGTAAAAAAATCCATCAGCATACAAAATCAGGACAATCAGTACAAATTTCTTTTAAGTCATGTTGTAGGAAAAACATTACAACTGTAAAAGTGTGTTGTTATTTATTTATTTATTATTACTATTATTATTTATCTCGAGCCTCTTGATTTGATATCTCATAAGCAGTGAATAGTTACTCGAAAGTATCCATGCGAATGTGTTAGAACATAACTATTTGAATTGTAACAAATTTGGTTGGTTTTTAAAAAAACAAAAAATATTATTCAAATACAAATTAGAAGAATACTTTTTTAAATTATTCGAAAGAGTAAAAATGTTGTTTTATAATAAAATAATTACGAGGAAAACTTTTAGTTACTTTGAGAAAAGCTCAAGGACTAGTTAAATTAATTTTCTAGAAATTCAAAAACTGTTTAACAGTAATAAAAAATCAGCACCAACTTTAAAATTTTTCAAAAGCTTGAGAAATAAATTTAATTTTATATACTAAACTAGCACATCCAAAGAAGTTCAGAACGTGAATTGAACTAGCATTTTTTTTCTTATTAGTAAAATTAAGTAAAAAACTCAGAATTTTGTCCGATTTTTTAATAAAAATAATTTTGTAAACAAAAAATTTAATAAGAACCAATATATTTTTTTTTAATAAGAACAATGGTATAGCCAGTGACGGAGCCAGAAAAATTAACAATGGGGTTCACTAAATTAATAGTATTCAAATTAACACATTAAGTTTAGATAAAATTGGACTCCAAAAAAACTTGTCAAAAAGATTAAACTACAAAACATCTATGGGGTTCAACAATGAAATATTAACTAAATGTTTATGGAGTTCAAATATATGGTCAAGATAATAAAATTATATTTTATACTTATAAATATCATCACCAGTAATATTATTTAAAAAAATTTGGATGACATTGACACCCCCTTTCTTATGTGTAAATCCGTCCCTGGGTATAGCGCGGATCTGAAATCCATCCCTGGGTATAGCGCGGATCAGATCCGCACTATACCCTCTCTCCTTATAGCGTTGATATGATCCGTGCTATAGGGTATAGCTGGGGTCAAATCTGCAGTATAAGGTGTGGTAGGTCCCAACAATTTTTGGCCAGAGATTTTTTCATGATATTAGATCTTTTGGATGACTCTAATTGTATAACTTATTTGACCTATAGCACATATTTGACCCCGCTATACCTTATAGCGCGGATCAGATCAGCGCTATACCATGAATTTTATTAAAAATAAATAAATAAATATTAGTTCTTATTAAATTTTTTATTTGAAATTTATTTTTATTAAAAAAATCGGGAATTTTGTACTGTAGTTATCCAAAGTATTTTATAGGAACATAATTATTAAAATACATGACACAACCAATATGACGTCTTTTAAAACTTATGCATCAATTGCGAACGTTCATGTGTCCATTACAAAAATCTATTATGAGTTGATGTGTCCATTACATCAGCAAGTGCAATTTATATGTAAGGCTTATTATAGGCATGTAAAATAAAGAGTATAATAAAATATTTAATTAAATTAAACCTCACAAATTAAGAATCAAGGACTAAAATCATCCAATATTATCTGAACAATGGATAAATGTATTGACACGACAAATACACACACACCCACA
This sequence comes from Rhynchospora breviuscula, assembly GCA_027562975.1. NCBI lineage: Eukaryota > Viridiplantae > Streptophyta > Magnoliopsida > Poales > Cyperaceae > Rhynchospora > Rhynchospora breviuscula. The sequence goes on from CM050401.1 coordinate 40,462,640, forward strand.
TTTTTTATAATAAAAATGCACGTCCTTGAGATCATTAATATATATGTTCATGTTAATGGATTCTTGAGATCTTGCTGTTTATTTGATATTAAACAGTTTTAATAAAAAAAAAAAACCAAATTTTTACTAAGCACATGTACGACTTGAAAGATATATTATAACATATATATTGGGTGAAACATGAGATCAAATGACGTTAACATCTGCAAATCATGCGTTAACGAATTCAATACGGCACATTTAGTTGACGTCCATTTCTGAATCATATTCAGGACAGGTTTTGAGAGGGAGATTGGTGCTCAATTTCAATCATTTTATTTTTCTTTTGTTTTGCATGCATAACCTTTCAATCACTTAAAATTTGCCTTTACCCAGCTACTGCTGCTACTCCCTTTAATTGGGTCGAACGAAAGCAGCTCTTAACTTAGGGCTCGTTTGGATGGGGCTAGGAATAGCTTCTTTCTAGGAATAGCTTCTTTCTAGGAATAATTTCTTTCTAGACATAAAACTCTTCATAAAGTTACACACTTTCCAACGTTTTCTTTCTAAAATCCTTATTCCTTCCTTATTCCCATACGATCCAAACGAGCCCTTAGAAAATTAGGCTAGCAAAAAAATAATTTAGTCCAGGTAAAGTAACTGGCTACAAATTTGGAACCGAACCAAACGGATGATAGCGGATCGCCGGGATCGGGTTTGCTTAGGCCTATATTATTATTATTATTTTTTTTTGAAAGAAAGCACCCAAATCAGGGAGCCCAATTTCAATAACAAAGTCGAAAGCCGAAGGCTAACTCCAAGTTACAATAAAAAATACTAGAAAAAGTTTAATATGCACTATGGTGCATAGGCCATTTTATGCATTGTGGTCTTTTTCATCAGAATTTTTACAATTTGACAAATCTAGTTTAACCAATCTAATCTACATATTGAAATCTCCTAACAAACCAAATTTTATAATTTTTGGAATATTGTAAATAGTGGTTTGCTCCCAAAAATGACAGGTTTTAAAAAATTTGAAAAAATAGTAATAAAATTCCAAAAATTGTAAAATTTGATTTTTTGGGAGATTTCCATATGTAGATTAGGTTGGTTAAATTAAATTTGTCAAATTGTAAAAATTTCGATAAAAAAAATCGCAATGCATAGAATGACCTATACACCATAGTGCATATTAAACTTTCTCAAAACACTAAGGCCTAATAAGTACTAGCCAAAACAAACTAAACAAGTCAAACTAAGCCAGCAAAACAAGCGTCTGACACATGCCCATCTTCACTAGATCCTGGGTTAACAAAAACCCTAATAACTGCTCCATCACCAACTTGTCCTGCATTGTACTGAGCAAAATTTTTCTTTAACCCAGTGCGAATGCCTGTCCAAAAAAAGAAAAGATTAAGAATATTAAAAGTAATAGAAGAGTAGAATCAAGACTCTCCTTGTCAGAAAAGATAATACCATTTCCAAATTGCCAAACAACCCAGCAACTGATTACAAATAAAGAACCAAGATAAATTTTGTCAGTTTTCTTCAGGCTGCGATGTAGGACGAATTGACAAAAATACTCCTAGAGTTACAGGCATCAAAGAAATTCTAGAAAGCTCTAATTTTCTAACAATGAAGAAACAAATGAGTTATAGATTCACAGTCATTACACAAAATAGCACTTATTTGATCCTACCCAACCCCTTTTAGCTAAGTTATCTTGAGTAAGAATTTTATTATGAAGTACTAACCAAAAAAATAACTTTACTTGAAGGGATAGGTAAAATCCAAATAGAATCACATTTCTTAAGTATAATCCCACAATTATTCAAGAAGTCATATACATATCGAACTGTATATAACCTAGAGGGATGCCATAACCAAACAACACTATCCGTTTCATTAGCAAGAGGAGCATTGCCCAATAACAACTGAATGTCCAATTTCTCCTTAAATCGAAACCCCTAGTAAGAAAGAGATTCATCCTCCCTTTTTTCCAATCATCTGCTAGGGAAGCAGAGGATTTTTTTTAGGCCCCGATCAGAATGACATTGTTTTAGCATGGGATTTCATTTCATTTCGTTTCATTAGAAATTTTTTTATCAAAATGGATGGATTTCATGTCATATGGTCGGAATTTCTATATTATTAGACCAAATGAAATCTCACGAAATCAATTCTAATGAAATGAAATCCCATGTAAAAATCATTTTGATCAGGGCCTTGGTCTTTTTATAGGCCTTAGAAAAAGTAACGGACAACTTAAAATGTCCATGTTTCCTTCCATTGGAAAGCAAACACAAAAATACAATATACTAATATAGATGTTGAGGCCTCAATTAGTATGAATCTGTTTTAATTGGACTGTTGCGGTCCATAGATACTCGACCTTAAAGGCCCAAATTAATATAGGATGTTGCTAATTGTAGTTGTGTACCAGAGAGGATGTGTAATGTGTGTAATCTACTTCTACAGTTCTACGGTTCTACCTCATTTGAATGATGAAGTGTGGACAACAGAAAATCGAAGCTATACGTAATATATATATATATATAGTTTTGCTATGGTGAGTTGCAACTCACCAAAAGGTCAGTGAGTTGCGATCAAAACTCCTAAATATAGTTCAAAATGACCGATCCAAACCGTCCAATATGATCTCTCTATTGAAATCTCCGTGCAGACCAAATTTTACAATTTTTCAAAATTTTTAAGTATTTTTTTGAAATTTTAGAAAATCGTTAATCTAATTAGTTCTGAACCATTCAAAAACAACAGTTTTTAAAAATCCGAAAAAAATACTTAAAAATCTCAAAAAAATATAAAATTTTGTCAGCATGGAGATTTTAATAGGGAGATCATATTGGACGGTTTGGATCGGTCATTTTGAATTATATCTAACAGTTTTGATCGTAACTCACCGACCCTTTGGTGAGTTGCAACTCACCATAACAAAACTCTATATATATATATATATATATATAGAGAGAGAGAGAGAGAGAGAGAGAGAGTTTAGCTATGGTGAGATGCATCACAAAAAAACCTTCCGTGAGATGCGATAAAATCTCATGAATATGGTTCAAAATGATCGATCCAAACCATTCAATATGATCTCGCTATTGAAATCTTCTCGTAGACCAAATTTTACATTTTTTCAAAATTTTTAAGTATTTTTTTCGGATTTTTAAAAATGATAGTTTTTGAACGATTAAGAATTAATTAGATTAACGATTTTCTAAAATTTCAAAAAAATACTTAAAAAATTCGAAAAAATATAAAATTTAGTCTGCATGGAGATTTCAATAGAGAGATCATATTAGACGGTTTGGATCAGTCATTTTGAACCAAATTCATGAGTTTTGATCGCATCTCACGGAAGGTTTTTTGTGATACATCTCACCATAGCTAAATTCATATATATATATATATATATAGGATACTGCATTATACTTTTAAAGTGTACAAATATGAAGCAGAGAAAACAGGAACAGAGAAATTTTGATGCCACGAATAGTTCAACTTCTGAATGAATGTTTAGTTAGTAGAATTGTTTATATCTAATTCATTAATCAAATAAACTCCATATTATTATAAGGATAATCTGTGGCAGGGGCAAATTAAAGCCATGAATGATACCGTGAAAGAATTTTGAAGATGGAATATAATGTCATAATTATTTTATATTCTTAGTACTTTTTAAGTTTTTATAATTTTCTCCACAAAACAGAACAAAAATTTTATGGTGGGTTAGTTTTTATATGGCCTTTTGCTCTAAAAATAATACCGTTTATTTTTTAATTTTGAACGACTGTGATTGATTCGAACAAAAACAGTGTTCAAACCAGATTGAAAAAAAAAATGTAATATTTGTAGCAGAATGTCCCATATATTCAATAGTTTTTGGGACAGAATATGATCAAGTTCCTTCTCTCTTCTCTCCCATAAAGAAATGACCATTTTTGGTGATATGATATATATATTGAAAATAGAAACCATATAAACCACTGTCTACCTAGAGTTGAAAAATATATAGTAGCCCAACAAATCAATGCTCCCCATGTTCCAAGTTCCAACGTCACTGATAAAATTAAGAACCCTAGCTTTGTACACTGTTATTTTGATTGAAGTATATTATATATATACACACATAGTGATACTGATTAATTACTGAGTGAAATAGAAAAACAGGGATACAAATGAAGTAGAGAGGTACTACTTGGAACAGACGCATGCACCAGCGTGGAAAAACTCCGAAAACAAAAAATTACATGGTGTTACCAAACCTTATTCAATAAAGCAATGGACATATTAGAGGACAAAACCTCTGATCTCCAAATTATCGTCTGTAATAAATTAAGTAAGATAGTTTGGTAATAAAAGGCAAAAAGATGAGTAGTACGGAAAAAGATGTGTTCTCCAGAAACATGTCGCTTTCTCCAAAGTAGAAAAGTTTTTGTTAGGAACGAATTCGAGGAAAACTAGCTCCATACTTGAACCATGGTTCATCAATGCCCCAAATTTCGGAAAAAAGAGGGAGCTTGTAGAGAGTAGAGTTATCCCTTGATAAAAGTTCAGTTCTATCTATATATATAACCTTTAAATATAAAAGATGTGGTAAGGTTCTTTGTAAATTAGCACCAATTACTTAATTAGTATTTTAAAGCTTTAAACCTATATATAGATGCGCATGAAGATCCGTGCTCAGAGTAAAAGAACAAAAAGCACTAAATCCAGTCGAGCCGAATTGAGTCCTAAATCTGTATCCAACTCATTTAATCGTCTGATACATTTATATCAAATAAAAAATTGACATCAGCTCAGGAATAGTCAAATCTAAAAGAAAATGATTAATTGAATGAATATGGACAGACGCACGTATTTATATCGAGGTACTGAATACCGAACTCTGGAGGCTGGAGCGTACTATAATGTTAAAAAATAAATAAATAAAATCCTCGAGCGTACTATATTGTTAGAAATTTATATAAAATAAATTCGACTATCATAATATATACTTTCGTTGTGCAGTGCACATACAAAAGGCGCTAAATGGAAGACACTGGGGATGCAAGAATTTCAAACCCACGAATGAGAAATCAGGAATCCAACCAACTTTTTGGTTTGGTAGGATTTCTTTACTGCAATAGACAGTACAGCTTTATTTTGTTTTCTTTGGGTTACCCAACTTCCTTTTTCTTAGTACCATTTGAATGCATGATTAGCACTCTAATTTTGTTTAACTATATTCAAGTGACGTCTAATGTTACCGACAAGACACTCTTATTAATTAATTGGTTCCATGCTTCTAGCTAAGTTGCTGGTCATTCATTGTCGTGTAGCTTCATACATTACAGATATAAGGGCCGGCATACATTACATTATGAAAATATACAAGGAAATGAGCATCATATCAAACTTGACGGTAGGTGTTTTTTGTATGTTAAAAATGAAACAATTTAGACCTACACATTACTCTCTCTCTCTCTCTCTCTCTCTCTCTCTCTCTCGAAGTTACAAGGAAATTGATGGTCAGTTGATATTATTATTAATATTAATTTTAATTTTTACAATTGATATTAATGTTGTTCAGTAGAAATGGATAAACTAGCTAGGGAATAATGAACAGGGGGCACATAATAAAATATCTCATTGTTGTTCTTGTAAACATATGTAAAGGCATTTACAACAAGAGATAGTTTATTGTGCACCATGATGCATAGATTTTTGTGTATCATGATTATTTTAGTTGGTATTTTTGTAAATTGACAATTCTAATTAACAAAGTCAATCTACAAGATGATGGTCCGACCCTCATTTTTTACTAAATTTTTTTTTATAATATTAATATCGTCGCAATTAAATTTAAATAACTTCATACATGCACTTTTTCTAATCATAATAATTTTTCAAAGATATAATAACCCATAAAATAATTCTTGTTTCACAGTTTCAGTATTATATATACTTTTAAAAGTATGGCAAAACACAAGATATATACTTTTGACCAACACATTCAAACGATGGAAATTTATTTTTCTTTAGCGAGGACAATTTCATTTAGAACTCGCTAATAATAAATCTCATGTTTGATATGTATTAATTTTGTATAAAATTAAATATGGATGAATTAATTCCAAACAATCAAATTGTTCTTTTAGATATCTTGGCAGCGACTAGCAAGCTAGTGTGACAAAAATAAAACAATCAGACTGTTGTGTGCCTATATCTCGATATCTGTCATCTGATTTAGAAAACTACACATGACATTATATAATGCTTGCATAAAGTAAAATTTTGAAATAGCTTGTAATAAATTAATTATTTATATCAGTCGGACCAATTTAGTAATTCTAGTCCAACTGTTAAAATTTATTTTTGAATCACAATTTAGGCTAATAGAGATGTGAAATGAGTTGCAGCTTTGATAAGGTGTAATATATACATATGTGTTTGCGTGTTGCTTTGTCGTACCCAACAAAGACTAAGTCAGAAAACTATAAGATAACATGGCAAGAGTAGAAAAACGGGTATTGGCTTTAATAATTGGATCGTCTCAACACAAAAGAAGACAGTAAAATTATATAATCAAATAGAAATATTCAGAACTCACTATAGGAAATTTGCTATTGTTTGTATTATCTATTTATATAAAAAATAATAGCAGTAAGTAATAGATGTGTTATTAATCATTTAGATATGCTTAACATCAAATTTTGCCGCAATAGCCATCCATCAATATTGATTTGAAAAAAAAAATAATCATTCAACACTTTTTTAGAGTTGCATTTTTTTTTTTTTAGTTCTAATGATAGATGGCTAATGAAACAACTTTCATATTGTGCCAAGCATGGTATGTATGTTCATGTAAACGATAGATGACACATCTCAAAATTTTCATATTTAAAACATATCAACAAAAATTTAATATCATAGAAAAAGTGCACCAAAATTATTCTAAGATCGATTCCTCTTTTAAGGAAAAAAACAATACGAAACTTTTCATGCATATTTTAAATGATAAGGGGGCAACGCCACTTGTACAGTTGTACTTGGTCTTATCCAATCGGCTTCTTGTACAAACGGATAATACCAACCTTGATTATTGGGAGAAACGTGTAAAAAATTACTGTTGTATAAAATTTAACATACTAATATATACACACAGGACATTTCGCGGAAATTAAGAAGGGAAAATGAATGGCTGGCTGAAAGCGATAGATTCTAAGTTTAGAAAAGATTGTGATCAATCAAACAAAGTTCACATACAAAACTTCAATGACGCAGAATATAATTCCACCTGTCATATAATATAATTCCTCAGAAACATAGCAAAAATATTCACAAATGGATTATGTAACTTTGGGCGCGCGAAGGACCGCCAAGACCAAGTCAATTAAGCACACGTGCAAGCACACATAAGACACGTGTCAAAACCTTATTCGTCCATTTCTCTGAGAGGGTGCGCACGGTGTTTGCGCGCCTTTCTTGGTGGTTCAAGATCGGTTGGAGTTGGTAAGAATGTGCATAATGAGAGATTCCATGCAGTGTGGCTTGTTAATGTTCGTCGATTTTCTACATAATATTCCAAGAGGATGTAGATATTTACAAATTTGCCACTTAGGTAAAACAGTTCTAAAACCACAGGGCCGGGGACGCGTGTAGCACATCTCATACTTTTAAAACTTGAATGTATTTTAGAATTGTTCTTTTAATCTCTGATATCGATCTAATAGTTAAGCAAAATTTTACAAATTTGGTATATATGAGGAAAAGCATAAGCAATAATGAGCAAAATGTTAGCAATCCTTGGAAGATGCAATTGAAAAAAATTATAAATTTCACAAAAGTGTAAATGTTATATGAATTGTATAATTTAGAATAATACTAATCCCAAATAGCTTTTTTTTTTTATCTGAAAGTGCTAAGTTTCTGTCAACATTTTTTTGAAAGGAAATATAAACCAATCTGAATTCAAATAAAAATAACAATACTATTTCTAAACTGGTGCATTTCTCATTCATCCAAAGAAATCCAAAAAGATTAAGCACCAAACAATTAAGACCAGATTTAGCTACAGTAGTAGGACCGTAGGATGAAATAATTAGGGCTAAACATGTCTTTTCTCAACCAAATTTACAAATAATTCCAGTGTCCTTTTCTGGGCACAGGGTTAGATTTTAAAAGAAGATATGGGGATGCACTATTCCCTACCAACACTACCACTCCTAAAAGTTCACTAGCTCCTATTCCAATATATACCCGTCCTTTCCATACCCTTCCTCTTTCACCGAGTATCAACAACCAGCAACATCTATCAACGCTTCCAAATGGTATGCACTTATAACTAAGTTGTGCTATATATGCTTGGTTGAAGTTAATCTTGCTTTGATGGACGAGAGCCTCCCGCCCGGCTTTCGGTTCCACCCAACCGACGAGGAGCTAATCACATACTATCTTACGCGCAAAGTGTCGGAGTTTGGATTTGTGACTCGTGCCATTGCTGATGTGGATCTCAATAAGTGCGAGCCATGGGACCTGCCGGGTAAGGCTAAGTTTTCTCTGTAAGTATTTCCGTATGATGCATATATCTCCTTAGTTCAGGTAACAAGCATCAATATATGCATATCGAATTTTTAAATTTAGGGTCACTAAATTGTTTCACAACAATCCTGAATAAAATACACGCCTAATTATTTGTTGTTTTGTTGTAAGAATAACACCGATGAATATTTAATACAGAAATCAGGATCAACCATTGGTGTAAGTTGAGGTGAATTAATTTAATTTGCCTTTGCAAATTGATTAGCTCTTCTGTAACTATAATTTGTCTGTTGTAGCTAAAGCAAGCATGGGAGAGAAAGAATGGTACTTCTTCAGTATGAAGGATCGTAAATACCCTACCGGGTTACGAACAAACCGGGCAACTGATGCCGGGTATTGGAAAACAACAGGCAAGGACAAGGAGATATTTCATTGTGGAATGCTAGTTGGCATGAAGAAAACCCTAGTTTTCTACAAGGGGAGGGCTCCAAAAGGTGAGAAAACCAATTGGGTCATGCATGAGTACCGGCACCAGACCAAATTCCCCTACAAACCAAACAAGGTATGTTTGTACATATGAAATCAAGCCGTATTTGATACACTTTTCTAAGGCATTCAATATTGACCATTTTTAGTACTTTATGCGGTAGGGAATTTGGAATTTTCTGCATTGTATATTTTTTTAAGTTTAAACAGTTTTTGCATGTGCTTTTTAAAATTCCTAACAGTTACTAATAAAAATACTTAGTTCTAAAGGCTAGTTTGAGAAGAAAAAAATAAAATAACAATAGCATTTCAAAGCAATTTCTGATACAAAATCATCTGTCTTCCAGGGAAAAATGATGGAAATTCTGTCTAATAATGAAGAAACAAATTATATATATATAGAGAGAGAGAGAGAGATTGGCTAAAGTATACTCCATCATACGGATCGTCCGTATGCTGGAGTCGTTTTTCAAAATCTAAAATTCATACAGTCGATCCGAACCGTTCAAATTGTTCTCCATATTGAAATCTCCTAGGAAGCCAAAATTTATATTTTTTCGAATTTTTTTGCTATATATTATGCTATTTTCAAAAAACACTATAAATGAGTATTTCTGGCCCTTCAATTTGAAAATAGCATAATATATAGCAAAAAAATTTGAAAAAATATAAAATTTGGTCTTGAAGGATATTTTTATATGAAGAACAACTTGAATGGTTTGGATTGACTGTTTGAATTTTAGATTTTGAAAAACCACTCCAGCATACTGGTTTGATCCATATGCTGGATTATACTTTAGCCAATCTATCTATCTATATATATATATAGTTTTGCTATGGTGAGTCGCGCTAAAAAACTCCTAGATCTGATTCAAAATGACCGATCCAAACCATCCAACACGATCTCCCTATTGAAATCTCCATGCAGACCAAATTTTTAAGTTTTTTTTTTTTAAAAAATTGTTGTTTTTTAACGGTTCAGAACTAATTGGATTAACGATTTTCTAAAATTTCAAAAAAATACTTAAAAATTTGAAAAAATGTAAAATTTGGTGTGCATTGAGATTTCAATAGGGAGATCGTATTGGAAGGTTTGGATCAGTCATTTTGAACCAGATCTAGGAGTTTTGAGCACGACTCACAGACCTCTGGTGAGTCGCGACTCACCATAGCAAAACTCTATATATATATATATATATATATATATATATATATACTTAAAAAAATGGTTAAATAAATAAACTGACCTCTAACAATTTTTTATTTTTTTATACAATTAGTTCAATAGTGTTGATATACCCTGATCAACTACTAGTTTTTATATATGTATGGCAGGAGGAATGGGTCGTGTGCAGGGTCTTCAAGAAGAGCTCAAATTGCAAGAGGCCAACCCCGGACTCACCGATGGACTCCCAATGCAACACCACCTCTCTTAGTGAACTTGGAGAGATTGATGTTTCAATCCTAAACAACCTTGTCAACCCCTCAAGCGCCACCAACGGGCTACAAAATGGCGAGCACTTCAACCCGGCTAAGATAGACATGGCCACATACATGAACTGGATGCTAGCAAGAGAGGCCACAAGCCAGCCTTCCCTCCCTTGGCCAGCGGCAACTGCCAACCTTCTTGCTCCAGTATTTTCGGCAAATCCTGCAATCTTGAAAGCTTTGCCTATGGCGTTTAACGGCTATCCACAAAGGGATGGGGCTAATGCCACAAATTTGGGGTCGTTTGTTGGTCAAGGAGACGGTATTACAAGCTTTGCTAGCTCCTCCTCTAGGGCAATTGAGAATGGCGAACAACCACCACAGCAACAGCCACAGCAGCAGTCGACACAGCTTGATCAGGAAGGGATGTGGAGAGGATATTAATTTACTTCTGAGTTGTGGCAGTTAATTAAACCATGAAGTCTAGTACATTAAAGTGTTTTTAGACTAATTTCTTATCTCATATACAATTTATTTTGATACAAAATTTACACAGATAGGTAGAATGGGAAAATCCCATTGGACCACAGTTAAATATTGGATGGTTGTAGCCTGATGTTTAGATAGGTTATTTGGCGTGTTTGTTTAGTTGTATGGAAGCTAGTTTCACCATCTCATTATTTATGCCAAGTGTATACTGTTAATATATATTTGAATGTGTTCAACGTGTGAGTAAAACATATCGATTTATTCTTCATTCAAATGCCAATAATGGGAAAAGAATATTCATTTGGTATAATTACAAAACGAAGACTATTTAAATATTATACAGGCACTCAAATCTTCGAAGAACTCTCAGATAAACCCCTCTTTAGCTCTTTAAATACTATTATGAAAAAAATTATCAAAGTTAGCGTGAGTTTAAACTTTTTAATAAGATAATATATGAATTCAATTTTGAAAATTAATTGTACTACTATTAAACAACGAATTCAAACTTTTCGAAACAATTTACATCATAGTGATATCTTTTCATTCATGTCAAAATTTGTAAATATTGTTAGAACTTATTTAGCAAAAATTTAATCAGTTAAAAATAATAAAAACATATCAATATGTCCACATTTATCTTAAACATACACTTTTTCTACTCAAACTAGTGCAATCGTGCTTTAACGTGAGATTGGGCTTTTTTGACATGTTATTAATACTTAATAGTGCTTAAAAAAATTTATAAAAGAGTAAAGAGTGAAAATAATAGAATTATTAAACTGAGTTAACGAACATTTGCCTCGTACGGATGGTCAATGGTTTCGTTTAGAGATGATCACATGTTCAATTTTCGTTGGATGTGGTAAAGAAATAAACTATATTTTGTACAGTGAACTTATGCATCTCTAAATAAATAATCTTGTTTTTCAAAAAAAAATAATGAGAAAAAATTATCCATCAATTTACAAAACACAATTCTTCATTGAAAAATTACAAAAAATAACAAAATAATGTTATTACCTTGCAGGAACCAAATCCTCAGCAGCCGGTTAAACGGCTGTACCAAACAACTGCGCCTTTTTAATTTAATATATTTAAAAATTTTAAAATTCAAATGCTGCATCTAAATCGTTGATCTTATTTAATTTTATGGGATGCGTTTTCATACAAATTTTATAAAATTTGGAGTCGATTTGATACTAGATGATCAAGTGGTCAACAAATGAACGAATCTGGTTAACTATCACTGATCAATTCTAATATGTTCACGATTTGGTCACTTAATCAAGTATCAAATCGACACCAAATTTTATAAAACTTATATAAAAACGCATCGTCCGTAAAATTGAACAAGATCAACGGTATGGATTCAGCATTTGAATTTTTAATTTTAAAATATTAAAAAAAAGGGACGGTTGCTTGGTACAGTCGTTTAACCCTGCTGCTGAGGATTGGGTTCCTTACCTTGCATGCATGAACATATTAGAATTAATCTATCATATTTAACTAGATTCATTCATTATTCAATCTCTTGATCAAGTATCAAATAAACTTCAAAATTTATAAAACTTATATGAAAATGCATCGCTTGTTATATAGAATAAGATCAACGGTTTGGATTTGAAGTTGAATTTTATATTTTGAAAAAACAACCAAAAAATGACTTTTGGGGCATTTGGGAGCATTCAAATTGTAGGCATTGGAACCCTCCTCTAGATTTATGGCTGAGATAAAATCAGAATAGACTCCAAACCTTGATTTAGATTTAGCCTCAAGATCTAGGTTACCCCGGTACTTTGGAACATCAGCCGTACCCATACCGAGTACGAACCGGATACTGGTACCGTATCCGATACGTACCGATACGATCAACAATCAATGTGTTGATATTAGTGTTTATGTCATATATTTGTGTAAACTCCAAGTTTATGTCATTTATTTGTGTAAATCCAAGCCTTAACTAAACAAAATTATGTTATACACATTATATTTTATAATATAATATAATTATAGATCAATAAAATATTCAAATAATATATATATCATCCTACCCATACCGAAAATTTTTTAAAATTTTCATACCGCCGTACCCGAATCGTACCGTACCCATGCAACATAGCTCAGATTAATTTTACCTAAGGTTTATAATATCGGCTTAAAAGCTTGTATAATATATATACCGACAAAGATGCATTTACAACCAACGGTCTACATTGTTGTCACTTGTTAGTTATCCGAGCCACCTGTCCCAACAGTACTAATATTTTAAAACAATATTCTTTCCTCGAACCAGAAACGAAAAAAGAATATACTTCAGGAGAGGTGGAAAGCTGCATTTTTTCCGAACTCTGAACTCTATACATCAAAACAACTGGCGATTATCCCTTATTTGAAGTATAGTTCTACTTGAACAAAGCCTCATAAAAAACAAAGGGGAAACCTATATACATGTTTATGCATTATCATCGTTTCTTCTTGTCTTCTCTCTCTCTTTCTACTACAACGGGAGCTGCAGGTATACTAAACCACCATTCTCTTAGTCTCCGGGTCCACCGCTCAGTGCTTGGCCTCCTCGGTGGAGAGTATCGTGTAAATACTTCCAAAAATGTCATTAGTATTATAAGCCGAGTAGGCAACAATACCAAGCATATTGCCATTCCAGCCAGTGCTAGTATAGCCATGTCAGTTGCCTATAATGATATTAATATTGTGATTAGCATTGTTTATGTACGGTAATTTACAAATTAAACCAGATACTTTATGATATAAGGGCCAAACAGTCCCATAATTACTTGCAACTAACACACTAGTTTATAAAATTGAAATTAAAGATCATCATCATGTTTTTTGTTATATTTAACAAAAAAAATAGCTTAGTTAACTGACTTACTGCAATGCAAACTTGAGACATAGCAGCACTTGACTCGTTTTCAATCCAATTTTAGCTATGGAAAGGTACACAATCATTAGGAGCCAAGGAAAAACCAAGCCCTGGATTATCATGGCTTGGCCAATTCAACCCTAGTCAACTGAGTTTCCAACAAAAACTTCGGTGAAATTCAGTACGAGTTTGTTCTAAGTCCAACCCAACTCAACCCAGTTTTCAAACATGAGGTAAAATTGGAAATTTTCCATGATATACAATTCCATTGAATTACCATAGAATGCTGTCAGTGAACCTATCATAAATAATTGGGAGACTTTCTGAATATATGTTAGAGAATGAGTGTTTCCTTTCATTAAAGGTATCAATCACAATTACTACACCAGGCTGTTACAAATGCATACCTGAGAAGGCACAGCCATAAGCAATGAGCGAAGTTTTAGAAGGACAATATTGCCATCCTGAACAAACTCTTCAACCTGAGAGATGGCATTTTGGACAGCCAGGAGCTGTTCCATGGTGTTCATGGCAGGTGGGGCCACCACTTTCAGCTCCTCTATTGACCTCCCCTGGTTGGTTAGCTTCGTCAAGAGTATAAAGAGGGCCATGAATAGAAGGAGACCAATGGTTGCATATGCTATCCATCCCCTGATATAGATTGATTTCCCTTATCAGAATGATCATGACAGTTCTTTTATTATGCAACAAAAGGGAAACTTATATGAATCTATAAAAGATATCCTATTTTTTAGTTAAAGAAAGAAAAAAAGAAAGTGTATATATCTTCGGAGATGAGAACAAAACTTAACCTGATAATAATGTAAGTAAAAAAGCAACAGAAGAAAAATGACTTGATCGGGTCTTCCCACAATGCCAAAGATAAAAGCATCTTTCCTATTTCGATAACAGGATATAACAACTCCTGTAACATAAAATAACAATAAATAAGAAATCCAACAATCAATCTAGTAAGGTCCTTGCTGACCAATTTTTTATTTTAAAATAATAAAAACATACATTTTACATGAATTTTGGGAAATTATCTTCCCTCCTGTGTGCTCTCCTAGATCCATAAGATTTTATGCTTGGAGTTTCCCATTTTGGATCAATAAGAATAAATTGTAATACGTTTACCTATCTTGTACTTCTTTTCCTATCTTATTTTAGTTTTCCTCTTCTCCTTCTTCTTCTTCTTTTTTTTTTTTTTTTTTTTTTTTCCTTTTGTTGTAAGGGCATAGGAGTCACTAAAATATAAAATTTCCTCAAAATTAAGGTAAAATATTTTTTTAAAAGATTAACTTTAAATGATTTTATCGAAACACGGGATCACATCAAACTATGACAACGGAGACAACTCTCTGGAGTTCATTACACATCCCTAAAATTAAGCATACCTTCATAAGAGCCAAATTTGTATCCAGACCATCAACTTTAACCCCATCAACAGATGCCTGAGCCAATTCCACTTTCTTATAATTAACCCTGGAATCTCTCAATGCCTTTTCCAATGGACTCATCCCCCCTACCAAAATGTCTCCTACTAACAGTCTATCCGCAGTGCTCTCCTCGCTTCCCGAAACAACACCCAAATTTGTCAACATTGCACGTGGCGACAAGGAATAGAAGTTGCTCCCCCTCTTATCCTTCTTCCTAGAGGTGATGCTATTAGCTAGGGTTTCTAGTATAGAGTCTCCACCTGGGAGCTTGTCACACAGGTTGAACATGAGTAGGCTTTCGTATTGAAGAATAGGGTTAGAGCTTTGGGGAAGGTCCTGAAGGGCTTGAAGGCGCAAAATTCCTAGCGAGGCCTTTAAGATGGTTTCTTCTCTCTCTAACCCAGTTATATTGTACTTTTCGATGAAACGATGGGCATAGAAAATTTCTAACATTATTGCCAACCAGTAGTCTCTGCGAGAGTGTCCAGTTAGTTCAGGAAATTCCATGAACACGGGCTCGGACCTACATGAGAAATTTTAAATGATATATTACTCTAATATAGCACAAGAATTAGGCTCTTATCTCTTTATGAAATTTTAAATATATATATTAGTCATGACATAATATAGGAATCACATGAAACACTTTGCTTAGCCCCAGGGTATTTAGGTGATTTGCTAGGCTTTTCCAAATACATAATACTTAACTTAAAAAGAATTCGGAAAAATTCCATGTACACAGCCTCTTAAACAAGTGGCAAGTATAATAGAAACACTACAATTAGGTGAATTCCTGATCCAATTTTGTTTGGACTTACTGAATATTATTCTTTAGCATAAAGTTTTACATGCACACAATTCCTCATTCAGACGAGATCTTTCGAGACAGCAGTAAATATGTGATGAAGGGATGTTGTCGCACAAACATTTTATGCAGATCACTAAATCATTTGAACTATTCCTTAAAATTAATTCAGGTTCAAAGCAATTTCACAGTTTATAAATTATACACCCTTCCCAGATAGATCAGTCAGTTTTACTCCAAATCACTATCCTTCGTTTTTTCCTCAATCTATTCTCCTTTCCACCCATCAAATAGTCAAAACTAGCTCAAAAAAAAAAAAAAAAATCATTTATATCAATTCTTCTCTCCTTTTTTTTTAACTTTACCATTGCCTGTCAACCTGGATAAAGGCGGGAATATATTGGATATATGAAAAAGAGAGAAGTGAGAATTTACTCATGTTAGTTATTTGACAAAAGGGAGATGAAATGAGATAGGTTGAGGCAAATAAAATTTCAGTAACTTCATGTGGCACAAATCCAAGTTAATGATCAATTTGTGACTTAAAAGGTACTTAAAAGGTATACTTCAGTGACTTCCTATCAAACTTACCAAGCATTATATGAAGCCTTAAATTAATATTTGAAATACTATTCCTATATGTGAACTTACAATTTGATGGATTTGTACATCACGGCTTTGTCAAAGAGGCGAGACCCCCATGGACCAGTCAATTCCGGCTTTATGACCTGTTTTAAATCCTCAGCTAGCTCATATACCTTTGGCTTGTCATAAGTAACAACTTTGAGGGTTTCAAAGTAAAGGGCATGGTCTGTCAATGTCAACCTCCCTGTATTAAATTAACACATAAGCTTAACTCATAAAGATAAAAAATAAATAAAACAATTAGTTCTGTATAAAGATTTTAAAAATATAACAAACCAGGCCAAGCAGAAGTGCCAACATGCTCAAGTACAGGCTGTGTAGTCAAAGTGCCATCTATTTCCAGTATCTTTTCAGCTCTCTCTGCACGCAAGCCAGTAAGAAGTGCTGACTCTGATTGTGACTTCATTTTCTTTATCGCTCTACGCAAAGTCAAAAGTCCTATATTAAAAATTATGCATGCGGTGTATGAAAGAAGCTTAAAAACACTAACCTGTCTAGCCCAGCTAGGTATTTGTCATAAATAGCAAATGAAAGACGGTTCCCAGTAGAAGAGGAAAGCAGGTCAAAAAGATTTGAGCATGTAATCACTTCTGCAATTGTAGGAATAGCAGGAGCTATTCTGCAAAATGCCTCTAGGCAAACAGTACTATCTGCATCAACCTGCTACACAAACAATTTGTAAAGACTTAACTTTCCTAACCAATAAAAACAAGTTTGTAATCATTGGGTATTATCAGGTCTTATTAAACGCTGAAATATCAAGCTTGGGCAGGGAAAAAGCAGGAGTTTGAATAAAATAACCACCAGCAGTTCAACTAGATTTCACTTATATTCAGATACAAACATGGAGTAGTGTCAAGCTATTTATGTGAAGGAACAGTATACCCATTGAAGTATAAAAACATTTTGTCACTGCATAAGTGCATATAACGAGCTTTTCCTTTTTTTTATTCTAACTCTATAATTATAAATATAAAATCAAAATGATTCAGGGTCTTAATTACAAGAACATGGAGCCTTTCTGTTTCATTTGAAAGTAACATGGAACACCATGGCTATTACTGAGGAATGACTAGAATATAGCATGCCTATAGAGTTGTGCAAACATGTATTAGAAAGAACTGCAATTAGCGTGTACCTTAACCCCAGATTGGGAAGACGAAGGGATTTCCCAAGAAAGCATCATATCAAAAGTCAGGCGGCGAAAGGCTTTATCAGCCAAGTGCCCTGTTATATGTGCAGCAAGACTCAATGCTCTCAGACAACTGTACTCTAGAAAGTTTCTGGCATAGTTGGCAGGACTCTTGATTGTTTCTGATGCTTCTCTTTCAAAGTTGCTCTGCAGCTCATCCATTGACACATCCAGAATTCTGCACATGATAAAAATTACAGAAAATTGCATTTTTTTCCATTTTGTACTTGTAGCAAAATGACAGGACTATCTGTAGCATGGATCAACTGGTGTTTCCCCTGGTTATGTATCAGTCAACTGGAATTGCGACATACACTTCTTAGCAAAAAGGGCACTAACCAGTGCAAGGCTATTGCCTCACTCAGGCAACAAAACTCATGTCTTGTGATCCAAGGGAGAAAATGCCTCCGGAAACAAAAGATTTCCCTTTTGGTAATACAATGCCATGTCTTATGACAGTGAGTCACTAAAATGCTGGCGCCTGACCGAGAAACACCGGACCCAATCATCAGTACGTAATACATCCTATTGCTTCTTATTCCAAGATATTTTTCTATTTTATTATTAATTGGATTTTCATCAACTCAAAAGGTGAACCCAAAACCAATTTTCATTGAATAAAAACAGAAATTACCTCGAGCAGCGGCCAACTATGACATTGGCCAAGGGGGACAATTCGGCGATCCATTTCCTTTTGCCAGAAGGCGACCTCTCCATCTCCTCAAATTCTTCATCCAAAGAAGTTTTCCTACTGAGAACCCACTTGAACGATCCCTCTTTAACAAACCCTTCTATCAAATCCATCGTCTTACTCATCATCGCCATCTCTACCCAACTTCGAATTCCTCAATTTCAAGTCCCAATTATCCCAACCCAGAAACAGATTCGGTTTCCACTCTCGGTGACTGAGTTTGACTGTACCAATTCAACTCAATTCCCACTTCTTCTACTCAAATCTGACATCAAAACCTTTCAGATTTTGGTTCAAGAATTGAACAAAGAGAAAAGGAAGGTATCAGGCACTGAAATTATGGGACAGAATGGAGTGAAGGAAGGTGAGATCGGGAGAGAGCAGTGAGAAGAGAAGCCATTAAATGCGAAGCGGCACAAGGATAATGAGTTGACAAGGTTTTCGGGGTTTGGATCCGATTCCTGTGGCGCGCGACACAGCTTGTAGCGCGCGACACGGACCGTCCGATCAGATCTCGACGGTTCATTTTTTTCGGGCCTTACAATCTGGTTACATGCACGGGGCTCCCTCATCCATCCAGATCTGATCGGACGGTCCTGTGCCGCGCTACACGCTGTGTCGCGCGCCACAGGATTTGGATTCGGTTTTCGGGGTTTGGTATCGATTCGCTTTTGAGCTTTTCTTTGTTGTCCTCTCTTTAGTTTTTGTTTTAGGTGAATGTCTGTTTGTTGGTACTGATCTATACAAAGCGGTTCCTTTATTTATTATGGCATGAAAAATTAGAAATATGCGAAAGATAAAATTTGCCAATTTTGGGGCCTGGAGAAGAAAACGAAGCGGGCCGAGTTAGTGTGTTTATGACTTTCAATTCGTTCTTTCCTCTTTTCTAGAGACTTGAATTCGGTCCACTAATTTCCTTCCATGATAATTGATGTATCGTTTCAATTTAGCATTACTAATTTTTTGGGTAAATTATTTAATAATAAACATTCATATAATGTCACTTAGACAAGTCAGTTGTTATAGTTATTACGACTTGAATGTGTCACTATTGATTAAAGACATGAATACACTATACACACTTTCAAACCGGACTAATAATAGAGTCCTGTAGTTTTATTTCAGCATTTGTGATGAACCTTATTGATTAACCTCAAATAGATGTTTTTTTTTTTTTTTCTGAGCGTAGAAGATGATTTTTGGAAGTATATATGTTTGGTTTTGTTATGATACTGTAAGCATATATGTTAAATTCTGAGATTATTTGTCTTGAGTACCTGACATGTTGGATTTGAAAATAATATATGCCGTATCGTTTTGCTTTTTATGCAGATTTGAATTAAAGGGTAAACAATGCACAAATTTGAACTAACAAAATTAATTATGTACAAATTTTTAAGTAAGGAGATGAACTATGTATAATTTTTTTAATCAAATATGAACTATCTATAAATATGATCATGTACAATACATAATATAGATTTCACACTCTGTCAGATAGAATATTTATTACAATAAAAGATCTCACTTAAAGGTTTAAAGCTATCATTTGTAGAAAACGGATCAAGTTTCTCAACAAATAAATCCCTCAAATGTCAGTACAACGATGTAATGTCCCTCCGTTCTAAAACTATCCACTTCTTGCAAAATCTATGATAAACTACTATGCTGACAAAGTTTCAGAGAATGATTGATGGGCATAATTCGGCCAAAATTCAATGGACGGCAGAAAATCAAATTTCCACAAAGAAATTCATGAAACATCATTTCTCTAGGTTTTTATGAACTATCTCAAAGAATGAATTCAGGATTTAT
The DNA here is from genome assembly GCA_027562975.1 of Rhynchospora breviuscula. NCBI lineage: Eukaryota > Viridiplantae > Streptophyta > Magnoliopsida > Poales > Cyperaceae > Rhynchospora > Rhynchospora breviuscula. The sequence continues at coordinate 40,483,037 of CM050401.1, forward strand.
GCTTGGCAGGCAAATTTCTTATCCATTCCAAAATAACTTGAGCACCCTTCTCCCATGCACTATCTAGCATCATGTCATGCGCTACTCCTTCCACACAAATTGGCTCAACATCATAAAATTTTGCTGTCTCATATAGCCCCTCCATGTCCTAAGATTGTTAACATTATAATGCATTATGATAACAAAACTAGGAAACAAATATTACATAAATCATTTCCCACTAGAATAACAACAAAATGGGAAAATCAAGGGGAAAATATCCCACCTTATGGTGCTGATTGCAGATTTGCAGTACATGGTGATACTATATGATAAAATAAGCCATTGAGAATGGCTTAATTTTGTTTAGAAACTTGAGAAAACGAATGTTGTGAAGATGTGAAAAGTGTAGAAAAAAACTGACAACAATGAAGTCATTGTTTGCACCCAGTACAAGAATCTCTACCGAACCCTTTTGTATTGAAGGCACTGGCAATGATGCATTTAGTTTCCTCAAGTCGAATAGAGGTGTCTTTGAACTTCCCTTCATTAGTTCTTGATACCTATAATAGGGTACCTTCTTACGTTACCTCACAAATTAAAATATCTTACTTTCACAGATAATTGCTAGTCTGCTACTGACAGTAATAGTGTAATAAAATGAACTTATTTGCACACTGATATTGTATTGAAATAATGATGATTTTATTTGTGTCCGTACAAAAGATCAAGACAAATAGGAAATATCATGTCCACAATCCATAACAGAATAAATATCATCACTATATCTGACAAAAAAAAATTGTGAAAAAAATAGCTGGATTAAAACGCCTTTCAATCTTACTAGTAGTTCTGAAAATAGCTGGAAAAAGAGTTCAGTTGTAGAAATACTAGTAGTTCTGGTATGCTGTGAAGCAAATTGAAGGATGCAGTACAGAGAATACCTCTCCTGTTTCCAAGGCATTGCCAGGATATTCCTCAATTCAATAAGGCAAGGTGATAATATAAATGCTTGTAGAATAACCACAAAAACAAAAATGATAAAAATCCGTAGTATATTTGTACCTTAGTACAAGGTGATCTTCCATTTCTGAAGAGAAGAATGTTTCCCTACACAGAGATAAAGAGTTTGTGAATGCTTTTGCCGCTAAGCTGAGTGTAACCTACATAATAATTAAAAAGCTATCAATCAGTTATGATTGTGCGTAAGTATAAAGTACCATGAGGACAAGTGTTGACAATAAGGTTGCACATGGAAATTAAAACTTGAGGACTAGAAGAAAATCATCAATGAAGTCTCAGTTTAAAATACTTTACCTTGATAGCAGCTATTGGTTTTGTCAGAAGGTAACGCCAGACAAGGCCACTATAAAAGAACATTTAACTGTCAGTAGAATCTTGTAATTGAGTCAAATAATACATAGAGGTTTTACACTAAAACACAGATGACACCAAATTATGTGAGGCAATTGCCAGAAAATAAACGTCGAAGGTAATTCAAACTTTAACTGGCATCAGAAAAGATAAAAAAAAAAAAAAACCATTATTCCCTCCATTCAATAATGACCAATAAACTTCCCTCAATGGAGTGCCAATTTTCACCAATAAGAACTATGACCTTATTACTGCACTTCTAATTCCAAACTGCTAGATTTCCAGCTAATTTACCCCCAACAAGATACATCATTAACTACCCTTTAAACTGCAAAAACATCATAGCTTCCCCAAAATTTATTCGTCAATTGATTGTTAACATTTTGTTATTCCAAAATTCTTTACAAGTCTCCCTTCTGAGTTTTCCCCTTGCTCTGTCTCAAACTTTTGTATATAAATCTGAATTATATTGTTTGGGATAAAGGAAAGATATTTTATGTATTAGAATAAATTACTTACAAGGTGAACTAGGCTTTTCTGAAAATTTCAATACAGATGTAATTAGAATAGCAGAGTTTGAAAGCCAAGGATAACAGACTACTGAGTACTGACAATGTGGATTTAGTTTTATACAGGTACATCTCTGATATATTTCAGAATCATAACAAGGATATCCATTATGTCTCATATGCAGTAAGTGTATCCAGGTTAGTATGAGCATTCACAAAAAATGTCCAAAATTCCACTTCAAGATATGTAGTGAGTGCATTTCTGCACAATGCCCCAAAACACCTGTATTTTGATTTAATAAATTAAAACAGCTTACCTATTTCCAGAAGGAGGAACAGAACATACGAGTACAGCACCTGCTGGCTTTGGGTACGTAGTACCTGTTTGAACAAAAATATTACTGTAAACAAATTTTGACCATAATTTGTGTTGTGTAAGTACTGAAAATGGACTTCTTTACTAACCAAAAGAGGTGTTTATCGTTGTAGAGAGGTATGACTGGATGATTAATCCACCAAAAGAATGCCCAATCAAAACTGGTGGCACACTAATCTCGTGTTTGATAAAATCGGCTACATCACTTGCATGTGTCTACTGCAAGCGATATGAGATAAATTAAATTTTTTTCATCATATAAAATTATTGAGTAAAGTTCGCTGTGGTTGAAACCTAGCCAAACTAAGCCCAGTTCAGCTCTTCAAAATTTAGCTTCCCTAGAATCCAACGCTACCACAGTTACGCCTATCCAATGCAGTGATATGAAAAAATTAAATTTATTTGCAAATTGCACACGTGCGACTGGCATGCACGCCTATGCGCATACTCACAGCAGGCATAGGATGGCCTCACATGTGTGTTATACTACTTTTTTTTTTTTAGGGTCATGTGTGCTATACTACTTGATTAGTTATGCAGAATCCAGTGCAAATTTCTGTGTTTTGTAAGTCTTTGTATGTTTGTTATTTGATTTGTGACATAAATTGGTACAAAATATTGCCACATAAAATAAAATATAATAATATTCATCCACATTAACATCCATCCTGAGGCATATATGTAAATAACTTAATTTGTATATATACTATTCAGGAAAATAACTTAATTTGACTCGTTATATCATGGTTAAATCCAAAAATGTAATTATTTGCCATCGCTGGATGAACAAAACTGGTAGAGGATATTATACCTCAAGTGTACCAGCAGCTGCCCCCTGTGGCACATCGCTTTCTCCCTGAAGAAAAAGGATACATCGTTATATAATTTCAAATAAATAAGATCACAAATCAATAACCCAAGATGCATTACATGCTTAGTAGCATACTAGCATGCAAGAGATTAGTGTGCCACCAGTTAGCATTTAAGTTTGCATTTGCTAAACACTTGTACAGATGCTCAGTAAACAATTTCCATTTGGTCCATAAAATTATCATATATTTGCAAATTATTCCTAAGGTTTAAAAAGACAAACAGTGGAGTGGAGTGGAGTGGAGCCCACCTGACCGAGAAGGCTAATGGCGTAGCAATGGAGGCCAGAACTGGAGAAGAAAGGCATCCAGTATTCGGCCCAGCACCAGGCAGCATGAAAGCTCCCGTGAACAAGCACCACTGGCGGTGCCTCCTTCCACGTGCCCTTCACGTGCGCAGGAGGCTCCTGTTCAATGACCTCCATTTTCAAACCCGAGGGAAGCCTGTGGAAATGACGCTTTTGCCCCTCTTTTAGATCGTAGGAGTGCCGGATGGCAGTCGGTCGGGCAAGGGGCTTTGTGGTCGCCTTTACTGATAGGAGAGAATTGTGATTGATGCGACTTTGATGTTGTCGTCTTTGTTGAGAGAAAGAGAACGAACTAGGAGTGTCGGAAAGAGTGGAGAGGAGGGGCATTTTGGTAATTTGGAGGGAGGGTGTTAGAGTAAGAGCAGAGGAGAGGTGGTTTGGCCAGAACGGCGATGGAGTGACAAGAGGAACTGCCCGAAAGGGATATGTCTCACGTGAAATTCACGTGGCGCTTTCAAGTTTAAACGTTACTAATGGTGAAATAATATATGGTACTTGCAAAATAAAATAAGTTATTTTATAATTTATACTTTGTGGTCGCTTTCACGTGGCGCTTGCAAAATAAAATAAGTTGCGCTTCAGTGCTTGACGCCAACAATGGTGAAATAATATATGGTACAGAGGATTGCTAAGAGTGCTAAGCGCCTTTGCGTGCTATATGTTCATTTTCAAATTTTATACTTCAATTCAAACTGTTCAATCTTATTGAAAACTCATAGAAAATCAAATTTAATATTTTTTTTAAATTTTTTTTATTAATTTTTTAAAATTTTAGAAACTCGTTGATCTAATTAGTTGTAAACCCTCCCATAATAACCGTTTTTAAAAATTCAAAAAAAATAGTAAAAAAATTTGAAAAAAATATATAATTTAGTTTCCAATGAAATTTCAATAAAAATAATATATTGAGTGGTTTGGGTCGATCATTTAAAGTATAAAATTTGAGATTTGAATGCATAGCATAAGACCATTCGTGCTACATGTAGCATTCTAGCATTCCTCCGTGTAGGTTGTACAAGGAAATTAAAAACCTGTTTGAACCATTTAATCCGTCCAACCCGACCCGTATTGTAACAGGTTCAAGTACGATTCGAGTTGGTTCGGATTTTAATTTTACTAATCCAGTATCACTAGGTCGAATCATTTTTTTTTTTTTGGATAATCCGGATACAAATCTGACCCGTTTTTATTTTTATTGATATGATATGGTCTGTATTACATAAACATAATTGGCATTTTTTTTTCGTAATACCAATATCAGAGACACCTCGTCTCCTGGCAGAGAGTTATCAAAGAGACGCCGTCGTTTCCTTATGAAAGAGATGGTGCTTTATCGATTATATTTTTTTTTGGTTGGAACAACTTGGTGTATGATTTAAACAAGTGGTTAATTACTGTCAGCAATCCCAAATAACATGCTACAATTCATAAATGTATTTGCTGTAGAAATGCTAGAGAAGGGGCAGGTAAATTGTCTAAAAAATTATCAAGGATATCTTAATAGTAAGCATCAACTCGGCTTCAATTCTTATTGAAGCATTCTAAGCTTTCGAATCATATGTATAGCATACATTCTAAGCTTTCTAATTTAAGTATACTAGAAATCATAATCTGTTTAATGTGAAAATCCGTTAAAATCCATAGATAAAATTTTATATAAGTTGGATTGGGTTACAGGCGGGTCAACTAAAATTTTTTTTTGAATCGGTATAATTGAGTTGGGCTGAAATATTGATAAAAATTTACAAATCCGCACACTATACAGCCCTACTTCCATATCATAAATGATATATCATCAAAATCAAATCAAATCAAAAATAAAAATAAAAAAAAATACATGAATCCGCAGTTGTCTGCGCGCCTGTATATCCACAGTTCTCCCGACAGTAATCGAATCCCAACCGTCCATTCTCCGTGCCAAATCTCCAGTGTCCGATTGATTCTTCTTCTAGAGCCTTCCGCCTGTCACCTCTCCATTTCCTCTTTTCCCTTCTCTCTCTCTCCGTGCAAGAGACCTTTTTACTGAGCGTAGATTCATATGCAAAAGAAAGATTGCCGCTGCCTTTTCTCGCCTTCAGATTATGGCGATTTCCGATCTGTGTTCACAAATCGAATCATATAGATGGATAGATTAGTTGCTTCTCTTTCAGATGAGTACTATTTCACTTGGTTGCCTTCTCTCTCTGTGTGTGTCTTAGGAGTGATCCATCTAATATTTTGTACGATCTTCCATTCTCTCTGTGGGATATGATGTTTGGTTTTCTTTTTGCAAAGCTTCAGTTTTCATTCCTGTTCTTTTCTTTTTTTCCTCTTCAATTTTACGTTTCTGTTTGATCTTGGACTGATTTTTTCTTATGTTGCTTTGGCTGATACACTTTGTGCGTTTTTGTGCATTTTGATTTAGGGGTGGCCGGATGGTGGTTGTCACTACACGCGAGCGCCTGGGGTCATTTGCATCACCGAACTTATCGCTCAGTAAATAGAAAGTACACGATAGTCATGTGCACGATAGTTTTAGTTTGATTTGTACTGTTTATTCCTTCTGCTTGTATGTGAGTTCATATCTTAAAATAATTTTTAATAGGCCAAAATTTGACTCTTCATTTTTTAAGGAAGCGTCTCATTATTTTTAGATAAAAGTTTTGGGAATGTGCGTATGCAAAAATTATTGGTCATTTATTTGGAAATGTTTTGTTTCTATACTTTGAGTATAAAAAAAAATTAATAACTATAATACAATAATATGAATCAATTTTTATTTTTTTCTTTGCATATACTTATCATTGCAGTACTAGGATTCAAAAAAGTGCATTTAAAAAAAAATGTCATTAAAGGCAGAAAAATGCAGCTAAGGAAATAAATTAAAAGCACTATTAAGGAATAAATTAGGTAATAGATCTTTATTAAAACTAACTAAGGACAATTTAGACATTTAGAAAATAAATATGTTGCTCCAAGAAAAATTCCCGTTGCCCAAAGCATCTCCCAGAAAAAGGTTAAAAAAAATTGTAACCTGCCTAAAATATCTGACTAATTTGGGTTTTTTTTCACTACCTACAATTAAATCTTTCTAATTTGTTGTGTATCTCAGGATCCTTGCCATCTAATGGTGCTGCTTTCTTTTATTAGATCTCGACATAAGTGTTCTATGCACATTTGCTGCTTGGTAAGTTCTCATCAATTTAGCCATTATTACACTGTGCCTCTTACGATTAAGAATGATTTGTGTTGTGGTCTTTTTTGTCTTTGCGTTTTATTAGTTCGTTACAATGCTAACAGTCCTTCAATTAGTTTCTGGTGATTCGAAATCGGAGCCAAGCAGAGAAAGAAGGGGTAAAGAGACTAAAGATAATTCCTGTGTTGGAATTTCAAATTTTGAAGGTAATACCACTTATCTCGCATTATTTTCAATCAGATTATTGGTAGAGGGAGCTATGATTTTTTATTGTTGAATTCTTCACTTTGGTTTAGGAGATTGTTTTGGGCTTTTCATTTTAATAGAATGAAAAGAGGTGGGGAGGATCCTTACTGGTTTCAAAAAAGGTTTAGGAGGTTTAGGTATATTTCTCTTCTGCTGTTCTGTCACAAACCTCATCTTAATTTGTGCTCAGTAGTTTCATTGATTATTTTTTCCTTTATCATTTTCAATTTAAAGGACCAGTTCATACTCTTCTGCTGATTAGTTGAGTTATAATTTTGTCACTAATTCTGATTTCTTTGCTTTTTTTCTAACTTATCTGGTTGTTTCGCTTTCAGAAATTGTCGTTGGTTGTTTTGCTTTAAGGAGTTGTCCTTGCTAGCATTCCTGTGACTCCCAAAAAAGGTAAAAAATGTTGCTAATATATTTGATTATTCTCAGTATTCTCAAATTAATTTATGAAGTGTGAGATAGTAAAGCTTATTTAAAAGTTTGGCTTTGTATTTTGTTAATTTTGTCTAAAGATGCTGATAGCACATTGTTTCTAAAACAAATAGAAAATTCAGTCCAACCACACATGATTCCTGGTGAAATTCGCAATTCCAGCCTCCCTACACGCGATTCTTGATACAAATTTATATCAATCAATTTTGAATGTTTCTTTTGTTATTTTGGCTTTGTGTTTATAGATTTTTCACATTTTCTTTTCTTCTATTTCTTCTCTGAGTTTCTTCCTTGCTCTTTTTTTTACCTCAGGATTTCTCCTCTCTACTTTTCTTTGAGTGGTTCTCCACTTATCTTTGGGTGATTCTCTGTGGTATCTTGATATGATTTATGGTACCTGAGCTTTTTTTTAATGGTTGTCACACTCATCATGAAAATCACCAGTTTTATAAATGGTGATTATAGAATAAAGTCTATTTTGAGAATATATTCCCAGCAATGTGAGATTGTAGTTACACTATTCGTTTATATTGTTTATTTTTGTATGACATCTTCTGCGTCTTATACTTGGGTAGATTTATCATTTGAGCACTTCGTTGCATGTCTTTAATATAAATTAGAGAGTGGATAGTATTTTGGGGACAACTCAAAAATTCTTTTTTTTGTTCTGTGTAATTATTTAAGGATATTTTCATGCAAAAGAATGGTGTGATTACCCAAGATTGTACCTAACCATTGCCAGAATATCATGGAAGAGGAGGCATTGGAAATGTGTAAATCAAGGATTCTAAAGTCCTTGGCGAGCTTGATCTGCTGGTAAATCAAAGGCCTCATATTTTTTCATGTGTATTTGTCATTCTAAAATGTGTTTAACAGCTCATTTGAGAGGGATACTGGTATGTACAAAGTTAACATATAGGATCCAGTTTTGCGAGGCCAATTTTATTAAAGTTGATTAAAATTTTCATACAAAGGTTAACCTCAAATTGGTAAAATATATGTGGGTATAAAATCAGCTTTCTTTCAAAGGGTAAAGTGGTCAATATTCACTCCTGTCATTTACCAGTGATTTAAAGCATAAATTAATTTTATTTCTTTGAGTTGGTTTTGATGAATGATACCAGTTATGCATTTTCAGTTAGTTTGCTTTGAGAGTACAGTAGGATTTGTTGATATACAAAAAAAAGAAAAAAAAGAAAAAAAGATGTTATCGGAAAGCTTAATTTTTCATCATATTTACATCTAGATCTGACTTTCCAGAGTCACATTGGAGAAGTGAAGAATTTTATCGTCGACTATGGTACGTGTTAGCTTACTTGCTTCTCAAATCGAAGAATGCTGCTACCAGAGTGTAAGTTAGATCCAAATGGCGTGCTTGATCGCTTCTCAAGTTGTAAATAAGAGTGTAAGGGCTGCATACTCACAACTTTTTTTTTTGTTCTTTTCAAGGCCTGCATACTCATATCCTCAGTTCTGTTATATTTGACTTTGTTCAGATTTGACCCATCCCCATGTTTCTGGCCTATAGATTTATGCTCCAGATATGGAAAACGGTAAACATTTCTGGTGATTTGTATCTCTTTTATATAGTTAATTAGCATTTGTATGAGGAGTCATGATTTATGCAGGATGTGAGGATGCATTATCTATGAAAGGTTCGCTATCCTTATTTATATTTCAGTTAACCGGTGTGTCGCTTCTACCAATATGGATCGAACTTTTTATGTTGGTTGTTTCTAAGATCCTTACATCCATCCAGTGAATCCAAAATTGAGTTTCATGTTGCATTTCAGCTTAAATTTATAATATATCATACTCCTCATAGAACCATATATTTTATCTTCTAATTTTCCATATATATTTCATGTATATTTTAGGGTCAAAATGTTTAAATGCCCCTTCAAGTCTCCAAGACTGAGGATTATTATTTCATTTGCTTATTTATTTATTTAATTAATTTTCCAGCTTATTTAAAAAAAATGGAAGAATTGGTAGTCATAGAGGAAGGTGCACACAAAAGAATATATATATTATTAATCAAGCAATGTTTGGCGAAATCAGCATATAATTAAATGATAATCCCTAGCCATGTTTGCACCGTGCAACGTATCCCTGTCTTACTTTGTTTTTTGTTATTTTGCAATTTGTTGTTTTCAATAAGAGGAAGATTTGAACGTCTGTGTGTTCTCGTTATCTATTCATCACCTTCAAATAAAAATCTACGTTGCATTGTATTTCTTTTTCCAATGTTGAACTGTACCATTATCCATGTGAAGAAAACTACAACGTTTTCGCATACACTAATCCAACAAATTCACTAACGTGAATGAAAATGAAAACAACGGTTAAAGAATTCACAATATTTTTCTTTTTTCTAATATGCACAATATTCAATTGCTATATATTATCAAAAAATATTATATTACTGATTTATTAGCAATCAATATAAAAATTACATCGCGCAACGCGGGAACCCCCACTAGTATGATATGTAAGCCGCAGGTGGGGACCTTAGAGCCAAAATCCGTAACGTAAGTGCTTCTAGATGGAAAAATCGAAATAACATCAACACTGCTGAGTTTTGAGTGGAATTTTCTCACTATCGTCTAAACTTTAATACAAAACAAATAATTTTAGAGCTGGAAAATATAAGAAATTAGAATATCTTTGTTCTGTATTGCTTAGTCTGTGAATTCACAAATTATTTAAAAAAAGACAGCAAATAAAATTTTAAATGAAGCCGTCCCATTTTTTTTCATTTAAAAGTTAAAACATGTAATTTTGAAAGAATTAAAATCACTCCATCGGTGAATCCACAAATTTTAAAACGCACAAGACCCCATAAAAATATAACTTTTTGCATCTGTCTTTTATTCAATATCAAACAACGAATAATAATTTATAAATATTTCTATACTAAATTTGAAGATTTTTTTTTAAAAAAAACAGAAGCTCGGTAAAGCAGAATATTAACCTGCTTTCGAACATATATTCGATATATTCTACTTTATGCCATACTAGTTTAAACTGCGAAAACAGTATTTATCAAGTTACAACATACCACCACCCAAAACTAAGAAAAATAAGTTCATCCTCCAACTGACAAAATAGATATGCACACATTTTTTTAACTCTTCGAAGATACGGAAGAAGCCATTTTCCATACGAAAAACCAAGTCATGCATATATACAACAAAAAATAGCTATTCATGCTATATATTAAATTATATCTCAATTTTACAATTGGAAAATGAATTTGAGTCAGGTAAATAAAGAGAATGTTTGGGGTCACCGAAGATCAGCCACATTAAACTTGAGGCCAGGATCCATGTAGACATCTGTGCAACTTTTGTAGATGGGCCCACCATCAGGCGGCGACTGGTGTGGGTGGAACCCGCTATGAGGGCAGCTCTTAATTACTGACATGCCACCAGGCACGGTCAGCCGGAATATCCCGTGGTTCCTGCATGTATTATTAGATCAATGTAAATTTGACTAATGTCAATTGCATATTTGAGGTATAGTTGGCACATTTATCTTAATTAGAATCAATTGCAGAAATGCAAGTAGTGTTTCCTTAATGTTGTATCAGTGATGCTGGCAAAAAATGCACTCGTGTTGGACACAATAGGACACCACACGTGTACAGAATTGGCACGACATGAACGTGTTGGTGTGTTGTGCTGTAATTGTGTTGTGTTGAAGACATTGTGAAGTTCACATAATCAACACGCCATGATTCGGCACGCGACACAAATTGATATGACACGATACTTCAACACGAATTTAATTTTTAATATTATTTTAAATTAATTATTTCCATGAAATTAATATTGAACATATTATATGTGTTCAAAATTTTACTTCAAATTTTCCTTTTTTCCTCCATTTTTAAACATTTTCAAACAATTTTTAACAAGAAAGCTTCTGGCACAATTTAACACGAATGGCATGACGCACCGACAAAACATGACATGCTAGCTGTGGTACCAGAATGCCTGTTGTATTCCTCGAGCATGACATTAAATACACAAAAAGTTAACTTGTGTTAACAGGTCTGAGAACACATACGATCAGAGCATACTACTTGCGAGGTGATATTGGAGTTGTTACTCATGTGAAGTCTGATTGACTTATTTAATGAACAAAAGATGGGGGGAAAGAAAAAAAAAAGGCAAACAGTGAACTGGCATAGGTATAAACAAAACTGAAAATTTCTCTTACCGAGAAGTATCTGTAGGTGCCATGACAATTGCAATTGCTTCGGGCAGCATAACCTAAATGTAGGTTTTCAAACAACAGATTATTGATAATGAGTCCAATAAAGCAACACCAATTACATAAATGTCACTCGGTTTAAAAATGCTCACCTGGTAAGAGTACTGAGTATGGATATCAATTGATGACATAAAACATGACTGCGTTGGATGCGTCTGCAAAATTATAAAAATAAATATATAAGAAAAAATCATACATTAAAAGAGGAACATGTTATTGGAGCTTCAATTCAAGAAAATTAGTCTTCCCACATTAAATGCATTTTTCCTTTTTTCAACTATAAGATAACTAACTTACATGGATCCATCCGAGAGAAAAAAGTGAATTCTTATCCTGATAGTCAAAAACCTCTTCTTCATTTGTTGTATTACACTATGGAAACAACAATCAAACATTACTTATTACATTGTAGATCATAATCAGATCAATCAACAAGAATACAAAATTTCATCATACCGAGTCAGATGTAGCCTCTTGCTTGGGGATTATGAGTGCTGTCACAAAGAACTTTCTATTTTTCTGGTGAACCAAAAAAAAGGGAAAATGACGTGGGTACAAAAAAAATGGTATAACTTGTTCTGCTTGGTAAAAGCAGCAATCAAAAAGAGTATATAAATGCAGAGAAAAACAAAAAGAGTAAGCAACAAAACAAAAACAAAAAAAAATACTAAAGACTATAGATTGGGAATACAGTCCAGAGCATGGAACCAACAACCATCTTTCTATTATCAAATAACAACATAAAATAAAATCAATAAAACTTGAATGAATGAAGGTGCTAATGCCACAACTTTTGTGTGTAGCAAGTCAGCACAGCCTCTCTGTTGCATCAATATTTCGAAAATGCAAAATTCCAAAACAAGTTTGAACAGATGATTATGTTCTTCTTAATGAATGAAGCAACCCCAAAAAAATTGCACTAAGTTTATCTATTAACACATCCATTCATTTTGTGGGATCTTGATCATGCGTGATACAAGCTAAGAAAAATTACAGAATTAAGATGGAAACATCGCTTGTGAAGAACAAGAAAATGGTTTTCATTCATCATTTGGAATTGGTATTTTTAAATTCTAGTACAAAAAGAGGCTATAGCAACTTGTAACAGAAGTGACCACAAAAACTATAGGAAATCTTACAAGTGATCCAGCGAGCACACCGCATGTCTCCAGGTTTCTATTGGTGTTTGACTTTGCAACTCTCATAAAACTATCCATCAATGCTGTTGACTAAAACACAAGCACAGGAAACCAAAAGAAAAACACATAACTGACCGGAATAAACCTAATTATTACTGTTTCCTATTTGTATAAACAATCTAAAACTGAAATTCACAAAGGTACTCACAATGACAAGTTGAAGAGGTGCCTGAGCCTTCACTAGTTGCTCTTGCAAATCAGATGTTGTCTCTTGTGAGACAGAGACTGGACAATCCAGTGGTGTGGGACCAGGCAAGTCCAGCACCTCAGCCAGTACTGGTGGAGGCATAGGATCTTTACTAGGATCTTTACTGATCTCTAATTTAACAAGGGATTCTAAAGTTGTATCCACTTGTGAAGGTTTAATATCTTCTTGCAAGGATAGGACCTCCTCAAGTGGGGTTTTTTTATGCTCAGGGGCAGCTTCATCTTTTTTAGTATTTGTTTGTTTTTCTTCTTCAACAGGATTGAGGAGGCTGTGTATAGGAGAAACAAAATATTACAGGATTTTTCAGGTTGCAAAAATTGATAAAGTAAGAAAAATAAAGCAGTCATTCTATTCTTGTACTATAAAACAAAATCATCCTAAAAGTTGATAAATCTGAAGATGAGATATTCAATTTAATGGAAGGATTAAGAATATGGTGTCGCTTCTAAAAAACTAATTCAAAAAAAGAACTGCATATGTAACAACCTATGCAAGTTTAATCTTCACTAAACAGACAGCACAAATGGAAGCTATTTCAACCACAAGAACTGCATTTATGACTACCAAGATTAAATCTTCACAAAACAAATACACCTACAATATAAAAAGTGGACAAAGAAAGCTAAAAAAGAGAAAGAAACTTAACCTTGCAATATCAATCGGAGTGAGATCTAAATTACTTGTTGGATATTGTATCTATTTTGAAGGAAAAAAAATGAAAGAAGTTAGACGGATTTCAATTCTAAATGAGTAGATGTAGACAGAGCTTAGGCTCACCAATAGGAGTCATGAGCTTTTTATCAAAAGTGTCAAATTCTAAAGATGAATTTTAACCGTTGATCTAACTTTACAAATTTAAGTTTGTTTCCTGCAATGTGAAGAGGTCAAAAGTATGAAGAATCACAAGTTCTGCTAGTGCCTTCATTTTCAACACTTTTTGACTTCTTGTGTACACAAGAAGCTCGTAATATTACAAATTTGTAATATAAATGCATGGTTGATATAGTAGATTATGATCAACAATTAGAATTTATCGTTTAAAGCCATCCAAGAGTTTTTTGAGATTAAGCTAATAAACCCTCCCCCTTTCGGTGTTCTTTAAACCCCCTAGCTGTGCGCAAACTAAATACGAAACTGAAACAACGATAAAGGTAAGTAGAAACAAGTAATACCGGTTGATGGACAACAGGGGGTTGCCACTGTCCATGAAGACCATCACGACCCAGAATCGAGTGCTTCATAAGTGTCTCCTCTCTTGGAGGAGGAATGTTAAAAGACCTATTTGATCCCACAAAATTACAAAAAGTTTGTTTTACATATGAAGAACTGTTTCAAAGAAAAATATATTGCCTTATCAACAGAAATGAGGCAAGCCTTACGATCTACAAACAAGAGGCAGTTGGTCGGTTTTCTGTGCATAACCATTTGCTCCAATTCTATTCCCCTACAGATTCCAGTCACAAATAAATAACAAAATATGTAGAGATTGTTGAAAAGTTGCAAATTCCTTAACCAGCTATACATCAAAACTCACCTTTTTTATTACATGCACTATATATGAACTGTTTAGACTGTACCTATAAGGGGTCTCAAATTTAAATTTGTTCGCAACAGATTCATTATTTCCAAGCTGTCAATTTGCGGCAATCTGAATAAACAACCCTTTCAACCGTACTAAAAGAAAGAATACATTCAATATAGCACTCTGTTGCCAATTTGCAATCCCATATTTTATTGGGTACGATTGTACGAACATGACACAAATGAAACATTTTGTTGTAACTAAAATCCAGAATTTGCAAGATAGATGCAACTAGCACCCCAATCATTGCTTAGTAGGATGGTATAGCTAAATCCAACAGTCACTAAGCTTTTGAGCCTGGATTAAAACTAAGTAAAACGAAGTACATGTTTGGCTCTAGATATACATGTTAATTGCTAGTTTTCCAAGTATGACAATAGATTAGGTGCTATTAGTGGCACTGCAAAAATGTCAACTAAGCATGGTAAGCAATAGAGTACCTGAACATGTGGTTGATATAATGGTGCTGGATTTTTAATTGGTGGCCACACATATGGACTACTTGAAACATTCTGTTGTGATTGAGTCCATCCATTAGAAAAACTTGCAGACTTTGGATTTAATTCAGCTAGCCGTCTTTTCACATCCGGTTGCAAGGTCTCAAGCTCAGCCAAAGCACTCAGCAATATCTGTCAAATCGACAACACACCCAATCATATTATAATAATCCTTTTACTTTCCCTTATGAGATAACAACATATCGAATTACCTCAACAAGAACAACAAAACATTTTGTCACAAACAAGTTAGGGTAGGCTAGTACTAGACCAGATCTAATTACCTCATACAAAAGAAAAATATCAATATGTTGAACTTTGTGTAACATTAGAACCGAACTTGCTACAACATATATAATGAGATAACTTACTCATAAATAACTTACCAATCTGAAATGATTCCTTTCACTTTGTGGGGAGAGACGATAATCCCTATGGCGTGGAATTGTCTCTGTTATTAGACTGCAAGAGAAAAGAAACCATCAACAACCATCAAATTGAACTAAGAAATAAAATAATTTCAATGAAAGCCAGTAGTAATTAAAAAAACTTAAATATCAGAGCAATCACTCTTACCTTGAAAACCGTAAAAGCATGACATACAAGTCAATTATGTTTCTCTCATTTCGGTAAATGTTAGCCTAAAACACCAACAAATACACATTAGATTTCGGTATACATGCTACATTTATATATGTTTATGATGTTCACTTCATTACAATGATCTCCCATCTTAAGCAAACTAATAAGTTCACACTAATACTTTAACTTGAAATCGAATTAAATTCATTGAAAAACTCGATACATAAACTAATAGGTTACTAAAATTACATCAAACTCTTATTAAAATTAAAATAAAAAAACCCTTTTCCAGAAATTAGGGACTCGGAATTTCAGACTGAACTAAACTGAACCTTGTCTACTAAGCCCAAAATCAAACAGAAACTAAATAGAAAAATCACCTGTCTGATCAAACTATCCGCGATTCTGTAGTAATAGCGGAGAGAGATCCTATTGTCGACATCGACCTTCTTAGCGCTTTTCCCTATATCGATCGACATTTTAGGGTTTCAGACTAACCTCTCTCCACAATTTTCCAATCAACAACTTAAATTTCAATTGATCCAATCGAATTTGGTTTTGATCGTGGCCGTCGGAGGTGGGAATTAACGACGGATGAGGAAGAAAGGGGGAGAAGGGAGACGATGCGCACGCCACCGGAAAGGGTAAGTTGGGAAATGTCTATTTTAATGCGGCGATAGGTTGTTAGGTGTTGATGGAAATATTCAACCAAATCGGAAAGAAATGAGATGGGAAATTACGAAAATGGCCTTCGGTGGAAATTTGCACGTTTACTTTCAGTAGGGGAGTCGACTGCTGTGACGGATTAGGCTAAATAAGAGCGGATTATTATAATATAATAAGTAAAAATGTAAAATATATCTTGCTTTTATTCAATATATATATATTATACCTAGCTTTGAACGTTTAATTAATTAATATATTAATATTAATTAATGGTATATAAATATAAGGATAATTTTGTGGTCAATAGAAATTTTAAACCAGGTTTAAATTCTAAAATTCATCTCTATTTATAATTTCGAATGAACGATCAGGATTGAAATTAGTTACATACCACTGCAGAATTTGCCTAAATAGCAAATATAAATATAAATGATTTAGATGGATAGATTCCAAACAAAATTATTGATAGATATATATCTGATTTTGCCTTAATTAACAATAATCTCTATTTCTAGAGGGAACATATTAGAAGAAAAAAAATTGATATAAAATATATTGCACACTGACTTGAGTCTTTTTTAAGTATATTTGCACTTGAATCATAAATAGTAATATTTATTGAAAAATACAATTTTTATATAAGTCGATGTGATAACAGTAAAGTCAAATGCATATTCTAACTTAGGATTACAGATTGAACGGCTAAGTATGACAGATTAGCTAGCTGAACCGCTCTACAATTTATGGACACGATAGATCAAATTTGAACCTTCCAATATATCTTATTGCTAAAATTTTATTTAAATCAATTTTATATCATCTTTGAGATCGCAATTTATTGCGAAAATGTAACACAAAAATAACTTTTATAATTGTAGAATGTACTAAATGTTGCATTT
Source organism: Rhynchospora breviuscula (assembly GCA_027562975.1). Classification (NCBI taxonomy): domain Eukaryota; kingdom Viridiplantae; phylum Streptophyta; class Magnoliopsida; order Poales; family Cyperaceae; genus Rhynchospora; species Rhynchospora breviuscula. The sequence continues at coordinate 40,500,225 of CM050401.1, forward strand.
AACAGGTACAAATACAATTAGAGAAAAAAAAGAAGATAAGGCTTTTAGCTAATTTGCTAATTAGCAAATTTATCTGAAAGTTACTAAATTAATACATTTTCTTAATCAGTAGTTATTTTACGGCTCTTTTTTGAATCGATAGTTAATTTACACTCGAGAATATGTGTGGACAAAATTTATTTGAAAAAAAAATATTATTTAATTTGAACAAAAGTAAAAAAAAAAAAGTAATCCGATGAAAATTGACATTTCTTAGCGAAAAAGGAAAGAACTGTTGACACCAAATGAGAACTCGTCGAAGTCATTTGTGCTCTACTTCTATTTAAAGTGCAAGCGTTTATTTCCATTTGTGTTCTATTTACAATTAGTCATTATATATTCTATTTTCAAAATTCGAAACCTGCTCAAAACAAATTTAGTAGATATCAAATTTAATAATTAATAATCTAGATTATAAATAATAAATTCGTATACACCTAACACCTTGGATTTCTCCTTAAGTAGCTTATAATTAATTAATACGTCAAATTACAATGGATATACTCTAATATATTATTATATATTATATAATAATATAATATTATTATATAAGTTTCTGTAGACGGGTCAAACACTCAAACTGGCCTGACCGTCTGACCGATATCCATTATCCAAACTCGCTATTCGCTATGCTCCTCCCACCAGCGGAGCACCGTGTTCCCGGTGGAGACAAGAAAGACTCACCGGCGGAGCACCCGACCGCACCGTCCCGTCTCCACAACTTCAATTTCAAAAGCTGGGGCGGTCAGCGCCATCTCCGCCGTTGCACGAATCTCCACGCGCGCAAACCTCCTCCCGATTCCGACCCTGTTTCTCTTCCCCAGTGGAATCTACGCGCGCGGAGTGCAGATCAGGAGGAGGAAAAGCGAGGTGAGGTTACCGCGGAGGCGGCGACCAGTCCGTTAGAGGAGAAAATTGCGGAGAGGAGAGTGTTTTGTGTGACTCTTCTCAGAGAAGAGATAGAAGAGGATATTTATGCTATGAAGGGGACTAGACCTGCTAGACGTCCCCGAAAGCGCACCCGTGGACTCCAGCGGCAGCTGGATGTAAGTGATCTTTCTTGCAACTGTTGTTGCATACATTCCTTTTTACAATTGTTAAATGTAATTTTACTTGGTTTTTGATTTGTGTTGCTTGTGGGTTATTCATCAGATGCTCTTTCCTGGATGCTATTTGAATGAGGTTACCTTGGACACTTACAAAGTAGTGGAGTAAGGTAGATTTTTCATTTAATTTATATTTATTATAAAGTTGGTTGTAATATATGTTCAAGTATGTGACTGTAATTCCCTTCTCATTTTTGTATTTAGTCACTGAAGTACTGATCTGATGTGAATAGGCAGCTAGGCTTGTAAAATGCTTTCTGGTGCATTTTGTACAGTAAGTATTGTTAACTCAGACACAGCTTGTTTGATAGTGTAAAGTATCTCCGGTTTAAGGTAATAGTGTAAAAACTGTAGTCTACAGTTCTTGGTTGAAACTTAATATGTATATGATCTTAATGTTGCTTTCTTAATTGCACTTTTTTCTTTCATTCTATACTTGTAAGTGCTTATTTATACTCTATTAAAAAAAAACTGATGCTTCATTGGTGCTGAATAATCTAAGTTTCATCAAAACTAAAGACAATTTTAACTATTGGATTGCTATTCATTGGACAAGTTCTAGTGATGTTTAGAGTTCTGATGTTTGCTTAATTGCTAGTGGAACATGAGGGTGTGAGATTAGTATTACCAGGAGTAGCATTAGTTGAGTGCGTTTTAGATTGAGGTATGTTGGGTATTTTTGTAAAATGAACCTGATATATTCCTCTCAGAAGGAATTTATTAGATAACCATTAAAAACTGATTTCAAGATTGAAAAATTGAATGGTAGATGTGTTATTTATCGCCATGCTTTTATGGGGTATTCGAGAATAGTTTGGATACCGATCAAATGCTGATAAAAAATTTAAAAAAATGTCAATTTTTCGAGTAGCTGGATGCTTTGATCAATTGATCACACCAAAATCAAAGAGATTTTTTTTTCCCCATTTTGGTGAGTGTTCAGTCACTTGTCATGGTGGTGATTTGTGAACCAAGTTTATTGTTAATATAACTTATCGCATTCCTTTCATTAGAGGAAGTTCATTTTTGGGATTTCAAAGAACTTCTATTGTGGAAGGTACTATACTAATGGAAGTATGGAACACTATAATTGATGTTAAGGCAAAAAGGCAGTGTTTTTTTTTCTCGTTCACAATCTCTATATAAATCTATGAACTTGAGCATTTCTTCTTTGACGTTTGACAATTGGTTAGGAAAGATTCTAGGGAAATGAGATGAAAGTACAAAGGAATAACAAATATTGGGCGAAGACAAATTTGAATTAGGTGGCATGACAGAGATTCTCATACTCATCTGTACGAATGTAGAGTTCAAATATGTTTACAACCTAGTGAGTTTTTATTGAATTTAAGGGCAAAATTGTCATTTTGGGAGAAGTATAGAACCCCGTTACTGGTCAGATTGTATGAAGTTCAGTTGAAAATGTCAAAAATCAAGGTGCGACAACTAACTACTGGTTGTTTTTAGCATAAAAACTTATTACCACAACCTGGAGTGGTGTACTTTAGTGTTCAAGTATGTTAGCTGTTTTAAAGGAGCTTTCGAAATAAGTAAATAAATAGACAAAACAAACAAATTCTGATAACTGAAAGATATTCTAGCATGCTAAGTATCCTCAGAGGCACATTCTCGGAGCCAACTCTCAAATTTTTAACTAAAGCTACTATGTTTGCTTACTGATAACGGAGGAATGAAGAAGAAAGACTAACTTGTTCACCTTATTTAGTGTACTTCCATATTGATGTATGGGTAATGGAGGATAACTATAAAATTCTGGTCTCCTAAGCCTCAAATTTCAGTACCATCCAACTTAATAATTGTTAAGTTTTTGGTTTACCTACCTTTTTTATTTACTGGGGAGACTATGGTACCTGTCAGGTGGTGACAGCCTAACTCGGAGTTCTGTATTTTCATGAGTACTTCCCTCAAAGTCTATTGGAAAGATCCTTTCAGATAGACCTATTTGTAAAAGCAAAGGTACTAACATGGGTGGAGATAGAAAGTAATTAATACTGGGGTAATCTGATTTGTGGGCATAGCTTATAATTTTGTGAATTACAAGTATTATTTTGTATTTTCTGTGAAAAGAAGTAAAGAACCACTTAGCATCAAGAAAAGGAGTACAGTGTGTATTTTCTTGAATCAGGGTGGGGCATTGCCAAAAATTGGTTCTGCCCCTGGATGCGAGGTCCTGCCATTTGTATGAACTGTTTGGCACTCGCATACAAGTTTATGATTGCATGAAAAGCTGAAAGTGGTGATATCTGTAATGGAGGTTAAACTCATTTGCTGAATGTATGTATTAATCTGTTAATAAGATATTCTTTTTTCATTGTACAGCTAGTAAGCTGTTACTGGTAATTTTTTATACAATGGGGTCGCTGCACTTTAGGTGTAAGCTGTTAAGTTGCTTAAATTTGAGATTAACCCCATGATGAAATTTATCCATTAATTAGTTAAGTAATATGTGATTTAAGTTAACAACTTAACATAATCTAATAAATCAATATAAAGTGATGGCATGGATCACTATTGATACAAAATGGCAGGAGCCTTGCTCATGATCCAGCTTGGAGATCCAGGTTTGGCTGAGATATTTATACTATTAGGCATGCCTTTTGATTCATGAGTGTCTTTTGGAGTTTGATTACGAGCTGTACCTTTGTTGAATATGAAGAAATGAGATGTGCAATTCTATCTTCTTTTTTATATTGAGAATTGCTTCTTGGTAGTTGGTAAACTATTGCCTACCCAATGCCATGTTATGCAGACCAAACCCAGTATGGTACTGGTGCAAATTGTTTTACAAAAAAAAACCCCGTGTAGATCCATATTTTTTTCTATGTATTTGATTTAGGTTATTTAATTAAAAAATCCTATGTATTATTGAGAAAAGGCATTAAAAGATGACCAAATCTGATTATTGATCTTCCCTATAAATAAACAAGGTCTAACAATTCAGCTTTTCTTAAAAAAATAAATAAATTTATGAATAACTATTTTAGCCATAACAATCTACTTCCAGATGCCAAAGTACCGAAGTAGATTTAACCAAATAGTATCCAAAGGTTCATGTTGTATTAGTATTTGCTATCACCAAAAGATTTTTTTTTTTTAACTTGTAGTTGACATGGCAGTCCAATTTGATTGAGGATGCTGTATTGACCAGAGTCAAGAGTTCTGATATTCACACGGACAAATCTGGCTAAAGTAGTCATCCTTTTCCCTTTGCAATTTTCTATTAAGGTATCTTATTTTCCCTTTTTATTGTTCTGCACCTTCTGAACTTGTAGTCATATAATACTGTCCCTCTCTTCGTACTTTTCTTTTTTGGATCCAGGGTGCGTATTTGATCTGTAGACTTGTGCTGGCATGAATCACACATACGGTCATTCTTCATTCTCATGTAGAATTTTGTTATAAATTGGTGAACATTCATTGAACCAACTCCTTTCTAAAGACCTGGTGTGTGAAGTCAGAGATTTACTAGTCAGGCTAAGAAATTTGAAGCTCCTATATACCATTCTGGCCATTGTATATTTCCAACATTGGCGCACAAACTCCGATGCACGGTTCTTCTGGATAACAGACTCTATCCAGTTACCAATCAATTGTGCAACTAGGTCAAAATATTTTACCATCATCGTGTTGATATTTTGTTTTAATTTGTTTGCCTTGTCAAAGATGTTTCCATAAATGTTGTACGCACCTGGTCAAGTCATTAGATAGACTGTGAAATCATAGATATTTAAATTTGAGACCGTTCATGCCATTTCCAGATTCCCAATTTTTTGAGAAACTCCAATTAAACAGCTCATTTGAGGCGACTAACTGCAATGGGTCACAATCAATGGTGTAAATAGAACATAATATTTAGCAATAATGGACAATCAAGTTTTAAATTTTTGATCTATTTGTAAGGTTTGAGGTTTGATAATAGGGAAAGAAAAGGTAGTATTTGATGTCTTGTTCCTTTGAGATTAGAGAAGAGTGTCTTGCATGAGGAAAGTCAGCTTATTGATAGCAAAAACTTTGATAAGACCTAATATACCGATTAGAAAGCACAAATGACGCTATATAATTTTTCATCAAGAGACGGAAAGGACTGGTTGTCTTTTGATACTGAAAGTATTTTATATTCTTTATCAATTTGAAATAATTTATTACAAGAGAACTATTCTTGTCGAGTCTAGAGGAGAGAGATGGTACAGATTGGTGTTACAAGAGAGAGATCAAAGAGACATGGAAGCAACAGAGGGCTTGGCTAGAGAGAAAGAAAAAGATTAATGTTTACAACATTTTACAACAATAACCCAATAAAATAAGATTATTACAACAATTACATAAATGAAACCAAATAAGAAGGGAACTCAACAATTCTTATTAACACAAAAAAAATAATAATATTAGTAATAGAATAAGAATGTGTCATGCACTTTTGTGGGTCTTTTATTCTAATGGTATTTGTTGAACACCGGCAGAAGGCTGTTTCAATTGGGAGTTTCTGATTTTTTCCTTTTTCCTCATGACAATTAGTACCAGATTGAAAGAGATGTTGCAATGATATAGGATAATAATCTTTGTAAATATGTAATCTTTCGGGGCTAAAAAAAAAGAATATAATTTTGAAAAGTCCTTTTTAGAGTTGACTTGGAAAAAAGAATACGTGGAACCAAAAAATAATTTATATTTGTATTCACAGTACGTGTATGTAGAAATAATGGGTTTCTTCATCGACGAAGAATTGAACATGTCGTTTTCCTCGACAGGACCTATGAATTTTTTAAGAACTTTACATAACTACCTGCCCACAACACTAAACAAAACCGGCTTCTAACAGAAAACAATGTTGAAGGAATCTATAATATGAAAGGAACGGAAAGTCTTTAAAATTTAAGCCACGTCACGTTTTTTATGTCACCATTTGTTCGATCATATTTTTTTCTCTTCATTTATATTGATTAAATGGTACTGAGTCGTGCTTCTTCCTTCTTATTTATAAAATAATAAATATTTGTTGTGTATAAAGTGCAATGTGAAATGTTTAAAACAATAATACGATATTATGTTTTTCTGCAAGTATTACAGTTCAAGTAAATATGCTGCTTACATTAGCTATACATAATTTTAGCATATTAAAAAACTTATTCTTGCAAACGATTTGTATTACCAAATACAATTTCTTTTTTTTTTTTGAATCATTGAATGGAATTTTTTCATTTATAATTTTTTTAATTTCTTTAATAGTTCTTTTTCTCTGAAATTAAATCTAAAAAACAATTGTAATTTCAGGAAAATAATTCTTCAGAATTTAACTATTTCACTAAGTTGGAGACACACACACACATATCATAGACAGTTTAATTATTAGATAAATATTAAATGGAGATTCAAAACATTGAAGAGGAAAAAAAAAATATCGGCATTATTCCCTTGTTTTGAATATTAATTTGACGAGTGACGAGTACCAGAGGTATGATCAGTTTGAAATTTAAAAATTAATAACCAAATTTCAAATTTAACGCAAATTGGACCCTACTTGAAAATTGTGTGAAGTAAATAAAAGTATAGGTATACTACAATAAGTTGAGGACTAATTGAGCTATTTTTTCTAAGTTGAAAAGAAAAAACTTGGTGCAACTACCAACTTTGTATTTCCGAATAGGTGGAAGAATCAATAATTTGAGATTTATTAGCCAGTCAGATTTGAGATTCCTTCTTTCTGTCCTCCGCGTTTAGAATTACTAGCTATAGTATCGTGCTTCGCGTGATTAATGGTGAACCTATGTAGGCCTTCTTATTCTTACTTTGTCAATATAAAAAAATTGTTGATATATAGTACAATTTTGTTTAAATTAAATTCAATCAATATTTAACCATTCAACTCAATATGGCTCCGATATGCATTGTTTGTAGTCCTTGCTCAAGAGATTGGTCGCCATCAGAATCCTTCCTTGGTTTGAAAGCCCTTCTCATCATATTGCGCTGAAAGGCTAAGATTTGCAAATATGTTTAGGAGGGAGATGCAACCCAATCTCACTGCCATGGGGGTAAAAGGGGAAAAAAAAAATGTATTTATCTGAGCAATGTAAACCAATAACTATTATTCTTAACAGCTCAACATGGCATCTATGAAATTCATTTTTGATGAAAATCATAGAAAGAAAACTTCCCAATCATTAATCAGTTCACTAAAATAAAACAATAACATATTTTGGCTAACATGAGGTATACAACCACCAAAATCTTAGAGCTTCAGGCAGCTTAAATGCAAGCTAGGTCCTATGTAAACTTTACCAATGTCTACCACAACCAAGATTTTAGCTTAAAAAAAATCACAAATTTGCATAGTTGGTGATGTCGTATGTAAAAATGAAACCAGCAAATTAAAATGATTGTGGAAGATGTGAGAAACTACGTGCATATAGAAAGCTAAAATAAAAACTTTTTTTTTTTTTTTTTTTGTTTAGGACTGGAACAAACCCTTCTTTTGGAGCCACAGCCTTTGACATCAGAACTGACAGGCAACCTTCCTGCCCCTCTAATAAGAAATAAATGAAAATATTAGGTGACAAATGAAGTAGATTCATTTGAAGGCATCATTTTTCAGTAAAAAAAACTAGCTATCAAATCAATAAATAACCCCTTGGCTATACATTTCAATGAAAAGATCCAGAATTTCAAGAAAATGGTACCTCCTTTTGAGGCTGCTATTTTCTAGATTTATTTGTAAGAGGATCGATCAGTATCATAATGTGGTACACCGAAACTGTCAACAAAAACTAATATGAGCTTCATTGAGCAACTCAAATTAAGTAGAGTATGTCATGTCTCAGATTCAACACCATTTTACTTGTATCATATCTGCACAAACTTACAACAGCCACACTAAAATGGTCAGTAAAAATTAACTCAATTTTACTTGCTTTATTATGATTGATTTATGATGAAACCAATATTGACCTGTGATGCACAATTCTTCCTGTATGCTTAACATCCTAAATGATCTGATTATACCGGTGCTAAGTACATACTAAGCCTATAGTTCTCATTCCAAATCAATTATATACATCTTTACTATTTTAGTCCCTATTTTAGTCGCCTTTTTCTAAACTTGCCCATGCGTAATTTTTAATTTCGTTGGAGCGCTATTAATTTTTACACTTTGTCTATTATAGGCATTATAAATATCCTACAGCTAACCAAGTTTTTGATCTGAACAATGAGTCAGAGTCCCAATATCAATAGAAGGAAAAAAAGACATAAATGCCATGTATAAAAAGCTTCTACTATAGAATTTTACCACATAAGGAATAATAAAGAAAGATTAAAAAAAATGGTTCAGGGCTGACAGTGTTATCTCGTCAACCCAATTAGCTCAATTAAAGCTGCACCAACTCTACACAACAAAGAACGGAGGTCTTGCGATTTCTTGTATTTTATTTTCTTTGAGAAATTCAATTTTTGCCTTATTAAAAAAAAAAGAAAATTGGGTGTTGTTTCGATAACCTTAGGGTAATCCTTACCTACATTCAACCCTTTGATTGTCTTGGTAATAAATCAGAGCAAAAAGCTGTTTATCATGTTACTCCATTTAACATTTGGTTGATTTGAGGACCATTTCGGGATTTCAGGAGCGTCATCTCCATCTGCCCAGCTATTCCTTGACTATGGTTTATTCTACAAATGAACTAAGAAGCAATTTAATCCCTCATTAATTGTGATCTGTATTGAAGCAAACGACATTGCTCGAAAAAGTCACTTACAATCAGAAAGGAAGTGAAGCAAACGACATTCTTTATTGGCGCCTGAAAAGAACCACATATTTAATAACTTGATTTTTTATAAAAAAGAAAGTAGAACTGACAGAGAAATCAGACAAACAAAAAGCGAAAGGAAGTGAAAATTAGAAAAACGTACTGTGAACGATGGTTACAGCAAGCTGATAAATTAAGAGCCTGAAGCTTGTGTCTACCTCTTCAATAGAAAGGGGTAATTTACAGCGATCTCTTCCAAAGTCCAAGCAATGCCTTGGTTTGTCAGTTTTGTTGCCTTAATTTGCCAAACGTCATGCCCTCTCTGTTGTTGAAATAGAAAGAGGCAATCAATCCAATCGGACAATCAGTAGTGGGAGATGATAGGTGTAGGGTTTAGCTGAGATTAGAGAAGAGAAGCAGGTGAAGCAAGGGCTCACCTAGAGCCAACATCTGATCCTAGAGCCAAACCCCAACAAAGAGCCGCAACACCACCAGCAACAACCCTGAAAAATAAAGAACAAACGCTGCATTAGGCAAAGACCGCAAATAAGCTGTCAATTGGAACCAACACCATGAGTACTCGCCTCTAGATGGGAAAGAATGGTTCACATGAGGCAGCAAAAAAGAGTTTTAAAAAAATTAGAGAAAGACCTAGGCCAAATGCAACACAACTACAAAAATCCCCAAATCAGACACGAAAAGGAGACATCCCCCTTTCCAAGCATTTCGTTGGTAACCCAGTGAATCGCTTGGCGTAATCCGGGGAGGCGTCACATCGTATACCTTTTTTTGGTCTATCTTCTTTCTTCTTCGAGCCTATGCTTGTTGGCTTAATCGACGGGAAGGCTAAGTAAGGCCACACACAATGCGCACCAGCAACAAAGCACCACAGACAATGCGCAGCACACCAGCAGCGAAGCAGAAAACAAACCTCCTCACGCCAGCAACAGAACAAAACCCCCTAAACCCAACGATCTCTCCAAGGAACAAAGCCAAATGAAACAGCCAAGCGTACGGCTCAGATGAAATCCATAAAAAAAAAACGGAAACAACAAAGAAACAACCCCAATCGACAGGCCACACAGATCCAATTAAAATCCAACGGCCCTGATCGATAGACCTGACGTCAGTAGTGTTACTGTAGATAAGCCACCCGGAATTGGAGTATTTTTTTTTATTTTTTATTATAGAAGGTTCTATAATCTGGAAATGCTGTCCTTAGTTAGAGGTGTCAATACCGTGCCGTTTCGCACGTTTTTCGTTCCGTTCCGTCCTGGCGGAACAGAAACGGAGTAGAATTTGCTTACGTTTGAAGTAGCGGAACAGAGGACGGAATAGAACGGGGTTTCGTTCAGGCAGACGGAACGTAAACGAAATACTACACTTTTGTTTCGTATTCTAACGTAATTCCGTGCAGAGTATTACAATTTGTATAATTGTAGAAAGAGACTGAGGAGGAGAGCGTAGAGGCGTGGTCGCGTGGAGCTGCAGCAGGGTTCTAATTATAACCCTAGCACCGACCAGCAGCTCTCTCTCTCTCTCTCTCTCTCTCGAGTGTATCTACAGATCTACTCTCTCTCTCTCAAATCAAATCTCCATGACTCCATCTCTCTCGATCGTAGCTCTAGCTCCCTCTCTCGAGTGTATCAACAGACTACAGATCTACTATCTGAAATCTCCATCTCTCTCGATCGTAGGCTCGTAGCTCCCTCTCTCAGTCTCTTTTCTCTCACCTTCTCTCTCCTGATCTGTGAGAGACTGAGAACGAGAGAGTACTGTGACCGTTGTGAGGCTCGAGTGTGTGACAGTGTGAGCGAGCGTGACTGTACCTTGCATCGGCGCCTTGCCGTCTTCCGTCAGACATGATGATACAGCTACAGAGGCAATCATTTCTAGCTATTAAGTGTTGCTATTATATAGCAAAGGTAGTAGAGAGAAGAGGAAAGGCGAAAGCACCAAGGGATTTTTGGCCTAGTGAGAAGAGGAAAAAAAAAAAGGTAAGCTCAGAGCCTCAGTCTCCTCAATCCTCAGTCTAATTTTGATTTTTTGGCTTTTATTTTCGACTGATTTTTGGCTTCTATTTTTGCTGTGCATTTGCAGAAAATCGATACAAGAGGCTTCTGTTTTGATTAGTTAAAACAGGTGATTAGTTCATTCTACTCTTCAAAAAGAAATAAATACCATTTATTTATTTATTTTTTGTTTGCTTCTGGTATTTTCACTCTATTTTGCAAGTTGCAACATGAAGTGTTGATTGATGGATTTAGTAGGAAGGAACGTGCAAATGTGCAATCAGAGATATTCCTGGTGTGGTGTCAGATTCAAGGTTGTCAAGTTGTCGGGCGTCTCTGTAGTTCCTCTGATGGATAATTCGTTTTAGATATTTCTGAACAATTTTTGCCTTTCTTTGATGCTGTGAGGTTCTGATATTTGCTCATCTTAGAATATGTTTTGAACAGAAAACTTGTTCATTGCTTGTATTTGGTTGGCTCTCATGCGTTTGAAGCTTGTTTGGAAGTATAGTATCATCATGAGCCCATATCTATTCTTCTTATTGATGAATTTGCTAGTTTGTTATAAGAATGTTATGGAAAATTTTGGTAGATTTAATTGGATTAACTCATGGGCATTATGTATTTCAATTGTGATTTAACTCATGGGCATTATTTATTTATGTTATGTATACGGAAACAAAAATTTAACGTTTTGAACGTTCTTCCGTTTAATATATACAGAACGCAAACAAAACAAATTTCATTTCCGTAAAAACAACGGAACATAAGCGGAAAATTGAATTCTAACGTCCAAAATTACGGAACATAAACGTAAGAGTCATTTCCGTGTAAATCCTGCACGTTTGACACCTCTATCCTTAGTATTGGTCAGAAGTTGAAAACTTCTAGGTAGCGCGCAAAGGGTCTAAAGTCTAAACGAATTCGACCTCTACAGAGTCATTTATTATTAGATTTTGCTAAAATCCAACGAATTAGACACAAATACTGGTTCAACATGATGAAATTTTAATTTTTGAGATTAGAATGGCCAATCCGAACCACTCAAATTGTTCTCTATAATAAAATCTCCATAAAGGCCAAATTTTATATTTTTTTTCAATATTTTTACTATTTTTACGAAATTTAAGAATATGCTCAATCTAAAAAGTTATGGACCCTCCAATTTAAAAAATTCAAAAAAATAGTTAAAGAACTTGAAAAAAATATAAAATTTTATTTTCAAGAAAATTTTAATATAGAGATCATATTAAGTGGTTCAAATTGCTCGTTTGAAATTTTAAAAATCGACATTTGGATCGTGTTTGACGTCCTATAAATATGACAAAATAAACAAATTATATACTTTTGCATAAAAATATACATACCTTATGCGAAAAAAAATTTATTGGATAAAGGAGATAAGAACAGTATTTCAGCGATATATGACGTGCAGCTGCAACTTATGCGAAAAATGCTATATAATATATTCATTGATTTTATTTTCGATACCATTAGTATTGTACGAATTAAAATAATTAAATAAGTTATTATATATGCACAGGTTATTATAAAAATTAAATGAGTTATTAGGCAGATTAATGATTTTTATCATGTATCTTATTTGAAGCGTAAACCAGTCGCTTTATTTTTAAAAAATTAATAACAATTGAATCCGGAAAAAAGGTAATCAATTAAATATTCGACATACATTATACTTATTTAAGCTAAATTATGCTTATGATTTTAACTAAATTATTCATTTTATATCATTTTTCTTAATAACTAGGAACTACACAAATAAAGTATATATATATAAAACTCATTAACCTGTATAAAATTCAATTATATATTATTAATGATAGTGGAAGCTCTATCAATTCCCATAACTTTTTCCGCACGGGATCATGTCTCTTTTGTAAAAACATAAAATAAACTTTGTGATAGAGTTATACAATTAAATAGAAGAGGCAGCTACATAGGCCATAGCCACATGACAACTTTTTCCATCTCCAGCAACATTAGTTAATGGGATTTCCAACTTCCAAAAACCCAGTCTTGAGATCCTCTACAACACCCCAATCCCATAAATCTTAGCCGTCGAGACTGATTCCAATTAATGTATATAACTGCAATGAATCTCTACAACACCTCAAAAAAAGTTGCATGGCTGTAACACAGCATGATAGATAAACGCAGCCGCTCAAATTCCGCTGGCCCAATTATCTCCCTTAGAAATTATTTGTCCTTTTCTTCATCCCTATGTTGAATAAAAAAATTAGTTGTCGTGGAACGAAAGTGTTGAATGCACCAAAGTAAGAGAAGGTTGACCACGACATTTCGGAGACTTGATTGGTGTGCACCATCTATGAATGTTCTCTTGTTATCTGCATGCATGTTAATCAGAGGCCCCTCTCATGCATGCATTGCACTTATGTTTTACTAATATGATCTTTTAAGAATATTTTTCCGCCGCACAAATCCTTTACAAGCCTTTAATTATTTGACTCAGAGTCTCAGACCCCTTTTTTTTTTGCATTAAATATTACTTTTTTATATGAAAATTTATTCGATAAACGTAGATTTAATTTCTCTCGTCTGATATCTTTTATGGCGTGCATGAAGTTCCGAATGACATTGATTTCATTTTTGATTAATTTCTGTTTTTTTTTAATTTTTTTTAATTGTCGTGCATTTAAAATTAAGCTCCCATTTTCTTTTCTCTAATGAAAGAAAGAATTTATTCTATATAAAAATATAAAATATAAGACACAATGTACATTTACTCTTATAGAAGAAAGAATATAATATATATGATTATATGAAAGCTCAAAGCCCAACATGTCCGTTGTCATGATGTGACATTTTTATAGTAGAATACAATTATAAAATTAATTGCTGTCGAATAATTTCTCTTCCCTAAAAAATAAAATAATAAGTAATTAATGGAACGTATATGAATTATTGTTATTTGTAACATAATTTTCTCTTCTAGGATCATTTGATTTGGCCTTCAGAAAGCTAGCTATCAAATTCATATATATATAGGTTTGTCCTTGCAAATCAATAATTCACACATGTATGCTAAAAACACAACAGAACATATGGAACTATAAAGTAAAATCCAAAGCACAAAATTAAAAATTGATATTGATAGATAATTAGTATGAAACCATATCAAGTGTCCATGCATACAGCATACATTTACGCGCGGGTGCCCCGAGATACTCTCTTTCCCCAAGATTGTATATAACTTAATTGGGATTTTATTATTGTTCAAAAAACTTGGGCTTTTATTGTTCTAGGACCAAAAAACTTGGGGATTTTCGCATGCATCTAATTGAAAATTTTCTTGATCAAAACTTGTCATGGTATTAGTATATTACTTATCCGTACTTATCGAGATGCAGAGTTACTCGAATCTCAATAAATAAGGAACTTTCTTTTCAAAAGGAAATTATGGATTAAGTTTTTAAGCTCTTTATCTATTTCACATTATTTATGTTTTCAACTATAATTCAGAATAACGCAATGATAGAATTAAATAATATTGTTTGTGTTGTATTGTAACAATCGTATCTCTACAGTACATGGATGAGATATATATAACCCAAAATACAAGATATAGTAGACTAAGTCCTACATCTCCAGTACTCTAGTAACTGGAGCCATCCATTACATTGCATTGCCTAACACTCAAAACTCAAAACAACTATTTAGAGATTTAGAATCTAAATTATATCCCCTTGCTTCCTTCAAAACAAAGAATCTAAATTATATATAAATATGAAAATAGAGTTAAGTTTCTAATTAATTTCTATAGCGGTACTATATTATTGAAAAGATATTCTCAATTATTCATTAGTTATTATTAGTTAGTACTATGTTAATTTTTTATCCAAAATACAAACTTTTTATCCAAATTCATTTATTTAGTTATTTTCAGCGACCTCCAACAAAAGCCATCATATATCTATGTAATAATTTATAACGCAATTTCCATTTGAGTACATCACTGAACTTGTCTCAAATAACAAATTAATATTTAAATTTAATTCATTCCTCTCAAGTAACTATATATATATTAGCATTTTTCATTTATTCTTATTAGGCTACGTACTGCGTCAGATACTTCATAAAATATATACAAGAATGACAATATCATTCGTGTTCTGTGGAAATTTTTTTTTTTTTTTTGGGGGGGGGGGGTCATTTGTCATAATAAAAGTTTTCTTGTAAGGAGAAAATTATCGGTAAAGCAAGAAATATGCATCATCTCATCTTTCGTTCTGCGTCTTTTAAATGAAAGTGACAGCAGAATAATAAAATTTTTTGTAACTCATATAGAAACAAACTTTTACGTTAAAAAAAAAAGATTGACAGGATTTATAATATGATTTCAAATAATATTATCTAGAAAAATAAGAAAGTCTGATTTTAAACTGGCCATAATATTAAAATCATGTGTGCATTTTAAAATTTGACTGCTAATGTTTTTCATAATATGAATTTTTTTCAGAATAAAAAAAAATTTGTGAATTCTGGTTTGCATCTAATTTAATTTGGTGATTTGGCGTTAGTAACCCCAACAATTTCTCTTACGAGGACAAATTAAAGATCAATCGTTCGATTTGACCTTCTAAGAAAATTAGACCCTCTGATGACATGGTGCCCAGCTATGACACTGTTTATTTGTCCTATACAACAACTAGGATAGCACCTTCTGTTAGACCAACAAGTATAGAATTATTCTTTAGCAAATAAAAAGAAGTATAGAATTATTCTCATGGAAAGGCTGATGTAACAAATTTGCAACTCTCCATTCTTTTCAGAGAATGGACAAAACCTCCATTATTGATAATTCCAATTTTGAATAGTATAGATGCATTTTCCTTCCACACTATTGGAAATATAAAACAATACATCAATATACTATGCGTAGCATAATTTAATAACTGATTACATAAAATTTTCTTTATTGTCTCGATCTTATATCTTCAATTATCAAAAATTAAAGTATACTTATAAGTTATAATAATCAACTAGCTAAACTTTTAAAATGGGCCCTGCATAATTCCATAATTATTTTTGAGGTTAGTTCCCTCTAATATACAAGTTAAATTATCAGTGGGTAATTATTTTGAGTATATAGAATTATGTTAATAATATTCATTAAATTGTGTGAATTAATTTCTTATTTCACTATATATAAGAGCATGTGCAGTCCTTATAAACTATTTAGGATATGAGGATGCTCCCAGTCCCATATCTAAATCCCGAATCAAAACTGTTGGTCTGTTCTTTTCCACGAGGTAGAAAAACATTTTTATTTTTTTTTTCAAATTTATTTTATACTAGAACAAAGGACCACAAATTAAATGAACACACTTAGATTAATCTATCATAACTAAATCTGTTTATTTATGGATAGATCTATCATAATAATGAATATATCAATGTTTGAATTATAAAATCTAGAAATATATATTTATTAAAAATAAAAGTTGTGGCATTTGACGATGCTTAAAAATTATAGCATCGGGTCCGCCAATTACGATATTTAGTAGATATTTTTCAAACATTGTAAAACAATCTTCATTTATATATAATTCATTTAATTCACGAGGTTCATTTATATATAATTTATTTATTCACGAGGTTCATTTAACATTTTAACATATTTACTTTATATTTTTACAATAGACCTTACAAATATATTTCAAATGCTAACGTGACAATATTATTGACATTACTGAATACGCAAGCTTCTTAATATACTATATAATTATGTCCATGCAATTAAAACTATTATTCTCATGTTTATATTTACAATTAATTTGCAATTGGATGCATATTCCCTATCAGCTTTGATCATAAATTCTTAATATTTTCATGGATTAAACATCATCTAAAGCAAAGACTTGACTGAGAAATGGAGAGGATGAAGCTTAAAAATACTTGGGTGCAGATCCAAGGAAACATCTCATATCCAAAAGAACCTTTCAATATATAATTATATATATATTTTTTCCGAATATACAAGTGGCCTTTCCTGAACCTTGGTCGTTGTTACACGTTCCTCACCTTTTCCTTTCAGTTTACCAACATTCCAAGGCATTCCAATAAATTCCATAAAAGCGTACCAGGGGTTCCAGGTCATGTTTGAACCCGGTAACCCGTTGTTTTATCAAAATAGTCCAAAAATATTGACAGTATTATTTAAGGAAATTCTAATATTCTATAATAAGATCAATGTTGCCTTTTATTTGGTTTGCATAATTTTATTAGAAGGAAACTTGACATATCGTTTATAGTATATAGTATAATAAATAAATTTGCTATCAGTTGATTTTGCACACCTCTTTTCCTTTTATATATTGTATAAATTTAATTGAATTCTTGAAAAGTAACTACCAAGAATAGTGAATAGTGTCATTGTACAAACTGCCTCGTCAATTGCTCCAGTAAGTAATTGCTTATGTACGTTATTTCCTTCTTAATGACAATGTCTAATTCCTGCACACACAACACCGACATGAAATAAAAAAACCCAAGGGCTATAGGTAGAAATATCCCAATGTTTTTGAAAATAGCTTATTAATGTCCTCTCCTAAATTAAAAATTACCTTATTGGTTTCAAATTTGTTGTTATGTGCAGGCTTTGCTGACTTAAATTTAGACCGATTTGCATTTCCTTAAATGATACCCTCCCCAGCTGAGGAAGTCACCTTTTTATTAATACCCCCTTCTCTCCATCCCCTTTAAATTTCTGATTTCTCTCATACACCTTTTCTGATCTAGAAAGGGATTGGAGACCACATGGGATCACTTGGGGTCCCTAAAAACGCAACGAAGAGCGTCAAACAAGAAACTCAAAACAACACATTTTCAACAACTCCCATGCATCATCCTTTGCAAAGCCCTTCGAGGCATCTCAATCTTCTCTCTGTTCTGTTTCTCTTAGGCCTTGGTTTTGTGCTAGGTATCCTTTCAAGCTTTTATGTTGATACAAGCCCGAGTTCTCTCCGGTCCAGTCGCAATTTTGTGCAGATTCTTTCATCCACACCACCGCCCCCACCACCATCAATGCCACCGCCATCACTGCCGCCACCATCACAGCCGAAGCAACAGTCAGCAAAATTTGTAACATCATCGACAACACCTTCCCTTGATAACAAAACTACAAATGACCCATACGAGCAATCGGGCCTGAGACGGTACTTGGAACCTAGGAAGGCCATGCATGACATGACAGAGGAGGAGTTATTTTGGAGGGCATCAATGGTGCCTCAGATTTCAAAAACCCCGTTCAAGCGTGTGCCAAAGGTCGCATTTTTGTTTCTCACAAGGGGAGAGATACCCTTTGCAGAGCTCTGGGATTTGTTCTTCAAGGGGCATGAGGATCTTTACTCTATCTATTGGCATACTGATCCTTCATTCAACGGGTCCGTACCGGAGAATTCAGTCTTTCATGGAAGAAGAATTCCAAGCAAGGTACCTATGATCCTACTTTGATTTTTTTATTATCTAATTAATTAAGAGTTCCTTCTTATTAAAATTCATGTCATTACACTTGATCGCTTATTAATGGGCCTTGATTTCGGATGATAGCCTCCTTTTTTGAAAGATTTTTTTGGGTAGTATTGCCTGTTTTGAATTCAAATTTGGACATCAATACGTCTTTATGATTTTATTCATGAGTAATTAGTAATTTTCTATTGGTAATTCTTGGTCACTATTGTCCAGGAAATCTTCAATATTTTATTTCGTATTAGTTGCCAAAATTAGCTTTTTTTTTTCATATGACACAAGAAATATACCCTAGCTAGTAGGTATTTGTGATTATAAGGAGCAGCATAAATTTGGAATGTATTACTTAGGATTATATTTATAAATAGTGGAAGAGTTCTTGCATTTTTTTTCTCAGAAAATTTCCATTCGGATAGGTATTTGGATATATTTCAATTTCTATCTTGACATTTTCTAAAGAATTAATTTCGTATTAAAGCATGATTAATATAAAAAAGTCAGATTTTTCTTCTTCCAAATTTAAATACCGACCATTGAATGTATAATATAAGAATCCAATTTTCTTCATGACGATGTGTTTTATTACCCAAATCCCTGCAAAATTTACTATATACTATAAAAAATGAAAGAATAAACATAAGAAATAAATTAGAAGATCAGAGCAAAACCATATTTATTCATTACCAACATCATTCCATGGTGGCGTCAAATGTGAAATATAGTGGGTCAAAGTGCAAATTGCACAAGATGCTGACATGCTGACATGAATGGTGACTTTCTCGTGCTTGATACAAGTTGTAGATTAGACTCGTAGTTTGATTCAATCAATAATTGGTAAGATGCAAGATGCTTAGCCGTTAGCGGTTTATTTTTTAGATGGACAAACCTAGTTAGGAAAATAAACAAGCAAATGTGGGATCATAATTAGCACTACTCCTTTAATTAACTTGACATTTATTGAGAACTAACTATGGGAATAACCACATTAAAGTAAGAACAAAGATATTCTATTAATTAAACATTTGGTAAATTTTTAGTTTTTTTGTCAAAATTAACAGGAAGTGCAATGGGGCCACATTAGCATGATGGAAGCAGAGCGTCGCCTTCTCGCAAATGCACTCCTCAACTTTGCAAATGAGCGCTTCATTCTCCTCTCGGAGTCGCATGTGCCGCTCTTCAACTTCCCTACAGTCTACTCTTATGTCATCAACTCCTCCCAGGTCTACCTCGAATCATATGACGAACCAGGACCAACTGGCCGGGGTAGATACCAGAAAGGCATGTATCCACATATAAAAATAAACCAGTGGCGAAAGGGGTCGCAGTGGTTTGAAATCGATCGTAAGATTGCTGTAGATGTGGTATCTGATGAGATTTATTTTCCACTATTCAAGAAGAAATGCAAGGGAAATTGCTACACTGATGAGCACTACTTACCAACGTTTTTGCACATCAAGTATCGGTGGGCCCTATCAAATAGGACTCTGACATGGGTTGACTGGTCAAGGGGTGGACCCCACCCTGCTAGGTATACAAGAATGGAGGTGACACTTGATTTCTTGCACTGGTTGAGAAATGGGCACTCATGCACGTACAATGGTAATCAGACTAGGGTTTGCTTCCTCTTTGCTAGGAAGTTCTTGCCTAATTCCCTTACAAGGTTCTTGAGATTTGCACCAAAAGTCATGGGATTTGGTTGAGCCCATGGGATTTATCCACGTAACCACGTTGAAGCCGGAAGATCACTAATTATTCCTTTATTTTTTTATAAATATATATCGCATGATATGATGTGTATAAAGTATTTGTTCCATTTTTTCCTGTTTATTTTTGTAAGAATAGAGAACTTAAAGGAATTGAGATTGTAGAGATCTTTGCACAAATTGAAGTACCAATACAAAAAGGAAAAACATTTCATTCCTTTTCTTTTATTTTATCTTAATATCAGCACTATATATATATCATTCTTTTGGAGAAAGCAGCAAAATTAGAAGAGGAAAATGAAAAGGTCATGCTTCCATAGTTCCATGAATGTCTTTTAGAAATGTTACATATGTTATTGTCTGCTTGGGCCTCCAATACTAAAACTAAAGAAGAACAATTATTTTGCTATGCATGATCCAAATTAAAAATCTACCTACATTTCTGACCATATTGTCATCTCAAAACTCTGGGACAACTATGAATTAGACTCGTACATCATC
Source organism: Rhynchospora breviuscula (assembly GCA_027562975.1). NCBI lineage: Eukaryota > Viridiplantae > Streptophyta > Magnoliopsida > Poales > Cyperaceae > Rhynchospora > Rhynchospora breviuscula. The sequence continues at coordinate 40,520,852 of CM050401.1, forward strand.
TCACTTAAATTAATTTTAAGAAAGCCTTAACATTCCAACTCAAAACCATTCAATATATAGCAATAACTAAATCTATAAGAAGACGGGCCGAAATTCTAATCCTAAATGAGGCCCCAAATATATCTTTCTAAGCCTACCCAAAGCCCATGACTTTTGGAGCAAGTTCTAAGAACCTGTCCAAACAATTTGGCAAGAATTTCCTAGCAAACAGAAAGCAAACTCTAGTTTTCATACCGTTGTAATTACAAGATCTCCCATACCTCAACTTCTTCAAAAATTCGATTGTTATATCCTCACTTGAAAAGTTGGCTGGGTGATACCCTTTTTGAGACCAATCAATCCATGTCAAGGTCCTGTTTGCGACATGAGGCCACCTTTTTATGTTTAGAAGTGTTGGCAAGTAGTGCTCATCTGCCACACACATTTTACAATGTTTCTTAAATTCTGGATAATATGTCTCATCTGATATAACCTCTAGTGCTAGTTTTCGGTCCATCTCAAACCACTGGGAGCCTTTGCGCCAGTGCTCAGGCCTGATGACTGGACCCATCTTATTCCTATAACGGGCTCGGCCTCCCGTGCCGGGAAGGTCGTAGGATTCCATGTAGATTGTGTGACCCACAAGGTAGGAATATATGGTGGTGAAGTTAAAGAGAGGGATGTGCGACTCTGAGAGGAGGATGAAGCGCTCATTTGTAAAGTCGAGTAGTGCATTTGCGAGAAGGCGGCGCTCTGCATCCATCATGCTCACACGGCCCCATATGGCTTTCTGCATTTTCAATTGTTAAATTATATATACATTTTTGGAGATGGAAGTGTTGAATTTGATGATACAATCTAATTAGATAACTTCTCTTTTCACAGAAATTAAAGATATGCGATCCAATTTAAAACTATCAAATACGATGTTGTGAAGAGGAATATAAAGTCATCACCATCGGTGATATAGACAATGCAACCAAATAAAAATGAAGTGCAAGCATAGAACTCCAAATAGCACAAACATGGAACAATGACAATACCTCGTTTAGTAGAGTGATTAATCTTATTACATAACATGTTTCTCATCTGGTTAATTATTTTCAAAATCATGACACAAGTTGGGTTTTGTCTAGTTGGCAAATTGCCAGATATACGACTGATTGAAAGTAGTAAATCTTAATTATCTTACTCTATTATTAGAAAAGTAGGATATAGTATTTGGTTTATAGAATTAATGGATCAACTCATTTCAACTAAATCTCTATTTCTCATGAACAACTCAAGCACCCTGTAAACATATTACTTTTAAAAACATGGCATTAATTTCCCTTTCAAAATTTGCAATTATGTACAATAGTTCTACTGAAATAACCAATTACTGGATGAAAATCTATGGACAATGGGACAGAGTACAGACACAACAAGTACTCCCATTTGGACACAACTGGGATAAAGATTGAAAAATATAGTAAAAATAAAAAAGAAAGAAGGCTTGAAGAACTGGCTAGCAAAAAGCAGGAAATATCTCAAGTAAATAGAGAATTAATGTAGAAACATACCTTGCTTCGGATTCTTCTTCCATAGAAAACTGACCCAACAGGAAAAGATAAATTAAACTGAGGATCAGCATGCACATAAATCGAATATAAACCTCCATGCCCCTCAAAGAACTTCTCCCACAATGGTGCAAAGGGGATATCTCCTTTGGTCAGGTACAGAAATGCAATTTTAGGAAACCATTGGTATGGATGCCTCTTAATGCGCGGCACCATTGATGCCTTCCAAAATAATTCTTCATCATTCATACCATGCATAATGTTAGTTGGTTCCATGTATCCTTTTAACCCTACCCGTACTTTTGGTACTGGTTCGATTTTCTTAACCGGTTGCCGTGGCAAATGCAAAGAAGAAGAAGAAGAGTGAGAAATGGAACTTGATTTGATGTAGAACCCTTTGATAATGCCGAGTGCGAAACCAATTGCTAAGAAGAAGAAAGCGAAGAGAAGCTTGACAGCCAAAGAATTTGATGGTTGTGGTTGGAAGAGTGATGATAGTTTAGGCCGGTATGAAGAAGATCTGGAGCTCTTCATTGTTGATGTGGTACCTAAGGGTTTTGAATCAAATTAGCGTGTGAGTTGAGTTGAGTTGAGAGCAAGAGTAGAAGAGTATGTTAAAGACTTTGACTTATTGTTGTGCCTATCTATGTCTTTTTATTTTAATTGGCAATTTTAAGATCTAGTTTACTGGTTTCATGGGTAAAAGATTCCTTATGTTTCCTGTTGACTTCATGTCTTCTCTGTTTCCGGTTTAATTTTACATTATATAAGATTATAATTATAATTTTTTTTGTATGAATCTCGAAATGTATGTTTTCGGAGCAATTACGCCAAAATTGACAAGCAATTACTTCAAATTTAAGTTAGGTATGCTCAGTGACAGTGAGCAGGATATGGAATATACTAAATGTAGAAACTGAAAATTGGTAGTACTATACTACTATTAAGTATAATTGTGAAAAACAGATTTTTTGTTTGAAGGGTGATGTGTCACTTTGGAACTCATAGTAAAAAGTTGTTTTACTCAATTAGCTATAATTCTATCATTAGTAATGAAATGATGCTTACCAAGTTTTCTTAAAGAAAAAAATGCAGTAGAGAATTCATTTTTAGTACGTAAACAAAATAAAATTTATAGTATTTAAATGTGCTACAACCATCTCGTCAGAAATAAATTGTTACCTACATATGATGAGTAACGACTACAAATTTAAAATACTCAAACATAAAAAATTCTAAAATTAGAATTAAATATAAAAAAATTTAAGTACGCAGTACGAGAAAAGTTAAATATAGATAGTACTTGGACCAAGTATTATCTATAGAGACTAATTTCAGATATAGATTACTGAAATTAATACCAATTTAGATACTTCCGAATCTAAATATTAGTCTAACTTAAAACACCAAAAACACTAATTCCTTTCTATATATTGTTGCATTTTAATCTGGAAAGACCGTTAAAAGATGATTATGTAGTTTAAGAAAGTTTAAACGCATATCTAAAACTAAACTTATTTTTCTTGAAAAGAAATAAATATTTTGACAATATATACAACCCAAGGATTATTATTATTTTGTAAACGGAGGATATATTCATCCAAACATAAAATTATGACTAAAATGTTAACTGAGTTCAGTTCAGTTCCTGTAACAGCACTATCCATCAACGACTCGCTATAGAAACATTACACTGGAATAAGAAACAGACACCTCCAAACTCATCACTAACCTTGACAAATTCATTCAACAGCGCAGCTAATCATCTCTCTCTTTTTCTCTCGCGCCTTCCTCCTCGCACGATCCTTTCCAGCCCAATCTTCTCTCAGAAGAAATGAAGAGAAGATAGAGATATAAAGAGACACTGAAGCTCCACAATCTTCCCCTACAATTCCTATAAATTCCCTTTCCTTCCCGCCTCACTTCTCTTCTTCAATTCCCATCAAGAATTGCATCTCTCTACAATCATGGGGAATTGGGACGACCTTCCGACGGATCTAATAATCACAATCTCGACCCATATAACCCGCAACGCAGACTACATCAGATTCCGCGCCGTATGTTCCTCCTGGCGCTCCGCCACTGACGCACGGCCCCACCACCTGCCACGTCTGATTCCTTTCCTCCTCCTCTCCGGCGACGCCTTCACCTTCTACTCTCCCACCGAAGACCGATCCTATTTCGTTCCCTTCCCCAGTGGGTCCCACTACCACTTCCTCGGCTCCTCCCATGGCTGGCTCTTCCTAGTGGGCCCCACCACCAGCTTGATCTTGCTCAACCCCTTCGCCCGGACCATGATCCCCTTGCCTCCGGTCGTCGAGATTCCCAATCTCTTCGATCAGGTCACGCCGAATGACGTGGAGAGATACCGGGCGTCCATGAGCCGTGGGGACGGCGCATTGACGGTTGGGTTTTGGAAGTACTTGTTGAACAAAGGGAAGCTCTGCTTGGATACTGGGTCTCCCGGTTTCTGGATTGCGGTTGCCTTTCTTAAATCAGGTCCCATAACAGATTCTCTAGACCTCATAATTGCATTCTGTTATAATTTGCATGTTGGTTCTTTTGGTATGATGTACTGATTAAATTGAATATTTAATGTTACCTATTTAGAAAGTTACCCATATTGGTAAAATTTAAAAGTGTGTTAAAAGAAGAGTAAATCTTGAATAACTCGTGATTGCAAGATTTATGGATATAGTCAGTATTTTATGCGGTGCCAAACAATACATGCATTAGCAATTTTGAGTGCCAATGTTGATCTAGAAAAGGGTTAGTTCTGTTAAAGTTCCAGAGAGAGAGACTGGTACTACACACTGTTAGTTCATTACTGGTACCGTGCCAGTAGAAACATGTACTTTGTAGGTATCTAATACCGACCATGTTTGGTTTCAGTCTGGTTAATTGGTATATAGTCTAGTGGAAAATGCTAAAATATGTCTAGGGTGTTTCCTGACTTCTTGATTTTCCCTTTTTTTATGGGAGACAGGTTTGGCCTTCTACAGGGCGGGAGATAAAACATGGTCCCACGCAGGCCGGTACTGGCAGTTTTCTGATGCTGAACTCTACAATGGCAAGCTCTATGCAATTACACGCGGTGGCATCTTGAGTACTATTGATGTTGCGGGTTCTTTCAAAGAAACTGTGGTTGTATCATCATCTCCCCTTTCATTCAGCGAGGACATCTCCTTTTATCTTGTGGCATCAGCTCCAGATCTACTGCTAGTGGTATCACAAATTATTATATTGTTTTTGATAAGTTGTCAGTTTAAAACCTTATAATTTACTTGAATATACTATAACTCAGTTCAAAAACCTTACAATTGAATCTATCATAGTCAGTTCAATCCCCAGCAATAGAATAAGTTGCGTTTGTGTCTTTTTTTTTTTTTTTATTTGTCACCTCAGTGGGAATAAAACAGGGTTGTATGCTATAGGTTCGGAAACATAGTGACACAGATGGTTATCGTAAAACGGTTGGGTTTGAGGTGTTCAAGCTGGAAAATGGGGACCAAGGATGGACACGTGTTGACAAGCTAGGGGACCGCATCATTTTCCTAGAAAGAGGCACCTCGGTGTCTCTGCCGGCTTCTGGTTTGGAGGGGTGTGAACAAGGTTGCATTTATTTTACCCAGGGTTATGAACCATACGAAGAGGACAAGGGTATGGAGATAGGTTGTTATGCGTTAGAGGGAAATTATATGAGGCATCTCTTTTGTTGCGATCCTGATGCAAAGACAACCTGGGTAGCGCCGAAATGGGTTACACCTTGTATCTGGTAATTTAAAGAAGGTTGTGTTGAAAGATAGGTGGTTGTGTTGACGAATAACTTAGTTGATAACTATGACAACTGACCCTTGGCTTATCAATATCAAAAACGTACATGCATTTATGTTCTTTAAAATGAACTATTTTGTTTAATCGGCGATCAGATATTCCAAAATTACATCAAATCTGATTACTGTTGCATAAATAATAAAGTTATTACGCCTTGTCAGTTGTCATGGTTTCAAACAAAGTTTAGTGGCCATTATATCCATCCCTGGAATAAGTTGACGTGAAACGAATGTGGTTTTTTTATTCTTGGTTTATTTTCGTTTTCCTTTCTTTTCTTTTCATTTCTTTTTTTTTTTCATTTTTTTTGGGTTCCTTTCTAGATAGACATATAAGTGAAGGGGGCAGTTGTGTAATTGCAGAAGTTTTACTATGTAATTAATCCTATATAGTAATTAATCTTGTATATTTGAAGCAAATGAGTAAATCATATACAGTTATTGTATGTTGCAACTGAAATTCAGAAATTTTACAATGTAATCGATCCTATATATATAGTAATTAATCTTGTATACTCAGGCGAATGAGTAAATCATATAACAGTTATTATATGTTCCAATTGAAATTCTGTCTGTCCTACAAGCTTGCTGAGCGCTGAGCAAGTTTACCGTGACTCTTGATTTAAAACCTCTTGCAATTTTCATAGCGTGCTTGGACAACATGGCTCTGCACCAAATATATAAAACCTATCTACAAGAACTATGAAAAGCTCAAAAATGGTCCTTGTGTTATTAATTTAACAAATTCAAACCAAACCAAGATATTTTCTAATCTAAATTTTAATAAGTCTCTAAATCTCTTCTCGTTGTCTTATCATTCCTTCCAATTAACGTTGCCTATGTACCGAGCCCAAAAGGAAATGTGGGTGACAAAAACTCTGCATTTTTCAACTCAATGCACCTCCAATTACACGTCGCATACCAGTAATACAAACAAACTGGTCATGAAGTGGCACAACATCGGCACATATATGCTAATAGGTGACAAAATATTTGAATATTTTAATTTCTGTTTAGGAAGGACTATCACATTTCAGACTATCTCTGCTGTTATTTGGACTACCTTACTACTGTCATCCCCTTTGATTCCTTAGTTCACTGGAAAAATTGTTATCCGATTGATCTGTCTTTGGGAAATATGTTGCAACAAAATGTACTGCGTAAAGACTAGCTACAGAGTAAAAGTGATTATATAAAGAGTTAAAATTTTTGGGCGAGCCACAAAATATTTAAATGGAGGCTAAGTACCAAATCAAATCCTGATATTTATATTATGATTAAATCTAAATAATTAAATTTTAGTTATAGGGGGAATACTTTTTCATATTTTTTGAAGGTCATAAGTTATCTTGAAAAAACATATACGCACTGCATAAATATATAGATGTATTATTTAATAAAAAAGGGAGACTTTGTTCCTCATTTTAGTACGTGGATCCGTTTATAAAAAGTATAGATTAATTGAGGGATTAATTTGATAATTTTAACAAACGCCAAAATCAAATCGTAATAGTAAAATTTATTTTTGAAATGTAATCTATACTGTGCTCATATTGTAGACATAAAATATGATAAAATTTTGATACAATTACAACCTTCCATCGAACGACTTGAAACTTATATAATTAGTGGACTTTGATTAAATTCCAAAAGATATTTAAATTGCGTTGAATTTGATACACAACCAAATCATCAGTTTAGTAGCGTGCCTATGAATCTTTTCTACTTTAAGTTTTTTTAACATATATTTTTTTAAAAAAAATATTACTGATGTTGTCAAGAATTCCAACTTTTATACAACAGAATACTCATGGCATTTTAAATATTAACAACCAGGACCGTGTATTTTGTTATGAAATAGATGCGCTGACCTAGCATATTTTTATTGATCCGCACTCCCATGTCAAAATAATTTTGTTTAAAGATCCCTTGATCTGGCAACTAGACCAATAAAAAATAGGCATGCTGCGACCTTAAGTTGTATTATTTTTCTTTTCTTGTTGGGGAAGATGGAAGGCTGTACTTGTAGAAATCTCGATTTGTCCTGTTCCTAAAGTACTACTTAGTGATGTTCATTATTATTTCTTGAATCTTTTAAGGGTGTTTTACTGTATTTTCTCACTTTATTTTTCTTCGATTCTGCTGCGATTTCATCGTATTATTGGATTCCATCTTGATTTCCCGCAACTTCGGTTCTGTATCCTAGCTTGCCGTGGATGGAAAATAGTGTTGCCGGTAAATGCCGGGTAGAAATAATCTTCTATTCTTCTGCGCACTTGAAAGGAATGTAGGCAATACGGAAGATCAGACGTAGGAAATAATATAGTTATCACAGACAAGCCATTTTACTTTTTTTTTTTTTTTTTTTTTTTGACAGCCACCGTTAACTTTTCTTAAAAACTACAACAACTATAGCTACTAAGTCTTTTATCCCAAACAACTGTTACTATTCTAATAAACTCACACCTCATATGCTCTGTCTTAGTTCTACTAAATCTAAACTCTTTTGACTCTAGAGTTTGTCTCCACAATTCTAATTTCATGTTGACACCCCTCCTACTCTCATCGATTAGCACAGCATCATCAGCAAAGAGCATACACCAATAAATCTCTCCTTATATACCATTCATGATCTCATTAATCACTAAGACAAAAATATAACGACTCAAAGCTAATATAGTCCTACGTTAATAAGAAAGTCGCTAGTCACACTATCATATGTCATAATGCAAGTGACAGTACCATCCTACATGTCTTGGATGAGGGTAATGTACTTGGTGGGGACTTTCTTCTTTTACTGTGCCCACCACGTGACTTTCCATGATACTTTGTCGAATATTTTCTCCAAATCTATAAAAATCATATGTAGATCCTTCTTTTGCTGCCGATATCTCTCCATAAACTGCCTTATCAAAAAGTAATTTGATCGAAAAATACTATTTGAAAGGAGAATAAGGAGAAGTAATTTTGTATTCCTTCAAGAATTATCAAATTGTACACTTCGATGTTCTTACTAGGGTTGTATATGAGCTGAGTTCGAGCGAATTGGGGACAGCTCAAATTCGGCTCGGACGTAACTTGAGTTAACTTCAGCCGAGCTACAAATACTTTCGTGCTTTTTAAACTGGCTCAAACTCGACTCAACTCTAACTCGAGCTAGCTCGTGGTTCATGAGCTAACTTGAAATAAGCATATATTCTTCAAATTTTTATTTATTTAATTAATATATCCTTCTAGTATTAAAGTTTAGATGAGGGTTATGGTGTCCACAATTTGAATGCCCCAAAACTCACTTTTTGACTACTTTTACAAAATATAAAATTCAAATTTTGAATCCAAGCCGTTGATCTTATTCGATATAATGAGCGATGTATTTTCATATAAGATTTATAAATTTTGAAGTTTATTTGATACTTGATCAAGAGAATAAATATTGAACGAATCTAGTTAAATATGATAGATTAATTCTAATCTGTTCATAGTTTAGCCTCATGATCAAGTATCAAATAAACTTCAAAATTTAAAAAATTTATATGAAAATGCATCGCTCGTTATATCAAACAAGATCAATAGATTGGATTGGAAGTTTGAATTTTATATTTTAAAAAAATAACCAAAAAGTGAGTTTTGGGAAATATGTCTTGAAACTCAATTTGTCGAATGTTATAATTATTTTAAGTAAAAATATTTAAGAAGAAATTTTTTATGATTAATTTATAAGATTTTAATACTTCTAAATCATATTGATAATACTATCTGAAATATAAATTTATTATGTCACGAGTCAGCTCACGAGTTGCGAGCTGAGTTGAGCTCAACTCAAACTCGACTCATTAGCTAACCGAGTTAGTTTAGCTCGAGTTTCGTTGGCTCAAGTTACAATCGAATTTTTCTGAATCGAGTTCAAGTTAACTCACGAGTTAGGAGTTTTTTTCTCACTCCCAGTCCTTATGATACCTCTTAGCTTTGTCAAATTGTATTAACAAGTAAAATGGTAGTCTGATCTAGTTTAGGGCGAAGCCCTCCATTAAAAGATATAGCACCGCGTCGGTTTAAGGAGACGAATAAATTGTAGACAACTCACTGGTAACAGAAAAATAAATGTAATTACTTGAGTTTAGTCCTTCAATTATTATCCACCAAATCATACATCATTAGTTCAAAAAAAAGAAAAAGAAAAAAAAATAAGACAACTAAGATGATATCAAAAAACCTAATTTTTCCACCAACATTTATACTTTTGACAGCGAGCGGGCTACTGTCCAAACTGTTAGTTTGTAATACAACATAAATACACAAGTATAACAACTAATGATGCCATAAACTCGATCAGGTAATAGCTTGAAAATAATGTCTATTTCACTTTATTTGCTAGTCTAACAAAGCTACAATACTAGAACAGGGTCCCAAAGAATGGTATCTGACATCTATAACACTACGGGGGTCTGAATTATGCCCCAACAAAATTGGCCATAGTAGTTCAGTTATTGTGATTATTTTCTCTCACTAAAAACAAAAACAAAGAAAACTTAATGAAAAATGGATTTTTCTTGATCTGATCTCTTTAGTCTTTATATAGACATACATGCAATGTTACATGAATTACTATACTCCAAAAATATTAGTCTAGAATATAAATAATTGTGCTATTCAGCTCCCTTGGCAACCTTGTATGCATTTATGAGTTGCATTTGTTCATCCTGAGGTACTGGCGAGTGCTCCAAGTATTCCATTGTGAACTCACCTTTACCCTAAAATATTGAAAGAACACAAACATATTAACAGCCATTAAGGTTATCACAGACTGATGCAAGTTCACTATCTTCTCTGCCATGTCAATGTAACTAGACATCAAAACGCTAAACAGCAAAACTAGAAATGAATACTAACTAATTCTGCGTTGGCTTAATGAAAGTTGGCAGCCCTTCTTGGGTTTGGATCAAAAAAAAAAAAAGAAAAAGAAATGAATACTAAGTTGACAAGGGCTTAAACCTGATCCATACCAGCCTACAATTGTATTGTACGAATAATAAAAAATATTTGGATAATCTAAAGTTGACCTGCGTCACAGATCGGACGGAAGTCGCATAACCAAACATCTTGTTCAATGGTACCTGAAAAATATTAAATTTTTGCCGAAATTCAGCAATTGGAATTTAATTCGGATTAATATTTCCTAGTGAGATCATATTGCTAACCATTTATTTCATTTAAGTAAAAAAATGCTTCCAAAGAGAGAGATTCAGTACATACTAGACTGAAGATAGGAAGCAACTACAGTTACAGTAACATATACAATTTGCAATAAAAAACTAGCAGCATAATAGAACTGGCAAAAAATCCAAGCTGTCAGGTTTAACATCCAATGGGAAAATAAAACAAGATTTGTGAATCATACGTTTGCAACAATGACAGTATCATCACCATCCTGATCGTTGCCAACAATCATGCCTTTTCTCCTGTATCAAAAAAATCAAAAGAATAAAAAATAGTGACTGTTAACATATTTATCCTAAATTAAGGTAGCTACCATTAGAAATTTAGTAGAAATGAAATGCTCACTTCCAAATTTTCAAAGCAAACCAATATAGTAAAACATGGTTAATCTTTAAACTCACTCAGTGAGAAAAAAACTATTCCAGCAATGACAATTAATTGTTAACTTTTCACAAAAATGAAGGTCAAAATACTGCCTATTCTGCGATGCAGGGTTGTAAATATGTATTTTCCTTTCTATAATTTTAATTACTCAAAGAACTATACTAATTTGAAACCATATTCCTTTTTTTTGTGTTTTCTTGCAAAAAATTTCAAAAAAATTGCATATGAAAAGGAAAAAAGAAATTCAAAATACATATTATATGTAGCAGTGTGTGATCTTTTAGTTGTTTCAAAAAATTTCCTTTTTGAAGTGTTACAAACTTGCACCTTTTCTTCCCTTATTAATCTTTTCTTTTTATATTTTAATTCATTTTTTTGTCCTTGGTTTTGTGACTATGAACTTATTGGGTTTCACTTCTAGCCAACACAACTCGTTTGGGACTAAAGGAATTGTTTGTTGTTTTATTTTTTTCATTCCTCTTGTCACAGAAGTGTGGGATGGTTCTCAGAACAAAAAGGTTTAAAGAAAAGTAAAAGAACTGACTTGTTAATATCACCAGTGACAGTGCCCTGGAACTCTGAAGGAACTTTGATTTCGACCATCATTACAGGTTCCAGTATTACCGGCTTAGCTGCTGAGTAACACTACAATCATACATACACAAAAAATGTCAGCTGTGCCTTTCCTTTTTCCTTGCAAAACCAGAAGCTATAGGAATAAATCAAAATAAGAGTAATAAACCAGCAGTAGGTAATTTGCGAAATTTTGAATAGATTGGGACCGAAAGAACAAAAAAAAAAAAAAACCTGTCTAAAAGCATAGATGGCTGCTAGCTTGAAAGCAAGCTCACTGGAATCAACAGCATGAGAGGCTCCGTCCGTCAGAACCACCCGCACATGCTCCACAGGAAAGCCAATAAGTGACCCTGAGTTGGCTGCCTCCCTAAACCCCTTCTCGATTGCAGGAATAAAGTTTGATGGGATTGCCTGCCCGATAATCAAATTTTCAAATTCGAACTTGTCTGAAGAACCTTCTGGAAGTGGCTCAATGTAGCCAGTGACTCTACCATATTGACCCTGGCCACCACTTTGCTTCTTATGTAAATAATCGAAGTTGGCACGCTGAGTCACAGTTTCTCTGAAATTCACCCGTGGTTTACCAGTCTGGGCATCAACCTGGACATGACACAAGAAAAGTAGTTATGTTTTCCTTGATATGATGATCCTCGTGATATATTTATCTTGTGTTAGCAACTCCTGACCTTGTACTCCCTTCTGATACGCTCCACATACACTTCCAAATGCAGTTCCCCCATACCAGAGATAATTGTCTAAAATAATAGAAAGTATGGAATAATTTGAGAGTCATATGAGTAAAATAAAACTGATATGAAGATTAAAAAAAACATAGCATAACATATTACTTGACCGCTCTCTACATCTAACCCAACCCGAAAAGTTGGATCTTCTTTCTGGAAACGGTTAAGTGCTTTGGAAAACTGCACAAATAAAGAGATATGACTTAGAAGATAACAAAATTAGTCCAAGTATGCCAATGTAGAAATAAATTACTTCATTAATTAGAAACAAAAAAGGTATTACCTGGCCACCTGAATCTTTAGAGACAGGAGTGACTGCCAGTGACATCACTGGTTCAGGTACATTCATTGAGGTCATAGTGTATCTAACAGAACCATCCGTGAAAGTATCCCCTATTCCAGTACAAAGGAAAAAAATAAGAAGAAAGATTCAGTAAGAGAAATTTTGATAGTTTAAAAAAATTCAAAAGAAAAGTCAGAAAAAGGAAGTGACCTGAAGCACAATCTACACCAAACACAGCAACAATTTGACCAGCATGAGCTTCTTGAATATCCTGTACACTTTTGGGTTAATATTTGGATAGATGAACAAAGCAGGATTCCACATACAAATGTTTGCAAATATCAGCAAACTTCTAATTTACAGCAGTACCATTTATAGCACAGTATAAGAGCTTTCCAAGGTTTATTTTTTTCTGGCATAATTGTCTTGTGCTCATGTGGAAGACAAACCAACACATAGTATTTCCTTTAGGGGGCACAGTTTATAATAGCTACAAGTACATAACTACAAGCCTACATAACTAAAATTAACTCGATATGTTACTTGCCTCCATCTCATCAGAATGCATACGGACCAAACGTGGAACCTAACATGGAAAGTGAAAGAAAAACATACATGATCAGTTGAGAACTTTGAAAATATAAGGTCTTCGTAGAGAGAACACTTATGCATTTAATTAAACAAAGAGGAATGTATCTTACTTTAAGTTTCTTCCCAGTGTTTACATTTATAATGAACTCTCCCTTGCGTATCACACCATTATAGATCCTATCATGCACAATTAACAATTAATGACTATGACAATGTATAGCCATCAAAAGGTGAAAAAAAAATCAAAGAGTCCTACAATAACCTACAAAATTAAAGGAGTACCTAAGGTATGTCAGCTGACCAAAACGGCCTTCTTCCAGCTTGAAGGCCAGTGCAACTAGTGGCCCCACCAGGGTCCCTCCTAGCAAAACCTAAAATAAGATGTCATGTGAGAGTGAGTGAGTGAGAGAGAGCGTGTGTGTGCAAAAAGATCTACCTTCTCCTCAGATTTATTCTGATCAAGGGCATAATTTTCAACTTCAGTTGGACAAGGGAGATAATCTAGCACTCCATCAAGCAGTGGTTGAACACCCTAGATCATTAAATAATTGATCAGATATTAGCAAATTACTCCTCAAACAGAACTCATTTGGAAACAGCTGGAATAGTAGAATGGCAGCATAGCCACCATTCAGGCTCAAATTGGTATTAGAGTTATTATTTAATAATAATTATTATATTATTACCTATAATAATACTGTTATCAATATAATTATTATTTACATTATTATGTCATCATTATCGTCGTCATCATCATCATCATCATCATCATCATTATACAATCTACCATTCTACTATTCTAACAAACATGTTTCCAAATATTTTCACTCTTCCGAATAGTGAATAGCGCACTAATAGCATTATTCAAACTCCTATACAAAAAGTATTATTCAGCCACTATTTTACTTTTACTATTTGAATAGCACTTTTTCAGTGCTGTTCCTTAATTTGCCAAATCAGCCCACAAACAATAATACAACTTCCTATTAATCAATGATATTAACAAAATAGATACCTTATTTTTGAATGCGCTGCCCATATAAACTGGCACAAACTTTCTTGCAACTGTAGCTCTACGAATTGCTGCCTGAACAAAAGAACATATTTGATATGAGCATGGAAATTATAGAAAAAGCGGTGCTTGGGTTTTAGACCCATTCCATACAGGCACCAGTAACATTTATACCTTCAGTTCAGAGGCTGATATAGGCTCATCATTGAGAAAAGCCTCAGCCAGCTGATCATCCACCTCTGAGACAACCTCAATTAATTCTCGTCTTTTTTCAGAGACCACTTCTTGTAAATTTGATGGCACCTCGGCTGATACAACCTTCTCTCTACATAGTTGTACCACAAATTGTTACAGGTATTTAAGGAAATAATATAATAGGATATGTTTAGATTTAAGGAAATCAGATTTAATAGATATTATTGGATTTCAATGTATTTATGTATCTTTCTATTTCTATTAGCTAGCTGAGATTGAGAATTGATATGTTGCCATATTTTAGAAAGCTCTATATATTATGAGCTCAAGATTGTATTAGAATTAAGCAGAAATTAATAAAAATAGTCTTCCTTTATCTCTATCTCTCTTCTCCCTTTTCTCTATTCTACATCCAACCAAAGCTCGTAACAATTTGGTATCAAAGCCAAAACAATCTAAACCAATCAAGATGTTCAGCGAAAAGACCCCACCCTTCGATGTTGATTCTACCTTCCAACAGCTCCTGCAAGACGAGAACGAGATCATGCATCGCCTAACTCTGTTTGAAGATCGTTTGCTCGCCTTAGAGCAACCTCCTAGAACAGATGAGAACCACTGTCATGCCACCGCTGATTTGGTTACTCCAATTCCACGGATGCATGTTTTCACTATTGATTTGGTTACTCCAACTCAACAGATGCACGTTTTCACCGCTGGTCTCTCAAACCCTCTTCATACTGATGTCGAGTTCCACAAACATTCTGACCTGCAACATGCCATGAGCTTAGCTCGCGCTTTGGAGCGTTGCTACTGCATGACCCCTGCCACAAGTATTCTTCTTGAACCTCCTGAAATGATGGTGCTACCATATCAACGTTCTTTATGCCGCCTCACCCCAACTGAGATGGCTAAGAGACGTCATAAGGGTTTGTGCTTTAATTGTGATGAGCTATACACAAGGGGTCATAAGCACAAGCGACTATTATGGCTAAAGGTCGTGGACGATGATAATCATGAGCATTCATCATTGCTGATTACTAATGAAGCACCTGGATAATATTCGCATTTGTTACCCCATTTTTTCAACTTGAGGACAAGCTGGCTCCCATGGAAGGGGGAAATGTTACAGGTCTTTAAGGAAATATAATATGATATCTTTAGATTTAAGGAAATCTGATTTAATAGATATTATTGGATTTCAATATATTTATGTATCTTTCTATTTCTATTAGCTAGCGGAGATTGAGAATTGATATGTTGCCATATTTTAGAAAGCTCTATATATTATGAACTCAAGATTGTATTAGAATTAAGCAAAAATTAATAAAAAATAGTCTTCCTTTATCTCTATCTCTTTTCTCCCTTTTCTCTATTCTATATCCAACCAAAGCTCGTAACACAAATAGTAAGGAATGTTAAAGTATTAAAATCTTCTTGGAAAAAACACCAAAATAACAAAAGTATGTACCCATCAGTAGCTTCTAAGTGCAAATAACCATTTCGATATTTTGACTTCTGCTGATCCTATAAACATGGACCAGAGAACTGACTTACCCATTGGAGCCTTGGAAATAATATGCCTTCTGCTCTACGAGGTCAACAAGGCCTTGAAATTCCTCTTCTAATCCAATAGGCACTTGCACAGCAGCACTATGATGGCGAAGCTTTGACCTTGCCTTTTATAATGAAAAATATGCCGAGAAAAAAACTTAGTATTAGAAAAATTGGACTGGGTACTGTAGCAGAAATTCAAATCTTCTCACAAATTCTTTTAAACAGAAGGGAATCAATTAATAATTGGGCCTCCAACAAAGGAAATAACTGTTTCTTTCTATTGATTCCTGCACCTAAATTTTATTTGGGTCTAAAATAGCCCTCTGAATCCTATTCCTTTGTTTCTCTCTGTAGACCTTAACTCCACTAAGCAGAGTAGAAAATTGAAAAAGCACTCCAATATTTAGCATAGTAAAAGCACAATTCTCTGTTCATAATCCTCACCTCAACAAATAGCCTGAACTCTACGAATAGTATATACAACCAGCCAGGGTTGAAGACAGACATGATATAAAGCAAATAATGCCAAAAACTATATTGATTTCCACTTTTCATTGGACGGATATATATAAGGATGGGGATGTCAAATGAACATCCAAAAAATTAAAATCATATCCACACTAATACATATATGAATCAGGTAATTAATGGATACAAATTCCAATATTTTATGGTATTGATACTGCTAACAAATATGCAAACATTTTGCATTATACAGAATAGATAAAAAAAATACATTTATTTGGATTTATAATAAATAATAAATAATAAAAGAAAAGAAATTCAAAATAGGCTGATGAGGTTCAGATATCGATATCCATTTTTAAGGGATCCATGCGTTCTTTATCATATCTAGTATTCATCTGTATCCTTGTACAAGTATCTGCATCATTTTTACCATACCTAATAGTTATATCTGTCTGGATTCAGATGAATACAGATACAATCATAGAACTAAATTGCATTTCAAATTTATGCAGACACAAATTGAATAACAACTGGCTTGTTTTCAGCCACTACAACCATTGTAGTACTGGTACAATATGAAACAATAATAAACTTTAGCTTACCTGGTTTAGGACCTTCCAAGGATCAGCCCCCATGCGGTCACACTTGTTAATAAATGCTAACCTTGGTACCTCATACCTTCTCATCTGTCGGTCAACAGTTATAGACTGGCTCTGCACCCCTCCTACACTACACAAAACAAGTATGGCACCATCTAATACACGCAAGGCTCTCTCCACTTCAATTGTGAAGTCAACGTGACCAGGTGTGTCTATTATGTTTATCTACAATACATAGAGAAGAGGGGGGAAATAAACAACATTCAAAAATCAAAACACACGAAACAAAAGGATGAGATATCCATGATCTAAGCTTCATACCCAAAAAATCTCATAGGTTGCTATCCTCAAAAGTATATATTTCAATGTCACTTACATAATGACATGCAGCCAAGTTAAGAAAAATCAATCAAAGGATCCTGTGTTTGGTTCTCAATTTGTATTTACCCCTTAGTAAGCTAATTCGTTCTCAATTTAAAAGGTCGAGGAAAGTATGATACATGGATTTAGGTGATAGTGCATGGCTCATTTACTGACTGGTGAAATGTTTCTCAACACAGCAATTCATGAGCTCATAAGAAATCCATATTTCATTCACACAAACCTGATAATCCTTCCAAGTGCAGTAGGTAGCAGCTGATTGAATGGTGATTCCTTTCTCCCTCTCCAAATCCATGGAATCCATCTTCGCTCCAACTCCATCCCTCCCTCTGACCTCGTGAATCTCGTGGATCCGACCCGTGTAGAACAGAACCCGCTCCGTTAAGGTCGTCTTCCCGGAGTCAATATGAGCAGATATCCCTATGTTTCGCATCCGATCCATGGCCTCTCTCCACCATAGATCCTTCTCCTCCTTGACTCGCGCGAGACTCCCGGCCGAATAGGGACGGTACGGCGCCACAGTGGAGGTGGCGGAGGGGTTGAAATCGCGGCGGAGAAGGGCGGAGAGGCGGCGAGAGATCGACGACCTCGCCATGGCGGGAGAAGAGAGCGTGGGTCCGAGTTGTGTTAGAGCTGGAGATAGATACTGACAAGCTTAAACCCTAGTGGTGGTATAAGGTTGGTTCATCAAATTTGGGTCAAATGTTTCAAAAAACAGGGAATATCTTCGATTTTGTAAATTGGCAATTTGGGCTTTTCTGTTTATCCATTTAAATGCAGCCCATTTTGACTTGGGTTTCTACAAAGCAGTGAAGCACGCATGTCAGGCTCTGAGCATGCTATAAGTCTACAACTAACAACTTTCCTTTTACCTTACAATGTTTTTCTTTTTATAATTTAGGCTTCAGATTATTGTTTGTAAGTAGTGTTTTAAAAACGTCTCATGACGAGTACTTAGACGTGTCAAATACATTGTGTCTGAATCATGTGATGTATCGTGTCGTGCCTTATCAAAATGTATTACGTGTCATATGTCGTGTCATGTCATGTCTAATTATTGTCCTGTTGTGTAGTCTTCATTGGACGTTATAGATACATTAATTTTTTAATATAAAATATATATTTATTTCTCGAATTAGAAGTCGTGTTTGATGAAACATGTCAAAAAATAAGAAAAATAAAAGGTTAGTATGCTTGGAAATCTTGCTTCTCAATTGTGTTGCGTCTTGTGTTATGTCGTGTCTAGATTATTTATGTGTGGTCTTTTGTGTCATGTCATGACATGTTATGTCTGAATTAATTTGTATGCCTAGCAATATCTTGTCCATTCTGATAAAATTGGATACGCCACGTCTAAGAACACACTAAAAAACACATTCGCGTGTTATGTCGTACAACTTTCCTGATGCGCCGTTCCGTGTTGTCCTGTGTCTTAGTTATTTTAGGACAATTTGTAATTACCAATATGAAGGTCATTTTAGCCATCCAAAATCTCACAGAACCGAAAATTAATTGTTATGGCAAAAGTGAAGAGCAAAATGGAAAAAGTACATAACTAAATGAAAATAAGACAAAAGTATTTGATCTATCAAGATTTCACAATAATCCAAAATATAAGGCATGCAACATAAGAGCTATAAATAAATTTGTCGGGTGATCATTTCACAAGAGGTGAGATCGATGTTGTGCCTTCTCTAGTGTTACTAAATAATTTCCATACACGACTTCAAGTGTTGCAAATGAAAGCTTCAACGTACAAGCAGTATTACAGATCACTGTACATACAATAATAAGTGATACTTACAGATAGATATACAAAAAGGCAAGATAAATTGATACAGAAACAAAACTAAAGGGCACAGGATCCAAAAATAACCGAATTAAACTTTTCATTTTACTTAGTAGTGATTATCGAAGTTGCCAACTTGCCATACATTTCCTAAATCAAGATAGCATATTACTATTTAATCAGTGTCTGTTTGTCTGACATCTATATAACACTTGATCATTTGAGGAAGATAACGAGAAAGAGACATATTTCAATCAAAGCCTAACTAATTAAGAGCTACTACTTGATGTCACTACCACCAAACATGCAATTATTTTGGTAAACATCATTAGTTTTCTACAAGTCAACCATTCAAGTTCACTTAGACCCTGATTTGTCAGAAGCACCCATCATCTTCTTAAACTCCTCAAAGCTAACACAACCATCACCATCAACATCCACCGACCTAATCATTTTGGCACAATCGCCAACTGAGCACCTTTCTCCAAGCCGACGGAGCACTTGGTGCAGCTCTTTGGCAGAGATGACCCCGTTCTTGTCAAGGTCGTACATGGCAAAAGCCTCTTTTAGCTCCGCCTCATCAGATTCTTGGTCATGGGTGCTGAGATGGAAAGTCACGAACTCGTCAAAGTCGACGAAGCCATCATGATCGGTGTCCATCTCGTTCATCATATTTTGCACCTGTATTGAACATGCCAGTTATAAGTTGCTTAGCATGGGACAAAAGGTATATGCATAAACTATTTGGGGACTGATAACTGCACTCAACTATTTTGCTCAATTATAAAATATAATTTGAAAGGTAAAAACTCCACTTGAAAAAGGTAACTACTCCCAAGAGATCACCAAATCCACTGGAGATGTGTCATCTTTTTTTTTTTTTTACCTTACTTTTAATTTGCTTTCCCAGTTTTGCAACGTTTTTTGAGCAAAATTCAAGATTAAGTTCCTCTACTAAATCTAGCTTACCTTTTCAATTGAGAATTTGAGACTTTACAATTGCAAAACAGTAGTGTGGTTAAGTCTATGTCTATTCCATTTAGGAAAAAAATTACTGATGCATCCAATAAAGTGAATCTATATTGGAAGCCAAAAAAGGTCATCTGATGTTAACTTAGCATGATGTGAGCAATAAACCAACGAGCATAGGTGTGAACACATGATAAGGTGCTAAAATTTCTAACTATTACCAATTTAAGCAATGGATCTACAACCTATGCACAAGTATTTACAACTTACAAGTTCATCCATAAATTTGTACAAAGTTCCTTACACTAAAACCCTTGCATCACCAAAATATCACAAATTCCTTACAACATCTATGGTTTTATCATCGACCTAAACGAAATTTGAAGCAAAACATATTCAATTACATGACTGTATTTACCTCATCAGGATGTGCTTCTGATCCGAGAGCCCGAAGTATCTCAGTTAGCTCTGTGGCGGAGATCTTGCCATCTCCATTGGCGTCGAAGCGCGAGAACACCTTCCTGACCTCGGATTGATCCATGGAGTCTAGACCAAAGGAAGAGCAAGAAGAATAGTACGAGGAAGAGGAGGAGACGGAGGAGAGAGATTTGGAATTCTTGCTTTGAGATTTTGAGGCAGCTCCAGTTTTCTTCGACATTGTTCTTCCTAGCAAATTTCTCTAGCTTCTACTATTTCTCCCAGAAAATTTGGAAAGAAACAATTTCTTTCTATAATGGGAATTGTGTGGTGAAATATGGAAGGAGTCAAGGAGAAAATTCGTTGCTTGAGAATTCGGTTGCGCGACTCGTGAGTGCTTGTCTCCATTTATTTGAAATGGATGTGTCCGTTTCATGAAAGCTTTGGAGCCGTTTTTTCAGATATCAAAAGGAATGTACGAATTTGGATTTATTGAGCCAATTATTGATTTATTGTAGACTTGCAGTCAATAAGTTAAATCACTACTTGACAAATTGAAGGTTAATACTAGAGGAAGGGTCTAGGAAATGGACGAGTCAACTGCTTGGGTAAACGGAGAAAAAGGACAAGAGGTTAATATCCAACGGATACAAATCTGATTTACGCGGTTTGAAGCCGCGTCGGATTCAATGTGCTCCAGAAACAGCACTGAGTTATTTTCCTCCTAAGAGAGATTGACACGTGTCTCATAGAGGAAAGCATTCGTGAAGAGAAAAGGACGGTCATATGCGATGCACGTGATTAGGATTCTTGCTCGCTGCGGCACGGTATCGGCACCGTCCAAATGCCGCCACATAAAGTTATATCTTATATGTGGTTGGTTGATATTGGAAGGAAACAAAAAAAAAAAAGGAAATAGAAAACATGGAAATTTTTATTACCAATTTTATATATGCGTGCATTTGGAATTCAATGAAATCTAAAATCTTCCGTCAAATTTGCTCTCAGATGATAGCATTTAAAGCCCTTTTAGCTACCCTGATATCACTATCATTATTCATTAATTGCGTGATGTAAGGCCGTTTGACAAAAAATAATAAACTGTTAATTTAATTAAGCCGTTCTAGTTGATGTGTCTAGAAGACTAGAACTCTTTGTTAATCATTCATATACTCCTTATAGAAAAACATCAATTGTAGAGCATAAGCAATTTTTTTTTTTTTTTTTTTGATGAAAGAGCATAAACAATTTTATTTTATTTTTGATGAAAAAGCATAAACAATGGATCAATGATATATTCAATCAATTACAATATGATTTTATCTGTTTGTGTAGATGATAACTCAGATGAAATATTATGGACTCATTATCCAAACTGAAAAAGACTAAGATCATTGGATTAATTTTACCATATCTTTATTGTCTAACTGCGCAGTTTTATATAAACACAAGAGTAATATCAGTTCCTTTGTTTTTTAATTTATCCACATGTTAGATCTCATTTTTCTAGGTTTGTTTTAAAAACAGTATACCTTAACATTAGAATTTTAAAAAAAAAAGAAATAACAAGAATGAAGTGAGCACTGCATAACAAATAGCTACCAAATACTCGCTCCATGCATATCAAAACAGTAAATTCATTGTCAATAAGATAGTATGCTCTCCAAATTGGGTGTAGGTTTTCAGTAGTCCTTGCTTCAGCACACCACATTTTATAGTTGCAAAACCCGTATTACTAGTTTATTCCCTTATCTGTTATCCCTCAATACTTTCGGCAATTCGGCCTAATAATCAGTCGCAGCTTGTCTTATTCTATGGATAAATTATGAGCAAGCAAAGAGAACTTGGGAGTTATTCAAAAAAAATAAAAAAGAAAAAAAAAAGAAGAAGAAAAAGAGTGAACTTGGGAAGAACTTGCACTGATCAAAAGTGGGAAATCCATGGACCACCACACAAGGAGAAAATGAACGGCGTAGATGTGGACATGTGGTCCTATTCTAAATTCTAGCTTAGAGATTCCACCTTCTTTTGGGGGAAAAAATTATCGTCAAGTTGGAAGAAAATATCAAAACGCATAATTTTGAAATAGTACTAATAGCATCCGACAAAACAAAGAACACCAAATGCCATGGTTCACTACACCAAAAAAGAGTTTTAGTACCGCTCCATTAACACCTGTTTTTTATAAAACCGGTATAAAAAATAGTCAGTGGCAATTTCATAATTGTTAGGGATTATCTTTAGTACCGGTTTTCTAAAAAAACCGGTGCTAAAATATTGGTGAAAAAAAAAACGGTTTTATCTTTAGTACGAAAAATCGATACTAAAGGGTTTTCAAAAAAATCAAAATTCTGTCTATCTTTAGTATCGGTTTTTTTAAAAAATCAGTACTAAAAATAGTATCTTTAGTACCGGTTTTTTTAGAAAAAAACCGATACTAAAGATAAATTTAAATTTTTTTTTGTTTCTGCAGCCAAAATCCTTGACTCAGCTTATATCTTCGCACGAAATTTTCTAAGTACTCCTCCTCTACACTGCCTCTCTCTCTTTTCTTCCAAAACCTAAGCGCATCTCCCTCTCCACTACCTCTCCCTCTTCTCTCGACTGTCTCATCGTCTCCATTGCCTCTCCCTCTACACTGTCTCTCCCTTTTCTCTCGACTGCCTCTCTATCTCCATTGCATCTCCCTCTCTACTGCGCCACATCTCCTCTCACTTCTCTCTCTCTATTGCCGTCTCTACTCCTCTCACCTCAATCTCCTCTCACTGCTCTCACTGCCGCCTCTACTCCTCACTGCTATCACTGTTCATTGTGTAAGGCACATCGATCTCCCTCTCATTTGTGTTAATTTGTGTTAATTGTCTAGGATTTGTATTAAACCGAAATAAATCCTAAACCTTAATTATGATTTTTATTGATTTGTGTTGATTAAATTTGATATTTATTATTGTATGTGATGCGTATATATACCGACTGGTATATCAGTATTAATTGATGGCTAGCAAAAAAAGACGCTAGCCCCATAAACAATTTTTTTTTTATAATGATCTTTAGTACCGGTTTTTAACAAAAAACCAGTACTAAAGATAGTAAATATTAAAAAAAAAGGCGGAGATCTTTAGTACTGGTTTTTAACTAAAAACCGGTACTAAAGATCTCCGTCTTTTTTGCCGCGATTTTCAGTGTGTTTTTAACACCGGCTTTTTAGTACCGGTTTTTAATTATTTTTAGCATCCCTATTATTAATACCGCTTGACAACCGGTACTAATAACAAAAAATGGCGTAGTGGTTTATTGGTAGGCAACATGGCTCTTATATAGTCTCCCCTAAAAACACGAACAGAAAACGTAACTTATATTATGGGCATATTAGTATATATCTCTTAATCACAACATGAAAAACACGAAAATCAATCATATCATGGGCGCATGAATACAAAATATAACCAGTTTTAGTTTTAATTACTTTTCATTAGATTTATTCACTAGAATTATAAATTTATTTTAATTCATAACTAGAATTGTTCCTAAAATTGCTTAAATATGAACAGTAGCTGCTATATATGAGACATAAATGAATTACGACAAATTTTCTTATACACAAAAAAAAAAAATCATATTCTTTGAGAATTCAACAAATGAATGTTTCATCTCTCTGTATGCAGTCCTCGTCAAAGTCCGATTAACGGTTCAAAACGTGTAAATTTGCAGTTAATTCTTTGTAACCATTTCACTCATGCATTTGTCTTAATAGTTAATTCTATAGCGGTAGTTGCGAGGAAAGCGATATAGATAACAAACATTGATTTTGTCAACAAATTTCTGTTATCTGTCAAATCGTCACGATGAAATCTCGTAGTTTTTTTTTTTTTTTTTTGGGTAATGAAATCTCCTAGTTTTTTTTTTTTTAAGATAAATTGGAGTCAAGCCTCCTAATTTATTTTTAAATTAATTGTCTATAAAGACCCTCCAGCCGGATTTCGAACCTGCGACCTATCACTTAAAATCTCCTAATTTTCTTCATATATTTGATTTCGAATTCTTAACCCGCGGTACCAGATTCATGTTACTAACTAAGGAAGGGAACAACTTCAACAAAAAAACCCACCAACTTTTAGTACACTTTATATAGCTGTTACAAAATTAATTTTATCTGCCACCTCAATTTCTTTTTTCCCCTTTTTTTTTGGGTCAAGTGACCAAATGTCCAAATGTGATTGTTTCTTCTACCTTTTTGTTTGATAATCTCACTTTTTTTTGGGAATAAAATAAAAAATATCTTTCTAAATTTTTTTTTGCACACCATTTTGTCTTCTGTACTGATATTTAATTCTCCTATGTTGGCCAAGGATTCTTAGAATAAGTTTTAGATATCATGACAAATTTATATTTTCTTTATTTTTAATTTTATAGTGATAGTGATGATTATATTTATCTAATGAATACTAACAATAACAACAAAAATAAGCTAAAAACAACATAGCAATGTTATTATAACATTAATAAATAACAAACCATTTTATTATTATTATATTGTAAAAATAATTGAAATTAACATATCATATTTTAACTATTATTGTTACTATTTATAAATTTTTTCATAAACTATTACAATAGTACACTACATTATTATAAAGTTAGGATAAAAGGTGAATATTTTTCTAATATAAAATATTAGTAATAATATCATATTCTGCTTTCCGTCTAATTTCGGAAGAATTGGAGTGTCAAACACCCATTCCAAAGTAACTAAAAGTGATGCAAATTGATCTCTCCAATATTAATCTCCATCGATAATTGAGTCACAAATTTCATGTCATTATCATGTTTTGTTGTTTAACTGATTTTTGTAGTTGTGTTTTTTGGGACATTTGGGATTTCTAAATTCGATACCAATTTATCAAAGATTAATTTCGGGTGTGATATGCACCATCCAACAAAATAGCATCCAAAGCATCCACCATCACTAGAGACAACAAAATGGACTTTTTGAGAGCCCAGGCCTTGATTTTTCGCTCGCTGACGTTATCATTTTCGCGTAATGACGTCATCAAATTTTTTTTGGAATTTTTTTTTTGCACGCTGACGTCATCAAATGGACGGATTTTTGTGTTTAGTTAGATGCGTTAAGGGATGAGTTAAACTAATTATGTGTTCAATTAGATGCATCTCAAAATTGAATTTTCATATTTTTGTGTTCAGTTAAACACGTTAAGGGATGAATTTAAAGTGTTTATGTGTTCAGTTAGTTGTAGCAGAAATTTGATTTTGTACTTTTTTGTGCTCAGTTTGACACGTTATGGGATGAATTTAAAGTGTTTATGTGTTCAGTTAGTTGCAGTAGAAAATTGATTTCGTGATTTTTGTGTTCAATTAAACAAGTTAAGGGATCAATTAAAATGGTTTATGTGTTCAGTTAGATGCATCCGTAATTTGAACACTGATCATTTATTAGGAATAATATCCATTATTTCAACAAACTGAATAATTCTATTAATAATAACATCCTTTAATAAATAATACAAATCCTACACAGTTTTAACTAATGAAATAAGGTGATCCCTTAAAGATACTAACTCAACACATATGATGACTTACTAATCCATTAGAGAAACTAAATCACTGATAACAAATTACATATTATGATCTGAATAAATGAATAAATTAACAAAGCTTCAAGTTAGAGCCTTCTTCTCTCTCTACCACTTCCTCCTCTCCTTGTTCCTCCTCAAAGTCGTCTAGTATGAATCCTGTGAAACAAATGTATAAATCAATTACAATTACATTCCTAAAGAGAAATAATTCAAAAATAAAATGCAGAGGTTATAAGAAATGGAGTATTGTGTAAAAAAGCACCAGTTGAAGAAACACTCAAGTTGTAACCAAATAAAAGATACCTAGAACTGATGCACTTATTTTAATTTTAATTTAATATAAATCACCCAAAACAGTCGTTAAAAAGATAAGTAAAATATGCTTTACGTGTCTTATCTTCTCTGAAATTACATGATACTCTATAGAAACAGTCCTAATTTGCTAAATCGGAATAGATTTTAATGCTTAATTGCCCAAAAAATAATTCAGTTCATAATTCGCGAGATCAGAAATTCTTAGGTTTCAAAACCACGTTCCATTGCCATCGAGAAAATTATTACAAGAAAATTCCAAAAGAAATCGAGAAAATTGAAAGAAAATTACCTCATAATCGTCCTCTACCATTGCCCTTGGTGTTCTCCCCATCTCTCTCTTTCCAAATTGAACGACGAGCAGTTCTCCGACGAAGGCGAGAGAGGAGTAAAGGAGATCTAGGGTTTTTGAGACAAACCAGAGGCTTCGTTCTCTGACCGAGGTTGAGTAGGTTTTCACATTTCTCTCTCTTTCTCTCTCTGGCTGCGGCTAGGGTTTGGAGAAAGAGGGAGAGGTTTCGAACTATATATGGAGTTGGGCCGATCGCTAGCTCATAAAGAGTCTGTTTTGAGTCTATAGATGTTTAGATGCTATCTAATTGAATGGTATATACCAGTTACTGATTAATTTGGTTGAATTGGTGACTGGTGTGTTATAAACGGAGCCACCATTTCTCATATATTATACGCAGATAATTTCAATTTAAAACGGATGGAGAGGTGGAGAGGCCCAACCTTGTCAGTTGCGGTCAAACAAACACAAGCTCCCATCATGAAACTTGAAACATGCGAATATTTAATACTCTAGGTTAAATTAAACCAAAATGTCGCATCAAATCAAAACTGTCTGAAGCTTAGAAGTTGCGCAAACTCTGTTGTTGCTTTCGTGAACTCGAGGATCCTTATCTCGTTGTAAACCAACTTATTTGGTACAAGTTCCCTACCAACTCATCAGCACACGCTGTCGGATTATAAAAGAAAAATGTCAAATGACCTAGGAGATGATTGCAATATAATACTTGAACTGTTGAATATCGTTTTCATACCATTGTTGTTTTTTTGAAAAAATAAATAAATAAAACCCAAAGGAGAAACATGAGCAATTTTTGACCAACTCTTGTCTATACTTTAATATAACATAACGTTGAAGCTTGTCATTGTCATTTAACAACAAAAACTCACATATTACTACTCAGTACAACCCCGTAGTTGCTCTTTAACAGTTGACACCTTCCTATACCTATTACATTCCCAAACAGACTTGACAAAAGACACCACAATACAGTCCACAATGATTAACAGAAACTTTTACCCATCCAAACAAACAAAGCTCAAACAGGTGGTCCACCAACCTGACCCTTGTTATCATTATACTCCCGACTCCTGACATCAGGCCCATAATCAGTCATGCCGACCCCCACTTCGTTGTGGTGCTTGACCCAGCCGCCAGTATCAGCGCGCTTGTAGCTCCAGTAGTATGTCAAATCAAAGACAAGGGAGAGGAATGTCATGGCCGCAGCGGCAGCAAAGACCCCCTTTCGAAGGGCCGCACATGATTTTAGATCATGCTTTGTGTAGTCACCGAGGTACTTTGTATGGTATGCATTCCTAACTGAACCGGCGATGAGACAGGCCTCAGCTATCAGAAAGGTAATCCTGAAACAGTATGCAAAAATAACCAAAAACTTCACATATTCAGGGTTTTTGCAAAAACAAAAGAAACTGTTAAGAAGGATAAATTTTTGGTTCATAATTGCAATTTACTACCAGGCTGTAGCAGTGTAGGGCCTCTAAAAGCTTAAGATATACATTATTTCAATTCTATATCTTTCAATTGATGTTCTTGATTGGTAGTTATATATTTACATATTTGCATAATGGTTGGTTTCCTCTTAGCATTGTACATGTCAGAGATGTTTACTCATGCATCTCTGCTACAGTAAGTGTTCATTGCATTAGTCAACGGGTTGTAACCTAACCAACTCCTCATTGAGGCCACATTCTGATTCTCTACAGTATTTTACTACTATTATCAGATGGTGCAGACCGATACTGGTACATATGCACTGAAAACATTGATTATATTCAACTGTTAGAAAAAGCTTCGTAAAATTTACCAAGCGAGCACGAAGGAGGTGATAGCACAAGTACGGGCCCCACCAGCAGACAAAACACGACCAAAACATAGGCATCGAGTGACCCCACTAATAATCAACTGACTAACAAGTATAGTGAAGAAAGCCGAAACACCATACACAGTTGATGCGTCCGAATCGTACAGACAGTACGTCCTCTCGTCATACTTGTCAGGCACTACTTTACCCTTTAACAAAACAGATTGCAATGGCAATCAAATCAGTTAAGGAGGGCACAAAATCTCCCAATTTAGTTAACCCAACATGGTTTATGATGTAAATTAACAGGGTACTATACTAGTATTGTTCTAAGCTGTTACAATTTGTTCAAAATATTTTGGTACTAGTAGAACAGACACAGATTCAACCATGAAATTGAAGTTTCTTCTATCTAACACGGAAGCAATTTGAAGAAATGAAAGAAAGGAGAGAAAAAGTAAAGAAGGGTTACAGTGCTTCGGCGGCTTTCAGCGCCAAGAGCAAGCAAGAAAGCGAAAACATGGAGAAATGTGACGGCCGCCACAACCGCAATCGATTTGGAAATCCCCATCTCGCTTGCTTTCTTTATTTCTTTCTTCTCCTACAAGCACCTATATGTTTCCTCTTAATAGAAATTAGAAACGCTTCCGGATCTAGCGTGCGGGTACAACGCAATTATGGAATTGGAGGTAAAAGAGGAAAGGCGCTAAGTGGTTGCTCTATTGGTCGCTTTGGCGAGCAGCGGCAGCGCCGACTAGTACAGTGGCATGGGGCAGTGTCTTTTGTGTGTGCGGAAACAGCCCAGCTGTCTTTTTGCTCACCTCTTTATTTTTTGTTTCTTGTCTTACCTTTATCCTACTTCTTTACCTTTTTTATTTTTTATTTTTTTATTTTATGTTTGTTGGGGTCCGTGGATTTTGGGCCTCAACCTCAAAATAGTTTGACCTGGGTCAATTAAATTCCTGGTTGGACACTTGGACTCCACCACTTTGGTTTTGGTACTTCTCTTCTTCTTTTTATTATTATTATTTATTTATTATTATTATTATCATTATTTTTTTTGGGTGTAAATTGGAAACTTTCCAAGTTTCCATGTTCGTCAATTTTAAAGATTGTACGCGGATGGGTCATGGCAGATAGATGGACCTGCTGTTTATACATATAGAGGGACGCATCGAGCTTCGCTCGATATATGAATTTCCTCAAATTATTATTCAGTTGAGCTAGTATCAAGCTTCAGCAATTTCATCAAAGCATGTAGCGTTTGATCTCCTTACAATTCCACATGCGTTGAGAGTTGTTTCCAATATTATCCATGTTGATTTCTAAATGTATTCATATGCAGTAGTTATATGTCTCGCTTAATTACCTTTATAAATTTTATACTAAGCGCCTGCTTTTTTTGTTGCAAATCACATTCTGTATTTTGTAAGGCTATTATCAAGTAATATGACACTATTAAAGAAGGATAAACATGTGCCCAGAAAATGATAAATAAAATTGTAGCACCCTACCAAGTTTACTTTTGCAAAGAAGAATATAAAGAAGGATCATAGTTACAAACTCGTGCTTTTGATTTTGAATGAGAACATCGTCTTGACAACACCCACCATGCTTATAGAAATTCTGGAAATGGTCTCTTCGAGAAATAAAAGCAGAGACTTAGGTAGTTCAAAAGATACAACGTTCAGACACTGTTTCGTCTCTTTTTAAGTTGTAAATTTCTTTTTCTTGCATAATACTCCCTGCTGAATAGTATGAAACAAAATAAGTAGGAAGTTCCATTCAGATGCAAACAAATAAAGAAAAATCTGATCTTTTTTGTAAATTAGACCCTGAATTTTCCTGAAACTCTAACAGACGACAATAATTTCTGCACTATTCATCTGTAATTCTGTATAGTTAATCTTGGTTATTTGTAGATCAAATAACTCGCAATTGTCAGCAGAAGGTTTCAAGAAAATGGTG
Source organism: Rhynchospora breviuscula (assembly GCA_027562975.1). Lineage (NCBI taxonomy): Eukaryota > Viridiplantae > Streptophyta > Magnoliopsida > Poales > Cyperaceae > Rhynchospora > Rhynchospora breviuscula. The sequence goes on from CM050401.1 coordinate 40,551,386, forward strand.
AGAACATTATGTGCGCTACATGTGGATATTTGTACATACATGATGCAACTCATTCCAATGTTACTCCATCTAAAATGTTAATGTTGTCGGTATGAAAAGAGGGCCACTTAGGTCCGAGGACATCAGTCATTATGTAAAACCAACTTTCATCTTAATCAATTTATAGAAAAAAAAAATGCAGAATGTCTATCTACTAAAATCATTCTACATAAGTTTTTTCTTTTTTTTTTTTGATCCAGAGCTGAAATACTAAATAAATATGACAAAAGATGGATTAAAAAAAATATATATTGCCCACCTCAACCCCTCACGACAGTCTGACAGTCGTCGGCTCTCAGCATACGACCAATCTATTGCCTTCAGCATTCTCATATCCATTTGCATTCCTTTAAAATCTGTAATCACAAAAAAAAAAAAGAAAAGAAAAGCAACAACTAATAAGAAAGAAAATGCAAATGTTTCTTCAGAGCATTTGATCAAACACTATAATTTGCAGGACATTTACCCAGTTCTTTTTATATTCTAAACAATTAATACTTTTCAAACTCTTCGATGGCATATTTGAGAGGTGTTTTATCAAGGGCATACCTCCAATACAGATGCATCTTCGACTCCTCAACTTTTATATGTTCTTATGTACACCTTTATCAGATTACTAAGTCCAAGCATGTATAGAGAACACACACTGGTGAACACATACTACTTTTTGTTATGCAGAAAAAAAAATAAATAAATAATAAAAAAAATACAGACCAGCAAAGAATGAAATTATCCATACAATATTTCCCATAAGGCAGATAGCCTCTACCTAGTTGTATCTAAAAAAAAAACATTTCCCATAAGGCAATTAAATGAAATTCCAGGAGCTATCTAAGTTATTGTCTATTTCAACTATTTTGATTTAACCCTTGTCTATGATGCCAAAATCAACATAGCTATAGTAATAGCAACTAAATTAACAACCTCGTCAGAGAGGAAAAAGATGATCATATGCATAAATCATAAACAAGGAGCAACTAATAGTCTAATACTAATAATTTGTCAGAAATAAGGTAAAAAGAATGACAAAATAAGTGCAAAAGGAACAAATTTGTACTTAACCTGATGGTTTTTGTGCACATGAATTTCATTTATTTTCTCAAAATGAGTTTTGATTTTTCGAAAGATAAAAAAATATAAATATAAAAATTACATAGTTCTTCAAGTAAAAAGGCATCAAATTTTTAACAGCATCAACAGCAATTTATGTTTTGTGCAATTCCCAATTTTTAATGCAAAGTTTATATTATCTCTGGGTGAGAAGCAATTATATAAAGAAACGCATCCAGTGCATACCACCTCATCTTTATGAACTCTGCACTAAATCTAAACTTCTCTGCAGTTTAAAGAAAGGGAAAAAAAGAACAAAAGAGTTAAAGCATACAACAACACTTTTTTCTTCAAGTGGAGAAATGAAAATGCCCTTGTACTTCTCAGCAAGCTTATCATACAGCCACTCAAAACCACAATATTTTTTGGCCCCTCAAATGTTGTAACAGTACAAAAGAAATTAAGTTAGAATCAGTACGTGATCTTCAAATACACAGATAAAGTCTCAATTTTAGCATTTGTATCTTTAATTAAATTCCCAACGCTCAATACAGATTATGCTCCCTCTATCTACTCTTTTATCTATTCATGGCCACACATTCCAAAGTTTCCAAATCAATATTATTTGCTATAACCAACCCAGCAAATCAGAATAAATTAATTCAGAAATATTGCTAGAAAGGCAAACATGTATTTCCCTTGTACCCCTTTTGTTCTGGTCTTTGACCGTTACAGCTTAGTCCTTGATTGCATTTCTCTTTATACTCGGTTTGGTTTTCTCGATCTACAGTTGTTCGGGATTATAAGTGAATTGTATTCTGATACTAAATCCAACAATGAGCAAAGAAGCATCATATTTTGGCACAATTCATTCAATAGAAACCAAAATCAGAAAAAGGAAAGATTCATTAAAAAAAATCATATTTTCTGTACATTCTATTAAATATACATAAATGATATTTAAGAAATGAACACACACCTCAGCTTTCATTTTTTTTTTATATTTTTTGGTATCAAACTATTCTGATTTTATTCAAACAAATTGAATTTAATTTTTGTAAATTCTTTAAAATCTTTTAAAATACCGAAACAGGAGAATCAATAACTTTGTAAAATATAATTGAAGGATGTACAAATGTATAAAGCTAGCACACATTAATTGCTATCATGGATTAATAATCAGCAAAAAATTCAAAATTTTCATCTTTTTTCACCGTCTAAAATAAACTAAATTTACATAATTAGAAAAAGAGTTTTAATCAGGCATAAATTATGGTTATTTGGAAAGCAGACAGATATTTTTTAAATAAATTATCAAACAAAAACCTGACATATTATGAACCACAATTGCAATAAAAAAGACAGATAATAAATACTAACCCCATCAAATTCAAAACCTGATCCTACATATAAAAAAAAAATTCATTAGGGTTGCCAAACTTTTACCTCCTTTGCAGCACTTCTACTATCATCCCTCCATTAATATTTAACTTGTTAGTTTTTTGAATCTACAGAAAACACCAAAAACCAACACTATGACAGACTTTTACCTCCTTTGCACTTCTAATATCATCCCTCCATTAATACCACTCTGCTTGGCAATAATCAACAGCATTAAATAGTTGTTGGAAATACCTGCGTGCCAACACTATGCTAGCAAGGACCAGCAATTGTTGTGTGTGTGAGAAATATGTTACAATCATCTCCCCTTGTCGTCCATGAGAACAAAATATTTCTGGAATTATAATACAAACAAAATTTCCCCCAAAAAAATAATTTTGTTGTTATACAATGGATATATAAGGTACCAGTCTAAATTTGGATAGTACAATAAAACCTGATAAGAAATTATTTTGGTTAAATCAATTAAATCTCCAAATTTCTACAGATATATATAACAATTGTCTTTTAAAATCGAGAAATCCATTCAATTTCATTATAGATGTTATAGAGAGGAGAGAAAGAGAGAGATGAAGCTATCCTGTTCATGCCTCGTCCAACTTGATTTTAAATGATTATTTCAAGTCAAATGTTGATTAAAATTTTGCCCTCAAGTTTTGAGAATTGAGTTATGTCTAATGTTTAAAGAAAGTAACAACCAATCATTTTCCAGAACTTAAATTACATATTCAAATCAAGTAGAACTCAAACACTAAACCATCAGGGAATGGAAATTACACTACCTCTCACCACCTCGGCATGCTCTTGTCTCAAATAGCTCCTTTTTCATTGAAACCAAAGAGCAGCATAATTCTAAGCGAGGCATTCCAACAAACACATCATGTGCACTCTTGAAAAGAGGGGTGTGTGCTGATCCTTACCCTCACCGACTTCTGAGAGCACCACCTCGGCTCGGACATGATCTCCTCCCTCCGATCAGCACTTGCCACCGCCCGCTCCGACTCAACAGTGGGAGCTCTGGTGGTTACCAACGAAGGTCGGTTCTTCTGCAACTGCTTCAACCTAGCCTAGATTGGGAACTCAAAATCAAAGCTCATGACCTTAGTTTCCAAGCCAAACCTCTGGTGCCCGATCTAAATGATGTGAATTCTTATGAAAGAAAATCAAACCTTTAAAGTTGATGCCTTCATGCAGCCTGGCAGGCAGATGGGAACAAAGAGCCGGCGGAAAAGAGGAGAAATTTGAGAGGGAGCGCAAAAAGCCGAAAACAGAAGAAGGGGCCGCGATAAAATTACATAGGGACGCAACTATTAAAAAGAATTTTGCGCCACAATCAGACGTATATTGATGAATCGGGTATGTTTTGTGCGGTATAATACTCGTCACACAAATATTATACAGAGCCCGTTTGAGAGACCGGAAAAAATTCCTTCGCAAATTATGCCACCCCATTCCGTGTCCGCCTGCATTTAACAATAAAATTTTCGACTCCCATGCATCTTTATTTATAATACTGAATACTGATTAGGGATATTTATAATACTGAATACTGATTAGAGAAAATTGGATATAACCCCTACAATCTTCTCTATCTGGATATAACTCTCTGTGATCTTCAAAATTGGATATAACCCTTCAATCATATTTCTTAAGGACATAATCCCTTTTCATTATTTTTTAATTGAAAAAATTTAGCAGAGTAAAATTATGTCCAAAAAACCCTCTACTTTGGAAAGAAAGACGTTTCACCTTCCTTTGATCCTTTCTTATATTCATGATACCAAATATCTTCTAAATTTTCCACCAGAAACGTTCCATCTTTGTTCTTTCTGAAATCAATGATGCCAAATTCTTTCTAAATTGTTATTCTTTCTTTGTGCAGTCGAATAACAATAGAGATGAAACAATCACATTTTTTTTTTCTTTTTGACGGCTCCATGTCAAGCACCAGAAAGCAATTTTATTAACTAAAAAAGTTATTTACAAGTACGAATCACAAAATGTTGTATTAGCAAAAGAAAATACGAAACAAAATTAAGAAGATATACACTTAAAATTTTTCTCTCACGTGTGCTAAATCTACAACCTGACGTTATTTTTTATATGAACAACTACAACTATGATAAGTAGATTAACTTGTTCTTTAACTTGTGAAGAACCTCAATAGAAATTAAGGGGAAAAAAAAGCAAAAAAAAAAAAAAAATCATGAAGGTTCAAAAGCTTTTAACAATTCTATTATGAATATATTTTCAATGCCAGAAACAAACACAAAAGACGACATTTGAGACCAGCTAGATTTTGGATGTTGAGACTTGAGATCAATTAACCTAGACTCAATTGAGATTTCATATACTTAAAATTATTATCGGCAAACAAAAAGGGGAGCGAGAGAGATTGAGTCCAACGACGTTGAAGGAATTTGGGGGACATCAGAGAGGAAGGAGAAGAGAAGGGTAGTTTGGTCATAATTTATTTTGTTGAGTTTTTTAAATAAAAAAAGTAACTGAAATTAATGATAGGGGTTATATCCTTAATAAATATGATTGGAGGGGTTATATCCGGTTTTGAAGATTGTAGGGGGTTATATCTAGATGAACAAGATTAGAGGGTTATATCCAATTTTTCCTACATATTAATATTATCAATTAAGAGTGTCGCCACTAAATAAGGGGGAAAAATAGAAAAGATTTACGAACAAATTTCAGAACTTTAGTTTAGATTGTTTTGTATGGAAATAGTTGAATTTCCTCTAAGGTTATTAAAACACAGTTTTTTTTTTTTTTTTTTTTTTTAATAATTGTCTCAACCAACAAATGCTAGAATTCGAACCCTAGTTTCTATGGAGCCAGACAAGTGTCTTAGCCAGCTGCTCTAGCAGCGCTAGACTATTAAAACACTATTACCTAACTGTGTAATTAAGGTTTTAGATATAATAGTCTTCTGGTTTCGAAAGAATTGGTATTTAGGTGTGAAAAATATTTGATATGGAGGAATTTGGGTTAAAAAATGACTACACCAACTTTGGTTTATTTTATTAGATTTTTAACTTTTAAATTTTAAACTGAGAACTTTATTTTTTAGATAGATATTATATTAAGCATATCTTTAATTTTTCATAAAAACAATACTCCAGTGTTAATTTTTAAATTCTCGTCTACTATCTGAGGAGCACCGCCGATATCTTGATTCTCTTTTATATTCTCGTCTACTATCTGAGGAGCACTGCCGATATCTTGATTCTCTTTTATTATCTCTTTGAAATAAAAAGGATAACATAGATTGAAGTTTTTTGTTAGGATATCAGTAAAATGTTATGGTAACAATTTTTGTTTCATTTTTAATAAATGAGGAAATGTATGCAATAGAGTAACTTTTATGGATCGTAAGAATCCGAATTAAAAGAGAAACCAAAACAACCGTCCTTTCACACAGAAAAGGAAAATTTAATAAACCCTTCACCCTTGTAAAATAATAAAATAAAAATGAAATATTATATCGAAATATTTTATAATTAACATTTCAATCTAGAATTTATTTCGAGGTTACCTAAATATTTTGTTTGTACTCATAATGTTAGAGTTATGTCCTAGAAGCTAATCATTATATGGCTACTTCTATAGTTTATGTTATTGATGATATTTGATCATTTGTTCCTTGATTTATTTGTTGATAGATCATTCAGGTTGAGGATCTGAATTGTAGATCTCTGTAGTTCATTTATAATTAAATGACATTAATAAATCTAAAAGGTCCGTAATCTTGATAATTAACAAGGAACATTAATTATCGGATAAGATTAGTATGCAAGTTAAGTGATGATTAAGTTCTACAAATCATAGGTAAGGAGTTGCCAACTTAATTGCATATGTATATGTTCTGGAACATAGTACAGGACATGACCCAGTAAAATAAATATACGGATTCTGTTAAGTGTCATTATTTATTTCATTTGAGTTTGATTCTAAATTTGAAATGGTTCAGCTTTTTCACATGAGGATATGTTCAATAAATATCGTCTACCGTTGATTCCTGATAAGGGCTGCTATACGGATTTTATTTATGTTCTCTTGAATTGTGCGAGAAAAAGTTGTTCATCAAGAAAATCGTATGTCCCTCATTAATTTACTTAATGAGCGATGATATCTGTTTGGGCCCCTTGATGGAGATGGATTGTTTGCTAGCAACTGATACAATCATCTCTAGATCAAGAAACGTATAATCTGCAAGAATGACACATTCATATCTTGGATTATACGATGATATCATGTGACATAAGAATCAGACAAGGAAATACTATTATTTCTTATGCAGGATTGAGATTTTGTAGCAGTATACTATTTATGCGAATTGGGAATCATAACGTGTTGCTAAATACCGCTTATGATTATTGGAATTAAATATCGATTTAATTCCATGGCCAACATAGCATAAATCCTCAAAGGGTCACACAAATAGGACTTTAATCACACAGTGCATTATTTATTTATTCGCAGCAGTGTATTGCGAAAATATGATAAGTTGATTAATTGATTATATACCGTTGCGAACCGTTATAATTAATTAAGTCAAGAAGATCATATAGAAATAAATTAATGCATTAACTAATCCCAAAATAATTATTAACAAGTTAATAATTAATTTTGGTTCAACACATTTTAATATAAATAGTTATATTGATTAATTGGGCCGTCATTTAATTGCAAATGGATAGTCCAATTAAAGAGCAAATAGAGAGGCTTTAATTAAATGAATTAAAGACCCAAGAATCAATGTGAGGTGGCCCATAAAGGCCTCAATAGTGGCCGGCCATATGGAGGTAGGAAGGTGGCATTTTGGTAATTTTTTGGAAGTGGTTCACTAGGGTTTGAGCTCTATAAAAGGACCCATTTGGAGGCTCCCAACCCTAGCTTCCTCTCTCCACTCTCTTGCCTCCTCTTTAGGCCGCCACACCCTTCCTCTCTTCCTCTCATGCTCATGTGTTGAGCCATCTCCCTTCTCCATTAATTAAATTAGTTAATTGAAAGAAGTAGAAGAGAGAAAACCTTGGGGATTAGTTGCTCTCCTCTTCCTTGCTAGCACAAGTTGAAAGATGAGGTGATAAAACTTCTAGGTGGACTCGAGGCGGTCGCCGGCGATTTGGTGGTGGAGACGAGCAGGCCACCGATTCCTAGCGATTTGGATCAAGCCTCCTAGTTTCTAGTTTAGGAGAGGTAGCTTTCATTCCCTTCTCATGTGATGTGTTGATGCTTGAACAAGATCCATCGAGATCCTTGTTATTTAGATGGTTAATTAATGGTAATTAGCATGAAAAATTTAAAAATAAGGAATAACCAGGGTTGCGCTTGTGTTACTCAGTTGGTATGTCCTTCCTGTGTGCTTGTAATGTTGGTACAAGCTATGTGCCAGCCTCAGTCAAGGCCAAACCATCTTTGGTACCGATCTGGTACAGTGTAAGCCATCTGGTACGGCTCTCGTGTGAATGTGCTTGGTTCAGGGTGTTCTTTGTTTCGATTGAGCACAGAGGAGTGGGGTATGAGGTTAAATGAGGCTTGATGAGGAGGTTTTAGGCTTGGTACCAGCCTCTGGTGCGTTGTTTTCCCTCTGGTACCGCTCTAGTACGATGTGGTTGAGGTACAGGGACAATTGTGTAAAGAAACTTGGGACTAAGGACCTATTTGTAAAAATCTAAGGGCATGTTTATAAATTTTTGGGGATTTATTCAAAGAAAATAAAAAGTTTCAGGGATCTCTAAGTAAAATTCCTAAGGCTGTTGGGTTGGATCTGCCTGTTTGGTTAGCGGATCCTGTCGGACCCGTTACGATTGGCTCAGGTCAACTAGGTCAGGTTGGGCTAAGGATTTTTTGTTGGATTTATAATGTCGGACCAAAATTGAAATTAAAGTTAATCTAAAGATTAGGGGTGTGTTTGGATGAGGGGTTGAATACGGAATAAGAATTAGGATCTCGAAATGCGTGCTTGTCCAAATTTCTAATTCTAATTCCATAGTTTTGTTAGAATATGGATAATGGCCCAGATTCCTTATTCCATGGTTATTTGGGTTGCACAAGAATAAAAAATTTGGAGCTTATTCTTATCCGAATCCTTATTTTTGCACATCCAAACACACCCTAGATTAATAAAACTTATGGATTTAATGACTATTATTAGTTTTAATCTAAAACTTAATCTATAAAGATTAAGTAATTAAAATTGTGGGCTTAGCAAATAAATAAAATTAATTAAAGGAAAGGCCATTAGAAATAATTGGGTATCTCTTTAGTTAAGTCGGATTTCGGATTTCGGATTTCGGGAGATGATGAGAATAGTCCGAGTGAAATTAAGAACAGATACCTTGACACTAATTCATCGACTTTTTGATCCCAACTCAAAACAAATTAAATAATCTTCGACTTTGATTTTCTATCTTGATTTCCTTGATTTTAGATTTTGATTTTATGATTTAAATTTTCGATAGTTAAAATATAATAAATAATTAAATAATCAAATAAATAATGTTATAAATAATTCAATAAACATAAAGTAAATCAAATTAATTAATAAGTGTTAGTAAAATAAATCAATATTGTATAATTAAATGAATATTAGAAAAATATTATATAATAAATAAATGAATACTTTAATTCTAAAATATATTTAATGATTTATATATAAACTCTTAATAATTGGAAAGTCAAAACCAATTATTAAATAACAAAATAAAAATACTTAATAATATATTTTAAAACATAATCTCCTTAACAAGGAATTTGAACTTGACCATCAAAACCTCAACCAGTCTGGTTAACCTAGACCGTCAGTATGGTAATCCAAGAACCGCCTAGGAATAAGTTATTTAGATTATCCTAAGTATTCTAGGATCAGTAAGGTAGTTATTTGTTCTCATCAGGCAACTAGTCTAGGACTGTCTAAACTCCAAGACTATCGAGTTTAAGGACCGTGATAAACCCCAAATATGATGGTCGTTAAGCAATCGAACCATCATAAGGAGATTGAGAAGCTACGCTTAAACTTGCGATTCAGATGCGGATTTACGTTGGATTTTTGTTAAAGTTTAAGTAATTATTTAACTCTACTTGAATGCTTGATAATTTATGTGGTTTCGTGCTTTACTAAAATAAATATGTTACCATGCATCATATTGGAAAGCCGTTTACCTGCACGACCGTATTCAAGTATTTTTAAATGGTAGTGCTCAAATATTGACAAAACTGCATTTTGAAATGCATGATCTCCGCTTTGAGAAATTTGGAAGAAATACAGTCAGATATTTTGATATGCCATTGTTATTGATGAATCCGACTTATGAATTATCTGGCTAAAATAATGTGAAGAAAAGACTGGGATATGATGTGATGTATGATATGTGTAATTTGATATGCACCACTCTCCGAAGTCGGTTGGCCCCCGGCTTCGGCCAGTTCGATAGCGCTATGCAGATTTGGAATTCCCTTTTGCCTACCCAGGGTTAGAGATTCGTCTCTTTTGCCTGTCCTCGGGTTAGGGAAATGTCTCCTTTTGCCTACCCAACCGGTTGGGTTAGGAGGTCTGAGTGAGCATGATTATGGAATTATGTGAATGATATGTGATTTGCCCAGAGTCATGCTATTCTTAGTTTGTAATGCTCGGACTCCTAACACGCTCAGTTTCCTGTCACGCTCAGACATGTGTTGTTTATGATGGGATTCGTGCCACGTGTTCAGTTCCGACATGTACATGACTTTTGCCATAGTCAGATTTTGTTGCTTTGTTCGGTTTTGTTTATAACCGTATGCTAGAGATCATTTACAATTGATTTCGTTTAAATTGAGGTATGCATGTTTTATGTTATATTAAATAAAGATAATGTTTCAACATGTCTCGTTTTACAAATAAAATTATTTTATTTACGGGTATTATTTCTAGAGCTTGGATTTTAGCCTAAATTCACGTACTGGAGCTAAAACCCTCACTGAGAATTAAATTCTCATTCCGTATTTTTTTTTTGCATGTTTTCCACAATGGTTGTGAGTTCCAGGTTGTAGAGACGGGCTCGATCAAGTCAAGCGAAGTTAGGCTAAAAATTATTTTGCCATGATGATTCAATGAGTCATAGAAGTCCAACTCGGTAAATCATGGTAAGCTTGAACTTAAACCTTGTAATTGGTAGGAAAAAGCCTTGCGAGTACACAGAGATTGTGTATTCCCGGCGGGATTGTCATGCCCTATGTGTCAGGGTGTGACAACATAACTAATTAGATTGAGATCTTTTTAAAATTAAAAAAGATAGTAAATAATTTTAAAACATATAATTTCAAAAATTAAAATCTAATTTCATTTGAAGGATTAAGTGTCAAAATGCGTTTGACTCTAACATTACTCATAAAGAATAATTATATTTTCTTGGTAAACTAAAGCAAAATTATTATATACATCTCTTGATTTGCATATGCTATACCGTATGGTGCTAATCTTTTTTTATACACACCTATGTAATTTTAAAATTATACAACTAGAAAAATATAGTCAAATTTATCTAGCCAACTAGAAAAACAATATAAAGCATAAAATATATTACAAAACTGGTGTATAAATTGCGACCGGGAAAAATTCCGAAGATATCTCAACTAAGGAAACATTTCATTTTCATAAAGGGATCCATCTGTCATTTGGAAGAAGCCTGATGATCTCCTGCTTAGGGAACTTGCATGTGCTGACATGGAAGGTGATTGGGGTTTCATGAAAGTTGAATTGAATGGAGGCTGGAAGTATGGATTTGGAGGTATAGATGGCATTGACATGAAATTTCCTGCAACCGGACGCCAAAAGGGTGAATTGTAGGGGATCCCAAGTGCCAATTGGGACTGAATTGTTAACATATCTGGTGTATTAAGGTCCGTTACAACGCCAGTGTTTGGTGGTGTTGGAGGCCCAAGTTGAGAAAGTTGAGTGGTTCCGCTGCAGTGGGGAGTTTGAGGTGCAAAGAAGTATGAATATGGGCTCATTCCTCGCATGATCTGAGTTTGACAATTGTAAGTAATCAGAAGTTAAATTGTCAGAAAACCATAAATGTCCTAATGTGAAAAGATGATGAAAAGAATCTTGATTCATATGATGTTTCTTTCTTCTTCGATTTTTTTTTTTTCGCTTTTTGGGGTGGCCATTTCTCTTCGCAGAATCAACAATAATAATCATACCACCAATGTATGACTAAAATTCCCAAAAATTTCTTTGGTGATGTCCATTTGTTCAGACCTGAATTGATCACTATTTATCTTCTGGAAATCGACACAGGTACAGATAAGACTCTTTAACTAATAAATAATAAGTTACCCTATAATTAATTATTTTTTTGGCACCACGTGGGAACAAGGGAACAGCAGAAAACGAGAACAAGAAACAAGGGGTTTGTTCCCAAAATGAGATCTGGTCCCACGCGGGACGGTGCAGCGCACCCATCTGCACCTTCCGATCTGATCTCCATGGTTAAGGGAGCTCCGTGCATAATACCATATTGATAAGCCCGAACCGTCTAGATCAGATCAGACGGTGCAGATGGGTGCGCTGCATCATCTCGCGCGGGATGGAATACGGATTCGTTTGTTCCCTATTCGTGGATTCTTATTCGCTGTTCACGCTCTCGCTAGTTCGCGAACTAGCTGTCCGTGACCGGTGTCAAACACACATAGAATTAATCACTTGTCATACTAAGAAATAAAATTGACCAGCATTAATTATTAACATTTTTTAAATATTTGTGCAATTTTTAATTATTAACATTTCTTTATGATGCTCACAAGGGCATCTTTTACTAGTCTTTAGAAAAATGTTATTTTTACATAATTATAGACCATTCAATTATGAAAAGTAAGGAAAAATAACAACAATATTTGGATATAACAAAATTTGGTTTACAATAAAATTTTAATATGAAGAACAAACTGACCGGTTCAGTTTTAGTTTTCGAAAAATTAGTCCAAAATAAAACTTGGTAACTTAATTTGCCAATCTCATAATATTATTTTATAAAAATTAAATGTTTAAAATATACACTTTAAAAAAATAATACAATCTTGAAAATTTAGAAGCATATACATGAGTTTCTAAATAGATTCATTCATCTAATATTAGTCGATACGCTGTGTTTATTTGTACCCATTTCGTTTCCACTAAAATTTAATTTTATCTGTATTGCCACACCCGTACTTGCTAATAGTGTATGGGTATTATATCTTTACTCGTTAAAATAAATAGGTAATATATGAAAAAAGAATAATTATCAAATAAAATAATTAATAAATTTGTTTCTACTAAATAGCAAATACAAAACTAATATTTTAAGCAAAAAGAACATATATTTGTATCCACTAAAATTTAATTTTATCTGCATCACACGCCCTGGCGCCCACGCCCTTACCGGCTAAGATTTACTTTTACGTCCTGTACTTGTTAAAAAAAAAATGGATAGTAAGTAATAAGAAATTATCGAATAGAATAATAATTCACATATTTATGCCTACCCCCCCCCCCCAACAAAAAAAAAAAATATATACCTAGTACTTTAAGCACATGTATATATGCATACTATCATAAATTTACAAGAATATATATTTATTGGCCTCAGTATTTAAATAAAAAGATGAATTAAACTATTACATGAACGAGTAAAAAAAAAATGTCTGTTTTTATGTGTATGTTAATTATAGGATAATAACGTGTACTAAAAAGTTCTTATATCTGTAGCGATTTTGCTCGATAAATAAACAACTTTTTTTTTTCTCAACTGTTTTCTGACAGAATAAATTAACGAAAATATTTTTTCTATATCCATCGATATTATCAAATACAAAACTTATCAAATAAAGTACATATCGGATAATTGAATAAAAGATTATAAAAACCCTAACCATAGATTCCATTCTATGCAATGCGGCCTTTTTCGTCAGAATTTTTACTACTTGACAAATCTAATTTAACCAATCTAATCTACATATTGAAATATCCTAACAATCAAAATTTTATAATTTTTGAAATTTTATTACTATTTTTTTCGAATTTTTTAAAACCTGTTATTTTTGGAATATTGTAAATAGTGGTTTGCTTCCAAAAATGACAGGTTTTAAAAAATTCGAAAAAAATAGTAATAAAATTTTAAAAATTATAAAATTTGTTTTGTTAGGAGATTTCAATATGTAGATTAGATTTGTTAAATTAAATTTGTCAAGTAGTAAATTAAAATTTCGATGAAAAAGACCGCAATGCATAGAATATGGCCTATGCATCATAGTGCATATTAAACTTTCTCATATACAATATTAAATTATTAATAACAAATATGGACATATGGTGCTATAATTACCTGAAGCTGCCATTGGAGGGTTTTAATGTGAGACATTGCTTTGTCTAGCACAGATGCTTTGTCCAGCTTCAATCAAAGATGATAAAAGTATTAATTAACATGAATGGAGTATTTGCATAGTAGAAAATGACAACTTATAAATGAGTAATAATGGGGCAATATATATACCTTTTGTGAATTTGGGATGAGCTCTCGCAACTCCTTCATCTTAGCTTTGATTTTATCACGACGCCTCTACAATAAACTAATGAAAATAAGCTTCTATATATTTGTGACAGATTGATCACCATTCATCTATTGATTGTTTATCGAAAGGAAGTGAAATCAAGATGCTCTTAGAGTTTAGTTATGGGATATGCTTAATAGTCACTTCCAAAAATGTTCCTTAATTTACCCAACAAATAAAAGGAGAAAAATGAAAAAGAAAAAAAGATAAACGATCAAAGACTTTCTCACGACAGATTCAAATATATGCCTTAATGTCTCCAACATATGGGATGCAGAAGTGTCTTTTGAGTTCCATTAATTAATTATTTTCATGAATGTTAACTCAAAGTTGAATGATTGTCATTCATTCTAAATAGAGACACCTTCAAAATAATAAAATAATACAATAATGGAACTAAAAGACATTTTTAAAGTCTCACAAGAGGAAGAAGGAAAACCCTCATAGAGGCAAACTCTTGTTTTTTTTCTTTTTTCAATTTTAACAAAATAATAAATAATTATTTATTAAGGTACTTCAAGAGAAAATGGATGTAGGCAAAAAACTACTAGGTAGATACAGATCTGCTACTTAGTAACTAGCAACCATACAAAAAATGTGGTTTTCCGATAGCTACGTACCTTTTCAGTCAAATTGTGAGTTTCGGCGGTTCGATTTTTTCGCTTCCGTGGACGCTCGGTCACCTAAAGGCATGCATTCAGACCAAAGAAATCATATGCTTGTAGTTGTATTTGAATAAAAAATGTACTTCAAGAAATCGAAATAACCTTGTTTTGATTGACCGATCTGTGTATTTTATAAATAAATAGCAAACAAAAATTGCATCAAGTTCACACTTACAGATTGATCCCTGCACACACAAATAATATGAGGAAAGTTGTAGGTCAAATAATATATGGATAAAGACACACATAAGCATATCGTCATCGAAAGACTTGATGGATCTACCATTAGAAGTAAAACTGCTGCTTAATTCAAGAAAAAATAATTACTATTTTTCATTTTGTAAAACTAGATTGATTTTAAAATAAGTCTTTTTATTTGATTTTTATCAATTAAAAGAGAGAAAGTTTAATATGCACTATAGTGCATAAGGCTTTCCATGCACCGCGGACTTTTTTAGGAGTATTTTTATAAATTGACAAATCTAATTTAACCAATCTAATCTACATATTGAAATCTCATAGTTAACAAAATTTTACATTTTTTGAGATTTTTTTACTATTTATTTCGAATTTTTTAAAACCTATTATTTTTGGAGTGTTGTAAATAGTAGTTTGTTTCCAATAATAGCATGTTTTAAAAAATAAAAAATAGTAATAAAATCTAAAAAATTATAAAATTTAGTTTGCTATGAGATTGTAATATGTATATATTAAATTGGTTCAATTAGATTTGTCAATTTACAAAAATATTCCTAAAAAAATTCGCGGTGTATAGAAAGACCTATGCACTATGGTGCATATTAAACTTTCTCATTAAAAGATCTGCTAGCAGTTAGTCTTTCTACTCTTCAAGAAAAACCAAACATTTTAGAACATAAAAAAAAAATTCTCAAAGGGAAGAAACTCCTTAAAAATAGAAGCCAATAAGCAAGAACAAAAAAGAAAAAAAAAGAAAAAAGGAAAAAAAAAAAGGACAGAGTCTTGCTTCAGTTTGTGGCAATGTTTTAAATACCGTACCGGCCATCAAACCGGTGGAGAAGCCGGTATGAGGTTTTACCGGTTTTATTGGGTTTACCGTTTCAAAAACCGGAACACTTTTGTATATGTATATTTAATGGGCCTACCTATCAAAAACCATTCGGTGGTCCAGTGGTTTGTCTCCATGCTGTTGATGGGTAGCGCCCAGGTTCGATTCACCTTATTCGCAAAAATTTTATCTTTCCAGCGCCCTTTCACTATTTGGTTTGGTTCGGTCGGTTCACTCCCTCAATTTTCTATGGTTCAAGTAAAAATAGAGACTAAACCGGCTGGCCGGTTAACCAATTTTCCGCGGTTTATCCGGTTATTAACCGGTTTACCCCGGTTCAATAGTTGTCCGGTTTTAGATGCAAACCCTACCAGATTATGGTCCGGTTCACGGTTTACCCGGTTGAACCGGCCGGTCCGGTAGGGTATTTAAAACACTGGTTTGTGGATCACTCTGCGCTAGAGCGCAGTTCTGGGTCCTGCTAGAGTCCTGCCGATCTGAGCTACCAGATCTGTCGGCTTTCAAACAATCCCGTCGTGCAACCGGCAAAGCCGAATCCAGAAACCCTGATAAACTAATATCATCATTGAAACCAATAGCGAATGGATGGTCCAGATCAAAGAAGCTGTGCTTGTACTGTTGCTCTTCTTCTGTTGGGTTGGGGGAGCCCCCCCACTCCGGTACACCATAGCTGTCCATTTTTGAGAGCGTGTTAAGAAAGAAAATGGTTAATAATGGAGCGATCGGCAGTAGAAAGGTGACTGTTATGCGGTGACATATATCTATACTACTTATAAAAGCACCTTACAAAGGTTGTAACAAAAATCAGATAAAGGTTGTAACATACCCCTAACATCAATTATGGGTCATTGATTTTATTGATCTAATATGATCTATGGTCTGGATTTGTATATCAGATAAAAAGATAGTCATTTGTCTGAAACTGGCGAGGCGGATGGTTTTTAAGCGAGCTCGTTCGCTGCAGTTCAGCAGTTCGATCCCTGTCTGTTTTATTTTTTTTTTCAACTTTTCTTTATTCCCTGGTTGCGCTGCTCAGAAAGGGAAACAAATCTCAGAAAAGAAACCCTGTCTCACCTTCTCCCCTAAACAAAAAAACATCATCCCTGCCATTCCCCTCTTCTCCTCCTCCGTTCTCTCCGTTCCCATCGAATCAAATCCTCAGAAAGGGAAAACCAAGGTGGCGACAGCCAGATTCGCTATCTTATCGAAGCAAATTTCTGCACAAACACAAAGAGCCGCTAGGGTTTTATCTCCTCCAAAAATTCAAGCTTTCCTCCTTCGATTTGCTCCACCCTCTCACTGGACCCGCTTCCGTTCTCCAACTCAACTAAACCCTAATTGCTAATCGTCGTCGCTCTGTCGCGAGTACAAAAGAGAAACCCTCGAGTGTACCAGAGATCGTGCTTCAGCCGATTAAGGAGATTTTAGGAACTATTAACTTGCCTGGATCGAAATCTCTGTCAAATCGCATGCTTCTCCTTGTCGCTCTCTCTAAGGCCTTGCTCCAGAAGAAGCGAACGGAAGGAAATGGGGAGAGGGTGAACTGACCGTATCCTGCCCAAGTGTTGTTTCTTGCTCCAGAACTTATTTTTTGAAGGAGAATGAAGAGTAACGAGGGAGAATGGAGGAGAATGGAACAGTTTTTCTATGTAGAAAAGAGGAGAAAGAAGAAAACCTTGTTACACCCCAAATTTGAGGAGTAACTCAATTTCCGTACTCTTCTCTTCCGTTCCTTCCTCTTCCTTTCCGAGCCAAGTTCTGGAGCAAAGCCTAAGGTGAGTTGTTTGGTGTCAGATATGGTGGCAATTGCACAGCAATTTCAGCATTACTTTTTCTGAATCTATGATTTAGTGTTTTCTTTGTATATTTAACAGATTTCGAACTTTATAATTTTATTATTAGTACTTATTTGCATATTTTTCTTTCGCAGAGAAGAAATAAGAATTTGAGGGACATGGCCTGATTTTGGTGATCATATCATACGCTCTATCAACAGAAGTAATATTTTTTTCAGAGGTGCATTTTAGTATTATTTTTATATCATTTGCTTTCAAATCCTAGAGATTTCTAAGATATACAACCATTTATTTTGAATGCCATATACTGTCTAGGATTCCAGATTGAGCACTTGCTCCAATGTACCGAGGCTATTACGCGTGACTGTCCTGATAAAGATTGGCTGCATCTACTACTCTTACCCATGGTAATTCAATTAATTATTTAACTAACTGTACCTAATTAATTTGACATCTTTGGAAGTTAAAATAAATTGCTAAATTTTGTTCCTTTTAAAAGAAATTAAGGTTGTGACATCTTACATGCTGAATTTAGTTTCTTGATTGCAGTTATGTCCTTTCTTAATTTATAGAAATTCATACACTAAGACATTCTGTGTTCTTCCTCTTATGTATTATTGAAATTTTGACCCAGTGAAATTTTATGATTTACTGAATCACTAACAAAGAAAACTATAAAGAAAATGTGTTATCTCTACTAAAACATTACCAGTACCAGTAAATTCATATCCAGGGCTCTTGCCACATAGAAGATAATACTTGGAGATCAACTTTATCTGATGAAATTCAAGAAGAAGAAACCACCAATATACCTCCTGAGTTTCTCACAACCTCAACTGCAAGAAACAAGTCGTGCTCAAGCCCCATACATGCAACCTCATGACATACATAACAGAAGAGTACACCCCCATGATATACAGGCAGAAGAGGAATCTTAATTTCTAACTTGTATATGTATATATTACATTTGTATGATGAGTTCAACAATTTCCATTTGGGATTTCATGATTGAGTTTCCTTGGTTCCTGCAAATAAAGAAACATGAATAGTTTTCTAATTACATGACTTCAGAGTATCAATTTATGTTGATGGTTGCTATCAAGGACATGATGTTTAATTGGAAAAATAATGATGTAGCGAGATAAATCAGTAAGCCTATGTGTACATAGCAACCTCATTCCTCCTAATTATCTTTTTCTTTGTTTTCATTTTTTCCTTTACTTTAGGCCACATGGTCAGCACTCTTTGGTCTTAGCTGAAGATGCACACAAGTACATTGATTGCACCAGGTTAGGTCAGCAGGACATCTCGAGCAGCTCTCATCAGATTTATCTTACCTTCCAAGCTGAGAGCAAATTTATTGAGGAAGAAGTCATGATGTATTTCGGGCATGTATTATCTCCTTATCTTTCCTTCCCAGTCAAAAGTCAAAAGTCAACTAGAGGTATTATTTTCAATAGCTTCAATTTTTCTTTCACTTTTTATTAGTATTAGTTGTTTCAATATATTTGACATTCTCCAAGTCTAATTTTAGGAGGGTTTCTAAGGTGGATCTTTCTGATTTTAATGCTTGCAATTTCATTGATTTGGGGTTGGAACCTAGCTTGTGTAAGCTCTTTAAAGATTAAATTTCATGTTTGCTTATAAATCTTAAAAATAACCATTTAACTATCATTGTAGCATTGGTGGGTATAGCTATGTTGGAAGATACTCCAAACCAGATGATGAATGAGAGATTGATATGGCACCGGATAGAAGAGAAAGAAGTGATGTTGAGCGTCAACAATTGTGTAAGAAGCTGACAGTTGGGCCGACGCATGACCTTGGTTCACTCCAGTTAGCACAAGGTTGATAATATTTCAATATATTGATAGTTCTAGATATTGAGCTTATGAGAAGAGAAATAATGAAGGGAATGCATGATTAAAGGCCATCATTTTATTTCACAGATGATTTTCCTAGGCTCATGATTGATGCAAGGAGGCAAATTGAAAGGGTTGTTTCGACCAACAATAGCAACAACGACCTAGAAAGGTAAAATCTAGGTGCTGTACACCGGACTGTGTTGTTCTGGTATATGATGCTCATAAATAATATTAAATGGATCGAAATGTAAAAACTGATTGTGTTGCCCTGGTATGGGATGTAGATTTTGCAAAGCTGTAGGCTTTCTTATAAATTTTAGTTATTTTAAATGGATCGAAATGTAAAAACTGATTGGGTTATTTTCATAATTCCCAAAAATATATAAAATATTTATTAAAATTCGTTAAAAAATATCAGATTGCAAAATAGATATAGAATAAGTAATTATTTTTTTAATTTGCAAATAGTTATATTTTTGGAAAATTTTTGCATTTTTTTCTAAATTTGAACAGTTAGAGCCGGTCTTTTTAGACCTCCGTCTAATTCCAAATATAGGCTCTCTTATTAATTATGTATTTCCTTTATGAAACTATTACTGGTGCTATTATCTTTTTATTCTCATTTCCTTTATGAAATCATATTATTCTCATTTCCAAATATGAAAAGCTTTTATTCAATATGCGCACAAAATCATTTTTTTTTTTTGGTAATCATGGTAAGATTTTATGCTACATAGAAATTTGATTTCAATTAAAATATAAATAGTAAGATTTTCCAACTTGGAGGCTATCAATCATATGATATCAGAAAATAATACGATTTGGCCATTTGAAAATCCTTGCTACAATTGGTTAATTGCCTTTCCTTTTTACCCCAGCTAAATGACGTTGAGGAACCGTAGAGAGATCATGACTTGGAACCTATTTATAGTAACATAAATCAAAGCAAATCAAACATGCCATCAGATTATCTAATAGATGTCACTAATGCAATCCGAGAACCAGAATGTGGAATGAAGAATAAAACATAAATATAATAAATGCAAAATCTAAAGATGTGTAATTTATCTTGGACGCATCAAACATAACCCAAAGAAGTATTGCAATTCAAAAAATTATTATATTGATAATAACAAACGTGACCATCTATCTATAATATTAAAGCATTAAAATAATAATTAATTAAGAACATGCGCATGCAAGGTGTCGGGTAAGAAATAAAATTAATTTTATAATAAACAATATAACTAATTTGACATGAGCTTAAAACAATATTAATTGTACCAAAAAAAAAAACATAATTCTCAGCTGGTCTATTATTTTTTTTAATAAAAAAAAAACTAATTTCAGCTGGTCGGTTTATTTTATTTTTTTAACCAAAATAACAAACTATATTTCAACTGATTTGTTCATTTTTTAAACCAAAGTAACAAAATAACTTTAGCTGGTTTGGTCATTTTCTTTTTTTTTTAAACCAAAATAACAAATTAACTTCAATTGGTCCGTTCATTTTATTTTAAAAAAAAATTAAAATAACAAAGTAACTTCAACTATTATGTTCATTTTTTGTTAAAACACAATAACAAAATAACTTCAGCTGGTATGTTCATTTTTTTTTACCAAAAATAAAATGAACATACCAGTTGATCAATTCATTTTTTTTTTAAACCAAAATAACAAAGTAACTTTATCAGTTCTTTTAATTTTCTTTCTTTTAAAAAAAATAACAAACTAAATTCTCATTTGTTTAACCAAACTAATAAAGTAACTTCAACTGGTCTGTTCATTTTTTTTTTAAACCAAAATAACGAAGTAACTTCATCAGGTCTATTCATTTTCTTTTCTTTTAAACAAAAGAACAAACTATACTTCAGCTGGTCTGTTTATTTTCTTTTTTTTAACCAAAATTACAAACTAATTTTAGCTGGTCGGTTCAATTTTTTTAACCAAAATAATAAAGTAACTTCAACTGGTCTGTTCTTTTTTTTTTATACCAAAATAACAAATTAATTTTAGTTGGTATATTGTTCATTTTCATTTTTTTAACAAAGTAACAAAATAACTATAGATGGTCTCTTCATTTTCTTTACCAGACTGAGAGGTACAGAAATTACGAATAAATCAGAACGACAATTTAATTCAACTGGGAAGTAGAACTCAAAATTTTAATCGATCAATAATATTTTCACATAACGCATATGAGTGTCGATTAAGACAACGTTGACCATAAATATTGAAAATGGACAATATATCCGTGTCAAATAATATTTTCATTTTCACATATCACATATTAAAGTCCGCCCACACATTGAGTGGGCACTGCTGCTAGTATATACAAGCACACGTAAAATTATAGCATCTTTTATCATTCTATATGAGTTCTGATAGAGATCTTCTAGGTGTCCCACATCACATACCATGCAACATATGTACTTAGAAGCTTAATTCGCTACAAATATGAAATAACTCTTTTTATAGTAAAAAAAAAATATTAATGTTACTTTAATTTTTTTACAACATCGATCAATTAATATTAATCTAGTTATATTCCAAGTGTAATTAGAAACTTCAAATATGCAACAACATCACGTCTAAATTTGTGAGCGTTAAATTAATTATCAAAATGTATCTTTATGAAAGTTGATAACATATTTGATACATTCGTATATAATATTTTTTGATGCATAAACAAAAGACAAATAGTATATATGCATGTATTTAACGGAGCTACAGAGTTTTGTTTTGTTCGTTTCACAGTCGTCACATATGTTGTGATAAATTTTATGAACATTTATTGGCTCAAATTTGTTTAAATTACAATGGCTACAATTAATTTTTGAACGTGTGTGTCAGTGTGTTTGTATAAATAAATAAATAAACATATATATATATATATATATATATATATATATATATATAGAAAGCGTTCAATCAAAGCGCTTTGACCAGAGTCCCGGTTAAACCCCGTCAGAACTCAATTTTGAAATTTCAAATGACCGATCCAAATCGTTCAATGTGATCTCCATATTGAAATCTCCTTCCACACCAAATTTTACATTTTTTTAAAATTTTTAAGTATTTTTTTCAGATTTTAGAAAATCGTTAATCTAATTTGTTCTGAACCCTACAAAAACTGCTGTTTTTAAAAATCCGAAAAAAATACTTCAAAATTTCAAAAAAAATGAAAAATTTAGTCGGCAAGGAAATTTTAATATGGAGATCATATTTGACGGTTTGGATCGGTCATTTGAACTTTCAAAATTCAGATCTGATGGGGTTTAACTGGGGCTCCGGTCAAAGCGCTTTGATTGAATCCTCCCTCCTATATATATATATATATGTGAGTTTAGCTATGGTGAGTTGCAACTCACCAAAGGGTCGGTGAGTTGCGATCAAAACTCCTAAATCTAGTTTAAAATGACCGATTCAAACCGTCCAATATGATCTCTCTATTGAAATCTCCATGCAGACCAAATTTTATATTTTTTTTTGAGATTTTTAAGTATTTTTTTCGGATTTTTAAAAACTGCTGGTTTTGAAAAGTTCAGAACTAATTAAATTAATAATTTTCTAAAATTTCAAAAAAATATTTAAAAATTTTGAAAAAATATAAAATTTGGTCCGCATGGAGATTTAAATAGGAAGATCATATTGGACGTTTGGATCAGTCATTTTGAACTAGATTTAGGAGTTTTGATCGCAATTCACTGACCCTTTGGTGAGTTGCAACTCACCATAGCAAAACTCTATATATATATATATATATATATATATATATATATGTTGAGTAATAGTTTGTTGTGCATGATGCATAGGGCCTTGTATATACAGCATGATGCTTTTTCATTACTATATTTATAAACTATATATAAATTTAATTTAACCAATTCAATCTACATATTGAAATCTTGTATCAAACTAAATTTTACATATTTTGAAATTTTTTTATTATTTTTTCGATTTTATTCAAACTGGCCATGTTTTTAATATATTCTTGTATAATTTGTTTCCAAAAATGTCTAGTTTTTAAAAATTTGAAAAATATAAAACAATTTAAAAAAATGTAAAATTTGATTTGCTATAAGATTTCTAAATGTAGATTACATTAGTTAAATGAGATCTACAATTTGCAAAAATACCAACAAGAAAGCATCATGGTGCATAGAATGTCCTATGCATAATACCTCTATATGTGTTTTAGTGATGGGTAATTGACTTATATTCTAAACATATGTAAGTTACTATTATAGTTTAGATGCTTATAAGCCTTAGGCAAGATATTAAATGTTTTTAGCCAAAATATAAACCTAATTAGTTAAAGTAATTAAACACAGATTGAGGATCCTTTAAACGTGTTTTTTTTTTTTAGAAATGTGAGTATATATCCAAGTTTTTAATAAAAATATTAATATAAAAAACTAAGATAATTATTAACGCACACATTTAGGAAATAATTATCAGATGATACAAAATGTATATAAAATTATCATATGACACATTATTAATTAATTCTTTCGGGCATCAGTTTCCATTTTTTTTCTGGTAATAATGATGTAATAAAATTATTTTAAAAGGCGAACTTGTTTCAGATGTACATCTTTGAGGTCAAGCTGGATCCCAATAAAAGGCCAGTAATTATATACATCACAACTTGAAAATGGAGGTCCGCTCCAACAAGCCCCTGGCCTTCATTTATATAACTAGCGGAATTTTGCGCGTTGCGCGATCTATTTTCTTTTATATAGTGCTAGCTAGTGTATATATATATTTTTTTGTTGAAAATAGTATTGAATATGAGAAAAGAAGTATTGTTGATTATTGTTTTTTTTGGGCATACGATTGGAAGCAGGATAAGAGAAATCATAGGAAAATAGTATAAATGTTATGTTCATATGAGTATGATGGGCCGTCTATTCCCAAATTGGTAATAATTTTTATATATTTTTTTTTCCAAAAACGCTAAATTTATGATTTACATCAACAAAATAGGATATTGTTTGAAAAAATCTGCATAATATTTAAAGTATAGAAAAAAAAATTTAGAGTAAGTATTTCGAGCATCTAAATAAATATTAGATGAAAAAATAATTTAAGAAAGTACTTTAAAAATTACAAAAAAAATGAAATTATTGTGATTTTTCTAAAAGCATTAAAATCATATAAGATATTTTAAACATTGAAAAAATATAATTTTAATAGTGTTGACATTTTTTTGGAAAAGGGGTAAGGAGGTTGGCAGCTCAAAACGTGCATGCATCATGCATTCGTGCATTTCGATTTTTTTTTTTTTTTTTGATGAAAGCATTTCCAAATAAGAACGCATGGTGAATTTCTTTCAAGCCTCGATGTGGGCCCTACCTATGAGCTTTTAATGATGGTCACATGGTAAGAAGAGCAGTGAAGGAGAGAGTGTGCACGTGGGAGTTAGATCCGCATCCAATAAATTTTAGTGGCCCCATCCGTCAGCTATACTGTTCATAAACAGTGCTATGAATAGTGTTCGGATACGGATTCTATACTCAGTCTTAATATATGTACTAGTGGTATTTTCGCGCGTTGCGCGAGTTATTCTCTTACAATTTTATATCTATTTGAGATGGACTCAAAATAATTTAATGCTGAAAATATAATTTTAAAATTATATAGATAGAAGGACTCAATATAATTTTAAAACATAATTTTAAAATAATGTAAAGAGAATATCTATTTGAGAAGGACTCAAAATAATTTAAAGCTGAAAATATAATTTTAAAATTATATAGATAGAATAGTATAATTTTTAAAACTGATATAAAAGAACATCAAGGTTGAAAAAAAATAGTAACACATCATAGTGTACAATTTGCGAGAAATCATATAAAATTCCATGGAAAAATTCGTTGTGTATGGAACATCATTATTTTTTAAAA
The DNA here is from genome assembly GCA_027562975.1 of Rhynchospora breviuscula. Classification (NCBI taxonomy): domain Eukaryota; kingdom Viridiplantae; phylum Streptophyta; class Magnoliopsida; order Poales; family Cyperaceae; genus Rhynchospora; species Rhynchospora breviuscula. Next base: position 40,576,742 of record CM050401.1, read on the forward strand.
ATTTTACAAAGACAAATAATTCAAATATAAGAACAAAAAAAATTTCTTGATTGATATTGTTAGATTTCTATATATATACATATAAATATATATATTGAGAATACATGTAAATTTTCATGCCAAAAAGTTTAGGAAGAAATTGAGAAAATTTAAAAGTAAAAAGATATTTTCCTCAAGTACATAAATGAAATAACATGAGTAAGAAAAATTTATAAAAAGTTTGAAAGCGAGAGAAAAAATTGGTATGAGTGGATTACATTCAGTTTCGTGTAATGCATATTAAATTTGATGAAAACAAATTTGGAAAAGTTTCAAAAAAATATAAAACAGTATTTTTTAAAATTCATCAAAATATAAAATAACCTAAAATATTTTAAAAGCATAAAATGAAAAATATTTGATCAATAATTTTGCGAGTACACATTTAAAATTCACTGAAAAATATAATTTGAAAGGGAAAAAAGTTATTCAAAAGCTAAATATATTTTTCAAATCATAGAAATAAAATATGATGATGCTTGTAAAATTATTTATTCTGAACGTGAATAACAAAAAAATTTATTCCCGAAAATTGTGTCTATTTGTTTCAGCATGCACACAAAATTTTATGGCGAAATAAATCTTCTAAGGGCTTGAAATAATAAAAAAAACAACATATATTTTTGTAAGTTTCTGGAAATGGAGGCCTCAATTTAGAAAAAATGGAGAGCTCAAAAAGGACATGTGGTCTGTGGTTGGCTGGATTTTTTTGGAGACGTTTAGTCTCTGCTCTACGCGTGCATGTGCAGCGAACAAACATTGGATAGAAATTGGATTCTCTGTGACAATTTATTTTTCAAATACGTTTGATTCTTGCTTGAACTATGACAGAAAATCCTGAAACTTTATATAAAGCGCATGGTCCACCCACATGGCCGATTTAAGCACCAGATCTTCTGTAATAATTCTCATCTATATATCTTTATTTGGAATTTGCTTGTACTACCACAGAAAATCCCATAAATGAGAGAGCCGAGACTGTCTTCTGTACACGTGGAAGCAAATGACTGATCACAGACCCAATAAAAAAAAAAATAAGTGGGGCCCACCTGTCAGTCACACTGTGCACCAACAGTGCTAACTACAGTGAATTAGTGGAACGCCTATTAATATATGGATAGATGTATTGATAAGGATACTAGCACGGGCGTTGATCCGGGCAACACTCAGCATAGTCGGAAACACAAGTTTTATGAATTGCAAATTGTTATGAAATTTAATAAAATGTGGATTGTTCATCTTCATATTCCCACTACTTATTTATCTTTTTATTTTTCACTACACATTTATTTTTCATTATATCCACTAATTATTTATTGATCTTTATATAGGGTCATATTTGTAGCCTATAAATAGAGGCATTGTACACTTGTATGGATGGTTGGAATGAGATAATAAAATTCTGAAATTTAGATTGAGAATATTATCTTACTAACTCTTGATACATTGTTCTTTATTTTTTTCTTCCACTTTATTTTACAATACAAATAGGGAATTGATCCGCACACCCCATAATTTGTATTTTGACTAAAATAACCTCATCCAAATTCGTGCAAGATCTGTTCGGCTTCCCTTCTTTTCGTACTTGCAAACGAACTCTAATAATCTGTCTCTCTATATTTTTTTATTAATCGACCTTAGACCCATTCATTAAAATAAAGGCAGAATTACAATTGGAATGTTGAAACAATGCAAAATCTAGAAAACCAAAAGTTACCCTGTCAATTAAGGATAAAGACTAAAAGATAAACAGTCATAAACAGTCAACCCATTAAATAAACACAAGTGCACCTACCTAAACAACTAAGAATAATTTTTTTGCACAAATTGAGAACTGCAATTAGAAGAATATGTTGGACATCAAGCGAGTAAGGGAGGAAGATTGCTCAATGTGTAAAAGATATTTTGGTCATATTAAAAATTTTGGAATGATCTGACTATATTTTGGGGTGTGCGGATCAATTACCTTGCAAATACTATCCTCATATATATAGCAATCTTCATCTTATTTTTGTCGTTCTTTTTCTGAAAAGGTATTCTTTTTCAGGCGACATTTCTCAGATAAGCTGATGCTTTAATATTTTATTTAACCAAAAATTAATATTTTAAAACTAGTATATGAATGTAAAAAAGATGTATAAAATTAGAAATTTTCATTTGCAATGATTATGTCGCGTAAGTGATATTCATTCATATTTTTTTTAAAAAAATAAAATGTCTAATATTAAATAAAACAATAACACAAAAGTATTGGATAATTAAACCAAATATAAGTTTTTGCCCACCTCTGTCAGATCATTTCTGACGGACTTGTTAACGATCCGCCTCACCAACTAGGTCAACTACCGCAGGCATTCACCAACGATCCAAAGAACGGCACATATCGCTATCCAAACTGGCAAACACCGGTCTCAAGTTCTTGTTGACGATCGTAAGCTCGCGCCCACAGTCCAAAACAACGACGTAAACTGCAGTTCAAACCGGCACACGTAGTGGCTCCATGATCATGTTTGGTCTGTGCCTATTGTACGACCTGTGCATCATACCTGTCAAGAAGTACCACATGACACGACCACACTCTGACGTGCTTCACCTCATTACAATTAGAGCTGTCAACGTCACAAAAAAGCACGTGATTCCGTTTCAGTTAAGCGAAACGGAACGAATAACAGAACCGATTTTGATTCCGTTCCAATAACGAAATGGTAAACGAAACACAGAATCATACCGTTTCGAACTGTTTCGCCTCTTTTCAAACAGTTTCATATGTATATTCTGAAGTGGAGCGAATAACGAAATGATATTCTATATCGTTTCAAAAATGGAACGGTTAACGACATGGGATCTTATACCGCGTTCCTTAACGGAACGGAAAATGGAACAGGCTGTTCCGTGCATTTCAGCCACGTTTGACAGCCCTAATTACAATAGAGTCGATGAGTATTTTTAGTAAAATTTTTTTAGATAATTAGTTTTAGGAAAATCAGCCCTATACCCTTCAAATCATAGCTAATTGAAAATATCACCCTCTAATTTTCAAATTTGGTAATAACCCCCTCTAATCATCATTATCATGGATATTTACCCTTTTAATTATTTGTAGTGATTTTTTAATTCTGAGAATTCAAATTTAAAAACATCTGACAAAAAAAATGCCCCTGACGACTTCTTTCTATTTCTTCTCTGTAATCAAATTTCCCTTCTCCTTCCCCTTATAAGCATTTCCCATCCCCTTCCAAAATATTTTCCTTGTTTTATCTTACCCCACCCATCGTAACAAGAAAACCTTTATACCCCCTTAAAATTACTGACGAACTCTTGAAGGATCTTTCGCATTTTAGCATTCTGAAAATTATTTATTTTGTTCCAGCGAATCAGCAATACTTTCTAAAGATCTATGGGTTGATTAATGGCAGTTATAGCCCGTAAAGGCTGGTATTTATTTACTGGTATCTAAGAGAGAGGGATAGAAGTAAAATTTTGAAATAATAAAGACTGTGTGATGTATATGTAGACCTTAATCATGCTTGAATATGTGTATGGATCCAGAGATTATATACAACCCGTATGAATTAACTAACCACTTTTTTTTTAGGTCAGCTTTATAGATTATAAACGAACCATGTATGAACATACAAAGTCTCTTGATTAAGTTTTTAATAATATACTAACACATGAGATATGTCCATGTGATCGATTGAAAAACTTCCAAACGATGGAGTTAGAACTCAGTAAGGGTTCTCCAATAATTTTAAGAAAGAAATTTAGATTTACCTAATATGATGGAGAAGGGAAATGCTTTAAAGGGGTTATACTTGGTATCTTATATTTTATTTCCATTATTACAGAGGGAGAAGATGAACCGTGAGGGCATTTTTGTCAGATATTTTTTAATTTTATTTTTCAGAATAAAGAAATCATTACAAACAATTAAAAGGGTAAATATCTATAATATTGATGATTAGAGGGGATAATTCCAAATTTGAAGATTAGAGAGGAATATTTTCAATTGGCTATGATTTGAGGGGTATGCAGCTGATTTTTCCTTAGTTTTATGCTACTATGAATTTTGTCAATTAGGAAAATATCATTCTTAAATTGTTAATTAAATTTATGCTATCATTGAATTGCTAAAATTAGTTTTATGCCACTATTTCTCTAAAACATACTAAATTGTAAAAATGCCATTGTCAAAATTGTCATTCTTTTTTAAATGACCAAATTACCCTCATTAAAAACAAACCCTAAAAAAAAAATAGACGGCTCTCAGGAAAAATTACACTCACGCGCGGAACCTTCACTAGACACGATCTCCACCCTTGCCAGGAGTTCGCCTGCCAGCTTCCGTCGTTGTCAACTGGAGACCAATTTCGTCAATTTATTTTCCATGGAGAGGTTATACAAATTCCAACTTCTTATGACGAATCTTTATGTTTTTCTATTAGTTTTCACGTACATACGTGAAGAACCAACTTCTGGTAAATGTTTTGGCAAACCATGCTAGCTAGTCGCAAGCAGAAGGGCTTATTTTGGTCCACCTACATTTCAAATTATGCAGCTCTCCATAGTCTCTGGGCATTTACAGGGAACTTACATGAATGATTTTATGAGCTTTGCAAAATAAGTATTTAAATTGTTTGAAAAAAAATACTTAGGACTTAATAATTTCATTGTATATATGTCTGGGAATAACTAATCTCAACATTATTAATGGTATAGAATATTTTTGTTATTTTGCAGTGACATAAAACTAATTGTTATGATTTATAATGGTATAAAACCAATTATATCTTTTGTGATGGCATATCACTAATTTTTAAATTTTATAGTGGTATATTTAAAAGGGTAAAATTGTCATATCAATTTCTGATGGTATAAAACTAATTTCTATTATTTTAAAGTGACATAAAAATAATTTGTCATTTAGTGATGGCATATTTCTAATTTCAAATATTTAAGTGGCACTAAATCACCCAATTTTTGTTTTTACCATAGCTACAAACATGGTTCAAAAAATCGGCCGATTCCGATTCAAATCGGCCGAATCGGATCGGAATCGGTGGAAGGCGATCCGATTTTCATGGATTTGGAGCGGATTCGGGTTAAATCATTAAAAAAAAGTCATTAATGGCGTTTTTGAATGGAGAAGGAGGTGTGGAGAGAACTCAACCTAAGGTGGTACGGGCAGGGAAAATGCGTGGGGACTCCAGGAGAAGCTCCACGAAGCTCAGGTGGTACATTTCGTGACTGTTTTGGCGGCCTCCTTTCTTCTATTGAAAAACAAAGGGAGGGAACGGGAATAAAAACAGATGGTTGAAGAAGATGGGTTAGGGATTGGAGATGTCCATTTTGGTTCATTTTTTCATTATAAATCAAATCGGATAGTTTATATTGTTTTATAACTGAAATCAATTTAAAACAAAAGGGAAATTGATCTAGAAATTGATCCAAATATGTAGAAAAATTATAAAATTTATGATCTACTATCCTAACTGATACATTAATTTGTTTTAACAAATGCATATTTATTAATTCTTTTTTTTTACCAAAAAGTATTTATTTTATTGATTATAAAATCTCAATTCAATTGTTTTATAACTTCTATTTTCGAAAAATTTGAAATTTCCTTGCCATTGTCACTACTGTATGCTTCTATTGTTGTATTATTTTCATATTTTGGTTGGTTTTATGCTTCAATTTTTTTTATTTTTTAACTTAGATTTTTTTAAAATATTTTCCTATTTTTTCCATAATTTATTTGATTTTTAAAAGCATAAAATATGTTTTAATAGAAAATCCGAGTTTTCATCCGATTCAACCGATTTTTTCCAATTCATCCGATTCGACTCCTTAGACCAATTGTCCGATTCCAATTCCGATTCCGATTTTCAGAACCATGGCTACAAAATTCTTAATCAAATTTTATTAGGGCAGTATACAGAAGGATAACAAAAGAAGCTGGAAACATAATTAAGTTTGATCAATATATACTCCTAATTAATTATTTTAGATTTTTCTTCGTTGAGATGTTCTGAATTTATTGATAATATTTTAATTTTAATTTTATATAGTTCTGTGGTGAGGAAAATTAGGTGAAAGAACCAAAACAGGAAGGGAATCCAATTATATTATATATATAATTGTTGGTTTTAACTCTAACTCTCGATTTGCCGATTTGCAAAACAACACCAAACATCTTATCTAACTATTTAATTTAGTGTCCTTTAGTGATTTTTTTTTTGGAAGAATGACTTGGAGTGAGTCAAACAAAGCTGCAGAAGACCGTTGAAGATTAGTTAGATAGTCAGAATTGTTTAAGGTTGTAATTCTAAACTAATCTCCTCAAATTTCTAAGTTTAATGCTCAGATTTTACTAATAACGTTTTCTAGCGTTATACAACGTTACAGAACACCTCCAACTGTGCCTAGTCGCAAAAACAGCTTTCATGCGTTACACAACGCTTCATTCAGTTGTGTAACGCTTAGTCAAACGATGTGTAACGATTGAAAACGTTACACAACGGATTGACCAAGTCAGCAATCTTTCTCTCTGCACCTTTGCGTTGTGTAACGGTTCCTAGCGTTACACAACGGATCAAAAACAAGCGTTACAAGACGTTTGTTTAGGAAATTCTAACGCTTTGAGGTCTTTGGCCATTTTGAGGGTGTTCTGGCGTATGTCGTGTAACGTTATGTCCGTCACACAACGTTTTGTATTTAAAACGTTTCACAATGCTTCCTAGCGTTATGTAATGTTTTTTTGACAACTTTTTGAACGTTGGAGTCTTCTGTTCAATACGTTATATAACGTTTCAAAACGTTATGTAACGTTTCTGACACCCTCCAACGTTATTGTCGAATTTTGTTTTATTTAACGGATATATCGAAACGTTGTGTTACGTTTCGGAGCGTTGTGTAACGTTATGTTCAGAATTTGACTGGTTTAGAGCTTTTGGCACCCTCTATATATATCAGACCTTTTTGAGCTGATTAAACTGATTGAACACCTTGCTACATCCCTGCTTTTGAGCTCTAAACCCGAGAGATTCATCCTTTCACCTAATTGAGCATTTCTTAGATAATTTGTAGAGATTTTGAGAGCATCAATCAAACCCATAGTTTTATAGCTAGATTATTGAGCGATTTGGTTGAGAGCCTCAATCTTTGTTGCTATTTGGTGATTAGTTAGAGGTTAGACCGATCCGCTTCGAGATCCTTATGACGAAGCGATTCGGTTCGCATTTGTAGACCCGTTCGATTGGAATAGAACGGAGCGCGTCCGTTTTGTGGTCGCGAAACTCCCGGAGACGTACGACTAAGGCTAGCTTCATCTAGCGGGTCGGAATTCCGTAATCAATCGCTTGTCATCTCTCTCTCTCTTTATTTACTTTACTTTTGACTTGTGCTTGATTGTTTGTATGTGAACCAACTTGAATTGTTTGAATTGTTATTTTTCCGCAAAATTGTCCAAACCGGTTTAGGATTTGAATTTGTGCCTATTCACCCTCCTCTAGGCCTAGTTTTAGGGATAACAATAATGATGACAAATACCGAGTGAGAATACATGCCAGTAATTGCGCTTCTTAGGTTTGTATTATACTGTTTTCTTCTGTCAGGATCTTCCGCGGCACGGATCACTTGTTTATGCTCACAGCAATCCACTGATGATCCGGTAGTAATGATCTAATTCAAATGTGTTAGAAACAGTTTATAAATGTGCAAATAGCCAACAAAAATTTTAACACAGAATATAATGTCGTTAAGTTAACATATCTTGTAACTCTGCTTGCCTGTGCCAGCATATCCAAGGCATTTCTAATTTTTGAGACAGATTCTTTGAGGCAATCACAAAGAGATATCTCATGCCACTATCATACGAAACTATTATCCAGAGAACATTTCTTATTTAGTTTATTTTCTTTTTAGTTTTCGAGAGAAAATGCAGTTCGAACAATTCAAATATAATTATACATTGAAAAATGTATAATAAGTTAATAACTAATAATGTTTTATTGATGGAATCATAGGACAAAAAAAAAATAATAAAAAGAAAGACAATTTGTCCATTGGTATGATTAAGTTAGATCTAAATCAATTTTACAAACAGACAAATTAAGTTTCGGAACATACATGTCAACATATATAAGGTTCAGTCCACTTTTAATCTATTTATCAGATTTTCGACACATTGAAAATTTATAAATTAATTAAAATATGAATTTCGGTCGGAGCAATTCCATTTTATGTAAACATCTACATTAGTCTAAATGTTAAATAATTTCAGATAATTCATGAGTTTTTGGAATATCGACCGAGTTGAAGTTTTTTTTTTTTTGTTTCATATTATTTAGATTCAGGTTATATTGGAACAAATTGAGTGGAGTTTTAGATTTTATATAGAAAGAGTTGAATACGTATATATATATATTGTGTTTCGTTGGCGGGACAATATTTCAATAGCTAGGCTCAAATTGTGCTAGTTCTATTGCTAATAAAATGCATCAAATTTGCTGATAAAATGCATCAAATACGTAATACGTATATCTAATTTTATATGATGACTTTTAAAATGCAAAATATGACTAAAATGTGTAAAATCCAATCATTCTTTTTAATTAAGTGAAAACAAAGAATCAACTTTGATAAACTGGTTTTGTTTTTTTGGAAGAGATTAACTCTGATGAACTTACTGATAAACTTACGTACACGACTACTTGTCTCACATTTCAGGTCACAAGAGTCAGAGCATGAGAGAAGGAGAGAGAAGCGCGGTTGCATGTGGTGCGGGGAGTAGTGTCTCCACCCAATGGCGACACGTCTATAGGATAATAGCACAGCCAATCAGGCAGCGACTAGTGGTTTCGGTGCATGCCAGCATGGGGCGATAAGAGTTGGGGACTTATCGATTCCCTTGGTTGGATCTATTGGCAAAAAATAAAGACAAGCAAAATAGATTTCCTCGGAGCTGCCGGAGCCTGACACGCAGCACCTTCTTGTCTCACTAGTTGACTTCTATTAACTCTCATCAATTCAAACTACAATGTTAAACCAAAAAAAGAAAAGAGAAAAGAAAAAGTAGAAAGTATCTTCAAAGCAAAATTCATAATACAAAGTATATTATCTAGATGTGATATCCAGCGCAGAACTTGTACCCCATAGTACTGAAGTTATTTCGATAATAATATTCGATCTCCTTTAGATCAAAATAATATATTGAAAGATTGATTCGGCATGCTTTGGCATATATATTATTAGTTCATTAGGCATCTTGTAATGCCAAAACACAGAGAGAACAATCAAATATATATATTAATTAGACGAGACTTTGGTTGAATTGGACCGAGATAAGATTTTTTATAGTATGGATTTAGATCATTTTCAAAGTTCACATAGTTTAGATTCTAGTATGGACCAAGTTGATTCAGATTAGTTCAACATAATTTTTCGACATATAGTTGAATGTACTAATTATTTATAGATAGACAATATATAGAAGTAATGTAATAAAAATTTGAGTGTTCTACACAAATTATCCAAGTAAAATTAACATAATATAAGAATCTAAATGTCCTATGATCTCAGGGGTGTGTTTGGCATGCTCAAGAACTAGGAACAAGGTAGATCTTATTCCTAGTTCTCATAAATCTAAACAAGGAAAAAATAAGGAATAAGTCATTGTTCTTAGTACTTCCAAATTCATGAAATTAGGAACAAGAACTAGAACAAGAGTTGTTCTAGTTCTTGTCTCTAGTTTATGATTTTATGAAACACTTAATATTTAATTCTGCTTTCCGGCCATATGAATGTACCCTCTCTCTTTTTCTTCCCTTTCTCTCTCATTAATTAATATTATTTGATTCAATACATTTGACAAGGGACAAGGCCTATTAGTAAATCTCCATTTTGGGATACAGGTAGTATCTGCCCCATTTGCTAAGGTAATTACTATATGCCATGCAGTGAATAAGCATCCAAGCATCCACAGCGCAAATTCAGCGCATCACTCCTTCTCTCTTCGCGTGTCGTGTCGCCTCTCCCTCCCTCTTTCTCCCTTTTCTCTTAGCTGTTTATTTATAGCCCCTCTCTCACTCCAAACCCTAACCGCCTCCTCTCCTCTCCCTCCGACCAGATCTCCAAATCGCCTCCTCTTCTCTCTTCTCCATGGCTTCTAACCAGATCGCCTCTGCCTCCTCTACCAAATCGCCTCATCTTTTCTCCTCTCCGACCAGATCGCCTCCCTCCTCTCCGACCAAATCGGCTCCTCTCCTCTCATATCCGACCAGATTGCTCCTCTCATCTCCATGGCTTACGACCAAATCGTCTATGCCTCCTCTCCGACCAGTTCGCCTTCTCTCCTCTCCTCTCCTCTCCTCTCCATGGCTTCTTCCGATCTAGATCGCCTCTCCTCTCCATGGCCAGTACAAGCACACACTTGAGAGAGGCGAATGAGAACCCTTCTCCACTGACTAGATCTAAGCCCTAGATCCCTCTATCGATACCTTACTTCTTGGCCATTGTTCGTCTTCCAAAAGGTATCTCGATCTAATCTCTTTTTACTGTGCTTCATTACTTTCTCTTTTTTTAATTTTTGAAATTGTTTGTTTGGAATTTCATTATCCGGCTCTTTTTGACGGATTTTCCGTTAGAAGAAGAAAGCAAAAAAGATGATCGGATTAGATATCCCCTCGCAGGTCAAAACCTCGACCACAGGCGCCTCTCACTTAAGAGATGCTCGCTCGTGCGGATTTTTCCTTACGAAAGTTTGTTTTTCTGTAGGTCCTTTCTTTCCGACGGGCGCAGGCCCCTGTCATTAATTACCCTGGTTACTTTTTTAGGCACCTCTCGATTGGAAATATCAAAGAATATGTGCTGCAGACTGTTTGCGAATTGTCAGTAAAACAATTAGTGCCATGCATATGCATATGGATATTTTGCGGGTGGTGATATTTTGATGTTTATCATTTTTTTTGTTTATTAAGATAAGCTATAGATGAAAATGGCGTGATGTGATTTTGATGAATTCGTTTTTTTTTTCACGAAACATCAAGTATGAATTTTTTTATTTTAAGAGTTTGGGGCCTCGTTCAAAATGAAGTAGGATCGTGGGGTTACTCAAATATCACGAGGTTTCGGCCTTCCAGATTAAGTTCGTTAAGCGGATTTGAGTCACTGGGACTATTTTATCTAACGAAGCCTAGTGTTGTCTGAAGCAGGATCACGAAATTCCTTCACTTGGTGGCTTATTGTCAAGAATATTTATTCAACTTGGTAGCTTTGTTTCCATGAATATTTGTATGATTTAGTAGCTTATTGCCAAAAAATATTCAATTGACTTGGTAGCCTGTTGCCGGTAACATTCGTTTAACTTGGTGACTTGTTGCCATGAATGTTTAGATCAAGAAACTAGAGTGGAATCGCGATGTCATCCTAATTCAGGCTTTCCTGCATTTGATGGCTTGTTACCGAAAATATTCAATTGACTTGGTAGCTTGTTGCCGGTAACATTCATTTAACTTGGTGACTTGTTGCCCTGAATGTTTAGATCAAGAAACTAGAGTGGGATGGCGGTATCACCCTAGTTCAGACTTTCTTGCATTTGATGGCTTGTTGCCGAGAATATTCATTTGACTTGGTGGCTTGTTGCCATGAATGTTTAGATCAAGAAACTAGAGTGGGATCGCAGTGTCACCCTAGTTCAGGCCTTCCTGCATTTGATGGCTTGTTGCCGAGAATATTCATTTGACTTGGTGGCTTCTTGCCAAGAACATTCATTTAACTTGGTGACTTGTTGCCATGAATGTTTAGATCAAGAAACTAGAGTGGGATCGTGGTGTCACCCTAGTTCAAGCCTTCCTGCATTTGATGGCTTTTTGCCGAGAATATTCATTTGACTTGGTGGCTTGTTGCCATGAATGTTCAGGTCCAGAACCTAGAGTGGGATCACGGTGTTACCTTGGTTCAAACTTTCCTTCATGTAATTGGCTTGTTGCTGAGGATATTTATTTGACTTAGTGGCTTATTGCCGGGATCATTCATTTAACTTGGTGGCTTATTGCCATGAATGTTCAGGTCTAGAACCTAGAGTGGGATCGCGGTGTCACCCTAGTTCAAACCTTCCTTATGTGATTGGCTTGTTGCTGATGATATTTATTTGACTTAGTGGCTTATTGTTGGAGAGATTTATTTAACTTAGTTGCTTGTTGCCATGGATGTTTAGGTCGAGAACCGAGAGTGGGATCGCGGTGTCACCCTAGTTCAGACTTTTCTTTCACTTAGTGGTTTGTTGTCGAGGATATTCATATGACTTAGTGGCTTATTGCCAAGAAGATTTATTTAACTTAGTTGCTTGTTGTCATGCATGTTTAGGTCAAGAACCGAGAGTGAGATAGCGATGTCACTCTAGCTTAGACCTTTCCTTCACTTAGTGGCTTGTTGCCGAGGATATTCATATGACTTAGTGGCTTATTGCCAAGAAGATATATTTAACTTAGTTGCTTGTTGCCATGCATGTTTAGGTCGAGAACCGAGAGTGGGATCGCGGTGTCACCCTAGCTCAGACCTTCCTTTATCTGGTGGCTTACTGCCAAGAATTTTCATTTGATTTGGTAGCTTATTGCTGAGAACATTCATTTGGTTTCATTTTGGTTCGTACCCTAAGGCGAGATCATGAGACCTCCTTAGTGGCACAAGGTTTTGGTTTTGTTTTGTTTTTGGATTTGGACTTTGATTTCAGTCATCGATTGGGTTTGATTTGGAACTTTATGTTTTCTTTTCTTTTGGCTTTGATTCTGATTTTGAGATTAGGACTCCATATTTGAGGCCTGACGGAAAGGTCTTGAAAATGTTATATTTTTATTTGATTTTGGTTTTACGGTTAGGACTCTGTATTTGAGGCTTGATGGCTTGGTCCCGAAGATGTTTTTTTGTTTTGATTATAATCTTTTTCTCAGCTTGAGATTCGGCGGAGGATGATCTATACTTTCTTTGATATCATTGTTGAGTGAGAGTATCTTGCAAAGTCCATCGGTGAATCTCAATTCAGCCAAATTCTTGAGACTAAACTATTTTCTGAATATTCTGCATTACGGGAGCTTCCGACATAGGAATTTTCCCCATATTTTTCTGAGATTTTGTCGGTTTTTTATGGATTTTTGATGTTGGACCGCATACTGATCAGTCACGAATTTGGTATTTGGGTGATTTAATTGGTTTTGGTTGGCATTTGGCCATGGTATTTAGTAAAATGGGGTTTTCATATTTTTCTGGATTTATAGGAATTTGGTTTGGGTTCTTTTGAATTTTCTATAATTTTTGGTGAATTATTGAAGTTTCGGCAGTCCTGAAATTATCTGATTGGGCCACGTCAGCGTCAATACTGATGTACACGGATGGCTGCACGTGATGCTGTCGGAGGCTCGTCACACATTGGGAGTCACAGAAAATCAGGGAATGGCAGGGTTGAATCTCTTTGTCTAGGCCTAGAACGGTGCACCAGAAGACTTAAGCCGGGTTTTGTGTGCCACTATGAGCCGATCATGCACCGGCTTACTGACTTATGTGACAACTTTTTCTTCCTCTTGGTGTGGCGGGTTATTCCTGAAGCTATTATGCTTTTCAACATAGACCCATTACGCACGTTTAGTACAGAAGATCCCAATTCCTTTTTCTTTTTTGGACTCTTTTCTCGTTTTAGTTTGTTATTTTCGTAGACTTGGTATTTCTGAACGGAGAGTGAGAGTGAACTGGTGCGGACCAGAGGACAGTAGCCATGATATTGAGCACCGGGTTCACCCGAAATTTCTTCTCTTTCCATTTCTCTTTTCTTTCTCTTCTCCTCGTCTCATCTGATCTGGCGAATGATGTCGATGGTTCTGGGCTAGAGCCGTTTGGACAAGCCTCAGAATGGAGAAGGGAGATCTCATGAGCTTCGTGGAATTCCCAAAACTATGTGCCACACTGACTCGATGCCGGATCCCCTCTCTGTCGTGCTCGAATAAGGGAGGAGATAATTGAGTCCTTGGGAGGTAGGGATGGCAGTTGGGAGGTTATGAGCGCTCTGGTAGGTAAGTACGTGAGCCCATGTTTTCATTTTGCGTGATGGAAACTTCTTAGCACAAATATTACTTCAGCCATGCCTCTATTTTTGTGTGCTCATCAGGTGTTTGGCAGAATGCCTGAGAGAAGCTTCAACATTTTCATTTGGTGAAGGTGAATTGCCTGAGTACAAGCATGATTTCGGGCAGCGATACATGGAGTCTATTTAGACCAATGGCTTTCAATTGGTGCTGCAAGGTCTTGGTTCAGTCTAAGGAAGTGATGGTAAGGGATGGTCAGCTTCTGGTAGTCATGTATTTTTCTTTACTTTCTTTCTTTTTTCTCTTTTTTTTTCTTTGCTTTTTTTTCTCATGCTTTAGTTTGGGTTATTGGTTGTGTCACACTGTGTGAGTGTGTTGACAGCTTGATGAAGGTTTGGTGATGTTTGTTGGTGGTGTTTGAAAACCTTCTTCAAATAAGCCTCGTTTTGTAATGGCCTTGAAGTTTGGCACAAGATAGTGGACGGCAGCATCCGGCATGGTCATGGCTTAGCCTTGAATTAAAAACACCCCTCTCTCAGAATTTAGAATTTAGTCATGAATTTAAGGCCCCTGATGGCTGATGGTGAACATGGCACATCATGTGAGCATGGTGATAACTGACTACCTGCAAGGAGGGGTTGGCAGCATCGTCATTTTGGGTTGGCACCAAGATGTGGTTCGGCTTGACTTCCTGAGGTTAGATTCCTTTTTTTTTTTTGGTTCATTGCATATAATTTAAAGGTAATGTGACATGGAATTGGTTATTCTGAAATTGTTTATTTTTTTTTACAGGCACTGGTTTATTTTGGGTTGTGGAATATTTGCAGTGAGAGGCAAGGCTGCAATTGTGCTCGGATCAGCTTGGTCCTCGATGAGTTTCTTTTGGACTCAGTTATGAGTTGATATCTTCAAGTGGTTGAGGATGAGCATGTTACATACTGCAAGCCTTGTGATGACCTAATGGAGGCTCATGGGAACTGTTAGTAATGTTTGGCTCCTCATCTCAAGATAGCCTCAAGGCATGGTTCTAAAATATAAAGGGGTGATGTCTATAAGGCAACATCATTATGAGGAGCATCTACTAGATTTAGGTCTTCCCTTCACCCTTCTCTCTTTTTTTTTTAGGCATCGATTTATTTATAATTACTGATTGTAATTGGAATGGAGGGCTACAAGAAAGTTGATGTTGAACATGGTATGTGATATAGGCATATTGACAGTTTGGCTCTTTCTTAGCTATTTTTTTTATTCTTTCTCTCTTCTCTTGAAGGAGATCTGGTTTTATTCATGCTACTATTTGTAGAAAGAAGGCAGCATAGAAGGAGGTTGGCTGTGGCTGATTGGCATGGCTTCTAGGGCATCATGGGGATATCTCATGGTCCCTGATTATAAGGAAGGATAGGATGACATAGGCAAGTATCTGCTGTCCTGAAGATATCCTTTTTCATTTTTATTATATACCTTGTTGTTGTTTATAGCTTGTTTGCGAGTTCTTGACATATATAAAAGAAAATAATGCATGTGCAGATTACTTATGCGCATATGATACTTCTTATTAGCTGTAAGGATTATGCAACAGAAATTAAAGCCAAAGAGAAAAGAAAAAAAAAAGGTTTTGTGGATATATAAAGTTTAAAGTTTTATCGTGCTGTTATTTATTCCATCCCCTCACCTTGTATATGCATGTATGTTCATGATTATAATCCCCTTTTTTTTATGAACTTGGAAATACCCATGAAGATAATAAATGGGATTTTATTGACTGCTCTAACACGTTAACTGCTGAATAAAACATTCCTTTCTTTCTGTTTTGAATATAAAGCAAGGAGAGAGAAAATAAGCGTGCAGGTTTATTTACATGATGCAAATATAATACATGGCTGATGGCTGAATGATTTCTCCCCATCCCTCTTGAATGGTGCAGCTGCTTCTTTATTTATAGAGGAAATCAGGGGTGTTTTGGTCATCTCACAATTCATTTTTTTGGTAGCAACCCAACCCTCTTTCTGTGGCCTCAAATCCGATAAGAAGTGAGGTATGCATAATTCTATTGTTTCTTTGCTACATGTACCCAGCAATGTTAAACTCCTTCCTTTCTCAACATGTATTACTATCTCTCTCTCTCTCTATAGAATTCTGACTGATTCTTTATCAGGTACTCACATTTTTGCACCCAAGCATGTCACATTATTTTTTAGAGAGGTATGGCACTGTTTGAGCATTGTATTCACTGGTCAATGATATTTCTCTTGTATTTCTATGTTAATTCACTGCTGTTTTATGAGTACAGTGATGGACTAGACTTGGAGCCTTAAACATATTGTTTTGATGTATTTATCAAGCTGCAGGTTGCATCATTTTTTTTTTTCCAAACAGTAATCATCCTTGATAATTTCAGTTTGGTCTGTTGGTGTTTGGACTTTGATCAATATACTAGTGTCACATGTTTCTCTAGAACTGAGGCAATACATAGCTTAGCATTTTTTTTATTACTCCTTGAATCAACCTAGTCCAATACTATTGTTACTTGGCACCCCTCTTTTCTGTGTTATTCTGCTGCAGCTGATCCATGACTGCATTTTTATTGAAAGGTTTCTATTGTTCTCTCTCAAATTGAGCTTAGAACCATTGGCTCTTTCCATTTGATTTTTCATGTGAATTATCACCAAAGTCTTTATTAGTGAATGTTTAACCAACTCAGTGTGCAACTTCCATTGGCGCTCTCATGCACCTGCTCCATTTCGGCTCCAATTGACAATTTTATCTCACTCCTTATATCACCAAGAAGCTGTGTAGATGATCAATTTGATATAGATTGTGCTAATTTTGCATTGCTTTTTGCAACAATCAGACCACCTCCTTTTCAAAATTGGAGCTAAAATAGAGCACGACAGTGGTCAAGGTTGGTACCGTTACGCTCTCCTCGACTTCAGCTTTCTAATGGTACCAAGAACATGGATTGCGATGCTGTGGTTCACCGGTACGACGGTTGATAGAGGTGAGCTTCGTCTCTTTCCGTCATTTCGTTCTCTTCTCTGTTTTTTTTTATTTCATCAATTTCCCCCTCTTTTTTTGTTAACTAGGCTAGGTACGGGGCCCAGGGATAAAGCCTATCGCGAGTTGCCATTTGTAAGAGGTAGACAGACCGACAGGTGGGGTCGCGAAAGGAGTAACCAATCGAGTAGCAACGAGAGAGGAAGGAGGGTCTGACAGTGGGGTCGACGGTTCGTTTCCCATTTTTTTTTCTTTTTTTTTGACCGGGATTTGAAATGGACTTCAATGGACTATGTTGCCACAGAATTGATGATTTTTTTTTGTTTATTTTGCTAAAGTTTTGGTTGACGTTATTTGAAAAATATTTATCATCTTCTCAGGAATCATTTGTGCATGAATTTTGTCTACAAGCTTAGGAAATTGTGGTCAACATGGTGATATAAAATCATTTTCTGAATTTCATGACCTTATTCTCTTTTATTTTTGGTCATTTATCTGAAACAGTGCAACGCTTAGGCTTGAAGAAAGATATCAAAATTGTTGTGGAAATCTAAAAAAACTTTAAAAGGTTTACTTTCACGTGTGATTTTTCATGAAATTCTTTCATGAATAACACATTTCTTCTTTTCATAAAATATCCTCCAAATATTTCATGAACTTTAGAGTTGCCCTTTCACAATCCATCATTTTAGAATTCGTGTGGCATATTTCTGTTAATACCTGAGACATTTTGATATTTTTCACGCCTATGCTTTTAAAATATATATTTTTTTATTTTCTGGGGCCATTTCAGGTTCCCATAATCCTCCAAATATGCCCTGAGCATCTCATGCTATTTTGACCGCACATTTTTAGGGGTCAACATTCATTTAGTCGAATGCATAGCAACATCTTGTTTGAATCAGGCACTCGATCTAGTTAATTTCTCTTTAATGCTTAGTGATTGTATGCCCTTTGGTCTATTTGGAATGATTTAGGGATGAATTCCATCAATTAATATGGACAGTCACACAGTGTTCACAATAGGGTTGAGTAGCAGAATAACCATGTTGTATAAGTGTTCAGTTAGTGTCCATATATGTTATTTTTATTGCATCGAGGGATCAATTACATCAATTAATGATATACAATCATTTTTCTGACACAGTTGTACAAATGTTCATTTTAGTGCCCATATATGTTTAGTTAGTGTCTATATATGTTCAATTAAATTACATCTAGGTGAGTAGCAGAATAACCATGCTGTACAAGTGTTCAGTTAGTGTCCATATATGTTTTTCTTATTGCATCTAGGGATCAATTACATCAACTACAACAATCTGCATGGTATTTATTACTTTGCTGTCTTTAGTGTTCAATTAATTGTAATTATGGATTAAGTTAATTATCATTAAGTGATCAGATATACTAATTAATTGTTTAGTTTCCCTAATGGATTAGTTAGTATCTCTAAGGGATTATCTTGTTTCATTATGTATTTTTTTAAAACTTCACATGACCTGAAAGGATTAAATATTATTAGAGCACTTAATTAGTAATTAGTCTTAATTGTATTTTGTTTTGTTTGGTGTAGGAATTACAGGACAGGATGAGAAGAGTTGTGCAGAAGAAATCGAAGGAGGAGTTGATGAATTGTGTTAGTTTGTAGTGGTTAAAACTGTGTAGGATTTGAGTTATTATTAATGGATGTATTATTAATAGAATTGTTCAGTTTGTTGAAATAATGGATGTTATTCTTAATAAATGATCAGTGTTCAAATTACGGATGCATCAAATTGAAAGCATAAAAAATTTTAAATTATGCCTTAACTAATTTAATTGAACACAAAAAACTACGAAATTAAATTTCTGTTGCAACTAACTGAACACATAAACACTTTAAATTCGTCCCTTAACATATTTACCTGAGCACAAAAAACTACAAAATCAAATTTTTGCTACAACTAACTGAACATATACAAACTTTAAATTCATCCCTTAACTTGTTTAACCGAACAAAAAAACTTAAAACTTCATATTACGACTGCATTAAACTGAATACTTAACGCAAATTAACCCATCCCTTGACGCATCTAACTGAACAAAAAATTCCGTCCATTTGATGACGTCAGCGCGCCAAAATTTTTTTTTTTATGACGCCAGTACCAGAATTGATGACGTCAATAGCAGATTGATGACGTCATCATGTGAAAAATTAGAGAGGGAGGATGTTAGAGAATGTTGAATGTTTTGGATGTTTTTTAGTTGGATTGTGCATATCACACCCGATTTGCTAACGCTGAATCTTTTTCTTTTATCGGCCCATATGCTAACACAACTCACTATACCAGAAAACATTTTTAGCACCGCCACAATAAGACCGGTTTTTAAAAAATCCGGTTCTAAAAATATTCAGTGGCAATTTCGAAATTGTCAGAATTTTTTTTAAGACCGGTTTTTTAAAAAAACCGGTCCTATTGAATTCTCAAAAATCAACCGAAATTGCTGTTTTTTTTAGGACCAGTTTTTATAAAAAACCGGTCTTAAAAACATACTTTGTAAGACTAGTTTTTTATAAAAATCGGTCCTAATGAGATCACAAAATAAACCGAAAATTCAGTTTTTATTAGGACCGGTTTTTTATAAAAAAACCGGTCCTAATAAAAACTGAATTTTTTCTTTTTTCCGGTGACTTTTTAAGACCGGTTTTTTATAAAAAACCGGTCTTAAAAATTGGCAGAGTTTTCTTTTTAACTCCTTCCCTCCTCTCCTCTCCTTTCTTCTTCTCTAAGTCTGACAATCTCCTTTCCCTCTACTCTCTCTACTGCCCCTTTTCGCCTAACCGAGCCTCTCCACCTCTCTGCCGCCGGAGCCGCCTTTTGCCTCGTCTGACACCCCTCTCCTCGTCTCACACCTCCTCTCTAAGTCCGAATCCGAAACCCCTCTCCTCCTTTCTCTGCCTCCTCTCTATGTCCGAAACCCCTCCTCCTCCTCCCTCGACTGCGCCTCTCCCTCGACTGCCGTCTCTCTCCACTGCCTCCTTTGAGGTAATTTTTATTAAAATGGTTAGTATGAAATTGTGATATTGTGAAAATTGAAATGTGACATGTAAAATGTGAAAATTGAAATTGTGATTGCAAGTACAGTAGGTACAGTAATGTATTGCTATGAAATTGAGAAAATTGAAATTGTGATATGCGAGGATAAGATGAGCCTCTTATAGCGGAATGAATTGTGTATATATTTTTGGATAAATTGTGCATATATTTGTGTTCGAGAAATTTTTGGATAAATTGTGAAATTAGTTGTGAACTTTTTGGATAAATTGTGCATATAATTATCTTGTTAGATAATTATAATTTTTATGAATATTGATATATTTATAATTGATGTTTTTTGTTTTGATGATTATGTGATATGTGATATATAAATCCATGATTGCTGTGAATTTGAATATTGCATGAATATTATGGCTAGCAAAAATGGGGCTAGCCCAAAAATATATTTTTTAATTATTAATTATTAAGACCGGTTTTTAACTAAAAACAGGTCTTAAAAATAGTATTAAGACCGGTTTTTAACTTAAAAACTGGTCTTAATAATAAAAAAATTCGGAAATAAAAACAAAACAATATTTAGACCGGTTTTTTACAAAAATCGGTCTTAATGTTTTGTTTTTTAAGACCGATTTTTTGTAAAAAACCGATCTTAAAGATGCGCATTCTTTTTTTGATCAGATTCTGTCTGGTTTTTAGCACCGCCTTTTTAACACCGGTTTCTTATATATTTTTAACACCACATATTATTAGCACCACCTCCAAACCGGTCTTAAAGGCACTTAAATAACAGGTCTTAAAAATAAAAAGTAGCGTAGTGACTACACAAGTGTGCACGTTCAGTAAAATTTGAAACGTCTTCTATACACCTTGGCAGCGTACCAAAAAGGCAAAAACGAGCTTTCGTTGATCTTGGCATAACAAATTAAAGCGCTCTTATATATGGTATAATTGGCTTTCACTATCAAACTATATATACGTACTCGCTATTTGATAGGTACAAGCACCTGAAAATATTATTCTCTACTATTGGAAGTTTTTGAACCATGACTACGCGGAGATGACACATGCTTTTACTCCAATAAAAGAAGGGACGAGTAAGAGAATAAGAACGAAGATATCAACAGATAGGCTGGAGCTACACTTTCTTTTGTTCTAGAATATAATCACATACGGATACACACACAGAGGACCGCGAGAGATAGGAGATAGACATAGTCAGAGAGAGAGAGAGAGAGAGAGAGAGAGAGAGAAGATTAAATCATGTGTCTAGAGTTTCTCTGCAACTGGCGCCACCATGATGAAGATGAGTTACACAGAGGTTCTCCGAACTACTCGAAGGAACACAAAATCGAAAACAATTACCCAACAAAAGATGACCCGCCTTCAAAGCCGAGGAAAGGTTACTACGATTACCCAACAAAGGATGACCCGCCTTTAAAGCCTCATACGGATCAATCTAGTGGTACTGAAAATGTTTTCAAAGGTGAATATGACACGTACCCGGCAAGGGATGGGCCTCCTCCCAAGCCTCGTCGGGAGTCGTACAACAGTAATGAAAGTGGTCCGAAAGGTGGAAACCAATTACCTAGTGGTGTAGTTGTAAATGGAGATACAAATGTCAAAGCCACACGGGTATGATTTTCTGATCTTGCCCTCGCAAGCGTGCTTTCATCCATATCTTTATTGAGTAATAATAAGATAGCTAACTCTATAATTAGTGGAGACTTTCAGTACTATTTTTGTTCTCAGTGTGCATGTTATCTGTGTAAACAAGTTAATTTATATGGTAATAAAGCCTTGTAGAATAGACTTGACAGTCTATATATGTAAGCTTGCTTATTGAGTTTTATCTCTCGCCTTGTTTTTTCATGAAAGTTGTCTTTCTTATTTTACAGTTTGTTTTTTTTTTTTTTTTGTAAATACATGACTTCTGTACATAGGTGACCACCGATAATAATTCGAACTAATAATATTTAATCAGTGTAAAACTGTCATTTATATATAAATTGATCGATACGATTAGTGTCTATATTCTATTTGTGTTTCATTGACAAAACAACAATATGCTGTTTTAGATACGGAATAATTAAAGAATTTGGACAAGAATAATCAAAGCTTAAATCGTAATTTGTGCTTGTGGACCATGCTGAAGATCAATAATGCTCAATACTCTGCATCTGATTCCACAATAATTAGGACGTATTAAAGCAAATTGTTTGGTTAATTAACATATATAGACACAATATATATGGTATAATTGGGTTCCACTGTCAAACTATACTTGCTGTTATACAGGTACAAGAGCACCTGAACTTCTTTTTTTTTGGACAAAGGCCTTTTGAGCCCATTTCATTATATTGAAACAGAAAAAATACAAAGTCTGTGTTAAGCAGCCTTAAATATAACTTCCCTCCGCTGAAATTCAAGCTAATATCAGCCCGTACGTTTAAACTCTCAAGGTTTAACTTGGAATAAACCTATATACAAATCTAACATATGAAAATAACAAAGAGTATAAGATATACCGCAATGGACTTCAAGCACTCCAACAAACTGAATTTCTTCTTTTTTATTCAAGTATAAACTGCATCAGATAACAAATCTCGTTTCTTATTATTGTCTGCCTTTGCAGCTAGTTCTAGTCGAATTTCAATTTCTATCATGTCTTTCCTCACATTGGCATTGTCTACTATTCCTTGAGCATTTAAAATCAAAGTAATCAAATTTCACAAATGTTCTTAATAATGTACATCACATCCAAGCAATGTCTAGCATCCAAATACATCCAATATTCAAGGTCCCATAATATATGCTTTTTCTTCCGATTGTCTTTCGGAATTCTATTCACTAATGGCTTGCTCAATTGAATTTTAAGATCCTTCATCTCGTCATAGATCTGTCTTTTGGATTTTGGTATCGATGGACGTCGGGTCTCAGTCAGTAGTAAGGTGACAACGGCTAAGGAACCTACGATGTCCCAAGTAGATTGTTTTCTACAGTTTGATGACCATCTAGAATGTGTTTCCTCCTCGCAAATAGGACATGCCTTTTTGCCATATAAGTTGTGTCTGGAAATGATGTATTTTTTGCTGAAGCATTTCTCGTGAAAAATCGAGTAAAGATGTGAAACTTTTATCGCTCCATTCTCGACTTTTAGGTTATATAGTTTAAAAATAGTTTTAATTTTTGAGAATTTATCTAGATTACAACCGGAATATAACAATATATGAGAATTTTGATCTAACTTTTGAAAAATATCAAGAACATCATCAATAAAATCATTTGGTAATTAATTCATTATTTCATCCAAATCACTTTCTCTGTTATCATCATCACATTGCTGTTGACTTGCATTTTTTTCTATTTTCTATACTTCCACCTAGAGCTGTCAACGGAGTGCCGTTTCAACGTTTTCCGTTCCGTTCCGTCCATACGGAACAGTGAACGAAACAGGAAATGTGTTTCGTTTCTGAGAACGGAACGAAAACGAAACGCTAAATTACAAACGTTACTTGAAACGGAACTTGAAATGAGCTGAAATCAATGAGAAATGAAGGACGGAACAGTAAACGAAACGGAAAACTGTTTCGTTTATCGGAACGGAACAGAAACGAAACACTCTATCTGTTTCGTTACCTGGAACGGAACAGAAACGAAATCACGTGTTCCGTGCTTTTTTTGAACGTTTGACAGCTCTACTTCCACCCACCAATGCATCAGCCCCTATCATTTTGTACACTATTTTCGAATCGGATACATTAATACTTGTTCCGGTATTTAAATCTTCTTCCAACTTTTCTCCGTGCATAACCCACCGAATGTATTTAGGTGTAGTCATATATCCATGTTTAACCAAATGCACTTTAATAATTTCACCATTATTCTCTCTCTTGAAATTAAGAAAATTTTTACAAGGACAAAGAATTTTGGACTTTTTCTTTGTTAACATCCGAAGTTCTTCGACACATTTTATGAACTCTTTAGCTACTTCATTAATTTCATCTGATATTCGTGAATACTCATGCATGTACTTATGGCGCCGATCCATTTGTAAAGATAAAAATATATATCCAAAAGTTAGGATTTAGAATTTATATATAGGTTCAATGTATCACATGATATTTTCGGACCAGTTACCATCTTAATCCATTATTTGGATACTTCTTCTCATTAGTGAGTGTACATCAAATGCAATGTATTGTTTCAGAAAAATTCAGCAACATTTTCTCTTATGTTCCATGAATATGCCAACGCACGATTGCTCGTGCGTACGTATCCGTGGGGACATAAGAAAAAATATCGTCGAATTTTTCTCAGACAACACATTCCATTTTATGTACCACTTGCGAATCCTAAATGAAACACAATATCCAAAGAACAATCCTTCACTAGGACTATCCGAGATTAACTCCTATTGGATTATTCTCGGACAGGAATGACCTAACATAGTTCAAATTCCGACAATTTGGTCCAATATGACAATACAATTAATATATGCAAATGTTAAATAATTAATTAACCATGCATGCAAATTGATAATTTGCCGAATTCAAATTATTGAGGTTTAAAATAGAAAATTATTAATTTCTCTCAAAATAATAATTTTCTCGCTTCAATAAAATCACCTTTTCTTCCTCTTCCTAATTTGTCACATCAAAATGAAAAAAAAATCGATTACAAATACAAAAAAATTCTTAATAAATAAAAGATTAAAAAAATATTGAATATACTTCAAATACGAAACTTTTTTAACTTCTATTTGCTCTCATTTACTTTCTCTTTTTATTTTTTGATTTTTTCCAAAATTTTCGATTTTTTTAGCTATTTTTTTAAGGTGGCTTTGGATCCTAGTAATGGTGGGGGTATAAGTGCGGCTAGGGTTTGGGAAAGGAAAAGAGATAGAAAAAAATTAGATTTTTAGCATCGGATTTTCTAAAAAATCGGTACTAAAAAGTTATATATATATACATATATATAGCACTGGTTTTCATTATTAACCGGTGCTAAAGATTAACCGTTCTTTTTTTCTTCAACTCTTTAGCACCGTTATTCTTATTAACCGGTGTTAAAGATAAACTCTGATAATTACGAAATTGTCACTGAATATATTTAAAACCGACTTTCTTAAAACCAGCTATTAATATGGAGCTTTTAAAAATAATTTTTGTTGTAGTGACTGGTACAGAAAATGTTTTGAAAGGTGAACATTACACGTTCCAGGTGAGGATGAACCTCCAGTCGAACCCATTGGGTGAACGGTATTGAAAGTATCTTAGAAAGATGGAAACCAATTTGCGAGTGGTATAGTTGAAAATGGAGATAAGATTTCCAAAGGCGTGCACCTAGTGACTAATACCAAGGCTATCAATGCAGAGAAGGTCGATTCAAAGGCGGTTCATGGAAAGCTGCATGATTTGGTATTTTGGTGCTCCATGCAAGGGATGGCCCTCCTCTGAAGCCTCGTTTGGAAGCGAACAACAGTAGTAAAAGTATTCTGAAAGATGAAAACGAATTTGAAAGTGTAGCTGAAAATGCAGATAAGATTGCCAAACTCGTGCACCCAAAGACTAGTTCTATGGCTATCAATGGAGAGAAGGTCACGAACACGGTTCATGAAAAGCCGCATGATTCGGTGCCTCATGTGGGACATATATAATACACGTGTGGCTACTCGAATGCAGCATCCAAATCTCATTAGAAGTAATGTGTTGCATACTAATATATGTGCAAAAAGAGGATGAAAAAGATGAAAAAAGAGGAAGAAGGGGTACCAATTAAAGGTAGCTCAGCTGAAAAATCGATGGTTTCATTTACCAGGCAAACTTTCTAATAATCAATACGGTATTATGGTCACACGGGTATGGTTTTCTGATCTTGCCCTGACAAAACGTGGCTTGATCCTCATCCATGTCTTTATTGTGTAAAAAGATAGTTAACTCTATAAGTGGAGATCATGGTTCAAAAAATCGGCCGATTCCGATTCGAATCGGCTGAATCGGATCGGAATCGGCGGAGGCCGAGCCGATTTTAGGTGGTTTGGGGCGGAATCGGGTCGACATCTTCAAAAACCGCCATTAATGGTGGTTTCCACCAACGGATTGAGGAGAAGGGGTGTGGGGAACGCGACCTGAGGTGTCTAGAGGCGAGAGAGACGCTTGAGAGCTCGGGAAAGGGGTAGGAGGAGGGTGGCGTCCCTCTGATGGGTTGTTCAGCGATTTTTTTTTTTTTTAATGCAATGCAAAGGTGAGGTGACGGGAAAAGGAAAATGGGTCTGAGGAAGAAAGGTCCGAACTGGACCTCTCCAGTTATGTATTTTTTGGACTTTGGACCGCTCCGATTTTCATGAATTGAAAAATAATTTTAAACAAAACTATGCTTGATTAAAAAAATGATCCAAAGTATAGAAAAATTATAAATTTTTTATTCTAAGATTCTAACTGAGACATTAAGGTGTTTTAACCAATGTTTGCATATCAAAAAAAATTTATTAATAAAAAAATATTTTAATTATTTTCAAAATTTTATTTTCTGAAAAGTTTGAAAGTATCACAATAGCTTCCATAATGATATAATTGTTATATTTTAATTAATTTTATACTTACAATTGATGATTTTTTAGCTTACATTTGACAAAATACTTTTTTCGTATTTTTTCTAAATTTTAATTGCAGAAAATATAATTTTTTAAAAAATCCGATTTTCCGTTCCGATTCATCCGATTTTTCCGATTCACCCGATTTGACTCCTTGGATCAACAGCCTGATTCCGATTCCGATTCCGATTCCGGTTTTCAGAAACATGGTGGAGATTGTCAATTTGTCAGTACTATTTTTGTTTTCAGTGTGCATGTTATTCCGTGTAAACAAGTTTATATGGTAATAAAACCTTGTATAATGGTTAATTAACGGCCCACAACTTTGCTTATTAAGTTTAATCTGTTGCTTTGGTTTTCATGAAAAGTAGCTTTTTTTCTGTAAATACATGACTCTGTTTAAGTCATGTTACATGTAGGCCCAGATCAAAATCTCATTTTTTTTAACATGGGATTTCATTTCATTTAGATAAGGAATAACTAAAACTTTTGGACAGAATAATCAATGTTTAAATGTCATTTGCGCATGTTGACCAAGCCGAAGATTCAATATATGCTCAATAGTTGGTAAGGTGTCAGGCACAGTTGGGGCCTAGTATGCATCTGATTCCACAATTATTAGGAGTACGTTTTAAAGCAAATTGTTTCTTAACATAGTTACATGCATAAATGACCCACTTTATGTCTTCAATTTGAAGCTTCCTAATTAAGTTATTATGAAAAGTATTCTTAAATTATATAAATAAGACTTCGAACAAGTCAATAGGACTCCGAGAGGATGCATGGGGTTGTGAAGATACAAATACAACAAATGAGGCCTCAAAACAACTGCTGCTATTATGTTCTGTAAACAATCCTTGCATGTGGTCCGCATTCCTCTGTGAGAGTTGATCCTCACAAACTGACAAACACACATGAACTCCTTTCCAATAATGTCGACTGCACTTTGCCAGTTTTGACTTACATATTCACCTTAGGTTTTGCTCCAGAGAGTTGTAGAGGGGTGATGGGAGGAGGGATGAGCTGTCCAAATTCTGTCTAAGGGTTTAACCAGCTCCCAAGCTAAAAAATTTCAATGAAAACCAAGATGATGGAATGGAAAATGGTGCAACTCTATTCAGATGTATAAACAATAATACCTTTGTTATGTGATTATTTATTTCTATGTCACTGTTTTATATATCCTTACGTGTGTATAGTAAATTATGCATAGGTTGCAGGGTTGTCCTCCCCAAATTATGACTTGGTTTGAGTTGTGACAATATCCATTAATATAATCACAAATAACGCTTATATACGGAAGTTCCAATTCAGCATATTAAATAGGATTACTTCGTAGAGAAATTAAACCATATATTCTCGATCGGATTCATCATTGCGTATCTAGAGAGGCAAATAGTTAGAATGAGAGTGGAGGGATTGATGTCCTTAGCTAAACCGACTTAGGCCTAATAAGCAGCACTAACTTTATTAACTCGGATGGAATTAGATGCCTTGAATATTTGGCACGCTTTTTGCGCTTCCAACAAAAAGTGTCATTATGATTAGCATCTTGTGGCTTTGTTTGTTCTTCCAAAATTCTTGCGGAGGGGATATTTAATCTTCCAAGCTATCATCGATTGCAAAGCAGTTTTTAGAAAGAAATGTCAAATACAAAGTTACCAAAATTTTTTACCATTAGATTTACCTTCAAGTGCTTACTTTCCATAAATATTATTAAATTAGCCAAATTAAATTAATTTAGCTAATGACATGTGGACTAGTAGCTAAATGGTAGAAATATATTTTCTAAAAATAGCAATGATAGAAGTATTAGATTGTCATTTTAAAGAGGTCAGAGTTCAAACCTTACATACGTTTAACTTAACAAGTTAGATGTTATGACCCCGAAAAAATTAAAACTAACGTTACTGTTCACACGAATTTCGAGAATAACAGTTAAAAATTCAGAATTTTAAAAATAACGTTGTTGGATCGGCGTTTCAATCGCCGAAAATACAGAACCCTTGGATTGGCGATTGAAACGCCGATCCAAGCTTGTATCGGCATTCCAATCGCCGATCCAAGCTTGGATCGGCGTTTCAATCGCCGATCCAAGGAATTCCCCTCCTACATAAGCGAGATAGCGACCCCTCATCCCCACCCCTGCTCTCTCTCTCTCTCTCTCGCGCGCGGGACAGAACTCTCCTCTCTCAGGTTAGTTTTTTTTTTATATTTATTTTATTTATTTAATTTAATTAATTTAATTAGGTAAGTAATTAAAAAAATAGATTAAATATTGAAAAAATAATGAAAAAATAAGTAAAAAATCAGAATAAATATAAATAATTATAATATGTAATTTGGGAATTTTTTATTGAATTTAATTAGTTTATTTATTTAATTTAAGTAGTTTAATTAGATAAGTAATTAAAAAATAGATTAAATATTCAAAAAATAATGAAAAAATTAGTACAAAATCAGAATAAATATAAATAATTTTAATATGTAATTTGAAAATTTTTATTGAATTTAATTAGTTTATTTATTTAATTTAATTAGTTTAATTAGGTAATTAATAGAAAAAATAGAATAAATATTGAAAAAATAATTAAAAAATTAATAGAAAATCAGAATAATTATAATATGTAATTAAAAAAAAAATTTGAATTATTTTGTACATTTTATAATTGTGGATAAGTTAATTACAAATTAGAAAAAGTAAATAAAATAATAAAAAATTGATAGATTAATTTTTTAAATGTAGGAAAATTTTCTAAAAAGAGACAAGCAGCGCCTCTAGTCGAGGTGAGTTTTTTTTAATATTTATACATTTAATTAATTTATTTTATTGAGGTAAATAAATGAAAAATTAGAATAATTATTCTAAAAAAATTTTAAAATATGTAAAAAAATAGAAAATTGGAAATGTTGTTGTATGAGATTGGAAATTTTGTTGTATGAGATTTGGGTTTGTAATTAGGAGGGATTTGGGTATTTTTTTTTTTCGGAAACACTCCAGGTACAAGGGAGATGCTGCCGAAATTTTATTAG
This sequence comes from Rhynchospora breviuscula, assembly GCA_027562975.1. Taxonomy (NCBI): domain Eukaryota; kingdom Viridiplantae; phylum Streptophyta; class Magnoliopsida; order Poales; family Cyperaceae; genus Rhynchospora; species Rhynchospora breviuscula. Next base: position 40,606,513 of record CM050401.1, read on the forward strand.
ATTATTTACATTGATAATATTTATTATAGTGTAGTAAAAATGCCACCGAGAAGAAGAGTACCAGAGGCACCACATCGTAGATCTACGAGGCTTCGTGGAGATCCTGACGCTTCTACATCTACCGCTTCTGTTGATGCCGAGGCTTCTACATCAGCGGATCCTGTTGTTCCCCCCGGTCCTGTTAATGCAGATCGTCTTTTGCATTTGGATGAGTCGAAAGTTCGTGGCACTGGTGTAAGTTATTATTGTTCTTTTACTTTTTTTTACTTATATATTTCTATTTTGATAGTATTTTTTAAAATAATTAAAAAAAATATATATACAGCATTGGAGGGCAGTACTACATAGGGCTAAGATGTCACGAACTGCTGAGGTGGATGAGCCTTTGATGACACTTGGACTGATACATTTCGTTCAGTTAGGTCATATGCAGCTCGATCATTCGCTTTTGCTGGGTCTAGCCATGTTCTGGAGGCCAGAGACCCACACTTTCTTTTTTCCGCACGTTGGCGAGATGACGGTCACTCTAGAGGTAAGAATCAATACCTAATTGTAATATTTTTTTTGTAACTATATATGTATAAAATTTGAACTATTTGCAGGATGTGGCCTTCTTATACGGTTTACCTACGGCTGGCAGAACCGTTACTGGACGGACCGATTACGACGCCATACAGTTACTCCAGAATTTGGCGTTGCCGGAGGATACAGACACGACGATAGTTGAGAAGTGCTTCAGGGAAAAAAAACGAAAGTAAGAAGGTTTTAAAAAATTTATTTTTATGTTAATTTTAAATATATATAGTTCTTACAATCAAATTACATTAATAATGTAATGCAGGAAATCTCATTCCGTTAGGTTAAAGGAACTGCGTAAGATTTGGAATCAGATTGGGGGACCTGGCACGAATAACGCAGCGAGGATCGACAGATACACACGCGCTTGCGTGTTGGAGATTTTTGGATGTGAGTTATTTCCTGACGGCACGAGTGATTCGGTTCCATATTTTTATTTGCAATTATTGGAGGTTAGCCAAGAAATAAATATCTCACATTTATTGTACTTTAATAAGAAATTAAATATATGAAAGAGTTGATGATATTCCTTAAGAAAATAATTCCTATTTGCAGGATCTTCATTCTAGTAACTCGGTACAGTACAATTGGGATGGTGCCACTCTTGCCATGCTATACCGAAGCTTGGACACTGCCTTCATTAATAACAATATAAATATTGGTGCTCCTTGGTTACTCTTGCAGTTGTGGTCGTATGCAAGATTACTACTTAGTCGGCCGTCGATCACGAAGGATTTTGATGGTTGGGGTCTACCAAGTATTGACTCGTGTCCGCCTTATGGGAGGTATGTTGATTTGATTTTAATTGTAATATTTAAAATATGTTTTATTTGACTTTAACAAACAACAAAATGGAAATGCAGGAAGTGGACAACGAGACATAAATCGAAAAAGTTCACCGGCCCTACTCGCAGTGGGATATAATATGCGAGAGATGTCTGCATGAAAATGAAGCCTGAGCATGTCGTGTGGAGGCCTTATGATCACATCAGGGACCGCATGCCTCGTTGTGCCCAGGTTGAGCAAAGGATGTTCCTTCTACGCATCCCATGCATTCATTATTGGGTCGTGATGTGGCACCACGTAGATCGTGTCATGCATCAGTTTATCCTCTATCAGACAGTTCTCCCACCGCCACCTGAGGTATATTTAACTGTTCACATTATTAATTTCATTATTTAATTCTCGCAATTATATTTTGTTGATTAACTGTGATTTGAATAAAACAGCCTTGGTCGAGAATGGAGGAATTGATGAGATACCAGCATAATACCTATCGAGGTATTGACTGGCATCAACTATTTGTGAATGAGGTGAACAAGTGGGCGAACACTAATGAGGCTAGGGTGATAGAGGATCGGCCGTGCAGCGAAGATATTTGGAGCGACTACCAACGCTAGTTGAGCGTACATGGAGGTGCGCATCTTGTGCGAATTCCTGAAGGGGCAGCGTCTGGTCCGGCTCATAACTTGTCATACCTTCGCGAGACGCCTGGTCACATGAATTTGGTAAGTTACATTACGCAGAATTTTGTGCCTAATAAATAATTCAGTGGCTAACAAAAATTGAACAGGTCAAGCATACTTTGTGGGAGGCGTTGCGAGGATGTGCATGGGTTGTCAAGAAGGGATTTCGTCGTGCTGGGAAGCAATTGCTGAGGGGGTGCAGCACGTCCTTGGATATTGTTGGCGAGCCTGATCGATTACCTCGACTCTTAGAGTCGAAGGGTCTTCATTCAAACATCAACTTTTATTAATATTATTGTTCCTTTCATGCTTAATATTCTATAATTATTTAAAATATTTTTATTATTTTTATAATATTATCTTTAAGAGGATGATTTTAGTCTGCATGATTGGGATTCATATTTTGATGCTCCACGACCCAGTCAGCCTCTGGTTCGGAGCAGACGGTCACATTCCGGTGTTTTTGAGTCTCACTCCGGATCCACAGGACCTCATTCCCAGCCTCAGACTACAGAGCCGCAGGCCCCACCCCATTCGCAACCCCGGAGCACACAGCCGCAGCCTCCATCCCGTCCGCAGCCCCGGACCATACAGCCGCGGCCTCCACCGCACAGCACACAGTACACATACGGGAGTCCTTACCCTCCACCTCCACCATATACTCAGACTCAGTACGGAGGAGGGTACAGTCAGTCCTTTGTGCCTACCCCCGCACCAATCTCTCTGGCTGATGCATATTATCAGGCATACGGTACCCCACTGCAGGACCCATTCACACCTATGTCGCACCATCCATTCGGCGATTCTGGGGCCTCATCTAGCAGACCGCCTCGTCATTCCACTCCATTTTCTACGACTTATCCTCCCCACTCCTCCCCCAGGACTTGCTCCCGGTCGAGAGCCTCGAAACTTGCCTGGTGCTGCATGGGATTTATCTCCTTCTCAGGGATGGTTCCGTCGTGATGGACATCAGTAGGATAGTGTGATATTTATTGTGATATTTATATTTTTGTACGAGTGTGATATTTATTGTGATATTTATATTTCGTATTTGGCTTTGATTCCGTCACTTGTTAGGATTACAAAACTACGCGAAAAAATTCTAACAAATTCATAAAATATCACATTAGGTAATAAAGGCGCTGCACTCTCATGCCTGTAAGTTTCATACCATAAGGTCAAACGCATAAAAAACATAAAATCGGCAAAATACCTAAGATATCATTTTCTAGGAACCATACTTCTAATTTGTTCCATTTTTAGGATTGCAAAACTACACGGAAAAAAATTTCAAAAAAACCATAAATAATTATTGTAGATACAAAATATTATGAATTTAGTCAACCATAAATATTAAAATTAGAGCTATCTTCACCGAATAACATAAAGTCAACCCTTACATCGATCTATAAAAGGTAAATTTTTTAAAATATTACATAAAAATATTACATAAAACTAACGCCGGCCTCCTCCTAGTAAGATATTCATGAACCTTGATCCTAGCCGGGCAACCCCACGTCGTAGTCCCCCTCCCCCACTGCTTGTGCTTTGAGATGGTCCCCTGCTACTTGATGCGCCATGACTCTCCCTGCTACTTGATGCTCCGTGACTTGTGGAAAATCGGAGCGACATTGATCGGTCACCCAGGCTAATGGAATTTCGACGTGGTTGAATACCTTCTATCTCAAGACTGACGCGACTTTCATTGCGAGGATCAATACTGATAGAATTCCGGCTAGGTTAAACAGGCTCCCTAGAAGGTTTACTTTGGTTCCCTGTAGAAGATTGAGTTATGTTCCTTGCAGAAGGTCTTGTAGTCCTCCGTGTCCTCGGTGTGTTGGTAGGACGACCTGTACGACGACCAGATTGAAGGTCCTCCATCGATATAGGTTGCTGAGTGTCGTTGGCCGCCGCAGCGTCCCTTCTGGTTCGGCGCCTCTGGTTTGCCTGATTTTTATTTCTCATTCCATCCATCCACATCCAATCACGATCCTTCTTTCGCCTGTCCCAATTAATCATTGCCTTATCCGGATAGATCACGGGACAATCATACCGAGGCCACTTATCTTCGTTTTCGTAGCAGTGAAAATCACCTGTTGACCATATTTTAACCATATTCTCTGTGCTGTACCGTTCGTCTACAAAATCAGAAACATCCCACCTACAATGACCGCATACGGCAACCACATGAAGACATGGTATTCCTGTGAGTTGAGGTTTTCTGCACTTACACCAAGTACGCCTGCTCGGTAGTTGAGGATCTCTCGGTTGGTAATCACGTTTGAGGAAAATTTGGTACTTCCAGGTTACCCCCGGATTATTTTTTTCGAATGGCACTTGAGCTTCAAATTCTCTACGTTCAATGTCAACGGTGATAACGTTTATTGCCTCTGTAAATATGAATTTATATCATTATACATTTTAAAGAGTAGAAGTAATATGATTACATTGGAAGTACATTTGTATCTGCTTTGAGAGTATGTTTCATCAGCTTAAGTTGGATTTCTTTTGGACATCGTTCTCCCTCCGCCTGTCTCGCCAAAGCTATTTGCTTCCTCTCATTAAACCATTTAACAGTTTTGTACCAAGTGCCTTCCACAACTCCAATAACTGGTAGTCTTCTCTCAGCTTTGTACTTGCTATTGAGACTTTCTGATCCATTACTCGTCATAATTCCCCAACGATAACCACCGTCATACGTTTGTGCCCACCTTTCAGGTTTCCACTGCTCGTTGCCATCTGTTTCATTTTCTTTCCCACACTTTTCAAGGTAGTCGATCGCCTTTGGATTCATTTTCTTCAGTTCGTTCCACATTTTGTAGAAGGGCCTCCTTTTTTTCTTGTTGGCCAACTTATTTCTGAATTTGTCTGGTAGAGCTGCGTCTTTTTCAGATGCCTTGAACACATTTTCACATACATGTTGCATGCAATACCGGTGCACGGCATATGAAGGGTTCGCATCCTCTTGCCAACCGTATTGGGGTTGTTTGAACGCGTTCCTTATTTCCCAATGGCGATCCGAAACAACACAGAATTTTCTTCCTTCCCCGATAACTTTCAACCCCAACATTGTTCGTTCTCAGTTCGCACTAGTGCAAATGCTAGTGGAAGCAACCGCTGCTCTGGGTCATAACCGCATGCCGCTAACAATCTTCCCTTGTAGCGACCCGATAAGAACGACGCGTCGATGCTGATAACAGGCTTTAGGTATGGTACTGCCGCGATACAAGGCACATATGCCCATGCTGCTGCGGTGAACATAGCTCTGTTGGGATCCCCTACGCTCTCTGTCAACCATTTGATCTGTGTCCCTGAGGTCGTTCTCTGTATAGCCAATAATAAACTCGGAAGTTTGCTGTATGATCCCTCCCACGATCCAAAAAGTTGTTCGATCGCTTTCTCTCTCCCACGCCATAACTTGTTATAGGTTGGTTTTACATTTGGATATTCTTTCTCCAATATAGATTTTACGTCATCTATAGAAATACCAAGATCTCTCTTCACTGCATTCCTGATGCTGTTTGCGATTACCTCTGCCATCAGATTTTCATGCGTGAAATCTCCGGCCCTTCTCACGCAAGTATGTTATTCTTCATTCTTTATTATTCTCAAAAATTCACCTTCCCTTTCTGTATGGGCATACAAATGCCACTTACAGGTAGGCACCCTACAATCCAATACATACAATACTGGAGTACTTCTAGTGGCTTTATGCTGTACATTATTATCTACGGCGTATTTATTACAATCTTGTTTTAATTGTGATTTTGACATAAAAATGTTTTCTTGCGCTAAAGGCCCAGAAGTTTCTGTTTGAGACGGTTGTGGAATCGAATTTCTATACTCAGAGATATTCAGAAATTGCCTAACGGGATGGTAATTATCAGTCCTTCCGGTAATGTACTACTCGTGATTCGCGAAACCCTACGCATACAGACCCTCTCCCTCCATATCCTGTGACGTCCAAAACTCTTCCTCTTCATCAGTGAAGTCCTCCCCCGTTGCATAATTCGACTGATAATCCGGACCACGGTCGTATGTCTCGTCAAGTTCGTCTATATCCCCTTCTTCTTCTTCTTCTTCATCTTCCTCTGCTTCTTCTCTAACTGGTCTACTACTCTCAGGTTGGTCCCATGGATCCCAATCATGTGCATTGGTGTTGTACTCATTATTTGTTCCATCTTGTCTTTCTTGTCCGCTACTACTCTCAGGTTGGTCCTAAGGATCCGAACCCCATGCACTTATATTTGTTCGCTCTTGTCTTTGTTGTCGACTACTACTCTCAGGTTGTTCCCAAGAATCCCAACCCTGTGTACTCGTATTGTATTGATTATTTCTTTCTTCGTCTTCTTCGGTATTATTGACTTGTTCATTCAAATTATAATTATAATCATAATTATAATTATAATTTGTGTGTCCCCCTAATTTAAAAATATATAATTAAAAATTATATAATTTCTGTGTCATCGTAATCAAAATTATTGATTTGCTTTTATTTTAAAAAACTTAATTTAAAATTTTATTATTCAAGAGTAAAGGCAAGAGCAAATTAATTATTAAAAGCATAAAAAACAGTAAAAGCATTAAAAAAAATAACTTTTAGCGGGAAACCAATTGGATCGGCGATTAGAACGACGATCCTATTGGTTTCCCCGCTAAAAGTGACTTTTTTTAATGTTTTTACTGTTTTATCTTTTATTATTATTTTCTATTATTACATTTACTTATTAATATTATTATTAATTGCTATTATTATTGCATTATTATTAATATTAATTTGGTAATTGTTATTAGTTATTATATTAGTAATAATTTAATTATTAAATATTATGATTTATTATGTATTTTTGTGATTATTGCATGATTATTACTATTAAATTGGTAAGTGTTATTAGTAATAATTTAATTATTAAATATTATTATAAATTTGTTAATTGTTGTTAGTTATTATATTAGTAATAATTTAATTATTAAATATTATTATAAATTTGGTAATTGTTGTTAGTTATTATATTAGTAATAATTTAATTATTAAATATTATGATTTATTATGTATTTTTGTGATTATTGCATGATTATTACTATTAAATTGGTAAGTGTTATTAGTTATTATATTAATAATAATTTAATTATTAAATATTATTATTTATTATGTATTTTTGTGATTGCTTATTAATATTATTATTAATTGTTAATAGTTAAAAAAATAAGACTAAGGTAAATTTGTTAGACTTCATTAATGGACCATTTATTATTATTGCACAATTTTATTATTAATGCATTAAAAAAAAATTAAGAATATACCATTTATTATTAATGCAGCATTTATTGTTTAACCTAATAATTAGCTGCAAAAGGACAGGCGTGGTCTGATAAAGTCTGAAAAAGTATACTGATACCCATCTGTCCTCTGCAAAAGGACAGGCGTGGTCTGATAAAGTCTGAAAAAGTATACTGATGCCTATCTGCCCTCTGCAAAAGGACAGGCGTGGTTTGATAAAGTCTGAAAAAGTATATTGATCCCTATCTGGTCTCTGCAAAAGAACAGGCGTGGTCTGAAAAAGAATCACGTGAAATTAATTTTTTATTGTGTGATTCTAAGTCTAAAATTGTCTATAAAACCACATTTCATCAACCAGATTATGCAACACACACTCAATTCTTCTTCCTGAAAAATTCACTGTCATGGACAAAGAAAATAGCTCTCACTCCAATAGTGACGTCCCAAATTGGCGAACAGCTACCCGAGATGAATACTGGCCAAATTACCAACATTTCCCTGTTAATACAAATGAAATAGAAAAAGGAGATTATCATACAAGATGTCGCACATGTTTTCGCACTTTCAAATACAATATCTACGAAGATGACGGGATAAAGTTCGATTTAAAAATACACTATCAGTGGCACATTAATGGTGGGGAAGCAAGAGATCGCAAGGAGCACCTCCAAAGAATGCTGAGCAAACCTAAACATAAGAATTGTGACTGGTATTAAGATTATTACAATAAACCGCAACCAATTCCCCAACAAACACCAACAGAAAAATCATATTCAGCACCAAAAACACACTGCACCGTTTATGAAAGAATTTATAACTTTCGTGGAGACCACACAGTGACCTGTACAAAGTGTGGTCAGGTTTTCAATTACAAAGAGACCATCTTGCGTGACCACTACGATGACCACGAAAAGCAAGCTTGGTGGGATCAACAAGAAAAGAAATGGAAAGATAGAGATGAGGCGCAAAAAAAGAGAAAAATTGCACAAAAGGCTGCCGAAAAGAGGCAAAAATTGAAAGAAGAAGAAATTGGAAAAAAAATCAGGAAGCGCCTGAGATGACACAAGGAGAGAGATGAACAAAAAAGTATTACAGCAGCTAGAATGACAGAGATAGAAAACAAGAAGCCGATGCAGCTTTCTGGAACGAAACCGCTCAATTCGCTGATAATCCTGGTGTGAACAACCAACAACAAAAGGAAGACGAAGAAGAAGACCCTTGGTGGGATGGAATTCTACAATATGCGGACACCCAAAATATCTAAATATTTTGTTTTCTTAGGTAGTTTGTTTTTAAGTAGCAACTGAATGGTTTGTTTTTTAAGTAGTTTTTTCTTTTTTTATTTTGGTGTGTTACTTTATATTATGGTTATAAAATTTAACTCTTCTTCTAATATTGTGCATTTTTTAATTCTGAATTTCTTTGCATATTAATTTTCAATAGATATCATAAAAAAATTTAATAAAAATAAATAGACAAAACAACATATTTCAATAATATAAGGCAAACATTACAAGTGACGACTGTCACACAAACTTATTTCACTAATAATGACCATAATAAGATACCGATGACAGAAACATAATACTATTCCATTTAGCGGAGATGGACAACATTTAAACCTGCGAGATGATTTTCAAAACCCAGGTGGAACTGCTGGCAGGTGAGTCAACCACGACCCTCCAAGATCAAAACCTTCATTCCTCTCAACCAAATCTGTAAAAAATTTGGGGCCCCTAACATGATATTGATTTCATTCTAATTTCTTAATTACAAATTTTTTCCCATGATATTGTAACATCAATGCAGAAAATAATCGTTGTTCGCTAGTCCGCTCATCTCCGATCAAAATAACACCAGAAGAGACGCAGCTTGTCTTAGGACCCATTTGCTTAAAATTTCAAAATTAAAACTCTATTAGCAAATCAAATAAAATAAATTTAATAATTAATTTAAAATTATTACCTACGAATAAGTGATATTGCGAATATGAAATGACGAGGAGAAAGTTTATCAATTTCAGACTAACGAGAAAAACTTAGTTTGTGAAGAATAAATAATGACAATTGAGCTTATATAGACAATTTTAAGCGGGAAAACGACAAAAAAAATTATTGCAAACCAACTTTGAGTGTTTAAAAATCAAATTGCGCATTAAAAAAAAGCAAATTCAGCGGATTCAAATGGTCAGACCTTGGATCGGCGATTGGAATGCCGATCCAAGGGTTCTGTATTTTCGGCGATTGAAACGCCGATCCAACAACGTTATTTTTAAAATTCCAAATTTTTAACTGTTATTCTCGAAATTCGTGTGAACAGTAACGTTAGTTTTAATTTTTTCGGGTTATGACCTCTCTCTCGTTCAATAAGAAGTATTTGGGCTAACTTTCTAAAAACAGTTGAAGTATGTATGCAATGGTTTGTTCAATATTCAAATTTGAATATTTTATTAAAAGTGCCTTGCAATAAATAAGTCCGTCTTGAAAGGAGTTTTGAAAGTGAGTTTAAAAAAATCAAGACAATTATTTGCAATCTACCAAAGGCTGGTCATAAATGTTTCTCATTGTAAGATATATAGCACGGTTGGTAACTGCTAGCAGTCAGGATAATAAAGTAAAAAATAATATTTTGAGAAAACTTGCAACTGCAAAGTAATGAGGCTATACATATATCGTAAAGGCCTGTTAAGGCCTAGAATAGCTCAGAACAATTATACTTTAGGTCTTATATGCACCATCTAACAAAAAACCATCTACTATCATCTAACAGGCCAAATTTGACGTCAGCGAGATTTTTTGCGTGATGACGTCATCGAAAATTTTGAGCGATTCAGCAACCAATTTACACGTGATGACGTCATCAAACTGCGTGCTGACGTTATCAAATGTTGTTCACTTAAAAATCACAAGGGTTGAATTTAAAGTGTTTATGTGTTCAGTTAGTTGCATCTCAATTTTGTATTTTTGTAATTTTATGTTCAGTTAAACATGTTAAGTGATGAACTTAAAGTAATTATGTGTTCAGTTAGTTGCATCTCAAAATTGAATTTTCGTATTTTTGTGTTCTGTTAAACAAGTTAAGGGATGAACTTAAAGTGCTTATGTGTTCAGTTAGTTGAATCTCAAAATTAAATTTTCGTATTTTTGTGTTCAGTTAAACAAGTTAAGGGATAAATTTAAAGCATTTATGTGTTCAGTTAGATGCAACAGAAATTTGATTTTGTAGTTTTTTTGCTCAGTTAAACACGTTAAGGGATGAATTTAAAGTGTTTATATGTTCAGTTAGTTGCAGAAGAAATTTGATTTCGTAGGTTTTGTGTTCAATTAAACTATTTAAAGGATCAAATAAAATTGTTTATGTGTTCAGTTAGTTGCATCCATAATTTGAATTTTTTTTTTTTGTTCAGTTAAACAACTCAAGGGATGAAGTAAAATGAAACATGTATTAAGTTAACAAATCAGTTACTATTAAATTGCATACATTCTATTTTCAAAACAATAAATCAGACCAATGAAACATGCTGCGTCGGCTAGTCTCAAGACTCATTGCTTCCAACATTAAGAAGATGTTCATGAACAATTCCATACATTTGTTTCATATTCCGATCTACACCTAATTAATCAGCACACAGAGCATGGTTTTGTGCTTGGAAGGATTTGAAAAAGAGAACGGTCTGTCTCTCTTTCCTTTGAGGTGAGCAGGTTGAGTCTAAAATCAGAATTTAGGTAACAAATTACAGATTCTAGACAATATTTAGAAAGAAATATAATGAAAAAGCCCAAATTTGAATGAAAAAGTAAAGACAATTAAAATCTACCACATATTTCATCAAGATTCTACAAAAGATTATTACGAAGAGCAGAGCATGAAAACTGAGACAGATTTCATAGCTATGTCCTTGGCTCTTCAATGTTTACTACAAATTTCATACATTCTACCACATATTTCATCAAGATTCTACAAAAATCGAAACTAAAGAAACAAACTGATGCGCAAAGAAGAGGCCTTGGCGGAGGAAGACATGAACACGGCAACCAGTGATTCTCTCAAAGCGTTGGATGAGGCTATCGTCGAGGCACTGACATCCGAACTTGTCGACGAGCTTGTCGTAGTAGATTTTTCCTCCCTTGGCCGACACCTCCCATGGATTCACCACCTGTTCCTCCTCGTCTTCTTCTGTTCCCCGTCGGTGATTGGGTCGGGGCGGTAGCCGCTAGGATTTCTCCCGCCATCGACGTGTTTCGGATGAGAACGACCAGGCTCCGATTGAGAGGTCGTTTTGGTTTCGCATGTCTCTCTCTTTCTGGCTGCAGCTAGGGTTTGTAGTGAGAGAAGAGATTTAAATAGATTAGGCTAGTCGTTGGGCCATAAAGAGCCTGTTTGGAGCATGTGGATGGTTGGCTGGTATTTAGATGGATAATAGATACTAATTATCATAAAATGGCTAAGGAATATGGTAGCGTTTCAAAAATGAAACGGTTAACGAAACAATGAAACAGTTTCGTCCATGTGTAAACACTCTTAGTTTCATTACTGTTTCAACTGTTTTCCAGCCCTAGCTACATCGATTCATATGGGAACTTGCTATAATTTGATTCAGAATTTCACAAGAAAAGGAGGAATTAATTTGATTCAGAAATGACTAGAAAACTACTCCGTTTCAAAAATTTAGCTTTTCCTATACATTGAATTCATCCTTTTGCGTATCATACTTGCGCTGTGATTAGTGGTCGTTTTTCGATCTGAGCCGTCTGATTTAATCTCAATTGTTAATGGATACCCCGTGAATAATACCAAATTGATAGGCCAAAAAAATTTAACCGTTGAGATTAAATCGGATGGCTCAAATCGAAAAACGAACACGACACCAGAGGATCCGAGTCCATGAAAAGGGTAAAAAAAACGAGGCTCTTGGACTTTTTAAGGCCACTTTTACTATGGGCCTCCCACAAAATATTAAAAAAAAATTAAAACAATCATAAATTCATAATGTTCTAAGCTGACGTGGCGATCAAAATCAAGGATACCTCCAGTTTATGAATAACGGGAGACATAAGGGGCTAACATTTCTTCGTTTCTCTTCGCTCGATTCGCCATTGCTTGGAGCTTAGATTTCTCGTTTCCTAATAATCTCCACCTCTCTTTTATTGAAATAATACAAGCTCAATATAAGAAAAGTTACAAAAGGTAAATGGCACCGTCCGTTTGGGGTTATTCACGAATAATTACTGGAACTGTGCTCGGTGGAATCCTGGGGTTTTATGTAATGCACCGCGTAGAAACGAGTTATAAGGTAACAATACTATGCGAAGAAAGTACATAATTAAAATAATTCCACTGATTCTCTTGTTTTAATACTGTATTGGTTATGTTCGTTCCTCTACAGGAGAAGATGAAGGAGCAATTGGCGAAGTATGAGGCTGAGATGAATAGGAAAGCTGAATTAGATCAGCAGAAATTTTTGAAAGAAGAGATAAGAACTGATAAAGCTGAGATTTTGTCGGAATCTTAGTTGCTTTTAGGGTCAGTTTTGTGTTAATTTGACATAAATGTTGAGAAAACAATTTCAATAGGGGCCTCATGTTTTGATGTCTCTTCGTGTATTATCGTTTTTCTTTTGTTTTAATGAAGCTGGAAAATGTTCAGAAAAGTTTGAGCTTTATGTACTGTGCTTTTTCTCATAGGCATTTTGTCGAACATCTGGTGGGTGTTTCAAATAATGTTGTATGTTGAACTTGTTTTGGATAGGAGCGTGCGTTTTGGAAAATTAAGTGAATTATAAGCAATTACTTGGCAGCATCATTAAGCTATTGACGTGGTTTTTCTTTGATAATGGTATAATTATATATATACTAATGCTGGATGCTGACATTAGTAGCATGTTTTTGTTGTTAGTTTGGTTGCCAACCAGCATAAAATATATGGTCTATCTGGTGTAACTGAGCTTTCTTTTACTGTACTCTAACTAATAATTTGGATGTAGGTAGGTGTCTCTGATCTTGTAGAACTTGATCTAAATATGTAAAGGACCGAGCGTTAAAGAGTTGATATGAAGTATCATCAATGTGGATAACAGATTCAGGTAGGAGGTTAGAATAGATGTTGCCTACAGTGTTTGTTGGGGTGGGGGAGGTTTAAATCATGTTATTCAGGATGATGGATTGTGTATTAGGAAGATGAGGGGATTGTGCTATTGGAAGCTTCTGTATGGCAGAGGTAATGAGGTTATCCTAAAAGAGTGTAGAAAACAATATTTCTATTAATGAGAAAACTTATGGTACCATGGTAACGCTTGTGTAAAATGTTAAATGTAGGAAGGTGTAGCTGATGTTGGTTTCTGAACAAGGAATACTTAATTTGGCAGAGTCATGAAGATAAATATTCTCCTGCAATGTTTAAGTTACGTAATTTCTAGAAATTCAATGTTATGGCTATTCAAATTAAAAAAAAAATGTTAAATGCAATTTGAAATGTCTCTTTCAAGAGAATGAAATGAAGAATTGCATCAGCTTCCAGGTAGTTGGACTTGGTTTGTTATTTGCCCTCTGTATAGTTTTACGATTAAAAGTTTGATATCATACAGCATGGATTTACTGGTAGCTCTTTGTCACATGTTATATGGTCAACTAGAGATGATGTTCATTAGCTAATTAAGCTTATACATCATGATGTGGCCAGATAATTGGGCTAGTAATGTTTTATTAATGATATTTTAGTTGTGGGTAGCCGGTACTGTCACCATACCATATACCATACTGCTTGAGTTTACTGGTAGTTTTTGTCCCATAATGTATAGATAGTAGAGGTATCATGATAATGAGTTAAATAAGCTTAGGCATCATAATGTGACCCTAGTATTTTATCAATGATATTTTAGTAGGGGACAGCCCGTACTGTCACCATACCAGCCTAGTCCATTTAACTCTGGTGAAATTGGAACCCTTGTGTTGAACTCACTGATAACCTAGAATCTTGTGAGAATATAGGGCCAGCTTGAATTTTATACCCTGTTGGTCCACATGCAATTGGTTAAGGTGAAATACTGTACACAGTTGCAACTCTAGCAATAACAATTGAATACCCATTGAATAAATCGTATGCAAATATAAGGAACAAGATCACAGAAAACCCTAATCCAATGATCTTAGTCATTTTCTTTCCCAGCTGGAATTATATGCAAAATATATTCATCTAGTTTTTTAGTTCTTTCATTCTTTCTTTTAAAGGGAACAAAACTATATTCCCAATCATTCCATTACATGTCAATATATGTCCACCTAGGTTCTTTTTTAACTCTTTTCAAATGTATTTCATATGTCCGTATTATTATCTCAATCAGATTTGTCTCTATCCTCAGTTTGCAAATGCTGGTTCATCTTAAATGTCAGGCTGTCACCTTCTTCCAGCTCCCACTGCCTTTTCAATTCATTTATGGCTTTTGATGCGGCAGCTGCTATGGCTGGGTTGCTATCATTTGCTAATCTCTGCAATTGGATATATGATATTTTACAACAAACAGTTTCCAGTCATATACATGAGGTACTTTTTCCTAAATTACTTGGTTCAGATGGCGTTTGCAGAACACCCAACAGATTTTCCTTAATTGTATATATCACTAATCTTTTTTGTACTTTCTGACTACGATTAATCTCTTTTGGCTTATTGGAAGCCATGTCAAACTATTAAAATCTGTGGTAATCCAGTAAAGTGACCAAAATTACCCCCAATTTGATATCATCAAAATATCTTCATGACATGTTCATCCAGACTCTAAAAGAATGCTGAAATTCACTTTGCTTCATCTTGTCTAAATTCAGTTGCAGAAAAAAACAGTCTGTTATCAGACAAATTCTACTTGGTATTTCCAACTATAAGAAACTCGGGTGTGAATATATATGAATCATAAACCAAACTCTATATATGAATTTTCTGTCGTTTCTACCTGTAAGGCACCCATGCCAGCATTTCCAAGAATCCACATGGATGGAGCTACAGCCAGTGCATTTGCCAATGCTTTCCTGATAAAAATAAACCGGAAAATGATATGCTTAAATAAAAAAAGAACTAGACTTTCTTATTACACAAATTGAAATAGTAGTACTGAAGCAATGTACCTTGTGTTAACATCAGGGGAGCTAGAGCATTCAGCCAACAAAGAAACACTGCTTTTCCCGTCCATTGCTTCTAGGTCTATTAAAGTTGCAACTAGCAGTTCCAGCTTTCCATTGTGTTAAGACAAATGTAACAGTATTAAGAACATTAAATAAATATACATAAAAGAATGTTAATAATTATAAAGATGTATAAGTTTATCTTACAGTGCTTATTGTAAAGTAAAATATCTTTCTGTGGGAATTTTTGAGTGTCATTATGTGAGGACACATGACCCATACTATTCTGAATATCCATAAAGTTCTATTTTGCAAAAAGGACATGTTTGGAATATAATTACCTCCTCAGGATCAGTGTAGTCAATCCCATCTGCTTCTGATAATGCAGATGCCATGCTCCAATAAGCTTCCTAGAACCAGAAAGGTACTAGTGTTTTATGGAACTATAAAGCTTACATAATAGCATAATATGCAACAATTTGATATATCAATCAAACACATAATGGATTTGAAAATACCTCAATGGCAGATATTCTGTCTGAAGAAACCTGACGTGTAAATAGATCAAGAGCCTTCCCATTTTTCTCTAGAGTAATAAACCCTAATGAATCATTAACTGAAAAGGAACCTTCCTTTGTTGGCCTGAAAACATTATTTCTTCAGTTAGTTATGCTGCAACTTTTTGAAAGAATTTAATTCTCTGTGAACTGACTAAACAGTGAAATACACTAGATGCATAGTAGTCAGTATGCTGGTTAGGGACCTTAGTACTTGACCATTCAGTCGCAATACCAAGTATAAAGGTACTGGTACTAGGAACTTGTAGCAGTATGTTGTCGAACTACAAAACCTCATCATATTCAAAATGCCGGTAATGACTGAAACCCTAAAATCCAGTGAAATACTGAACAGCAACTGTCAGGCTAAGTAGCATTACAACAGTTGGTACAGCAACTCAGTTGTACTGGTACAGGTCAAGAAAAACTTTGTTAATGTAGAAAGAATCTTTGAATAAAACTCACTGCTGGTATAATGTTCCTGCCATCATGTCATGAATATTCCTGATGAACTGCAAAATAATAAACAAAAAAAAAAAGAGAATCTTTAAAAAGCGTACTAAAAGAGAAGTTGACAGAATATTTTAGCAAATGGAGACTGGGAGTTGTGTACCCTGCAGAAATGTACAACTATTTTTTAGCAGCTTAATTGTTGACTAGTAGTAAGATGCACTAAAATATCATAAAAGACATATGGACTCTTTCTCTATTTTATTTTATTTTTTTTTAAAACAAAGAAAGGAGAACATATCTGATAGCACCTTCAGAGCCATGAAGGCATCTTCCATGGCACGGCGTTTAGCAATAAAGTCAGCTCGCCTCAAATCCGCCTGACATCAAATTAGCAAAACTGTAGCCAGTCAAGTAAAACTGTCAACCGGGGGCAGCTCTTTATTTTTATTATTTTTTTTTTCTTTTCATAATTTGTGTCCTGAGTTACTGATACTGGTACGAACAGTGAGAATAAGTTGAATAAATTCTCATTCTGTACCTCTAAGGCACCGTCACTCCAGTGCTTATCTGCTGCTTTTTTCAAGTCTGAGTGAGCCTTCTCCTTTAAAATCTGCATTTCATTGTAAATTTGTAATACATAAGAATCATGATTCTTAAAAAAAATTGCACTTGCTCTTTAGCACTAACAAGCTGCACATAATACAATACCGTCGCTATTTGGTTTAAGTGCTCTGCTTTTTTCTTCACACCATGATCGATCTTTTCTGTATCCTTTCTTGCACGAGCTATATAGCATACAATTTTGAAATACGTTTACAATTTCAAAACAAATATCACATGTATGAATTACAAATTCAAAATACAAACAAGATTTAGGAGCACATTGAAAGTCAACATACCATCAAGCTTAAAAAGGCCCATTCCCAAAACAGCAACATCTTGGATGGCTCGATCATTTAACCTTCTTATGCTCCTGAAATTGATATTTTCCATGATAAACAAAAACTACCGAAAACCATATTATCAAACAAACAGAAGAATGCTCACCTAGAAAGCAATGAAATATCACTCTGAGCACGTTCATTCACAAATTTTGCATCGTTATAAACAAATCGACAAGCTACAGCCAAGCCTCGGTTCGAGTAGTTTTGTCTGATTTTTTCCTTTGACTTGGTTCCATTTTCTCTAGGGGAAAAAAAGAATTGAGAACAAAAAAAACATTCTTTCCAATAATATGTAGTTTACAGTTAACATGCCTGCTAAGTGAGTTGTATAAACAGATTATAGCAGCAATATAACTTGTCCAGTTCTTATGTATCAACAGAAAACGAAAACTTTAATTACTGGTACCCACTAATTTTGTACATATAATTGCAAAATTTTAACAACAAAGCTAGTAATTATGAAGTATAAAAGATAAAAAAAAAAAAAAAAAGAAAGCAACTACAAACCTAGAACCAATGCAATCTTCAGAAGTCCTCACACGCTCCTTGGTGTCAGTACTCTGAGAACGATACGAACGACAAGAAACAACACGACCTCTAGAGAATATAGAAGTGTTTGATTCGGCATTCAGATGCAAAGAGAGGTATGTTTTCGTAGTTGTCAGAACTTTATTATTTTTCAAATCAGCACTTTCGCATTTACGAGCAACAGCACCAGATGAAATCTTAGTAGCCATGGGTGATCTAATGAAATATCTTTTGCGCTACGCATACGAAATGAAGTTTCACGAGGTGGTATATTTGTCAAAATGTTCTCATGCTATTATATCTCTTTTTGGAGAATTGGCCATGTCCTGAAAATTAAAAAAAAAAAAACAAAATTATCTTCTAAGTTTGCTATTGAACCAGATAATAACTAATTACAAATTCCTTGATCACAGCCTACTACAATTTATTGAACCTAATTTTAATTTACTAATATCATCATTTCGATTTCCGAGGTGCTAAGGCAATCTTACATCTCAAAATTATATGTGTTGTTCCCTAGTTTCCAGGATAAGGAGTTCCTAATTACTGAATAAACAGCTCAAAAAGAAAAAAAAATAATGCCAGACTCTAGCAGGTATAGTGTATAAGAAGACTAAATGAAGTTATCACATTTTGGTAAAGTTTCCATTAAATCCATGACATCTTGATCAAATCGGACTGACGAGTTCTACAAAATCATGATCAGAGGATGAATTTGAAAGATAGGGATCAATAATGCACGAAATTAACTACAAGAAGCAGATCGAGTTCAACACTAAAGTAAGAGAACTTACATTGGCAATTGGCGTGGGAGGAGGCAGAGAGAGAGAGGTGAACAGTGTAGTGGCTTTCGGCCACAGAAGAAATGGCAAATGGCAAAAGAGAATTGATGGCCACACGTCTCTCTTGTGGCCCCCTTAGTGCCACCATACTCTCTATTTAGATCTTCTGTGCCTAGTATCTTCATATGTATGGTGATGAAGAGATGAACTGACAGGAGTTAGCACAGAAAATCCGAAGAAGATAGTATCTTTGATCTCTATTGGATAATAAATAGTATGGGCTGAAGGCCCCACCATTTGAAGGCCTACCCTTGGGCTTCTCCGGTCTTCAAATTCCAAAGAAGTCACATGCCTTTTTTCTCTATTTCTTTGAATATACATATAAAAATAAGTTCAATAAAAATAGATTGAATATATATAAAAAAATCTGAACAACAATTTTCTATCATTTATGTATTTCTCCCACAGTTTCCTACCTTTTTCTCCATCTTCCCTCTCCCCTCTCTGTTTTCTCTTAGCTCACATTTCTTTTCCTTAATATGTAAAAATTTAATCTGAATCCAATAATAATTTAAACAAACTCGCCTTAAAAATTTATTTTAAAATTCATAACCCCTTAAAAAGTAGCATTTTTAATTCAAACGAATTTATTTTTTAATCATTTAGAAAATAATACTTTTATTTTCGACCGATCCAAAAACACTTTTATTAATTTTTCGCTATTGTAGATTTTAGGCATAAATGACGATAGCATGACTAAAATTTGATATTTTGGTCATGCTCTTTAAGATTTCATTTATATAATTTAATCTGAATTCAATAAAAATTCAAACATACTCGCATTAAGAATTTATTTCAAATCAAAAATCCCTTAAAAATAGCATTCTTAATTCAAACGAATTTATTTATTAATCATTTAGAAATAATATTTTTAATTAATAAAAAAACTAATTTTATTTTCAACCAATCCAAACACGCTTTTATTTTTTTTCACTATTGTAAACTTTAGGCATAAATGTGGAGATGATGACTAAAATTAATTTGGAACTTTTGTCATGCTTCGTAAGAATTCATTTATATAATTTCCATATAAATGTTTTTTTTAACCTTTGTCCGCAATAAAATATGAGGGTACCTTATGGTCAACCAACATAAGATACTTGTGTAATATATAAATTCCATTCGCATTGACTTTTGTTATACTATATTATTTTAGTGAAAGAATATTAAATATTCAACATATTCGCGTGGTCAACTGCTCCCTTAAATTTTAACCGTTGACTTGGTCAGGTCAGAAATACATGATTTATTGGTTTTGACTTGAAAATCAATTATTGCTTAACAATGGGGGGAAATGAATGGCTGGCCTGGGTTAACGGGCTAATCAGTTTTCAATTGTAAATTGGTTTATTATAGGAGAAATAAAACGGGTCAACGCCTGAAGGGGATAGCCCTCATAGCCGATTAATTCATCCATCAGGCACCTCATATCATCTCTGTTGCCAGAATCATATATAAATCTTCATTATCTCATAAATTTAGAGAAACTATAAAAGTAAAAGACATGCATCCTCCGAATTAAAACAAAACAAAGAATTCTATATATTTGACAGAGAAATTTGGTGTTCAGTTTTATTATTTTTTCCCGAAATGAACAATAAATAATTAACTACGCATGTAAAAGTATTCTTATAAAGCATACATGACTCGATCGCTGGCATAAACCAAAGTTAATTCAGACTTATTTTAAACTTTATTTAATTTTATTGGAAGAGCCACTGTGCGCTGGGATAAGATGATCTTATTTATTTATTATTTATTTTTTCAAGGTAGGGAAGAACTGTCATGCACGCTGGTCGCCAGTATTAAAACTCGATGATGGAAGAAATTAATGTCTTCGTATTGCTTGGATTTAAATTTTTGCTTGGTGCCGTGTACTATGTGATCTCATGTTTGAAGTTAATTATATATTTAGGAGGCGTTTGGTTGTTACATAAGTGTATGGTTGCGTAAGTGTTTATATCATGGATGTTTGGTTGTGACATAAGTGAATGAATAAGTAGAACCATCAATTGTATTAAGTACCACAAACTTGTTTTCTAGATTACCACACCAACAAGTATATTATTACACTACAATCTCACACAATTATTCACAAACACAACTTCAAATCTAGTTTTAACTAAAATTAAAACAGATACAAAGTTTCATCGAGTATTTGGCGCATGCAACATATCATGAAGTACAATTTTGTGACCAGTGCTGAACATAAGCTCACAAGTGTCAATGCCATGTACATTTACACTACTATTGTTCCCAATAAAGATGCATCTATTCCCTGTCGGTATCCGACGATACTCCAAAAATACCATGCGATCCTGCGTTATGTGGTATGCTACTATACGTAGAAACAACAGTCCAAATCAAATTGTTTTCTGTTAGCATAAAATAACTAGACACAAAAAATCTGAATTAAACAAGAATTTAGAATCAGAAAGCCTAGCGGCTCACTTGGATTCTAACCGGCCCGCTGGCACCTTCAATTTCGTGCAATCACGAATGAAGTGGCTAACCTCTCCACAGTTGAAATAGGCTCTCTTGGCCTTCTCAATCTTTCCCTTTTCACTCCTGTCGCACTTCTTATTTTTTTTTGGAACTAAAAGCACCCTCAGTTCTAGACTTGGCATTCTTCCCTTATTGCAGATTCTTACTCTTATTCTTCTTCTTGTTGGTTATGTTTGGCAAGGAGCCGAACTAGCTAGTTCGCAAACTAGGCTAGTTCGACGTTGCTAAACATGACCCGAACTAGAACAAGGCCTAGTTCGCCTCCTTGTTCTAGTTCTACCAAAACCATGGAATTAGAACTAGAACAAGCCTTGTTCTAGTTCTTGTTCTAGTTCACACCATTTGCCAAACATACCCCTTAAGAATTAGGGGAAGCAACTATCATTGCCTCTCCAACAGCCCTCTCGACCTTTTTTGTCATGAGCCGGTCCTCTTCCAGTTCAACATGGTGGGCAACTTGCTCAAATGTGCGAGTATTGTCATTATGGGTCAGATTTATCCTCATGTGCTCCCATGAGTGAGGTAGTTATCTAATGACTCCCTGCACTTGTTGCTCGTCTGAAATAGTTTGATCAGCCCTTGTCAACTCGTTGACCATATTAATAAAGGCATTAAGATGTTCCTCCATCAAATGATTGGGTTTCTTCTTATAGCTATCAAACTTAATGGTAAGTTACCGGAGGCGGATGGTAGAAGTACCACCATACTGGACTTTGACCGCATCCCACAACTCTTTTGTGATGCGATACTTCTCAAAGCGAAGAAGAATATCATTGGACATGATACTCAGCATCATCATACGAGCGGCACGGTCCTTTTTCATGAAATTTGCATTTGCCTTAGCTTTAGTAGTATGCTTAATTAAGCTTGGCCTTAGTAAGTTATTTTGAGAAGGTCTCTTCTAAACCCTGGTACTCAAGGAGACACTGAACCTTATGATGCCACACATCATAGTTGCGGTCGTTCAGTTTCTCCCTTGAGTTGAGGTCAGCAATGATGCTCTTGCTCGATGACATGGTATTTATAAATACAATAGAGACAAAGCCCAATCTGTATGCTGTTAGCATTCTCTCAAATAATTCATAACAATTCAGTTATAACTATAAATCCTCGCTGCTCAATTCTAGAGTTAATACTAAATACTTATTGTCTCGCACTTTTTGCCGTCCACCGAAGGATCAATAATTCCTCCGTGGGGAAAAGAAATGCAGATCAGATACCCCTTGAGCGTCTTAAGACCCGGATGTTACTACCCATTCCAAACGGATGAAGGGCACTAACGCAGTTCCAAGTTTCTCAAGAGTTGATTGATTGTTGCAGGTCCTTTCTTTCCAGTTGACGCAAGCCCCTACTGTTAATTACCTCTGGACATGTTAAGAACTAGCCAAGAGCACCTCTAGACTGGGATAATCAAAGGATTAGGCGTCATAAGTGATTGAAGTCAATTTTATTTTGATAAATGACTAGTGTTTAGTGGGAGGGGGGGTTTAAATATATGTGTCACAAAATAGTCAAACATGAAAACATCCAATATCAAACATCAAACATAAGCAATGCAAATTATTATACTAGATTTGGTTCTTTGGTCACGATTTTAAGACGTTTTGGGTCACATTGAGTTGTTCTCGCTTAACTGGATCGGGATTGGTGCCGTCACTTAGATTTTTTAGCTTGATACTAGAAAATTTGGGTATTCTAGATCAGTCCTCAATCGTTTGGGAATTTAAGAATTTTGATATTTAGTTCGAGTCTTGAGTACAGATGCGCTATGCCTTCTCTTGACAAGAACTTCAGTGATGGCTCAGGGTTGACTCTTCTTCTGGTCACCTGGTTATCGGATTTTGGTCCGCTTCTAGTCAAACATGCTATAGACTTGTAGAAACAAACTTTCAGATTTGAATCCGACACTAGAAAATTTGGTATTAATTTGGTATTCTAGGTCAATTCTCGATCGTTTAGGGATTTAGTTCGAGTCTTGAGTACAGATGCACTATGCCTTCTCTTGACGAGAACTTCGGTGATGATTCAGAATTGACTTCTTCTTTTTCTCAATCTGAACATCGAGGGGTATCTTCTTCAAGTCAAAACGCTATGCAGTCTTGAAGAGACGAATTTTAAACTTTTAAGACTTCATGTCACTTTAGACTTTGTATCTTCTTGGTCTTTTGATTTTTGATTTTGTTCTAATCATTACACTTTTCACATTTTGGCCTTGACTTCGAACTTTAGTTCTTTATATTTGGTTCTTGACTTTTGAATTTTTGGGGCTGATATTTTATGCCTTTGAATTCACCTCCTTGGATTTAATTTCTTTCAGCATTTCAGAGCTTGACTTTTGAGCTCGACTTTTGAATTTGACTTTCGAGTTAGACTTTTGAATTTGACTTTTGAGTTAGACTTTTGAATTTGACTTTTGGCTTCGACTTTTGAGTTAGACTTTTGAGTTTGATTTGAGCTTTTTGCATTTTGGTATTTTCGGTTTTCAGTTTGAACTTTGGAGCTTAAGCTTCGAACTTGCACTTTTTTTTTTAAGTTTTGAACTTTTGACATATTCTTATTTCAGACGTGACATTTTTTGTGTGTAATTATATCTACTGTCCAGAACATAAAATGTTCAAATGTACCTGCTGTCCAGAACATAAAATATTCAAATGTACCTGCTGTCAAGAACATAAATTGTTCAAATGTACCTGCTATCCAGAATATAAAATGTTCAAATTATTTTGTCCAATCTTCCTTGGAAATTTTAATTCTTAACTTAATCATGTAAATTTATTATTTATCATTATGACCATTCTTTTAGAATTTAAATTTAAAATATTTTGTATATTTTCTTTTTGTGTTTGACCATGACATAATACCTCACAATATTCCTCATATTTTTCTTGACATTTTAATATTTTATGGAAATTTTTCTGACAATCCTGCTATTTTTAATGTATTTTTGAATTTTTTTGCTTGGCAGAATTTTCTGATTAGTTCAGGTGACACTGTTTGCTGTTTGCTCATCAGAGACTCGTTATATGCAGAGCGCCGCAGAAGATTAGTGATGGTCGCTGGGGTTTGAGTTGACTGAGCCGCTAGGTCTATGCTCGCATCTGTGCGCTGGACGAGTTAGAGCTCGACTCAGACTCAGTTGTCGGGTTCTATACTTCAGCGGGTCGTGTGCCGCGTCCATCCAGAATCTCTTTTTAATCTCGTCTCCTTCCTCCGGTTTTGAGTCACGATTTCTCCTTCGACTGGACAAGTCCAGTTTCCATGTCAGTGGCGAGTTCGAGCAGTAATCATGGCTGCAGCTGTGTCGTGAAGAGTTGTGGGACCACCGTGATGTCCACTGTGGGGCCCATTGAGGTCGCGTTTCACGATTGGAGGGTTCTGACTTTGGTTTGACTTGGGTCTAAGGCAGTGATGGAGAGCAACTGATTGACGAAGTGTGGTGATGAATTGCTCCGAAAGAGGCACCGTGAGGCATCTTGAGAGTGTCTTGAGAACACCTGCACCTTCAATTTTATGTTGTACTTCCCAATTTGACTCTCGACTACAATTTGGTCTGACAGGCTCGTGAATGAAATTGGGTTTCATGTGTAAATTGTTTCGTGAGTTGTTGTGCAAGCACACAATAGACTTTTTATTTCCTCCTCACATTTTTTATTTACCGTGTTGAGCAACTTAATTTGTGTTTAAACATTGAGTCATTGATTTTCCCTTTTGACCTTCATCCTATTTGCTAAACGTGTATGGTTTAAGCCTTAGAAGTCAGACCATGACCGCAACACTTGTTCATTCAAACAATTGAAATGAAGCTTAGACTGGTGATGCTGTTCTTGATAATACTTATCAGTGGTATGTACAGGACCATCTTGTTCACTTTAGCCCCTGATGCCCTTTTATTTCTCATCATATATCTAATTTTTTCTTTAACCATCATTACTCAACATATTCCAATGTTCATATATTCAAATAACTTCATGCCGTTCAGCTTGCATTTAGGAACCATTTATTTTCATACCGGCACATCTGTGGAGCCATGGCTTACACACTTCCTACTTCAAGTACTTTCCAAATTCATTCCTCTTTAAAAACTTAGGCTCCGTTTGGATCATGTAAGAATAAAATTAGGATTAGTTATTCAGACTAAAAATATTATTTCTAAACGATCAAGAATAAACTTTTTGAGATCTAGAGTGTTATTTTTAAGAATAAATCATTATTCCTAAGATGTTTTGATCATCTTCTTAATGTGGATTAAGAAATAGTTAGGACCACTTTTTAATCCAGATTAAAAAGATGATCCAAACATCCTAGGAATAAAAATTTAATCCGGAGGTTGGACCACTTAAAAATAACACTCTAGATCACAAAAAGCTTATTCTTGATCGTTTAGGATTAAAAATTTTAATTCCGAATAACTAATCCTACGCTTAATCTTATATGATCCAAAAGAGCCTTATTGACTTACTGGTGCTGGATCGTCTTAACTTAGGGAATATGAACTCACAGAAGTTAAGAGACATGCTAATTAAACAAGAGGTAGAGAAATATGATAGTGATGTTCTGAAACATGCTGACTTCACTTTTATTACTTGCCTTTTCATTTTCAGATGAAGACTCACTGTACTATTATTATTGTTATATTTTTTTTGTGTGACCCTAAAACCTATCCTAAAGATGCAACTCTTTTTATGGAGAACCCACAGTACTTACTATTTACCAAGTAAGACAGAAACCTCTTGTTCTAAGGAAATGAACTTCAACTTCAAACTTATTCTTAAACAGAAATGGAGAAAGGGACTATTTTATTACATACTTTACTAGGAGAGACTGACATAAGTAGGGATACGGATTTCCTAAAAGAAAAGACCCCTATATGCACTTTTAAGTATAGTTTTGACATTTATACTTTTATGTAAACTTGAATTCTCTATTTTTTTGACAGGATAACTTTTATATTAAGCTCCAAGATTAACTGTTCTATTTATTAAGATAAGACTCAACCTATTGAACTTTGATTACAATCTGTGTACGTGTTGAATTTAACTAAGACACCATAATGACTAAGATGCATATTAAGACAAGACTGGAGGCCAGGAACCAACATGGCACCGATGGAGGTGGAATCTAGGTCACGCTCTCCAAGCAACCAGCAGCTCCTAACCACAAGGACACATGCATAATGAAGGAGACACACTAATGATGAAGACCTCATGCTAAAAAAATTATTCTTATATGCATAACTTATTAGAGGCACAGTTGATGTTCATGAGTGCGGAATTTATGTCACGCTCCCCATTAGCACCAATGCAAACTCCAATGAACAAGACAAGGAACAAAAGAAAAAGAAACACACAACAAATGCATTCAATAACACTTTATTCATATAAGTAGAGGCCATTACAATTTACATGTGCATATAACCTTGTTAATTTTCTCCTAATTGACTTTTCAATTTGACAGAATTTCGACTCTACTAACTAATTGGCCTCCCTTTTCTTCTTCATGAGGTGCTCCTTTTATAGGTGATTCCTAGAGTTTACATCCTACTTCTTGCTGCCATGTGGCAATATCTCCATATTTTTCAATTTTGATCAATGGCTGTGATGTTAAGATAGCTTGCGGCCTTGCTTTTGTAATCCTTTCTTCACTCCTTCTTTTCACTATTCAATTACACCATTCAATCCCCTTTGACACTTGGCATTTACTAATTAAGAATGGAACAACCATTTTGCAATTTACTTCTTTTCACTTGCCATGCTGGATCAACATGACAGATGGGACCTCATGCCACTTGGCATTTGGTGGGACCAAGCAACACTTGCTGTCTCTCACTCACTGGCATTCCTTGGAGAGGAAGTATTTGGCGCCAAAATGGAGCAAGGACAGGTTGCATCTATCTATGCATTCATAGGCAGTGAATGGCTCAGATAGCCTTGTGGAGGGATCAAACTTTGAGTTCATAGCTGTTGCTAGGCCATAGGTTTTTTCTTCTCCATTTTCCTTTATTTGAGTATCCATATGAATTTTAAACTGGAGTCACCCATAGCCAGCATGTAATTTCATTAATACCCTTCAATGCATGTATATTTGGTAAAGGGGTAAAAATGGAATTGATGCTTCATTTATCCATGATTTATCAATTGGTTGCGTTTGGTTGGCTACTCCCTGTGTTTGCTGTTCCATCTCCAGCAAAAAGAGATTTTCTCTTGTCAGACATGAGGGGGTGTTGTCGATTTCTCATTGGTTGAGAAGGACTGCTTGGTTTAGCATGCCTAGAAAGGATGCTTCTATGTCAGGTGCTGTTTTTTTTTTTTTTATTTACATGCCTTGTAACAATGATTGGTGTTGTCTCTGAGTGGCATTTTTTCCTTCTATGGTGTATTTAAATTTTGGTACACAGATTGTGTATTTGAATAATTGAAGAGGCCTTGACAATTAGATGTCATGAGCTTATTCCATTGAACTCTACTTCATTCATTAAAAACACCTGACATAGAATATTTATTGGGTAACATCTCGAATCTTCTCTTTCCTGCCTTGAACCCTTCCTCATTTCTCCATTTTACCGTTTCTTTAATCTACTCGATCTCGTCTCTTCTTCATCGAAATGGTAATCCCTCCTTCACGGGCACTATACGAGGGTCCAACCACCAAAAATCGAGAGTCTGAGATCAGTAATAGCGTCTTCTTTATAGTTGAAGGGCTAGAGGTCGTCGAAGCGAGGGCAATGACTCTGGTGGAGAGGGAGTTTTTGTCTGGCCGGAGCCCTACGACGGTCAAGGTGCGTAAAGATACTGTACAATGGAATTAGCCTTAATTTTATCAATGGTGAAATGGTAAAAATAAAAATTATCCTCTTGTTTTCTTCACTTCGATCTGTAATTGCTAACAAGATTAAATTAGCCTTAGTGAAGTTGCAATCCTCCTACTAAAAGTAAATTTAAGTGTTTTAAATTCATCAAATATAGAACTGTATCAATTTTAGTGAATTTTTTCAAAAGTTAATTAATTAATGCATGTTTGGTGCATGGTATTTAAGAAAAGTTTGTTAATTTATTTATTTGTTAATATAGTAGGTGAATTTTTCATTATATGCCCAATTATCCAAGTTAACATGGATATTCAAATCGTTGAGTCGTTATGTAGCATTTATATATATTTGGAAACATATTTATTGGTTAATATTGTAGTTAGGAATTATATATATGTAATTTTGAAGGCTGTAATTAATAATTAATTACGATAGAACATATACATATATAGGCAAAATAGGGTTCAATACGTAATACCTGGTTTATTAACACTACACCAAAAACAAGTTTTAGTACCAACACATTAATACCGGTTTTTAAGAAAACCGGTATAGAAAAGAGAAGTGGCAAGTTAGTAATTGCCAGGCCTTACCTTTAGTACCGGTTTTTTAAAAAAACCGGTACTAAAGGTTGGCGAACAAAATAAAAAAAAACGATATACTTTTAGTATTTTTAGTACCGGTTTTTAAAAAAACCAGTACTAAAAGTATACCGTTTTTTATTTTATTTACGAACCCTTTTAGTATCGGTTTTTTATTAAAAACCGGTACTAATAATCAGCAGATTTTTCACTTAAACCTCTTCTCCTCCTCCTCTTCCTTCCTTGCGCACCTCTCTCCTTCTTTGTTCGATTTTTTCCATCTAAAACTGAAAGGCTTTTTTCTCACTTAAAATCACATAAAAAAATAGCTAAAAATATAGAAAAATTTTGAAAATTTGAAAAATCAAAAGAGAGTAAAGGAGATCAAAGAGAAGTTTAAAAAATTGGCATTTGAGGTATATTCTTTTATTTTTCTATAATTTATTTATTATTTATTAATTATGCATGCAAATTTATTTTGATTGATTTTCTTTATTTTGATTTGATAAAATAGAAAGAGGAAGAAGAAGAGGAAGAGAAAGTTATTCTATTGAAGAGGAAGATGAAGAGAATTGCCAATTTCGGTAATTTCTATTTTAACCTTCAATAATTTTAATTCGGTAATTTATCAATTTGTATGGTGCATATATATCGTTTGGCATTTGTATTTATTAGTTATATTGTCATATAGGACCAAATTGCCGGAATTTGAACTATTTTAGGTCGTGCTCGTCCGAAATTAATCCATTAGGGATTAATCTCGGATAGTACTCCCGGTCGGGAGTACTGCTCTTTGGATATACTCTGTCTCATTTAGAATAGCGAGTTGTACGTTAGATGAAATGTGTTATTTGAGAAAAATTCGACGGCATTTCCCCTTATGTTCCCACGGATACGTACGCACGAGCAATCGTGTGTTGGCGTATTCAGGGAACATAAAGGCAAATGCTGCCGAATTTTTCTCATACAACACATTGCATCTAACATACGCTCGCTAATAAGACAGAATATCCAATGAGTGGGCTAGGATGGTAACCGGCCCAAAAACCTAATGTGATGCATTGAACCTATAAATCCTAAACCCTGACTTTTGGATATATATTTCTATGTACACAAATGGATCAGAGTGAGAAGTATATGTTTGATTATTCGAGGATATCAGATGAATTTATTGGAGTTGTTGAAGAGTTCCTAAAATGTGCAGAAGAACATCGGAAGTTGACTAGAAAGCCTAGAATTCTATGTCCTTGTAAACATTGTCTTAATTTTGAGAGACAAGATAGTAAAGTGATTAGATCACATCTGATTCAACGTGGATGGATGACAACACCTAAATATCTCAGGTGGGTTTTATATGGAGAAAAGTTGAAAGAAAATTTAGATGCCGGAACGAGTATTAATGTATATGATGATTTGAAAAATATTGTACAAAATGATTGTGGGGATGATATAGGGAATAATATAATTGTGGGTGATGATATAGAAAATTTAAGTGAACAGCAATGTAATGATGCTAATAGAGAAGATGATTTGGATGAAATGATGAATGAATTACCCAGTGATTTTATTGATGATGTTCCTGATATTTTTCAAAAGTTGGATGAAAACTCTCATATACTCTTATATCCCGGTTGTGATAAAGATAAATTCTCAAAAATAAAAATTATTTTTAAGTTGTATAACCTGAAAGCCAAAAATAATTGGAGCGATAAAAGTTTCGCATCTTCGCTCTGTCTTTTGCGAGAAATGCTTTCAGCAGAGAATACACTGCCTGATACAACTTATAAGACCAAAAAATTACTACGTCCTTTGAAACTAGAAGTAGTGAAGATTGCAGCATACCCGAATGATTGCATACTATTTCGGAATGAGTACGAGAACCTTCATAAATGTCCAAAGTGTAATGCATCCCGGTACAGACAAAGGGACGATAACTTGGATGATGAAGAAGATAGTTGTAAGAAGAGGCCAGCTGCGAAAACATTGTGGTATCTGCCTGTAATACAAAGGTTTGAGCGTCTTTTTAGTAATTCAAAAGATGCTAAACTGCTGAGGTGGCACGCGAAAGGCAGAAAGAAAGATGGAAAGCTCAGATATCCAGCAGACTCACCCCAGTGGAACAACATAGACAGTCATTTCATGGATTTTGGCAGTGAGCCTAGGAATTTGAGATTAGGACTATGTACGGACGGAATGAATCCTTACGGTCTCATGAGTACCAACAGAAGCATATGGCCAGTTTTGTTGGTTATTTACATCCTTCCTTCTTGGTTATGCATGAAAAGAAAATATCTGATGATGCCGTTGCTCATTTCTGGTCCCAAACAACCAGGCAACGATATAGATGTGTACTTGGCTCAATTAATAGAGAACCTTGATAGGTTGTGGAAGGACGGGGTGAAGGTATTCGATGCGCATTCCAGAAGTAATTTCACCCTGCGTGCGATGATATTCTGCACGATTAATGACTTTCCCGCTTACGGGAACTTATCGGGTTACAGGAACAAATGAGAAAAGGCATGTCCCATTTGCATGGAGGAAACACATTCGATATGGTTATCGAATTGTAAAAAAACAGTCTATTTGGGACATCGTAGGTTCCTTAGCCGTCATCACCCCTACCGCCCGCCTAATTACAAAATCAAATTTGATGGCAATACGGAGACCCGACGGGCACCTGTACCAAAATCTGGAAGACAAACTTATGAACATGTGAAGGATTTTAAAATTCAATTGGGCATACCATTTGTGAATAGAATTCCAGAAAAGAGCTTTTGAAAGAAGAAATCTATATTCTGGGACCTTGAATACTAGGCTTATTTAGATGTCAGGCATTGCTTGGATGCGATGCACATCATAAAGAACATATGTGAAACTCTAGTTACTTTGATTTTGAATGCTCAAGGAAGAGTGGATAATGTTAATGTGAGAAAAAACATGGTAGAAATGAGAATTCGTCTAGAATTAGCTGCAAAGGCAGATAATAGTAAGAAACAAGATTGGTTACCTAATGCGGTTTATACTTTATCTAGGAAAGAGAAACTCAGTTTGTTGGAGTGTTTGAGGTCTATTAGGGTTCCAACCGGTTATTCCTCAAATATTTCACGGAAGGTGTCAATTAAGGATATGAAATTGATTGGAATGAAGTCACACGATTATCACGTGTTGTTGACCCAGTTGTTTCCGGTTGCTATTAGAGCATGTTTTAAAGAAGAAGTTCGAAACTCTATCACTAAGTTGTATTTCTTCTTCAATAAAATTTGCTCCAAAGTGATCGATCCTGAAAAACTAACTCAGTTAGAAACCGATGTGTTTCAGACCATATGCGAGTTGAAGAAGCACTTTCTCCCTCGTTCTTTGTTATAATGGTGCATTTGATCATTCATTTAGTCAGGTAGATAAGGCAGTGCGGTCCGATATTTTTGCGATACATGTACCCTTTTGAAAGAGCAATTGGTCAATTGAAAGGATTAGTCAGAAGCAGATCTCGACCAGAAGGAAGCATAGTTGAAGGATATGTCGCAGAAGAGGTTATTGATTTATATACCGATTATCTAGATGGAGTTAAACCTATTGGCATGCCCAAAAATCGGCACGAAGGAAGAATCTTAGGTAAAATCATAATTGGTATGAAAGTAATTACAATGGACCTTGCATAGAGAGAAAAAACACATCTTAAAATTCTGCAACAAGTCGCCGTGGTGGGTCCTTATGTGAATGAACACATAGCTGATTTGCAAGAACAGAATCCTGAGAGATCAAAACATTGGATCACCATGGAGCACAACAAAAGTTTTGTAAAATGGTTCAGAAACAAGGTACGACCTAAATGAAACGGTGAGATGTCTTGCGAATGGTCCCAACGCCAATGTGCACAACTATCCAGGGTACGACCTAAATGGTTTCACTTGGTATACAAAGAAACAAGATGGAAAAAGCACAGTACAAAACAGCGGAGTCACAATAGTAGCCATATCAAGTGATGGAACATCATCAGAGCCGTATTATGGGTGGATTGAAAAAATTTGAGAACTTGATTATAATGCATTCAAGATACCAGTGTTTGAATTCAAATGGATCCTGAAAAACGGTGTCAAAACTGATAAAAACGAATTTGTAACCGTTGATTTAAAAAAATTGGGATATGCTGATGACCCTTTTATACTTTCAAACAAACAAGCGATGAAAGTTTTTTATATTGCTGATCCGGCCGACAAAGGACGACATGTGGTACTTTCCGGAAAAAGACGTATTGTTGGCGTTGAAGATGTCGCGGACGAAAAAGAATATGACCAATTTGATGAATAGCGCCATTCTCCACAGGTATAATTAATTGTTAATATATGAAATTTCGTAACTTTAAATCTATAAAATTGGACCAATTTGATGTTCATATTATTTTCACAGGTATCGATGCAACACCGCAACCAATTGAAGAGTTAACAAGTAATTTGCGGTCCAATCATGAAGAAGGCGTATGGGTAGATCGACCAAAATCACCAAAAAAATAGAAATGATCTTCAATTTGTAATATTTTTATATTTTTTTTATGATTTATACTTTTTATTGTAATATATTTATATTTTTTAAGGATTTATACTTTTTATTGTAATATTTTTATATTTTTTATATGTTATTAAAAAATATTATAATAATTAATGTTATTAAAAATATAATATAATTAAAATATATTAAAAATACAGAAACTATAAAATTTTATAGGTTATGTTATAATAAGTAATATAATTTAAAATATAATATAAAAATGTAATATAACAAAATAATAAAATATATAAATAAATTGATTTTTTTTAAAAAATCCGCTTTTCTATACCGGTTTTTACCTAAAAAATCGGTATAGAAAATCAATTTTTTTTAAAAAAATAATAAACGATTTTCTATATCGGTTTTTAGCTAAAAACCGGTATAGAAAAGCGGTTTTTTTAAAAAAACTGATTTTCTTATATAATATTTTATTATATTATTATATTATATTTTTATATGTTATGTTATAATAACTAATATAATTTAAAATATAATATAAAAACATAATTTAATAATATAATAAAAATATAATATATAAAAGAAAATCAGATTTTAATTTAAAATATAATATAAAAATATAATATAACAATATAATAAAATATATAATATATATAAGAAAATTGATTTTAAAAAAAAAATCGCTTTTCTATACCGGTTTTTAGCTAAAAAACCAGTATAGAAAATCAATGGAAAAAAATAAAAGATTTTCTATACCGGTTTTTAGAGTTTTTAACTAAAAACCGGTATAGAAAATTGGTTTTTTTAAACCAAACTCGCGCCTCTCTATCTCTCCAATCCGACTCTCTCTTTCTCTCTCGCCTCTCTAATCCGACTTTCTCTCTCTCGCCTCTCTATCCCGATCTCCTCTCTCTCTGATCTATCGACGCCAGACGCCGCTGCCGCTCTCTCTCTCTCAGGTAAGCCTCTCTGTCTCTCTCTGTCTCTCTATTTCTCTCCTTCTCTCGCCTCTCTCACTCTCGCTCACTGTCTCTCTCTCTCATGGCAGGTCCCACCTCCCTCCTCTCTCGACGCCAGACGTCGCCGCTGCCGACGCCTCTCTCTCTCTCAGGTAAGTTTCTCTCTCTCTGTCTCTCCATTACTCTCCTTCTCCCTCTCTCTTCTCACTTTCTCTCACTCTCTCTCTCGCTGTGACAGCCAACGGCTGCCAAGAAGGGACCCCCCGACTGCTTCTCTCTTACCCCGACTGCTCTCTCGCGAAGAAAGTACCCCGCTTTCTCTCTTATTTCACAAATTGATTGCGTGGCTCGGGTAATTTGATTAGAATTGAGATAATTGAGGTTTTGAATGTATGGATTGGAGTTGAATTGATTGCATGACTCGGGTAATTGTAGTTACAAATTGATCGCATGGATTGGAGTTGAATTGCCGTGAATTTGGATGTTTAATTGAATTGGTTACTAAGATTATAATTTAATATTATTGAGGTTTTGAATGCATGGATTGGAGCTGAATTGATTGCATGGCTCGTGAATTTGTGTATGTAAATTGTTGGTTATTATGGTTAATTGATTAATTGCTAATTAGGGTTAATTGTATGGATTGGATTTGAATTGCCATGAACTTGTATGTTTAATCGATTGAGTTGTCATGTATAATTGGTTACTTGGAAAAACTTGTCTATGTTGAAATTTGATTATGGATTAAGAAATGAAATTGAAATTGAAATTGCTATTCAAAATAAAAGGTAGTAATAATGGACAAAGCTGAAGGAAGAAACAAGAAAGGGAAAAAGTCGATCGAACAAGTTTATGTCCGGCAAAAAGTGGAGAAGGACAAATAGAAGGAGAAGGATGTGAGTCGTAAGATTTACATGCCGTCGTGGATGCGAGAAAAGCCTCTCCCTAGGAGGTCTGTTTCTGCTGTGAGGAGGTATCCACCCGGTTGCGGACGGACACCTGCAGATAGAGTGTTCCCAAAGGAGGGTTAGGGTTTTAGGTTTGTGTTAGAGTTTAGGTTTGTATTAGAGTTTTAGTTTTGTGTTAGGGTTTTAGGTCCCAAATGTTTGTAATATTTATGTTAGGGTTAAATTAGGGTTATGTATTAAACTTTAAATTAGGGTTATGTTTGTAATATTTATGTTTGGTTTAGTATTAGGGTTTGTGGTTTGATTTGTTTGAACTTGAATGAAATGTGATTGAACTTCAATGGAATGTGATTGAACTTGAATGACTTAATATCTAAATGTTTAATTATGAATTTGTGTATGTAAATTATTGTTATGATATATACATTGTTAATTGTGTTATGTAACTTTGATTTGAATTTGCAGTCATGTCTAATATGGATGATCAGGATTGTGTGACAAATCCAAATGACTCGAGTTCAGAAGATGAGCAAATTGTTGTTACTAGTAAAAGGGGGAAAATATCAACAGCTAAGTGTCTGAAGACACGCAGAGCGATAGCTGCTGGAGAAAAGTTGGAGGTCGAATTCAACGATGAAAGCAAACCCATCGGAGACAATGCAAAGGCATTTACGAATTGGTGTGCAACAAAAACAAGAGATATGATTCCTTGCAGGTACTATTATGAATATATATGAATTTGAAGGCATTTGATATGAATTTGAATTTGATAATTAATAGTATTAATCGGTTTGAATGCAGTTATACTAATTGGTATGAAGTGCCAAAAGAGTTGAAAAGGAATTTGTACGGACAAATAGCCAAGGATTGGAATCTTCCAAATGACTTACCACTCGCTACTAAGAAAAAAATTCTACGTAACTGTAACAATACATGGAGGCATTGGAAAGGTAGATTGGTGAGAGATTATGCTTTTAATATTACTTCATTTATAAATGTTTGATTAAGCATCAATTTTAATTATAACGTGTCTTTTTTGTTATTGTAGAATAAAAAACACTTAGTGAATCCGCAAGAAGGTGCACCAAATCCATGAGAGGCAATGGAACGGTATCATTCCAGTGAGAAGTTTGCGGTATGAAAATAAATTTCATATATAATCATTCACTGTTACTAATTTTCTTAGTTCTTTATTTATACTAACAAGTATTTTGAATTTGCTAATAGAAAATGAGTAAGCAAGGACGTGAAAATACCGCAAAGAAGGACATGCTCCACAGACTCGGGTCAAGCGGTTACATAAGTGCTGAGTTGAGATAGAAAGAAGGAGATGTGGTCCGTGGTGGGTCCTCAGTTATTACCAAGGATATGGATGGCAGGACTTATAGTTAGAGTAGGGCACGCGCAGAAACGGTTCCAAATACCGGTGAACTTGTGGTTACAAACCTTAAAGTTGCCGTCGTGATCGACAAAGCGGTACGTGTAACAACTCAAATAATTTTATTTTGTATATTCAACAAATTCAATTTAGTCTAACATTAATTTCTTTTATGACAGGTTGCCCTAGTTAAGTCAGGTGAAGTTCAACCGGTTCGTCAAAATGATATCTTGACGTCTGCGATCGGAACACTAGAGCACTCCGGACGGTTGAGAGGATATCCACTTTTTTCCGACGTGAAGCAGGTGTTCGGTAGTGGTACGAGGAAATCCAAAGGGTATACCAAAGAGGAGGTTGATCGAATGGTGCAGGAGGAAGTGAAAAAGCGAATGGATGAGGAATTCAATAAGCGAATGGATAAGGAATGGAATAGGCGAATGCAGCAAAGCTTTTCGCATATGTTTTCGCAAGACCAAACACCACAGACGACCTACGGCCCAGTACTTCAACAAGCTTTCATCATGCTATCACAGGGTAGCAATAATCAACCACATTCGATTCCTCATTCGAGTTTTCAGGTTCTTAATTTCACCGAGCTAATGATAGATATTGTTTTGTTCACATATAGTATTTAGGGTTTATGATTTGTTATTATGTTTGATATTGCTTATAATCACAGGCGCCTCTCGAAGCCTTACTCCTCCTCCCAGGGACGTCTGGGACGCCTGTGTATGTAGCTAGAGCTATGGTTTCTGCACAGGGACTCGGTGAGACGGTCCATGGAGAATCAGTGGGCTTAGGGGAAGTGAAAGTACAAATCTTAGAAATTTTCGATAATGCGAGACACGCGATAGTACCTTTTCCACCTCCTAACGCAGATGATCAGGTTGGTGTTCTGATGGGTTCATTTCTAAGATGGCCGATTCATCTGGTGGATTATGACATGACAAAATTGGTAAATTTTGCAAACTATTCTAAATTTCACAAGTTTATAATAATTATATATATTCGTATAAATTAAATTGAGAAATATCATTTTCATGACTAATATGTGTGTAACTACAGGTCGCATTTTTGTGATTATTATCGCACAATTGTCGGCACGAACGTTGTGGATAGTAGATTCACTCCAATCAAAGGAAAAGTATCAATCTCCAATTCTAAGCAATTACGATCAATAAGTTTAGGATTAACATAATACGTGCATGCATTATTTAGTTATAGTAATATCTACAAATTAATTTTTGTAACTTTATATTTAAATGTTGCAGAGCTTTGTCAAGATTGGTCCAAGTTCCTAAGTTTCAAGTTCAAATGATTCCAGTACATAATTCCGACTAATATATATAGTTTCATTTCATTTCTAATTTATTGAATTTAATATTAATAGTATTGTTTCTTTCTTGTAGAGTCCACGACAGCCGAACAATAAAGATTGCGAGTTCTATGCGATGACATCGCTACGCATGATCCTTGATCACTGCACGTTAAACGAGGAGCTCCTATCGGTATGAATTAAGTATAAATCTTAGTATATATATATGATCATGTTTTAGGGTTTAGGATTTAGACTTATAATCTATTGTGGTGTACTACAGAGTTTAAGGTTTAAGTTTTGAGATTTAGGGTTTAAGACTAATTTTTTGCTATGTAACTTTAATTAAAGTTTATGGTTTACGGTTTTATTGAATTGGTTTGGAACATGCATGTTACTCTTAATTAATTGTTAAGTTTAATTAAATTAGTCTATAATCAATTTGCATAGGTTACTAATTATATGAAGTGTCAAAATGCAGGTTTTGCAATCGGTTGGTAAGCGCTATAGTGAGCTCGAGATTAACGCCACCATAAATGAGTGGTTTGGCTTTTTTCTTAGACTTGTAGGTAAATATTAATTGACTAGATAATTTGTGATATTAATATATTGTATGTGTATTTATATGTTGTGATAATTGTTAATTTCTATTGTCATATATTTGTGATATTAATTTTATGTGAATGCATGTATGTATATATATATACCGACTGGTACATATATCGGTATTAATTGATGTCTAGCAAAAATGGGCGCTAGCCCTAGAAACAAAATTTTTTTTAATTATCATTAGTACCGGTTTTTAACTAAAAACCGGTACTAATAATATATTTAGTACCGGTTTTTTAGTTAAAAATCGGTACAAATTATAGTTAAAAATATAAAAAAAAAGAAGCAATCATCAATACCGGTTTTTAGTTACTGAGTTATCTTTAGTACCAGTTTTTAGTTAAAAACCGGTACTG
Source organism: Rhynchospora breviuscula (assembly GCA_027562975.1). Taxonomy (NCBI): domain Eukaryota; kingdom Viridiplantae; phylum Streptophyta; class Magnoliopsida; order Poales; family Cyperaceae; genus Rhynchospora; species Rhynchospora breviuscula. The sequence goes on from CM050401.1 coordinate 40,645,190, forward strand.
ATGATCGCCGCCAATATCTACCGCGAAACTCAGGGATTTTTAACAACAGCTTTTTAGTACCGATTTTTTAATATTATTAGCACCCCCTATTATTAGTACCGATCCGTAACCGGTACTAATAATAGTTATAAAACCGGTACTAAAAATTTTAAGGGAAAATTTCTTCTGTGCCATCCGAAATTTGCGAAATTGAGGATTTACCATCCAAAAATTAAACCTTCTGATTTTGCCACCCTAAAACAAGGACTCCCTTCTGTTATTGCCGCTTTATATTTTTTTATAATATAAACAATATTTAAATAATATGATTATATTCTGTGACCTTTCTACCCTCGTTCGAATCTACCCATTCGAAAACCAAATTGAAACCAGTCGCAATCTAACCCATCCAATCGATATTACTTCTCTCCTCTCTCTCACGCACGAACACCTTCCTCTTCCTCGCACAAACCCTAAAAATTCGTGTCTCACTGTCGACCGAATAATCGATGAACCCTAAACCTTCTCATCATTCCGATCTAGAAGGTTAGATCTGCAAAAAGCTTCTCTCCTCTTCAACTACGAATCCTTTCTACTCTCTCGCACGAATCGATGTTGATCCCCCCTTCACGGCATCCGTTTCCCTTCTCTCGCTCAGGTCACACTCTTCCTCAGGCGCTCCATCTCCTCTTGCTCAGGTATGTCTTTCTTCCGTCTCCTCTTAGGCCAATTAATTCTTACTGTCATATGTAAAGTATGTGCTGAAACACAATTGGATTTTGCCGCAAATTGGATTTGTTCATATTCGACTTCCAATCTGTAGTCTTGGGCCTCAGTAATCCAGTCAATATTAATTAGTTGAAATTGCTGAAAAATTGGGTTTGTTCATATTCTTACTGTCATATGTGCAATTTTTTTTTTAATGCAGTAACAGAAGGGCAAAAACCATTCCTCCAACTCAGACTATTTGATGATGATGATTTTAACAAAAGTCAGCTATTTTGGATGTATTTTGGATTTACCAGAAGTTGGCAATTTTAGATATATTTTGGATGTATTTTGATATTGTTTCAATGGGTTAGATTAGATTAGATATCCGAGAAATGGGAAATGATAGTTCAAAGTATGGCTATTTAGTTCTGAATATTGTTTCAATTGGATGTATTTTGATTCTGAATGCTAGCTCTTTCTTGTTGCTTCTTATGCCTATTTCTTGTGATCAGAGAGTGCACCTCATGTAACTCAGAATACAGAAAATGACCAGTTCAAGTGGTATCAACTCAGAAGAAAGCTAACTCATTTATATTTGACCTGAATCATGTTTGCTAATTGTGAAAAAAAAGAAGAAGCTAACTTCATGGGTATATTTAACACGAAGTATATTTACTGCAGTCTGAAAAACTAGTAGGAGACAAATCACTCGAGTGTCTTAAATTAATATAAGTAAAATTCCAGATTCTTTAAACAAGTACATCACATATCATTTGAATAAACAGTAAACAAAATAGCCAAGTATCTTACATTCACAAAGAGCGTCTTACATTCCCTAAAATTTAAAGAGCTACATCCATAAGCAACAACAGTGGCATCCAAAAAGTTAAATCCAAATTCCCAAAAGAAGGAACGTACATATCTGAATGATTTCGACACCACGACTAATAGAACAATAATCACATACATATAATTATGCAGTTTGATGTTATCTAATGATGCAGCCAAGTGCTTCAATTTGACAGTCATCATCTTGAGATTTCTTCTTCAATTCATCTATCAGTTTGACCATTTGAGATTTGAGTGTACCAACTAGCTCAACTAGCTCAGATTCGATGGATGGTATTACAATATTTGCATTTGTTAGATAGGTCAAATACTCGTCTTTCCACTTCCAAAATCTGCACCTAGAAATATTTAGGAAAAAAATGTATATGAAAATTATTCACGCATTGTAGCTTAAGTATGCTTCATATATCAGGATATGCACCAGTATGCTTGATTAGTATCTTCATCTATCAGTAATTTCAACTAATCAGACCTAAGATCTCTCAGACCTAAATTGGCAGTTTAATTTAATCAAAAGAAGAAATTAAGTGAGTCTCAAAATTACCCAAACTAACAGAAGAAATTAAGTGAGTCTCAAAATCAACAGAAATACCCAAACTAACTGAAGAAATTAAGTGAGTCTCTCAAACCTAAATTGACTGCTAATTCAAAATCAATTAATTCACAAGTCTATTTATTTACCTTGTTTCAGCGTTTGTAGAAACCTTTGTTTGGATTTGATTCGGTTCTGCTTACACCAAGCGAGACGAATTATGATATGCTAAATTGACGATGCATTTAGGGTTTAATTGATTCTGATCCGCCTGATACTTCATCCCTAAATAGAAGCTGATTTGCTCGATACTTCACCCCTCACTGCTCAAAGGATGGTACTTTTGGGGTATATAGAGAGAAGCACTGGAGAAGGTGCGGAGAAGTTTTAGGGTGTCGCAAGGCGACGGAGGTGGAGTGGTGGATGAAGATTGGGCCAATGGTTCAGGTTCATCGGGCACCGACGAGAGACACGAGAGAAGAAAAAAGATGAAGAGAAGAAGTAAATCAACTCTGGTTTAATGGGTCTGGTTCGTAACGAGACTGAATCGACTGGGTTATAGTCGATAGGGGTATAATAGTAACAAAAACCTGTTCTTAATATTTAACCATTATTTATATTATTAAATATATCAAAGTGGCAATAACAGAATGGAGCCCTAGTTTTTGGGTGGCAAAATTAGAAGGTTTCATTTTTGGGTGGCAAATTCACAATTTCACAAGTTTTGGGTGGCACAGAAAAAAATTTCCCAAATTTTAAATGGCGTAGTGTAATTTATTAACAAAATTCATTATATATAGAAATCTTGCGATTCATTAACGTATTGGCTTATTATTGACAATATTTAGGTTAGATTCATGGGTGATAGCCAATTCAAGCTTATTGGTAATCCAATTTTGAGGGCCCAGGTCTCAGCAAGAGGATTTGTCATGGTTGCCAGAATGAGATTTGATGTCTCTGGCTCTGATGATGAAATCGAGCTGAGGCAGTTTGCATTTACGTACTGGGTTAGGGAAATTGGTGCGCCTTATGGGTAGCGCACAAGGCTAGGAATGAAGGACATCGAGTTCTTTGGGATAGTGAGATTTGTGGACAATAACACAAGGTACCGGAGAGACAATAGGTGGGATCACATGCAAGTTAAGGTGTGGGAAAGGGATTAGATACCCTATCATGCGTAGTTTTAGATCTACAAAGGATGACACTGGTCTTGAGGAGGATAGCTTTAAGGTCTTGTTTGTGCTGGAGCACGTCGACACAAAAGGGGATTGGACTTATGAATATTGGAAGAAGCAAGATCCTCTGCCCTGGGGACCCAACCAGGATGAGATGTACAAGGGCCGGGAGGAGCTTTTTGAATGGGAGTGGCCAGAGCCCGTGAAGGAGAGATTGTGCGTCCGTCATGTCGAGAACAGACCACGGGGACCTCTTGCTATTGGTGATGCCAGTGCTGGACCTAGTAGGAGTAGGGGAGGTATATTAATTTCACTATTTCTTAATTACTTAATTATTTAAACTAGATATACATATCAATTTAAATTGAATGAAAAAAAATAAATACTTGAGGTTAGAATTGGTCAATGAAAAAGCACTTACAATGTTATACAATTAGCTAGATTAGAATTTGGAATAACTTGTTGTTTGATCCAAAATTATTCCAATGTGATATATATATATATAGAAACTGATGCAACCTTAATTCTGTATTCTTGTTTTAAGAATAATAAAATAAAATGTTCATCATGAAAATTAATTAAACTAACGTATTTCTTATTATTTAATAGGGGGCAAGGACGACTGATGATGATCTGCTGCCATGTACATTCATGCATGTGTTGTTTTGTGTATTTTGGATTTGGTGCCATATGTAATTTTGTATTTTGGATGTGCTTATACGTTGTGGTGAAACAGCTAGTTTGTCCTTGGATGTTTTCTAGCTTACGCCAACTTGTTTGGGATAAAAGGCTTAGTTGTTGTTGTTGTTGTTCTTATATGTGTGGTGAAACAGCTAGTATATATGTTTATATATAGGTTCTCATGATACTGATCGATGATTAATTATATATAAGTAATTATTTACTTAGCTATCTTGACTTGTGATTTTATATTCTGATTCTACCTTATGATTTATTTATCTAGGGTATGTTTGGAATATTGTTCTATGAATTAGTAGTTCTACTTCTTAGGTAGTAATTAAATGCATGTGGGTGTGTTTTTTGATTCACTTGTACATATTGGTTGGTAGTTGGTACAAACACTAGCTACCAGTGTCAGGTACAAGTTATATAAGGAGTTGGATAGAAAACCAACGTGCATTAAGTAATTGTAAGGGTAGTATTTACATGAGCCAGCCCATATAAGTAGTATTCAAGACCATTGGTGGCACTGTGAGGCCCACAAATCAGTATTTACAAGAGTATATATTATAGATCGTTTAATTCTTGGACGGTCTGACTACTCCATGTGGGCCCACAATTCAGTATAAACATGCGTGTTTCTAGCACACTTTCGACGATATAGTGAAATGTTATGATCACGCGTACAAAAAATTATAGAACTACGGATGAAAAAGTTATTCGTTGATGATCTGACAGTGGAATTTCTTTATTATAATCAAGGGTACATGAATACCCACCACTACGCCAAAAATGATTTTTAGAACTGCCAAGAGAAGGAGCGAGAAGAGGACGATGATGATTTCGATGCAGATGCATTTTTTTGCGGATGGAGGAGAATTAAAGACACGGGAGCCGCTTTGCACACCTGAGAAATTGCAACAGCTTGGGCCTACCGTAAAAGCACTGCACAACTACATCATGGTGTTGGATCCAGATATGATGTGTTTCGATATTCCGGCCAAGTCGACCACATACTACTAGATTGCTTCATGCTCAATTTTACAAACATCGGCAATTTGTTCAATAGAGAGTTGCCATTTGTTCAAGTCATGAAACTTTGGACCATGTAAGTATTTTTAGAACTTAACAATAATTGATTGATGATTATTACTATATGATATATGACTATAAATTGATAAATATAACATGCAGGTTGGCTAGAGATTATTGTAAGGAGTTTTTAATAAAGGATTTCAGATTTTTGGATCCAGAAAGATGCTCGGGAACCGATGCCATTAAGGATGTGCCAAGCACAACATCCTACTTGATTAAAAACTTTGCCAAAAAAAAAGGCTGCTTATCATGTTTTGATACATCAGAACGCGTTAGTTAGAAAATTTCTTATTTTGACTTTAATTTTTAGAATTTGCAGTTTAATGCTAATTTTACTAACAAGGTTTAATATGTAACTCCAGGTTTCATTTTGTGATTATTATCGCACAACCCTCGATAAAAATGATGTGGATTGTGGATTCGCTAAATCCAGAGACTTATTTTTCTCCAATTTTAGAGTCATACAACAGGTAATTTTAGAGTTTTAGTCAACACATGCATTATCTAATAGGCAATACCTACAAATTAATTCTTCTAACTTCATATTTTAATGTTGCAGTGTTTTATCCAGAATGAAGATAGGTAGCAAATTCAATGTTGACATGGTTCCGATACATAGCTTGGACTAATAGTTTCATTTCATTTCTAATTAATTTATTGAATTTAATATTAATTTTTAAAAAAATTGCTTTGTACTTGTATGGTCCACATGAGCCGAATAATACCGATTGCGGGTTCTTTGCGATGAGAAACTTGTACATGATCCTGATGCATTACTCGAACTACCAACAGTTGCCAGGGGTATGGATTACTACTTAATTAAGGTTTAGGGTTTTGAATGACAATTTAGAGTTTAGTGTTTAGGGTTTAGGGTTTACTACTTAAAGTTTAGAGTTTAGGGTTTACTACTTTTAAAGTTTAGGATTTAGGCTTTAGGGTTAGGGATTACTATTTAACTAAGGAAACAAGCACCAAACAATACCTGGTTTAGAATGAGAATTTAGAATTCATGATTCAAAATCAATATTTTATCATTAAATGATTTAGTTTGAAATCAATTTGCTTAGGTTTTACTAATTGAATTAGTTTAATTGAATGTAGATTTTGTAGCCGGAGGGTCTGCCTTATAGCGATGAAGACATTAATGGTAGTTTAGATGAGTTTTATGAATATCTACGAAAAATTGTATCTCGTTAGATAATTATAATTTTTATGAATTTTGATATATTTATAATTGTTGTTTTTATTTTGATGATTATGTGATATGTGATATATATATATATATGATTGTTGTGTTGCGATATTGCATGAATATTATGGCTAGCAAAAATGGGACTAGCCCTAAGATAAATATTTTTTTAAAAAAAAACTAATTTTTAAGACCGGTTTTTAAGCTTCAAAACCGGTCTTAACCATACAATAAATATGAAACAAAAAACAACACTTTAATTAGACCAGTTTTCAACAAAAAACCGGTCTTGAAGATGTGCTTTTTAAGACCGGTTGTTTTTAAAAATCAGTCTTAAAGATGCGCTACTTTTTTATTCAGTTTCTGGCAGGTTTTTAGCACCGCATTTTTTACACCGATTTCTTATATGATTTTAATACCACATATTATTAGCACCACCCCTAACCAATGTTAAAGACCACTATTTAACCGGTTTAAAAAATAAAATATGGCATAGTGCATGTAAAGTCTCCATACAAATACTCGAAATTTTAGTAGTGTAATTTATGGTCTAAAACTCGTACCAGAAACATATCTATGGTGTTTTAAGTCTGGTTATGGTTCTCAACAACCAAATTAGGACTATATCTATCAAACCCTAGTGACTAAAACAATAATAATCAACTATAAGGGCATAAAACACCATAAAACTAAAAAAAACGACACAAACAACCTAACGAAGGACTTCGCAGTCTAAACCCTACATAATAGGAACAATTGACGCTCTGATACCATTGTAAGAATTTGGACGAAATATATCTAAGTACAAAGTTAGAAATACCATTATGCGGAAGCCTTGGATCGATGGTGACCTCTTTCACGCGTGGAATGTGTATCCTTCGGCTTCTAAAAACCAATAGACAACAACCACGTTATAGTATCACGTTCTTGTAAGATTGTTTGGTGTTGGAACGGCCCGTTCCGATGCTCTGAGGCGGTCCGTTTCAATTCTGGGGCGGCCCGTTCCAGCCTCTGCACCATATTAGGAAACAATCTATTTTAGGTGGGCTAATTCTGCTTAGTTTCCAAGTCATTAAGTTATATGGTAATAGGCTAAACGTGGATGTAAAGAAAAGCAAGATTTTGTGCAGGGATGTGTTGCCTTTTATAGGTGGTTATGTTTGGAAACATTGCCTAATTATGATGGTTAATTATGGCATTGTTTGGAGGCCAAGAAGCCTTTGACTCTCTATATATATAGGGTTGGTCCCTAAGGGACAAGACAACCACGTTGTTGGCTGTATACATGAGTTGATAACAGCCATCTTCTGCCTCTCTCTCTATTCTTCCATCAAATAGCTTGAGAATGTGTCCTAAGTTAAGGCTAAGGGTACCAAGGCGTGTCTTGTTCTCTTGGAAGACCTTTCTTCCAACTTTGGTGCGTGGAATAGCTTTGGTGAAGGTGCACATGTCAAGAACTAGAGAAGATCCAAGATTCAGGCCATAGCAATGGAATTAGGTAAGCTTCCGCTCATGATTTAGTTTTTGGTGTATTGAAACGGACCGGTTCAGGTCTGGAACGGACCGTTCCACTGCTGGTTCTGCGAATTTATGTTTTCTGGGTTGCTTATTTGACTTGTTAGAATTGTTTATTCCCTTTGGCTTTAAAGCAAACCCAACAAGTGGTATCAAAGCCACTCGTCGTGAGCCAGTAGCATGATACATAAGTTTGGATCTAATTGAATTACTTGAATTGATTTGGTGAATTATAGATCTGATCTGAACTGTTTAAGATTATGGCACGTATGTTCTGGAACGGCCCGTCCCAGGATTGGAACTGCCCGTTCTAGATTTTTCTGTCATTTTTCTGGACTGTTTTTCTGAACTGTTTCTGAATTATCTGGTATTTGGACGGTCTGTTTCATGGCTCGAACGGACCGTTCCATTAACTTTGGATTGTTTATGATTCGTTTGATTGAGATTTGTGCCAGAATTATTGATTATGAATTTGCAATTGCTTGAAGAGATTTTGAAAATTAAGTTACAGTTTTAGAAATTCAAAATCGTTTAAAATCTGACCAAATTTTGGATAACTTAGATTTAGAATAGATTGTCAGGTTAGGAGAGAAATCTTTAGGGTTTCTCGACCTAGATTAGGACGACATCTTTCTACTCCTCTGCGGTTTTCAGGCGGTCCGTTTCACTCCGGGACAGACCGTACCAGTTTCAGGTTTTAGTTGCAAACTGATTAGGTATCGACCAGAGTTTGGAGCGATCCGTTCCACAACCAGGGCGGTCCGTTCCAGAACCAGAATTGTTAGGTTTTGAGCCAAAATTCAGGTTGTTTGTACTAGTTAGGTACAAATGACACTTTATGCATCCCTCCTCTTCTCTTCTTTGCCGTGATTTTTATTAGTAAGAGCTGTAAGCGTTGGGTTACACCATGTTGTCATGAGGACAAGTTCTGTCGCAGAAAATAAGGTCGGCACCTAAAGTGTCCATATGACTCTGGCCTTTTCTGAGAATCTTGCCTGGATGTGGTGTAATTTCAATGGCTGCTGGCTGAATGGGAGACCACCGCTTTCTTTTCTTACCTCAATATGACTCATACTGGCTTGTATGGTCATATATCTCTTTGGTTCTCTTCTGGTCTATTTAGGGCGGACTGTTCTCTCACCAAAACGGTATGTTTCAGGTTTGTTGTTTCGTATGTATTTCATACGATTCAATGTGTGTATACCTTAAGGTTTGCAACTGGGTCCTAAGTCTATATCATCCTAGGTCAGTATTTAGTTAGGCTTTTCATATTAGGATTGATGTGCATAATGAAAAGTTTAGGATTAGGTATACTTTAAGTCTAATATAAAGGTAACTTGAGTTGTATTTGAGAATTGAACCAATATTAATATCATCCTGCCAAAGTGGGCTCTCATATTAATGGTTGTTTCAAAGGCTCAAATACAAAAGTGTATTAAGGTACATGTAACCTTTAAATTATGGATCGGCCCAAAGGAAGGACGTAATTTAAAAGGCTACATGTACAATGTTTTGGTAGAATCAAATGGATAATGATTATAAGGTTTTACATATAATTAATTGATCGGCCCAAAGGAAGGTTAATTAATTGATATGTTATGAATCGTTACATTTGATACTACACCTAGTCGATTGAAATTTGCTCGAAGACTCCAAAGAGCACTTGCAAATGAATAAAAACTAGTAGATGGGATTTGGACCTTTATATTTTGATTTATTGCTATACAGTTAAAGATTAATGTAAGTGCATATATTAAGCTTAAATAATCAAGCATCTTTATTATTCCAACTTAAAATTTAAGGCTCTCAGGTTGGTTTGATCTCGACCATGTGTTAAGGACTGATATTCCCATTAAGGTCATAAATTGAGTTTGACAACTCAAATTAAAGTAACATGTGTCTTATGATCATTTCGTGAAAACCATTTTTGAGACATTTAAGGGGCATAGTTTCTAATTTCATTAAGGCTAAAGGATTCATAAGAGGAAATATTGTTTTGCATGAATGAATAGGCTAACCAATTAAAATCTGTTAGGAGACTCCAAAGAGCACTAACAGATAGATAGTGGAAAGATATATATGTATTTCATGGCAAAACGCTTAGGTACCTCAATATAGTTAAGAATTCTTGGAAGAAAATTTAGGAAATGTATCTGCTAAGAATAAAAGGCTGTTATTTAAAATCTGTGAGAAGACTCCAAAGAGCACTCATAGATGGATAGTAATTACATTCAGACATTCATTGCAGAAACATTTCAGGCACCTAAATAAATATAAGATCAACATAAGGGAGTATATTTGGAGATGTCATTTTATGCTTCAAAGTTACAAGCGCTAAAATGTATCGTAAGATAATAAGGTCATTTAGTGCTTATTTTTCTTTCTATTTGGTTCAGCTAAGTTGAGTTATGAGATCCTCAATAAACTCAACTTGAATATGGTACATGAAGAAAATAATTTGAAGATATGACATATAATACTCAAGTTGATTTTAGTTCCAAGAATAGAAGAAAATTAGAGACATAAAGTTTAAGAATAAAACTGCAAATTCTGGATCATAAAATAATCCCAATAAATTTAAAGTTCAGAAACTGATTGAAAAGTCAGAATCTGAAGGGTATTTCTTCTATGAAAACAAGAGCATTTAAGAAAATATTATACTTGGGTATCAAGAATAATATTATGTTTCTTGTATATGCATAAGTTGATTTTAGTATCAATATACACGTAGTGGATAGATTTGGATGAACCTACCCACGTTGTATTTCTAGAATTTCCTTTGATTGCCAAAAGTCAAATGATGATAAAAGATATATCCTTATAGTGGTGACAATAAGACAATCAATTTTGGAAGCTATAACGTCCGTGGATTGTTATTTAGTAATGGATCATATATATATTTGGACTTACATGAGACATTTATAAATTCTTTTAAATAAATTTTTGTTCTATCTCTAATCAACAACTAAGGATATAATTGTTAATTTAAGAATAAAAATTTGGTTGTCTCATAGTCCAAAATCAGGGAGATCCATTTCTTCTTCAGTTTATAACAATCTTATATGGACATAATAGCTTATAATAGGATATTGAAGGTTTTATGCATAAATTGACTATTGAGAATTTAGATATATTTTGGCACAAAAGTTCAAGTTATATCTCTTAAAGATATAACATGTTTTGTGCAAAATTAAAGTTCTCAATTCATGAGGATAGCAGTTTATAAAGAAAATATCAACTAAGACAACTATTAATAAAACCCCATATAAATGTGTAGATTGGACAGTTCACAATTAATATTTGGGGATATCCAACAAAACTCGGCTTTATAAGCCACATGAGAGGAAATTGGATGAAAGGATAATTAGTTATTTAGTTGATTATGCCCAATGATCCAGGAGTAACCAGATTAATATATCCCACAACTAAAGATTAAGTTTTTAGAGACGAATAAAGATAGGTTCTTTGAGGATGTTCTGGTTGAGGGCGAGAGATGACACATTAGGATATTATCTTCAAAATAAAACCATAAGTGCCAAGTTTCAAAAGGACCATTACAGGACTGAAACGGACCATTTGATTATTAGTATGGCACATAAGGACTAAACCTAAATGGAAGATGAACCATTTAAGGACTCAAATGGACCATCTCCTTTAGGGGATCTAAACGGACTGTTTGAGGACTCAGCAGACCGTCTGATTCAAGCTCTAAACATGAGCTGAACTATTTGAGGACTTAAACGTACTGCTCTACTCAAGAAAAGTCAAATGGATCGTTTATGGACTTAGACGGATCGTTTGACTCATGAATTAAACCCCATTTAGGATCTATAGTCTTAGATCCTGGTAATTATTAAATTGAAGATAATGTTGTCAATCTACAACTGCAAACACCTTAAGAACTTGTGCTTACAAGATCCACTAGGGAGAAAAGACAAACATTATCGGATGATTATGTTGTCTATCTTCATGAGTTTGACATTAGGATAACGAAAGATTCTATAAATCTTCATCAAGTTTTAAAGAGTCAAAACTCATAAAAGTGGATTAATACCGAAAATAAAGAGATGAAGTTCATGTGTGATAATGATATTTGAGATTTAGTAACATTGCTTTAAGGTAAGAAACTTATTGGTTGCAAATGGACATTTAATACCAAAAGGGATCCTAAGGTCAATATGAAAAGGCATAAGGTACATCATGTCACTAAGAAGTTCATCTAAAAGGAATGAATTTACCATAAAAAGACTTTCTCTCTAGTCTTACTGAAAGACTCTTTTATGGTAATATGGCGCTTGTAGCACATTTTGAATCTTGAATTTCATTAAATAGATGTTAAGACTATGTTCTTCAATGGAGACATTGATGATACATGCAACCATCACATTTTGAATCAGATGATACAAATAAAATGGTTGTTAATTTCAAATCTATTCATAAACTCAAAATAGATGTCTCAACCATGATATTACAAACATCAAGTGTTTATCTCATTTGGTTTCGAGATCAACTTGGTTAATAATTATATATATCACAGGATCAGTGGGAGTAATATTTTGTATTAAGATATAATTTACTACTTGAAATGATATTATCATTTGTACTAGGCCTCAAGATTCTTGGGCCTTTAACAAATAATAAACATCAATTAGGTTCTCAAGTAGTACGATAAGATTAAATGCAAACTATTGGATACCCTGTGATTAATGCATATATACATGATATACCCCATAAATATTGATTAAGTAAAGTTGGAAATAAAAGTATTCATTTTGGTTATAAAGAATTTAAATTAAGATTGTATACATGTGGATATTGTATACATTATAAAGATGCAAAGTCAATATCTGTATAATTTGAGTACAGAACTTTGGAATGCAACCAAAATTAGTTATTAAATAAGTATGAACTTACAGTTCGGATGTTAGAAATAGGTTGAGGTCATTTTAGTATTCTGACTTTGATTTTAGTGAATGTCGTAATAACATGCAAAAGGATAATTTCATGAAGAACCCTTAGCAGGTATGTATTAGCGTCTTCCACAATGGAAATAAGTTTTATAGTATGTTATAAAGCATTCAAATTTAGGGAGTATGATTATGAATTTTGTCACTAGGTTACGCATAATGGATGCTACTTAAGCATCACTATGGATATTGTGACAATAATTATATATATACTCCAACAACAGAAACTTAAATAAGTTAAGGCACATTAAAACTTCAAGTTTCTTGTTATAAATGAAAGAGTTAAGAATAATTTAATGTTAATATAGCACATTAGAACAAAACTCCAAAATTGCAGATCTGCTCACAAAACCTTGAAACACCAATACAGTTACAGAAGCATGTTGCTCCTGTGGGTGTTAATTAAGTTGAGGGTTTATGACTTCAGTGAGAGTTTGTGTTCAGTGGGAGTGCTTGATTGGACATATATCCAGTTTTTCAGTTTATTCAGCATGTAAAGAATTTCTGCAGAAATGAATAAAGATTCAGTTTTCATTCTAACTCTAATTAAGTTAACCTCACTTCAGTTTTGGGTGACCAATAAAGTTGGAAATAGACACGTGACAGTCACACTTGCGTGTATTTTCCACACCACTTATACACATCTTAATTCAATGTCATTCATTTATGATGATATTATGATCATTGTGGGTTTAGTTGCGACGGCTTTACAGGATTAGAGACCTGTAAATGCTACAATGTAACGAATGCTTCCTTGGTCTTCTATTATTGTAAATGATAGACAGAATTAAAGGCACAAAATCTATTACCATAAAAATATGAGCTCATTAAGTTAAGGACATTGGATAACACTTAGCATAATAGTCCAAGTGGGAGATTGTAAGATTGTTTGGTGTTGGAACGGCCCGTCCCAATTCTAGGGCGGCCCGTTCCAATGCTCTGGGGCGGTCCGTTCCAATTCCGGGGCGGTCCGTTCCAATTCTGGGGCGGCCCGTTCCAGCCTCTGCACCATATTAGAAAACAATCTATTTTAGGTGGGCTAATTCTGCTTAGTTTCCAAGTCATTAAGTTATATGGTAATAGGCTAAACGTGGCTGTAAAGAAAAGCAAGATTTTTGTGCAGGGATGTGTTGTCTTTTACAGGTGGTTATGCTTGGAAACATTGCCTAATTATGATGGTTAATTATGGCATTATTTGGAGGCCAAGAAACCTTTGGCTCTCTATATATATGGGGTTGGTCCTCAAGGGACAAGAAAACCACGTTGTTGGCTGTATATATGAGTTGATAACAGCCATCTTCTGCCTTTCTCTCTATTCTTCCATCAAATAGCTTGAGAAGGTGTCCTAAGTTAAGGCTAAGGATACCAAGGCATGCCTTGTTCTCTTGGAAGACCTCTCTCCCGACTTTGGTGCGTGGAATAGCTTTGGTGAAGGTGCACACGTCAAGAACTAGAGAAGATCCAAGATTCAGGCCATAGCAATGGAATTAGGTAAGCTTCCGCTCATGATTTAGTTTTTGGTGTATTGGAACGGACCGTTCCACTGCTGGTTCTGCGAATTTATGTTTTCTAGGTTGCTTATTTGACTTGTTAGAATTGTTTATTCCCTTTGGCTTTAAAGTAAACCCAACAGTTCTGCTATTAATCCATAGTACAAGTGCCTAGACACTATTGCACAATCACAAGGGCATATCGTTATGATCGGTTCATGCACCCCTCTCAAGTGCTTGGACTTGTTTAAATGCACAAAAGAATATGGTGGATCTCTCCCTCTTTCTCCTATCTCTCTGTCTCTAGAACAACCAGAAAATGAGTCTACAACGTCTCTTTTATAAAAGACGTTCAGATTAGGCAGGGGCGAAGCCAATATGGGTGTGAAGGGGGCTCAGCCTCCCTAACATTTCATTTTTGCATTCATTATTAAGGCCATTTTAATATAATTTTGCATAGATATGATAATTTACCCCCATAAGATCATAAATTACAAATTAACCCCTCAATCTTTTTTTCTAGTTCCGCCCCTGAGATTAGGCACTCTATCTTAAAAGGTGTCAATCTGTCGGTTCCGGTATCGGTCCGCTAAATCTCTGACGACCGCTGGAATAATATCTCCATTGTATAATACTAACATGGATATATGAAAATTGTGCGAAACTAATCACTAGAGTCATAATTAATTGACGATGATCATCACTATTTTGCGCAAATTTTCGGACTACATAAATCCTATTTCATACAATCACTGGAAACTCCGTACCAAATATGGGAAACAATCCGAACCGTTGAAATCGAACCAATGCTTGTATATATATATATATATCTGTATCAGGTCCAAATTTTGTCCAGTTGTACCACAAGTGCACCACAAGAAAAATGAGAACTGACAAGAAACTGTACGGGCCAAACTAGCTAATTAAGCTGGGATACAAGGAACAGTGTCATTGTTTATGTTGTCGGATATAAATAGGTTGAGTGTGAGTGGTGCAGATGGCGTCAGGACAGTGATATACCATTAGTAGAAAGTGGATGGGTCATAACCATAAAGGTTGCTACTTTGGGAGCCCAATCACTGATGGAATTTATTTATTTATTTTTTTGATGAAAATCACTGATGGAATCGGACACCCTTCTTCAATGTTCAAGCCTATCCAAAGGTAAAGCTCTGAACCCTGAGTTTTGTCTTCTTTTGAACTGTAATAATAACTTTATTTGAGACGTTTGGCGTAAAATTAACGGCCATGCCCAAGTTTATAAAAAATTATCCGATATGCTACAGGAGTTTAGATCGAACTCCATAAGCCTTTCAAAAAATTTTCTCAGCTTTTCAGAAAATTAAATCGCCTGTTCCTTTTTTTTTTTTTTTTTTTTAAACAAAGTGTTTCTACTTCCCTTTACGCTAGCTTGTGGAATTTAATGCTGGTTTGCAAACAAATTCACATTCTGGTGCTGCATCAACCGCTCAATTGATGAAATTTAAGGCTCTGTGAATTTGGGTCTTGAAATAAGTACTGTCATAAATGAACCTTTTTTTTAACAATGACATAAAGTTTTAATAATGTTTCGAAATTAATAAATGCATAAAGCCGAAAAAGTTACTTAGTAAAACTTCACAACCTTTTGGTGATTTAAATATTGTGGGGAACTGCAAATTTGGACAGATCGAGGGAGCTATTATGAGAAATTGATGATATTGGTTGTTGGAGCTTTTTTTGTTTAAATTTTTTTATGAGAAATGTTGGTGTCCAATATATTAGACAGATGGGTCCGTCCAATACGATCTTTTTCATATTTTTAAATTGCAAACGACCGATCCGAACCATTAAATATGTTATTCATATTGAAAACTTATAAGAAACAAATTTTTTTATTTTTCTAAATTTTTTTACTTATTTTTTGGTATTTTAGAAAATTCGTGATATAAAAGTTCTAAATCATCCAATAATAAAGATTTTCTAAAATACCAAAAAAAAAAAGTAAAAAAATTTGAAAAAAATGTAAAAATTGGTTTCTTATAAATTTTCAATATGGAGAACATATTGAACGACTCAGATCGATCGTTTGAAATTTAAAAATATGAGAACGATCGTATTTGATGGACCCCATCCGTCCAATATATTGGACTCTAGCATTTCTCATTTTATTCATTGGCTGTTTGAATGTAAAATCGTTGATAGCAGAAAATCACTCTATTCAGGGTGTTTTTCCAGGGACGTCCCATACCCTAGAAAAGTTTTTTATATTTTATATTTTGATTCACTGCTTCAAGAAAGGTTAGCTAGTATGTAAATATGCAGGATTGTATGCTTTAATCAGAGAAATTAATAGGATTTTTCATGGTTTATAAAATTTAGGGCGTCATGTGCGTGAATTCTTTTTCATCTTTTTTTTTTATTTCATTTCTTTGAACGTACATCTAATTAATTAACTTGCTTGTTCTCTTTCTATTTAACTACTGAAATTTTGCAAGTCATTTGTTTTATTACTCAAGAATATTCTGTAAAATTGCATCTCCAATAGTTAAAATGAAATATTTTGAAAAATTATATCAAGTATAATTGAGGAATTTTTATGTTCTGTTTTGTACTACAAATGTTGAAGTCTGAATTTAATATTTTGGAATGCCTAAGGGTTTTGAGCTTCAAAAAGATAAACCAAGTAATTTCATTAAATTAAAGCTCATAAATATGTGAAACTTATTATAGTAGATCAAGTAGTAAGTTGAGATGATTTGCCAAAAATATATATATTGTTTAAATCCAATTAAACACAATATGGTGAGCAACTTTAATTATGTTTTTTTATCACCTTGAATAAGTCATCACTTGCAATTGATTTCGTTTCCATTAGTATTCTGCAATAAAGGTCCACATATATTGGGCTTAATCATTTCGGGAAATTTCGGGTCGTCAATTACATCGTTCAAAAATATTGTTGAACGATTTAATGGATGAAAATAATGTGAGACGATTGCTAATAAAAATAGTGTGGAAGAATTTTATTTTTTTAAATTAAAATTGGGGCTATTCATTTAAATATACTCCATGTAATAATTAAGAATCAAATTCATTTCTAAAATTCCCTTTTGCTGTCCGTTATAAATCAAATGTCCACACCAAAACCAAAAGAGAAACATATTTTGTCATGCGGAGAATAATAACAGTCACCGACGCAATACATACCATAAATAGTTAAAAGGGGTCCCCAATATTCATTTTGTATCAAATGCTTTTTCTGTTCAGATGGAGACATTGTGGATTGCGGACAAATCAAATCCCTGATGAAATTTCAGATTAGGTCGTCTGAATCACCATTAATTATCACACAAAACTTCAAATTGCTGTTAAAACATGACAATTGGGCAAAATCTGTCCGGACGATTCTGAGACAGTAAATGTTGACGGCTTGGATCAATCTGATTGATCCAGTAAGATTGGAGAGGAAGTTAATTATATTTATGTTTTACCATGGTGAGAAAGTAAAAGTTGGAGGCAGCAGATGTGACACAGCCAAGCTTTGGAGGTACGTGCTTGTCACGTGGTCCATTGGTTGGGGTCAATGGCCAACGTTCCTTGTCCAGCAACTTGCGCCTAGTACCTCTATTTTACCAAAGCTCTTCCTTGCACATCTACCACCATGTCACCATACATGGATGAGTATACATGTTCTGGGTATAACTAGAGAAGATATTTTGTGATGGTGCTCCAGGAACACCCGACAAGTTCAATGAATTTACTCTTGGCGAAAATCGAGAACTCAATCTTCCATGCACCGTCCCCAATGACTGCTCTCTCTTTGACACTCGCCATACCCTAACTCATCTGATCAACAAACAAAATTCGAATTAAATCACCAAACATTACTACTATCCACACTTTCTGTCTATCAATTTCTCAGAAAAGAAACCATGGACCTTGGCTCTAGTAGTGAAAGCAACCCCGCAGAAGAGATCTCAACCAAACTCCCTTCTTCAAGCTACAAAGGGGTGGTCCCACAACACAACGGGAGGTGGGGCGCACAGATTTATGAGCATCACCGCCGAATCTGGCTTGGCACCTTTGCCGATGAAGCGGAGGCGGCTAGAGCCTATGATATTGCGGCACAAAGATTCCGAGGCCGTGACGCTGCCACAAATTTCCCTCCCCTCACAGAAACCGACCCCGAAAACGCATCAGAGCTTACATTCCTCTCGGCACATTCGAAAGTTGAAATCGTTGATATGCTCAGGAAGCACACTTATCACGAGGAGCTGAGGCACAGCAGGAGAAATCAACAGCTTGGGAGGAATGTGGGTGGCAGGAGGACAGGAACTTGGTCGGAGCGGGAGCTTTTGTTTTACAAAGTAGTGACTCCAAGTGATGTCGGAAAATTGAACCGATTGGTGATACCAAAACAGCATGCGGAGAAGCACTTTCCGCTGAGAGAAGGCGATAAAGGAGAGGAGAGCAATAAGGGTGTGCTGCTTAATTTTGAAGATGCCGAAGGGAAGGTGTGGCGATTTAGGTACTCTTATTGGAATAGTAGCCAGAGCTATGTCTTGACAAAAGGCTGGAGCCGATTTGTGAAAGAGAAAGGTCTGAATCCGGGGGATGTCGTGAGTTTCTGGAGGTATTTTGATGGATCCGACATGATGCAGCTGCTGATTGATTGTAAAAATGTTCAGCCAGGGGAGGAATTCGCCGCTTCATCTTCTTCAGATGTGCAGATGAATGAATCAGAAGAGAATGATGATCAAGGCGTTAGACTTTTTGGGGTGAACATTGCGAGCTCGCCAGGCGGGAGCTCGAGTCGTGGTAACACCGAAAATAGATAGCACTTTTAATTCCTCCATTTGTGGTACTGTTTCCTTTCTTTTTTTGTTTTTTAGAAATTTTATGTTCATGTCAAAAGTAATCTGTTAGTTAATTTTGAAATTAAAACATAATCGAATGCTCTATCAATTACATTGATTTAAGTCATCATCCATTTTTCCCCTTTCTAATTTTATGATTTCTTGTCCGAAATTGGTTCTTTTCTTTGATTAATTTCTCAAATTCTGATTTACTACTTTCAGTTATATTCATAGAAATCTCACTATCATGGAATTAAGTAACTCAAGTTTCTTTTCACTGTCGTATTTATTAATTTTTTTTGTTCAAGGTCCCCCGATGAATCAGACAATTACTGTTCTGTTTCGATGTGCAGCAAGAATTGAAACAATAATCTTAACTGTAATATTTAATTTTGGCCTGTATAGTTTCATTAAGAGAGTAATCATGATAAGTACGAACATTAGACCGAAAGGATCAACGGACATATAGGCTTTTAATCCTATTAACTAGCTGTTTTCTTGGAAAAGAACCATAAATAAATACATATAAGGCTTTCAGTTAATTAATAAATACCTGTCTAGAGAAGTCCTTGTTGTCCTGCAAAGAAACAACAAAGGTTCCTTAATTTCCTTTCCTGAAATAACATAATTATAAAAGATAAAGCAACATGCATAAAAGAATTACGTCAAACACTAACGACCTAACAGGATAAGCTCATCTTAACTGAAAAAATCAATAAAGAAAAAGATAAATAAACCTTAGTCGGCCAAAGTGGAACAAGTTGATCAGAAAAGTCTTATGGAACGAATAGCAGCCTTTTAAGTTTTTAGTTGGCTGTACTTTGGTCAAGCCGTGTACTTCCAGATACAGTTTTATTTTTTTAATTCTTAGCTTGATATAATTATGAAAATTCTTTGTTGCGTTCAGCTCTTCGTCGAGATAGAAATTTTTTGTTTTGGTTTTCCAGTAATTTATTCTTCTTTTGATAAGGCATTTTTTTTTTATTTTCTCTTTGTTTTTCTTGTCTTTTATTGGGATTGGGAGGTAAGCCTTTTTAAGAATTGATGTTTTGTCCTTAGTGCTATTATTGTTCTCAACCTCAAATATTTGACCTCATGCACTTCATTTAAAGTCAAAATTGTATTAATTTCTTTTAGTTTACAAACATATAGAATTCCTTTAAATTAACAAATTACTTAATTAAAATAATATGAAAGATTAATCTATAAGTTGGACCATTAGGAACGGTAATAGTTCAAGTGTGTTTATGCACTCACAGCAAGCTTCATATTGGTAATGACATCATAATTAAGAAAACCAATTATTAGTTAATCAATGTAAATTTATTTTTGCCGTAATACTTACCTATAAATTTAGTACATACGTTGTATATAATCTTATTTCATGTTGGAATGAAACAAGTAATCTCTGCACTACTTTTTCCCAAAAAAAAATTGTTACTTTGTTGGAGATTTTTTTTTCCCCGACTGTTAGTACCTTTAAGTGAAAGCACAATTTAGAAAATGGGAAATATCATAACAATTAGAGCTGAGGGTGAATGCTAAACCACTTTTTTTATGCTAAAAAAGTGATCAAAACAAAAGAGCGGGGCATGCATAATATTTTATGTATACTTCCATTTGTGTTATGTTCTATGTTTGAAAAATGCTTATACAGATTATTTTTTGGACAAATGCATTTCATTATTTATGAAATCAGACATATTCGAAGGTAAATTTTTAATAAGTATGCATTTGTAGATCAGTGTTTTAATTCTCCTTTGTAAATAAGGAATCGATGGTTAAACAATTTAAAAAGTTGTTCTTTAAACATTTTTTTGTGAAATTTTTTTTAATTTCCTTAGAATTTTTAACAGAAATGATCATGCATGGTACGATAAGTATTTCATTTAATTTATTACTTTTTCTGTGGTTCACAACATCCATATTTGTAATATGGTATTTATAAGCTTTGTTTTCACTTCCATGATCAATGTTTCAAACAATAAACTTTAATTTCAGCATCCTCTTTGTTAATATGACCATATCATTATAAGAGTTTTTCAAAATTGTGTAATCTTACATCAAATATAAACTTTGGCGCATAAAATTTACTAACCAAAATGATGAATTCGTACTTCATATTCTATATTACACGTAGCATGCATGGGAAACTAACATTTAACTTTAACCGTACTTAATATTCTACAATACACGTAATTAACATGGGAAACTTAATTATTTAAGTAAATTATATATAATGGTTAGATAAGATACCTTTTTTACTGTAATATTCTACAATATTCTACCATACACGTAACGTTTCACTATAACCGTTTTAGATATTTAAGATACCTTTTTAAAGTACATTATAATTTGCCCCTTATTTTTAATTGATTGAAAGAAATATGTACAACGGTTATACAATATAGTTGTAAGAAGCAGCTCAAAAGTAAACTTAAATTTAAATAGAAAGCCAAAAAAGCGAGATTACATTTATAATACATTTGAAAATTTAAAAATCGAGTTGAGCTTTGTAAGATACTGTCAGTTAAAAATACATTTGATAATTTAAAAGAAAGACCAAAGAGAGAATTCTTGAGATTACCAGAATGCAGTTTAATTTGCATATATAACTCTCTTGTTGTTAAGTTTCTAATACTATATTTAAAAAAATCAATCAACCCAAATTTACATCATTAACTATATATTGTAGGTTTTGATGGCTCATGCATTCCCAACGAGATAAACATTTCTTAAAAGTAACACCGAAAAGAATATTCATTCGCAATTTTACATGCAAGTTGCATGCGTTAGCTGCTGGATTATTTCACAGGCAAGTTGGCCGCATTTAGTTGGTACATTGAACATGTCCATAAAGTGTTAGAGACGAGTACCAAGTTACTGCCCAAAAACAAGGCCGTAATTTTGATAATCTTAAATTATGGCATATCTATAATTGCTCTTCTTAAAAATCTAAAAAGCTTGGTGGTTTTTGGTACGCTAACGACACGTTGGGTCTGCAAGTGAACCTATATATTTCCAATGCATAATATACGTAGAGAGAGGAGGTTGCATTAATATGAGATACTCATGAGATGCATGTCCCTTAAGTCCTACGTACAGCGTACGTATGTTGGTATATTTGGTCCAGTTATATATATCGTACCTTAATTACTAGCTTAAAACGAAATCAGGTCCCACTTCCAACTCGCAAAACTTTTAACTTGTTGGTCGAGGCCTCGAGGGAAGTAATTAATTAACCACGTAAAAGTGGAAACGATGACAAAACTGAATTTTACAAAAGAATAAGTTCATGTTATTTGCTAATATGGGGTTAGTAGTTGGGCTTCCTGCCTTAGCTTTTAATTAGTGAGAATCATATTAAAAAAAAAAACTGCTATTAATTGACAACCTAATGAAAGATACAATTTAAGGAACGAAAGGGAAATTCAAGTTCAGGTTTCCCCAAAAGTGGCGATGTGTTTTAGGTATCATTAATAATTTGCACCGTGTAATTTCCTAACTAATAAAGTAGCTGTGCCTCTTATACGGGAAAACTACAAATCAAGTTTGAAATGAGTAGTCAATCGTTTCTTTATTTTTATATATATATATATATATATATATATAGAGAGTTGATATAGAACACTGATGTGTACGGATCGTCTCCGTACACATCAGTCGTTTTTCAAGGTCCGAAATTCAAACGGTCAATCCGAACCGTTCAAGTTGTTCGCTATATTGAAAAACCTAGATAGACCAAATTTTACATTTTTTCGAATTTTTTTGCTATTTATTATGATATTTTCAAAAAACACTATAATTGGAGTATTTCAGGCCCTCCAATTTGAAAATATCATAATATATAGCAAAAAAATTCGAAAAAATGTAAAATTTGGTCTGCAAGAGTTTTTCAATATAAAGAACAAGTTAAACGGTTCGGATTGACCGTTTGAATTTCGGATCTTGAAAAACGACTGATGTGTACGGGGACGATCCGTACACATCAGTGTATTTTATCCATTCTCTATATATATATATATATATATATATATATATATATATATATATATATATAGAGTTTTGCTATGGTGAGTTGCAACTCACCAAAGGGTCGGTGAGTCGCGCTCAAAGCTCCTAAATCTTGTTCAAAATGACCGATCCAAACCGTCTAATACGATCTCTCTATTGAAATCTCCATGCAGACCAAATTTTATATTTTTTTAAAATTTTTAAGTATTTTTTTCGGATTTTTAAAAACTGATGTTTTTGAACGGTTCAGAACTAATTAGATTAACGATTTTCTAAAATTTCAAAAAAATACTTAAAAATTTCTAAAAATGTAAAATTTGGTCTGCATGGAGATTTCAATAGGGAGATCGTATTAGACGGTTTGGATCGGTAATTTTGAACTAGGTTTAGGAGTTTTGAGCGCGACTCACCGATCCTTTGGTGAGTTGCAACTCACCATAGCAAAACTCTCTCTATATATATATATATATATATATATAGAGTTTTGCTATGGTGAGTATATATATATATATATATATATATATAGAGTTTTGCTATGGTGAGTTGCGATCAAAACTCCTAAATATAGTTTAAAATGACCGATCCAAACCGTCCAATATGATCTCCCTATTAAAATCTCCATGCTGACCAAATTTTATATTTTTTTGAGATTTTTAAGTATTTTTTTCGGATTTTTAAAAACTGCTGTTTTTGAACGGTTCAGAACTAATTAGATTAACGATTTTTTAAAATTTCAAAAAAATACTTAAAAAATTCGAAAAATTGTAAAATTTGGTCTGCATGAAGATTTCAATTGGGAGATTATATTGGACGGCTTGGATCGATAATTTTGAACTATATTTAGGAGTTTTGATTACAACTCACCGACCCTTTGGTGAGTTGCAACTCACCAAAGGGTCGGTGAGTCGCGCTTAAAACTCCTAAATCTAGTTCAAAATGACCAATCCAAACCGTCCAATATGATCTCTCTATTGAAATCTCCATGCAGACCAAATTTTATATTTTGTCGAAATTTTTAAGTATTTTTTTCGGATTTTTAAAAACTGCTGTTTTTTAACGGTTCAGAACTAATTAGATTAATGATTTTCTAAAATTTCAAAAAAATATTTAAAAATTTCGAAAAAATGTAAAATTTGGTCTACATGGAGATTTCAATAAGGAGATCGTATTAGACGGTTTGGATCGGTCATTTTGAACTAGATTTAGGAGTTTTGAGCGCGACTCACCAACCCTTTGGTGAGTTGCAACTCACCAAAGGCTCCGTGAGTTGCGATCAAAACTCATAAATTTAATTCAAAATGACCGATCCAAACCGTCCAATATGATCTCCCTATTGAAATGTTCATGCAGACCAAATTTTAATTTTTTTCGAAATTTTTAAGTATTTTTTTGAAATTTTAGAAAATCATTAATGTAATTAGTTCTGAACCGTTCAAAAACAGCAGTTTTTAAAAATCCGAAAAAAATACTTAAAAATTTAAAAAAAATATAAAATTTGGTCTGCATGGTGATTTCAATAGAGAGATCACATTGGACGGTTTGGATCGATCATTTTGAAGTAGATATATGAGTTTTGATCGCAACTCACGAAGGCTTTGGTGAGTTGCAACTCACCATAGCAAAACTCACCATAGATAGATAGATAGATAAGTTAATTATATATATAAGTTACATATATATAATTAATAAATATATATAGAATTTTACCGTACATTTATAGGTCGAGGCAATTAATGCCGTGCTTCTTAAGCATTTCTACTCATCCCCAGAGATTGCATGCATGTTATTTCTTGTGGTGAGTAAATCTTGTATGAACTATTAATGTTAAGCAAAACATAAAAATATAATATATACTTAAGGTGTACGTTAAGTAATTTGAGGGGGGGACGATTTCCTGCATTGATAAAGCATATGGATGTTAACTGGCTAGCTAAGTGCTTTTAAGTAACCTTTATTCTTTACTACGTCTCCAACTCGAGAAATATTGTATGAATAATGAATCTACGAATCAACTGCACCGCGGCCCAGTTTAATTTGGTAAAAGGTAAGTTTGTATTCTAAATTCCACGCAAAATTATATTTTGGGTTGTGCTAACTGTCGGCAGCGTTAAAACTCATTTTGATTTTGTTCAATTAATCGCTCATATTGTTTAGAAATTAGAATGTACTAGATGAGGGGGAGGCCGCTTCGTCCCCATTTGATAAATTTTGATGGCTAAATCTATCAATATATAAAAAAATATATATTTCTAATATATCTATTTTATATCTACTTTATATATAAATAACTATCTTAGATGATTGATAAAACTATTTTTAATATATTTAACCAAAAAAATATTTTTAATTAAAAGCCAATGCAGTCACGGCTTTTAATTAAAATAGGGTAAACTATTTTAATTGATCGATCAATGAAAATTGGAGGGCTCAGATTGCATGTCGTATGAGGGGATAATTTTTTTTTTCTATAGATTGGACATGAACTACCTTAAACTTCCAAATATATCTACCTTAGATTTCCAAATATATTTAATTTTTAAACTATTTTTAATTTATATAAATAACAGTGTAATAAAATTAACTCTATTTTTGACCGTATTTTAAACTTTAAAATGCGGCCACGGGTTTTAATTTATATATCTTAGATCTTAGATTACGTACGTATGAATTTGGTGCGTCGGAATTATATAAAATTATAAAGTCCGTACGTTTCTCACTGAATAAAGATAAAGAGTATGTAAATTTAATTCATACTTCATTCATACAAGATTCGTACTATTATAATGTACATTATACTCCGCATTTATCGGAGGTTCATTATTTTGCACATACAAATTAAAGTTTATGCTAATAACTATGCGATTATACACTGAGTTTGTATAAAAAAAAATGATGATATTATTTATTCTCGTAACACACAACGCGCATATAGGGACCCAATCAGGGGGCGGAATCAAGGAGGGGCGGCCCTAGGCAAGACATACTCCAATTATTTTTTATTTGTTACATATTGTAGAGGGAAATGTCACATGGGCATACTCTAATATTATGTAAAGGCCTCACTCAAGAAATTAAAAGTCTAATTTACTTTTAGAGTAAAGCTATTTTCTGTCTAATAAAGAGTAAAATCCACTTAACTTGGTCCCTTTTCTCCTCTCTCAACGGATAATTCATGAATTATAAACTGAAAAAGTCATCGCTATCTCCCTCAGCAACAGACAGTTGATAATAGAAATTTGATGTATTTTTTGTAGTTTCTTATTATTAATTTTATTAGTAAGTAATGTTTTTGTATATTAACAATTATATATTTTATCGAACAACTTGAAGTTGAACCTTGCCACCCCTATTCCTTGATCCTACTTTTGCCGGCCCCTTGGCCCAATGGAGTGCAAATGACCCCATTTTTTTTTTTCCAATTAAGCATTTTATATATAATTTTAATGATTTTATTGATATGTTTAAAAGAAAGCACTATTGATCCCAAAAAACTATTCCAATAATAATATTTTTGACCTCATACTAAAAAATAAATTAAATTTTGTTATGATAATTCTATTGATATTGGTAAAAAGTTAATTATTTAGATTTTAATTATTTTTGTGACCTCTATTTAGAAAATTTCTAGCTCTGCTGCTGACAATAATAGATTTTTTTTCCATATCGTAGACTACTCACCGACTCTAACATCCTACCTTCACTAGGTACAACTAGTGAACGCCATACAGGGTCGAGCTAGATTCTTGGGAGGCCTGGCCTAAAAGAGCCTACTTAAGGGCCGGGCCGGACCGGACTTAGGTAGGCTTTTGGAAGGGTTGAGTTTAGAAGGACTTAAATATAAAAATTGAACCTCGCCATTCTAGGCCCTTCGGGTTTCAAGTAGCCGGGCTTGAAGGGCCTAAATGACCTGAAAGGCCGATTGAAAGATAATATTTTAATTCATTTAAACTATGTTTAAAATATACATAATTTTTATTTATAAAAATAAAAAAATTTATAAATTATTTAAATATAAATTCCACAAATTTTTTTGATTAAATAAAATATTTGTAATTTTTCTTCCTTAATTTTATTTTTTTCCTTGAATTTGGGTTTAGGACCAGTTATATTATTAGCAACATACACAAAGTTAAAAATAATATAGTATTTATGATATTTAAATGAATTAAAATATTAAAAAATTACAAAATGTATGAAATAATGTAATGTAGAACACTACTAGAATTTCAAGTATTTGTATGGAGACTTTACATGGGTATTCTTGTACCCTTGATTATAATATGAAAATTCCACTGACGGATCAGCGAATAACTTTTTCATCTGTATTCCCATGATTTTTTGTACGCACAATTATAACATTTCACTCTACCGTCGAAAGTGTGCTAGAAACACCCATGTTTATACTGAACTGTGGGCCCAAGTGGAGTAGTCAAACGGCCCATGAATTAAACGCTCTATAATACCCTTGTAAATACTAATTTGTGGGCCTCACAGTGCTACCAATGGTTTTGAATACTAATATGGATTGGCTGATGTAAATACTACCCTTACAATTGCTCATTGCACGTTTGACTTTTATCCAACCCCTTAACTTTGTACATACCAGCTGGCACTAGTGTTTGTACCAACCAATACTACTAAATGCAAAAACAAACTCACATGCGTGCACTTCATATATATATTTATAGTGTTCGTACCAACTAAACAGGTTCAACACTTCATATATATATATAAAACACAATATAAATTAGAAGATAAAATCACAATATAGCTAATTAAATAGTTAATTTGAGACACTTTCAGTATCATACAACAACACAAGAAAGACAAATAAACCCATTACATAGAACAAGCATGCATGGCAGCAGATCACAAAATAAAGCCAAGCATTCATCACAAAAATCCATTACACATTGTTACCAATTCACATAATAAACCATGCACACACACACACACACACATATATATATATACACAACTTTCTTCTTCACAACAACACAAGAAAGACAAATCCTTCTCAAGCATGCATGCACGGAAGCATATCATATGTCGTCCCGACCTCCTAATTCAATAATGAGAAATACATTATTATTCAATCTAAGGAATTATAGGGGAAAATTGCATGGACTATGCCTGCCCCCTTTGGTAAATTAAAAAACATGTTGGTTTGCAATTGTCAGGCACGATTCGTCAGCATGAGAATTCCATCAATGACAACACCACCATTCCAGGTAGAGCTGTATATGAGCTGAGTTTGAGCGAGTTGAGCATAACTCGAACTCGTTACAACTCGAGTCCACTCATGACTCGTTCGAGAGGCAGTTCCGAGCTATCCAAACTAACTCGAACTCGTCATTTTGTAACTCGAGTCAACTCGTGACTCGGCATACAACTCGTGAATATAGTGAATAGATGCAACAATTATCTCAAAAAAAAAAAACTTATACATATATACAAACAAATATCTCAGAACCCATAACACATGCATAAACCAAGTTGTGCTGTGCATTGGAAGGAAAAGATATTTGAGGACTAAGCCTTTTTTGGGCTATACAGTATACACTGATATAATATTTTTATTTTCAGTATGTATATGTTGTTGACTCTAGTTAGACCGAGTTGAGTTGGGCCTAACTCGAACTCAGTAAATAAATCTCACGAGTTAGCACAACTCGAGTTTCCAGAACTCGAGTCCTGTTAACTCGAATTACAAACAAGTTTATTTCGACTCGAGTTCGAATAACTCATGAGTTACGAGTTATTTGCTCACCCCTAATTCCAGGTGAGCACTTACATCCAAAAGCACAAACACCCCTAATTAATAAATATTCGTGGAATTACTGTCACTCCCATGAAGGTACATATGTTGAGATGTTAACAAGTACTTGTCACTATGAAGTTTATTTAGATTCAGGATAGGTTATTATACATTTGATTATTCCCATTATAGAGCATATATTTGATATTAAGTTACCAACTTTATCAATAATCTCATGCTTCACAGATCCTTTATATATATATGGTACCCACACATATTATTCTTACATATCGTTGTAATTTCTACAATGTAATTTGAACTTTTGTATTAACAAGTCTACTTTCAATTCATGTGACAGGGCATACAACATACCAAATGGAATGGTCCTACCACAATACCCCAATGCCGGTGGGTCAACAATATCTTTAAAAATTCACGAGACAGGGCTAAGGAGATATTGCAAGTCAGTTTACCATGCTTATTGAGAATGAAATTAGGCATACGTACCAGTTTACCATTCATAATCATCTTCATCTTCGTCGCCATCTTCAATAATTTGTTCCTCCTGCTCTTCAACAATTTCTCCAACTACATCATCAGAAGTGTCCTTTAATGTTCATGGTAAATATTCCAAGTTCATATCTTGCCCTTTTGTGACCAGAAAAATATGATAATGTGGTTGTTCTTCCTGGTAAAATTTATAGTTTTCATCAATTTCTTCAACTCCCAGATTTTCTTTCTTTATGGTTTTCATGGCCACCCACCACTGTACCCTTTTACCGGATGCATAGGATAGATTGTACACTTGATCCGCTTGATGGGCAAAAATAAATGACTCGTAATATTTAAGAGAAGAGGTGTGATTAACTTCAACAAGGCCATGTTTTTTATCATGATTAATGCCTTTGTCTATGTCAAACCAATGACATTTGAAAAGTACAACCTTTCTACCCTCGTAATCGAGCTCCGCCACCTCTTTTAGGAGTTCGTAGTAATCCACTTGCGTGAAATTATCGGTAGTCCACTCTCCTAGTACACAAATGTTAGGAAGTCTAATTTTTCAAATTTTGTGCTAATTAACCATTTAATTAGCAATCCAAACGACTTAGACCTCGAAGGATCTAGTCCAAGCATTCACACACAAGAGAGAGAGGTTAGGAAGGCTACCTCTCCTTGTATCGCAACAAGGAGGCTCGAATCCGGCGATGTCGAGGTTGTGCGCACCACCACGCGTGTCTCGGCCTCAAGTCCACCAAGGTATTAACCAAAACCTCGATCTATGCTAGTAGATGAGAGGTTAAGCCTAATCCCTTCCTTCCCTTTGCCTTAATTAACTATTTAATTGGATAGAGGCAAGAGGTGCTCAACACATGAGCTTAAGAGAGCAATGGTGGAGAAGAAAAATTCTGAAATTTTTCCTTTAATTTTCGTCCAAAATATTAGGGAGAGAGAAAAGGGCAAGGTGGCTAGGGTTTTGGCTCCCAAAGTGGTCCTTTTATAGACCAACTACTCTCCCAAAAAGTTGTAACTAATTTACAACTATGCCATCACTAGGACAGCCATAAAATGGGCCTAAATGGGCTCCATCAATTATTTAATTGGTCCTCTAATTCAATTAATTAGTGGCCCAATTAATTGCTCTCAAGTTGGACCTTTAATTTACCATTTAAATATAGGCCCGTTAGCTCAAATTAATTACTTTAATTAATTCATGTTGAACAAATTAATTATCAACACTTTGATAATTATTTAAGGATTAGAATATGCATTAATTTATTTCTATATAATCAGTTTGACTTAATTAATTAATTATGACGGTTCGCAACAGTACATAATTAATCAGTAAACATATCATATTGTTGAATTCCTTAATACAATCAAATAAATAATGCACGTATGGTCAAAACCTATTTGTGTGACCCTTTGAGGATTTATGCTCTGTTGGACATGGAAAATAAATCGCTATTTAATTCCAATAATCATAAGCGGTATCTAGCAACACGTTATGATTCCCAATTCGCATAAATAGTGTACTGCTACAATATTTTAATCCTGCATAAGAAATAATAGTATTTCCTTGTCTGATTCTTATGTCACATGATATCATCGTATAATCCAAGATAGAAATGTGTCATTCTTGCAGATTATATGTTTCTTGATCTAGAGATGACTGTATCAGTTGCTAGCAAACAATCCATCTCCATCAAGGGGCCTAAACAGATATCATCGCTCATTAAATAAATTAATGAGGGACATAGGATTTTCTTGATGAACAACCTTTCCCCGCACAATTCAAGAAAACATAAATAAAATCCGTATAGCAGCTCTTATCAGGAATCAACGGTAGACGATATTTATTGAACCTATCCTCATGTGGAAAAGCTGAACCATCTCAAACTTAGAATCAAACTCAAATGAAATAAATAATGACACATAACACAATCCATATATTTATTTCATTGGGTCGTGTCCTGTACTATGTTCCATAACATACATATATACAATTAAGTTGGCAACTCCTTACCAATGATTTGTAGAACTTAATCATCACTTAACTTGCATACTAATCTTATCCGATAATTAATATTCCTTGTTAATTATCAAGATTATGGACTTTTTAGATTTATTATTGTCATTTATTATAAATGAAACACAGAGATCCACAATTCAGATCCTCAACCTGAATGATCTGTCAATAAATAAATCAAGGAATAAATGATCAAATATCATCAATAACATAAACCATAGAAGTAGCCATATAAAGATTGGCTTCTAGGACATAACTCTAACAATCTCCCACTTGGCCTAGAGTCAATCAACAGTGACTTCTAGCCAGTGCATAGTACTCAATGTAATATCCAAAATATACATGTCTCATACTAAAGCCTCAAAAGATAAAAGATACAACTCAAAGCCACTCAGGCATACGCCTAATCCCCATGGATGCAACATGCAACTCATGTGCGGCTCGAGATAGAGGCTTTGTCAGAGGGTCCGCTGTGTTCGCGGCACCGTCCACCTTCTTGACCTTGATCCATCCGTCATTCACAAACTGACGATAAGATAGAATCGTCGTAGAATGTGCTTGATCTTCTGGTGAGACCTAGGCTCCTTGGACTGAGCTATGGCTCCCGTGTTGTCGCAGTAGAGATCCACTGGACCAGAGATGCTTGGAACCACCTCCATCTCGGTCAAGAATTCCTTAATCCAAACTCATTCTTTCGCCGCTTCACCAGCCGCTAAGTATTCTGCTTCGGTGACGGAATCGGCCGTGGTATCCTGTTTGAAACTCTTCCAACTCACGGCTCCACCATTGAGCAGATATACGAAGCCGGACTGTGACTTCGCATCATCTCGATCGGTTTGGAAACTAGCATCGGTGTAACCACTTACAACGAGCTCTTGGTCTCCACCGTACACGAGGATGTTATCCTTTGTTCTATTGAGATACTTGAGGATATTCTTGACTGCGGTCCAATGTGGCATACCAGCGTTAGCTTGGTATCGACTAGTCACACTAATCGGATGCGCCACATCGGGGGCGAGTGCATAGCATGGCATACATGATCGAATCGACTACAGATGGATACTTGAACTGCTTCATGAAATTCCTATCTGTATCAGTCATCGGACATTGAGTCTTGCTCAAGAATATGCCATGTGACATAGGCAAGTAACCCTTCTTGGAACTAGCCATTTTGTGTTTTTCCAACACTTTGTCAATATATGCATCTTGGCTCAAGCCTAACAACCTTCTTGATCTATCTCGATAGATCTTGATCCCTAGGATGTAGGCGGCTTCGCCCAAGTCTTTCATTGAGAACACTTTCTTCAATGAATCCTTGACTGCATTCAATTCGGGGATATCATTCCCGATCAAGAGTATATCATCAACATATAGAACGAGAAACACAACCACGCTCCCACTAATCCTCTTGTAAACACAAGGTTCCTTCTCGCTTTGAATGAAGTTCAATTTCTTGACATCTTCATCAAAACGCT
This sequence comes from Rhynchospora breviuscula, assembly GCA_027562975.1. Taxonomy (NCBI): domain Eukaryota; kingdom Viridiplantae; phylum Streptophyta; class Magnoliopsida; order Poales; family Cyperaceae; genus Rhynchospora; species Rhynchospora breviuscula. The sequence continues at coordinate 40,677,985 of CM050401.1, forward strand.
TGTTCCAACTCCTCGATGCTTGCTTCAATCCATAAATGGACCTTTGAAGCTTGCACACCTTGTTAGCATTCTTTGGATCCACAAAACACTCGGGTTGTGTCATATACACATCCTCTTCCAAGTTGCCATTTAGGAAGGCAGTTTTGACATCCATTTGCCATATCTCATAGTCATAATATGCGGCAATTGCTAACAAGATCCGAATTGACTTGAACATGACGACAGGCGAGAAGGTTTCTTCATAGTCAATACCATGAACTTGTTTGTAACCTTTCACAACTAGTCGTGCTTTGTAAATGCTCAAGTTTCCATCCATGTCGACCTTTCTCTTAAAAATCCACTTGTTCTCAACGGATTTTACTCCGTCGGGAAGGTCAATCAAGGTCCATACCTTATTTTCATACATGGATTGCATTTCGGATTCCATGGCCTTAAGCCATTCCTTGGAGTCGGGTTTATCTTTCATGTCCTTTATGGTCAAGGGTTCGTCATTCGCAATGACGAGAACATCGTGCAAACCCAAGTACCTTTCGGGTGGGTGACTTTCCCTCGTTGACCTTCGTAGGATCGGTGCTTGGGGTTGAGGCTCTTGAACTTGTTCCACAACGGCTTGTGGACTTGGTTCTTGGTCCTCGAAAGTTTGAGTGTCTTGAACACTATCGACTCGCGATATGTTCGAGTCCTCATTTGAGGGAGCGTACTCTTGAACCTCTTCCACAACGGCTTGCGGAACGGGTTCGGCTACAACCTCATTTGGCACCACATTGGGAATCGCTAGATTGCCTACTTGAGGCACATCTTGCGGTGGTTCATGAATTTCTTCAATGATCACGTTACTCCCACTACTTCTTCTTGAGATAAACTCATTTTCCAAGAACACACCATAACGAGCAACAACTATCTTATTCTCGTTACGGTTGTAAAAGTAATAACCCTTAGTTTCCTTTGGGTATCCTACGAAATGACACTTGTCCGATTTGGGTCCAAGCTTATCGCTCATTAGCTTTTTCACATAAGTTTCACAATCCCAAATCTTAAGAAACGACTTGCTTGGCTTCCTACCAAACCAAAGCTCATAAGGCGTCTTCTCAACGGACTTTGATAGAACATGGTTTAGTGTAAAAGCTGCGGTTTCTAATGCAAAATCCCAAAACGATTTAGGCAAGTCGGCTTGGCTCATCATCGATCGAACCATGTCTAGCAAAGTTCGATTCCTCCTTTCGGATACACCATTCCACTGTGGTGTTCCCGGTGGAGTGAGTTGTGGAACGATTCCACACTCTTTTAGATAATCACCAAATTCGTGGCTCAAGTACTCTCCACCTCGATCGGAACGCAAAACTTTGATCTTTCGATTGAGTTGGTTCTCAACTTCATTCTTGAACTCCTTGAACTTTTCGAAGGATTCAGACTTGTGCCGCATCAAGTAGATATACCCGTATCTACTATGATCATCGGTGAAAGTGATGAAGTATGAATAACCTCCTCGTGCGCAAATGCTCATAGGTCTACATACATCGGTATGCACGAGGTCTAATAAGCCACTTGCCCTTGTACCTTTGTTGGTAAAAGGCGCTTTGGTCATCTTTCCCATCAAACATGATTCGCATGTGCCAATTGGCTCGAAAGCGAATTGATCCAAGAGACCAACTGTTTGTAATCTCTTGGTGCGTTTCTCGTTGATATGACCTAAGCGGCAATGCCACATTAGAGTCGTACTTTCATGTGAAATCTTACGTTTTCTACTGTCATGTTCAACACTCAAAACATGTTCGTTAGAATCAAGCACATAAAGACCATTCAATAAATGCGCAACACAATAACAAATATCATCACGCAACAAAGTACAACTTTTGTTCTTTATTACAACACCAAATCCATCCAAGTCTAAACACAAAATAGAAATGATGTTCCGAGTGATACAAGGAACTACATAAACATCTTTTAGTTCCAAAAGTAAACCAGAAGGCAAAGTAAGCTCTACGTTCCCAACGGCCATAACGGAGACGCACGTGCCGTTACCGACGCGGAGTTGAACTTCGCCTTTCTCGAGCCGCCTCCTACTCTTTAGTGCCTGCACATTTCGATAAATGTGAGCACATGAACCAGTATCAAATATCCAGTCTGTGTTAGAGGTAGCGAGAAGGGTTTCAATGACCAATATACCTGAGGTAGAAAGACGGACAGTTCCCGCCTTCTTGTCAGCGAGGTACTTGGGGCAATTCCTCTTCCAATGGCCCTTGTTGCTACAGTAGTAGCACACGGTCTCGGAAGTGGCCGGGTTCTTCTTTCTCTTGGAACCCTCGGGAGCTCCCTTGGCCGAACCTTGGGGCGTCACCGTGCCTTTGCCCTTTCTAGTTCTACGGGTCTTTCTTTTCTTGCTCTTCTTGCTCTTGTCACTCACTGCAAGAACATCTTTGGGCCCTTTCTCCTTTTTGAGACTCTCCTCCGTCTCGACAAGCATGTTTTGAAAATCATCCATGTTCTTGTCCATGCCATTCATCCGGTAGTTCACAACAAAACCGGTGAAGCTATGAGGGAGAGAGTTGAAAATGAAGTATTGAATCGCCCCTGACGGGAAGGGCGTATCAAGCCTTTCGAGCTGCCGAAACAATCCCGCCATCTTCATGACGTGTGGCCCAACTTCATGACCTTCCGCCAATCGAGTATTGGCGACGGCCTTGATGAGACGGGCCCTTTCGGTGCGGGCCTTGGTTTGGAACATGTTCGAGAGACGAGAGACCATTTCAAACACTCCATAACCACTATCCATGAACTCCTTTTGGAGTTCCGCCTCCATGACAGCGACAATCAGGACGGACATCTCCATGTCGTCCATTACGTGCTTGTCATGGGCATCCTTGTCCGCTTGAGGGGCATACGGCTTGGGAGCCGCGGGGATAGGAGTGGTAAGGAGGTATTCCTTCTTTTCAAATCTAAGGACAAGCCTAAGGTTCCGGTGCCAATCTAGAAAGTTAGCACCGTTGAGGGCGAGCTTTTCTTTCTCTAAAAGAGAGCGAAGCGAAAGGGATGAGGAAGACATCTACAACAATTAATTCAAATTAAGGCCAATTAGTTTATGTTTTTGTTTTATTTTTAATAAAGTAAAACTTTCACTACTTTAATATAAGTCCCTTAAAAGTAATGAATTTCCAAGAACCCTATTTTCGTCAAGTTGGACCTGCTATGGCACGTCATCCAAAATGACTAGATAAGGTAGGTTCTCTTTAACCAATCATATAACTTTATGATTCTTGGTTCGCGTCGCGAACTTCGCCCCGATGTCCAAACTCTAATTGGGTCCATCGATAAGTAACCTCTCTCTATTTGCTCCTTACAAATCCCTTTATTTGTACCTCGACTATCAAATTGACAACCATGACGTCCGCTTGGGCGGACCGCGCCATGAGAGGGCAATTGACGTGAAAGGGATAGAGAGAAGGAGGGCGGTCGACTTAATCAAATTAATTTGGGACAAACAATTATGTGACTCTTGTTTGGTGGTCGTGTAATCATACACCCATACCTATCCTATGACATTCATAGCATCCACAAACATTCACATAATAATAAGCATCTCAAGCATTGTTGTGGGTTTGTATGGCTCCCGCTTGCATTAGTTCCGCCGCATCTCCATGTAGCAAAACTAATCTAATTGTCCCTCCCACTAATCATATGGATCCTATCCTATATAATTAAAGGACAAAAATACATGTGAAAAAATATCTCTAATTCTCTCCTAGCCTTAGGGGCATGCAAGCCTCACAAGTTACATTAAGAAATTAATCATAATTAATTAATTAACCATGGCACCAAAGGCGTTACATACAATCAATCACATGCATTCAGAAATTACAACACACAAGGCATTGGTTTCTTGAGCCATACTAAACCCACGATCCTTCCTACAAAATAAAGTTAGCACATGTCCCTTGGTTTCTTAATTAACAACAATGAATTAGAGTCTTTGCACATCGCTTGTAGTTCGGGTCTTTCCGCATAAAAGTTTAACTTTTTAAACAACTAATTTGATTAAACCATTTGAAAAGCCAATTCAACAATTGTAAACAGAAAGGAGGAATATCAAAGAGTATTCTAATTAATTTATTCAACCAATTTGATTAATTAGAAAATATTTTAACTATTTAAAATATTAAATGGGACCCGATAAAATCCGAAATTTTTCGGTCTCCAAAAATTATGAAATAAATCATTCATACTCCCTATTATGAGTGTAACTATCTGTCAAAATTTCAGGGAGAGATCACTTACCATCAGAGAGAAACAAAATTAACAAATCGTCAAACTGTGCGCGAAACACCGTTATCCGATTTTCTATTTTTTTGTCTAACTCTTTTGGTCTGTAGGATCATCTTCCAAAATGTTTTCATGAAAACACTTTACATAAAAAATCTATTATATGTTATTGGCTACCAATCCATCAAACGAAATCCAACTAGTCTTATTTAAAATCATCAAGATAAATAGCAAACAAGCCACTTGCCCTGTTCTGAAACAGACTGACGACTAAAAACATTTGACTCAGTTGAGGTATCAAACCTTAATGAAATTCTTTGAAACTAATTTTCACAGAATACTAACTTCAATTAGAAACTTTCTATTCAAATACTTTTTCAAAAAAGTTTCTCAATTAGTAAAGTTTATCCAAAAAATCAATTTGTTGGAAAACCAGATCTGACAACCGATTCAAATCTCTTGACTTGAATACCTACATAAAATCCGAAGCATGCATCAAAATATACATGTCCAGAAAGAAAATCAAGTCTACAAGATTCTTAGCCAAGAAAAAACAGATAGTTATTTTCGAAAAATAAATCCTTCATGCCTAAAATACAGAACTATGCAGCAGAGTACAAGATCTGCGCACCGTTACCGTTTAATTCACCATAGATTCATAACAACTTAGAAAAAGGTAAAACTAGTGGCTAAAGAACCATATCTCACAGATCTACAACCTCCAATAAAATTTAGAATTTTTTTGAAAGTTTTTCTCAGCGAAAAAAGCAAAACAATGTCGAAAACAGAACAGAAATCCAGACAGCAAGCAAGTGCATCACTAATCCATGTGTTAATTAATCATTTCTCAACTAATTATGTGTTAAAATGCGTTAGAATGACCTAGAGCTCTGATACCACAGTTAGGAAGTCTAATTTTTCAAATTTTGTGCTAATTAACCATTTAATTAGCAATCCAAACGACTTAGACCTCGAAGGATCTAGTCAAATCATTCACACACAAGAGAGAGATGTTAGGAATGCTACCTCTCCTTGTATCGCAACAAGGAGGCTCGAATCCGACGATGTCGAGGTTGTGCGCACCACCACGCGTGTCTCGACCTCAAGTCCACCAAGGTATTAACCAAAACCTCGATCTATGCTAGTAGATGAGAGGTTAAGCCTAATCCATTCCTTCCTATTGCCTTAATTAACTATTTAATTGGATGGAGGCAAGAGGTGCTCAACACATGAGCTTAAGAGAGCAATCGTGGAGAGGAAAAATTCTGAAATTTTTTCTTTAATTTTCGTCCAAAATATTAGGGAGAGAGAAAAGGGCAAGGTGGCTAGGGTTTTGGCTCCCAAAGTGGTCCTTTTATAGACCAACCACTCTCCCAAAAAGTTGTAACTAATTTATAACTATGCCATCACTAGGGCAGCCATAAAATGGACCTAAATGGGCTCCATCAATTATTTAATTAGTCCTCTAATTCAATTAATTAGTGGCCCAATTAATTGCTCTCAAGTTGGACCTTTAATTTACCATTTAAATATAGGCCCGTTAGCTCAAATTAATTACTTTAATTAATTCATGTTGAACAAATTAATTATCAACACTTTGATAATTATTTAAGAATTAGAATATGCATTAATTTATTTCTATATAATCCGTTTGACTTAATTAATTAATTATGACGGTTCGCAACAGTACATAATTAATCAGTCAACATATCATATTGTTGCATTCCTTAATACAACCAAATAAATAATGCACGTATGGTCAAAACCTATTTGTGTGACCCTTTGAGGATTTATGCTCTGTTGGACATGGAAAATAGATCGCTATTTATTTCCAATAATCATAAGCAGTATCTAGCAACACGTTATGATTCCCAATTCGCATAAATAGTGTACTGCTACAATATTTTAATCCTGCATAAGAAATAATAGTATTTCCTTGTCTGATTCTTATGTCACATGATATCATCGTATAATCCAAGATAGGAATGTGTCATTCTTACAGATTATACGTTTCTTGATCTAGAGATGATTGTATCAGTTGATAGCAAACAATCCATCTCCATCAAGGGGCCCAAACAGATACCATCGCTTATTAAATAAATTAATGAGTGACATACGGTTTTCTTGATGAACAACCTTTCCTCGCACAATTCAAGAAAACATAAATAAAGTCCGTATAGCAGCCCTTATCAGGAATCAACGGTAGACGATATTTATTGAACCTATCCTCATGTGGAAAAGCTGAACCATCTCAAACTTAGAATCAAACTCAAATGAAATAAATAATGACACATAACACAATCCATATATTTATTTCATTGGGTCGTGTCCTGTACTATGTTTCATAACATACACATATGCAATTAAGTTGGCAACTCCTTACCTATGATTTGTAGAACTTAATAATCATTTAACTTGCATACTAATCTTATCCGATAATTAATATTCCTTGTTAATTATCAAGATTATGGACTTTTTAGATTTATTATTGTCATTTATTATAAATGAAACACAGAGATCCACAATTCAGATCCTCAACCTGAATGATCTGTCAATAAATAAATCAAGGAATAAATGATCAAATATCATCAATAACATAAACCATAGAAGTAGCCATATAAAGATTGGCTTCTAGGACATAACTCTAACAACAAACTCCACTGTTCATTGTTGCCCTGGGTTGGTCTGCATCAGTACAAAATCAAAATCCATTAACAACATACCCCTGATAGAAAAATACTTGTATAGAAGGTTTGTGGGAAAGCTCGCGCAAGTTAGGATCATCAACATGGTTCTTCAGTATCTTGAGGGAAAACCAATCTGCAAACCCTTTTCGACAGAGTCTGTACATTGATTTCTCATTAGTGACTTGGCGGGTCAGTCATAAACATTCATCATACTCACTGCATTCAATTAAAATTTCAGATAATATTTCAGATGTTGAAAAGAGTATCAGATACAGTTTTGCAATGAATTCGCAAGATATTGGTTCATACTTTATATATTTTGTTATCTCATCACAGTTGAATAGGACATAATTGTGGGCTGCAGTGTACTCTTCTTCTGTTAGAATCTGGTGACTCCTTTGGCCAATTGGACAGTGATAAGATGTTTTCATATATAGGTTTTGAACCAATTTGGACTTAAATCATGATTGACTTTATGTGATTTTAACCTAGTTTTTACTTGTTTTTATTAGTTTTTAGGTATCGTCATACCATTTTGTGTTTTAACAGGACAATCATCAAATGTGGCACCAAACCTGCATTAAGTAATAATTTTCAAGCGACTCGACAGAGTGCCAGGCAGGATGGATTAGGTAGATAGAATGGAACCAGACTGGAGAAGGCTAAGAGACAGTTTGAAGCATTCCAGGCAAGTAGATTACATCTGTAAGAGGGCCGCTAGGAGATCTATCAAGCAGTTTCCATGTTCAAGTCAGTTATTTAGCAACCACTCCAACATGATTTCTGCCACGATCTGATCCACTTATGAGCGCACTCATGCCCTTGACGGTTCTTTTCCATCACTATAAAAGGACAGTGATCTCTAGAGTTCAGTGTTCCCAATTTTACAGAGAAGTTACGCTATTACAGAGGAGAAGTGAGCCAATCTCTTATCTTCAGTTGTCGAGACGAGAAGTCAAGGAGGAGTTCAGTTCATGCCACAGCAGCCAAGCAAGGGATTCACATATGATTTGTTGTAATCTCTCAATATTTCTTGATTGTTTCTGTAATGATGATTGATACCTTGACGTTTGTTGTTATAATGATCTTACTCGAGTAGTTTGATCGGGGGTTATGATTGATAAACATATGCTTAATTTAGTTTACATTAATTGATCAGTTTGCTATTTGTTTGCTTAGTTTTATAACTTGTGTTTTTAGTTTTAATTTGTTATTCTTGAAATGTTTGAGTCGATTGGTATTTTCCCGTCAAGATTAGGCCAACCTTGAATATTAGAAAGTTAAATCCAAACAAACTTAGATAGATTTGAGTATAACAATACAAATAGAGGATCAATAGTTCGAAAGATGAGATCTAGATCATAAACCAGAAATGGAGATCCATTCCCAACAAATGAAAATTGAGGGAAATCTTAGATCCAAGTTATGATCTTGTACGGTTTATGCCAAAGAACAAAAGTTGAACCTTAAGTCCGATAAGAGTTTAATTGATTTAATTGAAGGAACTTGAATTGTCGAAAGAAGAATCATAGGGAAATTACTTAAGCCAATAAACTGCTAAATAAACTTGGTAGAAACTGATAGATTATGTATAACTAGAGTTAGGGAAGACTAGCCGTTTGGATTATAGGCGAGTTGTCTATCCATCCTAGAAACAATCTAGTTAGTCTGTAACTAACTACTCTAGTTCACAAACTGACCAATACAAAAGTAAACGGGCAGTTTGGCACCAGAAGTTAAGCAGAAAGTTGATCAATCATAAACTCCAATTTGTATCTGTTTTAGTTAAACCTTTCTCTAATTGGAACCATTTTATTTTTTTATTTTATTTTATTATTTATTCATTCCCCAAAATTATATAATTCTTCACCACCCTTTTGACCTGATCGATTAAATAAGCTAAGGTTTAGGAAAAATTGAATAATTGTTCCCGTGGATCGACCCCGAATACTCAGCGTAGATTGTACGCTTGCAATCGAAATCAAGCATATTTGGGTTATAAATTTAAAAGCCCTGATAGGTTATCTCAGCCCACACCAGACAGCCGGGAACATCAAATTCACTGAAAGGTTCATTAGCTTGTTGTGCACTCGTATCTAGCGGCATTATGGTGCTACTATCTGAAAAAATATGAAGAGCAATAGTCTAAAATTTTTTTAAGCAGTGTTGCCTCGGCGATTGAACCTTCGACATAGGCCTTGTTGGTCACACGCTTCCGTTCGCCTTTGTTACGCCTGCATATGCATGATAAACATGTTGGTTACAGTACCAGAAGGACAAAACTAGAAATCATATATGATATATATAGTATGTTAATTAAAAATATGTGTTTACACCTTTCACATGGGTACATCCACCTGGACCGTCAACTCTCGCTTCGTACCCGACATGCACCACGAGGTGCTCCATCGAGTCAAAGAAGCCAAGGGTGAAAATTTTTTCAAGTTTTCACATAGTGACAATAACGTCCTTCTTTAACTGCTCGATTCTACTGGGATCGAGCTCCTTGGTGCATATCTCTCTAAAGAAGCTTGAGATTTCATATAAAGTTTCCCATAACTCATCATCTACAATATCTTGAAACGCAACAGGTAGGAGGCGCTCCATAAGGCATGAAAATCATGGCTTTTTAGTCCAATGATCATACACATATACAATTAAGTCGGTAACTCCTTACCTATAATTTGTAGAACTTAATCATTACTTAATTTGCATAGTAATCTTTTATGATAATTAATTTTCCTTTTTAATTATCAAGATTACGGACGATTTAGATTTATTATTGTCATTTAATTAAAATGAAACACAGAGATCCACAATTCAGATCCTCAACCTGAATGATCTGTCAATAATAAATCCTAGGAACAAATGATCAAATATCATCAATAACATAAACTAAAATTAAGTCATTAAATATTGACTTATAGGACATAACTCCAACACTTCCGTGCAATCGGTTTTCTCTTATTTGAACTTGTGCATTCTTTATACCTTGCTTTACCGCACAGAGAATAGCTTGTCAGGTTGATCCGGTCGGTATAATACAGCATGAAGAAGTTGGGGCACACACCATATTTCTTGCAATCCATCGCTAATCCCTTCACAAACCTCTTTGAATTGTAGAAACTTGCTGGCAATTTTTCACCAACGGGATGAAAGCTTTTTATTATTTTCATCATCGAATCGAAGGTTTTCTGACTCATGTGGCCTTTAGATTTCAAGGCGAAGAGTTCTATGACGGCAGATAGGATGGACTTTTTACATTTTAGATCGGTTTCGACGGTGGAGGAAATCTACCATAATGGTTCATCCGAAACGTGTATCATCTCAAAGAACTTCTTTAAGATTTAGGGTGTTTTTTTTTTTAGGGTCGATTTAGGATTTTCTTTTACTTTGTGAGTTTTTACAAAGTAATAAATCTGATGCATTATAATTAATTGGCGATTGGAGGAGATTGATGTGCCATAATAGTTGGAAGATGAATGCATTAATTAGTAAACATGGATTGTCATAAAGTCTGAAGAATTTTGTCAAAGGAGATTGATATGCCAGAACATAGTTGGAAGAAATTAAAGGGGCGCCAAGAAGATGGTGTTGATGATCGGGAGGAAAAATTATATTGATATGTATAGATGTTATTTGTATTTTTTAATATGTACCGTGTATGCATTAATTTTTTGTAAATTAAATGGAAAAACCCACCACACTTAAAATAAATAGCATCCATATATGTTAATTAAGCATTACAAAAATCATCCATGATCCCAGCTTACATTACAAATTAAAGCATGCATTATATATAAATTAATGACTCCTACATCATTCATTAATTAGTACTACATACCTTCAAATTAGCAAGAACCCTAATTAAACAACGTTACTACACAACAACCCTATATATACATCACATTTTCATCATCAGCCATACCAAAAAAGAAACCCAAATTATGAAGACAACTAAAATCCAAATTACAACTAGAATAATATATTTTAGTTGTTTCAACATACTGATAGTTTCAGTGGGACAACACCATCCATTAAAATCTTTACAACCAGTTTTAGTATATTTGAAAAACTCACGATTAGGGTTTTTGGTTTATTTTGACACCAGCACTACTGTGTAACTACCGCACTCCTTGCACGGAGGATTCCAGGTGCCTTGACAGGTTTGAGAGCATTGAGAACTCATTCTGCATTCATGAGACATAATTAAACTGTACATTAATTATAAGTCATTAAGCTCGCCAACTTAATTAGCTAATACAATTTGCAATTCTTGGCTAATTAAATCGCAATTTAGTACTCTGCAAAGCAATATATAATTAACTATATATAATATATAACCCCTAGATACTGATTGAACGACAATAATTATGTTGAGAGAGAATAATCTAATTAATTGAACACAACATTATTGTTTAATTTTCTCATACCATTCCTTTCGCTCAACTTCAAATGTACATTGTGAATTTGATCATAAACCCTAATTCAATCACTGACCATGATTTTTAAGTGAATCCAGTCCGGGGTGGGGGGTTCTCGATCGATCAGAGAATACAGATTGGCTGCTCGACGAGGTTTTACGGGGTGTGATCGGAATTGTGCCGTATTTTGAATTTTAATTATGAAACCTTCTCCGAGAAGCTTCGCCATCATCCCTGTAATTAACTTTTCCAAATTCAATGCTATTTCAATTTTACACCATCTGATCTAATATTAACAATCTAGATTTGTTGTATTTCATCGATATTTCTCGGCAATATAATTGTTCGGTCTTAAAATTTGCACATTCTACCAATCCACCGAGAAATTTCACTTCCCACGTTGACCCCCACCAGTTTTCGAAATTAGTAGACTTCTCCAGTCTTAATCACAGTGGTCAATCACAAATCGGACGATTCTGATAAACCTATCGAATGGATCAGTGCAAAAAATGTTGGAGTTATGTCCTAGAAGTCAATGATTTAATGACTTAAATATTAGTTTATGTTATGGATGATATTTTATCATCTGTTCCTAGGTTTATTATTGACAGATCATTCAGGTTGAGGATCTGAATTGTGGATCTCTGTGGATCATTCTTTAGAATGACAATAATAAATCTAAATGGTCCATAATCTTGATAATTAACAAGGAACATTAATTATCTTATAAGATTAGTATGCAAGTTAAGTGATGATTAAGTTCTACAAATCATAGGTAAAGAGTTGCCAACTTAATTGCATATGTGTATGTTATGGAACATAGCACAGGACTTGACCCAACGAAATAAATGTATGGATTGTGTTATGTGTCATTATTTATTTCGTTATGATTTTGGTTCTAAGTTTGAGATGTTTATCTTTTCCACATGAGGATAGGTTCAATAAATATCGTCTACCGTTGATTCCTGATAAGGGCTGCTATACGGACTTTATTTATGTTCTCTTGAATTGTGCGGGGAAAAGCTAATCATCAAGAAAACCGTATGTCCCTCATTAATTCGCTTAGTGAGTGACGATATCTGTTTGGGCCCCTTGATGGAGATAGATTGTTTGCATGCAACTTTATACAATTATCTCTAGATCAAGAAACGTATAATCTGCAAGAATGACACGTTCCAATCTTGGATTATACGATGATATCGTGAGACATAAGAATCAAAATAGGGAAATACTTTTATTCTCTTATGCAGGATTTAAATACTGTAGCAGTACACTATTTATGCGAATTGGGAATCATAACGTGTTGCTAGATACCGCTTATGATTATTGGAATTAAATAACGATTTAATCCCATGTCCAACTTAGCATAAATCCTCAAAGGGTCACACAAAATAGAGTTTTGACCAAGACAGTGCATTATTTATTTATTTATTCGCAACAGTGCGTATTGCGGAAATATGATAAGTTGATTGATTAATTATATACCGTTATAATTAATTAAGTCAAATGGATCATATGGAAATAAATTAATGCATTAGCTAATCCTAGAATAATTATTAATTAGTTAATAATTAGTTTAGCTCAACACAATTTAATATAAATAGTTATATTAATTTATTGGGCCAATATGTATGTATTAAATATATAGCCCAATTGAAGAGCATTTGGAGTAGCATCTAATTATGTGAATTAGAGGCTTAATTAATAGAATTGAGAGGCCCATTTGAGCCCATTAATGGCCAGCCACAAGAGGTAGGTGGGATGGCATTCTTGTAAATAGATGGTTGGTGGTAGGTAGGGATTGTGCACTATATATAGAGATGTATAGATGCAAAATTGAGGCTTCTCTCTTCCCTAACCCTAGCCGCCACTCCTCTCCCCCTCTTTGGCCGCCGGCCTCATCTCCTCTCTCTCTCCATTAGCTCATGTGTTGAGCAATATTCTCTCTACTAATTAAATGGTTAATTAAGGAAGAAGAGAGAATACCTTTGGATTAGTTTTGTTCTAATCGAATCGCTAGCACGAATCGATTTAGACCTTGGTTAATCTCTAGGTGGACTCGAGGCGGCCGTCAACCATGGTGGAGGCGCAAGGAGAGCACTCCACCGACTCCTACGCCGTTGGATCGAGCCTCGCGGATGCGATTTCGCGGGAGGTACAAATCCAATCCTTTCTCTTGTGTCAATTGACTTTTGCACTAGATCCTCGCACTTGTTTGTGGTTAATTAAGTGTAATTAGCTTCAAAATTAAAATTTGTGCACTTTCTAACAAAAAATTAGGAAAATATATATTTTCCTGGAATAAAAAGTTGAAAATTTTGTTATACCAGACATATATAACCTACTGATAGCTTTTTCTCTTACTTTTGTTCGGAAAAATTGTTGATTTTATCAACAAAGATAATCAAATGGTTTACGACCGTTCGTTTTCACATCAAGCGATCGATGATGAAACAACTGTTTCTTTCAATAAATTTTTACTGTGAAGATCAACTAGATATTGTAAATAAGTACATTTGAAATTTTTTCCTTTCAGCTATATTCGGCCACCCGATCGGCGTAAATATAGATTTTGGCCATTGAATCAACGATTTCCTTTCCTTCCAATCGATATGCAAACAATACCGAATTGTCTCCAAATTTGGTCCTAAGGTGGAGCGCGTCGATGTCTTTGGATTCAACGTCTTGGATCATGCGTTCTTGACACTTCATGTTTAGACCCTTGCTTTGCCCATAAAGTGGAGTTCATGTTCAATAATCAATTACTTAATTAGTTGCTAAATATGCATGGCTAGTCATAATTCATACGTAATTAATATATATGTTATGTATATATACGGTGCATTCCAAATAAAAAATATACCACAATGATGTTTATGATTGATGCAACATAGTGCAGCCAAATCAATTGAATTGATGATAATTATCCAAATCAAATTAATTAATGATAATCGCACATGCACACACATGACACTTGTATGTATATATATATATATATGGTGAGTTGCAACTCACCAAAGGGTCGGTGAGTTGCGATCAAAATTCTAAATATAGTTCAAAATGACCGATCCAAATCGTTCAATATGATCTCCCTATTAAAATCTCCATGCAGATCACATTTTATATCTTTTTTGAAATTTTTAAGTATTTTTTTTATTTTTAAAAACTGATGTTTTTGAACCGTTCAGAACTAATTAGATTAACGATTTTCTAAAATTTCAAAAAAATACATAAAAATTTAGAAAAAATATAAAATTTGGTCTGCATGGAGATTTCAGTAGAGAGATCATATTGGACGGTTTGGATCGGTTATTTTGAACTAGATCTAGGAGTTTTGATCGTAACTCACCGACCCTTTAGGCATACAACATACTAGAATGGCATGGTCCTACCACAATACCCCAATATATATATATATATATATATATATATGTGCTATGGTGCATCGCGACGTATTAAGATTTTTGTACACCGTGACCATATATGTCGATAGTTTTACAAATTGAAAATCCAACTAAACCAATCCAATATATATATATTGAAATCTCATTACAAACCAAATTTTATATTTTTTTCGAATTTTTTAAAACCTGCCATTTTTTAAATTTCCTTATTATTAATTGGTATCCAAAAAATGAAAGTTTTAAAAAATTCGAAAAAAATAGTAAAAAATTTAAAAAAATATAAAAATTGGTTTGTAATGAGATTTCAATATGTAGATTGGATTGGTTTAATTAGATTTGTCAATTTATAAAATGGTTGACGGATAATGATCGCGATGTACAAAAGCCTAAATACATCGCGATGCACCATAGCATATATATATAAACAGAGAGAGAGAGTTTAATATGCACCATAGTGCATTGGGAGTTCCATGCACCGCGAACTTTTTCGGGGGTATTTTTGTAAATTGACAAATCTAATTTACATATTGAAATCTCATAGCAAACCAAATTTTACAATTTTTTAGAGTTTATTACTATTTTTTTCGAATTTTTTAAAACCTGCCATTTTTGGAAACAAACTACTATCTACAAATTCCAAAAATGGCAGGTTTTAAAAAAATCGAAAAAAATAGTAATAAAATATCAAAGATTATAAAATTTGGTTTGCTATGAGAGATTTCAATATGTAGATTAGATTGGTTAAATTAGATTTGTCAATTTATAAAAAATACCTCCAAAAAAGTCTGCGGTGCATAAAACTCCCTATGCACTATAGTGCATATTAAACTTTCTTATATATATATATATATAGGCATGTTCATATTCATGCTTTTGTTAATATATTTTTGGTGAATTATATATTGTATTTATATGCATGTTGATATTCAGACTTGTGTTGCTTTTAATTCTGCTCTATTAATGCTTTTATTTCATTCGTCTGTATTAAACAATAATGAGCCCAGCTATAAGAATTTAAAATTAATCATGCGTAATATGTCCTTATTTAACCCAATAACATATGCTTGCAAATAAACAAAAATGGCCCCACATGTAAAAAATAAAAGTTTATCATAGGTATACATAAGCAACGGTAACCCAACGTTTAAACCACAAAAATACGGTTGCAAACAAATAACAGATACCCTTGCAAATATAAAACAATGGCCCGCATGTAAGAAAGAAAATTGAATCATGGGTATAATACACGACTATAAGGGCTTGCAAATAAAGTGTGGATTCAGTAAAATACGTTTGTAAACAAACAATAGGTATGCTTGCAAATAGAACACATGGGCCCCGCATGTAAAATCATGCGTATAACATACGACCGTAAGCTCTTGCAAATTAACAGTGGGTCCAGTAAATACGCTTGCAAAACAAACAATAGGTACACTTGCAAATAGCGCACATGGACCCCGCATGTAAAATCATGAGTATAATATACGACCGTAAGCACTAGCAAATAAACAGTTGGTCCAGTGGAATATCCTTACAAATAAAGGCATAATGGGCCCACGACATCGAACAAATTCATGCGTCCTTATTCATGGGTACCCATATAATTTGTTATTTGCAAGGGGCCCATGAAAATAATAGCTAAATTCTACGAGGCTTTATTCCACGGCCCATTTACAACCGTTAACTCTTGCAAATGGGCTAAAGCCCCGTCGATTATACTCCTTGAAAATAACTCGGATTCTAGTAGTGGAAGGTGAGAAATATGTATATTTTTTTTAACTTGGCTTAGCATCATATCGTGATAAAGAATTTTAATATTATTTAAAAATGATCAGTTTTGGCCATATTTGATCAGATAGGGTCTAACACTTTAATTGATGAGATTGTGTCTAACTCTTTATAAGATTGACCTCTCTAGACATTGGCCCTTCATAAGTCTTTCTCTAGGTCCTGGTCCTTCTATGCTTGGCCTTTCCAAAGTCTAACATCTTCAAACCTCTTTTTAGCTGAGATTGTGGCCTGATCCTTCCTAAATCTAGCCTGTCTAGGCCCAGTCCCTTCTGAAGCCTTTAGAGAGATCGGGCTGACCCTTAATTAATTTGTGTTAGAAGGACTTGGCCTGGACTAGATCCAAGACTTGAGGCTTTTGGATGTTCACTAGGTTTAACTCGATCTTCGGTTTTGATACTATCGACATGAGCTATATATGCAAGTGGCGGTACTAACACATTAGAGAGAATACAATTGGGCAATTTTTTTTACTTCTGGGCAATAAAAAACTTTTAATATGGCTCGATGTCATGAAACTTGCACATAACATGCAAAAGTTAATTTATTAAATTCTTGTACTAACGTCTAAGCATACATAACCATACAACTTTTTCACGTGTCTCATTTAAGTATCAAAAAGATTTTAACAATATATATTGAAATTGTGTCATTTTGTTTGCCAGGAACGGATGCACGTCCAAGTAAGAGGTAAACTTTGGGTGGTGTTAATTTTGTTTTGTTGATAGATTTATTTAAAGAGTGGTCTCGCTAGCACATATACTGTAAACTTCACAACTGTTTTGCAACTTATACCCAAAATCTAAAATTTTACTGAAAGACATTTTATATTTTCATAATTTACTAATAATTAAGGGGGTATTAATTCGTCCATTTTTATTAGGAGTTAAGAAATGATTAGAGAATAATTTTGGAATAAGTTGTGGTGATCAATATAGATTGTGATAACAATATAAGATTTACAAAAAAAAAAAAAAAATCAATTTAATATTATTTTTATTTTTTTTTAAATTAATATTTATTATACTATATGAATGTACATCATATATCAAGGGAATAAAAATTTAGAAGCGTTCTATAATTATTTTTTATTAAATACTTATATAATTAATGTTGACAGACCATTTATATATATATATATATATATATATATATATATATATATAGAGTTTTGCTATGGTGAGTTGCAACTCACCAAAGGGTCGGTGAGTTGCGATCAAAACTCCTAAATCTAGTTCAAAATGATCGATCCAAATCATCCAATACGATCTCCCTATTGTAATTTTCATGCAGACCAAATTTTATCTTTTTTTGAAAATTTTAAGTATTTTTTTGAAATTTTAGAAAATAGTTAATCTAATTAGTTCTGAACCGTTAAAAAACAGCAGTTTTTAAAAATTCGAAAAAAATACTTAAAATTTTTTAAAAAATATAAAATTTGGTCTGCATGGAGATTTCAATAGAGAGATCATATTACACGGTTTGGATCGGTCATTTTAAACTAGATTTAGGAGTTTTGATCGTAACTCACCGACACTTTGGTGAGTTGCAACTCACCGACCCTTTGGTGAGTTGCAACTCACCATAGCAAAACTCTATATATATATATATATATATATATATATATAGTTCTGATAATAAAAAAGCAATTTATTATATATTTATTTATATTAGTATTTTTGAATTAGTTTAATTTCTTCGTACGTATGCATATTGAAATTAAATATGTTCTATTTGAACGATTGAAGTACACCAAAAAGATTTCTGGCTATGAAAACGACATCATTTGAACAAAAGACCACCAAAATATATATATGTTCACATTTGGAGAAGTATATATACGTACTACCAATAAATTACTTTATACATTACTCGTACGTACCAGTATTTTCTTACCGATATCTACCTTTTGTGCTGTTTGGCTGACGCCACAGTTTCAGTTCATGAACTTAGCTTCATCAAAAGACAAAAAGTTCATGAACATAGCAATTCTGCGTAAAGGATTGCAGAGGAGGTGATCGGACCCCAGCCAATGCTTATCCACTATAAACAAGTGGCCACTACCTATGACCAATTTGGTGTACGGAGAGGAATCTTTATGTGGAAACGGTATTGCCGACTTGCCGTGGTAATTAACGGAAGGAATGATCCAATACGTACGCTTTGTTATGTCTGGATTTATTAAAAATAATGTTAGTTTTGTTTGACTATTATATATTGTGATTATGCGATATCTGAACGGATGGACAATAAATAAAAATTTAAAATAATAGTTAAATTTATTATAATTCATTTTTGAACTTAAAAGTATTATTTTTTAAGAAAATAGAGTCAAAGTTCGTAATCTTTTGTCACTAAATAAAAAATTGATTCTTTTATTTCAACTAAAAGTTGAAATGGCGACTGTTTCGAAATTCTGACTTCGCTTGCTAATCTCACTATAATCAAATTCTGAATTTACATGAAATAGATAATATCAATTGCATCCATATTGTTCTAAAACAATAATAATATTATATTTATTAGAGTTAAAATAATCAAATTCTTAAAAAGAAATATTATATTAATTGTTATTTAAATTTATTGAATTCAATGGTGTTTTATTTTAATTATAAAATTAAATCAACAACTCCAAGGAGTTACGTGGTACATATTTGATAATTATTTTTTCTGGTAAATCGGAGATAAATCTTCTAACTTATTTTCAAATTATATGTTAATAAAAAAAAACTTTTCAATGGAATTTCGAACGTGCGACGTTCCATTCAAGATACACAGTTTTTTGCCCGGCCAAAAATAATTGGTTCTCAAGGACTTGATAAATTATTATAGGACCCTGTATAATTTCTTAATTTTAAATTGAAGTCATGTATAATTCAATTAAAATCATACAAACCGTTCAACTTTATATTAAAATTTTGAAAAAACTGTAATAAATTTGGATGCATACATGGTTCGATCAATTCGATATTGGATTAGACGTTTATACTATCCGGATTCAGGTTGGTCCCTATATTTTTTGTTTGATTCGATCTCATTAAAACGATTCAAAAAGACTAAATAGTTATATATCCATGTCATTATTATGTAATTAAGTAACAGTGAACGTGAGCTTTTAAATCTAATATTATATTCATGGTGGATATATACACTTTAATTTTTGGATGCATGCACTGACCGCTTCTGAACTTGGCCCACCAAGTTGCCAAAACCAGGCAGTTTATGTTCCACAAACCAGGTAGATTTATGTGCAAGACGATGGCATTATCCTTTCCAGTACCAAGTTGTGCTTCCGGTGCACGTGGGTTTGTCTCGCCGTTTACAATGGGCACGCATTTTGGTTGGGTGCAGCACTTGAACCCGTTGCGTGGGGTCCTTAGATTGTCCAAAGACCAAAAGGTATACATGAGGCTGAAATTACGTACAAGTCGAAACTGCTCAACGACTGATTCCTTGGACGCCATAGTCAATGAACTTTAATTGTTGTATATGCTTATGTATGGAGACACGAGGTGAATATTATATCATAATTGATCTGAAAATGTGCAAAAAAGATAAATTATGCCATCTCAGCAAAATGTCCAACTAACGCCTCCCGGCGTTAACTGTTATAACAAAAAGAAATGTCCAACTGAGTTTAATTACTCACATCTTTTAATTTGAAGTCACTATGGATCAATATTTTGTTTATTTTTTTGCTGTATATATATAGCTGCTAACAAATATTTCGAAAAAGTTCTTTTTGTATTTCTTTTCTTCCATTTTACATTTCTTAGCTCAAAAAATATTTGGAACCCACTACATAAATAATATATTGATTTCCCATATATAGTTTCTTTTTTTTTTTTTTGGCGTAAGAATAATTAAGTAACAACGGATAATGGGTTCATAAAATACAAGCTCCTATATGGTGGATAACTAACATTTTTGTGGCTACTATCCGGTCAAAAATATAAAACATTGCTAACAAGAGATCTAGTCATCTTTTCACTACATTTTTTTTTTGAGAGTGTACTTATATTGATTCAACAAACAAAATATACCAATAAATAAAGTTATATTAAAAATAAGAAGTTAATTTATTAATAGGTCGATATCAAATTCTTTAAATTAAAGAATACGTTTAGTCTGTCTATATATTTAAGGACTATTTAAGTCTATAATAAAACAAATATATTAAAGTATCAAAATATTTAAATATTCATAATATATCCATATGTGAAAAATATATCAAAAAAAATACTGATAATGTATTAACACTATAAGATAGATGAACTTTACATAGATTTTTATAGATAGACTTTTTATTTATGTGGAACCTTGTTCTATTGTTAGATTTTTTTTTTTTTTTTTGAAAGACTAGGTAGAGGCTACCAAGTAGTTCTATTGTTAGATTTACTTGGGGTATGTTTGGCAAATGGTGTGAACTAGAACAAGAACTAGAACAATGCTTGTTCTAGTTCTAATTCTAATTTTATGATTTTGGTAGAACTAGAACAAGGAGGCGAACTAGGCCTTGGAAAAGTCTATAAAAAATAAATTGCTACATTTTTAAGGACCTTTAATAGAAAATTGAGTCTTGCTAAAAAAAATTGTTAGATTTAGTGCATCAAGTAAATCTAGTAATAAAACAAGGTCCAACATAAATAAAAAGTCTATCTATAAAAATCTATGTAAAGACCATCTTTCTTGTAGTGTAATAAATTATTAATTAGTATGTTTTGCATAAAGCTACTTTTTTTTGCTATTTTGGCCGCTATTGACAAAAAGCTAAATAATACCTTTCTCATTAGCAGCTTAGCGCAGAATAGCATATAGGACCTTCGTAGCGGACACTTCTGACGTTATTTCAAACGAAACATTTGAAAGCTCAATTTTAACAACGAATCTTTATTTAAGTATAAATGTAGGCGTTTTGTACATATTGTGCAACGTTATTAACTATATTTATTTATTATTAGATATGCCTTATTATTATTTTTTATATATATAAATCACAAGTTACCAATCTACCCTTTTTTTAAAAGACAAACAACATTGCACTTCGCCCCTAATCACAGTTATATTTCGCAATCAACTTTTATTAAATTAGATTCCTTATAAAACTTCAAAACCAGCAGTAATATTCAAGGTTTTGCCATTAAAACCACATTATAGCAAACTGCCTTAATTAGCAAGATAAGAAATTGACCCCTAATTATGTTTTAATTGATTCGAAGAGAAAATGTAAAAAGCTGCAAGTTTTGAGCTCAACAAAACAACTAAAAATTTTAATGAAAGATAAAATAGATTTATGTTTGAAGAGCCCGTTACATATATTTATGTAATTTGTGACGCATCTATCATATATTTTAAATTTATAAACAACCTAAATTACAGAATTGTCATCGATCTTGTAGGCGATTCTTTCTTTCTTTTAAGGTGGTCTTTAAATTTCGCCTTGAAAAGAATATACAGAAGTTGCAACTGGTGCAAGCTGGTCGATTTGACAGGCAAGTTGGCCATTATTTAATAGATACGTTGAACACATCCATGAAATGTTAGAGAGACGCGACCTAGTTGCTGCCCGGGAAGCAATGCCTTAATTTAAACCAATTGTATGCACCTATACTTTTATATAGAACCCCCCTAGTCTCCTTTGTCCGTCAGAATCTTAAAAGTTAGTCGCTTGGCCTATTAAGGACACGCGGTGCGCTTATTTCTTTTGCAAGTGGATCCATTAAAAATGAATTTGAAAGGAAATTGCTAAGCACCGAATAGTTCCACATTGTGATCCATAGAAAGCACAATAATAAAATAGCTAGATGTTTTTCCTTATATAGTGCGGATCATAACAGTAGAGTTCTATAATGCATCAAGATTTATAACGTTTAAATTTTGGAAAGATTTTGCAAAAAAATAGAGTAATGTTAGAATCAAACATATAGGACTTACGTCCGATACGATCCGAAAACTCAATTGTTAAACTTTCAAACGGCCGATCCAAACTGCTCAATATGATCTCTATATTAAATATCCTTGAAAATCAAATTTTATATTTTTTTTCAAATTTTCTAACTTTTTTTTTTTTCAAATTTTCAAAATTTGAGGGTTCATAACTTTTTAGATTGAGCATTTTAAAATTTTTTAAAAAATAGTAAATAATTTGAAAAAATTTAAAATTTGGTCCCAATAGAGATTTTATTGTGGAGAACAATTTGAACGGTTTGAATCTGCTATTTTAATCTCAAAACTGAAATTTTATCTTGTTGGACAAGTGCTTGTGTCCAACGTGTTGGACACTAGCCACTCCCAAAAATTTATATGCTCATGCCATGTTTCCCTTTTCGGTAAGCTTACATTTTCAGATTTTATAAAGAAATTGTACGAATGAACTGCGCAGAATCACTACCAGATTTGGAAAGTTTGTCTCGGCAATACATATATTAATTGGATGGAAGACAACAAAGCGTATTACCAATGACAACATGATTTTGATTCCCGGACTTCTAATGGAGTTTTGCTTTTAATGGTAGGTAGGAGATTCAGACGATGTCAGATCTATTTAATTTGGTTCATATATATACTGACAACCTTATAATATACAACTTGCAGTTAAATGGCAGCAAGAGATGCACATGAAAACATGGAAGAACCAATATCGGGGGTGAAAGTTGGTTATGCTTGTTCTTAAATATATATATTGATATATTTTTAATATATAATGGCTCGTTTGGATCGTATGGGAATAAGGAATGAATAAGGATTTTAGGAAAAAAACGTTGGGAAGTGTGTAATTTTGCGAAGAGTTTTATGTCTAGGAAGAAGCTATTCCTAGCCCATCCAAACGGAGCCTAAATTGGTAAAATTATCAAGCAACCCAGTGCACTTTCACAATATATTATATATTTAAATTTGTTGGATATTTGTGCAGCTTATAATGGTTGAGAACATTCATACCAATATGTTGGAATACTCGAATTAAAAAAGCGAATTGCTTTTGATCATCCCATTTTCAGCATCATCCCCATCATCTCCAGTAAAACGCGTTTTATTTTTTCCATTTTCAGCCAGCATTGTCCTCATATCTATCTATTTTTGTCTTTTTCTCATTCTTGGGTACATATACTTGGCTTCCCTTCCTATCTTCCTCCCCTCTGTCTTCCTCCTTTCCCCTCCCCCAACGTCATGCTTGTTAGAAAGTGCTTAATTTTATTTTAGTTACTAATTAACCAAGATAAACAAGCATAAGCACAAAGAATCTTGCCAAGCAATCAACACACAATATGAGAATAGGAAGGAAGTAGTACCTCTCGCGAAATCGTATTCGCGAGACTCGATCCAACTCTTTGGAAGTCGATGGCGTGCTCGTCTCCACCACCACCATCAATCCGCCTGCCGCCTCGAGTCCACCAAAGAGGTTAACCATTCTCTTAATTCTTATGCTAGTAAGAACAAGAGAGACTAATTTCTTTTGCTATTCTTCTTCCAAGCAACACTTAATTAGTGGAATAGCTATTCTCAACACATGAGATCTATTATGAAAGCTTGAAAGAGAGTCCATCAATGAAGAAAACAAGTTCTCTTCAAATGGTCTCCTTTTTAAAGTTAACCACTCTTTATGACAAGTTGTAACTATTTACAACCTTGCCATTTGCCCTAGCTGAAATTTTAATGGGCTCAAGAGCCCATTTTATCATGTGTTAAATGGTTCATTAATTAATTAATTAATTATCCATATAATTGCTCTCTTGTTGGACCTTTAGTTCACCAATTAAATAAAGGCCCGTTACCTCAATTTAATTTCATTAATTAAATTATGTTGAACGAAATTAATGATAATTATTTTGAGATTAGCAAATGCATTAATTTATTTCTATATGATCTCTTTGACATAGTTAATTATAACGGTTAGCAACGGTATATAATTAATTAATCAATTTATCATATTTTCGCAATACTCACTGCTGTGAATAAAATAAATAATGCATTGTATGGTCAAGTTCTATTTGTGTGACCCTTTGAGGATTTATACTATGTTGGCCATGAAAATAAATCGCTATTTATTTCTAATAATCATAGACGGTATCTAGCAACACACTATGACTCCCAATTCACATAAATAATGTATTGCTACAATATCAATTATATGGATTGTATAATCCAAGATAGAAATGTGTCATTCTTGCAGATTATATATTTCTTGATCTAGAGTTGATTGTACAAATTGACCAAACAATCCAACTTCATCAAGGGGCCCAAACAGATATCATCACTCACTAGGTATACTAATGAGAGACATACGATTTTCTTGATGAATAACTTTTCCCCGCACAATTCAAGAGAACATAAATAAAGTCCGTATAGCAGCCTTTATCAGGAATCAACTTTAGACGATATTTATAGAACCTATCCTCATGTGGAAAAGTTGAACATCTCAAACTAAGAATCAAACTCATATAAAATAAACAATGACACATAAAATAATCCATATGTTTATTTCATTGGGTCATGTCATGTATTATGTTCTAATAACATACACATATGCAATTAAGTTGGTAACTCCTTACCTATGATTTGTAGAACTTAATCATCACTTAATTTGTATACTAATTTTTTATGATAATTAATGTTCCTTATTAATTATCAAGATTACGGACGATTTAGATTTATTACTGTCATTCTAATAAATGATCAACATAGATCTACAATTCAGATCCTCAACCTGAATGATCTGTCAGTAATAAATTCTAGGAACGAATGATCAAATATCATCAATAACATAAACTAATATTTAAGTTATTAAACCATTGACTTCTAGGACATAATTCCAACAATGCTTACCTCTGCCCACCCCCTCTCCTCTGCTTGCCAACTAGAACAACTATATTTATTAACAGAATAATTATGTATATTAAATAGAAAAATTAGATTATATAACTGGACAACGTTATTTCCAAACAAAATTTATACAACAATTACTATATTAAATAGAACAGTTGCTATATTAAATAGAACAATTATATATATTAACTAGAATAGTTTTATATATTAACTAAAACAGTTACTATATATATTAAATAGAACATTTATATATATTAACTAGAACAGTTGCTCTATTAAATAAAATAATTATATATATTAACTAGAACAGTTTCTATATTAACTATATTAAATAGAGTGGGGCAGGGGGCCGAGAAGTATAACATTGGGAAAGAGGGAGGGGAGGGAGCGAAACAAAGGAAAGCGCTGGATGTGGATGGGGATGATGGAAAACAACGTAACTTCCAGTAACGGAAAATGAAATTACGCTGGAATTCTATAAATGGAAAAAAAAAATGAAAACACGTACTTGAAGATGATGAGGATGATAAATATTGGAGATGATCCTTATCAGCTCGGATTAAAAAATATATACAAGCCCTGCGTAAAGCAAAAATTACTCAGTTTTATTTTCTGTTCCACCCAACATAATAAGAAAAGTGAGGTTATTTTGTATAAAAACGACATCATGACGAAATCAAAGATCGCGCTAATATATTTTGAAAAACAATAAATATCCATACAAATTAATGCGCAATGCGTTGTTTCAGAATTTCTTTAGAAATTTTAAACATGCATTCATTTTTTAAGAATAAGAAAAAAATTATGAGCAATATTATTTATCAACTGAGAAAAATGAAAAAAACTTGTTACAATTCGAACCATACCCAAATGTAAATTTCTATTTTTGTTAAATAATTTCATTTGATATTTAACATTACACAGAACGTAATCAATAAATTCTTAAATTAAAATATTTCTATTTTTATGCCACACATATATTAATTTGAGATTACAATAGCTGATCCAAATTGCTCAATTGTCTCCATATTGAAATCTTAATGGAGACAAAATTTTATATTTTTAAAATTATTTTACTATATTTTTATAATTTTCAAATATTCTCAATTTAATAATAATTAGTTATCGGCCCTCCAATTTTAAAAATCTTTAAAAGAAAGTTTCAAAATCCGTAAAAATACAAAATCTAATTTTTAAGGAGATTTAATATAAAGATCACATTGAGCAGTTTGAAATTTAAACTATTGACGTTCGGATCATGTTGGATTCTTTTATTGTCAAAATGTTCTTGGCCTAAACAGTAGTATATCGCGATTACTATCAATATATGTCTTTTTGACCCATTATATTTTCACCACATGCCACAGAAAGAGTACACAATCCTTCTTTTATATATATATATATATATATATATATATATATATAGTTTTGCTATGGTGAGTTGCAACTCACCAAAGGGTCGGTGAGTTGCGATCAAAACTCCTAGATCTAGTTCAAAATGACCGATCCAAACCGTCCAACATAATCTCCCTATTGAAATATCCATGCAGACCAAATTGTACATTTTTTTTGAAATTTTTAAGTATTTTTTTGAAATTTTAGAAAATCGTTAATCTAATTAGTTCTAAACCGTTCAAAAACAGCAATTTTTAAAAATCCGAAAAAAGTACATTGTACAATTCATAGTTAGTAAAGCTTATTATGAAGCAAATAGTCTTTTAATTTGTATTCCTAAAAAAATTAATTGTGGCTATTATTTGACAAAACTTCAGAGCTTGGCGTGAATTAAATTTTATTAAATCAAGTCACTCGAGATACAATTTATTCATCAAACTGTTACTTGATGAATCCCTATACATATATTATAATATTGAATGTACGATCAAATTAACGCCAAAACCCCGGATACAAGTTGGTCTCATAGCTACTATAATATAGAATATAAATGTTCTTCTTCTTATTATTATTACTAAAAAAAGAACAGTATTTCTGACCGTGAATCCGTTATTGCACAATTCTGGTTGTCCGTACTGGCGCCAGCCGTGAATTAATTCACCGATCCTGTTTGCATCCGTAAGGCGTAAGCACGAAAAGATGCATGACGTTTGTGGTGGTCCTGACCGTCTACATATATCGGGTCATCCCAATCCCAATTCCCCGGTCAGCAATAACATTTGCAACAAAACAAATGAAAAGAATTAAATAACTTTCACTTAGCAAGAACAAGTCATCCCGGCTGATCACCAATAATTGTCCTTCAAAACAACAAAAAAATATACTTTGACGAAAATTTTGTTTCATAAATTTATTTTCGTAATTTCATGCATTTATCGTGATTAAATTCAATCGAGGTTTAACATATTTCAAACAGAAAAACAAATTCAATTGAAGTTTACATAAAAACGTTAATAGGTGGTCTTTATTGTTTGTATATATGATTTCCTAAAATTTCAATTGTACAAGTCTGTACATCATTACATAGTACTTTTGGTCCAAAATTTTCGATTCCAAGCATAAAGTAGAAGCGAACGCCAAGCTATTATATGCAATGAACTGACCCTCCTGTCAAGTTGACACGCCAACTTGCCCGAAACCAGGCGGTTTAAGTCCGAAACCAGGTGCTTTAAATTTTTTTTACTTCAAATTTTGAACTTATCTTTTGCAAAACCAAGTTGGGCTGCCACTGCAAGTTGGCCTGTTTCACCGTATGTAAAGACTATAGAGGTGCAACTTTATTAATTTTAGGGAGAGACTTTTGACTGAATTTTTCCGGAAGTGACTTGTACTAAATTTTTTGATAAGGTTAAGCACCTTTTTAAATGTAATTTAAATATTTTTTTCAGGTCCCTTGATCTAGAGAGACCGTAGTAATAAAATTCTCATATAAAATCCCGATTCTATTCTTTTATTATCTATAAATGAATATTATCGTTTGAATCACTAATTAATATACTATACAATATTTATTATCTGATTTTCAACATTGTTTAGAACTTTACACGCCTGTTTTTTCCTTACAAAAAAAGTACAGCCTTCCTTCTAGGAAAAGAAATTACTGAAATATTCCGTTTAATTTGTAGTTTTGTACTAACAATATATAGTATTTTTATATGACTCCGTTACTATTTACGGAAGGTGATAGTTGCTATTGTTGTCTATTACGTACGTTAAATAGGCTTGATCAATTTTTGTTTAAAAAAATATAATTAAGCACATCTTAAATTGATAAAATGTTAATCATTTTCAAATTTCCTATGAATATTTCAAATTGGAAGACTTAATCTTACTTTGTAAAAATAATAATTTTACTAATTTATGTACTTTAGTTGATACTGGATATATATAGCTAAATAAATTCTACCCCGAATATTGAGATTAACATTTTAAAGGTAATTGCATAAAAGAATAAAGGACCATTAATTTGGGGCATCGACTAGAAATTTTCTCCCGCCAAGTGAGAGGAGAATAAATTAAATTCAGTATACCTTGTTCAGAATCAGACCAATAACAAAAAGCACATTTCTCCCAAACTAGGCCCATTTCACCCATCCCTTTGTACAACTAAAATCTCTTCTTCTCCACTTTCCCACTCTCTTCCACCAGCCCTTTTAATGGTCATTCCACTCATTACTTGCGCGAATTTTATGGTGATGTCCTGCCTGCACTCCATGGCTGTGGTTTAAGTTGCTCCCAGGTAATATTCTATATTGTTCTTTGCCTTTCTTAGTTTTTCAAGGGACCAAATATTACTTGGTCACTTCAAAATTTGGGGGCGAGGAATCCAATTCTGTGTTTTTATACATATGTTGGGTAGGAAGCAGAATACTAATATTGATTTTGCATTTTGTTGCTATGTAAGTACTGTTTGTTCGGATTCATCTTTTGCACCTTCTGTTTTTCTTGTTCATAATTTAGGGGAATTTGCATTTACTAAGCATATGCATGTTGTCTGCGGTGAGTATTAGTTAGTTCAGAATAGAACTGTACAGTTGTACGTAAGTTGTGACACACAAAATTGTAATCACACTAAATAGTGAAAGAACCTTAATTCTGAA
The DNA here is from genome assembly GCA_027562975.1 of Rhynchospora breviuscula. Taxonomy (NCBI): domain Eukaryota; kingdom Viridiplantae; phylum Streptophyta; class Magnoliopsida; order Poales; family Cyperaceae; genus Rhynchospora; species Rhynchospora breviuscula. Next base: position 40,707,423 of record CM050401.1, read on the forward strand.
ACGATCCATTACGACTTGTGAGGTAAGAAACCATTATCCCAAATATTTTGAAACATTATATGGCAAATCAGGGTACTTGAGGAAATTGAAGTCTTTCAATTGTATACCTTCACTTAATTCTTGTGTGATATGTTTCATTTGTTTGTTTAAATCTTTTTCTTTGAAATCTTTTAATGTCCTAGGAAGAAATTTTAATTAGTATTATAATAAACAGACAGATTAATATGGTTAATGACTTAATGGCCTTTCTTTAGCTGAAGCAAGCTTTGTCATTTAAGATACAAGCAATGACAAGCACAACGTGGAGATTAATCCGGTCCTCCATTCTAAGTATACTGATAATTAAAAGAGAAGAGACAAGATAAGAAGAAAAACAAAGAGTTATTCCTCGATCCCCGAAGATAGGAGGCTGCTTTCAAAAGAATAAAATTCAGGTAAACATCTCTCACAAACTTGAGGTTTGCTATCCCTGATAAAGGGATTGAAATATATTTATCATTACCATTAATGTAGATTTGTATTACTTATTGATCTAAATTTTTCAAGATAATTACCTCAGGTGGTTGTATGGTCACCTATAATGATCATATATATTGCGTACACCTTCATGCATCTTCCTTCATTACATCAAACAAAGTGACAAAAACGTTTTGCATCTTGTTAGATATTTTGAGAATTAAAGTACGAGACAGACAGAGAGGTTTTGAGACCAAATTTATAAGAAAGTTGATTGTATTTTATTAGATTTTATTTAATTATGCAAAGAATAATGACTTGTTTACAATAACATAACATTTTCTAATAGAGAAAACAGTAAAATCTTTCCAAATATATACCCTATATATATGTACACAAATACTACGCAATCATCATCTTTTGCTTGTCAAATTAAGCTGACTATATGCATTGTGGCTTATAAAATAAAGTATGCTACAGTGTTACTTATTATGAGGCAACAGGCATACACAAAATATATATAACACTAAATATCGAAGATATAATTAACCAACATTAAAGAACTCGCCATACACCAAACCAGTACGTTGTGTTGCCTTACCAACTAGACTCTTAACCAGTTAACCTCCACCTTGGTTTTAATTGTCTTCTTCTTAGTAATTAAGTACTCTATGCTCAGTTTTCGATCACGTATATGTAATCAAATCATTCAAAGCAATTATAAATATTGTCGCCTTAAATCTGAATGTTGACAATAAGATGACTATACATGAGTTCAATGTCATTTCCTTTGAATTGCCAAATCATCAAGCCTCAAATGCTAAACACTAAATACACTAAAACTGCCACAATACACATATACCTGAATCACCCTAACACACCAAAGTTTCAAACACCAGAAAATCAATGAAGGAATGCAAATGAACTGAAATTTGGTGACATAACTTGTGTAATCCAAAGCAACATTGTACCAGTTATATCTCCTTAATGAAGTTGTAACTTTGTGTACCACCTGACCCTCATGAAAAAGAAGTTGTAACTTTGTAGTCGCCACCAGGAATTCTAAAAAGAAAAAGTTGTGTGATCCAGAAATGTACAAGCATTTGAATGTGGTCAACATGAGATGTATAGATCGATATATATTCACCAGATTGATTAATTGATGATCGTATACAAGACTTTATTTCATACCGTAATATATAATTACATATTAATTTAAAAGAAAGGCAACCATTACTAAATAAATTCCTGAACTAATTAATATAAATACAAAATCCTTTTCGATATATATTCACCAAATTAAGCCCGTTTCTAATTCATGATGATCAAAGATGAAAATACGTAAAACAACTATTGGTCAGGACATCATCACTTCATTTAAACTTGGAATATTAGTCCTAGTATTAGGCATATTAGGCATTAACAGACTGGTATCTGACTTGGAATACATTCTTGTGTACTTGTACTTGAAAAATATATAGGTTATGTTAGATGATGTATGAGATGTATGTCAAATACGTTGCACTACAACAAAGATGGCTTTTAGATAGACGCTATATATTCTCTTCCAAAATATTCCAAAAACTCTTGCAAAATTTTTTGGAAAGACTTTCTCTAGTCTTGCATAACTCGTGTTGCAAAGAGCTATTGATAGACTTATTTCCTATGTTGGTAAAGATGATAAAAAATCTTGCAAAATGAATTTCTTACTACACTTTTTATTTCAACAATAGCAAGATGGCATAAGTCTTTCTGAGATGAATTCTTTGGTACACTCGATTATTTTAGCAATTGAAAGATAAGAAAGTCTTCCAAAGATGAATTCCTTGCTACACCTTCCTAATGGTTAGCATGATATAATGATCTTGCTAGCTATTTCTTTTATTAATTGTGTAATTAAATGATAATATAATAATGAATTAAATATCTGATATTTCTTGCTACACAAAATATGACAATTTACAAAGACATTTAAAGTCTATCTGAATTTATGTTCTCTCATTTGAATATAATTAAATGATAATAAAATTATAATTAAACGACATGAATTGATACAATTAATATAAATATAAATACAAAGATTACATTATTACAACTACTACATATAAATCACTAATAATCAAAATCAATAAATAACACAAACATCATTCTAGTAGTTTACAACATCAACAAAAGAAAGTATATATATAAAATGGTAAAATCTTCCATATAATCAAATACAATGAACTGAAACTACGGAGAGCTAGATCCGTTTATTCCTATAATCAACCTATCGTTCTGCCTCAATTTGGATATCATCTGCAATGATTGTCTGTGGAAGGAGTCTCTCTTGTTACCAACAGCTTTGATTTTACCCCAGAGCATCCATACGTATAATGATCTTAAAGAATGATTAAATCTGAAAAGAAAATTGAGGCACTGTTTATTGTCGCATCCACTCTTTGAGAGATATTTTTAGATAAATGAAGCGAAGAAAGAATTTAATGTCTCAGTTACACTACGCATATTAATTGAATATAATTGTTAAAAAGATTCATACATTTATGGCTGCATCAATTAGAGATGAAATTCACCGTGCTACCTCTTTGAAATTTGTTTGCACTAATTGGATGAGAAAGTTTAATATGCACCATAGTGCATAGGGAATTCTATACATCACGGACTTTTTCGGAGATATTTTTATAAATTGACAAATCTAATTTAACCAATCTAATCTACATATTGAAATCTCATAGCAAATCAAATTTTACAATTTTTGAGATTTTATTACTATTTTTTTCGAATTTTTTAAAACCTGTCATTTTTGGAAACAAACTACTATTTACAAATTAAAAAAATGGCAGGTTTTCAAAAAATCGAAAAAAATAGTAATAAAATCTAAAAAATTATAAAATTTGGTTTGCTATGAGATTTCAATGTGTAGATTAGATTGGTTAAACTAGATTTCTCAATTTACAAAAATACCTCCAAAAAAATCCGCGGTGCATAGAACTCTCTATGCACTGTAATGCATATTAAACTTTCTCCTAATTGGATTCACAACCTACTTGAAAGCACATATCAGCCATTAGTAATTATAAGAATGAGCATAAAAAATAAATAAACAACTAAATTAAACTAAATCAGGTACTTGTGCTGTAAAGTACAACACGGTATGGACCTTGACAATACAACTTGCATAGTATTTTTGTTCAAAAATAGGAAAGGTCACTTACACTCCAAGTCAGCTGAGGGTAATGAGGTAATACAAGTATTAGGTAGTAAACTCTTACTTGTGAACATGAATAGTCAAGTTCTTTGCTCCTTGTCGATATTACCAAATATTCCTAAAAATAAGCAAAAAATAAACATTTAAAGATAAGCAATCACATTTATTTCTTCTACCTTGTAATAAGTAAAATAATTGTAAGCTTTTTGTATGCTAAGCACAAACTATTGAATAAAGTTAACATGGAAATTAATGAAACTTATCCTGATAAAAATTAATCAAACTGAACAAAATTATCATACATCCAAGTAAATGATCCAATTAAATTAATATTTTGTCAATTTAAAACTAATCATAACCAACCTGCAATTGATTCTTCGCTTATTTGTGTCTTGCCTCAAGGTCATTTAACTTCTTCTTAATATTTATTTGCACATCTTTCACCATATGAAACTGAAACTTCCCGTCAAGAAAGAACACTCAAGTAAAAACAAATTATTGTGGATCCAATTTCAATTTGCCTTTTCTTTGTTTTTCATTTTTTTAAAGTCTTGTGCTGTACAAAGCAATTATTATTTGATTTAACTGATTTTGTATTCTGACAATTGACAAACTTCCATAACAGGTTTTTGTTAATGTTCAATTTATCTATGGTGCCTCATGTACTGATAATGAAAATGACTATATTTATTTTTAAAAAGAGGTCAAAGTAGGGAACCATTTTAGACATACACTCACATGTATTTACACACGCATTCTAGTTCTTGCCCATCCAACTAACTTTGATGCACAAGAACAAATATTATATGACCGTGCAGTACAATAATATCTGACAACTATACCAGTCCACTTAAGATTAATATTTCATCCTAAATTGCTGAGCTAAAATTGAATCTAATAACAACCAAATTAACAATATTTAGAAGCTTTTTTTTACCTGATAGGGATCAGCAAAATCAAATCTACTAAGCAATCACCTTCTCCTTGGGACCTGGAATCAAACAAAACAAAATTGCGTTAGTTCAAGCTTCATATCAGCTATAACCTTACAAATAGGATCAGTACTATAGATTAGAAGCATAAACCCATAGACAAATGAATCAGTAATGGAGGAGTACAAAGAACAGGCGTCCTTGCCCGAACTGGTTTTCGCGTGTGGCGGCATCGTGTTACCGCTAGGGTTTTGGAAATAAACGCGGAGGCAAGAAAGGGAAAACCAGATTTGAAGCGATCGAAGGAAGGAATGAGAGAGAGAGAGATAGATGAGGAAAGGCAGACCGCGATCGGCGACGGCGCGAAGCGATTTTTTGAGATTTGGGGTTTTTCGGAGACGAAGATCTAGGATTCTGGGTCATAGACTCGTAATAAAAACAACGACGGGGGAGGGGGGATAAAATTTTGGGAGAAGTTTTAAGTCGAATTTTCAGCCAAAATACAAATATTTTTGATGAAATTTTAGAAGGGAGGCGGGGAAAAAGATTTAGGAAAATGTCAAATTTTTTATGAAACTTCAAATGAAATAATAAGATGTAATAAAATATCATTATATGATGTCAACAATAAGGAAATAACTATATTCAAGGTTAATTTAAAGATCTTTTATACAGTATACAGAGTATGCGTACAACTCTATCGATATAGAATATATATATTAATCATCATTGCAATTTCTGTCATTATTATCTTTGAAATGAATTATATATATGTATTAAAATATGACTACTAAACTATTAAAATATCGTAAATTCAATTAAATCTTAATCCATGTCAGTCATAGTTAAATTACTAATTGCATCTATATAATTAGACCACATCATGCTTAACTATATAAATTGTATTGATCATATGGAGAGCAACCATATTTAATAATTGTTCCAATATCTGTTGTTTATATTTATATTACAATTTTTAGATATTTATTATATACGACTTTTTGAGTAATGTTAGAGTCAAACACAATTGATGCTTGAGCTCGTCAAATGCGATCAGATCTCAATTTTCGAGATTACAAAGGCCAATCCGCACCGCACAATTTATTCTCCATAATAAAATCTCCTTGGAGGTCAAATTTTATATTTTTTCGAATCTTTATACTATTTCTTTTGAATTTTAATAAATCTTCTATATAATTAGTTCGAGACCCTTCAATTTAAAAAAAAAATGAATATAATAGTTAAAAGTTTCAAAAAATATATATAAAAAATTTGGTCTCGAGAAAAATTCAATATGAAGATCACATTGAATGATTCAGATCGATCATTTGAAATTTTAATAGTTGAACCTAAATCGTGTTTGCCGTCAAATGCATTTGACTATAGTATTACTCATGACTTTAATGAAATTTCGTGCTTTTAAATTTCAAAAATTTGATCTTGGCCATATGGCAAGATCAACCTAAATATAGAAAATTATAGCAAATACTTCAATAAAAAAAATAAATAGGGATCACATTTATCATTCTTTTCATGTGATATTATTACTACATGATTTACGCAATATTAAAAATTAAATTGGAGAAATGGTACGGTTAAATTGATTTGACATATCGTTTTCAAATTAAAAAACCTCAAATGATCAATTCGAAACAATTTGATATGATACTCATACTGAAATCTTCTTCCCAACCAAATTTTATTTTTTCGAATTTTCAAAGCATTTTTTTGAATTTCAAACTAATATTATTATTGTAGGTTTCATAACTAATTAGATTGAGAAATTTATGAAAAACAGTAAAAAATTTAAGAAATATACAATTTGGTCGACAAGATGATTCCAATATGAAAATCATATGAGACTATTTGGATAGATAATTTGATATTTTAATAGTGAGTTTTTATCAAATTTGATATATTTTTTTTTATAAATTGTATTGGAGTTTTATGAGTTTTAAATGTATAAAATAAATTAGTTAAGTTAGATTGTTATTCTAAAATAAATCCAATGGATAAGGTAATGATGCACAAATGAATCTATGCATCATGATGGATTGTATTGTTTCTCAAAATCATTATCATTATCACTAACATTGTTGATATCTTTTTAATTAAAGAAAGTTATGTCTATATAATTCGGCAATTTAAATAGAATTATACTACATATCTTTTTAGTTAAGAAACAATTAAGTATTTTCGCTATAATAGTCAAAATATATATAGAAATTATTTTGTCGATTTTGACTAATCAGAATTTAATTAGCATTTTAGCTGATTCTTTTCATATTAAATAAGTTATCCTTTTGTTTAGCTAGAAAAAGTTTTCATATATATATGATATATTGTTTACACTAAATCTATGACTTTTCATGATTACATATGAATGTATGTGTTGAATATTATATCAAAATATTCAAATCTTTCATTTTGAACTTTTTAATTTGAGATCTAATCATATTTGATCCGTCAAATCAATTTGACCGTAGTATTTTTTCTGAAAATAAAGTAATGTACTCGTTGTTGTTGTTGTTGTTGTTGTTGTTGTTATTATTATTATTATTATTATTATTATTGTCGTCATTGTTATTATTATTATGATTATATGTTTAAACGCAAAATTGATAATAATAAGAATTATTTTTTTCCCTTTTGACTAAATCTTGTTTTAACGTATTTCTTTGAATTATTTGACTAAATAAGAAAAGGAATGTCCTTTTTTTTTCTTGGAAGGAGAAATAAATGGTGCTTCCAAATTACTTATTATTTATGATATCTCGTCCGTTTTTCTTATTCAAGAAGATGGAAATTTTTTTTTACCAAATTTATCCTTGCGCCGTTGCTTGTGAAAGTTTTCTTTTTTCTTTTGGCGCCGTTGTTTGTGATAAAAGTTCATGGAGATTCTATTTTAAGACTATTCCTGCAAGATGTTAGAAAAGCTCTTGCAATAACACTATAATTTTTAAAGTCCAGCTACATTATGAATTTATCTTGCAAGGTTATCTTCCAATAACTCCAATTATGTGGCTAAAGAAAAAGTCTTCCAATGAAAATCTATCTAAATCCCGTTTTTTCTTGTAGTGTTGGTTACCATTTGTATATTAAGTATATTAATTAAGTAGATAGCAGGTCACGCTGAGATCTATATATGATTTAAAGAATTTCTTTTTCCAAAAGATATGAAATCGTTAGTATGTAACAATAATAATAATAATAAATATTTTATTTTGACCAAAGCATCCTTCAAAATAACTGCATTCGTATATTGAGTTAAGAAAGTTATTGTGAATTTAGTTAGTTGTAAGTATATTAATACTCATCAAAGAATCGGTATAGAGCTAATTTACATCGACTCCTAGAAAAAGACAGCACGTGTGCACACCAAAAGATATTTAGGAGATCTGTGGAATACAATTAGGAAGCTGTGTGGATTCCTCTGCTAATTAAAGTGGACCTCACAAGTCACAAGAGAGCATGCATGACTTCATTACAATACGTCAGATAGACGCGCGAGAGCAAATAAATGTCACATCATGACTTACAATAAGCATAACCGCAAGATAGGCCACCCTAATTTGGAGGTTTTTGTTTGTTGCAAAGGGGACTTGTTATATTTTCTTACTTTGTTTGCTCGTCTTCTTTTTTCTTTTTTTCCTTCGACTTTCCTTAGGACTGTTGTGTTTTTGGGAGGTTTTTAGTTGTACTGCCTTGGCAGGAAGCCTTATGTTGGTTTTATTTTTCTACTGTTGTAACACTTATGTACAACTAGGGGTTATTTATCAAAAAAAAAAAAAAAAACAATAGGCATAACTACCGGTTTTTTCAATATAAAGAATAATTTAATAAAAAATTTTAAGTAGAACCATGAATTTTTTTTTTAAACACAACCATATATAGCGGGCTTCAGACTCTCCCAATAGCGGGCTTCTGAACCCCGCTATAGCCTATAGCGTGGGTAAGAAACCGGCATATAGGCCTTACAGAGGTGGTCAAAAGCTCGCTATAAGGCCAAGATTCCACTACTTTTTTTTTTGTCATTTCAATATGAAATTTGTGTCATTTCCATTCACTTTAGTGATTTCAATTGATTTGGGCTTAAATGTCTGTCGAGTAAGAAGTTAGTTTTATAACCCCGCTATAACGTATTATATAAACTCCTCCCTTCTCATAGAAATCAAATCCACAGAAATCAAATCCAGTTTACTACAAATCTTTTTCATCCAATTCAATATTCAGAAATGAAATCTAAAAATGTGTTCAATTAGCATATATGTTAACCAATCTCCAACTACTAGAGCTTGTTTTTTAGTTTAGGTTGTAGTTCGCAAATCACCTATGAAGATATTAGAAACAAACTATATGCTCGGCTTCAGATTTATGAAACCCAATACAATGTCAATATTAGAGGCCGTTATAATGATATAGTAAATGGGAGATATGAATCTCTATTTTTTCCTATCAGTTCTGAAGATGAATGGCATTTTTTACCATGAGACATTCGAGACGAGGGACTACCAATACTGGTTTTGTATGTTGATTTCATTCCCGTTTACGGCACATGACCAGACTTGAATGTAACTCCCCTTGACGAGCCTAGTAGCGGCGATCCAAACCCCACCTTGAACCTTTTTGCTAATCCGTTCGATTATAATTCTGACTAGATCGGTCCTAGTATGAGCCAAAGTTATGGATCCGGCCAAACTAGTAGCAGTGACAGTGCTATGCCAGATCAGAGTCATGGGGCTTAGAATGTTGGGTCCAAAGATGATGTTGAGATTCATGATGCGAATGACAAAGAAGGTTCGTTGAATTACTCCGACCTTTCGACCGGAGAGGATTTCACAGATGTGGAAGACTGTACTACAACAGAAGTGTCATTTTTTGCAAATTGTGATGAGGCATACATTTCCGAGAGAACGGCCATGAGCCAAAGTTATGGATCCGGCCAAACAATTTGTAGTTACTGACTAACCAAAAAAAATCTTAGTAATTAGTAATCGTTCTGGAATCAAAAGAATTCTCTTTGTCTATTTGAATTTGAGTCGAATTCATAACTGTTTGAATTGTGTCAAGCAACAAAACGGAACTTGTACTTATTTGTGACCAAAAATCAAGATGTAAGCAGCGATTGTATGTGAAGCCATAAGGTTTTAATCCAAATTGGAAGGTTGTTACCAATCCAACCGATCATAATTGTACAAGGCCGCCTGCCGAGAAATGGCATGATAACCTTACAACTGACCTTATCGCTGAGCATGTCCGAGATGAATTAAAAGAAAAAACTCGGTTTGACGGTTCATAGAGTTGGTGGGCTAAAACGGACAAGATATACATGTATTCAAGCAACTTATAATAAATTGTGGCGTGAGAGAGAGCGAGCGATGGATCAATTGTTCGGGCCTTCGAAAGGGTCATATAATAAACTCCCACGACTTTTGGAGGCAATCAAGAGAACAACCCCGGGACGAAGTACAATATCATCTCCTAGGAGACGAACGAACTGAGTGTTAGAGTTTTCAAGATGGTGGCATGGGCTTTCGGTCCGTGCATAAAAGCACTTAAATAATTAAAACATCCAAAAATATTTATTTAATTGCATCTTTCGATTTAATAAACCAAAATCACATAAAAATTATCTTGTCTAGGTTTCATGAGAAAGTAAAGTCATGGTATTCAATTATAGCATTCCTTGGGGTTCGACCCTTAGCTTTACCAAAACGACTAGTGAGTTAAAACAATGTATAAATTTATTTGATATTGGATTTAAATCCTTCATTATATACCAGCAATGTATTTCAGCACCCTCTTTGTTGCACCAAAATTATGTTTTGTTCGATTTCACATGTGTGTGGAGATCACACCAACCAAACTTCTGAATTTTGTTCCATCAGCTGCTCCTGTACCATTACTTTTTTTAGTAATTTTTTATTCACATTCATGGGAATTAAGAAATTTTTGTAATTTTGCAATCCAAACTACTTCAACAATTCTCTAGCATATTTTCTTTGTCACACAAAGATGCTGCCACTTTCTTGCTACACTTCTAAACAAAGAAAATAATGTAACAACCCCAGATTTGACTTCTGAAATTTTTGCTTCTTGTTTCTTATAAACTATTCTACTAATTCCTCATTTGTGCCCATGTAAATCATGTCATCGACATACAAACAAACAAACAACGTATGATCAGTTCCTTTCTTCTTAACATCTAAATTAGGCTCACTTTTGCTTCATTCAAAACCAAAATTAAGGAAATATGAATCAATTTTGTTGTACCATGTCCTTAGCGTGTGTTTCAACTCATATAAAACTTTTATCAATTTGTATACAAAATCTTCTTTGGTTTTTACTTCAAACCCTTTCGGTTGTTCAACATACATCTCTTTTCCTAGTTCTCCATTGAGAAAATCTGATTTAACATCAAACTGGTATATAGGTTTCTTTAAGTGAGTTGCTAGTGCCAACAATAGCTTTACCATTTCAAATCTTGCAATAAGTGATAATGTTTCTTCATAAACTACTCCATAATCTTGAGCATATATATATAATCCTTAGCTAACAAACTTGCTTTGTACTTTTGTATACTACCATCTGCACCAAACTTTGTTCTAAATACTTATTTTACTCTAATTTCATGTTTATCTTTAAAAAACTCAACTATCTATCAAGTTTTATTTTTTTTTATTGATGTCACTTCTTCTCTCATTGCTTGATGTCATTCCACTTTTTTAGCTGCCTCTTCATAGGGCATGAGATCTGCTATGAACAACACTCAGGTGGTTTCATACAATTCCAACAAGGTCCTCATATTCCTTATTTATGCATGAGGGTCGAAATTTGTATTTGTAGTGAGCCTATTTGCTGGTCTTGTGTTGCTGCTTGCATTAAATTATTGTAGATTGTCATCATTTTCGTCCTCACCTTCTTCAAATTCTGTTTATCTCCTCCTTCAAATATTTCTTTCCACTTCCAACTTGCATTATCATCAAACAAGACATTTCTGCTCACTATAATTTTGTCACCAATCAGATTGTACAATCTATATATCCCTTTGACTATATACAATAGTCAATGAATATGCACTTTTCTGATTTTTCATCAAGTTTTCTTTTATTATGTGCATTGTTCAAAGTGTAGGCGATGCATCCAAACACTCTTAAATATCCAACTCTAGTATTTCTCCCAAATAAGGCCTCAAAAGCGATTTTATTCATGACAACTTTAGTTGGGGGCAAATTCAACAATAAAATGTAGTTTCTACAGTAGATTTGGTAAACCCTCTAATTTCAGAATGCTTCGAGCCAATTGTACTACAATTATATTTTTTTTTCTTTCTGCAATCCCATTTCATATGTGTAAGTGTGGTAAGTTCATGATGTATACCCTCAATTTCACAAAATCTCCTAAACATAGTAGATTTATACTCTCCTCCTTTATCTGACCTCAACTCCTTCAATTTCTTTTCAATTCGTTTCACTACATTAGCCTTCAACTTTTTGAAAATTTCAAATGTTTCTCCTTTATTTTACAGAAAATAAATCCAACTCATTCTACTATAATCTTCGATAAAGTAGTAAAATACTTACTACCACTAATGATGCAGTTTCTATTGGTCCACACAAATCGGTGTGCACAATTTCAAGAATTTGTCTTGTTCACTTTGCTTGTCCTTTGGGAGAAGGGAAATTTGGTTTGTTTTCTATAAAAAACACCCTTCACATACACCAATTTGATTAATTTCAGGAAACCCAAATACCATTTGCTTTTGGTTCAACAATTTCAGCCCGCCATGTTCAAATAATGACCATATCTAAGATGCCATAATTCAGATTGGCTCAGTTTCTTTTACGATTATTGCTCTTTCTTTGACACTAGTAATTTCTAGTGGGATCAATTTGTTAATTGCCATCCTAACTTCTACTAACTTTTGCTTTGTTGTTTTATCTCTAATTGAATAGGAATTTCTTTCAATATAATTGAATATCCACTCTCCATCAATAAACTACTAATAGAATCATGGTGATATAAAAGGTACATATTATGAAAATAAAACTAAACATTTTCTATAATGCCCCTGCTGGTTTCTCCATTTTTGTGCTTCCAAATTTATTCTTCTCAAAATAGTTTTGGATCAATTTTAAATAAGATTATCTGTTAAGGGGTATAGCACCACTGAGAATACTAATTCACATCTGTAGGCAAAAAGAAGGGCAGTGGACAAAATAAGATTTTAATTAGCTTAATAATTTCAGTTAGTCTAAGTAGTTAAATAGTAGTTAGCCTAGGTAGTTTTGATACGATACATAATTATATCACAGCTTCTTAAGTAATTATTTGTTATATAATTTATAAATATACGAACAGACCTTGTAATAATGCTGAGGTAATGTTGTGAAACATTCTGTTTATTCTCCTATCTATATATGATGGATAGCTGAAAGATTTGAGTGACTAAAATTTAGTTGGTCGTTGTCATCTTCTATGGTTTTAATTAACTGAACGGTTTACAGAACTGGTACGCAAATATCTATGAAGGTATAATGAGCCAAACAAACTATGTGAAAACTTAACATCTAGAACACATGACTTATTAATTATTATGATAACGATTAACAGAAACAACGGGGTAATATATGCAGCAAACTGATGTTAAATGTTTCCAACATTGTATATCGTTGTTGTTCTTAAGGAAGACTTTCATTGGAAAATGAAGGTTGGGGCTTAAGTCACTTTCAAGTCAATTGAAATTTAGTGTATGGATTCAGATAAGCTTGTGCTCAATTTTATATTTCTAGTTAGTTAACATGAGTCGATCTAAACTGTAATGGTTTTCACCGGTGGGATTCAAAACCCCAAAACATAACATATTTTGGGTATATCAGATATTCACAGTATTTCCCAAGGCATCTCGAACATTGATTTGACTTACGACCAAACAATTATTCAGTTGATCAGATGCCGTTTACTGGAGTAATGCTTAGTCATTTCATTTGAAACTATAAGATAAGTTAAAAAATAGCAACAAAAAGCAAATATATATATAATCATTTCAGAGTAATTGTTTTTAATATTTATATATATGACACAAGTTATGTAATATTTTTTGTGGTGGATCTTTTATACTGTTATGTAGCTCAGGTTTGTTTGAAGGTAGGTTAGCGGTTGCAAGCAAAAGATTTCATTAAAACAAAAGAAGCCAATTACAATTAATAATAAGAAAATGAAGAGCTCAACAAATAAAAACACCGGAAACATCTTCAGAGCAATTACAGTTTGGTACAGAGAAAGTCCTAACATAACTAATAACTTAGATATGCTGAAGGAACTGGATATTTCAATACATTTATTATATTATTAATCTTATCATAGTTATGTCTAATAATGGTCCAGAATTTTTAGTATGCAGGGCTTTTGAAGAAAAGGAAGAGAACAAGTACTTTTTTTAAGTAATTCAAGCATATTTTGCTTAATTATATGATACATATGTGGTAAATTATTTTTTATTGAGGGTCATATATGTGGTAAGTTAACAAGGGTAAATTCATAGATAGTTAAGTCCTTTTGGCACTTCCACTCATTATTCTGATCCTATCGATAATTGACAGCCTTTGGAGAGGCCCCTTCTCCTGACCTCTTTTTGCAGGCCTATTTGAATAGTTGGAAGGTTCCTGCATATATAAGATCTATTTGGTGAGCAATTGTTGTTCTCCTTAGTCAGTATGTGATATTGTGATTATATGATATATATGCCGTAAACCAACAATATGGCAAATTAGCAGTAAATTAAATTAGCACTAACTGTTTGTAAGCTTGTGATTTCTTCTAGTATAGCAACTGTGTTTATAATTTGTAATAATTTTAACATATACATGTGTTTTGAAGCGGTACACATATATTTGTGTCTGTAGCTAACTTATTCATAAGTTTACTTTTTTCCCTAATTTAACAGGTTTGGACATTTCTGTTACATATAAAAGCTAAACGGTAACATCTTTCCTTACAAATTAATAATTGCTAAAGGTTGTTGTTCTGCAAACTGTTGTTAGTCCAGGGATGTATTATCTAGGACAGCATCAAGGCTATTGTTTGGGGGTCAAAAATGCTGAACTGGTGAGCTTAAAATTTCATAGTTTCTTTCGCGATCCAACCCCTCTGATATTTGATGAGGTAGACGTGGTTTCATCCTTTAGGTGAGGATACAGAGTTGACAGTTGACGATCCATTCACATGTACAACTCTAAGCCCAAGGTATGTGTGCATTAGCAATTTAATTAGCATAATTCCGGTTATGTGTGGTTTTTGAATAAATTTAGAGTATGGAACTATGGATGTTTTTGCTGAATACTAGTATTAGCGCATCAAGAATTTTAATTCTGGCCCCAATAGATTGGAAATGTTAGGTTACGACATGGATATATCATATAGTGATAGCTAAATTGTTCACAGCAGCATTGAGAACATGCACGTGCGAGAGGGTTTTAATCAAGTCAGTACTTAAGTAGGTTCTGAGATCCCTTATATGTGCGAGTTTCAACATTGGTGAATTCATGCTTTTCACTAGATA
The DNA here is from genome assembly GCA_027562975.1 of Rhynchospora breviuscula. Taxonomy (NCBI): domain Eukaryota; kingdom Viridiplantae; phylum Streptophyta; class Magnoliopsida; order Poales; family Cyperaceae; genus Rhynchospora; species Rhynchospora breviuscula. The sequence continues at coordinate 40,722,580 of CM050401.1, forward strand.
ATTGTGTTTGTATTTAGATTGAAAAGTTGTCTTGCATAGTCTTTTTCCATTTGATTATGGAGATATTGCCAGTGCAGAGCCAAGAAAATTCTGGGGGAAAAAAATATAAATGCAGCTTAGTTGAATATAGCCAACCTTGGACTATAGTTTCTCTACCTAGCTAGTACAGGATTTATGCTTGAAATTAATGTTGGTATGATTGTGTATAATCAATCTACGGACCAAGTTTTAAACAAGAAGAACAGCTTTGGCTTCTTTCTTATGTATATATAGAACATGTTACTTCTCTACAGGTATGCAAGGATATAAAGAAACTTCACCGGATGATGTAAGAAGTAAGAGCAAAAAATATTGATCAATTCTGACTACATTTCCTAGTGGCTAAATCAAAATCTCTTTGTTATTTTGGGTTGTGGCTATTCGAACATGATTTTGATATTTTGAAATTAACTTATCTTTTTCTTTTTGTCCGTTGTTTTATCAATTTCCCTTAATTTCCTAACACTACTCATTGGTGGTCGGTAGGAAGTCCCATTATCAATGATTAAGATAATAATTAGACATTCACGTTAAACAGTTTCCATAATTTCTTAACGCTTCGCATTGGTGGCGCACTGGCCAGTATTGAAGCATGGAAACTGAGAAGAGCACTTATATAATTATTAATCTAAGGATACCGTATGTATAACTGGTTGGAAAGGATAATATCATACATTCACACCCGTTACTGTGAATCAAACTTTGAGTCGTCATTAATTCTTTATTCAATTTCTTGATAAATCGTATTAAATCAAATTAATATTTGAAATTAATAATCATAATTGAAAGTTTAAGAAGGTGAGACGAGACTCTTGAAATAATATTATTGTCCAAATTAAAAGTTTGTTCAAGTATTGTAAATTAATCTTACTACAGTACATTGAACAAGTTTTTAATTTGGACAATAATTATTTCAAATTCAAAGTTTGAAAAAGTTCCAATAAAATTATGTCAAATTAAAATATACTGTTCACCAATGTACTATAGACATATGAGTCCCATTATCAAGTATATATAGTAAAGTTTTTAGAACAAAAAAGAATCAAATTTTATCTAGTTAATTGATCAAACAATTTTCTAATTATATGGATAAAAGTTTAAAACATCCTATAATTTTCTTTTCAATTTTCAAGAATTATTTTTTTTAAGTGTTGTTAAATTTGTATTGATAAGTTTTAAATTTGTTGTATATGACTATTAATTCCAAATTGTATCAATTTGATAGAAAATATGTTATAATTGTGAAGAAGAGATATATATAAAAATCTGTTATTAAATTTCTCTCTTCATTTTTTGAATAGTTCTAAGAATTATGGTCAATTATAAAAAATAATCTGTTGTAAATTTTATACATCCCTCAACAAATCAAGCCCTACTTCTTTGTTACCTAATTAACAGAGACAGGGTTGGCGGGCATGCGTCAGTATTAGATCTTAAATGCACAAATTCATTAAACAATAAATGTTGCAACAGGTCTCGGCAAAAACCAGCAGATGGTTTAGCTGAGACTTGCCAGATCTTTTTTTCTTTTTTTGTTTTTTTCTTTTGTGATAGTAAAACTGTATGCTTATAACCAACAACTTGAAAGCTGTGTGCATCCATATCCAACATTTTACTTCCAAATTCCCCCAGATACGTCGCTCATTAATATTGATGGGTCAGGTACCAGAGGAATCAGTCAATAGTTGGTGGTTTCAATTTCCAAATACAAGTTAATGGTTTCTACCAGGAAACTCAAGTTCAATGCATGCAACCCAAGTGGGTGTACGAATTCTTTCGTTGCAAAACAATTGGATAATTATAATCTCAACTTGCTGTCTACAGAGATAAATTCATTCTGGCAAACGTGATATGCGCAAACGGACAAACCTACTGAATTTATGGTAATAAATTATAGAACTGGGTCAATGGTCCACCGCGCGCATCAGTCACCAGATATGAGCTATAGTTTCCAAAAATAGGTGCAATGAATCTGTCGTGCAAGTTGATAACAGAGATGATTCAAGTGTTAGAACATGATTTGTGGTAGTGTGTGCTGCCACAGAAGATCAAGAACAGAGCATTCGGCCCTGTGTTCGGCTGGGTAGAATGGACGTGTATCCGGCCACAGAAGGAAAGTTCTAGGCGTCTCCAAGTTGGAAAGTCTGGTGGGCACGTCCAGAAGTGTCATCCATGTGTGGGGGTGTTATTTCTTTGTGGAAAATTGTATAATTGTAAAGAAATAAGAAATGAATAATGGGAAAGATTTGTGGGAATCAATTGTGGGTTTCTATATATTTATTATCTCCTCCATTGTTACAAGATTAACCAGAAAATCAATAAAAAAAAAAAAGCATGTGTGCGTGAGGACGTAGACACTAAATTAGTGCTGAACCTCATTAAAATATGTGTTCAAGTGTTGTTTTTATTTTTCTTACATCAAGTTCACACAAAAAGCGAAACAGATGCAATGTACTGCTTTTGGGGTCGGCTAGGAATCTAGGATCCCCATTTTAGGAAGCAACAAAAGAAGGGTTACTTATCATTTTTTATAGAACTAACTTAAATGCTTTTCTCTCTATCTGAAATTGTAATGACTTTTTATTGATTCATTTGTGGCCAAAAAAACAAAATGGTGCCTCCGCCTGACGACCGAGAAAAGCGAACGTTTCAAATTTCAAAGAGATTCTTGCAATGACGCTCCTTGTTTTTCTTTATAATTATGTATTCGGTTATTAAGACTTAAGACGTACCTGGTCTAAGGGCACATGTGTGTTGACTGTTGACGCCTAGAACAAACAGTAAATCAAATTATCAAACTGTCCTTTCCCGATAGACTAATACAGGACAAATCATCCATCCCTAGAGCGATCGGGGGACCTTTAAGATAGAAAAGTCAAACACTTGATAGCCACACATATATTATAATAAAGAAAGTTTAATATGCATCATAGGACTTTCTATGCACCGCAGAATTTTTTAGAAATATTTTTGTAAATTGACAAATCTAATTTAACCAATCTAATATACATATTGAAATCTCATAGCAAATCAAATTTTACAATTTTTTAGATTTTATTACTATTTTTTTCGAATTTTTTGAATCCTATTATTTTTAGAATGTTATAAATAGTAGTTTGTTTCCAATAATAGCATATTTTAAGAAATTCGAAAAAAATATTAATAAAATTTCAAAAATTATAAAATTTGGTTTGCTATGAGATTGCAATATGTAGATTAGATTAATTAAATTAGATTTGTTAATTTACAAAAATACTTTCGAAAAATTCCGCGGTGCATAGAAAGTCCTATGCACTATGGTGCATATTAAACTTTCTCTATATTATACGTACAGATCATTAAGTCTTTAAAACTAAAATTTAAAAATGTTGATAAAACAATTTTGCGTGCTAATTAATAATAGATTTGTCGTTGACATATGCCTGTTAGCAGTTTTGACATCTAATTTGAAGATCCTCATAAAGCAGATTTACTGAAAAAACAAAAAGATACGATCATATATATTGCAGATCCTCATAATACTTTTAATCCTGCTCCTGATACCCGTGCAAATTGTAGCTAGCTAGTTTTCTATAATATGTACAGGAATTCATGCCTATTATCAGTACATTTTCTAATTACTTTCCATAAATATTGTACAAATTTAAGTGCCAAAGTGGTTTAGCATCAACACAATTCGCTAGGCGAACAAATATCTTAAACAGAAATTGAAACAATAACACATGTTAAAGACATGAATTCTTTCTACTTTCAACCCGCAGACTGTTGCAACATTATTCATCACGGGATGATTTTGGGAAATGATCTTAAGAATACTGTTTCAGGAAGCTGGTGGTAGGATATTTTTGGTCAATTCCATATTTTCTTCTCTCCTTCTTCTTATTTATTAATTAGGACGTTTTTTAATAATTTATCACAGGAATCTTGCAGCTTTTCCATGCACTTATAGAAACATTAAAATTTCTATACCTCTGGATGTAGCTAGGATGAAATTGCTGAAATATTAGTAAAATCTCAAGGAACCTGTTTACGAATGCATTCCCAGTACGAACATACGCAACAAATGCTGAGAAATAATATGTAATATGTAAAGTTATTATGTTCTAAATTAAATAATATGTTATTTTATGTAATTTTATGCAAATTGTACTGTGGAAATTAACTTATTATCCTTCTTTCTTTATATCTAACCAGGTTATCATATGCTTTCTTTTTGCTTTACGAACCAAATAATTACATCCAACATTAGAGATTTTTTTTTTTAAATTAATCTACAATCATATACACATGTTACAAATTGACCAGCAGAACAAAAAACAGGAATATGAAAATCTGGGCAGATAAAAATGAAAATGCATTTCAACTATCACACAGATATATTTGATAGAAAGAAAACATTACTAAATAGATGTGCATATGCAATTCCATTCCATGCAAGTTTCTGGTGGAAGCAAGTCCATCGATCTCCTTTCTAGCTATTTTTCTCTTTCCAAATCTCTCATCTAGTGACTTTTCTTTTCAAGATGCCCATTGTTATAAGTTAAAACTAATTATATATCCCGGCATTCGTAGTAAATTGTGGAGAACTGCTGGTTGCTTCTGCTCTAGAAATATCAACCCCAAAGAGCCTAACAGGTACCTGATCATGGTTGTGATCTTCAATTGATGTCGGCACGCATCTATCTATACGACTTGGTCGATGGAAGATGTCGATCATATACTGCTTCAAATCTGAACAATCTGATGAGCTCCAAAAGCTTACCACATCCCCTTCTCTGATCCCTTTCTCTTTAACAAACAGCCTCCAACCTTTTGTTATAACATAACTCTGGCTGCTACCCCAGTAGGAGTATGTGAATCGCCAAACCTTGCCTTCGTCATCTTGAAAGTTAATCGGTATCTTATCATCTTTGTTAATTGGAAAGTGCTTCTCAGCATGTTGCTTTGGGATTACCAGCCTGTTCAGCTTCCCGACATCACTCGGAGTCACCGTCTTGTTGAACAAAAATTCAAAGACATGAGATTTATTACTATTTCCCATCCAACAGGTGTTTTTGCCGGAAAGGGGATTCTTCCGACGGCTATTTCTAAGTTCTTCATTATAGGTGTGGTGACGTAGCATGTGGACTATCTCCGCCTTTGAGTGTGCCGCTAGAAATGATAGTTCGGTGGCTCCCTCAGGATCAGACTTGCAAAGTTTCTTGAAGTTGGTGGTGGCTTCAAAACCACGAAAGCGCTGGGCAGCTATGTCATAAACTCCAGCAGCTTCAGACTCACCGGCAAATGTGCCGAGCCAGATGCGGCGGTGACAATCATAGATCTGAGCTCCCCACCTCCCGTTATGCTGTGGGACAACCCCCTTGTACCGGGAAGATTTCAACTTGCAAGGGTTTTCTTTGGAAGTGAATCCCTCATAGGACTCCTGCCTCTGTAGGTTGGCGTTCATGGTGGCTTGATTCTTCAATTTTTTAATATTTTTGTATTTATTTCTCTCTGAAACGGGGAAGATGAGGATAAGATAGTATTTTATAATTGACCGCTGATTGTTAGCAACGACTGCAAAGCTTTGATAAAGGCCAACTAAACATGCCCAAATTTAATACACCAATATATTGAATATATATATATATATATATATATATATATATATATATATATATATATATATATCTATAGAGAGTTGATATAGAACACTGATGTGTACGGATCGTCCCCGTACACATGAGTCGTTTTTCAAGGTCCGAAATTCAAACGGTCAATCCGAACCGTTCAAGTTGTTCGCTATATTGAAAAACCTAGATAGACCAAATTTTATATTTTTTCGAATTTTTTTGCTATTTATTATGATATTTTCAAAAAACACTATAATTGGAGTATTTCAGGCCCTCCAATTTGAAAATATCATAATATATAGCAAAAAAATTCGAAAAAATATAAAATTTGGTCTGCAAGAGTTTTTCAATATAAAGAACAAGTTGAACGGTTCGGATTGACCGTTTGAATTTCGGATCTTGAAAAACGACTGATGTGTACGAGGACGATCCGTACACATCAGTGTATTTTATCCATTCTCTCTCTCTATATATATATATATATATTTTGCTATGGTAAGTTCCAATTCACTGAAAGGTCGGTGAGTTGCGATCAAAATTCCTAAATGTAGTTTAAAATGACAGATCCAAACCGTCCAATATGATCTCTATTGAAATCTCTATACATACTAAATTTTATATTTTTTTCAAATATTTAAGTATTTTTTTCGTATTTTTAAAAGCTACTATTTTTTAACGGTTCAAAACTAATTAGATTAACGATTTTCTAATTAGGTCTGGTCCAGTCGTCTTCTAGCAGTGTGTCTCTAGTTCAGTTTAGGAAAGTGGCTAAAATCCTAAAAATTGCATCGCTTGGTCAGGGATAGAGCAGACACCTTTATAGCATGTCATAGAACCGCCTTGGTGTGAAAACACGTCAGGAATTGCTTTGTCTTGGAGAATTTTCTTCAGAGAAAACTTGACAAAAATCAGCTAAGTCATATATGGCAAGTCTGGAGAACTTGAAACGATCTGTTCCAAGTGTGAGCTGGACCGTTCCAAGTGAATCTAGCAGCTGTATTCTCTTCTGTTTGAACTGGCCCGTTCCAACTGCAGGCTAGTCCGTTCCACCCCTCTGGAAAGCTGCTCCTTGACAGTTCTTTATGCCAATTCTTCAATGATCCTGCAAAATCAAATGTCGGGCTACGGCTGTACCTTTCTTTGCACAAAATGTTAGTAAACTAGGCTAAAATACAGATTTAAATATAATTAAAGACCTAATTGGAGTTGAAATGTATACATGAAAACAACCCATCAATGGTAATAGACTAAACATGGCTATGAAAGAACGGAAGATTTTGTGGAGTTGACGCGTTGCCTTCTATAGATGGTTATAATAATTCATATTTTTGTGATGGACAAAATATGGTATTGTGTGGAGGCCAAAAAGTCTTTGGTGCTCTATATAAAGGGGTTGGTCCTTAAGGGACAAGACAACCACGAGTTTGGCTATATATATGCGTTGAGACTTGAGAGCAGCGTCTCTGTCCCTCTTTCTAATACTCCCATCAATTAGAGAGAGAGTGTTTTTCTTTAAGCGAAGAGCATCAAAGGGTGTGTCTTGTACTCTTTGAAGACTTCCTCCCAACCTTGGTGGTGCTCAGGCGACTCCAAGGACTCCAACAACTCTAAGGCGTAGGCAGCATCAAGATCCAACACATTCAAATGGATTTAGGTATGCTCGCTCAAGTTTCTGTTTTCTGTTACCTTCTAGCTTGCTGCTAGGCTCTCTAACGGGCTGCTAGACTGCTAGTTTTGTGGTGTTTAAAGGTTTTGGTTTGCTATTTGACTTGATTTGAGTTGTTATTTCATTTTGTCAGTAAAGCAAACCTAACAAATTATGCTAAACTACAAAGTACAATTATTAAAATTAATCTTATCTAGAGAATGAAAGATCAACAAACGTGATAGCGAAGTCCTAAGTATATACTGAGGACTACTAAACGGTTAAACTTAATAATATGTATGTTTTTGAGTTGTGACTAATAAAAAGCTCCTCTCTCTGGTACATCAGAATAGACTCAATACAGTTAATAGTATGCCTACGGCCTGTTTTTTTTTTCTCAAAGAAAAGAGGGGAAAAAAATTCTATAGCTAGAGTCAATAGACTAAATACTATATAGTGATGTCATCGAGTATACGTAATCTATTCATGATGTCATCAAAGAGTACTTATGAATTACTTTGAGAGAAGTTATATATTGATTAATGTCACTAATTTGATCTGCACAATCATTTTGAAATTAATCATACGGAATTAATTAATTGAATAAAATTGGATGTACATGGAAATAAGTGAAGCTTGTGCATTCAGACTAATTGTACATGCATGTTTGTGGCTAACAAGGTTGTCCTCTGTTCGAACGCTTTATTTAAAAAAAAAAATCCCGATCGTCGCAATGTGCAGCGTACACACCCTTTTTATTTATTTTTCTTTTTTTTTCCTTTTTTTTATTTTAGTAAACTGTACCGGCCCATGGGCCTTATCTGCAACTCAAAAAAAAAAAAAAACAGATGCGCACGTGCCGAAAAAATTAAAACTAACGTTACTGTTCACACGAATTTCGAAAATAACAGTTAAAAATTAGGAATTTTAAAAATAACGTTGTTGGATCGGCGTTTCAATCGCCGAAAACACAGAACCCCCTCCTATATAAGCGAGACAGCGACCCCTCATCCCCACCCCTTCTCTCTCTCTCTCTCTCGCGCGGGACAGAACTCTCCCTCAGGTTAGTTTTTTTTTTAATATTTATTTTATTTATTTAATTTAATTAATTTAATTAGGTAAGTAATTAAAAAAATAGATTAAATGTTGAAAAAATAATGAAAAAATAAGTAAAAAATCAGAATAAATATAAAATGTAATTTGGGAATTTTTTTATTGAATTTAATTAGTTTATTTATTTAATTTAAGTAGTTTAATTAGATAAGTAATTAAAAAAATAGATTAAATATTGAAAAAATAATGAAAAAATTAGTAAAAAATCAGAATAAATATAAATAATTTTAATATGTAATTTGAAATTTTTTTATTGAATTTAATTAGTTTATTTATTTAATTTAATTAGTTTAATTAGGTAATTAATAGAATAAATAGAATAAATATTGAAAAAATAATTAAAAAATTAAAAAAAAATCAGAATAATTATAATATGTAATTACAAAATTTTTTTGAATTATTTTGTACATTTTATAATTGTGGATAATTTAATTACAAATTAGCTGCATCAATTTACTCATGCTGATAAATAATAAATGCATCCACAAGCTGATGCAACTTATACTCTTCTACATGAGTGTACCCGATGCGTGTGATTTTTAATTGCATCCATTTACTCGTGCAAGATAAACAGTCAACTATATCGATAAGCCGATGCAACTTGTACTGTTCAACATGAAAGTTCTCAATGCATGCGATTATAATTTGCATCTGTGTACTCATGCAAGATAAACAAACAAGTGTATCGACAAACCGATGCAACTTGTACTCTTCCGCATTGAAATTCATGATGTAAGTATTTGTAGTTGCATCTGTTTACTCGTATAAGATAAATAATTAGATGCATCAACAAAACGATATAGCTTGTACTCTTCTATATGGATGTTCGTGATGGATGTAATTTTTTAATTGCATTCATTTAATCATACAATATTAATCTCTCAAAGAAATGATATCATCATCATTATTTAAATTTAAACAACAATAAAAATTCAATAAAAACAGAAAAAATATATTAATAATTTAAAAATTAATTAATAACATAAATCTCATTCATTTATAAAGCTTTCATTCCTAAGTTTTTTAGGAGGATACAGATACAGTTCGGATATTATCAAATACGAATATAGATCAATATACTTCGAATATTAACATAAATATCTATACGTTAAAGAAACTAATAAAAAAATAAATAATATAATAAACATTTTTCAATGGTTTAATGTTTATAAATAAATATAAGAAAATTATATGATGATTGAATTAACTTAAGTGACGGTGGATTTTTTTTAAAAAAATCCACTCTAAGAATGTTTGAACAAATTAATTTATTAATTAACATATGTATTTCTATCTTATAGAAATTAATATGTTATTAAAATTGATAAACTTATAAAAATCTAAAGTGGGTTATATATTGTTTAAAATAGATTTGAATACATAGTTGCATCATTGAATTCATTGAAATTAATTAGTTATATTATTTATATTAACTTATCAGATGCAAATTAGATACACCAATTGCATCCTCTAAATGGATGCAATAATCCATTAGCCACATCAGCGAGCCTGATGCGATAATGTGAAATAGTTACATCAGTTTATTCTATGCAGTAAATTATAAAATTTACAACTGGGTAGTCAATATAAGAGCTAGACATTTCATGCACCCACTAGACAAATGCAACAATTAGTCTAGTTACAACAATGAATCATATGCAATAGTACAGATTAGTTAAAATAGTATTTTTCATGCAATTAGTTATGTTTTTTGCATCGACATAACTGATGCACAAGTTGCATATTTCTTGCAACCGCTAGACAGATGCGGTAATTAGTCTAGTTACATAAGTGAATCCTATGTTGTAGCACATATTAGTTAAATCGGTGTTTTCCATGCAATAAGTTAGAGTATTTACATCGACATAGCTGATGCATAAGTTACAAATTTGTTGCATCTGCTGGATAGATGCAAGAATCTATTGGTTGCATCAGTCATACCGATGCAGTCGGATGAGAATGGTTGCATCAATTTATCTCATGCAATTAGATATATTATTTTCATTGCCGAAACTGATGCAAGAGCATATACATTAACTGCATCGACTGGACAGAAGCAAATATTCAATTAGTTACATCAGTAATACGATACAGATAAACGAAAATAGTTACATCAAAGTTTCCCATACAAGTGGCTATTATTTACATCAACAAGCCGATGCAGACAAATACAGGTCGATGCAAAATACTGAAAAACTAAGTGTGGATGCAAATAAGTTTTATTAGCTGATGCAACAAATATTTTTAGCTGCAAATTCATAAATTCCGATGCAGATACTGCAGTTTCCTGTAGTGTCTACGAGGCTTCGTAGAGATCCTGGTGCTTCTACATCTACCGCTTCTGTTGATGCCGAGGCTTCTATATCAGCGGATCCTGTTGTTCCTCCCGATCCTGTTAATGCAGATCGTCTCTTGCATTTGGATGAGTCGAAAGTTCGTGGCACTGGTGTAAGTTATTATTGTTCTTTTACTTTTTTTTACTTATATATTTCTATTTTGATAGTATTTTTTAAAATAATTAAAAAAGAAATATATACAGCATTGGAGGGCAGTACTACATAGGGCTAAGATGTCACGAACTGCTGAGGTGGATGAGCGTTTGATGACACTTGGACTGATACATTTCATTCAGTTAGGTCATATGCAGCTCGATCATTCGCTTTTGCAGGGTCTAGCCATGTTCTGGAGGCCAGAGACCCACACTTTCTTTTTTCCGCACGTTGGCGAGATGACGGTCACTCTAGAGGTAAGGATAAATACCTATTTGTAATATTTTTTTTTGTAACTATATATGTATAAAATTTGAACTATTTGAAGGATGTGGCCTTCTTATATGGTTTACCTACGGCTGGCAGAACCGTTACTGGACAGACCGATTACGACGCCATACAGTTACTCCAGAATTTGGCGTTGCCGGAGGATACAGACACGGCGATAGTTGAGAAGTGCTTCAGGGAAAAAGAACGGAAGTAAGAAGGTTTTAAAAAAATTATTTTTATGTTAATTTTAAATATATATAGTTCTTACAATCAAATTACATTAATAATGTAATGCAGGAAATCTCATTCCGTTAGGTTAAAGGAACTGCGTAAGATTTAGAATCAGATTGGGGGGCCTGGCACGAATAACGCAGCGAGGATCGACAGATACACACGCGCTTGCGTGTTGGAGATTTTTTGGTGCGGGTTATTTTCTGACGGCACGGGTGACTCGGTTCCATGTTTTTATTTGCAATTATTGGAGATTAGCCAAGAATTAAATATCTCACATTTATTGCACTTTAATAAGAAATTAAATATATGAAAGAGTTGATGATATTCCTTAAGAAAATAATTCCTATTTGCAGGATCTTCATTCCAGTAACTCGGTGCAGTACAATTGGGGTGGTGCCATTCTTTCCATGCTATACCGAGGCTTGGACACTGCCTTCATTAATAACAATATAAATATTGGTGCTCCTTGGTTGCTCTTGCAGGTGTGATCGTATGCAAGATTACTACTTAGTCGGCCGTCGATCACGAAGGATTTTGATGGTTGGGGTCTACCAAGTATTGACTCGTGTCCACCTTATGGGAGGTATGTTGATTTGATTTTAATTGTAATATTTAAAATATGTTTTATTTGACTTTAATAAACAACAAATGAAAATGCAGGAAGTGGACGACGAGACATAAATCGAAAAAGTTCACCGGCCCTACTCGCAGTGGGATAGAATATGCGAGGGATGTCTACATGAAAATGAAGCCTGAGCATGTCGTGTGGAGGCCTTATGATCACATCAGGGACCGCATGCCTCGTTGTGCCCAGGTTGAGCAGAGGATATTCCTTCTACGCATCCCATACATTCATTATTGGGTCGTGATGTGGTACCACGTAGATCGTATCATGCATCAGTTTATGCTCTATCAGACAGTTCCCCCACCGCCACCTGAGGTATATTTAACTGTTCACATTATTAATTTCATTATTTAATTCTCGCAATTATATTTTGTTGATTAACTGTGATTTGAATAAAACAGCCTTGGTCGAGAATGGAGGAATTGATAGGATACCAGCATAATACCTATCGAGGTATTGACTGGCATGAACTATTTGTGAATGAGGTGAACAAGTGGGCGAACACTAATGAGGCTAGGGTGATAGAGGATCGGCCGTGCAGCGAAGATATTTGGAGCGACTACCGACGCTGGTTGTGCGTACATGGAGGTGCGCATCTTGTGCAAAATCCTGAAGGGGCAGCGTCTGGTCCGGCTCATAACTTGTCATACCTTCACGAGACGTCTGGTCACATGAATTTGGTAAGTTACATTACGCAAAATTTTGTGCCTAATAAATAATTCAGTGGCTAACAAAAATTGAACAGGTCAAGCATACTTTGCGGGAGGTGTTGCGAGGATGTGCATGGGTTGTCAAGAAGGGATTTCGTCGTGCTGGGAAGCAATTGCTGAGAGGGTGCAGCACGTCCTTGGATATTGTTGGCGAGCCTGCTCGATTACCTTGACTCTTAGAGTCGAAGGGTCTTCATTCAGACATCGACTCTATCCCTGATACGGATGATGAGGATGATGCGCCAGAGCCGGGATCTGTTGAGGAGCAGCTTTTCATGCGGGTATAATACATTTTTCAATCACTTTTATTAATATTATTGTTCCTTTCATGCTTAATATTTTATAATTATTTAAAATATTTTTATTATTTTTATAATATTATCTGTAACAGGATGATTTTCGTCTGCATGATTGGGATTCATATTTTGATGCTCCACGACCCAGTCAGCCTCTGGTTCGGAGCAGACGGTCACATTCCGGTGTTTTTGAGCCTCACTCCGGATCCACAGGACCTCATTCCCAGCCTCAGACCACAGAGTCGCAGGCCCCACCCCATTCGCAGCCCCGGAGCACACAGCCGCAGCCTCCACCTCGTCTGCAGCCCCAGACCATACAGTCGCGGCCTCTACCGCACAGCACACAGTACACATACGGGAGTCATTACCCTCCACCTCCACCATATGCTCAGACTCAGTACAGAGAAGGGTACAGTCAGCCCTTTATGCCTACCCCCGCACCTATCTCTCAGACTGATGCATATTATCAGGCATACGGTACCCCACTGCAGGACCCATTTACACCTATATCGCACCATCCATTCGGCGATTCTGGGGCCTCATCTAGCAGACCGCCTCGTCATTCCACTCCATTTTCTACGACTTATCATCCCCCCTTCTCCCCCAGGACTTGCTCCTGGTCGAGAGGCTCGAAACTTGCCTGGTGCTGCATGGGATTTATCTCCTTCTCAGGGATGATTCCGTCATGATGGACATCAGTAGGATAGTGTGATATTTATATTTTTGTACGAGTGTGATATTTATTGTGATATTTATATTTCGTATTTGGCTTTGATTCCGTCACTTGTTAGGATTGCAAAACTACGCGAAAAAATTCTAACAAATTCATAAAATATCACATTAGATAATAAAGGCGCTGCACTCTCATGCCTGTAAGTTTCATACCATAAGGTCAAAAGCATAAAAAACATAAAATCTCTAAAATACCTAAGATATCATTTCCGAGGAACCCTACTTCTAATTTGTTCCATTTTTAGGATTGCAAAACTACGCGGAAAAAAATTTAAAAAAAACCATAAATAATTATTGTAGATGCAAAATATTATGAATTTAGTCAACCATAAATATTAAAATTAGAGCTATCTTCATCGAATAACATAAAGTCAACCTTTACATCGATCTATAAAGGGTAAATTTAAAAAAAAAATACATAAAAATATTACATAAAACTAACGCCGGCCTCCTCCTGGTAAGATATTCATGAACCTTGATCCTAACCGGGCAACCTCACGTCGTAGTCCCCCTCCCCCACTGTTTGTGCTTTGAGATGGTCCCCTGCTACTTGATGCGCCATGACTCTTCCTGCTACTTGATGCTCCGTGACTTGTGGGAAATCGGAGCGACATTGATCGGTCACCCAGGCTAATAGAATTTCGACGTAGTTGAATACCTTCTATCCCAAGACTGACGCGACTTTTATTGCGAGGATCAATACTGATAGAATTCCGGCTAGGTTGAACGGGCTCCCTAGAAGGTTCACTTTGGTTCCCTGTAGAAGATTGAGTTCTGTTCCTTGCAGAAGGTCTTGTAGTCCTCCGTTTCCTCGGTGTGTTGGTAGGACGACCTGTACGACGACCAGATTGAAGGTCCTCCATCGATATAGGTTGCTGAGTGTCGTTGGCCGCTGCAGCGTCCTTTCTGGTTCGGCGCCTTTGGTTTGCCTGATTTTTATTTCTCATTGCATCCATCCACATCCAATCACGATCCTTCTTTCGCCTGCCCCAATTAATCATTGTCTTATCCGGATAGATCACGGGACCATCATACCGAGGCCACTTATCTTCGTCTTCGTAGCAGTGAAAATTACATGTTGATCATATTTTAACCATATTCTCTGTGCTGTACCGTTCGTCTACAAAATCAGAAACATCCCACCTACAATAACCGCATACGGCAACCACATGAAGACATGGTATTCCTGTGAGTTGAGGTTTTCTGCACTTACACCAAGCACGCCTGCTCGGTAGTTGAGGATCTCTCGGTTGGTAATCACGTTTAAGGAAAACTTGGTATTTCCAGGTTACCCCCGGATCATTTTTTTCGAATGGCACTTGAGCTTCAAATTCTCCACGTTCAATGTCAACGGTGATAACGTTTATTGCCGCTGTAAATATGAATTTATATCATTATACATTTTAAAGAGTAGAAGTAAATATGATTACATTGGAAGTACATTTATACCTGCTTTGAGAGTATGTTTCATCAGTTTAAGTTGGATTTCTTTTGGCCATCGTTCTCCCTCCGCCTGTCCCTCCAAAGCTATTTGCTTCCTCTCATTAAACCATTTAACAGTTTTGTACCAAGTGCCTTCCACAAGTCCAACAACTGGTAGTCTTCTCTCAGCCTTGTACCTGCTATTGAGACTTTCTGATCCATTACTCGTCATAATTCCCCAACGATAACCACCGTCATACGTTTGTGCCCACCTTTCAGGTTTCCACTGCTCGTTGCCATCTGTTTCATTTTCTTTCCCACACTTTTCAAGGTAGTCAGATCGCCTTTGGATTCGTTTTCTTTAGTTCGTTCCACATTTTGTAGAAGGGCCTCCTTTTTTTCTTGTTGGCCAACTTATTTCTGAATTTGTCTGGTAGAGCTGCGTCTTTTCCAGATGCCTTGAACACGTTTTCACATACATATTGCATGCAATACCGGTGCACGGCATATGAAGGGTTCGCATCCTCTTGCCAACTGTATTGGGATTGTTTGAACGCGTTCCTTATTTTCCAATGGCGATCCGAAACAACACAGAATTTTCTTCCTTCCCCGATAACTTGCTGCCTGAGAAAATTCATAAACCAACCCCAACATTGTTCGTTCTTAGTTCGCACTAGTGCAAATGCTAGTGGAAGCAACCGCTGCTCTGGGTCATAACCGCATGCCGCTAACAATCTTCCTTTGTAGCGACTCGATAAAAACGACGCGTCGATGCTGATAACAGGCCTTAGGTATGGTACTGCCGCGATACAAGGCCCATATGCACATGCTGCTGCGGTGAACATAGCTCTGTTGGGATCCCCTACGCTCTCTGTCAACCATTTGATCTGTGTCCCTGGGGTCGTTCTCTGTATAGCCAATAATAAACTCGGAAGTTTGTTGTATGATCCCTCCCACGATCCAAAAAGTTGTTCGATCGCTTTCTCTCTCCCACGCCATAACTTGTTATAGGTTGGTTTTACATTTGGATATTCTTTCTCCAATATAGATTTTACGTCATCTATAGAAATACCAAGATCTCTCTTTACTGCATTCCTGATGCTGTTTGCGATTACCTCTGCCGTCAGATTTTCATGCGTGAAATCTCCGGCCCTTCTCACGCAAGTATATGTTCTTCTTCATTCTTTATTATTCTCCAAAATTCACCTTCCCTTTCTGTACGGGCATACAAGTGTCACTTACAGGTAGGCACCTTACAATCCAATACATACAATGCTGGAGTACTTCTAGTGGTTTTATGCTGTACATTATTATCTACGGCGTATTTATTACAAGCTTGTTTTAATTGTGATTTTGACATAAAAATGTTTCCTTGCGCTAAAGGCCCAGAAGTTTCTGTTTGAGACGGTTGTGGAATCGAATTTCTATACTCAGAAATATCCAGAAATTGCCTAACGGGATGGTAATTATCGGTCCTTCCGGTAATGTAATACTCGTGATTCGCGAAACCCTGCGCATACAGACCCTCTCCCTCCATATCCTGTGACGCCCAAAACTCTTCCTCTTCATCAGTGAAGTCTTCCCCCGTTGCATAATTCGACTGATAACCCGGACCACGGTCGTATGTCTCGTCAAGTTCGTCTATATCCCCTTCTTTTTCTTCTTCATCTTCCTCTGCTTCTTCTCTAACTGGTCTACTACTCACAGGTTGGTCCCATGGATCCCAATCATGTGCATTGGTGTTGTACTCATTATTTGTTCCATCTTGTCTTTCTCGTCCGCTACTACTCTCAGGTTGGTCCCAAGGATCCGAACCCCATGCACTCATATTTGTTCGCTCTTGTCTTTATTGTCGACTACTACTCTCAGGTTGTTCCCAAGAATCCCAATCATGTGCACTCGTATTGTATTAATTATTTCTTTCTTCGTCTTCTTCGGTATTATTGACTTGTTCATTCAAATTATAATTATAATCATAATTATAATTATAATTTGTGTATCCACCTAATTTAAAAATATATAATAAAAAATTATATAATTTCTGTGTCATCGTAATCAAAATTATTGATTTGTTTTTATTTTAAAAAGCTTAATTTAAAATTTTATTATTCAAGAGTAAAGGCAAGAGCAAATTAATTATAAATGCGCACAATTAATAGCAAGACCAAATTAATTACTTTAAAAAACTAATTTTATCAATTCTATAATGGCACAAATTTAATTAGTAATTTTGTCCAATTTTGCAAAAGATTTTTTAACCAAAAGTTTCTTAATAAGCCAATTATGTTTAGTAAAGAATTATAATCCTAATTTAAGCAAATTATATATTGCATATGTTCATGACTATTGTAATCCTAATTCAAAAATAAACAATAAAGTAATTTTACTAATAAAATTTGTCGTAAGTTACCTTGTAGGCCACCACCAGTAGCTGGAAGCAAATCAACGTGAAGTTGAAAGCCGTGTAGCCTTCTTGCTTGGAAGCACTCACGTCGTACATACCACCATTCATTTTCAGAGTTCACCGGCAATTGCATCTGCTGGAACCTCCCTTCAATTATGGTATTAAAATGGAAAACAATTCTCAAATTATAATGACCTTGATAAAATCTCAATGCTGATAAAATTATTTCTTTAATTGATTCATAATCAGTTTGCGAAGTTGCATCCAAACTGAAATAATTTGATGGATTATATGGAGATTGATTAACGAAAACCGGAATGGAAATCATATTTTTGACAGTATAGAGAGTCGAGTATTTGAAAATGATGGGTGATTTTCGAATTCGGAACGGCATGTTCTAATTATAACCAAATGAGAGTCGAAATAATGATGAGCAATCAAATCAAATCGCACTAAAACGCACTGTTAAATCGCACTTAAATTCAATTTACACTTTGGATCGGCATTTGGGACGCCGATCCAATTCTTTTAATGATAAAAACCACTGAAAATGAATGATTAAAACCATAAAAAACAGTAAAAGCATTAAAAAAGTCACTTTTAGCGAGAAACCAGTTGGATCGGCGTTCCAATCGCCGATCCAGCTGATTTCCCGCTAAAAATGACTTTTTTTAATGCTTTTACTGTTTTATCTTTTATTATTATTTTCTATTATTACATTTACTTATTAATATTATTATTAATTACTATTATTATTGTATTATTATTAATATTAATTTGGTAATTGTTATTAGTTATTATATTAGTAATAATTTTATTATTAAATATTATAATTTATTATGTATTTTTTTTATTATTGCATGATTATTACTATTAAATTGGTAAGTGTTATTAGTAATAATTTAATTATTAAATATTATTATAAATTTGTTAATTGTTGTTAGTTATTATATTAGTAATAATTTAATTATTAAATATTATTATAAATTTGGTAATTGTTGTTAGTTATTATATTAGTAATAATTTAATTATTAAATATTATGATTTATTATGTATTTTTGTGATTATTGGATGATTATTACTATTAAATTGGTAAGTGTTATTAGTTATTATATTAATAATAATTTAATTATTAAATATTATTATTTATTATGTATTTTTGTGATTGCTTATTAATATTATTATTAATTGTTAATAGTTAAAAAAATAAGACTAAGGTAAATTTGTTAGACTTCATTAATGGACCATTTATTATTATTGCACAATTTTATTATTAATGCATGAAAAAAAAATTAAGAATCTACCATTTATTATTAATGCAGTATTTATTGTTTAACCTATTAATTAGCTGCAAAAGGACAGGCGTGGTCTGCTAAAATCTGAAAAAGTATACTGATACCCATCTGCCCCCTGCAAAAGGACAGGCGTGGTCTGATAAAGTCTGAAAAAGTATACTGATCCCTATCTGCCCTCTGCAAAAAGACAGGCGTGGTCTGAAAAAAAATCACGTGAAATTAATTTTTTATCGTGTGATTCTAAGTCTAAAATTGTCTATAAAATCACCTTTCATCAACCAGATTATGCAACACACACTCAATTCTTCTTCCTGAAAAATTCACTGTCATGGACAAAGGAAATAGCTTTCACTCCAATAGTGATGTCCCAAATTGGCGAACAGTTACCCGAGATGAATACTGGCCAAATTACCAACATTCCCCTGTCAATACAAATTAAATAGAAAAAGGAGATTATCATGCAAGATGTCGCACATGTTTTCGCACTTTCAAATAGAATATCTACGAAGATGACGGGATAGAGTTCGATTTAAAAATACACTACCAGTGGCACATTAATGGTGGGGAAGAAAGAGATCGCAAGGAGCACCTCCAAAGAATGCTGAGCAAACCCAAACATAAGAATTGTGGCTGGTATGAAGATTACTACAAAAAATCGCAACCAATTCCCCAACAAACACCAACAGAAAAACCATATTCAGCACAAAAAACACACTGCACCGTTTATGAAAGAATTTACAACTTTCGTGGAGACCACACAGTGACCTGTACAAAGTGTGGTCAGGTTTTCAATTACAAAGAGACCATCTTACGTGATCACTACGATGACCACGAAAAACAAGCTTGGTGGAATCAACAAGAAAAGAAATAGAAAGACAGAGATGAGGCGAAAAAAAAGAGAAAAATTGCACAAAAGGCTGCCGAAGAGAGGCAAAAATTGAAAGAAGAAAAAATTAGAAAAAAAATCAGGGAGCGCCTGAGATGGCACAAGGAGAGAGATGAACAAAAAAGTATTGCAGCAGCTAGAATGACAGAGATAGAACAACAAGAAGCCGATGCAGCTTTTTGAAACGAAGCCGCTCAATTCACTGATAATCCTGGTGTGAGCAACCAACAACAAAAGGAAGACGAAGAAGAAGACCCATGGTGAGATGAAATTCTACAATATGCGGACACCCAAAATATCTAAATATTTTGTTTTCTTAGGTAGTTTGTTTTTAAGTAGCAACTGAATGGTTTATTTTTTAAGTGATTTTTTCTTTTTTTATTTTGGTGTGTTACTTTATATTATGATTATAAAATTTAGCTCTTCTTCTAATGGTGTGCATTTTTTAATTCTGAATTTCTTTGCATATTAATTTTCAATACATATCATAAAAAAATTTAATAAAAGTAAATAGACAAAACAACATATTTCAGTAATATAAGGCAAACATTACAAGTGACGACTGTCACACAAACTTATTTCACTAATAATGACCATAATAAGATACCGATGACAGAAACATAATACTATTCCATTTAGCGGAGATGGACAACATTTGAAGCTGCGGGATGATTTTCAAAACCAGGTGGAACTGCTGGCAGGTGAGTCAACCACGACCCTCCAAGATCAAAACCTCCATTCCTCTCAACCAAATCTGTAAAAAATTTGGGGCCCCTAACATGATATTGATTTCCTTCTAATTTCTTAACTATAAATTTTTCCCCATGATATTGTAACATCAATGCAGAAAATAATCGTTGTTCGCTAGTCCGCTGATCTCCGATCAAAATAACACCAGAAGAGACGCAGCTTGGCTTAGGACCCATTTGCTTAAAATTTCAAAATTAAAACTCTATTAGCAAATCAAATAAAATAAATTTAATAATTAATTTAAAATTATTACCTACGAAGAAGTGATATTGCGAATATGAAATTACGAGGAGAAAGTTTATCAATTTCAGACTAACGAGAAAAACTTAGTTTGTGAATAATAAATGATGACAATTGAGCTTATATAGACAATTTTAAGCGGAAAAACGACAAAAAAAATTATTGCAAACCAACTTTGAGTGTTTAAAAATCAAATTGCCCACTAAAAAAAAGCAAATTCAGCGGACTCAAATGGTCAGACCTTGGATCGGCAATCGCCGATCCAAGGGTTCTGTGTTTTCGGCGATTGAAACGCCGATCCAACAACGTTATTTTTAAAATTCCGAATTTTTAACTGTTATTCTCGAAATTCGTGTGAACAGTAACGTTAGTTTTAATTTTTTCGGTGCGCACGTGTACCTGAAACGCGAGCACTATTAACTGTCTACTATTGGAGTTGTCCCAAAAATTTTATTGAAACATTAAAGAGTATTATACATACTAGCAGCAGTGCCTATTCAATGTGTGGGCTGACTTTAACATGTGAAAATATTATTTGATATAGATATATTGTCCATTTCAATATAGAGGCGAGAGGTTAAATATCATGAGCACTTTCCATTTATCAGGCTGTCAACAAATTAATTTGTTCATAGAATTTATACTTTATTCAAAATGCATGTCTTGTCATGTTTCTAATTTTTGAATACGTGGCCAAGGTGGCAAATAGAATTATGTTTGTGTATATAATTTTATTTATTTATTTTGGGGATATTTGTTGCATTGATTGATCTTTATTGGATCATTTTGTTATTATCTTCTATTGCTTTTGATTATAGTCTATAAAATAAAGGTACAATTAAAGGAAATATAAATCACAGAGAACACTAAAATGGATCCAATCGGGTAAATATACTGTTATATTGGAGTGTATTTTCATACATTAATAACAATTTTAATTTAAAAAGAAAATATTTCACATTTTGAAGCTCTATTGTAGAACTTCTCTGACTAAAAGAGCATTGATGGCTCTTTGGTTCTTCCAATAACTTCATAATTATATAATTTATTTAAAATAAATAAATATTTGTAAATTCGTATTTCAAAATTAAAACGAAGAAATAATGAAATTTTGTTATTATAATCTAATATAGCGATATACTAAATAATCTGTACTTAGCACCCCCTCCCCGCTGTCTCTCAAAATAATCAAATTACTAAAATCTTTCAGCGTTTAATTATTATAATTTTCCGCTATACTTAATAAATAATTAGATTTGCGAAGATCGAAAAACACACTATACTTCATAAATGATTTGATTTAGTAAAAATAAAAGAAGCACAAAAAAGCGTAATTTCTTCTTTATCTCTGTATCAGTCTTGTTTTTTCATTTCGATATTGCCTTCCCAAAAAAAAAAAAAAATAGATAATGCGTATTATACGAATCAATTCAATATTGTTAGATATGTATCATAATATGAATAAATTTAAAATAGATAGAATTCTTGGTATAAGTGATATTGTATTAAACTTCTACATATAAACGCAATATCTTGATTGGCAATTAGCATTGATGATTATCATCTAAAGGAAAGTTTTTGGAGGGGCAGTATGTGTTTCTTTAGGGCAAAGAATTTTAATCTATGGAAAGTTGTATCATGTATAATATTCTCAACTTGGAAATCAAGCCAAAACAAAAATGGTAAGCACTATAGATTTTGTCCTGAATAATCTTCTCAACTTGCCTAATAATTATAAGATCAGAAAGAAATGTTATTATTCCCGTCAAATTTTGGACGGCAAAAATTAAAGGCTTTAATAAATTTAAAATAGTAGAACCTGGATGGTTGGTCTAATTGCTATACATACTGGTTCTGCCTGGTGTAATTTTGGTTCTCTAGTATATCTGGTGTGTGAGTGTGATAACCTGTGTAACAATACTAATATATGAATATAAGCAATTACGTTGTTCTTTCTTTTTCCTTGTTCATTCCAGTATGCGTTTGTCATACCATGACATCAGTTCAAATAGGTCAGCACGAGAACAACTACTACTCTTAAGGCATGGAATGTTTTAAATTGATGTAATTACATAAATTGCCAGTCAACAATTTGATTTATTTTATAGAAAATTATCAAGTATTTCTTAAAAAAAACAATTTGAATTATTTTTGTTATTTTATTTAAATATTTGTTTCTACTAAAATTGACAGGACCCTGTAATTCAAGGATCTGTGTAAATGCCAACCTCTCCTTTTTGCAATCCTTCACCAGAACAATACATATTTTCATTATTACAAGTTTTCTTTTTCATATAATTATTACAAGTTTAATAACAACCAAGGTGAATTGTTAATTGGCATGACAACCAACTTAACATGCATGTACTTATGAAGTGCATCAAGACCCGAGTCCTTTCCGAGCCCGCTCATCTTGAACCTGCCAAGGGGTAGTCGACATCCATTTAGTCAACCTATTCACGGTGTTTAAGTCTTTGGTGATTACCTTAGCTACAGACCATATTTTGTATCATTGGCTCTTTCTATTGCCTCCTCCATTGTTCTAAAATAACAAAAAAATAATAAAAAAGAACTAAGATTGTGCTGGTAAATGGTTATAGTTTCAAATAAATAAATAAAGTTAAATAAGTGTTTCTCATTAATTGCTTATAAACGACCATGGCTAAGGCTAAGAGACAGCCACAACTGGCATAGGCCTTCAATATTTTGATCTAATAATTTTTTTCCTACTAAATCCTTCAAGGTTATCCTATTAGGATATTCGCATAAAATACAAATGGAAATTTGTAGGGGAGAATTACTTGAACTTGTTTTGACATAATTCCATTTTTCATGTATAAAAGATAACAATTAGAAAAGGAATGCCTAAATTAAGAACTCGGTCGATAAACAAACCTAAAATCTATAGAGATAAGGAAAATTTCAAGTTGGTCTTGAAGAAGTTCAACATTATCAAACGGGTTATCTAAAGTCATCTGGCAAACCATCCTAAAAGATAGTTAAGCCTAAGTCAAGAAACATATCACAAAGAATTTAAACATGTATTGATACCAACAGGCGAATAAAGACTCATACTTGAAACAGTAAAAAATATGAAAGTTCAATTTGAAAGCTACAAAATTGCATTTTTGTACTGCATGATGACAGATTGGATACTAAAAATATATGCATTCTAGTTGGCCTCTATTTAATCAGCAGAATACAATAAAAGCATTAACAGGAGAGGAGCTCATTTTTTGAGCAGCAGCTCTTTGATTACCTAGGTGAAAAAAATAATAAATAAATAAAATAAAGCAGACAAGAAAATTGGACCTTAGCCAGCCTGAAGCATCTCTTTTGATATCTCTTATTTTTATACTCATTTTGACCATGCTTAGCATCAAAATTACACTCAAACCAATGCAATTATCTCATGATTAATTATGATTTCTAGGATATTGGTACTGCCGCCGCTTCTTATTTATTTTTGTAGAATTTTCGTAGAAATTGAAGACGAAACACAACAAGCAAGAAGGATTTGAGCTTAGTCCATAGCCAGACGACTCATTTCTGGCTCACAGACGCATGAAATAGACCATGGAAGACCCAGAAGCACCAAGACAGATCAAATTCCTCACGAAGGTCCAAGTTTCAGCCCATACCTCGAGACCAGAGCGACATTTCGGTCCGAAATCCATAGATTTCGATCCGAAATTTATATATGGAAGGTAAAATTTGGTAATTCTGCAAGAAAGGAAGGGCTCTCTCTTGCCCTAGCCGCCTCCTACTTTCTCCCACATACTTTTCCACCTCTTGCACAAGTGTTTTTGGTTCTTTCCACGAAGATCGAAGGCAAGGCAGTAGCTTTGGGTGCGACGGCAGCAAGGCGAGCAGCTCTCCATCGATTCACTACCCTAGAAGAAGAAGTGAAGCTAAAGGACAATTCGGTTTATTCTTACATGCTTTTATCTATGAATTGCATGGGCTTGTATCTTACTTTTTACATAATATTTGTTTGTTGTTGTTTGACCCTAAAAATTAACCCTGAAAACCAAACCCAAATTGCTAAAACCAAATTCAAATAGCGAAAACCAGAATTCCAAATTTTCAAAAATCAAATTCGAATTACGAAAAATACCAAACAAACTCCAAAAATTCCCAACATTTACCCAAAAATTCCCTAAGAATTATGATGAATTATCATGATCTTAAAATCCCAAAAATATCAACAGAAACTCCAAATTTTATAAAGAAACCCCAAAATATTTACAAAATTACCAAAATAAATCTGTGAGGAATTTTGGAAAATCCTTTGAACCATTAAATGTCTCATATTTTTGTGAGTTCACCCATAAAATTTTGTCCAAAAATACCCAAGGGAATGTCCCCAAATAATTTATTTAGGATTGGCAGCATAGAAATATATGTTAAATAAAGGAAATCAGAGAAAAATCCCAGGAAAATCGAAAATCCTTTGCGCGTGCATCCATTGGAGAGGATCCTCGACAGGTATAGGGGAGGCGCTGGTTTTTAAATTTACCATCCCATAAGAAAGGTTGAATGAGCTTGAAGCATGCACTGAAAAGCTTTGTACTATCTGGATTTTCACTGGCTCACGATGAACCAAGGCCATGTATCTCGCCCTCTCTCATTAAACACCATACGAAGGCCTACCTGTCAGATGCGTCCCCTCCCTGGTAAAAAGAAAATGTCACTCTTACCGTGGGGAAGCCGGGTAAAAAGAGAAGAGATGGTGAAAATCGGGCGAAGTGGCCTCCTCTCCAGCCACAAACACAAAACCGAGCTCCCTGGACTATGGTTTACCAAGACTAAACCCTAGGCGCAACCCATCCTCCACCGTTGATGAAAATGAATGGTGAAGATCAACTCGGGCCAAGGAAGCATTGCCCTAATTGAAGCCTATTTAAACCCTTCAAATTGGAGCATAAAAGGGAGAGGGGAGAGCAGCCGCAGCTTAGGCTAGGTCCAATTATTGCAAGCTTGTCTGGTTAGGGTAGAATTGGTGAGAGACATTAGGTCAAACACTTGGGAAAAAGAGGAATAGAGGCAAAATTGGATAAAATTCTGCTTGTAATTTTCTCTGTGTAAATCAAGGAAGTTAATTTGAAGTCCCAATTGGTTGTCTTGCTCCTCCCTTCCCTCTCCAATCCCTTACTTTTCTCCATTACGGTTTACATTGAGGTTTCCTCAATTGTAGATTGGAGAGAGGAGCTTACCTTGATGCCATGCTCAGGGTTAGGCAAACAGAGACCTAAGGTTGAGGTTTCCTCTTTGGGTCTAAATTCTGCAATTTGAGCCATAAAATACTCAAATTGGAGAAATTATGTTGTAATATATGTATGCCTAAATGTTATGCTGCCAAATTCTCGTTGAGATTAGTCAATTCTCATATAAGTTTTGTACCTAAATGGATAAATACTGAGTCTGAAACAGTTTGAGTTAATTTCTTGCATGAATAAAAAAAATATGGATAAAAGGTATGTCAAACCCCAGCCAGCCTTTATGTGCAATTTACTCAAAATTTAGGATCTAAATGCCTAATGTAGCATGAGTTCTGCATGCTTTAAGTTAGCTTCACATTGCTATAACAAAAAAAAAATACATATATGCATGAAAATACAAATCTGGACGGAATTGAAAATAAATAAAAATAGGATTTTATTTGCATAAAAATACAAAAATGTGCATGAACAACAGGTACTTGATCTCAAGGACAGCAGGGAACAAACTTTTCTATTTTTAGATTTTATACAATTTTATACAAATTAATAAGTGCAGCAAGGGTATCCTCTAAATAATTTGTTATTTTTCAAAACCCTGGACCTTTCTGTAAAAGTTCCTGAACAGAAAAACCATAAAAATATTAAAGGGTATTTTACAAATTTTCAGAGTTGTTGAATAAACATAAAAGTGATTTCTCATTTTCAAAAGACAAAAAATTGCATAACTAAGTAAATATTTTGCCAAAGCAAAAGAATATATCAAAATTGTCTTTAAACAGCTCCCAGTGCTTTGCTTATGTCACTTGTAAATAGTTTTCCATGCATTTTAGCAACTCAAACTCAAAAAGGAAACTTGGCCCAGAATGAAGTGAAGCCCAGAAAGGAAAAAAGAGAGCCCCAACGCCTGATTTTCTCTGCCACGTCAGCAGCTACGTCAGCAAACCCAATCAGCACCAGCAGCAAGCCAACTCAGCCTCTATGTACACGTGGACCAATAGGAAAATTACAAATCATCACAAACATCAACAATTCATTAAAAATAGTAAAAAGCTCAGAAAAATTCAAATAAAATATCCAAAAATTTCTAAAAATCCATACTATTCAAATTTACTTATATTTTGATATAAAAATCTGTCAATTTATTGGTCCTTTCTATTTTTGAAGCATTTCCAAAACTAAATGAATTTCATAAAATTCTAAAATGATAATAGAAAATCCATTAAAATGCAAATCAAATATTCCTGAATTTCTAAAAGTCTAAATAAACAAAATCTATTAAGTTTTGATGCAAAAATATGTTAAATTAGTGGTCTTTTGCATTTATATTAAGCAAATTTTGTAAAATTTCTAAAATGATATTAAATAAATTGTATAAAATTTCAAAGTAATATCAAAATGAATTAAACCTTTTTTTAAATTAATTCTCAAAAGTAAATTTAAAATTAAATGATTTCAAGAATAAAAAAATAAAAATAAAATAAAATAAATAATAATAATTAATTAACAAAAATAATAATAGCAATAAAAGAATTTCAAATGCCAAATGGTTTCAATAAGTAAATAGAGAAATAAATAAACATGATTAAAAATATAAAAAGAAATTTTAAAAGTCAAAAATTAAAAATAAAAATAAAACCAAATTGTGAAAATTGTTAAACCCAAAAAGAAACTTCAGAAAATTAAAAGTCAAAACACGAAACCCAAACTCAAGACCAAAATCTCTTCGTTTATGGAAGTAAAGCTCTTCAACAAATCGAGATCGACTTCGAACAACCCAAAACTAAATTCTCACAGGTGGCCCAACACAGCCCCGAGAACCCAAAACTCTGTTTCCACAAGAGATCCAAAATAGTCCCGGAAATTCTTCTCACAAGAGGTCCAAAATAGCCCTGAGTGCCCAAACTTTTGTTTCCACAAGCGACCCAAAATAGTCCCGAGAAATTCAAATCAAATCCAAAAAGGCCCAAAATAGCCTTATGAAACTTAAATCAAATCCAAATTTCACAAAGGTCCAAAATAGCCTTAAACAACCCAAACCAAATCCAAATTCAAATGGCCCAAAATAGCCTTGATAAACTCAAAATCCAAATCCAAATCCTACAAAGGCCCAAAATAGCCTCAAGACCAAAAATTATACTCCAACACGAAAATCAAAACCAAGTCTATTTCTAATAAAAGTCCAAATTAAAAATCATTAAATGCTTAAGCGTAGTCAATTAGGTTCCGACAATTAGATTTGGTACCATCAATTGAGTCCAGTTTAAGCCAAAAGAATAAATCTCCGTGTAGATACCAAATTATTCTAGAAACAATTTTCCTAGCCTATTACATACAATTCTTTAGAACCCTTAATCAGAGGTTCTCGTGGGAAACCACCAGGTAATTAACAATAGGGGCTTGCGCCTATTAGAAAGAAAGGACCCGCTAAATCAATAAACCCTTTTAAGAAGCGACTCTTGTTCTGGTTCTCTTGTCGTTAAGAGATACTTGAACGGAGATCGGACCTTAAGGGGGGTGAATCTAAGACTTATTCACTTTTTCGAGGAAA
Source organism: Rhynchospora breviuscula (assembly GCA_027562975.1). NCBI lineage: Eukaryota > Viridiplantae > Streptophyta > Magnoliopsida > Poales > Cyperaceae > Rhynchospora > Rhynchospora breviuscula. The sequence continues at coordinate 40,751,112 of CM050401.1, forward strand.
CCCATTCATTCTTCGAGGGATGACAAAAAAGCCCACACAGTTGTCTCATAAACATGTTAGGCTAAATTTCATTATGTCTTAGGGTTAGGTAGTAATTTAATTTGGTATTTGTGATCACTTGATACGATTAGGTATTTTCTATGTGATTTTGATGTGTTGAGAATTATTATTTATGCTTAGTTAAATTATTTGTTTGCTTGATGTTTACCTATGGATGAATCGCGACGTCTTCAGGGCATTAAACTAGAGTAAACACATAATTTATTAAGTAATTGAGGTAAGCCAAACGCTCGAAAGAGGAGGTTAACTTACGACCGACATGTGTAGTTTCTAAATGATCCGAAATGACTTAGATACGTCTAGAAATCCAACACGAAGAACTTAATTGACTAAATTCCGACGGACTAGTCAATTACGTGGTAAAAATCGAGTTCCAAATCAAGTCTAAAACCAAAATTGTGACGGCTGAGGCTAGGACTTAGGTCTGGTCGACAAGTAACCTTCACACAACCTTATCTAAAAATATCAAGTGAAAACAGAGAATCTGGAATGAATTTCGGCACGATGATCTATAAATTTCGGTCCGAAATCCTGTCTGTTTCATGCGAAAGCGCGTGTCAACAACGCTCCAGAGCCAAATTAAATGAACCCGAAACCTTAGGACATTTTTCTTGTATCTATTTGAGTCCAAAAAACATAAAAAATCAACCCAAAAATATTTTATAATTTATTTCTTCAATTTTAATTGCTATTTAATATTGTCTTTTTAATTCAAAACCTCCATAAAAATTATCTTGTCTAGCTTTTAAGAACGATTAAGTCCGTTAATCATTTTTACCGTCCCTTGAGTTTGACCCTTAGGTTTACCCCAACGACTAGTAGGGTAGAAACAAGGTATAAATTCATTTGGTACCTAGGTTCTGAAACCTCTATCAAATTGGCGCCGTTGCCGGGGACGGTTTTGATATCGAGAACTTATTTTAGTATTAAGAGACTAGATTTTTTTTATTTTATTTAATTTTTCGTTGTTTTCTCTTGTGTTGTAGGTTGAGAACTGGCAGAAAAATCTAAAAAGAGCAAGCCACAGCCTCAGATTTCGCGCAAATATTTTACCAGAAGGCCTGATTCAGATCCAGAGCTCAGCGACCAAGCAGATTCGAGCTAGACTCACTCCGTAGTTCGATAGGCACCTGAAACAACACAAATTTCGAACCAAAATTATCAAATTTCGGACCGAAATTCTCAAGCAAAGGGGGCAACAGCGGCCGAAATGGCAGGAAACGGAGTCCCTCTCAACATAGAAGTAGAGACCCAGAGGTTGGAGGCCCTGAGGCTCCAACTTGAGCAACGGGAGGCCAGAATCGCAGCCGATCGCACTCGTCTTGACAACCAAAGGCGAGCACTTGATGACGAGCGTCGGCGATGGGAGAATGAAGACGAGAGCGTCCATGGCAACTCTGATGGGGAAGATGTAGAGGAACCGGCCAGATCTCTCATGGAGATTGCAGCCCCGAAAGCCAAGGACGTAGCAGGACCAGTGATCATCCAAGGAATCGATGCTAATAACATGCAAATTGCTCCAGCGCATGTTACATTAGTGCAACAAAATCCATTTTATGGAAATGAAAATGAGGACCCACATGCTCACTTGCAAACCTTTATTGATTGCACACGTTTGATTAAATTTAAGGGAAAATTTTTTCTGTGCCCCTCCAAACTGACGTAATGGGAGATTTACCCCCCAAAAGTTAGATCTTCTGTTTTTGCCCCCCAGAAGTTCACATTTCCTCTGTTTTTGCCACTATGTCATTTTTAATAATATATTTGACATGAAAATAATAAAAATAAATTTCTCTGACTATAATACCCTCGTACCATCCAGGCGATTAGATCCAAATAGAATCCAGTGGATTGGATCTAAACCCAGTCGATGAAGTCTCTTCTCCTCTCTCTCGCTCACTCAGATGAACCCTAATCCTCTCTCTTCTTCTCTATAGCACCGACTAGCAGACAGAAACCTAAAAGCTCATCTCTCCACTCCGACGCCATCCAGGCCTTCGTCTCTCTCCCTGGCACGATCCTTGCTCTCTCTCGATTCTTCTGACTCAAAAAAGCTTGAATCCATCGAACCTTTGCTGCATTTTCATCTCTCTCGAAAGCATTCACTGATTCACTCACCGCAAATCTTCTCACTCGCACTCGCCGTACGCTCTCTACTGGTTATTCTCTCACTCGCACGAACTTTAGCTGCGCCTCTGCCTCCGCCTTATCTCCTGTGGATCTCCTCTCGAATCACCCCTACCTTCGCCTCATACCAGGTACTCTCTGAACGCTTCAGTTGAGTTAGTCGCTTTTCCAGTTCTTTGGAGTTTGAGTTGCTGACGGCTGATTTTATTTTGATTGCTTCATTTATTGAATTCAAATCAGTTTGACTCAATTCGATGATTTAGAAGATTAAGCTACATCTCTAATTTCTATTTGCACTTGATTTAATGGTATATCTTAGTTTCACCATCGCATTATGAAATGATTTTGAGTTTTTGGTTTCTGGTATGTGTTACCAGTATGAAGAAATAACGGTAGAGAGTTTAATAGAAGAATTAGGGAATTGCATAAAGTCAAATTCAGTTAAGCTAATCATGTAATTAGATTAGTCAGCTGTAGAACTAGATTATGTATCACCGTCAAATTGCATACAAGCTAATCATGGGTCTAGTACATGAATGCATATGACACCAGTAAACTAAAGCTTTAAATATAGGATATCAAATGAGTACATCAAGTAGCCCTCGTTATGGATGCATTATTACTTATGTGATAAATGTAATTTCTTTATAGGATGGTGCAATCAGTTGAGCTTTAGCCCTATAAATCGACAATTGGAAGAGCTGAAGAAACAATTGGTAGAAAAAAAGGGAGATGCAAACAGAAGAAGATAATTCTTTTTGGAAGAAACAATTGGTAGAAACTACCAGGAAGCAAAAATTGGAAGAAGGAATGAATGGAGAAGGTATTAGAAGAAATAAGGAAGCAATTGAAAGAAATGGAGTTAGGATTTAGACAGTAGGTTTAATTAGGGATTTATGCTATCTCTTTACTATGTCGAAGTTGTATGGACGTGTGATAAACACTACTTTACTTACTTTTTATGCTATTTGTTAGGATTAGGATTGTTACTTGCTTCAGAGTAGTGCGTGTTACAAGTGCTGTATGTCTTAGGTATTAGTAGATATTTATATTTGATTAGATTAGAATTTGGATGGCAATGTAATTCTTTGTTTGGATTAGATTAGATATTTGATTGATTGATTGTTGATTTTTGTTAGGTACTCATCGCTTGTGCATCTAATTGATAAGCGTATTCAAAGAGATGCAGTTTACTCTTTAGTAGTTCTTATAGAAAGACAATAGTAATTTGACTTTACTCTGGCCAAGCAAGAGTAAAAGCAACTAAAAAATGAAGATCTAAAAGCTATCACATATAATTTGATGTAAAAGCTGTCACTTATATTTGATGAGATGCAGTATCTCATACGCATTGCAAATGACGTAGACATTGCTTACATTAAATATGACTAGAACATTGCTTACATGTGCATTGCTTAAATACGACCTGAGCCTGATCATCAGGATAATAAACAAACCCAAATTAAAAAATGATAAGTAATGATATAGGATTTAAATGCATTACAAATGACCTGAACATTGCTCCAATGCCTAAACTTTGACAATCATCAGTTTCTACTAAAATTGTTCCTATTACAACATCAGTTTCTACTTTGACATCTGTTTCTACCAAAATGCAGTCACAAAAAACATCCCAATAGACAGTTTGTACCAAATTGTTTCCCTATTACAAAATAAATAGTTTGGAGCAAATAGTTGCCTATTACAAAATAGACTCAGCACCTAATCTACCCTTCATTCTGCAAGGATTACCCAGCACCTAATCTGCTCTCCCTGCAATGAAAGAAGAAAGAAAGCAAAAAAGCAAAAATTACAACGTATATTTCTAAAACATTGCTTACATTGGCTGATGGCAAAGATTATCTCTTTCTACTTCTATTCCTTTTTGTAACTAGGTCATTCGTGTTCCTTTCTTTTCCTCAAGTGTCAGTCAAACTCTCATTTAAAGAAACCAAAAGTAGAACAAAATATTTCGTGTTCCCTTCTTTTCCTCAAGAGTGTTTTGGTGCTAGTCAAATGGTTTGTGAAGCTATACACAAAAGATATTTGGAGGTTTTACTGGCATCTGTTTCGTGTTAGAAATAGTTGAAAATTTGAAATGGAATGCAATGAACCTCTGAGATAGGCTTAGAGTTGGGGAAAACAAATTGATATATTGGACTTGTTATAACCTGTTATGGCTGGTACCAGGCGAATAAGTTCATACAAATTAAGACACCTTACCATTTTCTTCACTTCTCTTTGCCCGAGATGGCAACTAATACCACAAACTGACACCCTCATATTTAATGCTGCAGGTCTGATGCCAGGACAGGTTAGCAGTTATGTTTTGGGCCCAGCTTCTAGAGATCAAGTTTTTTTTTGAAGGTTTAAACGCCCATAGGCTTTTAGCATTAATAAAAAGAAGTTTAGAGTTACAACAAGTGAAATTACAAAGCACATGAATAAAAAGCGACCCCCATCAAAGTACTGGTATGTCCACCCAGCCGTAACCCCACTGAGCAACAGAAGGACATGCCATTGGCTAGAGCCTAGAGATCAAGTCGAAGGACATGCCATTGGCTTCGTTTTGGGTCCCGCTTCTCCCAGTGGTGCAGTAGAACATCTCAACAATTCGTGCAAGAGAGAGAAAAACAATGATTCATGCTACAGAGAAGCTTCGCGACGAGATGAGAGAAAGGCGACGGAGGTTTGTGCACGTTCAAGGAGAGGAGAGAAGAACTTAGGGTTTGATGGTTTGATCGAGAGCAGAGGAGAGAAGAACTAGGGTTTCTTCTCTGATTGAGTGTGGAGAGGAGGGGTTCTGTCGATTGAGTGGAGAGGGGCGATTCGATTTGGGTCTGGATCGAATGAGTTCAAATTCGATCAAGGGTAAAAGGGTCACGAATTATTTGTTTTATTATTTTAACATTATTTATATTATAAAATATATCAGAAGGGTAAATAGAGGAGGCGTTCGAATTTTCGGGGGGCAAAATCAGGAGTTTTAACTTTCGGGGGGTAAATCCTCCATTTTGTTAGTTCTGAGGGGTACAGAAAAAATTTTTCCTAAATTTAATGGTGTCCCTCAACAGGCTATTAGACTTTTGTTGTTTAGGTTCACTCTTAAGGACCGAGCCCAAAAATAGTACAAAACTCTCAAAAAGGGGTCTATTAGGAGTTGGGATGCAATGGCACAAATTTTTCTTGATAGATATTTCTCTTCTGATAGGGCAGATTCAATTAGGAGGGATATCAATAATTTTCAACAAAGGAAAGATGAATCAATGAGAGATGCATGGGAACGTTTTAGAGACCTAGAAAACTCATGCCCACATCATGGCATTCAAGATTGGATGGTAATTAGGACTTTTACAATGGTCTTTATGACAACATCAAAATTAACCTCGATTCTCTTTCAGGTGGAGCATTTAAGAGACTTGATGCAACGCGAGCACGCGACTTGGTAGATGAATGTGCAAGGAGTTATACATGGCTACCACTTGTTAACAATCGATGCCTAATTGGCAAGCAACAAGTGCATGAGATCACGACAAGGGACACAAGGATCGCCGAGCTCGAAGCAGAATTGGCAGCATATCAATCACCCAAGGGCACCCAAGTGAATTACATTAATGATGGAACCTCTTATAGTTCAAAGTACCAATATAGAAACCAGAACCCACCAAACTTGTATAAAAATATGCAATTCAATGACAACAATGGAGACCAACCCTTTGAAAGAAAATCTGTTTGCAATAAGGAAGATGTTCCAATTGTTGTTCAGGAATTTATGCAAGAACAAACAAAATTTAATCAAGTTGTGGTTAAAGATCTGGATGAACTTAAAGCAAACGCAGGTACTTTGACGAGAATTGAACGCTTGATGGAGGCTCATTTCTCGTGACAACCAGGAAAGTTGCCAAGCCAACCGCAAGTCAACCCCAATGCTGAGTGCAAGTCCTTGCACACTTTGCGAAGCGGCACTCAATACAATGACCCACCGATGCCGATTGGGGTCGAGGCACAACCACCAAGTCAAGGCAAGGAAGCCAGCGAGCAGAAAGAACCAGTTCTGGAATAGGTGCTACCTTTCCCACCTCTCCAGGGCGCAACAGATGCGACGGAAGCTCAAATCGACGCACAAGCAGCACAGAAACAACAACTAGTGCCAAAATTTCGGTCCGAAATTTTTGGTCCAGAGGGCGAGAAGGTGATTCCGGAGAAGAATAAAGGAGAAAAATCAGTTCCAGCAGCTCCTTACATGCCCCCATTACCTTTTCCAAAAAGGTTGGCCAGAGAAAAAGAAGCTATGTTGTTCAAGCGATTTTGGGAGTTGTTAAAGGAAGTTCATATCACCATTCCTTTCTCTAATGTGTTCACCAAGGTGCCCATTTATGCCAAATTCCTCAAAGAGTTGTGCACTGGGAAGAGGTCATTGGAAGAATTGAAAACTGTGGTCTTGACAAACCGAAGCAGTGAGGCTCTACAAAGCAAGATGCCACCAAAGTTGGGGGATCCAGGAAGGTTCGCTTTGCCCTGTGTGATTGGAAATGCTATCATCAAACAAGCACTATGTGACATGGGAGCAAGCGTGAGCCTCATGCCTAAGACAGTCTTTGATAGGATAGGATTTGGAGAATTGGGACCGACCAGCATAACGATACAGCTCGCAGACTCCTCAAAATGCCTACCCATGGGCGAACATAAGGATGTCCCTATGCAGGTTGGAAAATTCTTGGTGCCCTGTGATTTTGTGGTCATGGAGATGGAAGAAGACAAGGAGGTGCCAATCATTTTGGGACGCCCGTTCCTTAGGACCGCAGGAGTCATGATGGATGCTAGGGATGGCACGATTTTGGTGAGAGTTAGGCGGGAGGAGCTGCGCTTTTCAATTGCCCATGCGATGAAATGCCCAAGCCCCACCAACACGTGCTTCACGATCAAGGACATCAAGCCAACGACCGAGGAGGCACTCCAAGAGCAATACCATGATGCTCTTGAAAGCTACCAATCTTCTCTTTCTGATGTGCAGGAATCTATAGGAATTGAGGAGACGATCGAGGAGTCAAACGGTGACCATAACAGCAGCGAATTCCCTCCGCCAGAGGAAATTTCGAACCAAAATGTAAAAATTTCAGACCGAAATTTACCTCTGGAGCAAGTCAGAGCGGCAGACACAGAGGATTTCGGTCCGAAATCTGGCAACCCAACCTGAATTTAAGCCTCTTTCAGCAACTGTCAGGTATGAGTTTCTTGGTCCTAGTCAAAATATCCTGTTATTGCTAACTCCAAGCTAGATGCAGGTCAAAAGAAGAAACTCTTGGTGGAAAAAGGAGCCATGGGGTACTCGATTGATGATTGGAAGGGTATCGATCCCTCGACTCAAGCACATGGAACTCTCTTGAAGGACGTTCTAACAAAAGATATCTGTTGGAGTTGTGTCCTAGAAATCAATATTTAATGACTTAATTTCTTAGTTTATGTTATTGATGATATTTGATCATTTGTTCCTAGAGTTTATTACTGACAGATCATTCAGGTTGAGGATCTGAATTGTAGATCTTTGTGGATCATTCATTAGAATGACAGTAATAAATCTAAATCGTCCGTAATCTTGATAATTAACAAGGAACATTAATTATCATAAAAGATTAGTATGCAAGTTAAGTGATGATTAAGTTCTACAAATCATAGGTAAGGTGTTACCAACTTAATTGTATATGTATATGTTATTAGAACATAGTACAGGATATGATCCAATGAAATAAACATATGGATTGTGTTGTGTGTCATTGTTTATTTCATATGAGTTTGATTCTAAGTTTGAGATGGTTCAACTTTTCCACATGAGGATAGGTTCAATAAATATCGTCTACCGTTGATTCCTGATAAGGGCTGCTATACGGACTTTATTTATGTTCTCTTGAATTGTGCGGGGAAAAGTTGTTCATCAAGAAAACCGTATGTCCCTCATTAATTCACTTAGTGAGTGATGATATCTGTTTGGGCCCCTTGATGGAGTTGGATTGTTTGGCCAACTTGTACAATCAACTCTAGATCAAGAAATGTATAATCTGCAAGAATGACACATTCCTATCTTAGATTATACAGTGATATCATGTGACATAAGAATCAGACAAGGAGATACTTTTATTTCTTATGCAGGATTGAGATATTGTAGCAGTACATTATTTATGAGAATTGGGAATCATAACGTGTTGCTAGATACCGCTTATGATTATTGGAATTAAATAGCGATTTAATTCCTTGGCCAACGTAGCATAAATCCTCAAAGGGTCACACAAATAGGACTTTAATCATACAGTTCATTATTTATTTATTCGCAACAGTGTATTGTGAAAATATGATAAGTTGATTAATCAATTATATACCGTTGCGAACCGTTATAATTAATTAAGTCAAGGAGATCATATAGAAATAAATTAATGCATTAACTAATCCCAAAATAATTATTAATAAGTTAATAATTAATTTTGTTCAACACAATTTAATTATAGGAATTAAATAGAGCTTATGGACCTTTATTTAATTAGTAAATTAAAGGCCCGATTTGAGTACAAGAGAAAGGTCCATTAATTAATTGAATTAGTGGACATTTAACACACCACAAAATGGACTTGATAGCCCATATAGTAGCTGCCCTAATAGGGATAAAAAGGTCCCTAAAATTTCTAGAGTGGTTGGTCTATAAAAGGAGGTCATTTGGAGAGAGAAACCTCAGCCACCATAGTCTTTTCTCTCCTTCTTCCTCCTAGAACGAAAATTAGAGAGAAAATTTCAGAATTTTCATCTTTTTCTCTTGCTCTTTTCCACCTCATCTAGCTCATGTGTTGAGATTTCTCTCTTCTCCATTAATTAAACTAGTTAATTGACAAAAGTAGAAGAAAGAAAACCTTGGGGATTAGTTGCTCTCCACTTCCTTGCTAGCACAAGTTAAAAGAGGAGGGATTAAACTTCTTGGTGGACTCGAGGCGGCCGTCGACGGAGGAGAAGGCAAAGGAGAGCACGCCATCAACTCCCATACATTGGTCGAGCCTTGCGGATACGATTTCGCGAGAGGTAATCGATTCCTTCTTTTTTCTCATATGTGTGTTGATTACTTAGCAAGATCCTTTGTGCTTGATGTTTAATTAAGTTAATTAGTAACTAAAATTGAAAATTGAGCACTTTCTAACAATATCACCAACGAGGGATATGACAAATCACTTGCCGTCTCGCTTTCCGAGCCCGATCAAATCAAGACTTAGCGAAAAGTGATCAAGCTAGAGACCTAAAACAAGCGTTTCTTGGGAGGCAACCCAAAACTTTCTCTCCTCTTTAGATTTTTTTTTTAATTGTTTTCAATTTTTCATAAAAATTAGAAAATACAAAAAAATTAGTATTTAATTGTTTTCTTTTGTTTTTATGTAGGTGACAAAGAATCGATTGGAGCTTAACAAGCCAGCAACTCGTGCTAGAGCACCGATGGCCAGCAAGCATTGACCTTCGCACGACCTCATGCGAGTTGCACCACGACAAGTCTTGGAAATCGCACGAAATGGAATCTTTTCCAGCGAATTTTGAAATTTCAATGACGAAATCAGAATTTTCTCCGCAACAAACTTGAAGGACCTTTCTGTGGACATTCTAGAGAATTTTCACGTAGTTTTGACCAACAGAGATGATGTAGACTGAATTTTGATGAACATTTCGGTCCAAAATTGCCCAATTTCGGTCCGAAATGTGTGACGGACGGCACGATTTTTGCATAAAAATGAATCGGTACGTGCCATTTTTCCTCTTTTTACTTTTTTCTATGAATGTACAGCACTGGGACAGTGCTTTGTTCAGTTTGGGGGGAGGATAAAGAGGAAAAATATAAAATTTTGAAAAATCGCTCGCTGTTTTGAAATTTTATGCAACATTTTGGTCCAGAATTTTTGCTTTTTGGTCCGAAATTTTTTATTTTCCATTATTTTGTTGCATTTAAAATTCTGAAAAAAATAGGAAATTGATTTCTTGTGCATGCTTGATCTCTGTTTTGGATACTTTGATGAAAATGCTCACTGTTTTCACACTGTTTGAATTTTAAAAGCATTTTGAAAAAAAAAAATTTCTCAAGGACTCTTGATTGTTTAGAAGCTTTTAATTGATTTGTGCACCAATAGGCCGAGTTGAAAAATAATTTGAGAAAAAAAAAGAACCTGAATTTGGATGCTTGAAAATTGTCAAAATGGTCTAAGTTAAATCTCATAAGCTTTTGTCGAGTGAACGATTTTGTGTCTTGCAAACTTTTGTTTAAAAATGGATTTTATGAATTTTGAAAATTATAAGATCAATCTGGATGTATTCTGAATGCTTGAATCACCAACGAGCAAATTCTTAAAGTGATTTAAATCAAAATAGTTGTGAAAACGAGGACGCGTCGAGACCTTTTTCCACCAACTTAACCACAAAAATCGGAGGCTTAAGGTACTTAGCAAAATGCTTGAGTCCATAGTGGTCTGTAGCGAAAAAAAATACGTAAAAATCGGACCGACCTCCCTGGTGCGACATGTGCCAGTAGCTTATACAAGGTCAATGACCCGCATCAAATCCTCTAGGGTGCAAAGCCCCACGACTCGACTTGCACAATGAAAATTGGTGAAAATGAAAATATTTTGAGAAGGGTTCATTATAAAATTTTCGACTTTGATAAAATTCCTTTACAAATTTTTGTGAGACATGAAAAAGAACGGGCAATTAAAATTGAGTTGGCAATTGTTTTGACAAAGAGAAGCTAGGGTTCTTGATTTGAAAAAATAAAATTCATTAGGACTAAGAGAGACACGAATTTAATTCAAAAGAAAACTAAACCCTTGTCCTTGAATTCAATTTTTGAACTTGCTTTAATTCATTGTGTGAAACTTTTTAGTAAACTTGAATGATCGATTTTTCAATACATTGTTTGGTTTGAGATGATTTCATTGTAAGTCTAAGTATTGTCGATTCCTTTAAACTTAGGATATTGTTTGAGGACAAACAAAGGTTCAAGTTGATATCTCTTATTTTTATACTCATTTTGACCATGCTTAGCATCAAAATTACACTCAAACCAATGCAATTATCTCATGATTAACTGTGATTTTTAGGATATTGGTACTGCCGCCGATTTTTATTTATTTTGTAAAATTTTCATGGAAATTGAAGACGAGACACAACAAGCAAGAAGGATTTGAGCTTAGCCCATAGCCAGACGACTCATTCTTGGCTCACAGACGCATGAAATAGACCAGGGAAGACCCAGAAGCACCAAGGCAGATCAAATTCCTCACGAAATCCCAAGTTTCAGCCCATATCTCGAGACCAAAGCGACATTTCGGTCCGAAATTTATATATGGAAGGTGAAATTTGGTAATTCTGCAAGAAAGAAAAGGCTCTCTCTTGCCCTAGCCGCCTCCTGGACTTTCCTGGGGTATGTCTATGCGTGATTGAGAGGCAGACATGGATCCTACTTTCTCCCACATACTTTTCCACCTCTTACACAATTATTTTTGGCTCTTTCCACGAAGATCGAAGGCAAGGCAGCAGCTTTGGGTGCGACGGCAGCAAGGCGAGCAGCTCTCCATCGATTCCCTACCCTAGAAGAAGAAGTGAAGCTAAAGGACAATTCGGTTTATTCTTACATGCTTTTATCTTTGAATTCCATGGGCTTGTATCTTACTTTTTACATAATATTTGTTTGTTGTCTCATAAACATGTTAGGCTAAATTTTATTATGTCTTAGGGTTAGGTAGTAATTTAATTTGGTATTTGTGATGACTTGATACGATTAGGTATTTTCTATGTGATTTTGATGTGTGTTGAGAATTATTATTTATGCTTAGTTAAATTATTTGTTTGCTTGATGTTTACCTATGGATGAATCGCGATGTCTTTAGGGCATTGAACTAGACTAAACACATAATTTATTAAGTAATTGAGGTAAGCCAAACGCTCGAAAGAGGAGGTTAACTTACGACCGACAGGTGTAGTTTCAAAATGATCCGAAAGGACTTAGATACCTCTAGAAATCCACACAAAGAACTTAATTGACTAAATTCCGACACGAAAGTTTAGGACTAGTCAATTACGTGGTAAAAATCGAGTTCCAAATCAAGTCTAAAACCAAAATTGCGACGGCTGAGGCTAGGACTTAGGTTTGGTCGACAAGTAACCTTCACACAACCTTATCTAAAAATATCAAGTCAAAACAGAGAATCTAGAGTGAATTTTGGCATGATGATCTATAAATTTCGGTCCAAAATTTATGGATTTCGGTCCGAAATCATGTCTGTTTCGTGCGAAAGTGCGTGTCAACAACGCTCCAGAGCCAAATTAAATGAACCCGAAACCTTAGGACATTTTTCTTGTATCTGTTTGAGTCCAGAAAACATAAAAAATCAACCCGAAAATATTTTATAATTTATTTCTTCAATTTTAATTGTTATTTAATATTGTCTTTTTAATTCAAAACCTCCATAAAAATTATCTTGTCTAGCTTTTAAGAACGATTAAGTCTGGTAATCAATTTTACCGTCCCTTGGGTTCGACCCTTAGCTTTACCCCAACGACTAGTAGGGTAGAAACAAGGTATAAATTCATTGGTACCTAGGTTCTGAAATCTCTATCATCTTTGGTGCCACCCATAAAATGAGACAGAAACTGGGACCTTGAAGGATTGTCAGTAAAAAAAGAGTAGGGATAGAAATAAAACTTAAAAGAGGCATATTTTTGCTCCTGTCCATGCACATCATCAGGCAAACCAGTATCTAAGGGAGATGCCCTCATTTCTATCTCTGAAAGGGCTTTCAGAATTTGTTTGCACCTATCCATGCACTTCTGTAAATTTCTCAAAGCACAATGTCTTTTTGAGGATTCAATAAAAAATAAAAGAAATTAGATAACCTTCGTCTCAACAATGAATTTAATTGGAAAAAAAATCAAAGAACAATGCCTTTTTGAGGATTCAGCTTCTGTGAACATATCATTGATAATCTCTTCCTTAGACTGTTGGGCACAAACAAGACCGTTGTACCTGGTGGTAGTCGGCCAATCCATGGATGCCACATCCTACAAACAATGTTGGCAAGAAAAATTAAATAAACCCATACATATTTTCATTTCATTTGCATATCACAGTTGAAATTAAGGATTCAAAATTGGTTCAATCTTTTTGTGATCTCCTCAACATTTTGTTTTTACAAACTGTTGGTTATTCAAACAGTAAGAAAGCAATCAATTTTGTACATACTGAAAAACGTAATTAAAATATCCTAAATAAGGACGTGATCTTTATTGAATTCAACCACATATCCGAATAATGTAAGCTTGGCCATACAAACAAAATAAACAATAATATAACCACGTTGGAAATAAGTATGCTTCATATGACCAATTTAAAAGTATACCAGGTTCTTATTATTTGAAAACGAATTCATAAAGAAAAGAAGGATCAGAAATTAACCTACAATTGATTCGTTGTTGGCGGTCGCTGCACGACACACTAATTTTGCTCCGTCTCTTATAGTGTTTGGACCTTATCCTGGGTACTCAATGGCTCCGACAGCGGCCTTTCTGCACCATGTGAGAATAAAAAAAACACCAAATTAAACAATAAACTAATTATTGGGTAGTAAGAGCAATCAAAACTATTGAAAGGTGGAGATAAAATATTTAAATCTGCTCCGATCAGTGTTGAAACAAAAAGGAAAAGTGAAGAAGAACCACCAAATACTAGATATCAAGAGGCCTACCTGAGTTGCAAATGTTAGGTTTCGCTGAAAGGGGAAGGAGGAGCGACATGGAAGATGCATCAGAGGTGTGGCGAAGGAGCGACGACCAAAACCCTAGACTCGCCAAGCGGGGCCAGCGGGGCCACCAGGCACCGCAGTCTCGTATAGAGAGAGAGACGGCTCATAGTGGTGCTAAGAGGCACAAATCGTTTTCCGAGTAGGTGACTTGGTCAGAGAGAAGCTGGATTTTTATCTCAATTTGGGAGGCGGCTCAATCTTTCAGCTAGGGTTAGCAGAGGATCGATGATATTTTGCAAAGAATGAAAGAGAAAGATTTCTGAAGAAGGAAAGAAGCGAAGGGAGAGAGAGGGCGTTGAACCCCTTGCGCACGAAACAAAAAGAAAAAAAAACGTTGGCGCAGGAGCGAACGAAACAAAAGAGTTACCGACCCAGCGACCAGGCAGCTTCAGATAAAAGGTCGATCTTTTATGTGATATTCAAATTTGAACCACAGATCATATCAGATTAACAAAATCAATGATCCAAATTTGATGTTAGGGGAGGGTGTAATTTCTTTTTATCTGAAGTTTACGTCTTTACGGTGGATGCATTTATAAGTAGAGATAACTTATTTAAACACCATTTTAATTATCCCTCCAAGCTTCGATTTTCATCCTTTATTTTTTTTTCTTATCTCTCTATATTTATTGTAATGCATAATTTGTTCCTAGAATTTTATTGATTTTTTTTACTTATTTTGCAAATTGTTGATATTGATGAGTCACTTGCGCAACAATTAATAAGTTCACAATTACCAAACTTAATTTGTCAATTTTTTTGGGGATTATTTTATTAAAACTGAGAATTCAATTTTTTTGTTGTTTTGTTTAATTTAAATGGAAATATCTGTCTGTAATTTTATATTTTTCTAGTATTTTCAAAGATCAAGAAGTTCATGAAGTGATGCTAAGACTTGTTTTGATGCGCGTTTAGAATCAACATATGTTTGGTACCTGCGTGAAGGAGTTCGTGAACAGCAGTTGGCTTCCCCAGTTCGTTCGTTGTTCGTCAAAAAGGGAAACAGAGAACAAGCCCTAGTTCGCGAATAGTGGATAGTAGTTCGATGTGTGGATACTCCCATGTTCGTGCTGGTCGCGAACAACCTTGTTCGCTAGCTAAGCAAACACGGCCAGAGTGAAAACATTATACATGTATTTCTCAATAATGCGGTTACACTAATAAATGTTTTTAATTGATTTTTTTGTGTAAATGCAGAGTTTCATGTAGGATTTCCACTTTGCACAAGCTAAAAGTAGAAAGCTCATCATGATTTTATTTTTCTGAGGCGTGTTTGGCAGTGTGCGCGAACAGCTGCAATTTGCGTCAACCAAACAATAGCCGAACAGGCACGAACTACGAACAACAGTTTAATTCTTAATTCTCCAAAAATTGAGAACGGCGAACTGCTAACTCCAAAACACATGGGGCCAATTCTTTTTCGTTGTTCGATGCAGCACTTCTTTTTTTTTTTTTTTTTTATCAAAGCCCGTAGTCACCCCACCCCAATTAATCTCACCCTAGCGAGAATCGAACCCCAGGTCTTTCCGTAGAAAGACATACGTCTCTACCAACTGGACTAGCCAGCGGAGACATGCAGCACTTCCAAACACACCTCAGTGAGGTATCAGGATAAGTCCTTTTCAAACGTTCAAGTTGTGAACCAGTTGGCAAAACCACGTTGTTTTGGTACAGTGCAGAACAAGTAATTTGTCAGGACCAATAATTTCGTACTTGAATTTTAAGTGAAACATGAGAAGTAGCAGAATTTTTTTTCTCCAACTTGCCAACTTGTTATATTAAATATTTTGGATGGAAGAATTGGGAATGACAGTTATTTTTATTTTCGGAAAAGTATTCAATATCTCATTCCTCAATTAAGGATAAGGTTTAGTAAAATCATAACTAATGAAAAAGACACTAACTTCTGGCATGATATCTGGGGCTCTTTCTCTAGCAAACGAATCTCCAAAAGAACAGACTGCAAGCAGATTTATACTGTTAACTCCTATAGGTTCCATAAAAATGGAGCGGTAACTTTGGATAAAAAAGATTCAGTGTGGCGATTAAAAATTCTCTTAAAATATAAACTCTTTCTTTGGTTAGTAATACACAATAAAATTATCACTTTTGACAATCTTTGTAAAAGAGGTTGGATAGGACCTAATAAATGTCAATTTTGCAATAATGTTGAAACTATGGACCATTTATTTATGAACTGTCCTTATACTAAGCCATTCTAGATTAGCTTTAACATGCTCAACTCCAAGAACATCACCATAGATTTTACCACATTAGATACAATCTGGAATAGCATTAAGTTATATTTGGCAAAGGGTGTGAACTAAGACAAGAACTAGAACAAGATTGTTTTAGTTCTTGTTCTAGTTCTATGAATTTGGTAGAACTAGAACAAGGAGGGAGAATTAGACCTTGTTCGAGTTCGGCCCATGTTTAGTTACGCGCGAACTAGCTAGTTATCGGCTCCTTGCCAAACATAGCCTAAGTAAACAAGATAACATCTATTCCAAATGTTTCTTAGCTATTGTGTGTTGGGTACAAAGGACAGATAGGAATAAAAGAATATTTAGAGATACCATAGGACTTCCTCTTACACACGATACTTTAACATTCTCAACCTATTGGGCCGGGAGCTTTCATAGAAAATCAACTACCGGTTTTTGCATATTTGTAGGCGAAAATTTAGTCACATGTAAAAGCAAGAAGTAAAATATCGTGGCACGATCAAACGCGGAGGCGGAATGTCAAGCCATGGCATCTACCGCAAGTGAGTTGACATGGATCAGGCAATTGCTAGCGAGCCGACTTGAACATCAAGCACGAAACACCAATGAAGATGTTTTGTGACAATCAAGTGGCGAATCTCGTCTTTCACGAGTGGACCAAGCACATTGAGGTGAATTGTCACTTCATTAGAGAGAATATTTAATTGAAGAAAGTTGAAACTCCTTTTGTCAAGAGCAAAGACCAATTGGCGGATGTCTTTACAAAAGAATAGAATATTAAATTTTTCGACAATATTTCGTGTAAGTTAGGATTATTTGACGTTTACAATCCTAGCTTGAGGGGAGTGTTGAAAAGGAGATGAAGATTAGGGACAATTAGCCTCAGAATTAATCATCATTGGCCTTTTTAGAAAATAGGAGTTTCAATTTTCTATTTCTAAAAATAGACATCTCACTTTTTTTTTTTGGAATATTACCGTTAGCTTCAGTACCATGTTGGTACGTTTTTTACCTTTATGTAAAATATATGTTTATCTCCTTCTCTGTCCAGTACCGGCAACAGAAAATAACAATAATTCTCATTTCAATTTCAATCTAAATACCGTTCTAAAAATCCAACAGTTTTGGATGTTTGAATAATGCTGTACTCTGGTTGTAGTAGGTTAAAATTATATGTGTGTCTGTTTTAACAGTTTAGATAAGCTTTACTGCTTAATTAACAGCTTTGCTTCTGCAATTCTTATTTTGTTTTTTAGGTTTAGACTTTTTTACCAGACTTTTTCGTTTATTGGAGGCCTATCTCAGTCCGCTTTCTTTTCATCAAAAAAGAAAAGTGAAACATGAAACAACGGTTTTTTGTCAAAAGTTGATATAGAGGCGATGTCCCATCCATGAAAAAATTCTCTGCATCTCTAACTATTTGCTAGTTTGGAAAACCAGATCCAATGCATGTTGCCAGATTTTGGAGCAAAACAATTTGCTGGCAAAAACATTGTCATGTACATGTATAAAACATTCAATTAATTGAATTTATATGTACCAACTTATGAAGGATAGGCAAAAGTTATGTAACAGCAAGAAAAGACATTACAATTGTACAATGTCCTGAAGAGCATCTTGTGACCACAAATAATTAGCTAGGACCATATTTCTGCTCTATATGCCGCCAGAGTGCCACTTGCCAGGAAAAGCTTCAATATATGAATGGTACTGGTGCCAGGGCCGGCTGTCAAATATGGAAAACGGACACAGAACAAGTCTAGTCTGTTTTCGTTCTGTTTCGGTAACAAAACAACACCGAAACAAAATTGTTATTTCATTTCTGTTTCGTTATGTTAAACGAAACTGTTTTTCTATTCCGTTTTCAATTTTCCATTGTAATTCCTTATTTTCATGTTCCGTTTCGGTTAAACGGTATAATATTTAATTTCGTTTCCATTCTGTTTCTGAAAACAAAACTATTTTCTCTTCCATTTCCGTTCCATTTTGAACTGGACGGAACGGAATGGAAATGTGTGAACGAAAGAGTATTGACAGCCATAACTGGTACTCAATTTGATAGCTCGTTAAAATCTCCTAATGTCTGACTTTTCTTTTCTCTTTTTCTTTTTGGTCTTTATTTCGCATTTTCCGTCTTTTCGTTTCTATTGTAATATTTTTGCCAGAAACTTTAAACTTGTTGTCACTAACCATGGAACTAATTTTCAGAAAGACAAAGTACAAAGCCTAAAACAGTAAAACCCACTGTATATTACATCATTAACAGGCTCTTAAACAGCAAATATCAGATTCATAATTTTGTAGTTACCATATATGGCATAGCAGCTACAAAATTTTCAAAATACGTACTATTAGTTGGACTACTATGGTCAGCACGGCCATTATCCTGACCATCAGGTACAAAGTCTTCAATTACTAGTGACAGATAGCACCATAAAATAAATTATTTTGTACTGCTATACCGCTAGGACAGCCACAAATAATTAAAGAATCCAATGTAAGAAAAACTGAGTACTTTAAATTTTATCAAATCATAAATTCTCATATAATCTATAAATTTAGATGTTTAATCTTAAATCATTAGACTGAGAGATTTATCTTTATAATTAATTTTCTAGCAAATTGGAAATTTGTAATTTGTTCCAAAGTGAAATTACACATAAGTTTTAATAAAAAGATGGGGCATTAAATAATATTGATTTACTTTCTCATCTCATCACCTAAACGTTTTGAGCATAAACAAAATATTTTGTTTACATCCACAAAAGGGTATTCTAAATGAAATAAAAAAAAACAATTGTCCGCTTTTGTAAAATAATATTAATCACGTCCTCACATTTATTAGAGTTTTATAAGAATATATAATTGAAAACAAACTAAAATTTTCATTGAGTAAGGCTAGCTAAAGCCCAATGCGTTCGATGAACCACTCCGGATTCACATCCTCTACGGGCAAGGCAATCGACTGTACCGTCCAGCCAAGACATTTTTAAAAAAATTGAAATTCAAATGTTAAATCTAAACCGTTGATCTTGTTCAATTTTACAGGCGATGCATTTTCATATAAATTTTATAAAATTTGGAGTTGATTTGATACTAGATCAAGGTGTCAACAAATGAACAAATACGGTTAACTATCACTGATTAATTCTAATACGTTCATAATTTGGTCATTTAATCAAATATCAAATCGACTCTAAATTTTATAAAATTTATATGAAAACGCATCGTCCGTAAATTTGAACAAGATCAACGGTTTGGATTTAATATTTGAGTTTTAAAATTATTAATTATTAAAAAAAATACCTTGGCTGGACGGTACAGCCGAATGCTTGGCTGTAGAGGATGTGAATCCGAACCACTCCTATCTAACACGTCTGTTCTCAGATTTTGAGTTTAAAAGATCCATTTGACATGTTCAATGTGATATTTATATTGGAATCTAACTAAAAATTGAATTTTACATTATAAAAATATTTAATATTTTTCAGATTTTTAGAAAACTATTTTTTATTCGGTTCAAAAATTTTTAGATCGATAATGTTCTAAAAATCTGAAAAAATAATAAAAAATTTTAAATATATATATATGAAATTTCATTTCTTATGAGATTTCAATTTGAAAATCACATTTAACGGTTCAAAATAAGTCATTTGAAGCACAAATTTGAAACAAATCCGCTGGATAGCCTTTCTGATTTTCATTTGCAGGTAACAAATTTGTGATAAGGCAAAATTTGGTGATTTGTGAAAAAAATATTTACTATTATTTAGAAAGAAAATCATTTAAAAAATTAAATACCAACGAGTTCTAGTCATACGTACTGTTACAAATTCATAGATGTGACAATTTCTGGAATAACCTAATATACCTCACCATTTTCTTTGATAAGTTTTACCTAATCTACCTGACACAATTATTTTTTGATGAGCTGATAGCGAATTAGCCGGCTTGGAATTGACCGGTCAAGGATAATATTACGCCAACAAATACAGCCAAACAGGCGAATTTTTTTAATATCGCCTTATCTACCCAAATTTAAAATGCGGTCAAAAATAGAGTCAATTTTTTTACACTGTTAGTTATATAAATTAAAAATAGTTTAAAAATTAAATATATTTGGAAATCTAAGGTAGATATATTTGGAAGTCTAATGTAGTTCATGTCTAATCTATAGAAAAAAATTATCCCATCATACGACATGCAATCTGAACCATCCAATTTATTGTTGATCGATCAATCTGAATATATGCTAGAAGTTTACCATTCTTAATTAAAAGTTGTGACTGCATTGGCTTTTAATTAAAAGTATTTTTTTAGTTAAATATATTAAAAATAGTTCTACCAATCATTATTTAATTTAAAAATTAAATATATTTGGAAATCTAAGATAGATATATTTGGAAGTCTAAGGTAGTTCATGCCTAATATATAGAAAAAAAAAATTTACCCCCTCATACGACATGCAATTTGAGCCCTCCAATTTTCGTTGATCGATCAATTTGAATATATTCTAGAAGTTTACTCTTCTTAATTAAAAGCCGTGACTGCATTGGCTTTTAATTAAAAATATTTTTTTATTAAATATATTAAAAATAGTTGTACCAATCATCTAAGATAGTTCTTTATATATAAAGTAGATATAAAATAGATATATTGAATGTATATTGATAGATTTAGCCATCAAAATTTATCAAATGGCGGCGAAGCCGCCTCTCCCTCATCTAGTTATTATTATTTTAGGATAAGACGGGTGAAGCTTCCAACTTATTTTGAAATTAAATAAGTCATCACAAAAGACTCGAGCTGAATTTCAAACCCGCGACTCCGCTAAAGATGTGAGTGTTTCTCTTCGCCAACCAAGAACTAGCTCTCTTTAACGAAATTATTTTAATTCATAACTTACTTTTGAAGAGATCTAGACATCTAGTATAATATTATTAATTCAGTTGAAATAAAAGATAATTTGAATTTTATACACGATAGTTTTTTGCCTCAACTGATCACAGAGTTCCGGATAAAAGTATTAAAAAAAAAAACTAGTTTTTTGCCACAACTCAGAAAAAGCTCGGTTGTAACTCAAGCCAACGAAACTCGAGTTGGCAGAGCTCGAGCTAAACTAACTCGGTTAGCTGACGAGTCAAGTTTGAGTTGGGCTCAACTCAGCTCGCAACTCGTGAGCCAACTCGTAACATAATAAATTTATATTTCAAATAGTATTATCAATATGATTTAAGAGTATTAAAATTTTATAAATTAATCATAAATATTTTCTGCTTATATATTTTTACTTAAAATAATTGCAACATTCGACTGATTGAGTTTCAAGACATATTTTGTTTCAAATCAATAGAAATAATATAAAAGATAATAATTTTATGTTTTAAAATATTATATATGTCAATAAGTTTCAATACTAGAAGAACATATTAATTAAATAAATAAAATTTTGAAGAATATATGCTTATTTCAAGTTAGTTCATGAGCCACGAGCTAGCTCGAGTTGGAGGTGAGCCGAGTTTGAGCCAATTTAAAAAGCTCGAAAGTATTTCTAGCTCGACTCAAGTCAACACGAGTTACGTCCGAGCCGAGTTTGAGTTGTCCCGAACTCAGCTCATATACAGCCCTAATCCAACATATATATAGGACGAAGTAGAAATAAACCCAACTCAAGAGATATATTTTGTAATAAATTTTATTTAATTTTATTAACATATATATCAAACTACTACATTTAAAAGATCACATATTTAAACTTTCCGCAAAAACTTGAATCACCTTAATATGAACAAAATGCTATTAGGTTGTGTTCTAATGGTCCGAAGAACAATGGAATCAATGTGAATCCAGTATTAATTCTCATGCGGTTAGAATAAACAAAAATACTCAAGACCATCACATTTCTTCCATCATCTGCATCATCACACGCTTTACCCATCTCCTCCTAGCGCCTACCGTAAACCAAGTCTCGCTTTTATCTGTTAATTGAATTTTATAAGATTGCATGAATTATATGATCAAGAAATATATGAAATAAATTAATGCAACAGTAAAAGTTGCAGGAATATCTGATCTTGGGACACGAAAATGTTCCTCTAAATTGTAGAATTTTTTCTGTATAATTTCCACATCAATCTGACCTTTGGATAAGTTTAATTTAATTATTTAAAGAAATAGCTAATTTCCAAAATGTACTATTAGTCACTTGATTCCTACCACAGAAGATCCTGACTGTATTTATTAAAAACGACGGAACAGAGAGAGACAGACACCCGTCTCTTTCTTCTGTCTCGCCGATCTGGCTGCTTTCTCCTCGAGGAACCTCCCTCTCGAGCACGTCCTTGTTTAGCGATGTCAAGCGCTGAGTGGTTGGTTTTGGCAGTTACCTCTGAGCTGGCCTTTGAGCTAGTGTCACCTCATTGTACTCCCTCGTACTGGAACAAGCAGAGATTGAGAAAGCCGACGTGGTTGATTCCTCTCCACTGTCTAGTACTCCCCTCTATTATCAATTTGATTAGAAACTGATACAGATTTTGGTTGCTTTGGTGAGGCATTAGGCGTGTGGAATTAAGCTTATTCTTAATAAGCTTAACGTTGATATTAGCTTTGATAGTACTCGAGTTTCTGAGGAGGTTTGTCAGAGATCAAGCAAGAAGTATAATTCTTAATAGCTTAATTTTATCATAAGCAGTAACTAAGTTGATGATATTGAGATGCTTTGTAGTTAGGAGTAACTTAGGGGTTCAATTGAATTGATTATTAGAGATAATGTCAAGGTTCACTTTAAGTGGAAATGCTAATTGTGGTGTTCGGATGTCGGCTGGGCACATACATATGTTCATATAGGTGTTGCATGTATAGGAGTATAGTAGAATGAGTGTTAATGGTAACTTAGGCATATAGCATGTAATTGAGAATATATTCATGTATCTGCATATATAGATATCAAATGGAAATTTGTATACTCTGATATAGCTGTTAGACATGGATTGATTATATGCATAGTAAACTGCATAATCATGAATTTATAAAACAAATGAGTTTTATTCAGTTATGAAGGTACTTGAAATTTATTTGAAGCACAGTTTGCCATACACAGATGAGTATATATTTTTAAATATGACATTATATTTGTTTGTGCAGAAAAGGAAAATCATGAAAACTAGTTTAAAGGATATAGCAAATTTGATGTACATATTTATATGGTCTTTAGGTCTGATATGGGTAAAGGTGCATATTTGTAAAGGATATCAGTACATAAGTGCATCAGATTTTATATAAACTTGGAAAATGATTATTATCATATATTTGGCAAGTATATTCAATTCTCTCTATAGATTTTCAATAAATGAAATGGTGTATTTCTAAATCTATCTGGTATACTTGTGAACTGTATTTCAGGTGAAAGCTAAGTATAATTATATGTATACTTGCATGAATAAATATTGCTTTGGTCATTTGATGTGTTTTAAACAGTGAAATGATGATAATGCATACATATAAGCTATTGAGTTAATTAGAAGCATTAATGAGGAACTGTGAGATATTTAGGAGCAATAGATATATTCTCTGTAGTTAATTCCATGGATTTGAAGTATAATTGTTGTTAGAGTTATGTCCTAAAAGCTAATCATTTGATGACTATTTGTTTTAGTTTATGTTATTGATAATATTTGATTATTTGTTCCATGAGTTTAATATTGACAGATCATTCAGGTTGATGATTTGAATTGTGGATCTCTGTACTTCATTTAATAAAAAAGACAATAATAAATCTAAAGTGTCCGTTATCTTGATAATTAACAAGGAACATTAGTTATCATAAAAGAAAATTAATTTTTTAATACAATTAATTTTTTTAAGATAATTAACATTTTTCTAAGACAACTATTATTTTTTCAGGATAATTAACAATTTTTTCTAGGACAATTAATTTTTTTCTAAGACAATTAATTTTTTTTCAAGACAATTAACTTTTTTCAATACAACTAAAATTTTTCTCAGGACAATTAATTTTTCTTTGAGTACAATTAACATTTTTTCAGGATAACTAATATTTTTCCCATGACAATTAACTTGTTTTCGAGAACATGTAATATTTCTTCGATAACAATTAATATTTTTTACAGGACGCTAGTATATTTTTTTTCAGGATAATTAGTTGTGTGCGAGGTGGGAGTCAGCATGAGAAGCAAGAGGGTGTGGGTACGCACTAGATGCATGGCAGGGAATGGGGATCAGAGACATAAATGAAAAGGGACAATTAGGACGGTGGATAAAACCGGAACAGAATTATGAGAAAACTAGACAAGTATTCTGAAAAGTGAAAAAAAAAAGCACGTGATGGTTGGATGATATGTTGGAGTTGTGTCCTAGAAGTCAATATTTAATGACTTAATTTCTTAGTTTATGTTATTGATGACATTTGATCATTTGTTCCTAGAGTTTATTACTGACAGATCATTCAGGTTGAGGATCTGAATTGTAGATCTCTGTGGATCATTCATTAGAATGACAGTAATAAATCTAAATCGTCCGTAATCTTGATAATTAACAAGGAACATTAATTATCATAAAAGATTAGTATGCAAGTTAAGTGATGATTAAGTTCTACAAATCATAGGTAAGGTGTTACCAACTTAATTGCATATGTGTATGTTATTAGAACATAGTGCAGGACATGACCCAATGAAATAAACATATGGATGGTGTTATGTGTCATTGTTTATTTCATATAAGTTTGATTCTAAGTTTGAGATGGTTCAACTTTTCCACATGAGGATAGGTTCAATAAATATCGTCTACCGTTGATTCCTGATAAGGGCTTCTATACGGACTTTATTTATATTCTCTTGAATTGTGCGGGACAAAGTTGTTCATCAAGAAAACCGTATGTCCCTCATTAATTCACTTAGTGAGTGATGATATCTATTTGGGCCCCTTGATGGAGTTGGATTGTTTGGCCAATTTGTACAATCAACTCTAGATCAAGAAATATATAATCTGCAAGAATGACACATTCCTATCTTGGATTATACAATGATATCATGTGACAAAAGAATCAGACAATAAGATACTTTTATTTCTTATGCATGATTGAGATATTGTAGCAGTACATTATTTATGCGAATTGAGAATCATAACGTGTTGCTAGATACCGCTTATGATTATTGGAATTAAATAGCGATTTAATTCCATGGCCAACATAGCATAAATCCTCAAAGGGTCACACAAATAGGACTTGACCATACAGTACATTATTTATTTATTCGCAGCAGTGAGTATTACGAAAATATGATAAGTTGATTAATTAATTATATACCGTTGCGAACTGTTATAATTAATTATGTCAAAGAGGTCATATAAAAATAAATTAATGCATTTGCTAATTCCAAAATAATTATCGAATAGTTGATAATTAATTTTGTTCAACATAATTTAATTAATGGAATTAAATTGAGCTAACGGGCCTTTATTTAATTGATGAACTAAAGGTCCAACAAGAGAGCAATTATATGGATCATTAATTAATGAATTAATTGACCATTCAACACATGATAAAATAGGCTCTTGAGCCCATTAAAATTTCAGCTAGGACAAGTGGTAAGGTTGTAAATAGTTGTAACTTGTCATGAGAAGTGGTTGGCTATAAAAGAGGACCATTTGGAGAGAAACCCTTGCCACTTTAGCCTCCATCTTCTCTCTTTCTCCTTGGCTGAAAATTAGAAAAGAAAATTCAGATTTTCTTCCTCTTTTCTTGCTCTTATTTCACCTCCTCTAGCTCATGTGTTGAGCAATCAAACCCTTCCATTAAATAGTAGATTAAATAGAAGGATTAGAAGGGGATTAGCTATTACCTCTTGCTTACTAGTATAGGCCTTTAGGTTTTAATTAATTTCTTGGTAGACTCGAGGCCGACGACAAGGCGGTGGTGGTGGAGACGAGCACGCCATCGACTCCCATGCATTGGTCGAGTCTTGCGAATGCGATTTCGCGAGATATAATCGATTCATTCCCTTCTCATGTGATGTGTTGATGCTTGAACAAGATCCATCGAGATGTTTGTTGTTTAATTAGGTTAATTAATATTAATTAGCAAGAAAAATTAAAAATGAGTACTTTCTAATAGTGGTATTAGAGCTCTAGGTCATGCTTAAGCATTTTAACACATAATTAGATGAGAAAATATTAATTAACACATGGATTAGTGATGCACTTGCTTGCTGTCTGGATTTCTGTTCTGATTTAGTGATTGTTTGGGGTTTTTCGCTGGAAAAAGCTTTCAGAAAAATTTTTCCTTTTGGATGGAGGTTGTAGATCTATGAGATTTGGTGCTTTTTCCATTGGTTTCGTCTTTTTCTAAGCATTTATGAATTTTTGGTGAATTAAACGGTAACGGTGCGCAGAACGAGTTTCTGTCTGCACAGTTCTGTGTTTATGGCTTGTAGGAATTATTTTTCGAAAATTACTACCTATTTTTCTTGACTAGAAATCTTTTTAACTTGATTCTCTTTCTATACATGTAAAATTTGTTGCATGCTTTGGATTTTATGTGGGCGTTCAAGTCATGAGAAGTGAATCGGTTGTCAGATCTGGTTTTTCAAACAAACTGATTGTTTTGATAAACTGTACTTACTGAGAAAACTTTATGGAAAAGTGTTTTATAGAGATGTTCTAATTGAATTTAGAAATCTGTAAAAATTAGTTTCAAGATTTTTCATAAAGGTTTGATACCTCAACTGGGTTAAAATCTTTTCGTCGTCAGTCTGTTTCAGAACAGGGCTAGTAGCTTATATGCTATATATCTTGATGATTTTGAGTAGAACTTATTGGTTTTCTTTTCATGGATTGATAGCCAATAACATATATTAGATTTTTTATGTAAAGTGTTTGCATGAAAATATTTTGAAAGACGATCCTACAGACCAAAAGAGTTAGACAAAAATAGAAAATCCGATAACCGCGTTTCGCGCACAATCTGAGGATTTGTTATTTTGTTTCTCTCTGATGATAAGTGATCTCTCCCTGAAATTTTGACAGGTAGTTACACTCATGATAGGGAGTATGTATGATTTATTTCATAATTTTTGAAGACCGAAAAATTTCAGATTTTATCGGGTCCCATTTAATATTTCAAATAGTTAAAGTATTTTTTCTAATTAATCAAATTGGTTGAATAAGTTAATTAGAACACTCCTTAATATTCCTCCTTTATGTCTTCAAATGTTGAAATGGCTTTTCAAATAGTTTAAGTAAATTAGTTGTTTAAATGTTAAACTTTTATGCGGAAAGACCCGAACTACAAACGATGTGCAAAAACTCTAATTCATTGTTGTTAATTAAGAAACAAATTACACATGTAGGGATATGTGCTAATTTTGTTTTGTAGGAAGGATCGTGGGTTTAGTATGGCTCAAGACACCAATGCCTTGTGTGTTGTAATTTTGTGAATGCATGTGATTGATTGTATGTAAGGCCTTTGGTGCAACGGTTAATTAATTAATAATGATTAATTTCTTAATGTAACTTGTGAGGCTTGCATGCCCCTAAGACTAGGAGGGAATTAGGGATATTTTCGCATGTATTTAGTTCCTTTAATTATATAGGATATGATCTATATGATTAGTGGGAGGGACAATTAGATTAGTTTTTTTACATGGAGATACGGCGGAACTAATGCAAGCGGGGGCCATACAAACCCACAACAATGCTTGAGATGCTT
The DNA here is from genome assembly GCA_027562975.1 of Rhynchospora breviuscula. Lineage (NCBI taxonomy): Eukaryota > Viridiplantae > Streptophyta > Magnoliopsida > Poales > Cyperaceae > Rhynchospora > Rhynchospora breviuscula. The sequence goes on from CM050401.1 coordinate 40,779,059, forward strand.
ATTATGCGATTGTTTGTGAATGCTATGAAATGTCATAAGATAGGTATGGGTGTATGCTTACACGACCACCAAACTAAGTCACATAATGTATTGTCCCATTAATTTGATTAAACCGACCGCCCTCCTTCTCTCTATCCCCTTCAAGTCGATTGCCCTCTAATGGCGCGGTCCGCCCAAGCGGACGTCATGTTTGTCAATTCGATAGTCGGGGTACAAATAAATGGATTTATTAGGAGCAAATAGAGAGAGGTTGCTTATCGATGAACCCAACTAGAGTTTGGAAATCGGGACGAAGTTTGTAAATATATATAGATATTTACAAACTAAGAGTCATATGGTTGATATGATTGGTTGGAGAACCTACCTTGTCTAGTTAAGTAGGGTGACGTGCCATAGCAGGCTTTACTTAATGAAAACGGGGATCTTGGAAAACCGACTATATTTGGAATATTAAATAAATGTAGTGGGAGTTTTATTTATCATTATAAATAAAACATTGCATAAACTAAATGACCTTAAATTGATCTTGTTATAGATGATTAAAATTGTTAATTTCGTTGCGATCAATCTTTGAAAAGAATAAACTCGTTTCTAAAGGTATTTACTTAGAGAAGTAATACCGATTCCTAAGACATGATCTTAGTGAAGAGAAACATGAGCATGTTTATTCCCAATTATTTCCTCGACCTCCCGAACATAGCATTGCACAATGATTGATTGACTTTTACGAAAAGTTATTCAATAATAAAACGAATGCCAATATCCTCATTTTGGAATTACTAGACCTTTGAATGGAGAATTCACATGGACTAGATTTGACTTCTACATTCTCATCCACTTACTCAAAAAAGTGTTCTTAGAGAAAGTAGATATTAACTAAATCATTTATGATCAAGTAATAGAGCACGAATTAAGCAAGAGAGACTTCTTTTAAGAAGGTACATGAAAGTTCCATTGGCTTGCAAACCGAAAAGTTTGAGTAACTAATTGGCAACTAGAGATATTGAGATCTCCAATATCAGGGATTGTTGATATTGTCATATAATCTCTTCCTAGTGATGAAGGATATAATGTTACCTTTCACACACTTGTTGGTGCAAACGGTAATTGGTTGAGTATTCAAGAAATACTTCGCTAAGGTATGAGTTGAGACTTCGAGACCCTCATTTGTGATGTGTCAAATGAGATGTTTCATTTGCTGTTTATGGGAGGCACTTGAAAGGTTGTCCGAAAAACCATGATAATAGAAATATTCTAATCCTTAAAGTATTTGCCGTTCAAACTATCTCGCTATCTCTAATTCACACTAGTAGTTAGGTACTAGTCAATGTGCTCGCATTTAACGAAATGCGTAGACAATGGAGAATAAGATAATGCTCAAGAGATGTAAAGTAAACTCCGTATAGAAAATGACTTGTTCGTCTAAGCCACTACCATTGAATACGTAGAGTTATCTTTAGTTTGTTTAGAAATTAGAGGTTGTATACCTTATTCCTAATATCTCAAAAACACTTATCTCCACTTCATACTTGATGATGAATGATAATGTTTTGTAAAAGAGAAATGTTGTTCTCTTATTATGGATTTGTTTATATGATTTCATACATCTTGATTGAATTTGCTTGAAATAGATAAACAAGTGTTGAATGACAAATATGATACGTAAGACTTCACGTAAGTATTTGACTTTAATGTGAAATGACCGCTTAATCATAAATAAACGAGAATCGCATTATAAGAGTCTATGTAACGTAGAGTTCGTAACACAATTCGATTGCGAATCAATTGAAATATGCGAATCATGTTTGTTAGATGACAAAAATGCCTTTAACCTACGAAGGTTTAAGGACAAGTGACTTGATCAGGACTTAAACATGCCGATGTATATATACTTATAAGCACTTTGTGTTATGGAAGGTTGTTAATACTTTACTACTTGACCAATGATCATAGTAGATATTAACGTATCTATTTGATAAGGTGTAAGTATGAACCTTTTAACAAGTTCAAAGGAGTTCAAGAGTGAAGTTGAAAGACCATTCAACAAAAATAAAAGTCTTACGATGGATCATGATAAATAGTTAAGTCATATGGTTTGATATATTACCTAAAGAGTATGAAAGTCGTTTCACAACTCGCTCCATAAGGAACATTAGAATAATATGTCCAAGAATGAAGGTATCGAATATTATTTGATATAGTTCGATCGGTAATAAATCAAGTTGACTTATTCAACTCTTATTAGGAATTTATATTTGAGGACAATATTGTTTACACTGAATAAAAAATTCCATCGAAATCCGTTGAGAAAGATATCTTACGAGATTTGATCTCTAAGTATGTTGTTTCTCAAGATTTGGTGTTAAGAAGCTTATTTCAAGGTTTGTTGATAAGCTTGGACCCAAATTGGACAATTGATAATTTGTAGGATACCTTATACTAACCGAAAGGTACTACTTCTACGAATATGATAAGAACAAAATAGTTGTTGTTTATCATTACGTAGTCTTGAAGAATGCTATTCTCAAGAAGAAGTAGTGAGAGTAAAATGAGCATTAAATGAGTTTATGCGTCACCACAAGAAATATTCTTATGGAAAACTTGTCACTCCATACATAGTGCTTAGTGAGAGTTGAGCGGAACTTCATTCACAAGCAGTTGTGAAAGAAAAAAGTTTATATGCACGCTCGCTTTTAAAAAATACTCAAACATCTCGTGTGTGGATGATGTTCGAGAAACTCGTACGATATATTATGATCAAAAAGTTATTCTACAAGTTATTGTAGAAATAGTTCAAGGATCTCGAGCACCAATCCTACAAAAGGTCAACGATAGTGATACCTAAACCGAAAGGTACGTAGGCTTCACGACATTCTCGTACTTAGCATATGAGGATCCATTGATAAATAATGAAATGATGAAAACATCTGATTCCACCAGTATGGTTTAATCCATGTGATCTTTAAGTACAATCCATATATACCAACAAGGTATAGACCTTGTTGATGTTCATGAAGAAACAATCCATCAAGAACATTTAGATTTTTAAAGAAAATATTGACATGGACGGCAAGTTGACTATATACAAAGCACAGTTTCGCGCTTGTAGTTATATCTAAGTCGATAACGAGTTGACTATATACTAAGTACGGCTTATTGCTTGTATCTATGTATAAGTCAATAAAAATCGTTCTAGCAACGGCTATATTTCATATATATTGATATATGAAAAGGAACATCAAAACCGTCTTCTTCAAATGAATGAAGGAAAATGTTGTGTATATGATACAAACTAAGAACTATGTTTGATGTATTGCTAGAAACATATACATACTTCAAGTATCCATTAATGGATTGAAGCAAGTATTGTGAAAAGTGGAATAAACATTTTGACAAGGAAGTCAAGGAGTTGAAATTCGTCAAAAGCATCTTGTATAGACAAGATATTCAGTGGGAGCATGATTGTGTTACTTGTATTATACAAGATAACAAGATATTAATTGGAAATAATATTAAGGAAATGAATATTGTCAAGATCTCATTGGAGAATGTTTTTCTCAATATAGAACTTGGGCAAGATCACCTAAATCTAAGGAAACAAAATCTATGGAGATAGATTATGATGGATGTTAGGTTTGAGCTAATGTGCATATAATGACGAAGTATTCTAGTAACACATTATGGTGAATTTCGAGAAAGGATGTCTAACCACGTCATATGGCATAAGACTTGAGTTTATTGCAACTCAATTCGAGAAGAAGTGCATGAAATATTTCAAGCATTCTTCCATTATGAGTTTCATTATGTACACCATACTCATGCACATGCCCCAATGCGTAGTATCCAAGGAGCGTGATAAATAGTTATCAAATGGATACAATATAGACACATTTGGACAATAGTCAAGGATATACTCGAGTATCTTGTGAGAAAGAGTGATATGATTTTTTCCATCTTTTAAGATCATCTTTTAAGATGAAAAAAAAAACTCGTGTAAGTTGTTACACTGATGTTAAGTTTAAAAAGATTGATATAATCACAATTGAGCTACATATGTTGCCTAAAGGTGGTGTTGTAAGTTTAGAAAGTGTTCTAAATAGGATATTACAAGCGTTTTGGTCACCAAAACAAAATACATAGCAACTTGTGAAACAACGAAAGAGGATGGTTCGGATCAAGAAGTTCTCAATCAAGCTAAAATGGTTCTATGCATCTCGAACCATAACTTAATCCTGAAGAACCTAATATTAAATTGGTGATCAAACTATGATCTATGACATTATCACTTGATCTCATATGATGATGATCAAGAACATATATATAGGAGTATATATATGTATAGGGTCAAACAAAATTGGATAGGTTCGCGAACACAGCGAACACTCTAACATAACTTCTACCTTAAGCAGTAGACGAGATGCAGTTGTGCATCCATACGTGATGAACGTATGAGTAACTTGCTTTAAACGTATTATTTCTTTTGAGGTTCGAGGCATGTATATATATGGATATAAAATATTGGTCTAAATTCTTCACTGGCTAGAAGTCACTACTGGTTGACTCTAGGCCAAGTGGGAGATTGTTGGAGTTGTGTCCAAGAAGTGAATATTTAATGACTTAATTTCTTAGTTTATGTTATTGATGACATTTGATCATTTGTTCCTAGAGTTTATTACTGACAGATCATTCAGGTTGAGGATCTGAATTGTAGATTTTTGTGGATCATTCATTAGAATGACAGTAATAAATCTAAATCGTCCGTAATCTTGATAATTAACAAGGAACATTAATTATCATAAAAGATTAGTATGCAAGTTAGGTGATGATTAAGTTCCACAAATCATAGGTAAGGTGTTACCAACTTAATTGCATATGTGTATGTTATTAGAAAATGGTGCAGGACACGACCCAATGAAATAAGCATATGGATGGTGTTATGTGTCATTATTTATTTCATATAAGTTTGATTCTAAGTTTGAGATGGTTCAACTTTTTCACATGAGGATAGATTCAATAAATATCGTCTACCGTTGATTCCTGATAAGAGCTGCTATACTGACTTTATTTATGTTCTCTTAAATTGTGCGGTGTTACCAACTTAATTGCATCTGTGTATGTTATTAGAAAATGGTGCAGGACACGACCCAATGAAATAAGCATATGGATGGTGTTATGTGTCATTATTTATTTCATATAAGTTTGATTCTAAGTTTGAGATGGTTCAACTTTTCCACATGAGGATAGGTTCAATAAATATCGTCTACCGTTGATTCCTGATAAGAGCTGCTATACGGACTTTATTTATGTTCTCTTAAATTGTGCGGGGAAAAATTATTCATCAAGAAAATCGTATGTCTCTCATTAATTCACTTAGTGAGTGATGATATCTGTTTGGGCCCCTTGATGGAGTTGGATTGTTTGGCCAATTTGTACAATCAACTCTAGATCAAGAAATGTATAATCTGCAAAAATGACACATTTCTATCTTAGATTATACAATGATATCATGTGACATAAGAATCAGACAAGAAGATACTTTTATTTCTTATGCAGGATTGAGATATTGTAGCAGTATATTATTTATGCGAATTGGGAATCATACCGTGTTGCTAGATGCCGCTTATGATTATTGGAATTAAATAGCGATTTAATTCCATGGCCAACATAGCATAAATCCTTAAATAGTCACACAAATAGGACTTGACCATACAGTGTATTATTTATTTATTCGCAGCAGTGAGTATTTCGAAAATATGATAAGTTGATTAATTAATTATATACCGTTGCGAACCGTTATAATTATTTATGTCAAAGAGGTCATATAAAAATAAATTAATGTATTTGCTAATTCCAAAATAATTATCAAATAGTTGATAATTAATTTCGTTCAACATAATTTAATTAATGGAATTAAATTGAGCTAACGGGCCTTTATTTAATTGATAAACTAAAGGTCCAACAAGAGAGCAATTATATGGATCATTAATTAATGAATTAATTGACCATTCAACACATGATAAAATGGGCTCTTTAGCCCATTAAAATTTCAGCTAGGACAAGTGGTAAGGTTGTAAATAGTTACAACTTGTCATGAGGTGTGGTTGGCTATAAAAGGGGACCATTTTGAGAGAGAAACCCTAGCCATTTTAGCCTCCGTCTTCCCTCTTCCTCCTTGGCTGAAAATTAGAGAAGAAAATTCAAATTTTCTTCCTTTTTTCTTGCTCTTATTTCACCTCATCTAGCTCATGTGTTGAGCAATCAAACTCTTCCATTAAATAGTAGATTAAATAGAAGGATTAGAAGGGGATTAGCTATTACCTCTTGCTTACTAGCATAGGCCTTGAGGTTTTGGTTAATTTCTTGGTAGACTCGAGGCCGACGACAAGACAGTGGTGGTGGAGACGAGCACGCCATCGACTCCCATACATTGGTCGAGCCTCGCGAATGCGATTCCGCGAGAGGTAATCGATTCCTTCCCTTCTCATGTGATGTGTTGATGCTTGAACAAGATCCATCGAGATGCTTGTTGTTTAATTGGTTTAATTAATGGCAATTAGCAAGAAAAATTAAAAACGAGCACTTTCTAACATGATAAACTCTTGTGATAGTCCTTAGCGTTCCCATAGAATAGAATAAATGACTTAGAATTTATCTTTTTACTAGGTAGATATTAGCGTCAGCTGGTTTTTCAACAACATAGCGATCAAATCATCTCACAAGATACTTCGGCACACTTGGCCAAGTCTATATTCATGTATACTTATCTTGGATTAAATGAAGTCTATACGAATACATATTTAAAAACGTAATTAGTATCTACTTTCCAAGCAAATAGCATCCAAACATCCACAGGCTCCAAAAATTGTCTTTATGGGCCCAGCGACTGGCCCAGTCCATTTATTTCTCTCTAAACCTCCTCTCACTCCATACTCTAGCCGCATCAGCCATATGAGAGAGGCGATTCTGCACAACAGAGGCGACATGGGAGCAGATTAGAGAACTATGGTTCCGCTCAGCTGAGCAATAGAAGGAGATCGAGTCGCTAGAGGCCGAGAAGGCGGCTCTGCGCACCTCCAGTTCCCACTTCCCGCCTTTCCCAAACCCCTTCTCTCTCTCTCTCTCTCTCTCTCTCTCTCTCTCTGTAACAATGGCGCATGTCACTAGAAAAGGAAGAAGAATCCTTCGACGAAGAACCAGTCGAAGAAGAACAAGAGCAAGATGAAACCGACGAAGAAGACGAAGATGAAGAAGAAGAAGAAGAAGAAGAAGAAGAAGAAGAAGAAGAAGAAGAAGAAGAAGAAGTGATAAAGGAAAGCATTCGTTCCAATTTCGAGAAGAATGAAAAATTAGCAAAGGTGAAGAAGAAGGAACCTATCACCATCAGCCTTAAAAAGGTTTGCAATGTGAGTAACATCAAATTTTGGCTTGCATCCGATTTTGTTATTTATTTGAGTGATTCTCTGACGATTTCAACGTTGATTAAAGATTTAAACCCTCACCTCGGCTTACAAGAACATAAGGCTATGTTTGGCATGCTCAAGAACTAGGAACAAAGGCCTTGTTCCTAGTTATCACAAATCCAAACATGAGAAGAACACGGAACAAGTTCTTGTTCTTAGTTCTCACAAAATTATGGAATTAGGAACAAGAACTAGAACAAGACTTGTTCTAGTTCTTGTCCCTAGTTCATGATTTTGCCAAACACACCCAAAATCTCTTTTTATTTTGCACAAATTGACTAAAATTACTTAATTTTTCATTTGCGTTCACTACCACAAAAAAGGACTTTAGCACCGCCTCATTAACACCGGTTTTTTTTAAATAACTGGTGTAAACAAAATTGAGTGGCATAATCGATATTCTTCTAAACTATTTAACACGGATTTTTATGTATTAAAGAATTAAAAAATAAAACAAAATAATATTTAAAACCATTTGGACCGGTTTTCTTTAAAACCGGTGCAAAAGTTTGATTGAGATTAGCACCGGTTTTTATATAATAATCGGTGCGCAACCATTTTGCATCGGTTATTATATAAAAACCGGTGCTAATCTCAATCAAACATTTGCACCGGTTTCTTGCAATAACCGGTTCAAATAAGTTTAATATTTTTATTTAACTTTTTTTTTATAATTATAGCACATGTTTTTTTTTTTTTTTTTTAACCGGTGCTAACGAAACTAGTTTTTTTTTTTTATAATTATAGCTCAGATCCTTGGAAGTTCCAACTAATGCTACGTACCACTCGGTACCAAGAGACAAAAAAAGTGATATATTCTTTATATAACAAAAGTATGTGGGTAAGGAAATAAATAATAATATTAGTTTACTGGTCTAGGACCTCATTTATTTCTAAGTGAAATTCGAAGAACATGTATTTTTTGCACTAACAAATTAATTGTATAAGCATGTAGCCAGAAAAGTTTTTAGATTGCTCTTTGAAAATAAGGATAATATAGTAATTCTATGTAAACAGATGTAGCAAAACTTCACATTCCTGTCTACAATTTTAAATTTTAAACAAAGTTCCTTACATTTTGTAAGGAACCAAAGCAAAGAAAACTCATAATATAACTAAACACATTACATTTAATTCCCAAAAAAGTAGGAAATTTTATGACATTTATTTGTTTAGATTCGATTATGAATGCTTAGATTAATTCGATTTACAGTTTAATTTTGACAATTGAAAACTAAATCAATCAAATTGAGTGGATATATATTTTTTTACTTTGAGATAAAAGTGAGGATCAAACTCCTGTCACTTCCATTCAAAATAGTTTGCTTAACCACTAAAACAAAATTATGTACAAATATAATATTGGTACTTTAAAATTACGTGCATTTATGATCTACCAAGATAATGCCTCCTTATTTTTACTAGAAATGTTAATCCACCTATTACTTCACATATTTTCAGGCTCAAACTATTTAATTTTAATTTGAGTTTTCATTGCAAAAACATACTATATTAATTTTAATTTAAAATTTAAAATCTAGATTCTAAAAATAAATTCTAAATCTTATTTCCTTTTTTATTTAAATTTCTTATGAAAAAAATGACTCATTGTTATGATAACTAATTGCTTCAATTAGAAAAAACATATTGTTTCAATGAAAAAAATAATTTGAGGTTTCATTGCAAAAACATGCTATATTCATTTTAACTTTGAAACTGGATTCTAAAAATAAATTCTAAAATTTATTGATAAAAAGAGAATAGAAAATATATATGCATATATGAATAAAAAAATTGCATGTATTATTAATTTTAATTGCAAAAACATAATATATTAATATTAATTAGATGCTACAAAAAATTGGATTTTGGCTACAAATTTTAATTGGCTACAAAAATAAATTTTATTATTTAAAAAAATACATCCAATTTTTCTCTGAATAAATTTTATTATTAAAAAAATACATCCAATTCTTTTGAGAGTCAACAAAGCATTCTCCTCCATTTTTTCGCCATACCATGAGGGGTTAGAGTATTAACCTTTTAAAGTTTAATGTACCATTAGGGATTGATTTTTTTTTTTTTTTTTGGTCTTAAGCTCAAGTCTTTTAGAGATCTTAAAGGATTTCCATAAGTCTAGACATTTTATTCAGCTGTATTCTATTTGCTTAATAATTTCCTCATATTACTAAAGATATGACCCTTCCACATAATTTTTTTTTATATCCATACCACGGATATTAAAAAAAAAAAACTTGATTCTATTGAACGAAAAAAAAAATAATTTGAGGTTTCATTGCAAAAACATACTATATTAATTTTCATTTTAATTTTAAAGTCTAGAGTCTAAAAATAAATTCTAAATTTTATTGATAAAAAAGAGGGTATAGAGGATCGTAAAATAGTGAACTACTGATTGATAAAAAAGTGAATATACATGCATATAGTTATCAAAATGTACTCATTTATTTCATATGCCAAATAATTTTAGGGTTCTTTAATTTGCTAAGTATCATATTGTTTATTTAAACGTACAAAAAATTTACTAAATGTAAAGAGAGATTATATAACATGCATGAGTTCTAAAAATTGAACTCTTTTAATGTAATGTTAATTAAATTTCTATATTGTCGATATATTTCAATTGTATGCATATTAATTCAATGCTGACTATTACTCCAAAAATGTGATCGCGTGACGTGTAAGAAAACAAAAGAATCAAGGAAAGGAGTTCTATGCTTGTAACCTTTGCTTGTACATATTATATTTCCTCAAATTTTTTTTTAAATATGATTATGGTATGATAACTAATTGCTTCAATTAGAAAAAAAAAAAAGTATATCTTTATTTATGAATTATTATAGTCTCAATTTCTACATCCAAGCTCAAATACTTGATTCTATTCAATGAAAAAATTAATTTGAGGTTTCATTGCAAAAACATACTATATTCATTTTAAATTTTAAATCTGAATTCTAAAAAGAAATTCTAAATTTTATTGATAAAAAGAGAGTAGAAAATATATATGCATATAGTGATCAAATCAAAGTGTCTTAATTATTGGGATTACTCAAATTGAAAGTTTGAAATTGTACATACGTTGATTTATATAAATAGATACCTATGTTCTTTATCAAATTTTTGTTCTAAGTTAAAAACTTTTTCTGTTTTCCATCAAATAGTTATAAATTTCAATGATTTGAAATTAGATGTTTATTTTGTTTAATTGAAAATCCCAGATATAGATTGATTTTCTGCGAAAAATCTAGGAGTGAAATCCTATAGCGAGTTAAGCCTAACATGAGAAAACGACTCATTGCACGTTGCACCAATACACACTAAAAAGAAAGATACTATGATCTTTTTTCGCCATTTTTTCCCCATTCCCTAACTTTCGCCGTTCCCTCCCTAAAATTTTCACCATTCCCTCCCATTTTTTCGCCAAAACCCTAACCGAGCATTTTTTTTCTCTGCCATATTTCGCAGTTTCTCTGCCATTCCCTCCCATCTTTTCGCCAAAACCCTATCCTCTCTCTCAATCGCTCAAGTTATCTCCGCTAAATCCCAGATACAGCTCAACCCCTCAAGTTCTCTCTCTCAATCGCTCAATTACCTCTCCGCCGAGCACCCGCCTCTCAGTATCTCTCCGCCGCACAACACTCGGCCTCTCTCTCTCCTTCTGAGCCACAGGAAGTCTGGAAAATCACAAACGAGTTAGTCTCTTTCTCTCTCTCTCTCTCCGTGTACACTTGCTTCTGAGATTCTAAGTTCCTTCTTTGATTGATTTTTGGCTTCTTTTTGGATTTTAGGTCGGGTGATGGATGACCACAACTCCGCTGGAGATTATGATTGACCTAGAGTACAAAGGTTATATCTTCTCAATTTGGGAATTTCGTTTCAGTTTCTTTCTTTTTCTAATTTTTCATCTAAGATTACTTGATTTGGGGGTTTTTTTTTTTTTTTTTGTTATGAGTGGCTATTAGGTGAGGCAAAATTTTATGCTATGTAGCTTTTAGGTTTTAATTTCTGATTTTTAGTTCTATTTTTCTTGCAAATATATGTATTGTTTTATACAAAGACTCTATATGGGAGAGAAAGGGGAAATGGCGACGGGCACGGCAGCGTCATACCCACCGCCACCATCGTAGTACCGCTTGTACAGTGACTACTTGACCGATCCAGACTCGGCTCCACCGCCTCCTCCACCTATCGAAGGCTCCTATCCCCTCTACGGCGCCACCTACACTGTCCACACCTTCTTCTTACACTATTACTTCCTTTAATTTCTGTTTTTTCCCTTCTCTTTTACTCATTGTTATTTCTCTTTCATTATTTTCTGTACTTTTTTAGACTGAGGCTGTGCTTCTGAGTTTGGAGGATCAGGGTGTGCGGTAGCTCTAACCTAAGGGTCCTAACATTGGTATGTTTTTTGAATTAGTTAGTTAGAAATTCTTCTTCTCTGTTCCTTTTTATGATAATTTGAGTCAGAGTAAGTAGGAGTAGGTTTCAAAGGAATGACAATTTTTATCGAGCTTTGTGTTTCTGTTGTTTTAGTGCACTAATTGGATTCAACTGAGGCTAATTCGAATTCATACTGGACAAATTTGGGGGGTAAATATTGCATCAGTCAGTTGTCTCAATTGCTCATCTGACTAGTACTTGATATTTGCATGGTCTAAACTAAAACTGAGGTTTCAACTTGTCTGTTTTTCTTGTCTTGTAATTGTTATTCACTCTTATGATGGCATGAGCAACTTCAAATATGTGGACTGTTTGCTTTCAATTGAGATTTTGTTATTGTTCTGTCTGCTGCTTGTAACTGACGAGATACATGTCTTCTATTTCATTAAGAAATGGTACATGATATCACCTCTTTCATTAATCACATGAGACTCTTAGAACTCTAATTAATTATATCTTTATTTATTTATATATCTTCCAGAGCGCTACGACATTATTGAAGTCAACATAATATGAACAAGCAAGGCACGAGGTTCTGTTGGATTCAAATTAAGGTATGCAACTTATATTGGGGTCTGTAAGATGCAAGGCTGTTGATCATAAAGTTGAGTCTACTCTGTCCAATTTATTATTATAATATGTGATATAATAACTAGAAAGCCTTCTTTGATATAATAATTCTTTGAAATCAAGCATAAAGTTGGGGTCTGTAAGAACTTGAAAGCGTTCTATTATAATAGAGGTACAGAAAAGAGTTAGGTAAAAGTGGTTAATGAATAGATTTTTTATATGAATTTATTCAATCAAACTTATAGGATTTTCATTTACTTAAATGCAGGTTCTACCCCCAGCTTCAAAGAAGTATCTTGATAGTGAGATCAATGATGTTATAGAGATGTTTGCAGAGTTCATGAGGAAAAAGATTTGATTTTGTATTATAGTTCTCTCTGCATTATTATACTTCTGTCTAATTTTAGGTTTGTACTAACTGTTCTTTTGTCTAATTTGATTTCAATCAGCCATGTATTATAATTCTCTGCATGATTAATTACGACTAGTTGGTGTATGTTATCTTATTATGTGAAATGCTCTGATTGACTGGATGCACAATTGAAATTGCGTTATGACTGGATGCACGATTGAAATTGATTGTGTGATATCTGATTGAAAGTATAACATGATATATGGTTAGCAACATGGGGTAGCCACAAAGAAACAGGCGTTGTATGTCAAAAAAATAAAAAAATATCTGCACCGGTTATCATTCAAAATCGAATCTAAAGACTGAGTGATAGAGGTTTCAGAACTTAGGTCAAATGAATTTATATTTTTTGTTTTATTTTATTAGTCGTTGGACAAAGCTAAGGATCGATCCACAGGGATAGTACAAATAAATATCGGATTTATTTTTTTTAAAAGCTAGATAGAAAGTTTTTTGTGGGTTTTGAATTAAAAGATAAATATAAATAACAATAAAATAGAAAAAATTAATAATAAAATATTTTTGGGTTGGTTTTTATATTTTTCTAGACTCAACAGATGCAAGTAATGTCCTAGGGTTACGTGTTCAATTAGTTTAGCTCTAAAGCGTCTCTGTCTACAATTTTCATCGAGACAGAGGTTCATTTCGGACCGAAATGCATGCTTTAGACCTCTCATTCTGACTTGATATTTTTATACAATACTATATGAAGATTACTGAACAACCAGACCTAAGTCATAACCTCAGCTTTCGCGATTTTGGTTCTAACTTGGTTTTCATCACGTGAACAACTAAGCCTAAACTTTCGTGTCGGATTTTAGTTGTTTAAGTATGTTTGGTTGGATTTCTAGAGGTATTTAGAGTCTTGTCGGATCAGTAAAAGCTACACCTTTCGGTTGTAAACTAACCTCCTCTTTCGAGCGATTGGCTTACCTCAAATACTTGATTACCTAACTATTTGTTCTAGTTTAATGTCCTAATGGTGCTGCAGTTCATCAATATGTAAACAATCAAACAAACAATTGAAATAACTAAGCAAGATATAATTCTCAACAAAATATATCATATAGCACAATATAAAGTATCAAGTCATCACAAAATACTAAATTAATCTACTAACTACCTCTAAGACATCATAAAATCTAGCCTAACATGTTCAAACAGCAAATAACAACGAGTTTCATGCAAATAATAAAGATACAAGCCATAAAACAATGAAATATAAGCATAAAAGAGTAAATTGATGGATCATTATACTAATACTCGCTATTCTAAGGCCAAGGAATCGATGTAGAGAGTCAAGGTCGCTGCTGTCGCACACAAACACTGCTGTTCCTCAAAGAAAACCGTGGAAAAAGCCAAAAACTAAGTCAAAACAATAGAGAAATATGGTGTGAAAAGTCTGAATAATCTGGAACCGCTCTCTGGACGAAAATACATGCCTAAATACCACCCAAGGAAAGTCAGGAGGCGGCTAAGGCAAGAGATGCTTTTTCCATCCTCGAAACTTTCCAAAATCTCATTTCCATATATGGATTTCGGACCGAAATCAGACGTTGGCGAGGTGAATTGGGCTGGGACTAGGGGCTTCGCCCGATGTCTGATCTGTCTCGGCCCAAGGAAGTCTTCTCTGATCCTAGGCACGTGTGTGTGGGCCGAGAATGAGTCATCCGGCTGAGAATTAGGCTCCGTTCGTCTTGGTTGGCGTGTTTCGTCTTCAATTTTCACGAGAATTCTACAAAACATAGATAGAAGCGGCGGCAGTACCAAAATCCTGGAAAACACAGTTAATTATGAGCAATTGTATTGGTTTGAGTGCCGTTTTGGTGCTAAGTATGGTCAAAATATGTATATAAATAATAGACATCACTGAGGTATAAAATATATATATTTATACTTCGCACCTATTGTTATATCAAAATCGGTTCAAAAGTTCACAATTTGCACCTGTTTTTCTATCACAACCGGTGCAAACTGTTATCCTTAGCACCTATTTTTATATCAAAACCGGTGCTGATGTTGCCATTTGCACCACCTCATTTACATCGGTTTTCTATTCTATTTGCACCCCCCTCCATACGCACCGCTTAGAAACCCGTGCTAATCCAATTTAGAAACCGGAGCAAATGCACTTTTTTCTGGTAGTGGTTGGTACCTTTCATAAATTACTGAAAGTAACACATGAATTTTTGTCCCAGTTATGCATTCAATTCCCTCGAGAAGTTCATTAATTTGGGAACCTTTTTTCTAATACTTTTGATTGTTGTATGAATTTTTAGATATCTATTTACAAGAGCATTTTCTGAACTTCCTTCTCAAAAATTTGAATGAAATTGAACACAATAGTGTTTTAAGCTGGTCAAATAGTGAAAAACAGTATATATGTTGGATATGGTTTGCAAAAAGCCGGTTCTTTAGGAATGTAATTGTAATTGATTTACACATTTGTTTCACAGGATTCATACTAGACGACTCTGAGGAGGAACAAGGAGAGGAGGAAGTGGCAGAGAGAAGAAGATCCTAACTTGAAGCTTTGTTAATTTCTTCATTTATCCAGATCATAATATGTAATTTGTTATCAGTGATTTAGTTTCTCTAATAGATTAGTTAGTCATCATATATATTGGGTTAGTATCTCCAAGGGATCATCTTGGTTCATTATGTATTACTTTAAAAATTCAGTGTTATGAATACATCTAACTGAACACATACACTATTTAACTTCATCTCTTGATGTGCTTAACTGAACACAAAACACTATAAATCTAAATTACCGATATATCTAACTGAACACATGCACAATTTAACTTCATCCCTTGAGGTGATTAACAGAATGCAAATACTATAAATCCAAATAACAGATGCATCTAATTGAACACATACACAATTTTAAAACATCCCTTGAGGACTTAACTGAGCACAAAAAACTACAAAATCAAATTTCTACTGCAACTAACTGAACACATAAACACTTTAAATTCATCTTTTAACTGAACACAAAAATACGAAAATTCAATTTTGAGATGAATCTGATTGAACACATAATTCATGTAATTAATCCCTTGATATGTTTAACTGAACACAAAAACCTAAAACTTCATATTATCACTGCATCTAATTGAACACATAATTAGTTTAACTCATCCCTTGACGCATCTAACTGAACATAAAAATCCGTCCATTTAATGACGTCAGCGCGTAAATAAAAATTTTTTAGAAAAAAAAAATTTCGAAAAAATTTTGATGACGTCAGCGAGCGAAAAATCAGGGCCTGGGCGTCCAGAAAGTCCATTTTGTTGTCTCTGGTGATGGTGGATGTTTTGGATGCTATTTTGTTGGATGGTGTATATCACACCCGATTTAAAAATGAGTTTGTGCTAGCTTTGACTGCTACTCTACCTTTGTACGATTGTGCTTGAATCCAATATCTTCCACGACCAAGTCACGTTGGTTTCACCCTCTTTCTTAATAAGGACACATGCAAAATTCCGTAAACTGGGGAAGAAAATTGTACTATACAGGAATAATACAGGGAAGATACATTTGCACGCCCGGATCACGGATGGCAGCAATCTCGGTCTCCGCCAAGTGGAGAAACAACTACAACTAATAATGTTGAAAAAGCACATTTGCAATGTACCTCTCCTCTGAGCTGTGGGTCCCATCACAGTCGACAAGCCAGGTTATTCACAATGGCCGCTAGTTGCACAAGGTCACAGTATCTCTAGAGGCAACAACTCAGTGAGTTATTGAAGTATCAAAAAGGTGGTACCCTGGGAGTTTGGATTCTATAATGGATTGGGCCCAATTATGTTGTCCTCTTCACTGGAATTATGTATGATGTGTGTTCATACTTATGGCTGAAAACGGAAGATCGTTTAACCGTTTTTTCGTTTCGTTTCGTCCGGACGAAACGGTTAACGAAACAATGAAATGGTTTCGTCCATGTATCATGAAAATTTCGTTAATTTCGATCGTTTCGTCCGGACGAAACGATTAACGAAATTAAAAATCTGTTTCATCAATGAAACGAAACGGTTAACGAAACACTCTAGTTTCGTCACCGTTTCGACCGTTTTGCAGCCCTATTCATAATGATATAGAGTACATGAGTTAGGAGGGCATTCAATTTTTACAATTTTTTTGCAAGACTTTTTTTTAATATTGAAGCAACAATTTTTTTTTTTTTTTTTTGCAAGACTATCGATTGATAATTGTCACTCCCAGGTATGGAAATTCTCGCTTGGGTGTTTTTTTTCATGTGTTCTTACACATCTCAACCCTTGGGCTATAATTTTATTTTCTTCTCTGATTTGGATTTAGTCTTAACTAAACAGAATTCCACTTCGTATTTTCGGATTTTTTTTTTAATAAATATATTAATCTTTTTTATTTTAAAGATAAATATTATATTAATTAAATTTTAAAACTAACGCTGCAACTACCGAGTTCAAAAGGCCGGAGTTAACTCCGGACTTTCAAACATCGGAGTAACTATTTTTTTAATTTCCCACCGTCCACTTTTGTTTTCTTTAGTTATTTTTGTTTTCTTTAGTTTTTTTTTTCTTTATGAAACTAACTTCGGACTTTAGAAGTCCGAAGTGATTTTCTTTTTTTTTCAACTTTATTATTATTTTTTTCTTTATGAAAAAATTAACTTCTGAGTTTTGAAGTCAGTAGTTAGCTAGTTTCGTAGTTTTGAAACTCGGAGTACGTTTTTTTTAATAGAGAATGAAGATTTCTTAATTTTTTTAAAATTGCAGTATTTACTCAGCAAATGGCCTCGTAGTTTATTTGATGGAAATTTTTGTTTTTTTCTCTATAATTTCAAAGCTGCAAGTTCCAAAGTTTATCAATTATTTCGCATAATGGAGTGAATAGTTTGATTTGATTAGAACTTTTGTTTTTGTCTCCGTAAAAATTTCAAAGTGCCATATAAATAATAACAATCATGCTGTGGATAGATTGATTTGACTTGCACTTTTAATTCTGTCTGTTAACTTCGGATTTTGGAAGTCCGAAATTAGAGTTTATAAATTGAGAAGCCATGCGCATCATCTTCCTCATCACATATAACATCTATGAAATAAGAGATGTTTTCTATTGAGGTATTCGTGAATCAATCTCCATTTTCTCAACCCGCTCAATTTAGTTTCACTGGTAATTATGAAACTACTCATGAATTTATTGTAGACACAATATTATCCCACTTCCAGATATACCGGAACCAGTGGAATGTCCAAATTAGTGCCCGATATAACGATTTAGTCGGCGGTAGATATCAACCAATTTTTGTGCCTGTAAATTCCGAAGACCAATGGCGGCTTGTATACCAGGAGTCGTTTGAAGCAAGGAGATTACCCTACGTGGAGTTACACGTCGACTTGGTTCCTATTACGACGGAAGGTACCTATTCGAATATCAGTTATAATTCTAATCAACCTGGTAGTAGTAGTGGTGGGTGGGATAGTTACAATCCCCAAAACATTACAAATAGAAATTGGAATAATAGTTCCGGGGGGTGGGATTCATGGGAACCAAATCCTAATTTGTCTCCAGTGGTAGAACAATTTGAGGAAGAAGGAAATATTGATGAAGCCGATGAGGCATATGACCGTGGTCCGGCGAGTCGGTCGCAATGTGTAACTGGAGAGTCAGAGTCTGAGACTGATGACTATTGGTCGGATAACGATCCCGTAAACGAGCAACCAGGAGTGAGAATTACCGAAAACACATACATTACCGGGCGAACGGCAACATACCACCCTGCTATCCAATTGACCGATATTTCTGAATTTATAAATTTCGATGTAGAAGAACCAACTCATGAGCAGTCCGGTCCACTAGCAAAAGATAAAGTATTTCGATCCAAAAAACATTTGCGACAAGTTGCTGATTCACTCGCTTGTAAGCTAAATGTCCAACACAGAACCAAATACAGTAATCCACAACAACTGGTATTAGAATGCATCGTAGCAAGATGCCAATGGCGAATGTATGCTCGAATGGAGAGAGAAGGCACCAATTGGGTGATTATTTCAAATCCAAACGAGCATACATGTGTTCGCCCTCCCGGTGATCACGGACACGAGAATCTGACAGCCGAACTCATCGCCAATGTTATAAGAGAAGATTTAAAGAAAAACCTTGATCTTAAAATAGATTACGTCGCTGGTTTAGTAGAGAAGGTTTATCCATTAGCCAAACCAATTACCTACAACAAACTCTGGCGCGGGAGAGAGAGAGCTATCGAACAGCTTTTCGGTAGTTGGGAAGGCTCATACGCAATGCTTCCTAGAATTCTGATGGCAGTCCAACGGACAAATCCAGGCACGAAGATCAAATGGTTATTTCATTCAGTTGGGGATCCAAACAAAGCATTATTTAAGTGTGCCGCATGGGCTTATGGGCAGTGTATCGCGGCAGTACCTTACTTACGTCCTGTTATATTCATCGATGCATCGTTCTTGTCCGGTCGTTATCAAGGTAAATTATTGATGGCATGCGGGTATGATCCGGAGCAACGCTTGGTTCCACTAGCATTTGCAATAGTTGAGAAAGAAGATGAGGCAAATTGGGGATGGTTTATGTTTTTTTTACGAGAAGAAGTCATCGGTCCAAGGAAGTTTTGTGTTGTTTCGGACCGACATTGGGGAATAAAAAATATGTTCAAAAGTCCGAATTACGGTTGGCAAGAGAATGTTAGATCATCCCTAGCGGTGCATAGATATTGCATGCAGCATGTTGCTGAAAATTTATACAAGGCAGTCGGTAATCGCGATCGGACACTGAAAAATACATTCAAGAAGAAATTAGTGAATAAGAAAAATCTACGTCGTTTCAAAGAAAAATGGATACAATTGAGGGAGTCAAAAATGTATGCATGGCACCCGAGCACAGAATGCGGCATAGTCTATGACGACTGGTGGTAATAGAAACTGCAAGTTTGCGTATGGTCGCCATATGATTATCTCAGGGTTCGTTAACATAAATACATCGCGTGCATACGACTCTCCACTGTTGTGTGGGGCGTCGAAGGTTTTGTTGACGGTCCATTTCCTACAAATTTTATTTACAATTATCGATTTATTGATGGTTTATTTCCTACAAATTTTAATCATAATATAAAAAAATATTTGAATTTCACTTGTATAAAGAAAATACCTCCCAAAAGGCACACAAGTCTCTATAGTTGGCTGACCCCAGTTGGTAAAATCCTCCAATGCTTTCGGGCGACAAGCGAGAAATCTCGTCCATGACCACAATTGCAAAAGCAACCATGGTCCAGGAATACGAGATGGGCCATGAACAGAGGCAGTATCTAAGGCACGATAAAGACAAGCTAGAACGGCCGCACCCCAATTGTACTTGACAACATCGCTACCACGAACATGCTGTACAAATTTTACAGAATATATGCACAGATACAAACTAAAATATATTCAAAATTTTGCATTAGATTGAACAGAAAATTTTACAAAATACCTGCAAGAGCGAGAGATAAATAGCAGGCACGGCATTTGATGAATTATCTGGAAACATCACACAACCAAAAAGCTCTAATGCCAGTGCACGTGTGTACCTATCAAGGTATTCCTCTGGCGAGTCCTCATGCGGCTCATGTGAACACAGTGCACGTAAATTGACAAGTTTAATGTGGTACACATACCCCTTTCTGAACATGTCTTCTAAATCTTGATTCTCGAAATTCGAAGGCATTAAAAGCTCTGTTGTTTTTGTTTGCCATTCTCCATCAGACCTGCCTGTCACCGGAGCACCAGTAGTCGGTAAACCAAATAAAAATGCCACATCCTGCATAATTTCTCAGTCAATTACAAGTTCTAAATTATTTTATCACATTTATCTCTCTCTCTCCCTCTATATATATATATTAATTACCTCAAGTGTAACAGTCATCTCGCCGATCGGAAAATGAAACGAATGAGTCTCCGGCCTCCAAAACATTGCCAACCCCTGTAACAACGAACGATCAAGAGGTACGTGTCCCATCCGAGCAAAATGAATGAGGCCAAGCGCAGACAACCTATCATAGATTGCGGGCTTTGCCTTAATCTGAGGTCTGTGAATACTTGGCGTCCATTTCTACAAATAATAATTATTTTAAAATTATTTATTGAAATTTAATTGAGTGGGTATACATTTGGAATTTAATTTTATAAAAAAAATTCATACCTCATTGCCGCGAAATTGCTCGCGTGGTAAGGGCAACAGTTTCGGCTCTGAAGCCTCACTGGCATCAGAACGTGAAGTCGTCCGACGTCGTCGCTGTCTACCATGACCCTGTGGTGCAGGTCGGGGTGGCATCTTTTTACGTTTTTAGTGCACCTAAAATTAACAAATGTAATAAATATTGCATTTGTGTTAATTTTTAATTAATCGGTTGAATTATTATACCAAATAGACTTAATAACGATTAATCAATAATAATTAATGATTAATCAACAGTAATACCAGTAATTTCGAATTAGTTACACACATTATGCATTACCTAAATTAACAAAATTTTACGAATTTACATGAGCATAGTCTAATTACATGTTATAAATTAATTTAGTCTACTTACAATTATTAAATTAATTTAGAAACAATTAACTTTCTAATAATAACTAAAATTGAACTAATCATCACTAATTTACGATTAATAATGTCTAATATGAACTAATTTAGACACAATTAGATTATTCGGCTTAATTAAAATGATAATATTATATTAATTAACACTAATCATAATTTGTTAATAATTAATTATGGACTATACCATTAATCTTGGCTTAATTACACATAATATGCAGTAATTTAGTTCCACAATTTTTTTCTAACACTATGATAATTAATCTGAAAATATTTCTATTTTGTTACATTTTTTTTATTTTTTTAACATAATTTCTCTACTTTTTCTATTAAAAAATTAAATATAAATTTTAAATAAATTAAATATTAAAAAAAATTACCTGAAGCAGCTGAAGCTCTTCAGCTCTCCTCCTCTTCTTCTGGCTTCGGAGTGCGAAATGAGGGATGAGAGACACGTTTGCAATCTATGCGGTTATATATACATATTGATGGCAGAATTGTAATTTAAATATTCAATTTCGGCTACTCCTAAGTTCAAAAGTCCGGAACGGGTCAAACGAGTTGTCCGTTTAAATTTGCGACGGATGTTCACTCGCCACGTGGGCTACTCCGATGTTTGAAAGTCCGGAGTTAACTCCGGCCTTTTGAACTCGGTAGTTGCAGCGTTAGTTTTAAAATTTAATTAATATAATATTTATCTTTAAAATAAAAAAGATTAATATATTTATTAAAAAAAAAATCCGTCGTATTTTCTCTTTTTACCTTTGAGATGGGCTCGGCCTTAATAGTTAATCATATGTTTCACTTTGAGAAAATACGATTTCTAAGTTTAATGGGTTTTGGGCCGGTGAGCCCATAATTAATTTCTATAGACCGAAAAAATTAAAACTAACGTTACTGTTTATACGAATTTCGAGAATAACAGTTAAAAATTTGGAATTTTAAAAATAACGTTGCTGGATCGGCATTTCAATCGCCGAAAATACAGAACCCTTGGATCGGCATTCCAATCGCCGATCCAAACTTGGATCGGCGTTTCAATCGCCGATCCAAGGTCTGAGCTCCTATATAAGCGAGACAACGACCCATCATCCCCACCCCTTCTCTCTATCTCTTTCTCGCGCGGGGGACAGAAGCTCTCCTCTCCTCAGGTTAGTTTTTTTTTTTTAATATTTATTTTATTTATTTAATTTAATTAGGTAAGTACTTAAAAAAATAGATTAAATATTGAAAAAATAATGAAAAAATAAGTAAAAAATCAGAATAAATATAAATAATTATAATATGTAATTTGGGAATTTTTTTATTGAATTTAATTAGTTTATTTATTTAATTTAAGTAGTTTAATTAGGTAAGTAATTAAAAAATAGATTAAATATTGAAAAAATAATGAAAAAATTAGTAAAAAATCAGAATAAATATAAATAATTTTAATATGTAATTTGAAATTTTTTTATTGAATTTAATTAGTTTATTTATGTTATTTAATTAGTTTAATTAGGTAATTAATAGAAAAAATAGAATAAATATTGAAAAAATAATTAAAAATTTAATAAAAAATCAGAATAATTATAAATAATTATAATATGTAATTACAAAATTTTTTTGAATTATTTTGTACATTTTATAATTGTGGATAAGTTAATTACAAATTAGAAAAAGTAAATAAAATAATAAAAAATTGATAGATTAATTTTTTAAATGTAGGAAAATATTCTAAAAAGAGACAAGCAGCGCTTCTAGTCGAGGTGAATTTTTTTTAATATTTATACATTTAATTAATTTATTTTATTGAGGTAAATAAATGAAAAATTAGAATAATTATTCTAAAAAATTTTAAAATATGTAAAAAAATAGAAAATTGGAAATGTTGTTGTATGAGATTGGAAATGTTATTGTATGAGATTTGGGTTTGTAATTAGGGGGGATTTGGGTGTTTTTTTTTCGGAAACACTCCAGGTACAGAGTAGATGCTGCCGAAATTTTATTAAATTATTTACATTGATAATTTTTATTGTAGTGTAGTAAAAATGCCACCGAGAAGAAGAGTACCAGAGGCACCACCTCGTAGATCTACAAGGCTTCGTGGAGATCCTGGCGCTTCTACATCTACCGTTTCTGTTGATGCCGAGGCTTCTACATCAGCGGATCCTGTTGTTCCCCCTGGTCCTGTTAATGCAGATCGTCTCTTGCATTTGGATGAGTCGAAAGTTCGTGGCACTGGTGTAAGTTATTATTGTTCTTTTACTTTTTTTTACTTATATATTTCTATTTTGGTAGTATTTTTTAAAATAATTAAAAAATATATATATACAGTATTGGAGGGCAGTACTACATAGGGCTAAGATGTCATAAACTGCTGAGGTGGATGAGCGTTTGATGACACTTGGACTGATACATTTTGTTCTGTTAGGTCATATGCAGCTCGATCATTCACTTTTGCAGGGTCTAGCCATGTTCTGGAGGCCAGAGACCCACACTTTCTTTTTTCCGCACGTTGGCGAGATGACGGTCACTCTAGAGGTAAGGATCAATACCTATTTGTAATATTTTTTTTTGTAACTATATATGTATAAAATTTGAACTATTTGCAGGATGTGGCCTTCTTATACGGTTTACCTACGGCTGGCAGAACCGTTACAGGACAGACCGATTACGACGCCATACAGTTACTCCAGAATTTGGCGTTGCCGGAGGATACAGACACGGCGAAAGTTGAGAAGTGCTTTAGGGAAAAAGAACGGAAGTAAGAAGGTTTTAAAAAATTTATTTTTATGTTAATTTTAAATATATATAGTTCTTACAATCAAATTACATTAATAATGTAATGCAGGAAATCTCATTCCGTTAGGTTAAAGGAACTGCGTAAGATTTGGAATCAGATTGGGGGGCCTGGCACGAATAACGCAGCGAGGATCGACAGATACACACGCGCTTGCGTGTTGGAAATTTTTGGCTGCGAGTTATTTCCTGACGGCACGGGTGACTGGGTTCCATGTTTTTATTTGCAATTATTGGAAGTTAGCCAAGAAATAAATATCTCACATTTATTGCACTTTAATAAGAAATTAAATATATGAAAGAATTGATGATATTCCTTAAGAAAATAATTCCTATTTGCAGGATCTTCATTCTAGTAACTCGGTGCAGTACAATTGGGGTGGTGCCACTCTTGCCATGCTATACCGAGGCTTGGACACTACCTTCATTAATAACAATATAAATATTGGTGCTCCTTGGTTGCTCTTGCAGTTGTGATCGTATGCAAGATTACTACTTAGTCGGCCGTCGATCACGAAAGATTTTGATGGTTGGGGTCTACCAAGTATTGACTCGTGTCCGCCTTATGGGAGGTATGTTGATTTGATTTTAATTGTAATATTTAAAATATGTTTTATTTGACTTTAACAAACAACAAAATGGAAATGCAGGAAGTGGACGACGAGACATAAATCGAAAAAGTTCACCGACCCTACTCGCAGTGGGATAGAATATGCGAAGGATGTCTTCATGAAAATGAAGCCTGAGCATGTCGTGTGGAGGCCTTATGATCACATCAGGGACCGCATGCCTCGTTGTGGCCAGGTTGAGCAGAGGATGTTCCTTCTACGCATCCCATGCATTCATTATTGGGTCGTGATGTGGCACCACGTAGATCGTGTCATGCATCAGTTTATGCTCTATCAGACAGTTCCACCACCGCCACCTGAGGTATATTTAACTCTTCACATTATTAATTTCATTATTTAATTCTCGCAATTATATTTTGTTGATTAACTGTGATTTGAATAAAACAGCCTTGGTCGAGAATGGAGGAATTGATGGGATACCAGCATAATACCTATCGAGGTATTGACTGGCATCAATTATTTGTGAATGAGGTCAACAAGTGGGCGAACACTAATGAGGCTAGGGTGATAGAGGATCGGCCGTGGAGCGAAGATATTTGGAGCGACTACCGACGCTGGTTGAGCGTACATGGAGGTGCGCATCTTGTGCGAATTCCTGAAGGGGCAGCGTCTGGTCCGGCTCATAACTTGTCATACCTTCGCGAGACGTCTGGTCAGATGAATTTGGTAAGTTATATTACGCAGAATTTTGTGCCTAATAAATAATTCAGTGGCTAACAAAAATTGAACAGGTCAAGCATACTTTGTGGGAGGCGTTGCGAGGATGTGCATTGGTTGTCAAGAAGGGATTTCGTCGTGCTGGGAAGCAATTGCTGAGGGGGTGCAGCACGTCCTTGGATATTGTTGGCGAGCCTGATCGATTACCTCGACTCTTAGAGTCGAAGGGTCTTCATTCAGACATCGACTCTATCCCTGATACGGATGATGAGGATGATGCGCCAGAGCCGGGATCTGTTGAGGAGCAGCTTTTCATGCGGGTATAATACATTCACACCTATCTCTCAGGCTGATGCTTATTATCAGGCATACGGTACCCCACTGCAGGACCCATTCACACCTATGTCGCACCATCCATTCGGCGATTCTGGGGCCTCATCTAGCAGACCGACTCATTATTCCACTCCATTTTCTACGACTTATCCTCCCTCCCTCCTCCCCCAGGACTTGCTCCCGGCCGAGTGTTAGGAAGTCTAAGTTTTCAAATTTTTGTACTAATTAACTATTTAATAAGCAATCCAAACGACTTAGACCTCGAAGGATCTAGTCCAAGCATTCACACACAAGAGAGAGAGGTTAGGAAGGCTACCTCTCCTTGTATCGCAACAAGGAGGCTCGAATCCGGCGATGTCGAGGTTGTGCGCACCACCACGCGTGTCTCGGCCTCAAGTCCACCAAGGTATTAACCAAAACCTCGATCTATGCTAGTAGATGAGAGGTTAAGCCTAATCCCTTCCTTCCCTTTGCCTTAATTAACTATTTAATTGGATGGAGGCAAGAGGTGCTCAACACATGAGCTTAAGAGAGCAATGGTGGAGAGGAAAAATTCTGAAATTTTTCCTTTAATTTTCGTCCAAAATATTAGGGAGAGAGAAAAAAGTAAGGTGGCTAGGGTTTTGACTCCCAAAGTGGTCCTTTTATAGACCAACCACTCTCCCAAAAAGTTGTAACTAATTTACAGCTATGCCATCACTAGGGCAGCCATAAAATGGGCCTAAATGGGCTCCATCAATTATTTAATTGGTCCTCTAATTCAATTAATTAGTGGCCAAATTAATTGCTCTCAAGTTGGACCTTTAATTTACCATTTAAATATAGACCCGTTAGCTCAAATTAATTACTTTAATTAATTCATGTTGAACAAATTAATTATCAACACTTTGATAATTATTTAAGGATTAGAATATGCATTAATTTATTTCTATATAATCCGTTTGACTTAATTAATTAATTATGACGGTTCGCAACAGTACATAATTAATCAGTCAACATATCATATTGTTGCATTCCTTAATACAACCAAATAAATAATGCACGCATGGTCAAAACCTATTTGTGTGACCCTTTGAGAATTTATGCTCTGTTGGACATGGAAAATAAATCACTATTTATTTCCAATAATCATAAGCGGTATCTAGCAACACGTTATGATTCCCAATTCGCATAAATAGTGTACCGCTACAATATTTTAATCCTGCATAAGAAATAATAGTATTTTCTTGTCTGATTCTTATGTCACATGATATCATCGTATAATCCAAGATAGGAATGTGTCATTCTTGCAGATTATACGTTTCTTGATCTAGAGATGATTGTATCAGTTGCTAGCAAACAATCCATCTCCATCAAGGGGCCCGAACAGATATCATCGCTCACTAAGTAAATTAATGAGGGACATACGGTTTTCTTGATGAACAACTTTTCCCCGCACAATTCAAGAGAACATAAATAAAGTCCGTATAGCAGCCCTTATCAGGAATCAACGGTAGACGATATTTATTGAACCTATCCTCATGTGGAAAAGTTGAACCATCTCAAACTTAGAATCAAACTCAAACGAAATAAATAATGACACATAATACAATCCATATATTTATCTCATTGGGTCGTGTCCTGTACTATGTTCTATAACATATACATATGCAATTAAGTTGGCAACTCCTTACCTATGATCTGTAGAACTTAATCATCACTTAACTTACATACTAATCTTATTCGATAATTAATATTCCTTGTTAATTATCAAGATTACGGACCTTTTAGATCTATTATTGTCATTTAATTATAAATGAACTACAGAGATCTACAATTCAGATCCTCAACCTGAATGATCTGTGAATTAATAAATCAAGGAATAAATGATCAAATATCATCAATAACATAAACTATAGAAGTAGCCATATAATGATTGGCTTCTAGGACATAACTCTAACACCGAGAGCCTCGAAACTTGCCTGGTGCTTCATGGGATTTATCTCCTAGTGGCTTTATGCTGGAGTACTTCTAGTGGTTTTATGCTGTACATTATTATCTATGGCGTATTTATTACAAGCTTGTTTTAATTGTGGTTTTGACATAAAAATGTTTCTTTGCGCTAAAGGCCCAGAAGTTTCTGTTTGAGACGGTTGTGGAATCGAATTTCTGTACTCAGAGATATCCAGAAATTGCATAACGGGATGGTAATTATCGGTCCTTCCGGTAATGTAATACTCGTGATTCGCGAAACCCTGCGCATACAGACCCTCTCCCTCCATATCCGAACCCCATGCACTCATATTTGTTCGCTCTTGTCTTTGTTGTCGACTACTACTCTCAGTTTGTTCCCAAGAATCCCAACCCTGTGCACTCGTATTGTATTGATTATTTCTTTCTTCGTCTTCTTCAGTATTATTGACTTGTTCATTCAAATTATAATTATAATCATAATTATAATTATAATTTGTGTGTCTCCCTAATTTAAAAATATATAATTAAAAATTATATAATTTCTGTGTCATCGTAATCAAAATTATTGATTTGCTTCTTTTTTAAAAAGTTTAATTTAAAATTTTATTATTCAAGAGTAAAGGCAAGAGCAAATTAATTATAAATGCGTACAATTAATAGCAAGAGCAAATTAATTACTTTAAAAAACTAATTTTATCAATTCTATAATGGCACAAATTTAATTAGTAATTTTGTCCAATTATGCAAAAGATTTTTTAAGCAAAAGTTTCTTAATAAGCAAATTATGTTTAGTAAAGAATTATAATCCTAATTTAAGCAAACCATATATTCCATATGTTCATGACTATTGTAATCCTAATTCAAAAATAAATAATAAAGTAATTTTACTAATAAAATTTGTCGTAAGTTACCTTGTAGGCCACCACCAGTAGTTGGAAGCAAATCAACGTGAAGTTGAAAGCCGTGTAGCCTTCTTGCTTGGAAGCACTCACGTAGTACATACCGCCATTCATTTTCAGAGTTCACCGGCAACTGCATCTGCTGGAACCTCCCTTCAATTATGGTATTAAAATGGGAAACAATTCTCAAATTATAATGACCTTGATAAAATCCCAATGCTGATAAAATTATTTCTTTAATTGATTCATAATCAGTTTGCGAAGTTGCATCCAAACAAAAATAATTTGATGGATTATATGGAGATTGATTAACGAAAACCGGAATGGAAATCATATTTTTGACAGTATAGAGAGTCGAGTATTTGAAAATGATGGGTGATTTTCGAATTCGAAACGGCATGTTCTATTTATAACCAAATGAGAGTCGAAATAATGATGAGCAATCAAATCAAATCGCACTAAAACGCACTGTTAAATCGCACTTAAATTCAATTTACACCTTAGATCGGCATTTGGGACGCCGATCCAATTATTTTAATGATAAAAACAACTAAAAATCAATGATTAAAAGCATAAAAACAGTAAAAGCATTAAAAAAAGTCACTTTTAGCGGGAAACCAGTTGGATCGGCGTTCCAATCGCCGATCCAAGCTTGGATTGGCAATCCGAATGCGGATCCAAGCTTGGATCGGCGATTGGAACGCCGATCCAACTGATTTTCCGCTAAAAGTGACTTTTTTTAATGCTTTTACTGTTTTATCTTTTATTATTATTTTCTATTATTACATTTACTTATTAATATTATTATTAATTGCTATTATTATTGCATTATTATTAATATTAATTTGGTAATTGTTATTAGTTATTATATTAGTAATAATTTAATTATTAAATATTATGATTTATTATGTATTTTTGTGATTATTGCATGATTATTACTATTAAATTGGTAAGTGTTATTAGTTATTATATTAGTAATAATTTAATTATTAAATATTATTATAAATTTGGTAATTGTTGTTAGTTATTAAATTAGTAATAATTTAATTATTAAATATTATTATAAATTTGGTAATTGTTGTTAGTTATTATATTAGTAATAATTTAATTATTAGATATTATGATTTATTATGTATTTTTGTGATTATTGCATGATTATTACTATTAAATTGGTAAGTGTTATTAGTTATTATATTAGTAATAATTTAATTATTAAATATTATTATTTATTATGTATTTTTGTGATTGCTTATTAATATTATTATTAATTGTTAATAGTTAAAAAATTAAGACTAAGGTAAATTTGTTAGACTTCATTAATGGACCATTTATTATTCTTGCACCATTTTATTATTAATGCATGAAAAAAAATTAAGAATCTACCATTTATTATTAATGCAGCATTTATTGTTTAACCTAATAATTAGCTGTAAAAGGACAGGCGTGGTCTGATAAAGTCTGAAAAAGTATACTGATGCCCATCTGCCCTCTACAAAAGGACAGGCGTGGTCTGATAAAGTCTGAAAAAGTATACTGATGCCTATCTGCCCTCTGCAAAAGGACAGGCGTGGTCTGATAAAGTCTGAAAAAGTATACTGATGCCTATCTGCCCTCTGCAAAAGGACAGTCGTGGTCTGATAAAGTCTGAAAAAATATACCGATGCCCATCTACCCTTTGCAAAAGGACAGGCGTGGTCTGAAAAAGAATCACGTGAAATTAATTTTTTATTGTGTGATTCTAAGTCTAAAATTGTCTATAAAACCACCTTTCATCAATCAGATTATGCAAAACCCACTCAATTCTTCTTCCTGAAAAATTCACTGTCATGGACAAAGGAAATAGCTCTCACTCCAATAGTGATGTCCCAAATTGGCGAACAGCTACCCGAGATGAATACTGGCCAAATTACCAATATTCCCCTGTCAATACAAATGAAATAGAAAAAGGAGATTATCATGCAAGATGTCGCACATGTTTTCCCACTTACAAATACAATATCTACGAAGATGACGGGATAGAGTTCGATTTAAAAATACACTACCAGTGGCACATTAATGGTGGGGAAGAAAGAGATCGCAATGAGCACCTCCAAAAAATACTGAACAAACCCAAACATAAGAATTGTGACTGGTATGAAGATTACTACAAAAAACCGCAACCAATTCCCCAACAAACACCAACAGAAAAACCATATTCAGCACCAAAAACACACTGCACCGTTTATGAAAGAATCTACAACTTCCGTGGAGACCACACAGTGACCTGTACAAAGTGTGGTCAGGTTTTCAATTACAAAGAGACCATCTTGCGTGACCACTACGATGACCACGAAAAACAAGCTTGGTGGGATCAACAAGAAAAGAAATGGAAAGAGAGAGATGAGGCGGAAAAAAAGAGAAAAATTGTACAAAAGGCTGCCGAAGAGAGGCAAAAATTGAAAGAAAAAGAAATTGAAAAAAAAATCAGGGAGCGCCTGAGATAGCACAAGGAGAGAGATGAACAAAAAAGTATTGCAGCAGCTAGAACAACAAGAAGCCAATGCAGCTTTCTGGAACGAAGCCGCTCAATTCGCTGATAATCCTGGTGTGAGCAACCAACAACAAAAGGAAAACGAAGAAGAAGACCCATGGTGGGATGAAATTCTACAATATACGGACACCCAAAATATCTAAATATTTTGTTTTCTTAGGTAGTTTGTTTTTAAGTAGCAACTGAATGGTTTGTTCTTTAAGTAGTTTTTTCTTTTTTTATTTTGTTGTGTTACTTTATATTATGGTTATAAAATTTAGCTCTTCTTCTAATGGTGTGCATTTTTTAATTCTGAATTTCTTTGCATATTAATTTTCAATACATATCATAAAAAAATTTAATAAAAGTAAATAGACAAAACAACATATTTCAGTAATATAAGGCAAACATTACAAGTGACGATTGTCACACAAACTTATTTCACTAATAATGACCATAATAAAATACCGATGACAGAAACATAATATTATTTCATTTAGCGGAGATGGACAACATTTGAAGCTGCGGGATGATATTCAAAACCAGGTGGAACTGCTGGCAGGTGAGTCAACCACGACCCTCCAAGATCAAAACATTTATTACTCTCAATTAAATCTGTAAAAAATTTGTGGCCCCTAACATGATATTGATTTCCTTCTAATTTCTTAACTACAAATTTTCCCCCATGATATTGTAACATCAATGCAGAAAATAATCGTTGTTCGCTAGTCCGCTCATCTCCGATCAAAATAACACCAGAAGAGACGCAGCTTGGCTTAGGACCCATTTGCTTAAAATTTCAAAATTAAAACTCTATTAGCAAATCAAATAAAATAAATTTAATAATTAATTTAAAATTATTACCTACGAAGAAGTGATATTGCGAATATGAAATGACGAGGAGAAAGTTTATCAATTTCAGACTAACGAGAAAAACTTAGTTTGTGAAGAATAAATGATGACAATTGAGCTTATATAGACAATTTTAAGCGGGAAAATGAAAAAAAAAATTATTGCAAACCAACTTTGAGTGTTTAAAAATCAAATTGCGCACTAAAAAAAAACAAATTCAGCGGACTCAAATGGTCAGACCTTGGATCGGCGATAGAAACGCTGATCCAAGCTTGCGATTGGAATGCCGATCTAAGCTGCAAACCAACTTTAAGTGTTTATAAATCAAATTGCGCACTAAAAAAAAGCAAATTCAGCGGTTCAGACCTTGGATCGGTGATTGAAATGCCGATCCAAGCTTGGATCGGCGATTGGAATGACGATCCAAGCTTGGATCGGCGTTTCAATCGCCGATCCATTGGTTCTATATTTTCGGCGATTAAAACGCCGATCCAACAACGTTATTTTTAAAATTCCGAATTTTTAACTGTTATTCTCGAAATTCGTGTGAACAGTAACGTTAGTTTTAATTTTTTCGGTTCTATAGAGCTATATTAGGCCCAAACTGCTAAACCAGATAAGTCCCAAAACCAGTAATTATAAGCAGAAATGATAACTGTCATCTGCAGTTTTGTCATTCTTTGTCATCGCTAAACACAAAGTGAACACATAAAACAGACAAGATAAATATATCGATCAAAGTGAACATTTACAAACAAATAAGTGTTCTCATCTCTTGTTCAGATTTTTATATGCACAATGAACTTATTTTTATTGAACTTATTTGTTTCTGTGTGTTCACTTTGATCACTATATATGTTTACCTTGTCTATTTTAAGTGTTCACTTTCTGTTTAGCGGTAGCAAGGGATGGCAAAACTATAAATGACAATAATCAATTTTCAATTATAAGTGTCATCGGCAAATTTGTCATTGCGCGCCATCGTTGAACAGAGGACGCTCGCACGTGAGCCTCGCGTGACTAGTAGGTGTCTATTATATATGTTCAGTTTAATAACCAATGTGTTCAGTTTAATAATCAAATGTGTTCAGTTAAATATATCAACTGATAATTTTATTACATACCATCGCGCGTCAGTTTTGGAGAGGGATGTGCTAGGGGCAGAGTCGGAAAATTTTTTAGTTTAAACGGACCGGTTCATGATCCTTTCTAATTTTTTCATGTATTTTTTTGTCCGGTTCGTGACCCCTTCGCTTCCCATCGCAGTTATTAAAATACTGAAAATTAATACTTAATAAACTGAATATTTAAACTAGCTGTTGGAATCTGTCGGTCTAATGTACAAGAAAGAACTCGTTATACAACGGATTTATAGATTCTCTAAATAGCTCCTGGTAGCTTTTTCAGAGCGTCACACAACGCTAAGTTCCACTACAGAACGGAACACAATATATGACAAAATAACAGTAACTAACATCTGTCAGAGAGTCACAGGACATAAAATTGTGTTACACAACATAGCAACCCAAGCGTTACTCAATACAAAATACCATTTTTATAACGAAGGTTGAGAGAAATGAAAATTTCCAAAGTTATGGGAATTGTATAATGCATGATTGCATTGCACAATTGCACTGTTCAACCATTGTGTAACTGAAGAGGCATTACACAACGCATTAGTAAAGTGACTCAATTTTAGTGTCATAAGACTTTTCAAGTCCTCGTTGTACAACAGAACCAAGTGTTGTACAATGCTATGACATTGCGTTACACAACGTAAGAGTATAACACAACATCATAGACTAATATACTCAGTAAAGTCTAAAATCCAAATTGTTGCGTTATGATACACTAAGTTGCGTTAGGTAACGGAGGAAAAAATTGAGCATTTTTACCAGTAAACAAAATGAGATAAGTTTAGCTTGTTGAAATACCTTAACTATGAAGACTCAAGCCTAACACAAGTTTGAATAGCTCCATAACTTGTATAACTCAATCTTTCAAATAAACACCTAAAAAAATATATAGCTAGAAAAAATCTTTAATAGCAAGGACGGTGTTGTTCAATAAATTGGCAAACACAAATGGATAATTATTTAGTTCAAAAATTACTTAATTAAAAAATAAATTAAATTTTTTGTAGATATTTTTTTTATTATTAAACAAATGTGACCTTCTGTGATTTCCGACCCTCAATATTTAGCACTTCGTATAATTAAATCGGCTAGAACTAAATTTCTTAGTACTTTTGATAATTTATTTTAATTTAAAATGTGATAAAATGAATTTTATTTGTGTTTATCACAAAAAAATTGATCCATTTTTTGTTTGGTATCGATAATACCTAAATTGCAATAGGACTATTTATATTGTCTCAATTTTTATATTTGAAAATTTTTAGTATTTTTTAATTACTCATAAATATAAAAAATTTAGTACTTTATAAAAAAACTATTTAAATTTTTTAATTATTTGATAGTCTTAAAAGATTTTTAATTAGAAAAGAATACCATAGAAGTTCTATTTAATAATAAAAGATATATATCAAGAATTTAAATTACTTTCTAATAAGTAATATTTTATAAATCAATGTACACTATAAATTATTTTTCCATTAAATTATTCATTGTTTTGAAATTATCATGTACGGTTTCTCATTTTTCTCATACAAAACTCCATTAGATTTATTCAAACTTCGTTGGAATCTCAATAAGTATATCTACAACTATTATTTTGAGAATCTTCCAATTCAAAATGAATCATAATCGAAAAGATGTTGTAAGTGTTGTAGAGAATGTACGTGTTCATGCTAGAATTGCTAAGAAACATCCATCGAAGGGGAAGAGGAACCCGAAACCAGGTGTGCGAGTGGTTAGTGGTCGCATCTACGATCCCCAAAATGGGAAGACATGCCATCAGGTAACGAATCTAGCTCTCTTTTACTGGTATAATCAACACTTGCACCTCAAATTTTATTATTTTGTAAGGTTCGCTTTATGTAATTTTTACTGATCTCTTCAATTGAGAACCAGGATAAATTCTTTCGTTGTAATTTATTCTTTGTCAATAGTCTATGATGGATTGTTATTTCATAGGAAGAGCTTATTTTTGTGAAATTAGTAGTATTGCGGTTTTGTGATTGGAAAGAACGCTGCTGATTTATTCTCGATTCTGGCAGGATAAAAAATCTGTGTATAATTTTACAGGAGCTCGTCTCTGTGTGAAACTTTGTGTTTCAGTTTGCTTTACAAGTTTTTCTTAAAAATGTGGGATCAGTTGTAACTACCTGTCCCATGAATTGCCATGTAACCTGCACTACAATAAATTTGATTTTCTACTGATGCAACTTAGATTTGAATTTTATATGCAGAAGACTATGTAAAAATTTGAGATTTGTTATTTCACGTTGGAATTTTTTTCCCCCTTTGCAGTGTCGGCAAAAAACCACCGGTTTCATGGTTCCATGCACAAAGTTGAAGAAAGATAAGCTCTGCACGATTCAATTCTGTCATAAGTGTCTCCCCCTGTTGACTACGTCGCAAGCTATATTGTTCTCCAAAATAACATGATGATCGTTGGCATGACACGAGTACAAAATTGACACAAAACGATCGTGTTATCATGTTGTGTCATAATTATGTCATGTTGGGACATTAGAAAATTTACCACGGTCCAACACGTAACACGACATAAACACGAATTAACACAACATATCAATACTTATTTAATTTTTTAAACTCAATCAAATAACCAATTATTGCATTTTAGTAAAAGTTTTTTCCTTTATTTATAATTTTTTAATAATTATTTTTGTTTTTTTTTCAAAATAAATTGACACGATTAACACGACGTGTCAGTCGTGTCGTGCCATAATGTGTGTCGTGTTGGTTTCTTTCCTCATTTAGCACGACACGACACGACATAATTTAAAAAGTAATTTGTGTCGACACGACACAACACGAAATCCTGACACGATCGTATTTGATATGACACGACACGATATGTACGATTGGAGAATCCCATCGCTAGATTAGAGATAGGCAGGAGGCTGAGATTCAACTGCCACCTATTGTAGCCACCATGTGCCTAGTTGAGATTTAATCATTTCAGGTTTACTTTGAACCAGATGAACTTTTGTCCTTAGAGCATTTCAAGGGGCAGATTTTTCTTACATGATGGTGCATTTGTTTCAGAATTGTGGACAAATTAAAGAAATTGAATTATACGAGGTCTATTTTTGAATTGAGAATGCGATCAAGGTGATCACGAGCAATGAAATTGTCATTAAGCTTAACAGTTAACAGATTTGAATTGGATACTTACTATGGGACATAAGCCTCAAATCAGAAGAAAAACAATTGCAAACACGAATGGAACATCTAATACATCCACTGCAAATCAAGCTAAATCCCTCCAACCAAACCTTTCATACATCTAAATTGGTGCGCTCCCCTCATATTACAACTCTAGAGTGTACCTACAGAGCCACACATATATGCATCTAACTCCTCTTTTTCTTCTCTCTCCAATTACTTGTGTTGCTTAAATGAGCCAAGAACATATGCAGTCAGCAGCCCATATATTTTTCTTTCTTTGTTTTTTTTTTTCTTTTTTCAAATGACTTCAATGAGTCTCTTTACACACATACTAGGCAAAAGACTTTGTAAAAGCATGCATGAGCCAAAAGAGCTCCTTCAAAAATTGAACCAACGAACTCCTCTCTTTTTCTCAAATTGAGCCATAAAAGCTCATCTTTCTTCAATTGATCCAAAAAGAGCTCATTTTTCTTCAATTGAGCCAAAAAGGCTCGTCTTCTTCTTTCTTCAAGGAGTATAAATGCAAGTTGGCAATCGATTTCGATAAGATTGATCACATCAAGATGACAAGCTCAATTGTGATTGCAACTACGATGAGCTTGAGGGGATGCTAGAAATATGATTAGATTAAGGATTGGTTAGGTATGAGATTATAGAAAATGTATAATAATGGAGATGGTTATCATTGCAATTGAGAGATGAGATTATAAATTTATAAGTAATTATAGAAATGAATAATTATAATTATAGATATGCACGAGGTTGATAAGAGATGCATATATAGTTGGAGATGGTTGGTCATTTAGAGTGGTTTATAAATAACCCATGTAATTATAGTCATCCAATACAATTTCCGTTTACCATTAATTTCTCTTTCTATTTCCCACTTAGAGGTGATATAGAATGCAAAAGAAACAACCTTAGGAGCAATAAATAAAGCAGACTAGAGAGTAGAAAGCTTGCTTCTGATGTCAAAAACATCATGCAATGAAAACTGAAAGAAGCAACTCTCGAAAGTCTACTTATGTTGTGACTTCTTTTTAGAGTCCATTATATACTTATCTATATTTTTCAATGAAATTTTCTTCATCTGTTAGAAATGTATTATATTTGGTTTCATTGTATATATGATTGTCATGTATGTCTGTGTATTATTGTGATTTAATGAGTCCTCAATTTCAATATATTATTATATATTGTACTGGATTAATAAGAGATGCCTTGGGTAGATTGTTCTCTATGTATAATATTGGTATGGGTAGCAACTTTTGGTACTAGCTTAGTACCGGTCAGTGTAAAGAACCATGATTTTTTTTTCTAATCAAATCTATTTTCTAACTTAACCACCAGATTAGCTTTTAAGTCTTAACTCAAAAATCTTGGCATGCTTTTTGTCTTGCCACTAATTGTTGAAATGACTTATGTAGTTTGAAATAAAATCAAAAGTTTTTTTTTTTTTATTCGAACCTTCAGTGGTATAATTCCTGTTTCAGCTGTCTGATTCGATGGAGCAGATTTTAGAAGAAATTCCATTGACCTATGAAAATAGCTTATATGCATGAGATTGACTTGTTCCGTTAGAACTAAAGTGCGCAAGAAAATGTAAGACCTAAATAGTAAACAAGCATTAAGCATGTATTTAAAAATCACCTTGTTAATTACCTAACATAGTAACAAGCATACGTATAGTAGCAACCATACATTTAGAATGGAGATAGGCTAAAATCAGTCGCGACTGACGGATGAGACCGTCAGCTACGATCAAATCTCAATTTTCGAGATTTTAACAGTCGATCCGAACCGTTCAATGTGTTCTCCATATTGAAATCTCATTGGAGACAAAATTTTATATTTTTCTGAAATTTTTTAGTATTTGTTTGGTATTTTACAAAATTCTTAATCTAAACAATTCTGGACCCTTCAATAACTATGATTTTTAAAATTCTAAAAAAAATAGTAAATAAAATCATAAAAATGTAAAATTTGGTCTCCAATGAGATTTCAATATGGAGAACACATTGAACGGTTCAGATTAGTCATTAGAACCGCAAAAGTTGAGATATAATCGCAGCTGACGGGTCCATCCGTCAGTCGTGGCTGATTTTAGCCTATCTCTTTAGAATGGTCCAAATTAACATACATCCAAGCATCCGTGAGATATTTAGTAAACAAGAAACATCCATTACAATTAGCACATTGTTCTTGAAGTTTAAGTTTCTACTTGGCATGACGGACCAAAAGGAAATTAAATTTAAGGAGTAAACTTAATTCTAAAGAGCTATAGCTTAATCTATATAAATATTAAGAATTCTAGATTAGTGTAGGAAAATATCTCGAGTCTGAAATGATGTATGGAAAATGGAAATATATAAAGTGTGTACAAATATCTAAGTTTAGAGCACTCATGAAAAATACTTAGAGCAATATAAGTATAAGATACTTTGTATAAGTCTAGATAGCTCATAAGAGAAGTATACATATGTATAAGTGTTAACCAAAACAATTTTTAACTGAATAACTAACTATAAGATAAGAAGAAACATTTTATCAAATTCTTATATGACGTATAATCTCTCTTTTCCACAAATAATTAACGTAATCTTTATCTAAAATAGTCCCAAATCATTTCCATCAATTTAAAAATTATATTGAAGCAATGAATTTGAGAATTGATGAAAACATGAGTGTCATGTGAATGTTTCAAATTGCCTCGGCAAATCTCTCCTCATTAAGTGCAAAAGGCTAATTGCAATTTGTTTTGACCCCTTTTTAACTCGGTGGCGGGAGAAAGACAGGTACAGAGCATCAACGCAAATGCACCCCCCCGCCCCCTCAAATGGAGGTTCCATCATTTTTATTTGGCGAATGTGTACTATCATGTCAGATGAATTTACGAACGCATGTTTACTATATATATATATATATCAAGTTTGATGAATAACAAATAATGTCGGCAAACTAATATTGAGGTTCGCAGATATACGCAAATTAATTTTGAAATTTTATTATCAAATAAAAAAACTGTATTTTTTTCGGCAATTTAGTTTTGCAATAGCCACACAAATTATTGCATTGAACTAAAAGAATTTTTTTTAATTTAAATAAAGTGAATTTTTTTTCGCCTTAAAATTTATTTAGCAACCATCTGTATGTTCCTTCTCTGGAGTGAATTTTTGATTCGCCTGAAATCATTTTAGAGGCCATCTGCAATTGCCTTCTATCTCGTCTACTGTTGCTTGTTTTGTCATTTTCAACAACTCCAAAGTTCATCTCCCCTCACGGTTTAGTCTCTAATCATCTTGGTTCAAACTTTTCTTCAAAAAAAAAAAAAAAATCTTGGTTCAAACCCTGCATTTCTGACCGATTTACCGAAATTTTCCCATGAACCATTCTGTATAACAGGTTTCATGCTCTTAAGGCAGCGACCCGCTTCATTGGTTAAAATAATTTGGCTGCTATTAAAATTCAGTTCACTTTCCCCCTGAGACTTGTCAACTCGCTACTTCTCAACCGTTTGGTCGGAATGTTCTTAAAGTATGAAAACTCTGTAATTAGTCTAAGTTCATTTTATTTGTAGATAATAATGAAACTACCAAACACCCACTAGGATTTGCTCACGAGTGTGCTTTTATTATTATTTATTTTATTATTTGTTACTCTGATTTGACTTTCACTTGCAGATATAGCATATATATAGAGGTGCATGCTAAAACGGAATTATAACTCCTAAAAGCAAATTAAAGAGAAGAGAGACAGTAAACTAGAGTGTAAAGAAAAGAAGAAGCAGTGATAATTGTTAGATTCTGTCATATAGGTGAATCTGAGATAAAGCAATGGGAAACTGTTGTTTTGCTAAAGCTAAAATTACAAGCCCTGAGAGCCCCTGTTTATCCTCTAATTTTTCAGGTCTGTACTTTTTCTCAGACTTCAAATTCTTGCATTCCTACGTTCTGGTACAAGTATATAACAATGCTGACTTGTCAGTTATAGGCAACCAACAATTTAAAATTGTAATGAGTTTTTTCTGTAACTGCGTGTTGTTTTGAAATTATTAGGACTGGTTTGATAAGTTGGATTTTCAATACTAAATTCAAGAGTGATCTAGTTATACTAAATTACTTTGAACCTTTAGTTCCACGCTTATGTCTCACTGCCAATGCAAATTAATATGGTACCACTTTGATGATTTTGGATGTGCTATTCTAATCTATTATATATTTAAAATTGGACATCAGAAGAAATTGGATGCGGATCTGATAGTAGCACCAGTAGGGTTTCAGATTCTTGCTCGCCATTAAGTCTGCGTGAAGAGGGTGATATATTAAAAAGTGCTAATTTAAGGAGTTTCACATTTGAAGAACTAAAAACTGCCACAAGAAACTTTCAATCTGAAAGTTTGGTGGGCGAAGGTGGTTTTGGATTGGTTTTCCAGGGATGGATTCATCCACAAACTTTTGAGCCCGCAAAGCCAGGGACTGGACTTGTTATTGCTGTCAAGAAATTGAAGCAGCAGGGCTTCCAAGGTCACAAAGAGTGGTTGGTATGTATCTCTCTCTCTTTTTATTTTTCTTCTTCTTTCCTTTTAACTAAATTAAAATAAGTTGCTTTGTTCCTCCATTAATTGTTCCATGATTTGGAAGTTTGATAGCCTGTCAACTTATGTTCTTTGCGGATAAGCTAATACTAACCAATCTGTGAGTTTATAATGAGAGATTGAAATGAAGTTCAATAAAACTTGCGCAAGTTAATAATAATGTTTAACCATACACATGACTTATTTTTGCGACCTAATCTTCATACTTTATACAACTGTGATAGGCGGAGGTTAATTATCTTGGCCAGTTATCTCACCCGAATCTCATCAAATTAATTGGTTACTGTCTGGAAGATGAGCATCGGCTTCTTGTGTACGAGTTCATGCCAAGAGGAAGTCTTGAACAACATCTTTTCAAGAGTGAGTCAAACATTATAGATTGAAAATATGCTAGATTTATATCATGTTTTCAAATTTTAACCACGAAGAAATTACCTACTTGGGATTAACTGCATGGTATTTCAGGGGGTCTTATCTATCAACCGCTTTCATGGGACCTACGCATAAAAATCGCACTTGAAGCCAGCAAAGTGCTTGCTTTTCTTCACAGCGACAAGGCAGGAGTTATATACCGTGACTTTAAGACCTCCAATGTACTCCTTGATTTGGTATGTCATTTTCTTTTATGCTGGCGTGATCTTTCAGCAAATAAAAGAACATTGACTCATGAAGAAGTAATTCTTTTTTCTATTTGCTAAGCAGAATTTCAATGCAAAGCTTTCTGATTTTGGATTAGCAAAAGACAGTCCTACCGAAAACAAGAGCTTTATTTTTACGAGGATCATCGGAACTTTCGGATATGCAGCTCCTGAGTACCTTGCATCTGGTATATATAGATATATATTGTTTTTCCTCTGTAAAAGACGCTTTTTATGGATCAAAAAAAAAAATGCTCTCTTTATATTTAGGAAAATAGAGTTTTCATTACGTAAATAAAACAAAATAATATTTATGCTGGCATGCTGCTGAAAGATTTGTTACACAATAATTCTCTCTCCTCTAGAGGTTGACCATTTCTTTTTATAACATTGAAGGTTGGTTAACTACGAAGAGTGATGTGTATAGCTTTGGTGTGGTCTTGTTGGAGATACTAACAGGTCGCCGTTCCATGGACGAGAATCGGCCATCGGCAGAGTACAACCTGGTGGAATGGGCCCACCCTCATCTCAAAAGCAAGAGAAAGATATTTGGGATTTTGGACCCACGATTTGAAGGCCAGTACTCAAGACGTGGGGTTCTCATGGCTGCCAAGCTGGCGCGCCTGTGCTTATTAAAAGATTCCAACCGCCGGCCGGATATGCATCAAGTGGTATCAGTGCTTGAAAAAATTCATAAGTTGAATAATGCAAGGATGGATTCATGAATATGATGATGTACAGAACTTTGTGTATTATTAAATTCCAATTCCTCATTTTAGTTATTATTTTATTTGGGTCACAAAGTTTGCTTCCCACGAGTTACGTACTAACTTTTTTCACTGCCACGCAGCTATCTATGGATGTCGGGTACGTAATTAACCCATAATGGCGCATTATACAACTGACATGTGTAGAAACGATGCTAAACTTAACATAAATAGAACCGATATATAATGTCACAAAATATGTAGTTGTTTCTATGTCGACTAACAGGGACCGACAAGAACATGATAGATTATTTTCATATAAGCTGATGAGTCTATATGGAAACAATTTAAATTGTGAGTTGATTATTGTTTGATATTCAAGTTTCTATTAATTATGGTAATAGACT
Source organism: Rhynchospora breviuscula (assembly GCA_027562975.1). Lineage (NCBI taxonomy): Eukaryota > Viridiplantae > Streptophyta > Magnoliopsida > Poales > Cyperaceae > Rhynchospora > Rhynchospora breviuscula. The sequence goes on from CM050401.1 coordinate 40,821,829, forward strand.
AAACGTGACTGTAAATGAATAGCAGATTTTGTGCAATAGATGTGTTGTCTTTTATAGGTGATTATATTTAGAAACATTACATATTTTATGATGAACAAAATATGGTATTGTGTGGAGACTAAAAAGCCCTTAGCTCTATAAATAAAGGGATTAGTTCCCAAGGGACAAGACAACAACGTGATTGCTGCATACATGCGTTGATAGCAGTATCCCTGCCTCTCTCTTTATTTTTCCATCAAATAGTTAGAAAAAGTGCTCTAGGTTTAGGCAAAGAGCACCCAAGGCGTGTCTTGCCCTCTTGGAAGACCTCCCTCCCGACTTTGGTGCGTGCATAGACGTTGCTGAGATGCTGTTGGAGCATGGAAAATATATTCATGATCATAGAATAACCAGGTGGATCCAGGTAACGTTTTCACTTAGTTTATGTTAAAGTTTCACTTAACTCGTTCCTTGGATTTAAAACCTAACAGAACAATCATCATTAATGCAATCACCAAACCCATATTTAAAACGTGGGCAAATTTTATGCATATGGACGATAACAATTCCACATACCGCTACCGGCCTTAACTTATTCACCTGTGTTGGAATTAGTATGTGGAGCCATCATTCGGGTGGGTTTCAAACGGTCCAAGCCAACCTGCTTGAAAAGGGGTATGAATCTGAAAAATCGATTCAGGCTGCTCTTTATATATACTCCTCTATAGTAACCGTCTATATATGTCTGTAAGTTGCCTTTTGAATGCACCACAATTACAGATATTCCAATCTTTTTAAAAAAAGTAAGAGCTGAATCATATTTTAGATTGTATAGGAAGATTAAATGTACATTATTGTGTTAAAATGACTTAGAATTAATGCCGAAACGATTGAAATGCTCAAATATTACCGAATATGAATTATTCGCACATTATATGCATAATTACTAGGAATAATCTAATCTTTTTGAATAAATACGATCTGCATCCTATTCTAGATTGTATAAAGAGTTTAAATATAGGTTATTGTGATTAAATTATTTAGAATGAATGCAGAAACAAATGAAATGCTCAAATGATACACGGAATGAGCGTTATTGGCAATTTATATGAGTAATTACAAGGTGTAATCCAATCTTTCTGAATAAGTAAGATCTGAATCATATTATAGGCCGTACGGAGAGTTTAAAGGTAGATTATTATGATGAAAAGACTTGAAATGAATTCAGAAATAGTTGAAATGCTCAAATAATACTCAGAATTTGCATTATTTCCACTTTATATGCGTAATTACTATTTATTTTCAAATATTTTTGAATAAGTACGATCTGAATAATTTTCTAGATTGTATATAGAGTTTAAATGTAGATTATTATGACGAAATGACTTAGAATGAATTCAGAAATGGTTGAAATACTCATATGATATTCAGAACATGCATTATATTCAGTTTATAGGCGTAATTGCTCTGTATAATCTAATTTTTTTTAATAAGTAAGATATGAATATTAGTTTGGACAGTATAAAGAGTTCAAATTTAGATTATTGTAATGAAATGACTTAGAATTAATGCAGAAACGATTGAAATGCTCAAATGATACTCGGAAAAGCATTATTTGCACTTTATATGCGTAATAACTATTTATAATCCAATTTTTTTTAATAAAAAAGATCTAACTCTTAGTCTGGACAGTATAAAGAGTTTAAATGTTGATTATTGAGATGAAATGACTTAGAATGAATGCAGAAACAATAGAAATGCACAAATGATACTCAGAATTGCATTATTTGCACTTTATATACGTAAATCCTATGTATAATCCAATCTTTTTGAATAAACAAGATCTGAATCTTAGTCTGGACAGTATAAAGAGTTTAAATGTAGATTATTGTGATGAAATGACTGAGAATGAATGTAGAAACAATTGAAACACTCAAATGATACTCAGAATTGCATTATTTGAACTTTATATGCAAAATTACAACGAATAGTCCAAACTTTTTGAATAAACAAGATCTGAATCTTAGTCTGGACAGTATAAAGAGTATAAATTTTGATTATTATGATGAAATGACTTGGAATAAATGCAGAAACGATTGAAATGCTCAAATGATACTGAAAAATGTATTATTTGCAATTTATATCCGTAATCATTATGCATAATCCAATCTTTTTGAATAAATAAAATATAAATCATATTCTAGACAGTATAAAGAGTTTAAAAATACATTATTGTGATGAGATGACTTAGAATTAATGCAGAAATGATTGAAATGCTCAAATGATTCTCAGATTTGCATTATTTGTAATTTATATTCGTAATTACTATGCATAATCCAACCTTTTTGAATAAATAAGATATAAATCATATTCGAAACAATATAAAGAGTTTAAATATAGATTATTATGATGAGATGACTTAGAATGAATGCAGAAACGATTGAAATGCTCAAATGATACTCAGGATTGCTTTATTTTCACATTTTCTGCGTAATTACTATGTATAATCCAATTTTTTTGAATAAATAAGATATAAATCATATTCTAGACAGTATAAAGAGTTTAAATGTAGATTATTGTGATGAAATGACTTAGAATGAATGCAGAAGCGATTCAAATGCTCAAATGATACTCAGAATTGCATTATTTAAACTTTATTTGCGAAATTACTATGTATAATCCAATTTTGTTGAATAAACAAGATCTGAATCTTTCTCTGGACAGTATAAGGAGTTTAAATGTAGATTATTGTGATGATATGGCTTAGAATGAAAATAAAAACGATTGAAGTGCTCAAATTATAATCACAATTATATTATTTGCACTTTATATATGCAATTATTATGTATAATCTAATATTTTTGAATAAACAAGATCTGGATCTTAGTCTGGACAATATAAAGAGTAAATGTTGATTATTGTGATGAAAAGACTTACAATGAATGCAGAAACGACTTAAATGCTCAAATGATGCTCAGAATTGCATTATTTGCAATTTATATACGTAATTACCATGTATAATCCAATATTTTGTAATATATAACATATAAATCATATTCTATACAGTATAAAGAGTTTAAATGTTGATTATTGTGATGAAATGACTTAGAATGAATGCAGAAACGTTTGAATTGCATTATTTGCACTTTATATGCGTAATTACTATGTATAATCTAATTTTTTTTAATACGCAAGGTATGAATCATGTTCTAACAGTATAAAGAGTTTAAATGTAGATTACTGTGATGAAATTACTTAGAATTAATACAGAAACGATTAAAATGCTCAAATGATACTCGGAATTGCATTATTTGCATATTATATACGTAATTACTATGTATAATCTAATTTCATGAAAAAACAAGATACGAATCGTATTCTAACAGTATAAAAAATTTAAATGTAGATTATTGTGATGAAATGACTTAGAATGAATGTAAAAATGATTGAAATGCTCAAATGAAACTTAGAATTATATTATTTGCATTTTGTATGCGTAATTACTATGTATAATCTAATTTTTTTTTTAATAAACAAGATAAGAATCATATTCAAACAGTATCAAGAGTTTAAATGTTGATTATTGTGATGAAATGACTTAGAATGAATGCAGAAACGATTGAAATCCTCAAATTATACTTAGAATTGCATTTTATGCATTTTATATACGTAATTACTATGTATAATTCAATCTTTTTTATTAAACAAGATCTGAATCTTAGTCTGGACAGTATAAAGAGTTTAAATATAGATTACTGTGATAAAATGACTTAAAATGAATACAGAAACGATTGAAATGCTCAAATGATACTCAGAATTGCATTATTTACAATTTATATGCGTAATTATTATGAATAATCTATTTTTCTGTATAAACAAGATCTGAATTTTAGTCTGGACAGTATAAAGAGTTTAAATCTTGATTGTTGAGATGAAATGATTTAGAATCAATGCAGAAACGATAGAATTACACAAATTATACTCATAATTGCATTATTTGCACTTTATATACGTAATTACTATGTATAATCTTTTTTTTTGAATAAAAAAGATATGAAACATATTCTAGACATACTAAGAGTCTAAATGTAGATTATTGTGATGACATGACTTAGAATGAATGCGATTGGAATGCTCAAATGATACTCGGAATTGCATTATTTCAAATGTATATGCATAATTACTACGTATAATCCAATCTTTTTTAATAAATAAAATCTGTAAAACATTCTAGACAGTATAAAAAGTTTAAATATAGATTATTGTGATGAAATGACTTAGAATAAATGCAGAAACGTTTGAAATGCTCAAATGATACTCAGAATTGCATTACTTGCACTTTATGTACCTAATTACTATGTATAATCCAATTTTTAGAATAAACAAGATATGAATCATATTCTAAAAGTATAAAGAATTCAAATGTAGATTATTGTGATGAAATGACTTAGAAAGAATGAAGAAACGATTGAAATGCTTAAATAATATTCAGAATTGCATTATTTCTATATTTTATACGAAATTACTATGTATAATCTAATTTTTTAAATAAACAAGATATGAATCATATTCTAACAGTATAAAGAATTTAAATGTAGATTATTGTGGTGAAATGACTTAGAAAGAATGAAGAAACTATTCAAATGCTCAAATGATACTCAGAATTGCATTACTTGAACTTTATATGCGTAATTACTATGTATAATCTAATTTTTGAATAAACAAGATATTAATCAAATTCTAGACAGTTCATAGAGTTTAAATGTTGATTATTTTGACGAAATAACTAAGAATGAATGCAGAAACGATTGAAATGCTTAAATAATATTCAGAATTGCATTATTTCTATATTTTATACGAAATTACTATGTATAATCTAATTTTTTAAATAAACAAGATATGAATCATATTCTAACAGTATAAAGAATTTAAATGTAGATTATTGTGGTGAAATGACTTAGAAAGAATGAAGAAACTATTCAAATGCTCAAATGATACTCAGAATTGCATTACTTGAACTTTATATGCGTAATTACTATGTATAATCTAATTTTTTTTCAATAAACAAGATATGTATCATATTATAACAGTATAAAGAGTTTAAATATAGATTATTGTGACGAAATGACTTAGAATGCAGAAACGATTGAAATGCTCAAATGATACTCAGAATTGCATTATTTGCACATTATATACGTAAAATTTCTAAGTATAATCCAATCTTTTTGAATAAACATGATATGAATCTTATTCTAACAGTATAAAGAATTTAAATGTAGATTATTGTGATGAAATGACTTAGAATGAATAAAAAAACGATTCAAATGCACAAGTGCTACTCGGAATTGCATTATTTGCACTCTATATACGTAATTTTTATGTATAATCCAATCTTTTTGAATTAACAAGATCCGATTATAACTCATAACAGTATAAAAAGTTTAAATGTAGATTATTGTGATGAAATGACTTAGAATGAATGCAGAAACGATAGAAATTCTCAAATCATATTCAGAATTGCATTATTTGCACTCTATATACGTAATTTCCATGTATAACCCAATCTTTTTGAATAAAAAGGATATGAATATTAGTCTGGACAGTATGAAAAGTTTAAATGTAGATGATTGTAATGAAATGACTTAGAATGAATGAGGAAACGATTCAAATGCCCAAATGATACTCAGAATTGCATTATTTGCACTTTATATGCTTAATGACTATGTATAATCTAATTTTTTTTAATAAATAAGAAATGAATCATATTCTAGACTATATAAAGAGTTTAAATGTAGATTATTGTGATGAAATGACTTAGAATAAATGCAGAAACATTATAAATCCTCAAATGATTCTCAGAATTGCATTATTTGCAATTTAGATGCGTAATTACTATGTATAATCTAATTTTTATGAATACATAAGATATGAATCATATTCTAACAGTATAAAGAGTTTAAATATAGATTATTTTAATGAAATGAATTAGAATTAATGCAAAAACTATTGAAATGCTCAAATGATACTCAGAATTGCATTATTTGCACATTATATAAGAAATTATTATGTGTAATCCAATTTTTTGAATAAACAAGATATGAATCATATTCTAACAGTTCAAAGAATTTAAATGTAGATTATTGTGATGAAATGACTTAGAATGAATGCAGAAACGATTGAAATGCTCAAATTATACTCAGAATTGCATTATTTGCACTTTATATACGTAATTACTATGTATAATCCAATCTTTTTGAATAAACAAGATCTGAATCTTAGTCTGGACAGTATAAAGAGTATAAATGTAGATTATTGTGATGAAATGACTTACAATGAATGCAGAAATGATTTAAATGCTCAAATGATACTCAGAATTGCATTATTTGCACTTTATATGCTTAATTATTATGTATAAACCAATTTTTTTGAATAAACAAGATCTGAATCTTAGTCTGGACAGTATAAAGAGTTTAAATGTTGATTATTGAGATTAAATGACTTAGAATGAATCCAGAAACGATAGAAATGTACAAATGATATTCATAATTGTATTATTTGAAATTTATATACGTAATTCTTACGTATAATCCTATTTTTTCAATAAATAAGATATGAATCTTATTCTAGAAAGTATAAATACTTTCAATGTAGATTATGGTGATGACATAACTTAGAATGAATGCAGAAACGATTGGAAAGCTCAAATGATATTTAGAATTGCATTATTCGCATTATATATGCGTAATTACTACGTATAATCCAATCTTTTTGAATAATAAAATATTTATAACATTGTAGACAGTATAAAGAGTTTAAATGCAGAATATTATGAAGAAATGACTTAGAATGAATGCAGAAACGATTAAAATGCTTAAATGATACTCAGAATTGCATTATTTGCTTATTATATACGTAATTACTATGTATAATCCAATTTCATGAAAAAAAAAATATGAATCGTATTCTAGCAGTATAAAGAATTTCAACGTAGATTATTGTGATGAAATGGCCTAGAATGAATCTAAAAACGATTCGAATGCTCAAATGATACTCAGAATTATATTATTTGCGTTTTGTATGCGTAATCACTATGTATAATCTAGTTTTTTTTTAATAAAAAAGATATGAATCATATTCAAACAGTATAAAGAGTTTAAATGTTGATTATTGTGATGAAATGACTTAGAATGAATGCAGAAATGATTGAAATGCACAAATGATACTCAGAATTGCATTATTTGCACTTTATATATGTAAATCCAATGTATAATCCAATCTTTTTCAATAAAAAAGATCTGAATCTTAGTCTGGATGGTATAAAAAATTTAAATGTTGATGATTATTTAGATGAAATGACTTAGAATGGATGCAGAAACAATAGGAATGCAAAATGATACTCAGAATTGCATTATTTGTACTTTATATACGTAAATTCAATATATAATCCAATCTTTTTGAATAAACAAGATCTGAATCTTAGTATCGACAGTATAAAGAGTTTAAATGTAGATTATTGTGATGAAATGACTTAGAATGAATGCACAAACAATTAAAACACTCAAATGATACTCAGAATTGCATTATTAGCACTTTATATGCAAAATTACAATGAATAATCCAAACTTTTTGAATAAACAATATCTGAATCTTTGTCTGGACAGTATAAATAGTTTAAATGTTGATTATTGTGATGAAATGACTTGGAATAAATACAGAAATGATTGAAACGCTCAAATGATACTGAGAAATGAATTATTTGCACTTAATTTCCGTAATTACTATGCACAATCCAATCTTTTTGGATAAATAAAATATAAATCATATTCTAGACAGTATAAAGAGTTTAAATATAGATTATTGTGATGAGATGACTTAGAATGAATGCTGAAACGATTGAAATGCTCAAATGATTCTCAGAATTTCATTATTTGCACTTTATATCTGTAATTACTATGTATAATCCAACCTTTTGAATAAATAAGATATAAATCATATTCGAGATAGTATAAAGAGTTTAAATGTAGATTATTCTGATTAGATGACTTAGAATGAATGCAGAAACTATTGAAATGCTCAAATGATACTCAGGATTGCATTATTTTCACTTTTTATGCGTAATTACTATGTATAATCCAATCTTTTTGAATAAATAAGATATAAATCATATTCTTAACAGTATAAATAGTTTAAATATAGATTATTGTGATGAAATACTTAGAATGAATGCAGAAACGATTCAAATGCTCAAATGATACTCAGAATTGCATTATTTAAACTTTATATGCGAAATTACTATGTATAATCCAATATTTTTGAATAAAAAAGATCAGAATCTTTGTCTAGACAGTATAAGGAGTTTAAATGTAGATTATTGTGATGATATGACTTAGAATGGATACAGAAACTATTGAAGTGCTCAAATGATAATCACAATTGTATTATTTGCAGTTTATATATGCAATTACTATGTATAATCCAATATTTTTGAATAAACAAGATCTGGATCTTAGTCTGGACAATATAAAGTGTAAATGTTGATTAGTGTGATTAAATGACTTCGAATGAATCTAGAAACAATTAAAATGCTCAAATTATACTCAAAATTGCATTGTTTGCACTTTATATGCGTAATTACTATGTATAATCAAATCTTTTTGAATAAATAAGATATGAAACATATTTTAGACAGTATAAAGTGTTAACATGTAGATTATTGTGATGAAATGACTTATAATGAATACAAAAACGATTGATATGCTCAAATGATACTCAGAATTGCATTATTTGCAGTTTATATGCATAATTAATATGTTTAATCCAATCTTTTTGAATTAACATAATCCAATTATTACTCATAACAATATAAAGAGTTTAAATGTATTTTTTTGTGATGAAACGACTTAGAATAAATGCAGAAACGATTGAAATGCTCAAATTATAATCAGAATTGCATTATTTGCAATTTACACGCGTAATTACAAAATACAATCAAATCTTTTTCAATAAACAAGATCTGAATCATAGTTTGGACAGTACCAAAAGTTTAAATATAGATTATTGTGATGAAATGAATTAGAATGAATGTAGAAAAGATTGAAATGCTCAAATGATATTCTGAATTGCATTAAACACTTTATATGCATAATTACAATGTATAATTCAATTTTTTTGAATAAATGAGATATGAATCATATTCTAGACAGTATATGGAGTGTAAATGTAGATTATTTTCATGAAATAACTAAGAATGAATGCAGAAATGATTGAAATGCTCAAATGATACTCAGAATTGCATTATTTGCACTATATATGCGTAATTACTACGTATGATTCAATCTTTTTGAATAAATAAAATTTGTATAACATTCTAGACAGTATAAAGAGTTTCAATGTAGATTATTGTGATGAAATGACTTAGAACGAATGCAGAAACGTTTGAATTGCATTATTTGTAATTTATATGCGTAAATACTAAGTATAATCTAATTTTTTTTAATACGCAAGGTATGAATCATATTCTAACAGTATAAAGAGTTTAAATGTAGATTACTGTGATGAAATGACTTAGAATTAATACAGAAATGATTAAAATGCTCAAATGATACTCAGAATTGCATTATTTGCATATTATATACGTAATTACTATGTATAATCTAATTTCAAGAAAAAGCAAAATATGAATCGTATTCTAACAGTATAAAGAATTTAAATGTAGATTATTGTGATGAAATGACTTAGAATGAATGTAAAAACGATTCAAATGCTCAAATGATACTCAGAATTATATTATTTGTGTTTTGTTTGCGTAATTACTATGTATAATCTAATTTTTTTTTAATAAACAAGTTATGAATCATATTATAACCGTATAAAGAGTTTAAATGTTGATTATTGTGATGAAATGATTTAAAATGAATGCAGAAACGATTGAAATGATCAAATTATACACCGAATTGCATTATTTGCACTTTATATATGTAATTACTATGTATAATCCAATCTTTTTGAATAAACAGGATCTGAATCTTAGTCTGGACAGTATAAAGAGTATAAATGTAGATTATTGTGATGAAATGACTTACAATGAATGCAGAAACGACTTAAATGCTCAAATGATGCTCAGAATTGCATTATTTGAAATTTATATACGTAATTACCATGTATAATTCAATCTTTTATAATATATAACATATAAATCATATTCTAGACAAAATAAAGAGTTTAAATGTTGATTATTTTGATGAAATGACTGAGAATGAATGCAGAAAAGATTGAAATGCTCAAATTATACTCAGAATTGCATTATTTGCAATTTACACGCGTAATTACAAAGTACAATCGAATCTTTTTCAATAAACAAGATCTGAATCATAGTTTGGACAGTATGAAAAGTTTAAATATAGATTATTGTGATTAACATGACTTAGAATAAATTTACAAACGATTGAAATGCTCAAATGATATTCTGAATTGCATTATTTACAGTTTATTTGCGTAATTACAATGTATAATTCAATTTGTTTGAATAAATGAGATATGAATCATATTCTAGATATATAGAGTTTAAATGAGATTATTTTGATGAAATAACTTAGAATAAATACAGAAACGATTGAAATTCTTAAATGATACTCAGAATTGCATAATTTGCACAATATATGCGTAACTACAACGTAAAATCCTATCTTTTTGAATAAATAAAATACGTATAACATTCTAAACAGTATAAAGAATTTAAATGTAGATTATTATGATCAAATGAATTAGAATGAATCCAGACATGTTTGAAATGCACAAATGATACTCAGAATTGCATTATTTGCTATTTATATACGTAATTACTATGTATAATCAAATCTTTTTGAATAAACAAGTTCTGAATTTTAGTATGGACAGTATAAACAGTTTAAATGTCAATTATTGTATTGAAATAACTTAGAATGAATTCAGAAATGATTGAAATGTTCAAATGATACTCAGAATTGCATTATTTGTACTTTATATGCGTAATTACTATGTATAATCCAATATTTTTGAATAAATAAGATATGAATCATATTCCAGACAGAATAAAGAGCTTAAATATAGATTATTTTGATGAAATAACTTAGAATGAATATAGAAACGATTGAAATGCTCAAATAATACTCAGAATTGCATTATTTGCACTTTATATGCGTAAGTACTACGTATAATCCAATCTTTTTGAAAAAAATAAAATATGTATAACATTCTAGATAGTATAAAGAATTTAAATGTAGATTATTGTGATGAAATAACTTAGGATGAATGCAGAAACGTTTGAAATGCTCATATGATACTTAGAATTGCATTATTTGCACATTATATACGAAATTACTATGTATTATCCAATTTTTTTGAATCTACAAGATATGAATCATATTCTAACAGTATAAATAATTTAAATGTAGATTATTGTTATGAAATGACTTACAATGAATGAAGAAACGATTCAAATTCTCAAAAGATACCCAGGATTGCATTATTTGCACTTTATATGCGTAATTACTATGTATAATCTAATTTTTTTGAATAAATAAGATATGAATCATATTCTAACAGCACAAAGAGTTCAAATATAGATTATTGTGATGAAATGACTTAGAATGAATGCAGAAACAATTGAAATACTCAAAATATACCCAGAATTGTATTATTTGCACTTTTTATACGTAATTATTATGTATAATCCAATCTTTTTAAATAAATAAGATCTGAATCTTAGTCTGCACAGTATCAAAAGTTTAAATGTAGATTATTGTGATGAAATGAGTTAGAAAGAATGCAGAAATGATAGAAATGCACAAATGATACTCAGAATTGCATTTTTTGCACTTAATGTACGTAATTCCTATGTATAATCCAATATTTTTGAACAAATAAGACATGAATCATATTCTAAACAGTATAAAGAGTTTAAATGTAGATTATTGTGATGAAATGACTTAGAATTAATGCAGAAAAGATAGAAATGCTCAAATGATACTCAGAATTGCATTATTTGCAGTTTATATGCGTAGTTACTATGTATAATCCAATATTTTTGAATAAACAAGATTTGAATCTTAGTCTGGACAGTATAAAGAGTTTAAATGTTGATTATTGGGATGAAATGACTTAGAAAAAATTCAGAAATGATAGAAATGCACAAATGATACTTAGAATTGCATTATTTACACTTTATGTACGTAATTACTATTTATAATCCAATCTTTTTTAATAAACCAGATATGAATCATATTCAAACAGTATAAAGAGTTTAATTATAGATTATTGAGATGAAATGACTTAGAATGTATGCAGAAATGATAGAAATGCTCAAACGATACTTATAATTGCATTATTATCACTTTATATACGTAATTACTTTGTATAATCCAATTTTTTTTAATAAACCAGATATGAATCATATTCAAACAGTATAAAGAGTTTAAATATAGATTATTTTAATGAAATAAATTAGAATAAATACAGAAACGATTGAAATGCTCAAATGCTACTCACAATTGTATTATTTGCACATTATATAAGAAATTGCTATGTATAATTCAATTTTTTTGAATAAACAAGATATGAATCATATTCTAACTGTATAAATAGTTTAAATGTGGATTATTGTGATGAAATTACTTAAATGAATGCAAAAACTATTGAAATGGTCAAATTATAATCAGAATTGCAATTTTTGCACTTTATATGCGTCATTACTATGTATAATCTAATTTTTTTTATTAAATAAGATTTGAATCGTATTCTAACAGTATAAATAGTTTAAATGTAGTTTATTTTGAAAAAATGACTTATAATGAATGCAGAAACGATTGATATGCTCAAATGATACTCAGAATTGCATTATTTGCACATTATATAAGAAATTGCTATGTATAATTCAATTTTTTTGAATAAACAAGATATGAATCATATTCTAACCATATAAAGAGTTTAAATGTATATTATTGTGATGAAATGAAATAGAATGAATGCAGAAACGATTGAAATTCTCAAATTATACTCAGAATTGCATTATTTGCACTTTATATACGTAATTACTAAGTATAATCCAATCTTTTTGAATAAACAAGATCTGAATGTTAGTCTGGACAGTATGAAAAGTTTAAATGTAGATTATTGTGATGAAATGACTTAGAATGAATGCAGAAACGTTTAAATGCTCAAATGATACTCAGAATTGCATTGTTTGCACTTTATATGCGTAAATGCTATGTATAATCTTTTTTTTGAATAAATAAGACACGAATCATATTCTAGACAGTATAAAGAATTTAAATATAGATTATTGTGATGAAATAACTTAGAATGAATGCAGAAACGATTAAAATAATCAACAAATACTTAGAATTGTATTATTTGCACTTTATATGCATAATTACTATGTATAATCCAATCTATTTGAATAAAATAAGATATGAATCTTATTCTAGACTGTATAAAGAGTTTAATTGTAGATTATTATGACGAAATGACTTAGAATGAATACAGAAACGATTGAAATGATCAAATGATACTACGAATTGCATTATTTGCACTTTATATGCGTAATTACTATATATAATCTAATATTTTTGAATAAATGAGTTATGAATCATATTCTAGATAGTATAAAGAGTTTAAATGTAGATTATTGTGACGAGATGACTTGGAATGAATGCAGAAATGATTGAAATGCTCATATTATACTCAGATTTGCATTATTTGCAATTTATATACGTAATTACTTTGTATAATCCAATCTTTTTAAATAAACAAGGTCTGAATCTTAGTCTGGACAGTATAAAGAATTTAAATGTAGATTATTGTGATGAAATGACTTAGAATGAATGCAGAAACTATTGAAATACTCAAATGATACTCAGAATTGCATTATTTGCACTTTATGTGCGTAGTTATTATGTATAATCCAATCTTTTTGAATAAACTAGATATGAATTTTAGTCTGGACACTATAAAGAGTTTAAATATTGATTATTGAGATGAAATGATTTAAAATGAATGCAGAAACGATAAAAATGCTCAAATGATACTTAGAATTGCATTATTTGCACTTTATATACGTATTTACTTTATATAATCCAATCTTTTTTTAATAAACCAGATATGAATCATATTCTAAGAGTATAAAGAGTTTAAATATAGATTACTGTGATGAAATGACATTGAATGAATGTAGAAACGATTGAAATGCCCAAATGATACTCAAAATTACATTATTTGCACTTTATATGCGTAATTACTATGTATAATCTATTTTTTTTTAATAAACAAGATATAAATTATATTTTAACAGTATAAAGAGTTTAAATATAGATATTGTGATGAAATGACTTAGAATGGATGCAGAAATGATTGATATACTCAAATTATACTCAGAATTGTATTATTTGTACTTTATAAACGTAATTGTTATGTATAATTCATTCTTTTTAAATAAACAAGATCTGAATCTTAGTCTAGACAGTATGAAAAGCTTAAATATAGATTATTGTGATGAAATGACTTATAATGAATGCAGAATCGATTAAAATGCTTAAATGATACTCAGAATTGCAGTAATTGCACTTTACATGCTTAATTACTTTGTATAGTCCAATCTTTTTGAATGAACAAGATCTAAATATTATTCTGGACAGTATATAGAGTTTAAATGTTGATAATTGAAATGAAATGACTTAGAATGAATGCAGAAACGATAGAAATGTTCGAATGATACTCAGAATTGTATTATTTGCACTTTATATACGTAATTACTATGTATAATAAACCAGATATGAATCATATTCAAACAGTATAAAGAGTTTAACTATAGATTATTCCGATGAATGACTTTGAAAGACTGCAGAAATTATTGAAATGCTCAAATGATACTTATAATTGCATTATTTGCATTTTATATGCGTAATTACTATGTATAATCTAATTTTTTTTATTAAACAAGATCTGAATCTTAGTCAGGACATTATAAAGAGTTTAAATATTGATTATTGTGATGAAATGACTTAGAATGAATACATAAACGATTGAAATGCTCAAATGATACTCAGAATTGCATTATTTGCAATTTTTATGTGTTATTACTATGTATAATCTAATCTTTATGAATAAATAAAATATGTATAATATTCTAGATAGTATAAAGAGTTTAAATGTAGACTATTGTGATGAAATGACTTAGAATGAATGCAGAACGATTTCAATGATCAAATGGTACTTAAAATTGCATTATTTGCACTTCATATGCGTAATTACTATGTATAATCGAATGTTTTTGAATAAATATGATCTGAATCTTAGTATGGATAGTTTAAAGAGTTTAAATGTAGATTATATTGAAGAAATAACTTAGAATGAATACAGAAACGATTGAAATGCTCAAATGATACTCAAAATTGCATTATTTGCACTTTATATGCGTAATTACTACATATAATCCAACTTTTTTGAATAAAAAAATATGTATAACATCCTAGATAGTATAAAGAGTTTAAATGTAGATTATTGTGATGAAATGACTTAGAATGAATGCAAAAACGCTTGAAATGCTCAAATGATACTCAGAATTGTATTATTTACAATTTATATGCGTAATTACTATGTATAATCTATTTTTTTTTTGAATAAACAAAATATGAATCATATTATAACAGTATAAAGAGTTTAAGTGTTGATTATTATGATGAAATGACTTAGAATGAATGCAAAAACTATTGAAATGCTCAAATGATACTCCGAATTGCATTAATTGCACTTTATATGCGTAATAACAATGTATAATCCAATATTTTTAAATAAACAAGATACGAATATTAGTCTGGACAGTATGAAAAGTTGAAATGCAGATTATTGTGATGAAATGACTAAGAATGAATGCATAAACGATTAAAATGCTCCAATGATACTCAGAATTGCATTATTTGCAGTTTATATGCGCAATTACTATATATAATCCAATCGTTTGGTATTAATGAGATATGAATTATATTTTATATAGTAAAAAGAGTTTAAATGTATATTACAGTGATGAAATGATTTAGAATGAATGCAGAAATGATTGAAATGCTTAAATAATACTCAGAATTGCATTATTTGCAATTTATATGTGTAATTACTATGTATAATCCAATGTTTTTAAATAAATAAGATATAAATCATATTCTAGATAGTATAAAGAGTTTAAATGTAGATTATTGTGATGAAATGACTTAGAATGAATATAAAAACGATTGAAATGCTCAAATGATACTCAGAATGACATTATTTGCACTTTATATGTGTAATTACTATTTATAATCCATTTTTTTTAATAAATAAGATATGAATCATATTCTAGACAGCATAAAGAATTTAAATATAGATTATTGTGATGAAATAACTTAGAATAAATACAGAAATGATTGAAATGGTCAAATAATACTTAGAATTGCATTATTTGCCATTTATATTCGTAATTACTATTTATAATCCAATATGTTTGAATAAAATAAGATATGAATCATATTCTAGACTGTATAAAGAGTTTAAATGTAGATTATTGTGATGAAATGACTTAGAATGAATGCAGAAACGATTGAAATGCTCAAATGATACTCAGTATTGCATTGTTTGCACTTTATATGCGTAAATGCTATGTATAATCTTTTTTTTTTAATAAATAAGACATGAATCATATTCTAGACAGTATAAAGAATTTAAATATAGATTATTGTGATGAAATGACTTAGAATGAATGCAGAAACGATTGAAATAGTCAACAAATACTTAGAATTGCATTATTTGCACTTTATATGCGTAATTACTATGTATAATCCAATCTGTTTGAATAAAATAAGATATGAATCTTATTCTGGACTGTATAAAGAGTTTAGTTATAGATTATTATGACGAAATGACTTCGAATGAATATAGAAACGATTGAAATGATCAAATGATACTACGAATTGCATTATTTGCACTTTATATGCGTAATTATTATGTATAATCCAATATTTTTGAATAAATGAGTTATGAATCATATTCTAGACAGTATAAAGAGTTTAAATGTAGATTATTGTGAGGAGATGACTTGGAATGAATGCAGAAACGATTGAAATGCTCAAATGATACTCGGAATTGCATTACTTGCTTTTTATATGCGTAATTACTATGTATAATCCAATCTTTTTGAATAAACAAGATATGAATCTTACTCTGGATAGTATAAAGAGTTTAAATTTATATTATTGTTATGAAATGATTTAGATAGAAATGCTCATATAAATTTATAGTTTTTAACACTGCTAGAGAGATTGTGCACAATCTGGCCTCAAACAATGAACCTGCTGTCTTGCTAAAGCTGGATTTCCATAAGGCGTTCGATTCTGTCTCATGGCCTTTTCTCTTTCAAGTGTTGCAACATAGAGCATTCCCTGCACAGTTTATTTCCTGGATAAGGTTACTGCTCACCACCTCCAGTTCTTCAATCATTCTTAATGGAAAAGTGGGCCCACGTTTTTCACACAAAAGAGGTTTGCGCCAAGGTGATCCCCTCTCCCCTGCACTGTTTATCTTGGCAGCTGATGTTTTGAGCAGAATGGTGACTACTATTTCTACCTCAGTGCCGTTTGGTCTTACCAGCAGACTCACAGAGCCATATTTTTTGCTGCAGTATGCAGACGATGCCTTAATTTTTTCAACTGCAAAAGGACAAGCTTTGAGAGCACTGATGTTTACCTTGAAGGCTTTCTCTTTGATTTCAGGCATCAGCTTGAACTTGACAAAAAGCTCTTTTGTTCCTTTTAATGTTGCTGAAACTAACATCTCTCACTTACAGCAGATTCTGACTTGTGCTGCTACCTCCCTGCCAATTACTTACTTAGGCTTGCCTTTAACGTACAGAAGGCCAGACAAAGCGTGTTACCAAACTTTGATTGATAAAATAAGGAGGAAGCTAGATACTTGGCAGACGGGTTTTCTATCTCGAGCTGGAAGGGTAATATTGACATCTTCAGTGCTTTCAACTATCCCTATTTTCTTCATGTCAGTATTCTATCTTCCAACTTGGGTTATCAATGAATTGGATAAAATCAGAAGAGAGTTTGTGTGGAAAAAAGGTCAATCTGGAAGGTCAGGAATACATTTACTGTCATGGGACAAGCTATGTCTGCCAAAAACCCATGGAGGCTTAGGGTTACATAATTTAAAATTACACAATTTAGCCTTGCTTTTGAGATGGGTGTGGCGACTGCATGACCAACCAGATTCGCAATGGACTTTGATAAGCAAAAAGTTGTATGGAACAGCACACAATTCTTTAACCCCTTTGGTTTGGACCCAAAATGGATCCTTTTTCTGGAAGCACCTGCAATCCATACGATTTTATTTTCAGATCTCCACCAAAATTAATGTTCAGAATGGGGCCAGCACTTTACTTTGGTTTGACAATTGGGGAAAAAACACTCAACATTTCTTTGGTTTTGAAAACTCAATGCTCAGAGTTGGCACCAATCGTAAACTCACTCTAAATAGAGTAGTTTCGAACTGGTACACCTCTTTCCCAGCACCCTTAACCCAAATGGAAGCAGCTCTATGGCAACAGGTCTCACAGATCAGGTTCACACAACAACAGGATAGTATCTCTTGGCGGTGGACTGCCCATGGCCGGTACTCTGCATCATCGATCTATAATGTTTTGGCCACTGCTGGAAAGGTCAAGTTCCGTTTCAGCAGAATTTGGAAGTTGAAAACACCTCCTTCAATCAGGTTTTTCCTACTGTTTTTGGCTCACGGGAGAATACTGACACAGGACCAACTCTTGAAACGGAACATTGTTGTAACCGAACATTGCCATCTTTGTCAGGAGGATATCTTGGAGACAGCTCAGCATATTTTTTGTGATTGCATTTTTGCAAAAGAGCTTTGGTGTTTGTTACGCATGAACAATGTGTTTTTCAACAGTGTGGAAGAAATTTTACAGGAGATATGTTCACAGGGCCGACGAAATGATGAACTCAGGTCTATTAAACTTGCAGCTACTATTTGGGGCATATGGATTGAGCGAAATGGAAGGGTTTTCAGAAGCTGCACAAGAACTGCGCAACTGGTACATGAACATGTGATCCAGGAGGCTAGCCTTTTCATGAAATACTGTTAGATGGCTGTAATTCTATTTTTTTTTTTTTTTATTTTTTCCTCCTAGATAGCCACTATCTAGTATATCTAAAAAAAAAAATTTATAGTTTTTCCAGCAAATTCGTTTCCTTTGAATTGTTAAATTTGGGTCTTTGTTGCCTTATCATTTTAATTTATTTGTGTAATCTAATTTACATGGGCAAACTTATTCTTTTGTCACTTTTTATTTTTATCATATAGGTTTTCAAATTGGAGCTAGACCGTACTAGCTGGAAGTATGTCAAAAGAATGTATTGGCTCTTAAGTTTTTATAATTTTTTGTCATATGTAATATTGTATTGTTGATTTTATGTTGAGTTGTAAAAATTGAATGACATTTGAGTGAATATAACGTGATTAATTATGCTTTATAGATTCATTAATTATGAATATAACGTGATTAATTATGAATATAACGCAATATGGTAAATAAACATAAATATCGGGGTGCCACAATAATTTGCTTCGGACTTAAAAACATGGGTATAAAAACGTTGGTACTATTGGGTCCCACGTGCTTTGAACTACGTAAAAAATTGGATACTGTTGGAACTGTTGGGTCTCACATCTAACATGGGTCCCACATCTAACCATGCTTTCGACTTTTACGTAAAAGTACGGATACTTTCGAAGGCTTAATTTTTTCATGACCTCCGACTCTTTTTTATTAGTTTATTTTTCTCCAATGTTTTGAAAACCGACCCGGACATCGAACCGGCGAGGCTACTGGGTCAAGGGTCGGACCGGTCGGACCGGTCGAACCGGTGGATCGAACCGGATGACGTCATCCACTCAAATCTTAGTTAAATATATTAGTTGTTCAGTTTTTTTACAAAATGACTTGTGGCCCAGTGGCAAGGCTCTTGTTTGTTCGGCCCAATGACATGGGTTCGAATCCCATAAACAGCAAATTTTGTTAGAATTTTATGTCATCTAAAAAATCAAACCAAAATTGTTAACAAATATAAAACCGGACGGTTTGGTTCGACGGTTTAGCCAAAAACCGGACCGGACCGGCCGGTTCGTTGAGGTTCAGAAACACCAAAAAAACCGACTCAGTTTGGACCGGACTAGGGTCCGGTTCGTTGTTGAACCGGTCGAACCGGCCGGTCCGGTCCGGTTTTCAAAACATTGTTTTTCTCTCTATTTTTGTGTATTTCTTATTTGCCACTAAATTATTCTAAGATAATTTCTTATTTACCGTTCAACTTAACCACATATAATAAACTATGGTTATCTTATAAGAAAACTGAAAATTAATTTTGAATTAAACTAGCTAGAATGACAAAAATAGCCCTAGAATATTCTTCTCACATCGGTTGTTAGACGCTCTAGATCAGAATCGCAAGACTAGAACCAAGAGCAAGAGAAAGACCAAGACCAAATGAACCGACTCCCCCTCCGGCTTCCCCGAGACTCAAGCTAAGAGAGGATCCGAAACAATAGGCGTCAGTGCGTCACCATGACAAGAAGAACATCATCGACAAGGAGCACGACATGGTCATCGCCCCACCCGACGGTGGCAGCGGCTGCGTCTCCAGCTCCGAATCAGATGCCTCTGATTGGTCCATTGGCTGGCTCGAACTGTACCCGCACGACTTCTGTAACAGCAGCGACGCTAAGTCCAAAGACAGCTTTGCAGTTCTGGTGCCATGCTACGAGCGCAGCCGTGCCCACGACCCATTACTATTAGGTGGGCAAGGACCAATATGGGTTTTGGCTTCGGCGTCAGAATCCCTTTCTTCTTTACCAAGCATCGTTCTGTGCATTCAATAAAGGGGGTCGTGTGTTTACATTGTTGAATCACAGTCATCTTGGTCGTGTTCCAGTTCGGCAAAGCAAGCGTACAAGAAGAGAATACTCGTATGATGTACGGAACCCTATTCATTAAAAAAAGTCTGTCGAGCATCTTCTGATTCTGAGTCTATATTTAGATATGAACGAAGGCTAAGGTGATCGCAAGTACACTAGTTACGCAAATATGTTGGGATTTTTTTGGTAAGTGCTAATAAGATTAAGATGTATATAACTTTGGTATTTAACTCAACTGTAGGTATTAGCTGCAGTAAGCCAGTATATAACTGGTCTGATACGTACCAAACTTTAGTTCAAACATT
The DNA here is from genome assembly GCA_027562975.1 of Rhynchospora breviuscula. NCBI lineage: Eukaryota > Viridiplantae > Streptophyta > Magnoliopsida > Poales > Cyperaceae > Rhynchospora > Rhynchospora breviuscula. The sequence goes on from CM050401.1 coordinate 40,843,107, forward strand.
GAAAAGTGTAAATATTTGAATGATGTCCGGTCCATTTAAATACTAGGGGTATTTTTGTCTTTCTATTTTAATTCAAAATTAATTTTCAGTTTTCTTATAAGATAACCATAGTTTATTATGTGTGGTTAAGTTGAAGGGTAAATAAGAAATCAACTAGAAGAGTTTAGTGGCAAATAAGAAATACGCAAGAGTAGAGGGAGAAATAAATAAATAGGAAAGAGTTGGAGGGCATACAAAAAATTAAGCCACTTTTAAAAAATTAAGCCACTTTTAAAACGATGTCAATTTAAGGGCCGTTTATTTTAAGTACTAAAATTGACGAGGTTTTATTCAAGGGGGCAATTTACCACCTTATCCCCTTGCACATGGGCTAAAGTATGGGTGTATCCTTGCTTGTACTCCTTGAAAATAATCCAGATTCCAGTAGTGTTAGATATACTGCAGCGGACATTGATCGAATGCCTAAGTACTTCTTGGAGTTCGATCCAGCAGCCTTTGTGTTCCTCCGTATGTAGCCAGTACACCATAACCTCACGCTAGGGCATCACCTTCCACGCTTCCAAGTACTGATCTACTAGCGCGTGTGTCTACCGATTGCTCCGAACAGTAGGTTGTCTTCCTCCCTCTCAAACTCTATTCTCTCTTTGCGGAACAAACATAAACGTAAATCTAAGAACCATAGATGTTGTTTCTATTGACTGGTATATACAGGAGTTGAACTGAATAGACATCGTTTGTTTAGATCCCGATCCCAACAATCCGCTGGCCTTCCTAGCGACCCACTAGGATGTTCAGTGTCAACAGCCCGCTTGCTTAGGAAGCTGTCCGCTTCGCTTAGAATGGCTCCACAAACTTTTTCCAACACCCTCAAATTTTAATAACATCAGCATGTTCCTCTTGAGTTCAACCATTTTTTGGTCTATTATGTAATAAAAAAAATCAATATAACCAAGTTTTCAATAACAGAAACTGTTTAAAAATAATGTCAACCTAAAATAAATTAAAATGCTACAAAATGGTGAATAATCACCTCAAAACCATTTTCGGATCAAAAGTTGATAGAACTTTGGATATAGCAGAAAACTAAAAGAACTGGATTCTGGCTGGACTGGTTATTTGGTTAACTTCAATTTAGTTTTAAATAAACCGAATTCCTCTTTCCCTTTTTAGCCTTGACATGGGCAAGGCCTTAATACTTAACTATATGTTCCATTTTCAGTAAATACGGTTTATAAGTTTAATGGATTTTGGGGCCGCTGAGACCATAATCAATTCTAGTGAGCCCAATTAGGGCTCATTGCATTAAGCTAAACCAGATAAGACATCCCAAAACTAAAAGATTTAGTTACTGTATAACGAATCCACAAATTGCTTTTAGTCATTGTAAAGCTATATTCGTATAAATGATATATAATCTGGTACATTTTATTTTAATTCGTGTTAAATAAAGGTAAACATTTTGTTTTCAGATAAATTAGTACGTCCAGTACACCTGACGAATTATACCGTTGTGCACCAACAATATTTTTTTTTAAAAATTATTATTATTGGAAACAACTATAAGGAATCAAATTTAAAAAAAGGTAAGAATTAATCATAGAAGTTACTCCGAAAAAAAAATAATATCCCAAATTAAAATAGCGCAAACAGAAGGCGCGGGATGGAGGGAAACGAAAATTTTTTGAACCACGCCACTGTAAGGAATGAATTATTTAATACGTCCATCCTCTCTCCATTTCCCACATTATTTCGACCTGTCCATTTTTACTTTTTCAAGGTGAGATGCACCATATCTTTTAATATCGACTCGATTATAGCGAATAATTAATGAAAAAAGAAGATACACTGAACCAATTTCAACGGCACGAAATTCAAGCAGTAAAAAATGGAAACTCCCATTCAAACCAAAACGGAGAGAAGAAAAAAGCGCCTTGTTATAAGTTAAGTATCCCTTTCTTGCCTCCCCAAATTCCCAAATCTTTCTCAATTCACTCTCTCCCTCTCTCCCTCTCTCTCTCTCTCTCAAAATTCAAGCAGCCATGGCCGTGACAAGCAGCGAAACCAATCAGACTCCTGAGGCTACAACAGACGCAGCCTTAGATCAAGCTGTAATTGCGAAGAAACCTCCATCGAAGGGGAAGAGGAACCCGAAACCAGGTGTGCGAGTGGTTGGTGGTCGCATCTACGATCCCCAAAATGGGAAGACATGCCATCAGGTAACGAATCTAGCTCCCTTTTGCTGGTATAATCCACACTTGCACCTCAAATTTTTATTATATTGTAAGGTTCGCTTTATGTAATTTTTGCTGATCTCTTCAATTGAGAACCAGGGTAAACTCTTTCGTTGTAATTTATTCTTTGTCAATAGTCTATGATGAATTGTTATTTCATAGGAAGAGCTTATTTTTGCGAAATTAGCAGTACTGTGGTTTTGTGATTGGAATGAACGGTGCTGATTAAATCTAAATTTTGACAGGATCAGAAATCTATGTATTAGACTATGCCATGGATTTCTGAAACTTTGTGTTTTGGATTGCTTTCCAGGATTTTTTTTTAATAATGTGGGATCAGTTGCAACTGCCTGTGCCATGGATTGCTATGCAACAATCACTAGAATATATTTAATTTTGTACTGATGAAACTCAGAAATTTAAATTTTATATGCAGAATGCTATGTGAAAATTGAGAATTTCTTAGTTCATGATGGAATTTTTTTTCCCCCTTTGCAGTGTCGGCAGAAAACCATGGATTTCATGGTTGCATGTACACAGTTGAAGAAAGATAAGCTTTGCACCATTAAATTCTGTCATAAGTGTCTCTTCAACAGGTAGATATTACCATTTTAAGATTGCTGTTTCATGATTGTTTGCTCGTTTAAATTTATTTTTATTCTTGATGGATCAGATATGGCGAGAAGGCAGAAGAAATGGCAAAGGAGGACAGTTGGAAGTGCCCAAAATGCCGTGGCATTTGCAACTGTAGCTTTTGCATGTCTGTTGTTTCACCTGATTTACATTCAAACCAACAAAATTTCCTTTTTTTAAAAAAAAAATTAATGTCATTCTTATTATTCCATTGTGAAGAATTATCAATTTTTACCTAAGATTTTCATGTGAAATATAGATGTGTCAGTCTGCTAACAGATTCTATTATTGTAGGAAGAAAAATGGGAACCAGCCGACTGGTATAATGGTACACACAGCCAAGGCTAATGGCTACTCTTCTGTTTCTGAGTTGCTAGAAAAAAGGGGCAGTGAGTTTATAAAAGCAAGCCCAAAGGTTTCTTCTGTTTCCAAAATACTAAAAATAATTACTTATGGCTCAAAAAATTTTATCATATTATTTATTATTTATTATTTATTGGTTGAATTCAAAGGTTCCTACCCCTAAAAAAAGGAAGCATGAAGAAGATAAAGAAAACAAAGGTGAAGAGCCAAAGGTCAAGAAACAGCTCTTCAAAAAACCCAGAAAGGAAGGCCGAAAGAAACCTGATAAACAAGATCCTACAAATGATCTAGAAATGAAAGAAAATGTTGAAGGAATGAGCAATGGTTCTGTCAATATAGAGAAGGTCACAAAGCCTAAGCCACATTTGAGGAAGCATAATGAAGCAGATGTTGCCAAGAAGCAACTTAAGGAGCTTAAGGATGAGATCAGCACACTTCCTTGTGGGACATGCTTGTCAGAGATCCTTGGTATTGAGATGGACCCAGAGGATATTGGACCAGCTGTGCAATTCTTGGAGTTTTGCAGTATTTTTTCAAAGGTTGTTAGAGAAGAATACATGAATGTTTCCTTAGTAGACTTGTTTTGCATAAGCTGACTATTTGGTACTGTTTTTTTTTTTTTATATAGATCTTTAATATAAAAAAGGGGCAAGCTGAATGCATACTTCAAGAAATTGTAAGAGGCCGTGTAGGCCGTCGTGGTCTCTCTGCTGCAAGCATGCAACTTCAAATTAGTCTTCTCTCTGCAATTCAAACTGACAGAGGGGAACGGTATGCTTAATCTAAATCATCCAAACTTGTGAAGTTTTTGCATCAACTGCATATTATGATAACTTTGATGTATATTTTTTCTTTCCCATTCTAGACCTGTTTCTGGGTCGGCAAAAAAGGGAGCACCATTCTTCAAATCTCTGCAAAACTTCATTTCTGAGTCAGAATATTACTTCAAGGGCCTACCCAAAGAATCCCTAAGTGATGGCATTTTGGGATATGACAATCTAGCTTCTTACTGGAAATTGCGCATTTTGAATTTTCTGTGTGATGAGGTCCTCTCAACTGAGTAAGTTGGACCCGTATCTCTGTGTAGTTTTTTGTACCAATTTGTCAGAGCACTGCATGGTTGAGCAACTAATAGCTTGCTGTTTTTAGGAAATTGAGAGGTTTTATAGACAGTGAAATTATGAAATTGCGGGAAGAAAAGAAGATGGATGGCGAGAAGCTTCTGGCTGCCAAAAGAAAGGTATTGTGAATTACCTTTTTTCTATAATTTTAGTAGTTTAACTGGGTGCACCAGTTTGTGGTTGTTATCTGTAAATAAGTCTCTTACTTGTGTGTATTTGAAGTTATACTAAATTTATGTTACATTCACAATTTTGAACATTGCATGATACTAAAGTATTGGTAAGGGCCAAGGAATTGCAAGTACCAAACAGAACTCATAAATGAAGTTGTAATGCTTAAGATAACATATTCAGAGCTCAATAGGCCATCTGCAAGGTATCTACCTGACTCTACCAGTCAAGTTGTGGAAGGGCTACAAAATTTACCAATACAAAATGGCATGCAACCTGTATCATTCCAAATTGTAGAGATCCTGGCACAGGGTAGGATATGCATAGACTAGTAGAATCTAATACGTCCTTTTTTCGTTTCCACAGGATGGTGTTAGGTTTATAGAATACAATATTGCTGTACATAGCAACACCATCAGTATCTTTCAGTTGTGGTCCTTTCTTAGATATAGGCATAGAGAAAGTCTTAATTGAAGTTTAAGCTAAAAGTCTGCTTCAGAAAAACAGGAACAGAAAACCAGACCAAAAATTATATGCAATGCTACTTTCTGATAGATAATGTGCTAGTCATGTCAAGTAAAGGTATGACTATAATTGAAATTTTAAATCTAAAATTGCCTTTGTAATGAGCTCCCAGGGGTATAAATCAATAGACAGAATTCACCAAGTGGCCATCACATGAATTGTATATTTCTACTGCTGAATCGACAGATAATTTTGGGCATAATAATAAATAAGAAATCTGAACTGAAGGGATAAGTGACATGAATTCTTTATCTTACAGTGTGGATGTTGATAGATGGGTCTGTTTGATAAATTTTTCTTTGTAAACAAAGGAATGCATGATTGACTACAACTATTGTTGTTGTAATCAAAGTTTAACAGCATTGTTTAAATGTGTTTGTGGAGATAAGTAATACATCAAAGTGAGAATTCATGTGGAAATTGTAAGTGTTTCACAATAGATGTCATTTTCCTGCAGGAGAGAGAGATTAAAGAAAAGTTGAAGAATGAGATGGCAAAGGCTGTTCTGTCAGAGATAGGTGGTGCCAATCTTACAATTGAAGAGCATGCTAACATGGTCTCAAAAATTAAAGAAGATGCAGAGAATGCTCATGCTGAGCTCTTGGAAACAATGGATTCTGTATCTCTCAGTACGTCTCACGGTTATTTCTTAGTTTATTGGCTTTATGTTATTCTAGCTATATAATAGATGCTTAGCTGATGTGCTGATTTATCTACTTTCTTTTAAAAATTTTGGCTTTGAAATAATAGAAACGCAAAGAAACTCATTGAGAACAGAGCCTATGATTTTGGAAAGCAGTGGACGTGTGTACTGGAAGCTCAATGGGCTTTCGATTGCCTCTGTAATATTGCTCCAAGGTTAACTGCTAATATCCACCATTTCTAAAAAAGAAATAAAAAAGTTGTATGATATGATGAATATTAAATTGTCATAATTTCAGAATCTAAGTTTTTGTGTTTTAGACATAGGTAGATTGTATTGGCAACAAACTTATTTGACAATTGTGAGAACTAACCAAATGGTTATCAAAATAAAAGAAGTACAATGACATATTTTTCTATAATTCAGATAGGTTTTATATCAAATTTGGAATTTGAAAACCAAGTGACCATCCATAAAGTGATTAGGTTTAATGGTTTAGTTGTTGGCACTTAATTGGTGTCTAAAACATTTGAACCTTCAAGGGGGAAAAAAAAAAAAAAAAAGACAAATAGGGGGGGAAAAAGATTGACCTTCCCGCAAAGAAGGTTTGCGCGGCTATTGTACATTAAACATCTTTGGTTGGAGAGGATTATTCTGCTCTGTATGCCTGTTAATAATTATTTATTAGTTTAGCAGACACTAACTAGATAATAGCTATTCTGCATTAACCACTGTTTCCTTTTGTGTTCCACTTCTACTTAAATTGGTTTAATATTGCTTTTATAATATAATTTTTGTGTGTGTCAGATGTGGAAAGCTGGCACCAGCTTGAAAATGGTGACAAGTGGTATTATTTTTCAGAAGATGATGAGAAAACTATTGAGCGACATATCTCATCTGTGAGGTAAAATGATCAAAATATCAGCACATGATTTTGGCGACTAAGTATTTACAATTGAGCTTTTGTGGATCAGATGTATAGTGTCACCAGGTGTAGTTTGTTACAATGCTGAGATGTGCCTGCTGATCTTGAGTTGTTGCATATAGCAAGCAAAAAGTTATTAATGTTAATGCATCTCTTATACTATTAACAGAAAATGGCAAAAGATCTTGGACAATGCTCTGAGGCCACCTCGAAAAGAGAAGAAAAGCACCCCAAATCAAGACCAGAAACCTAGTCTCCACTAGTTTCTGTCCCTGTAATATTTAACAGTGTCAGGTAACAATTATATTCCTTTATTTGCTGACATAATATAATCTACCTTGCACTGTGATTCCTAATTCTCAAATTATAGGGCATTTTTCGTCTTCTTTTTGTTCTGTTGCAGTTTTTGTGGAAGTTGGTTCCATACTGTTGCAACTTGCAAGTTATGTGAAGAGGTGGAAGAATTTTCTTTTGTTTTTACCAGTTAACACCATTAATTGCTGATTTACCAATGGTACAAGCTGGTATCTCCTATTTCTTACTAGTAGTTGGTTAGGAAGGTAGGTTCTAGTAACAACTTACAGAGGCAATGGGGCAATGCCTTTAAGTGATTATGACTCAGAGATGTAATTTGACAGTGTTTATTTGATTTATTGGGAGAGATGTAGCTCTCTACCTTTCCTTTTCAGTTTTAGTCTTATGCTATTTAAGCATAATGGATCAGCAAATCATAATATTCACCTTGTGCTGTTATCTGTATTTCATATATGTTCTCTTTTTGAATGTTTATTTCATAAACATTTATGACCTAGTACATGTTAGGCTCCATGTTATTTGCTTATTTAGTCTTCCATAAATGGTAAGAAAATGCTTATTAACAGGGATGCAGATCCTTAACCAATAGAGAAAGGTTTGGCAGATTTTAAGGAAAGAAAATTTAGCATTATAACCATACAATACGAACTTCAATATTAATATTTTCAAGTCAAATGCACTGAGCTCGTGTCGGGAAATGAAGTGTCAATTGCTGATTCTGACAACGATTTACAGGTTAAAAATTCGAAATTAGGGCCGCTTTAATTTCCTTGAATGTTCTATTATATTTGTCGGCCTAATTGCAAGTTTAATGCTCTAGTAAGCTATTAAACTGTTCGAAATAATTGTAGGCTTCTTAGAGGTTAATTAGTAGGCCTTTAGACAGCCCATAAACGGTTGGATTTGTCACTCACTTACTTTTACATATGATAGTAATTCGATACAAAAGTTAGGTTAATTGATATTATATGTATGTGGAATGTGACTCAGACATTATTGCGTCTATATTCATTGGACGATTAAGAGCAAGACATTACTTCGTCTTTGTTAATCCTTACAATCAATTGATTGGCATTGTTATTTTATGCTTAAAGTATTCCTAAAAGTTTTAATGTCAACTCTTCCTTTTAATTGTAATTATTTGTATAAAAATAGTTACCTAACATACATCTAACCAGGACACTTAAATAATAATAATCAAACGTGTGATTTCTTTTCTTTGAAAAAGGGTCCGTACTATCATCGATTTAAACAAAATTTAAGAATGGTATCTTAGAGCGACGAATTGAAATTTATGATACCAACGGCAGGAAAGAATCTAAGCCAGATTCTCGGCTTTATTCGATATATGGGATTTGTTGTAAAATTAAAGTGGAAGAAAGAAACAAAAAACAATGTATCAAGAGTAGTAAGTAAGACAATATTCTCAAAGAGTAAATTTCAGAATTTTATTATCTCATTCTAACCATTCATTCTTACATCTATTTACACAAGTTTACAATACCTCTCTATTTATGGGCTACAAAATAATACCTCACATAATGATCAATAAATAATTAGTGGAGATAATGGAAAATAAATGTGTAGTGGAAAATAAAGAGATAAATAAGTAGTGGGAATATAAAGATGAACAATCCACATTTTATTAAATTTCATAACAGGATTCATTTTTTTTTAGCATAATGCATTCCCCTAACCTGTCAATATAAACCTTTTCCTCATGCATATTTGATATTTATCTTATGAACTTATAAATATACAAGGTCTTCTGCCTGAATTCCGCTTTTATTCTATCCAGATACATTTGAATATTATAAATTGGGATAGCGACATTAGTGTGTTAGCATGGTGTGTTTCATAAACTTTACTTTATGTCGGATAGTTGCAATAAGAAAACAACAAAGTTAGCGACTATCCGAACAGCTACAACACAACCGAATGTTGAATATTGTATCCATATAGTTACCAACTTGATTAGCACTATTTAGGTACTAATTTTCAAACTAAACAAAATTTCTAAGAAATGTTCATATCTGGTCCGTTCAATTTTTATGAACAGTCCAGATCACATTAAGCTCCTTATATATATTAGATATTAGTTGGTCGGATTTGATTCGCTCATTTTAATTCAGATCATTCAGATAAGAAAAGTAAGATTATGATTTTCTGTATAAAGTAATTAATAGCATATACGTACGGACACCTTCTTGACAGTATTGTTGCAATTTAGGCGTCTTATAGTTTCACAAAACATTTGCTACTCTGTATAGCAAACAATTTTGAACCAAGGTGAATATTATATTTATATATATATACAATCTCAAGATCTTACCATTGCAGCTTTGTACAAGAGCATGTTATACAGTCCCTAATACCGAAAAACTATCATGTATAATAAAGAAGTGAATAGTGTTTGTGATTTGTGAATATCAGATAAAAGAAGGAAAATAATTCCCTAATTCTTTATTCTTTATTTATTTTATTTTTTTATTTGCGAATTTATTCAAAAAAAAAAGAAGGAAAATAATAAAGTTGTTCTCCCTGTGTGTGTATCTTCTTTTTTTTGGTTGTTAATTATGTGCTAAGAAGAACTGTACCTGATGCATGTTGTTTCTTAATTCTATCATGAGGTGTGTGGAGAATGTTTTTGCTAGGTTCCTTGATGGATAAATAACATTATTTTCAATACCCTACTGGATACCAAAAAATTCCAATAATTCCGGAAACCGGAACATGATCGAAACGGCAGTTTTCTAGTATTGTGAGACAAAATACCGGAAAATTTCAGAAAATACTTGAAAATATTGGATTTCGGCTTCCTGACCAGTATAGATGCCAGTACGGTATTAAAAACACTGCATTCAAATTATAGTCAATACCCGGTCTCGGTTATAATTAATGAAAATATCATAATAGTTCAATTTATTTTGAATATTCATATACATAAATTTAATATATAAGGTATTTTACTATTTTATTTATCAGAAAAGAATATTCAAAATCTTGATACCATCTTTCCACAGTTCAAATCCTTACGAAACAAGGTATTGGATCTTTTCTCTAATTCCTCGTGTGCATCCAAAATCCAATGAATTTCGTTTCTTTTTTTTTTCGATACATCGAAGTCCAATATTTTCCTGAGTGCTTTTTGAAGACCAAATTCCTCTCCATTGTCCAGATTTGGATCAGGTTGTTTAATAATTACAAATGCTTATCTACTGAAATATTTAAAAATCCACTAGTAGCTTAAATCATATTTCCAAACCAAGTCTTATTGTATGCCTACTGATAAATGGTTTTCATACGTAGTATTTCAGCCATTTATAGGACTTAATTTCATGCATTTCATTGTAATTTCTGTTGTTTAATTGATAATTTAGGTTAGAATCTAGGTACTGCCATGTTTGCTTTGTTTTTGTACAGGATTGAAGATAAGCTACTCGAAACGACGAAATCTGCATCGATCGGTGACCCACCAGTTTGATTGGCGACCCACCAAGAACACCAGCGGGTAGAAGAGAAGACTGGCGACTCAGAAGGTTTTAGCGGGCCGCTACAAAAGGAGGAAACCACTGATATAGCCAGCCAGTTTTGTCAACTTCTCAACCACGTTCTGAGCTAATTCTGGAGTCTCCAATTGCACGTCCTCGATCTCTAGAGAACCGCCAATGTCTATTATAAAAGGGAGAAGCTTTGATGCCAGAAGGGACGCAATTTGGGAGATTAATTGCAGCTAATTGAGACAGCCAACATGAGAGCCAGCGGGTCGCCAACACCATCAGCGGACCGCTGGAGAGTAGCAGAAGACAGAAAGATAGAGTCGAAGTTGCAATCTATTGTAATTTTTTATTCTTTCTTATGTTTTTGTTTATCTTTGATACCTTCTGGTTTTATTCGATGAATTGTAGTGAATAGATACTGATTTAGGGGCCATGGCAATTAACCTTTAGTTTATGATTAGATAATATACTTTTTAGTTAATTTCTCTGTTGCATGTTGTGTTTTATTTCCTTTCTTTACTATTCTATCTGATTGCCTAAATTGCTTAAGTTAGATTTGCTCGCATTCGTCAAGTATAGGCCTTGCTTGATTGTTTAATGGTTAAGTCCAAACCAAACTTAAGTTATTTGATGTAATTGTACCAACTTGAAAGTTTAAACTGAGAGGTTGAAATCAGGACTAATTACGAGAGTTAGGTCCTCTCTAAGAGTGAAAACTCGAAGAATTCATTAGGTTAGAAAAGTATAAACTTATAGAAACTAGACCACAAAACGAGAGTTGAAATCTATGTTTTATACGAAAAAGTTTAAGTTAATTGATCGTCAACCAGACCTAAAACAAGAGTTTGATCTGTTAAACATCAACCAAACCCTATTCCTTACACAAAGCGACTTCTAAACTAACTAAAAAGTTGGATCTGCACTAATCCTGGCGGGCCGCCGAGTGAACCAGCGAGGTGGTCTATACCCACCAAGTAGCCAGCGACCAGTCAATAGGATTAGCGACCTGAGTTCTTTTAGCGGGCCGCTACGAGAGTCAGCGGACCGTTAGAACTAGAGTAAACTGAAGAATTAGTTTGCCTTAAGCCCCTAGTTTTAATTAATTACGTTTTAATCCTCTTTAATTGTGATCTGTTAATTTAGGATTTATTTTATTGCAAGTTTTTATTAATATGTTACTGTGACCAATCAATTTCTACTGCAGTTCGTCTAATTTAGCGAATTAAATTGAATTTAGAATCAAATAATCCAAACCGTCCTTGTGGTTCGACCCCAAAATACTTAGACGATTGTCGTACGTTTGCGACTTAATTCAGGTAGATTAGGGTATAAATTTAAGAGCAGGAAAATTCACATCACCTACCTAGCCTTGAAATTTGAGAGTATCTAGACGTTGACAAATAAATACATTACGTACTCCAGCATAATTAATATATGTCTAACATGAAAATACACCTCCAATTAGAACAAGCTTTTGATCTAATGGTAAAGAGCAATGCATCTCAAGTGAGATGCCGCAGGTTCGAAATCCGGCTGGAGGTCTTTATAGACATTTAATTTAAAAATAAGTTTGGAGACTTGACTCCCAATTTATCTTAAAAAAAAATACACTTCCAATTTATCCTAATAAGTCTCATTTGAGAATTCTTTTGCAATAAGGTTTACACGGTGAAATTGTCCGTAATTCTGTATATATAAATGTAGTTCATGGTAGTCTACAATACCAATTACATGATGCATGTCTACAGCATTACGGTAAGAGACTTGTTCGTAACATATGCTGATCACATGGGTACCTATATTTGATCAGAAGGAATATCCTTGATATCTTGTTCCTTACTAGGCAATTAAAAAGTATTTGAAAAAATTAATAAGAATCCAGTTTCTTTAATTTTCTGATGCTTGAACGCCATTTCATAATGAATGTTTGTGGTTGAACAAGATCCCAAATTAAAGTCAATTATACAATTATGAAATGTTTGTGGTTGAACAAGATCCCAAAAGTCAATTATTTGTATAGTATACAAAATTATTAATTCAAATGTTTAGGTCTCCACTACCGTCGTTAGATTCACGCTCGTTGAAGAAGTAAAAGTATAGACATAGTACATGCCAGTTAAAAAATGAACTATTGAAAATAGGACTTTATAGGTGATTAGTTCAATGAAAAAACAAAAAAGATGCCTTTGGGTCCCCCATTAGTAGCTTGCATAATATGAATTAAATCTTAGGGGGCACCGACATATACAACAGAGTATTAATTTTTTAAACTAATTAACTCTTTTGTTTTGAATCTAAAGCGTTTAGAGGGACACAAAGTTAGTAGCTACGTTTCTCGTATATAGTGGGCTATAAATTTTAAGCTTCTTTATTAATTGACATATATATGTAGTTAAAATAGATGGCTGCGGTTCACTGGGCGAACAGTAAGTTCCGCGTCTAAATCCCAAAATTTTGCTTTAAATCTGTTTATTGCATTGCTATACTATGTAGGATTGAAATTGGACAAATGTTATAGCAAAATTAAATATATATATGTTGATATAATTGTAGCAGATGTTGGGGGTGCATGGTAGTGAAATATGTATTGACCGTTAGTCATCTGCCAATCGGACATCATAGTGCGACCTGTTTGTTAACACCACCCTCATGCTAAGGCAGCTAAGCGGACTGGTACGAAAGAAGAGAAAAACAAGGAACAGAGAGGCGTTTAGCTTATGGCATCCGTTAATTAATCTTCAGAACTTAGAACACAACAAGTTGATGTGTGAATGGCAATTAATTATTTTGATTTAAATGCCAATTAATTAGCTCTATCATGAATATCTATCTTCAAATTAAAAAAAAAAGTAAATTTCTCCAATCATAATTTAATTTAGAAATTAAATATTTTTTAGAAATTTAAGTTAGTTCATGTTGAATTATTGTCATCTAAAAAAACATAACGCAGCTTCGCTCCGATTGCCATAACTAGTTTATAATTTTTGCATACCCATCCCTCTAGGCTTTAGTGAGGGACAACAGTTATGTTTGTCAAAACAATTTTTGCTAGCAACTACATTAAATCTCATCAAAAATATTTTCTATTTTCTTCTAATGTTTTTATCATCCAACGCCTCACACTTGTTCTGGGTAGCAAGTTTGGGTTCGTTAATTTATTGACGGGCCAATATACATTTATATCAACCAAATTTTTCTAAACGTTTCAAATCTTAAAATGAAAATTGTAATTTTAGGGAAGGCAGGCTTAGGTACCGATCGAGATGAAATTAGTGAAAGTACTTGAATAAAACAAGGCAGTTTTATAGATTCTTGAGGGATTGGGAACATTTCATGAAAAATAAATTGATGAAATATGTAAATATGATCAGTACCTGATGATAAATATGTTTGTAACTTTTTTATGAATAGAAAAACAATTTAAAATCGAAAATATTGCCAAAATTTGTAACTTAAATATTATGGTTGAATGAATTCAGGCTTTGATTTCATATTTTTCTCGAGATCATATAATGGTATCATTTTTAACAGACTCGACGAAGAGACGCTCAGATTCTTAGGAGAGCAAGTTATATAATTTTGATTACAATAGTTGTCTTGACTCTTGCTACAAAGGTTCCAATACATGAACCTTTATACAGCGGACCACGTTGATGAAAACTTAACGTAATATTTCTTTACTAGCTAGATATTCAAAAGTTCAATGTTATATATATTCTTATGGAACATGTTGATCTCACCTTGCATTTAAAATAATAATATAATTCTAACTTACCAAAATTTGTAGCTGACCTATTTCTACACGATTTAAGTTTACTTGAGACCTGTGTTTCCGCACCTTTGTAACATTTTCTTTGGACAATTCTTCATAACACGTTCAATTCAATTTAAGTTACATTTTTTTTTTTTGAAAAAAGAATTATCTAGATTTTAATGATATATATTAAATTAGATGGTACTGGACAGCTGTTAGGTGTCTAAGGGCTTCTAAATGGAGCAATTTTTTTTATCACAGACCATCGTGTTGGTATATTCCCTAAATATTCTGTCTTACCTTCATTTTTCTGTGAAAATATAAATATAATAAATATCTCGAGGAACAGTGCAGTCTTAGACTAATGTGGCCTTAGGTTGATGTGAAGGGGCGATTTGACTTTGCTCTATGCAACATTGAATATATAGTAGTGATAATTTTATGCTCTACGAAATAAAGACAATTGTTGAATAAGACAAACAAAAACCGTGACTACTAAGCAACTTACTAAGAACCTTTTCTCTATCTTCATTAGACTCGAGATTTGGTTCATTGGTATTTGGTAGAAACCGAGATTTAAATATAGCAAAGAGAAAGCTTCAAATATATATATATATATATATATATATATATATATATATATATATATATATATATATATATATATATATAGCAAAGAGAATCATGAAGCAAAAGCAATGGCTTTTGTGCAAATGCCCTTGGAATATTCTTTCCTTACAAAGAGGTCTTGGCAATGTAAATGAAGTTATTCCATCTTGCTGTTACGTCGACTCCAAAAGAGCATTCTTAAGGTCTAGATGAATCATCAGTGAATAAATTTTGGTATGTTTGGTTAGGGGGCGAAGTTAGTGAAGTTAGAGATTGAAGTTAGTACTTTTGAAGTGTTTGAAGTTAGTGAAGTTAGAAATTATGAAAAATTAGTGCTAACTTGAAGTTAGAAAATGTTGTTTGGTGTGGTATGTTGAGGTTAGAGATAGAGAAATATAATAAAATTTTAGTTTTGGTATATTTTAAATTAAATTATATTTAATTGTGATAATAATTATTAAAATTTCCATTACATTGGTATTACCACAAAATAATAATAATAATAATAATAATAACAAGCTTTTAAAAAACTCCGTTTTTTTCCGTTTTATCGCCGTTTTATCCTAATTGGTTCATACCGTACTATCATTTTATCCGTTTTATCACCGTTTTATCACCACATAAACCGTTTTATTACTGTTTTATCAACGTTAAACTCTTAATCACCACCCAACCGTCAAACCGCACAAATCGCATTTTAAAACCTTGAATAATAATAATAATAATAATAATAATAATAATAACAATAATAATAATAATAATTAGAGGGAGGATTCAATCAAAGTGCTTTGACCGGAGTCCCGGTTAAACCCCGTCAGATCTGAATTTTGAAATTTCAAATGACCAATCCAAACCATCAAATATGATCTCCATATTGAAATCTCCTTGCCGACAAAATTTTTCATTTTTTTGAAATTTTTAAGTATTTTTTTCGGATTTTTAAAAACAGCAGTTTTTGTAGGGTTCTGAACAAATTAGATTATCGATTTTCTAAAATCTGAAAAAAATACTTAAAAATTTTAAAAAAATGTAAAATTTGATGTGCAAGGAGATTTCAAAGCGCTTTAATAATAATAATAATAATCATCATCATCATAATTTGTCATCATTATCATGTTCATGTATTTTTTAATTATTATTATCAAAATTATATTATTATATTAAGTTTATATATTTTATTATTGTAATTATAATTTAAAATAATGTTATCTTATTAACTCATACTAATTATAATAAAATAATTATCATTATTATTGTTGTTATTTTAATATTAAAATTATAATTAATATTGCAATTACTACACAAATAATAATAATAATAATAATAATAATAATAATAATAATAATAATTATTATTATTATTATTATAATTATTATTATTATAACAATAATTACGTTGATTATTTTTTATTGATTTTTTAAGTTTTCCATGGAACAAACTTCTCTAACTCAGCATTTTGTCAAGTTAGAAAAGTAGAGTGAAGTTAGCATTAACTTCACTAACTTAGGATGTGTTTGGTTGACGGAGGTTAGAAAATTAGTGCTCTTACCTCAAGTTTGCTAACTTCATGCCCAATCAAACATAACCTTAGTGTTGTCAAATCATGCTGTAATAATACAAGAAGAACAAGAAAAAAAAGAATCAAATTACTTTTGTTGGCTTGTGACCTTCGGAGAAAAGTTATGCAAATATAAAAATGTAGCACTAAGCATTCCACGCACAAAAAAAGAATTATTTGTTAGTAATATTTCTCATGCATTAATCCAAGCATACTCATGATTTGAGTTTAATTTAAATCTAGCTTAAGGTTTTCTTAAGGCAGTTAAGCTTAAGGTTCTCGTAAGTCATGACTTTACTAACAAATTTAAAATTGAAGTTTTCCTTTCTTACAGGACATTCTAATAAACTACTAACAGTTTGCTAAAAGAATATTTTGTACAGATAAACTTCTTTTTCTAATATAATTGAGTTAAATGAGCTAAATTACAATATCTTGAATACTCAATTTATGTAATAATTATTTTACGTTACATATGAAATGAATTGCAAACATGTTGTATCCAACAACCAATCTGGAAGCATATTTGAAAGCGCAGTAGGATTTTTCTTCAATGATTCAAGTTGCATCTAAGATGCCTCAAGATTCTCTTTCAGAGAAGGTAGTGCATGGGAATATCCCTTTTGGAGAGAGAGAACATTCCAAAAGGAACCTATAAGGAGGTGACCCAGGGAATAGTTAAACCCCAACTATAATTAAACTTATCCTAGATAGTTTTTAATTAAGCTTAATCACAGTTTTTTATGGTTAAGGCAGTTGTTGGTGACAATTAGAAACATCTAATAATTGTAATTAATTATATCAAGTTGAGTGGGAAGCTGAGCGCTAAACTAAGACCTAATTGTACTAAGAAGAAAAAAAAAACAATTAGAAAATTACAAGTAAGACCTAATGTGGGATCATGCTGGCATATTGGATTCTGGTCGGAATAATTTAATGGATAGAATCTTATCTCTTGTTCGTTGCGAAACCTGACCGTTCAAATTAATATATACTTGGGTTTCATTTTCCAATTGTTATTTTGTGACAGCGATTTGCGTCCCTTCGTCCCTCGTAGAATCACTATAACAAACATATTCGACGTAGTACAAGCGTATTTATTCGTTATCTATTTGTTTAGTACAGTACTTAGAGACCATAAAATCAGAGGAATAAATACATGCATCTATTTGTTTTCGCTAATTCTACAACTACATCAGTCACTTCGAACATTTTCCGTGATTTTTTTAAACAGAAAAAACCCAAGATGATATTTTAATAAAAAACCTACGACGGAGACATTTAGAGGAATAAACATGTCAGTGCGCAGGTGGACTGCGCGGGCTCTGACGGCGCCAGTGCCAGTGGCGCGGGCATGGCGGCGCCACTACCAGTGGCGCAGGCAAGTCCTGACGGAGAGGTGAGGCCAGCTGAATGCAATTTTTTAAACATGGCCTTCAGGAGAAAGTATTGCCCGCTCCACTGGCAGTGGCGCCACCATGCTCGCGCCACTGGCATTGGCGCCGTCAGAGCCTGCGCAGCCCACCTGCGCACTGACATGTTTGTTTCTCAAATTGTCTCAGTCGCAGATTTTTTATTAAAATAACATTTTATGTTATTTTGGTTTAAAAAAATCATGGGAACATTTTAGATCGATTGATAGCAAAGTGTTTCGATTAACTACAGAATTTCTAAAACTTGTTGCACATATATTTTATTTCTTTTGTTTGCAAAAAAAAAAGGGCAAGTTTGAATACTCGTAAAAGTTCATTTTCCTTAACATTAGGATTACATTCATTTTTGGATTTCTTGATCAAGTATATAATGAATTTAAAAAAATTATAAAATTTTATGACAATGCATCCGTTATTAAAATGAACAAGACCAATGTTTGAATCGAATATTAAAATTTTAAATCTTTAAATAAAAAATTTAAAAAATAAAGTGCAGCATTTAAATCTTGATTTTTTTTTTACCACAAATGATTTATCCAAACTGCTCAATGTGATGCCAATTAAAGTCTTGCAAGTAACCAAATTTTATATATATTTTTTCAAATTAATTTACTAGTTTTTGTTGGAGTTATGTCCTAGAAGTCAATGATTTAATGACTTAAATATTAGTTTATGTTATGGATGATATTTTATCATCTGTTCCTAGGTTTATTATTGACAGATCATTCAGGTTGAGGATCTGAATTGTGGATCTCTGTGGATCATTCTTTAGAATGACAATAATAAATCTAAATGGTCCATAATCTTGATAATTAACAAGGAACATTAATTATCTTATAAGATTAGTATGCAAGTTAAGTGATGATTAAGTTCTACAAATCATAGGTAAAGAGTTGCCAACTTAATTGCATATGTGTATGTTATGGAACATAGCACAGGACTTGACCCAACGAAATAAATGTATGGATTGTGTTATGTGTCATTATTTATTTCGTTATGATTTTGGTTCTAAGTTTGAGATGTTTATCTTTTCCACATGAGGATAGGTTCAATAAATATCGTCTACCGTTAATTCCTGATAAGGGCTGCTATACGGACTTTATTTATGTTCTCTTGAATTGTGCGGGGAAAAGCTAATCATCAAGAAAACCGTATGTCCCTCATTAATTCGCTTAGTGAGTGACGATATCTGTTTGGGCCCCTTGATGGAGATAGATTGTTTGCATGCAACTTTATACAATTATCTCTAGATCAAGAAACGTATAATCTGCAAGAATGACACGTTCCAATCTTGGATTATACGATGATATCGTGAGACATAAGAATCAAAATAGGGAAATACTTTTATTCTCTTATGCAGGATTTAAATACTGTAGCAGTACACTATTTATGCGAATTGGGAATCATAACGTGTTGCTAGATACCGCTTATGATTATTGGAATTAAATAACGATTTAATCCCATGTCCAACTTAGCATAAATCCTCAAAGGGTCACACAAAATAGAGTTTTGACCAAGACAGTGCATTATTTATTTATTTATTCGCAACAGTGCGTATTGCGGAAATATGATAAGTTGATTGATTAATTATATACCGTTATAATTAATTAAGTCAAATGGATCATATGGAAATAAATTAATGCATTAGCTAATCCTAGAATAATTATTAATTAGTTAATAATTAGTTTAGCTCAACACAATTTAATATAAATAGTTATATTAATTTATTGGGCCAATATGTATGTATTAAATATATAGCCCAATTGAAGAGCATTTGGAGTAGCATCTAATTATGTGAATTAGAGGCTTAATTAATAGAGTTGAGAGGCCCATTTGAGCCCATTAATGGCCAGCCACAAGAGGTAGGTGGGATGGCATTCTTGTAAATAGATGGTTGGTGGTAGGTAGGGATTGTGCACTATATATAGAGATGTATAGATACAAAATTGAGGCTTCTCTCTTCCCTAACCCTAGCCGCCACCCTTCCCCTCCCTCTTTGGCCGCCGGCCTCACCTCTCTCTCTCTCTCCATTTGCTCATGGGTTGAGCATATTCTCTCCACCTATTAAATAGTTAATTAAGGAAAAAGAGAGAATACCTTAGGATTAGCTTCGTTCTAATCGAATCGCTAGCACGAATCGATTTAGATATTGGTTAATCTCTAGGTGGACTCGAGGCGGCCGTTAACCATGGTGGAGGCGCAAGGAGAGCACTCCACCGACTCCTACGCCATTGGATCGAGCCCCGCGGATGCGATTTCGCGGGAGGTACAAATCCAAACCCTTTCTCTTGTGTTGATTGACTTTTGCACTAGATCCTCGCACTTGTTTGTGGTTAATTAAGTGTAATTAGCTTCAAAATTAAAATTTGTGCACTTTCTAACAGTGGTATCAGAGACAGGTTGTGCTTAAGTTATTTTGACACTTAATTAAGAGAAATTGGTTAATTAATGGATTAGTAGAGTTGATGCTATTGCTTGCTGTCTGGAAACAGCAATTTCTGTGTTGTTTTGCGTTTTTCGCTATGAAATATTCTCTGAAAATTTTTTCTGTCAACTAGAAAGTTGTAGATCTGTGGATTGTGATTCTTTTGGCGTTGGATTCACATTTTTCTGAAATTGTATGAATTTACTGTGAATAAAATGGCAACGGTGCGCAGAACCAGTTTCTGCTTGCACTGTTCTGTTTGAATGGCTTAAAAGATTTATATTTTGAATATAAGTACCAGTGTTCTTTGGCTAGATTTAAAGAGGACTTGAAACTCTTTCTGGACATGTATAGAATGTTGCATGGTTCAGATTAATTCGTGGGTTTTCAAGTATGAAAAGAAAGATCTCGTCAGATCTGGTTTATTGAACAAACTGATTGTTCTAATAAACTGTACCAACTGAGAACTCTTTCTGGAAAATTGTTTGAATAGAGTTGTTTACTTTTAAGTTAGGATTCCAGGAAAATTAATTTCATAATTTTTCATGGAAGTTTGGTACCTCAACCAGGTCAAACCTTTTCGGTCGACAGTCTGTTCCAGTACAGGTCTAGTCGATTGTTAAGCTTGTAACTTGAATTTCTTAAACTGAACTTAGTGGTTTTCTTTTCATGAATAGTTAGCCAATAGATTAAACAAGTTTTTCTATGTATATTGTATATATAAAAACTGGATGGAAGGTGATCTTTCAGACCGGATGGTTGAGAAGAAAAACAGAATATCTCAAAACGGTGTTTTCGCGCACTTGTTTCAGATTTGTCTTTTTTGATTCTCTCAGATGGTTTATGATCTCTTCCTGAATTTTTGACTGGTAATTACAATCTAGACAAGGAGCTTATATAAATTATTTCATATTTTTTGGAGACCGAAAACTGTGGATTTTGTCGTGTCCCATTAGATACTTTTTTTATCAAAGTATTATTTACTAATTATTCAAACTAGTTGAAAAAGTAATTAGGATACTCCTTGTGTGATTTCCTTTCAGTTTTTTGATGATTGAAAAGTTTTCAAAAGAAATTTAAACAAGTTTGGTTGTTTGAAATTTGAGCATTTACACACGGAAATTGCGAATGGCAAATAATACGCAAAGACACTTGAAAGTCATTAATTATAAACAAATTACACTAGTGGATAGACTTGTGCTAACTTTGTTTTGTAGGAGGATGTGGGTTTAGTATGGCTCATGATTCAATGCCTTGTGGTTTGTAAATTGAATGCATGTGTGATTGCGTGTAATAAGGCCTTTGGTGCCATTAATTAATTTTGATTAATTTTTGTGTAACTTGTGTGGCTTGCATGCCCCTAAGGTTAGGATGGGAATAGAAATTTACACATGTAATTTTGTTCCTTTATTTTATATAGGATTTAGATCCATATATAATTTAGTGGGAGGGACAAAGATTAGATTAGTTTTGCTACATGGAGATGCGGCGAAAACTAATGCAAGCGGGAGCCATACAAACCCACAACAATGCTTGAGATGCTTTATTATGTGAAAGTTTGTGGATGCTATGAATGTCATAGGATAGGTATGGGTGTATGTTTACACGACCACCAAACAAGAGTCACATAATTGTTTGTCCCATTAATTTGATTAAGTCAACCGCCCTCCTTCTCTCTATCCCCTTCACGTCGTTCGGTGCCAAATGACGTTTTCTCGCCGACGCGGGACGTCTTTTGGTTAACCCTCAAAGTCGGGGTGTAAATCGGATTTACTAGGAGCAAATAGAGAGAGGTTACTTATCGATGGACCCTAATCGGATTGGACATCGGGGCGAAGTTTGTGGATGTACATGAGACATTTCACAAACCAAGAGTCATATGGTTAATATGATTGGTTGGAGAACCTACCTTATCTAGTTGTTTTGGTGTTATGCCGACGCTGGCCCCATCTCAACGAAAATAGAGATCTTGGATAACCAACTACATTTGGGACATTAAATAAATGTAGTGGAAGTTTTATTTGTTATAAATAAAACATTTGCATAAACTAAATGACCTTAAATTGATTTTGTTATAGATGTTAAAATTGTTAATTTTGTTGCGATCAATCTTTGAAAAGAAACTTAAATATATCAATTCCCAAAACTTTACTCAAACTAACCGAACGTAGTATCGCGATGATTGATTGACTTTTGACGAAAAGTTATTCAATAAAGCGTATGACTAATATCCTCATTTGAAATTTCTAGACCTTTGAATTAACGAATTCATATGGACTAGAATTTAACTCCTACGCTCTTATCCACTTACTCAAGAATGCGTTCTTGGAGAAAGTAGATATTGACTCCATCATTTACGATCGAGTGTGAAGGGCATGAGTTGACCAAGAGATTCTTCTATAAGAAGATATATGAATGTTTCGTTAGCTTACAAATCGAAAGATTTAAGTAGCTAATTGACAACTAGAGATATTACGATCTCCAATGTCAAGGATTGTTGATATTGTCATACGATATCTTTGGAATTATAAAGGATATAATGTTACCTTTTTCACACTTGATGATGCAAATAGGTAATTGGTTAAGTATTCAAGAAATACTTCACCAAGGTATGAGTTGACATTTCGAGACCCTCAATTGTGACTATGTGTCACATGAGTTGTTTCATTTACTGTTTATGGGAGGTATTTGAAAGGTTGTTCGAAATACCATGATTGTAATGTTCTAATCCTAAAAGTGTATTTGTCGTTCAAATTATCTCATTATCTCTAATTCACACTAGTAACTTGATACTAGTTCATATGCTCGCATTTAACGAAATGTGTTGGCAATGAAGAATAAGAGGCACTTCGAGAGACGTAAAGCAAACTCCGTATAGGAAATGACTTGTTCGTCTAAGTCATTACCATTGGATACGTAGAGTTATCTTTATTAAGAGTTTGTTTAAGAATTGAAGGTTACATACCTTAATCCTAACCTCTCAAAATATTATCTCCATTTCATATTCGATGATGGACGATTATGTTATTTTATTATGGATATGTTTATATGATTTCATGCATCTTGATCGAATTTGCTTGAAATAGATAAACATGTTTTTGAATGACAAACAGGATGCGTAAGACTTGACTTAAAGTGTTTGACTTTTATGTGTAATAGCCGCTTAGTCATAAATAAACGAGAATCGCATTATGAGAGTCTACGTAACGTAGAGCTCGTAGTTCAATTCGATTTCTCATCAATTGTTATATGCGAATCATGTTTGTTAATTGACAAAAGCGCCTTTGACCTACAAAGGTTTAAGGACAAGTGACTTGATTAGGACTTATACATATCGATGTATATAGATCTATAAGTACTTGTGAAATAAAAGGTTGTTTATACTTTATTACTTGACCAACGATCATTGTAGATATTAACATATCTATTTGATAAGGTATAAGTATGAATCTTTTGATTAGTTCAAAGGAGTTCAAGAGTGAAGTTAAAAGACCGTTCAAGGAAAAGAAAAAGTCTTACAATTAATCATGGTAAATAGTTAAGTCGTATGATTTGAAATATTATCTAAAGAGTATGAAAGTAGTTTCACAACTCGCTCCATGAGGAATAATATGTCCAAGAATGGAGGTATCGAACAATATTTAGTATAGTTCGATCGGTAATAAATCAAATTGACTTATTCGACTCATATTAGGAAGTTATGTTTGAGGACAATATTGTTTACACTGAATAATGTTCCATCGAAGTCTATTGAGAAAGATATTTTACGAGATTTTGATCTCTAACTATATTGGTTCTCAAGATTTGGTGTT
Organism: Rhynchospora breviuscula; assembly: GCA_027562975.1. Lineage (NCBI taxonomy): Eukaryota > Viridiplantae > Streptophyta > Magnoliopsida > Poales > Cyperaceae > Rhynchospora > Rhynchospora breviuscula. Next base: position 40,867,125 of record CM050401.1, read on the forward strand.
AAGAAGCTTATTTCAAGGTTTGTTGACTTATAAGCTTGAACCAAATAAGACACTCTATATTTTGTAGGATACCTTAAGTCGAAAAGACACTACTTCCACGAACATGATAAGAACAAAATAGTTGTTGCTAATCATAACGTAGTCTTAGAGAATAAAATTCTCAAGAAGAAGTAGTGGGAGTAAAGTGAGCATTAAAATAGTTTGTGCGTCACTACAAGAAGTATTCTTATAGAAAACTTGTTACTCTATGCATGGTGCTTAGTGGGAGTTGATCGGAACTTCAATCACAAGCCGTAGTGAAAGGAAGAAGTTTAATAGTACGCTCCTTCCAATAAGGACTCAACCATCTCACGAGTTGATGATGTTCGAGACACTCATGGAATGTAAGGAGTCAAGAATTTATTCTACAAATCGTTGTAGAAATAGTTCATGAACCTTAAGTACCGATCCTACAAAAGTCAACGCGAGTTGATTTCCTGAGCCGTTTGATGCATAGGCTTCACGACATTCTCGTACTTGTCATATGAGAATCCGTTGAGAAATAAGGAAATGATGGAAAGATATGATTCCACATGTATGGTTTAAATCCATACGGTCTTTAAATGCAATCCATGTATAACAACAAGGTATAGACCTTGGTTGATGTTCAAGAATGACCAATCCATCAAGAACGTTTAGATCTTTAATGGAAAGATTGACATGGACGGCAAGTTGACTAAGTACAAAGTACAGCTTCGCGCTTGTAGCTATGTCTAAGTCGATGACGAGTTGACTATATACTAAGCACGGCTTATTGCTTATAGCTATGTATAAGTCAATAAAGATCGTTCTAGCAACAGTTATATTTCGTATATATTGATATATGGAAAGGAACATCAAAACCGCCTTATTCGAATGAATGAAAGAAGATGTTATGTATATGATGCAAACCAAGGTTTTGTTTTTGTGCTAGAAATATATACACACTTCAAGTATCCATTAATGGATTAAAGTAAGTATTGTGAAAAATGGAATAAACATTTTGACAAGGAAGTCAAGGAGTTGAACTTCGTCAAAAGCGTCTTGTATAGACAAGATATTCAGTGGGAGCATGATTGTGTTACTTGTATTGTACAAGGTAATAAGATATTAATTGGGAATAACATTAAGAAAATGAATGTTGTCAAGATCTCATTGGAGAATGTTTTCTCAATAGAGAACTAGGGAGAAATCGCCTAAATCCAAGGAAACAAAATCTATGGTGATAGATTATGATGGATGTTAGGTTTGAGCTAATGTGCATATAACGACGAAGTGTTCGAGAAACACGAAAGTTACACTCCAAGATAGGATGTCTAACTACGTCACAAGGCATGACTTGAGTATTTAACTCGGTTTATTGTAACTCAATTCGAGAAAGTGCATGAAACAGTTCAAGCATTCTTTCGTTATGAGTTTCATTTTGTACGCCATATTTATGCATATGCCTCGATGTGTAGTATCCAAAGGATATGACAAACAGTTGTCAAATGGATACAAGAGAGACACATTTGGACAATAGTCAAGGATATCCTCGAGTACCTTATGAGAAAGAGTGATATAATGTTCCATCTCTTAAGATGAAAGATAGTTCGTGTAAATTGATTACATTGATACTAGTTTTTCAAAAGATTGATATAATCACAAGTGAGCTACATATTTAGCTCAAAGGTGGTGTTGTAAGTTTAGAAGGTGTTCTAAATAGAATATTACAACCGTTTCCGTCACCAAAGCAAAATTCATAGCAACTTGTGAAGCAATAAAAGAAGTTTATTTGAATCGAGTTCTTAGTCAAGCTAATATGGTTCTATTGCATCTCGAACCGTAGCTTAATACTAAAGAACCCTTTGTTGGAGATTCAAGTATGATCTATAACAATATCACTTGATATCATATGATGATGATCAAGAATATATATAGGAGTATACATATATAGGGTCAAACAAAAGTGGATAGGTTCGCGAACACAGCGAACACTCTAACATGACCTCTGCCTTAAGCGATATACGGGATGCAAAATGTGCATCCATACGTGGTGGACGTATGAGTAACTTGCTTTAAGTGTATTATTTCTTTTGAGGTCCGAGACAAGTATATATGCAGATATATAACATCGTTCTCAATTCTTCGTTGGCTAGAAGTCACTATTGATTGACTCTAGGCCAAGTGGGAGATTGTTGGAGTTATGTCCTAGAAGTCAATGATTTAATGACTTAAATATTAGTTTATGTTATGGATGATATTTTATCATCTGTTCCTAGGTTTATTATTGACAGATCATTCAGGTTGAGGATCTGAATTGTGGATCTCTGTGGATCATTCTTTAGAATGACAATAATAAATCTAAATGGTCCATAATCTTGATAATTAACAAGGAACATTAATTATCTTATAAGATTAGTATGCAAGTTAAGTGATGATTAAGTTCTACAAATCATAGGTAAAGAGTTGCCAACTTAATTGCATATGTGTATGTTATGGAACATAGCACAGGACTTGACCCAACGAAATAAATGTATGGATTGTGTTATGTGTCATTATTTATTTCGTTATGATTTTGGTTCTAAGTTTGAGATGTTTATCTTTTCCACATGAGGATAGGTTCAATAAATATCGTCTACCGTTGATTCCTGATAAGGGCTGCTATACGGACTTTATTTATGTTCTCTTGAATTGTGCGGGGAAAAGCTAATCATCAAGAAAACCGTATGTCCCTCATTAATTCGCTTAGTGAGTGACGATATCTGTTTGGGCCCCTTGATGGAGATAGATTGTTTGCATGCAACTTTATACAATTATCTCTAGATCAAGAAACGTATAATCTGCAAGAATGACACGTTCCAATCTTGGATTATACGATGATATCGTGAGACATAAGAATCAAAATAGGGAAATACTTTTATTCTCTTATGCAGGATTTAAATACTGTAGCAGTACACTATTTATGCGAATTGGGAATCATAACGTGTTGCTAGATACCGCTTATGATTATTGGAATTAAATAACGATTTAATCCCATGTCCAACTTAGCATAAATCCTCAAAGGGTCACACAAAATAGAATTTTGACCAAGACAGTGCATTATTTATTTATTTATTCGCAACAGTGCGTATTGCGGAAATATGATAAGTTGATTGATTAATTATATACCGTTATAATTAATTAAGTCAAATGGATCATATGGAAATAAATTAATGCATTAGCTAATCCTAGAATAATTATTAATTAGTTAATAATTAGTTTAGCTCAACACAATTTAATATAAATAGTTATATTAATTTATTGGGCCAATATGTATGTATTAAATATATAGCCCAATTGAAGAGCATTTGGAGTAGCATCTAATTATGTGAATTAGAGGCTTAATTAATAGAGTTGAGAGGCCCATTTGAGCCCATTAATGGCCAGCCACAAGAGGTAGGTGGGATGGCATTCTTGTAAATAGATGGTTGGTGGTAGGTAGGGATTGTGCACTATATATAGAGATGTATAGATACAAAATTGAGGCTTCTCTATTCCCTAACCCTAGCCGCCACCCTTCCCCTCCCTCTTTGGCCGCCGGCCTCACCTCTCTCTCTCTCTCCATTTGCTCATGGGTTGAGCATATTCTCTCCACCTATTAAATAGTTAATTAAGGAAGAAGAGAGAATACCTTAGGATTAGCTTCGTTCTAATCGAATCGCTAGCACGAATCGATTTAGATATTGGTTAATCTCTAGGTGGACTCGAGGCGGCCGTTAACCATGGTGGAGGCGCAAGGAGAGCACTCCACCGACTCCTACGCCATTGGATCGAGCCCCGCGGATGCGATTTCGCGGGAGGTACAAATCCAAACCCTTTCTCTTGTGTTGATTGACTTTTGCACTAGATCCTCGCACTTGTTTGTGGTTAATTAAGTGTAATTAGCTTCAAAATTAAAATTTGTGCACTTTCTAACAGTTTTAGACTGTCTCTATTAACTTATACATTAGGGGCGTTTGGCAACACCTTAAGTTAGTGGGTTAGGGATTAAATTTAATACTTTTTAGTGGGGTTAGGGATTAAATTTAGGATTAGTTTTCGAAGTTAGTAAATTTTAGTTCTAACGTGAGTACTAACCTCGTTGATCTCAAACTCGTTTGACAATTATAGGTTAACAAGTTAGATTATTAACCTAAAAGTTAAAAACGCCCCATTATTTAATAATAATTGATATTCTTTTGTATGTTTTTATTAATAAGCAAAATCTTGACAATGGTTTCCAAAACAAAGCGAGCATCCTCTTTAATCCAATTCTCGTCGTTAAATTTTAATTTAGAGTAAGGAAACATTCAAATTATTAAAATTTGATCACTTTATGAAGATTTAGTCTAATTAATCAATTAATTTGAACATCAAGTCAGATTTTTTAAATGTTCAGAGTTTGTGAATTCTTTAACTAATATGATTAACTCGTTCAAGATCGAGTGAATGCATTGATTAATGGACTAATTACTCCGTCAATGTCACACCCTCACATCCTAAGCTACTTAAGACGATAAGGTGTAACTAATTAAGCCAGTTCTTTTTTTTAAGCAGACAAATCCCAGTGATCACTTACACACAATTGAAAAGTAACAAACCACACATTTCACATTATTATTTATCAAGCCATATTTACAAAAAACATAAACTTGCGAAGGTTACTAGTCTCTGCTAGTACCTTGCTTATCTTACAGTTTATTCTAGCTATTAAACATATTATACATATTATTATTGTTTGTTTACTCTCTCTCTCTCTCTCTCAACAAAGTGCTAGGGGGATCATCATACAAAAACAACAACAACAAAGTGCGAGAGGGGCGTGGGCTCCGGAACCATTCCGTCACTTGGGCTTGACGGACTAGGAAACTTAAAATACAAATACACAAAAACTTCGAGAAGCGCCTCCAAACTAATGAGGAGAGTGGCATCTCATTCTAGACTGGGCACACAGACTTTGAACTTAAGAAACAAACACTCGATCGTCGCAATAGCTGGCCTGGACAAACTACGCGTTTTCTGGAACCCCTAAGTTAATGAGGCACAAGCAAAACAAAAAGCGGATGAGAATAATTTATCTAAGTGCGGATTTTAGTTCCAGTTACATGATTCTTTATATGAATCCAAATATTGGAACTAATATCCAAATAATTCAATAATAATGAATTTCAAAATTAAAATTCAGAAGGTAATTGAATCAAGAATTCATACCGACGGCACCAGACGGAATGGGTCGACTACTGGCATGCTGCAAATATGCAATATGCAACAAAAACAAATCAAGCATAACCAAGCATACTTATTCACAGAATAACATACACTCCAGTTCTCAAGGCCCACAGAAACAGAGAGAACCTTTCCCAAATCCATTGGTCAATATACCACATGGCACAGAACAAGCAGAGGAAATTCCAGTAATAGTAGCGCTAGTACTCTGGCCGGGTCGGTGGCCAAATCGAATAACATCGGTTGAGTGAGTTATAAAACAGGGAGTTATGCTATGCTGACTGAGTTTTATATAGTTATTTCCAAATCAAGTCCGTCTATCATTTGATAGAATAATATTAAATTCCTTGAAACCATTCCAATCCTTTCCAAGTCTGAATTTCCAATTCATTTGTCAAACGAATATTAAAGATCAGACTTAGCAAAATATTTCCAAATCAAACGGATATTTATTTCAACATGCAAGTTTATTCTCTTTTTAGGGCTTCTATTGGTTATATGCACAAATAGAATGCAATTCCAAAAGATAACTCAACATGCTATGCATGAATTTAAAGTTACCGACTGTCCAGATTTTAATAAGGATTATGTGTAATCCGCACCTTCAAAGTTGACTTGGGTGGAGCCTCCGCTAGTTGATCATGTTCATAGTTACAGATCAAGATTCGTTACTATTAACTTAACGGTGTTTCATTAACCGTTGGGTAAACTACTACTTAGGGAGTGTCGATTCATACTAACTAGTTGACCTATATTTTGGTTCCAAGTCCATTAGTTCTTAATCCATTTATTTGCTTAATTAACAAAATTATTTTCTTTTTATTTTAGTTACTTGCCCGGTCGTCAAACAGATTACAAGAGTTGCTTGTTTAATCACAATCATAAGAATATTCATATTAAATCCATCAAATAATAATCACATCGAAATCAAAATCAGTCTTAATAGATACAAACAGAATTTATTTAAATCAAGCAATATTAATAACAAGAAATCAGATAATAGCAAGTAACAAATCAAATTCAAATAAAAACATAACAATAATTAGTTGTTTGGTGGGATCAAATAGTCTGATTTATTTTCTTTTTATTGCCACAGTATCCGTTCATTTAGTCAGACATATTTTCATCATTTTCCTAATAAATAATCCAACAATAATCAAGCTCAACAGATTCGTGATTAATTAGGCTCTAATTAAATCCGAAAGTCTAATTATAAGCCCACTTAAATTAATTTCAGCTTAAACAAAATCAAGCCCAACAAAGGAGCAGGCTCGAAGGAATTAAATTCCGGCCCAGCAAACTTTTTTTTTCGACCCAACTCGAAATCCAACCCACAAAAACAAAAATCCACGCGGCAACTTGGCTGAACTCAGTCAGCCTGACCCAGCTAACTGAGTCAGTCGTAACGGGTCCGACACAAACCAGTCGGATCCAAATCCGACCCGATAACTCAAACTTTCGCAAAAGCTCAGAATTAAATTCTAGGCCCTTAATTCTTGCATAAACACCTAGAAAACTTTTATCTATTCAGCCTATGTCACAGATAAGCCCTCGAAACTTTGCACAAAAGTCCTCAGAAAATATTTTTCTTTGCAAACTCATCCCTGAGCACACGATAACTCACCAGAGAAGGTACCAGACTTCACTCCACTATACCAGTGACTGGTACAGTAGCACAATTACCTCTATAAATCTTCTACAAACATGGATATGTACTTTACATGATCCCTATTCATGTCAAATGCATAGAATTTTATGATTTCATCAAGGAAATGCACTGTTTTAACAGAAATAGCATGGATATGCAAAGACTAATTCTTTTGCAAACTTAAAAACTCCTAACATGCACAAGCTCACCTAGAACTATCAATTCCAAGTCTAAACTCCATGTATATGCCTCAGATATAATATGTATACATTAGTTTACAGAAATTCATGTCATTTAAAACCCTAATGGACCTCTGTCAAATGTGAACATAGCTTCAATTGCATAACTCAACTCCAAAGCTAGCCTTGGGCATGAATGTATGCACAATTTTACTTTAACAGCTCTGGTAGTCCACAAAAATAGGCATATGTCATTCCTTGCAATTACATAACAAAATCTAACCTTTTAAAGATAGTAAAGCCAACTACATGCTGAATGCATGAAATCACCAATGTAACTGACAATTCACCATTTTCTATTCATTTAATACACTGTCCTTACTTAACAGCTCCTCAAATCCATTTACATGCTTCCTTAAGTCTATAAACACAGCTAACAACTCATATATGCATTTGAATGCAAACATAAGTCTTAATTAACCACTGCCATGCACAACTGTACTCTCATATGCACAACTTTCAATTTATAAGTTCATGAAGAATGAGATCAACACTGTTATAGCCTAAGCATGTCATTTCTTACCAAATGAATGCACTGTCATGCATGATATTGCATTACCAACATTAACTGCATCCCATATGCTTCTCAACAGTTAATAACAAATATGAGCTAACACAAGTAGCTACTAAAACACATCTTATATTTGTTAGAAGCTATACATGCATGCTTATAATGCATTATATGATTACATCATTCAATCTCTAAATTCAATGCACAAATCATCACTGACATGCATATGAACCTACTCAATTATATCAAAGCACTTAGAGTCACTATTATAAGCATTATACTCATGACAGCCAACACTGACATAACTCAAATGATTGTCATATCCTCAGTTCCATTCATTCCCTTCTCTAAGTACAACTATTATTATGCATCAAATCTACTCAAGAGATGCATATAAATTAACAGATCAAGCCTCAGTTTATCACTTCACACTATGGGCTATTGTGACAGATTCCACAAGTAACTACTATCAGTGCCTTAACTGTTATCTAAAATGAACCTTAGTCTCATTTCCAATCCTAACTTATAATTAAGCAGAATATTTATGCTAGCACCTAAGCATCTAGCACACACAACATATAATAAGAAATTAATTTGCTAAGTATAACAAAGTTTATACCTTCCTTTGAGCTTCGAGAATTTCTTCTCAAAAATTCCAACACAACCAAAGCAAATACCAGAGTCAAGCTAATCAAGAAGAGAGCCAATTCCATGCACTAATGTGCCCTAACAGAAACAAGCTATCTGTTTAGGATAATTCCAAATTCAATCAAATAACTCAAGGAAATCGATAGAGATTAGAGAAATACTACCTCCGTGAGCTTCCTCTTCCTCTCTTCCTCGTCAATTTTAGCCCCAATTAACGTTAACTCAAATCACTCTTTAAATAGAACTTACCTCATACGGCAGACAAGAGAGAGAAGAGAGAGAGAGATGAAGTTCAGAAGATGAGAGCCACGACAAGGCTTGCAATTATGGCTCAACAGTCGTCATCGATCGAAGAGGAGAGGAGATGACCTCCTCGTGCCAACACAACGCCACATCGAGAGGTGCCAACCTCTGGTTGGGCAAGCCAGAGGCAGCCTCACACTCGACCAATCACATCGCAACACACACACACGCACAGAGGGGAAGCCACGCCACTGTGACTCGGAGAGAAAAGAAAGAAAGAGGCGAGAGTTTCGCCAAGTCAGAAGAGGAGACGAGGCAGAAGGAGGAGACTCCTTCGCCTCTTTTTTTTTTTATTAAATTTTCCAGATCCTCTGTGGCGCTTTCCATGTAATCTTTGGTGTAACGAGTTTCTAACAGTTATTTTGTAAATTAGCTATTTCACTTATTAAATTAATTTGATCGATTCAGAAGTCGGATTATTGTGGCAATTATACAGAAAATATCCAGAATTTTCATAGAACCTTTCTATGTTCTCAAATCAGAGATCCCATCAAATTTTATTGTTATTAAATTAAATTATTTAATTTCTTGATCATATAATTAATGATTATTACTAATCATGATTATTCAAACAGATTAAGGACTTGGTTTATCAATTAATGGTCACTAGTCTTACAGTTAATTAGACAAAATCTTCACATAATGATCAAATTTGCATAATTTGAAAGTTTGACGACTCTACAAAAATTTATTGAAGTTTAGTTACTAGACTAAATTATAGATAAAATTTAGAGACCTCTAAAAAAAATAAAATAAATTCTTTGTAGAGACCACTAAGTTGCAAATTTAGATAACACGAGTCATCCCAATCCATCTACCAACAAAACCGAAATAGGAGCCGCATTCACTTGATTTTTAAGGCTGTCAACGGTATGCCACTTACCGTTATGCCGTTTCGTTTAACCTAAGTGGAACGGTAAGTGGCATAAAAAATTGTAGCGTTTCTAAACGAAACGGTAAGTGGCACGCTTGGTTATACCGTTTTCAGAAAATAAAGCACTGAAATTGGTTATTACAATAAAAAATGATAAGTGGAACAGTTGATGGAACATAAATCTGTTTCGTTTAATAAATGGCACGGTAAATGGCATACCGTTTTTTACCGTTTCACAAACGAAACGGAAAACGGCAGCGCGTATTCCGTGGTTTTTTACCACGTTAGACAGCCCTACTTCATTTCTATTTATTATGGAAAAACGTCCCGAAATGCCCCATGCAAAAAGCTACAGTGCTTGCACTGTTTAAGGGAGTAAATTTAAAAACAAAAACTCAAGTACAGAGGTTGTATACTGATATAACTGATGTAAAAGAGACTACACATATATACGCTTCTCTCTACTCACAAAAGCGACAAAAATGGCAGAATTGCCATGAAAAACAAATAAATAAGAACATTACAAAACGATACACAAGGCCGAAAATGTAACAAACTGTGCTAACGCGGTCAAAAAGGTGGGGAAGCAGTGGTGGTTTGCGAAGAAGAAGATGCGGAAGGTGATTCAGATTTAAGACTCACATCCCCATTTACCAACGGTCTTTTGTTACTCTGTTGGTGAGGAGAGGGCAAAGAGGCTACTGGGGTGTAAATTGTAGAAGACCGAGCTGTTATATCGGCCGATGGTGGTGCTACAACAGCAGCGGCTGCCGCATATTCTTGTGGTGGGACCCAAATGCCGCCTACCACTACAAATTGTGGTGCTGGTTGGCTGCAGTTGGTGCTGCTCTGCGCTGCTGAGCTTGGTCGTCTTGTATGTAGTCGGTATTTCTGTTTCGTGTAAAAGAAAGGTTAAGAGTCCATGTCAAACATGATTTATCTTTTCTGAGCAAAAAAAAAAGAAAAACAGAATGCTGGAGCATTTAATAGTACTCTAGTTGCTGTTCATTATTTTTGTTTTATACGTCATTTAGGATAGAAAGATAAGATATCCTACTCAGAAGATATGAATTGTGGGTCCACAAAGATAATCCATATCTCAAAATCAATGCCTTTGAATTGTGGCTGGTCCCCATCAAAAATCAAACAAGTTTTTTTTTTAAAAAAATTCAAATCATAGCTCGTGGTCCATGCTGCAGATCCATCACCCAGATATACTTGGAATATTCAACTTAGTATAATAAAATAACCCATTCAAAACTATGGGTATTTTTTCTATCACTGCTGTACGGAGGGGGGAAGAGAAATGAGACATTGAGATTGAAAACTTCAAATTTATGGTCAAAAGCCTAAAACAGAAGGTTCGAGTTTATTCAACATAATCTGGTGGAAACTAACTTTCTATTTTTTTTATTTCCCACAGGCCACAGAGCACAATAGGTATGATGGGAAATTATGAGAATCATGAGGAAGCATGGCTAGAGAATATTCCAATAAGACAGCTATGTCCTTTCTCAGTTTGAAAAGCCAATAGGAGCATCCGATGCTCTGTTCTTTGATTCTTATTCTCTCAGACTGATTTTTTATTGTTTTTTGATTAACAGTACATGAATATTTCTCTTATCTCTCTTACAGTCTAATTTACCAACCTTATTAAACTAATACAAGTTAAACAATCTGATATTTAAGTTAATTAATTAACTTTTGGATACTGCAACATGCAAATAAATAACTTTTGACAATAGCTCAATATTTAGTAATGACTCAAAACTTCATAAATGGGCACCAACTGAAAGTATGCAACGACATACCAACTAGGTCTTGGTTAATGCAGTAGACAAGGACTTGTTTTCCCTAGAGATGCCACAGACACAAACAAAGGCCACCTATTTTTCTACTATGATTCTGTTTTGTGCTTTAGGTTAACTAAGAAAGGCAGAGAGAAAAGGTAAGTTAGGTATATGGAACTTTCCTTGTCTTTAAATAAAGAAGATGAATCAAACTATAAACGAGTTCAAATTAAGATAATGAGCATAATTACCTGGAGATGACTCTTCACCTCATCGTTTGTTAGACCATCCACCTTCATCAACTCTCTAATCTGCTTAGGGGTTGCCACTGCATTTTAAGTTTCATTTAGATTGGAAATCAGCAATTTTCAAGAAAGATAAATGAATTGATATTTTACACAATAACAGCCATTTAAGAAAATCAAAATAAATCATCTAAGGAGTATATCCTTTTATTTGTATAGTATTAGCTCTAAACTTTTCACTATTTATCATAATAATTCAGAAAATAATGTCATTGTTGACATGGACGCATCAATAAAAAAGTAAACGTCTACAAGTTCAACCATTATGATCAAACTTAAGTTTTAGAAAACAGCCACTATTTTTAGGCTCAATTAATTGCATGGAATATACTATTTAGATCCTTCTTGTAACCAAGCCTCAATTTGGAATCCCTAAGTAACATTGTCTTAAGCTAAATTATATTGATGTCGCCACTACTAATCCTATTGATTTGCTAATAATAACAACAGGAAGTTTCATTCATTTACTTCTCTTTTTCTAAAATTTGATTAAGAAATTAAGCAACTGCATCATCAGTTAATTAAAAGAGACAAACCATGTGATCCACCAAGCTGCTGAAGTGCATTCAAAAATCTTCTATGAAGCTCAGGTGACCAGCATCGCCTAGGCTTCCTGTTACTTAGAGATTGTTCTTCCTTCTCCTTTTCATTTTCCTTTTCTTTCCCCTTATCTTTTTCTTTTTCTTGAGTCTCTTTTCCTTTATCTTTTCTTTCGCTTGCAGCACAAGCCAGGCTGCTGGTGACAACTGCTCCACTACTTACGCCAGCACTTGAACTGGCGGCGCCGGCTGATGTGGCTGGAAGCGGCACATGCTTTTCTTTCTCAAAAGGTTGAAATGCTCCTCCTATCTTTCGAACATTCACTGGTACTGGTTTACAAGGCGGCTCCTAATAATCAGAAATGAACACAACTTAATTAGCTTTTGTACTCTACAAGACCTTCAATTGGATTTATAAAAAGCTTATTGAAATAAGAAAGATCAAAGTCAAGATGAAATGCTAGTACATGATTACACAACTTAATTGCTCTAAGAATAGAAGAGAGAAGAGAACAAGTAATTAATAGAAGAAACATTACAAAAGCCATACTGAATCAGACCAAATGCTAATAAACCTTTTAAATTACATGAGATATAAACTACCAAACTCCTTCCTATCTAAACTATATTTCAAGGCACAACAATTGGTCATTCAAAAAAAAAAAAAAAAAGGCACAACAATTGAATCTAAGGAAACTTAGATACTCAGAGCTGAACTTGTTGCAACATGTAAATCAACCTTTAAGAACTGAAAAAAGAGAGTGATCCTTTACCACTGAAGGAGGAGGAGGAGGAGGAGAAGGATCAGGGTGTTGATTCCAGAGCTGAACTGATTGTAACCAATCGGCTTTCTTCTCTGATATCTCCATACGCGCACATTTCTTCACCTCCTCATGCGCACTCTCTTCATCAGAGGAAGAAGATAAACTCGGTTTCAAAGGTATGAACTCCTCTAACACGGGTCCATCACTCGCCGTCTCCTCACTCACCATACTCTCCATCTGATTCTTCACATTCTCAATAGCTACAGAAAACGAAGATCAAGATCAAATCAAACAAAACCCAACATAAAAAATCAACCAAAGTCATAGATTGATTAGATTCAAAGTTACCTTGGGAAACAAGTTCGAGGCAAAGGGGTAGTTCCCGTTGGAAGACTTGGATCTTGCGGCGTTCGTCTTCGAGAGCGTGCAAGTAGTCTTGATATTTGCGAGATTTCTCGATCAGATCCATGGAGGCGAGCATCGATTTAGCTCTGTTCGTACGCTTCTCTTCTCTTGTTTTTTTGTTTTTGAGAAAGCGAGAAAGGAAAGCGAGAAAGAAGAAGAAGAAGAAAGAAGAAGAGGAAGGGAGGAGTTGTAATGGGAAAAGGAATCAGAGACGGGGCGTCGCGTAGGGAACCGAATCTTCGATTAAAAGAGTGGGTGTGGGCCTGTGTGGAGAGAGAAACAGTAAATGACATAGATTGGCTCTTTTCCTCTCCATTTTAAAAAAAAAAACAGACATCAACCTGTATTAAAATTTATAACAGAAGGAAATATACCAAATCAGCATATTGAATATCACTTTAAATTTTATTTTTATTAATAAAAGGATAATTTATGGGCATTGAGATACATCTGAAAGTTAATTTACTTTGGTAGAAATATGTCCGAAATTGTTGGGAGTTAAATATTGGAAAATGGAAATGTCCATTGTTTTAGGAATGGAGGGTGCTTAGATATATTATTTAAAGTTGCGTTTTGAATATTCCGCGGTTGATTCCGCTGCGATGTGCTGGAGCTGACAAGAACGCAGGGATGAGGGGATAAGATCGAGCTACCCAATCAAGGAACAAGATGCGAGGGATCTACGAATGAACGGCTGAGATTGGAAGGTAGATGGAGAGAAGGGGAGAATCGGGCAGGGTATTGTGCGCAGGAATCTTTGTGAGGCGATAGCGGACCTGCCCAGCCTTGTCGGAATGGAAATGCTTCGCTGCTCCTGGTGTACGTCGTACAGGATAGACTTCTGGGTTCAGCAAATGTTACGGCTACCCACCTTGCACACGGAATTCTGCAATGAGGGTTACAAGGCAGTAATCATGGATATGAAGGAAATTTACTTGGATTAAAAGAAAATCTTACTTACAAAACAATTCATTCCCTCGGTGGGAGCCCAGGATGAAATGTTGACATGATATATATGTGTGCAGTTAGTATGGTTATAATTAAGAGGCTTCTTCTTTTTCTTTTTTTTTTGAGATAAGCCCAACAAGGCAACTTGTACAATTTAGGGAAAAAAAAATACTGCATTCTACTAATGCTCACTAAGGTAACTATAATTAGGATATTAATCTTCTTCATCAATTTCTTTGTACCGTTGCCACCTTGCGATATATATGGTAATACTTGATCTTACTTTATTGGATTTAGATTTAGCTATATATAAATTCAATTATTGATTAATCTCCTTTCTACCAAGCAAGAAGTAATGTACGTTGAACTCAGCCTTTTTATTTTCCCCCATTAGAGTGTTTGTTGAAACTTATTGCAAGTGTGCCTTTTAGAATATCTTGTTGCAGCAGGAGTATTGTCGTTTTTTTTATTGAAAGTTTATTATTTTACTATACTATTATTCTTTTAAGAACAGAAAATCAAGATAATTCAAGTTTTTTTTTTTTGAAAATAAATTGTGAATCAAGTTTTCAAACTTATTTTTAAATGAAATGTTCATAAAGGATCTCCTGGTTAGATTTCGAACCTGTGACCTTTTCACTCAAAATGTATTACTCTTTGCCACTAGATTAAGATGTGGTTTTAAGATAATTCATGTCAAGGGACACGATATAATTACATCCTAAATGATGGTGAACTTTGTTCATTGTCCTGCAATTCTTTGAATTTAAGTGTTACAAAATTGTAAGTTTAGCATATTCTCTCGTTCCTATATATGATTCTGAACTTATTTACCATATTCTCTAGTTTCGTCTCTTTAAATAATTTTTATTATTTATTAAAGTGCTCATATTAATTTTATTCTAATCTTCAAACAATTTATTAATTTTGATTTTTTTTCTTTCAGAAATGCACATGCATAGCCCATCAGCATCGACATTTAAGTTCATATATTAAATACACAAATAATTTCAATCTTTATAGAACTATATTAAATATAATATTATATATCCTCATTACTTTTAATCAAATACATGTCATTTTATCAACCCAAATTCAAATATTTTATAAATAATACGCCATAAATTTCTTCTCAAATTAAGTCAGTAGCCAATAAAACGTTTAGGCCGCTGATGTAACCATGTACGGCATGGACCAAGGGATAACACTCAACTCATTCGTTTTGAAAATAATTATGCGAGATTCCAGAGCAATCCGTTTTGATTGATTAAATTAAACAAAGGCAAGTAATCAATTGCTGGTTAGTGGGGTAGGGTGGTTTATTGCACGCAAAGGGGGTCAGGTAAGGTCGGAATTAGAGAAGGTGGTCCTTTCATTTATACGCCCCTTGGGATATTCTAAGGGTCGCTTAGAGGTTCTCGCTCTGGGATTCGTTACCAGGTTGAAAGGTTCTTAATTTAGTCCAATTGGCTTGGTGAATTGCACAAGTAGTTGGTCGACAGGCAAAAGGAATCTGATTAGTGCCACCAAGATTCGGCCGAGTTTTATTGCGTGAGCTGGATGACCAATTGGGATCTTCGTTTTCGTCATTTTTTTAAATATTTATTTTATGTCATTTCAAAAGGTTCATAATTAGTTTATGTCAATTTAAAATATGATTGGTCTTATATAAAGTTATCATTAAGTTCTCTACATTTTTTTTTAATCCAGATAATACCTTCAGATAAGACGTCTACTTTCATTAAAGCTAATTGCAAACATACAAAAAAAAAAAAAAACAACAACAACAACATAAAAACCAACTCTTAACAACAGCGTCTGTCTATCTATTGATGACTACCTAACTACGAGTAAATTTTTTCACAAGTCGCTAAAGTTTATACATAGTCCAGTTTTAGTCACCAAACTTCAATTTGTCCTTCTCAGACCACTAAACTTTGATTTTGTTCAATTTTAGTCACTCCTTCCGTAATTCCGTTTGGTTCTGTCAAATTAATACATTCGGGTGCAAATTTGGGATCCGTATCAAATGCCACGTCTTTTCCTCTCTCTCCCATAGGCCATAGCAGCGTCTTCCTTTATGCTACCTCATTCGTGGCTCTTTCTTAGACTCTCTTAGTCTTAACTCTTTCGTCTTTCTACCAAATTGTATCTCCATCTCTATCCCAATCACTGCCTCTCTAGCAACCAGCATCTCTTCCCTACAGCTTCGTCTCCTCAAATAATCAACAATGAAACTCTCTGTTATATCATTTTTCTGATGGATTTCAAGAATTAGTCCCGATTCGGTTGAGGATTAGGTCTTGAAGAATAAAATTGTATTTGTATCAATGTATCTCTGATGTTTTATACTAGTGCTCCATTTAGAGAGAATTACTCGAATGCTCATTCTTTTATTTCTTTTGTATAGAATTTATTTCAAAAGAAAAAAAAAATTTGTTGGCAATGGCCAACCTTTAATAAAAAAAGAAAACCTGCTGGTATAGCTTTAACACATTACAAAATAAACCCAACTAAAAGCCAATAAAAGCATAGCCATAACGAGTATGATCCAAAGGTACCTTTTTCTTTATATATATATATTTTTTTCGATATAATGTCTCTTTGTAATTCCTCCGATACAATTGATTAAGCCTCTAATAGTCGAGGCACCCATATTAGCCTTTTTTTTTTATGACTCTGGCCAATCAAGATGGGTCAAAATTTGTTCATGGACTTCCTATTGTATACAAAAGGTTACCACTTTTATAAAATAATTGGTGATTCTAGCTAAGTTATATTCCAATCTTGGTTTCTAAATTTAACCTCCTTTAGAAAGTAATGAAAATGTTAATTGTTGATTTGAAATTTAACCTCCTGCGACGTGTGTTTCGCTCATGGCCTCCATGGAAGTGCGAGAGGATATCAGCGCATAATCACCGATCCCCTCCTCCACCTGTGCCGTCGAGGCCCACTTTCAGTGGCCAACGACTTGTGCAGTACACCATACAGCTCGGCTGTCTAAACTCTAGAGACACACCTTCTTAACTCTCCCTTTGTTTCTCTTACAAATTATGTAGAATATATATAAAAAATAAAAAAGGCATGACTCTAGGGGCCAGAGCATGAGCGGTACGAGAGAGAGAGAAGAGAAGATATAAATTTGCACCCGAATGTATTAATTTGACAGAACCAAACGGAATTATGGATGGAGTGATTAAAATTGGACAAAATTAAAGTTTAGTGGTTTGGAAAGGACAAATTGAAATTTGGTGACTAAAACTGGGCTATGTATAAATTTTAGTGACTTCTGAAAAAATTTACTCACCTAACTACCATCTCCTTTCCATACAAGGTCCTTTTTCTTTGAAAAAAAAAAAAGCAACAAACAATGCCTAATTCATACAAGACTGAAATACTATTTCTGAAATAATAGAATTAAGTCATCACTCATCAGGTTTAGAAATTTGAAAAAAAAAAAGTTTTAGAACACTATAATTATAAAATTTTATATGACTGCCTATTTAATATTTTTGTGGCAAAGGATATAAATTTTTATAGCTAATTGAATTAATAAATGTCCTCAAATAATTTAAAAAGTACCATATATTCCATATTTCATGAAATTGTATGATTAGAATAAAAATAACTCTATGGTATGATTAAATTTTTATTATAATTTTGGGATCAATTATATAAAATTTCATGCACAGATAAAATTTTAAATTCTTTTGAATAGTTAAAAACCTAATGACATTTGTGAAATTACGAAGATTCAATTTTATGAGATTCAGAAAATTATTTAAAATATTTTATAGGTATATAATTATAAAATTTTATATCACTAAATTTTTCATATATCTGTGAGTAAGCACATAAATTTTCGTAGCCAAATGATTTATTCAAGGCCTCCAAACACATAAAAAATAAAACTCTTATTCAGACCAACTTTTATGAAATTCAGAAAATTATTTAAAATATTTTATATATCTATAAATTAAATTTTTTATATCCTTGAATCCTTCATAAATATAAATTTTCATAGCCAAATGAAATTTTTAAAGGTACCTAACAATTTAAAAATTAAACTATATTTAATGTGAAATCCATAAATGGAGGCTTCTATTGATCACAAAATGGAGATGAGTGGATCGCTGACATCATGCTGACATAATAAAATGATACGGTAGATAATGCCCCTACAATGTATAGTATTGATCAACAGTTTTTGTGTATGCATTTCAACCCTAATTAGGTCTTAAATTTGATTAAATATTGCGTATCTTAATGATAATTTCATGTTTTTAGGGTAGAAGCTTGGTACTGTTGTTTCTCCTACATGTTTTCAGGTTCTCCAGATGATTTTGCTATTTTTTGATGATTTTTGGCGATTTTGGATGAAATTTTGGAGTTGGATTGAGATAGTTTTCAACCCAGCCCAGACTATCGTCAAACGGACCGTCTGGATCCCCAGACGGACCATTTGGCTATTCCAGAACCGACATGCATCTAGGGCATCGCATCTAGGGCATCCTATTTTTGCTGAGACACAACTTTCACATTTACTGTACGATCTGGGCAGATTTAGCACGACTCAGACCGACCTACTACGAGGTTGGAAGGCTATAAAAGAGAGGCTAAGCCCCAGATTTGAGGCAGTCACAATTCAGGAGAAGTTCACGCGAAATCCAAGCCAGCCAACCTTCCAGACGGGTCGTCTGACACCTCAGACGGACCGTTTGTACTCGCCAGATTGCATAAAGAAGTTAAGTTGAATTCTGTTGTAATTTCTCTTTGATTTCTTATGTTTTGGAGAAACCTTGTTTTATTTGTTATTTCTGATACTATGTTAGAGTAATTTTTAGTTTAAAGGGCAATGGTAGGGAACCAATTTTATGTAGTTGATATTGATATTGTTTAGTTGGAGTTTATGTTATTTTATTGTGATTTCTATCTTTTGGTTTTAATTTTTATGTGATTTCATGATTTGCTTTGATAGAACTGATTAGACCAATTAGATTTAAGGCCTTATCTAGTCTGGTGCCAATAATCTATATCTTTACTTGATTTGTGATTGACCTAATTGAGGATGAAAGTAATTGATGAATGAAATCAGGATTAAGTAACCGAT
Organism: Rhynchospora breviuscula; assembly: GCA_027562975.1. Taxonomy (NCBI): domain Eukaryota; kingdom Viridiplantae; phylum Streptophyta; class Magnoliopsida; order Poales; family Cyperaceae; genus Rhynchospora; species Rhynchospora breviuscula. Next base: position 40,886,453 of record CM050401.1, read on the forward strand.
AGGTGAACCCTTGTAACGATAGTTGCAAGATATCCTTTGTATGAAAGATAGAATTTAGAGATTCAAAACCAATGGTGATGACCAAACTTATGATTTCTAATTGATGATTTGACCTAACTTTGAGAATTAGAACTGTAACGATGGTTAGTATCTGGTAATTAGAGTTAAGCCATAATTTTACACTTGACACAACATAAAATCTGCTAAGTATATCATTATCACGAGGTTCAAACGGACCATTTGAGAGTTCAAACGGACCGTTTGAGAGATCAAACGGATCGTTTGGAACCTGCTACATAAAAGAAGTTTTTCGACCTGAACTCATGTTTTACATTAAATTGCGTGATTAATCTCTAGAATAGTGATAATTTAGATTTTTTTTGCTGTTTAAAACTTTAGTTAATTCAATCTTACTTTTATTTTCAAATCAAAATTTTTATTTTCCTCGATTTCCATAAAGAGCCTTTTAATTTAGAAAATTAGGGTTTAAATATTTATTCCGTCCCTGTGTTTGATCATTGTTTACTACGATAAGATTTAAATCAGGTAGACTAGGTTATTTTGACTAGGATTGCACCCGATCAATTATATAGATGTATGGTTTACTATTATAAGTTTGTAACCCAATTCCATAAAAAAAAAAATTACGATATGAGGTAATTAACAACTATTTTCGGAACAAAAATCGTGGTATTCGTACGTCCGAATTTACTTTGGAAAAATAATATTTTAGATTTTTTTTAATAATTATGTAGTTTCTTTCTCTTTTATACTAAGTTAAGTAGTCTCTTATAAGGACAGCTAGTTATATCCTTAAAATTGCCTTTCAATGCAAACTCTAATTTTCTTACTTTATTCTCTTTCTTGTGAAATAAGTGAACTTGGCGTGTTTTGATGCATGGTGAATAAGGAATAAACTTCAAATTTCTTATTCACGTGAAATCAAACAACACATGAATAAAAAATTTGAACTTATCTGGATGCTTATTCATATTCTAACAAAGCCTTCGAATATGAATAAGGAATATGAATAAGCATTTCCTTATCCAAATTCCTTATTCTCACATGCTACTTGTCTTCTTGTTTTCCCTCAGACTTCAAAAGCAATGTCGTTGATCGAAACATTATCTCGACTAAGGTATGTCATGACTTTTCTTGTTAATTAATGTAATTAAATAAAATGGGTTTTGAGTTGTAGCAAATCAAATTATTCTTTTTCTCCGAATTCGCGGAATGTCTGAAGAATATCCGTATTACCGAAATTGGATTACAACAAGCCAGCTGGAATATTCAGATCCCACATTGTCAAGTCATTTTTTTATTTTTATTTGTTAGATAAAAAAAAATGGGATATATACCAGCTGTGACTTGACCAAACAAGTCTTTATTCTTTCGATTCTTTTGACCAAACTAGAAACAAAAATTGATATATCTTCGACTCATCATTCTTAAAAGAAAAACAAATTGTCCAAGAATAATCACTAGGTTTTGTGTATAAAAATAGTACAAAAAAAAGGTGCTAATCTAAAAACGGGGGGGGGGGGGGGGGGGGGGGGGGGGAGTAGTGCAGATTTTATGCTATTCGGAATAGTTGAATTGTTGTTCTGGTATGTTTGGTAGGGGTGTGAACAAGGGTGAGAACAGTCGTTCGCGAATCCAGTTTGTTCATTGTTCGCAAAAAAGGGAACAAAGAACAAGGGACAAGGGTGTTGTTCATTGTTCATGAATACATGTTCGCCGTTTGGGTCACGCGAACAGAGCTAGTTAGCGAGTATATAAGGGTGTTGTACAATTTCAGAATATTACTAATTCATAGAGCATTAAATTTGTTATTCTATAATTGGTTAGAAATTATATTTTTATAGTTCGGCTGGGATACTTAAATTGCCGCTAATCCAGACGGGCAAAATGTTTTTTCTAAGGAATTAATGCAACTTAGAAAGAGGAACGATAAATTCTTTCATAAATAAAAATAAAAATCTTGTTTGTTTGAGTTTCTTAATGTGCTTGTTATTAATATATCAATACCTAAAAAACACTTGTAACAACAAATTTTCACCGGCCACTATATATAAACTTTTTTTTTTTTTACTAGTCAGTGTTTTAAATCACCTACTTCTCTACATACAATTTTCAATAGGCGGCAACTAACAAAAAAAAAAAAACCAAAGACAAGAGTCTGACCCTATCTTTATATTATATAAATAAAAAGTATCTACAAAGAAGAAAACAAAGAAGTTACATTAAACAAAAAAAATTAAAGTTTGCCTCTCAAAACATTCTATTCGTGGAAAACCTCACCTATCAACTCTTCTGAATTCTTAAAAGATCCTCTGAAGATGCAATAGTACCTCTATGGTCAAAGAACAAATAAAGTGATTGTAAGTTTTGGTGTTACTATATGCATATCTAGCCCTATGAATTGTAAACTCAAAGAATTAGATATACTATAGCTGAAGTTGATCAAATAATCTCTATCCTTTTCGAAGGCGGTGTCACAACCCTCTTCTACGCCTTGCTCTCTTTCCGTATACGCCGATGCACTACCACCCAAGCGAGGCGCCGAGGCCTTAGGGTCACCTTTCACGATTACCAAGAACCGATCGACTTGTGCGTGTGTTTCCCTATTGCTCCAAATAGTAGGATGGTTTCCTCCCTCTCAGCTCCTAGATGTCCTCCCTCTATAATTGTGGTGCACTCAAAAGGCAACTTCCAGACGTACAAAGGCAGTATCTAGAGATGGGTGTATATAAAGAGCAGCATGAATCCGCTCGGATTCAACCAGGTTCACTTAAAACACATCTGAGATGGCTCCACACTAATTCTATCATCTTACTCTTTGAGACATCGCTACCAAAACACATAGTCAGACATCATACGTAAAATAGAATGTGTGACTAGCGCATACACCAATCAAGCGGAAGCTTAAAAGCCAAACCTTAAAGAAATTAAGACCAGCAAGAAAGCATCTATCCTTTTATAGAAATAGTTAGTAATTGTGTATACTAGTACCTCATATACATTTAGATTTGTACTAGATCAAACATGTCAACCGCTCAATGATACATGTCATTTCCTTTTTTTAGCCTTAGTCTGCTATATGTTCCCAACCTCAGTCCAAATGACGAGTTTGGTGGATCCTGAACACCAACAGATCTCTCGATTGTTTGTGTAAATTAAATATGATCTTTCTTTCATCTGATGAAAGTCAGGACAAAATCGCTGCTTTCCCAGCAATGCCTCCACAAGCGAAATATGCATCACTTATCGGTTCCAAACGTGCTGATGTCAATATTAAAACCTTAATACCAATACTAATCCGTTTGCACTATGACTTACGGGTCGAATCCACAGGACGGAACTATTCCTTTTCTAAATCTATTATAAACAATTCAATTAAACCTAAGGGTAAAAACAATTGCGAGGTCAAAGTTATTTTTGGTGTTTTGGTTTAACAATTGCAAATAAAGTAAGAAACTGTGTAATAACAATTCAATTAAAATTAGGATAAGGTATCAAACACTTTTTATTTTCTGTCAAGAGTAGAACGGTCCGTTTCAGGTATGAAACGGCTCAGTCTAACTCAGGTTAACCTTTGGAACAGCCCATTCTGTTCTAGAACGCCCCCTCTCGGTGTGATCGGTTGCTGCAAAATCAACAGTCCAAACAAGAGTCACTACTAGAATCGGACTTATCTGCTACGTAAATAAGCGTCCCAATCCCGACGCGGTAGGCCCTTTGCGTCCACTTAGCCACACAACCATAGCGACCCTAATACCCTAGCCGCGAATACTCAACATCTGGGTCGGATGGACGCGAATTAGTTTAGTGCGTCCATAATTACTGCGTCGCTATGAGGACGCATCTCTCCTCGTCTAACAGCTCATTTGATTGTTGCTGCGTCTCTATTTTAGAAACAGCTCTGTCGACACAGCGACGCCTTTTCTTAGCGACCCAGATAATACATTGTGAGAATATATGGGGCCCACATTTAAGCCGGACCCACATTGTCAGAATGTAGTGGGACCCACATTTATTTGTGAGTTGATATACCGACGGCTTTGCTCATCGACCATTATCATAATTTTGTGGGGCCTACATTTCCGTATGAGTCGGTATACCGACGCCTTTGGGCAGGACCCTGATATATATTGTCAATTCCATTTATACAACAATTTGATTCTACTCGGTACCAATTTGGTACCACCACTACTTAATTCATACAATTTCAATTATTCATAGCTATTTACAATTCACAAGCATACATATATTAATATTGAATCAAAAAAATCACACAAAATTGCACATAATCAGATTACGCTGAACATGAAAATCAATATCCAAAATAAATTAATTAAAAATGACAAACTTGCATATGTTTTGATACAAATCAGAATTCCAAACAAAAGAGTATAAAATTTTAAATAAGTATAAACAATAAACTATAAACTATAGCACCTAAAACCAAAGAGCCACAATACCGCGATGAATTGTCTTTCTAGATAAAATCCACATAACCATGCACGTACTCATGCTCAACTTGCTCGTGTGAAGTTTTGGTAAGTAACACCGTGAATTCTCCTATAATAGCTTGCTCGCGCAAAAGTGCTTGTCAATGTTGACTTAAGACCTCTTCATTTGTGGGCCCTTATGAAGTGTTGTTGCCGATAGGTGACGGTGCAAAACATCTATGTTTTCTGAAAAATTGATCAAAGCATTGAACCAAGCAAGTCCATTAATAAAGTTAAACATGACTAATAAAAAATTGACCAAACCAGATGGATGTGATTGACCAATGCTTTTTTAAACCCTATTACTCAAGTTTATCATAGAAATATCTTATGTTCCATTTAACCCTCCTTACAAATAAGTTTGTGGCACCAAAAGTATTTTGCAAATCACTCCCTAGATCTGCCCGCAAAAGTAACCACTATCATCATCAAAGATTAAACAAACATATTCAACATTTGAGATTAATGTAAAAATATATGTATCATAATGAAAATTAAATATACAAAAGTCAAAAAATATGGTCAAAGTATACGTGCTTAATGCATCTACTCATAAAAACATAAGGATAAAATTTAAGGACAGCTTACCTCAATTTGGCCTGAAGAAGTCATATGTTAGCAGTTCCGTAATTCTGAAATTGAACAATTGAACTTAAAACACAGGTCGTTGCTTACAATAAAAATGAAGTAACTGTCTAATTGCCTCGATTTATTCGCTCTCCATTTCATTTATTTATCCAAGCAAGCCTTTGCTTCTTGCTTATTCATTCCCAAAATGAAGTAATTATCAGATGCTATCTTAAGAAAGGCCAGAAACTAACCAGCTGAGATATGAAATTATTTTGATACTTAGCTTCAGATTCTATCTCAAGAGCAACCTGCAATTAATTAACACAGAAGTGTCAGCAAAAATAAAGACGAAAGCCTTAGACAAAATTCCTTTATGTGGTTAACTTTATGCACGCAAAGAAAGCATGTTCTTACAGAAAGAACAAACATGGAATAACTAAACCTGGATATAAGCCAAATAAATTATAATTTGGAGCAAAACCAAAGAAACAATCACTTTACTATGGTCATCCTAAACATTGAAACATTAACCACATATAAATCTAACCTAAATAAATGAAAATTATAACATATCTACATTAATTTAATCCAAGATCAATCGAAATCTGAGCAGAACAAAGAAGTGAGAAGAACAAAAAACGAAACTAACCCCTTTGAGTTTACGAAGTTGGCCTATCAGGCCATAAATCTGCCATCTAGATCAGATCGATTTGCACTTGGACCTAGTCGTAGCTCGACCCCAACCTGGCCATTGGCGCCTCCCTATTATCAAAACAAAAAGTTTTGGAGAAATTAGATCCAGAAAATAAAGATCGCAATTTCAGCAACAAATTGGATTATACGAGAAACCTGAATCGTATGCCTTCTGCGAGGAGGTGATAGAGAGCACGACTCGAGTACAACAATACGGTTTCTGAGGGCACGGCGGTTCGGTGCGTGAAGCAAAAAAAGACGGATCGGGATCGGCGCCGTCGCAAGGCGACTTCTGATTTCGAATGGTTAGGGATTTTCGTAAATAGAAAAAATGAGGGTTAGGGGACGGAGGTCTAGGCCTTAGGGTTTCAGAACATAGGGAAAAAATATTAAAATAAGTATAGCTATTGGAGAGGCGGCTAGGTTACAGAAAGAAGTTTGATTAGTTTTTTAGCGAGGGAAATAAAAATTTTAGAGTTTGATGCCCTAAAATCATTCGTCAACATATTTTAGCGCGAAAGGAGAGAGGGAAAAAAATTGACGAATATTTTTTGATGGTTTAAAATTAAGTCGAAAGTTTTAATGAAATTTCAGAAGCAAAGAGGCGGCAAAAAAGATTTAGTAACTCGATTATACATATATAATGGAGGATGATAAAATTGAACTTTATTCGTGATGATATCAGCAATAAAAAAAAATATTAAAGAAGATTAATCTAAACTCTAAAGATATTTTATAGTATGTACATGTATAATTATATCATATTATTAGATCATATATTTAAATATGATAATGTTCTCCAAAATAATATGACACGTTAGTGTTGCCACGACACGTTTGCGTGTTAACACAATATGGCATGAGTACAAAATTGACACGACACGACACCAGTATGGAATTGACACGACATGATCGTGTTATCGTGTCTTGTTGAGACATTAGAAATTTTAATTAGCGCGGTTCAACACGACACGATTCAACACGCAACACGACATTAACGTGACACGGATACAAATTAACACGACATATCAATACTAAATAATCGTGACACACTCCCATTAAGCATCATTTGACTCATAATATTCTTATCTAATTATTATATTTTATCGAAACTCATAAAAATTTTAAACTTAACTAAATAATCAATTAATAAATTTTAGTGAAATTGTTTCCTCTATTTTTTTTATTTTTTTAATAATTCTTTACAATTTTTTTAAAATAAATAATAATAATCCGGCATGACTAGTACGACGCACCAACATGACATGACACGACGTGTCATTCGTGTCGTTCCAAAATGCATGTCATGTCGGCACATTTGACCATTTAGCATAACATGACACGACACGATTAAAAAAGTAATTTGAGTCAAGATGACATGATACGAGACTCCAACATGATCGTATTTGACACGACACGACACGACACACGATGATGTTATTTTGTTAATATGTTATTATCGTTGCATCATTAGTATATACATATATTTATTAATTAATATGTTATTTTGATAATTGTAATAATGTTATAGATTGTACATGAAAATATATGTTTTTTTAACAGTATAATTCCTTATAGAAATAGATTAACAGCCTGAGTTATTTAATGGACATTTACAAAATATTTATTTGATTGATGAAAGTAATATTAATTTTTTTTTTATTTGTGGCTTACTTGTTAATGTATTCGGGTATTGGGTTTATATATGTTGTGAATGAATGACATTGAAACTGGTACACTGCAGAAAATAAAACAGTGTTTATCAAATATATTTTCCTATATGCGTCGGTATACTGACACATTAGATCAACAAGAAATTTTAATTTAAATAATTTACTAATTTGTTTATTATTATATGTGTCGACTAGCGACTCCAATCATATTTATATTACGCGTGCCTGTAGACAAAAAATTAGTGTTTCTGTTTAAGGAGTTCAGCGTCCCAAGTAATATGCGTCTCTCATTATACGTGTCGGCATACCGACACAAATTACATTTTGTACATTCGCGTCCCTATACAGAACTTGAGTGCGTCTCTGTTTAGAATATTTATGCGTCCTAACTAATACGCGTCGGCCTACTGACGTCTTCTAAAAGCCCTCCCGCCCGCCTTTTCCTTTCTGCGTCCCTACTTGATTTAGGGACCCTAATACGTTAGTGCTCTGACGCAGAAAAACGAAATTCTAGTAGTGAGTGTTGTCAGTAAGCATAAAACAACTAGACACTTTTATATAAAATTGAATCACAAGCAGATAGATTTCGAGCAAATCCGTTTGAATCCAAATGGTAAAATCTGAGAGAAAATTTGCAACAAATATAAACTACAATTTCTTTTTTTTTTTAAAAAAAAGAATGAACTTCTTATATAATTTAACTACAACGTACGTAATAATAAAAATACTTTTTAAAGGTTTATTTTCAAAGTTCGTGAAACATTATAAAAATTCTACGAAATACTTCTATGATATTAAGGTTCACCTTATGTTAATTAAGATTTAATTTAATTCTTTTAAGGTCTGCTGCAAAAGTAGTAAGTAAAGGAAAAGGGTTGTGGAAGCAAGGATACACAGTATTTAGAGGTGAATTTTTCACAAAAGCCTTCTATTTCTCATCTTGTTTCTTATTTCCTTCCTCTCACCGCCGTGTGGAAGCAAGCAATGGTGAATTATAATCTAGTAATTGATAAGCTGATTTATATCTATATTTTCTTAGAATATAATTTAATTTATACTTCAAAACTAAACCAAATCAATCACGTGATTTTAGGGAAATTAATGAGTTATTGTTAGAGATTCTAGACATCAGTGCAGATTTGAAGACAATATAAAGACAGTGTTTTAAATACCATACCGAGTATCGAATTGCCATAGTGTTTATTGATTTTATTTAAGTGGGGACTTGAGTTCGATTTCCAACCTTTGCAAATACTTTTACGCTGGTTCGTGCTTCACTTGTGTTTGGTTTGGTTTACTAGCTATGTGCTGGTTCGTGCGTCACTTGAGTTTGGTTTGCTTTACAGCTTGGCAGTTCTCACTGATTTGAGATAAAAAGATAATTAAACCAACCGATCTGTTTATTAGTTTTTTCTAGTTTAATTAAGCGGTTCAAATTCGGTTTTTCCCTGTTCGACTTTGACAATACAGTCCGATATTAAAGTCTAAATTACCGGACCAAGTTTCGATTTCAGGTAAACTCATGCAAAAGGACTTGAACCGTACCAGTCCCCGCGACTCGCAGTAGAAGAGTATAATATATGCGCGTTTGGATGGGCAAAGAATAACTCTTCCTAGGTGGAAAATTAGGAAGAGTTATTCCTAAGTATCCAAACGTGTTAGACGTAAGTTGAAAATAATTCATTCCGAAATAGCACTCTTCTTAATATATTCCTTATTTTACTATACATTCATTTCTTATTCCTAACACATCATCCAAACAACATTTCTTCTTTCCGAAATAGCACTCTTTCCACGCTTTCCGAAATAACACTCTTCCTAATATTTCCGCTCGGAATAGTTCTTCCTTCCTTATTCCTAGCCCATCCAAACGCCGGTTGCAGAACCGCCGTTACTCTGGCTATTATCCTATAATTAATTATATGCTGCAGTGCGTACCATGTAGAGACAAAAAGCTGGAATTGGTGAACCTTATCTGTCGTTTTGTAATAAGTCGTTACCTCTTTTTTTCCCACTTTTTCTTTTAGAACCATTGACCTTTCTATAAAAAAAAATGATGACTTCAATTAAGGACTACCAGTTAACTAAGGCAAGAATTAATCGATATTGAAAAACATAATAAATAGATAAAAAGAAAATCTGGTCAAATATTAAAAATTTCACTAATCCGGTATATTAATTAGCCAAAAAGTCAGTTTTTTTTTCCTTTTTTTTTTTTTGCAAAACATCACTAAAACATTGAGAATTTTTGTCCAATTGTAGAATATAATAGCAGATCACTATGACAAATTCAATTATTACATATTTTAGCCATGTATGTTAATTAGAATAAGTTATATTGACAAGGGTCACTGACTTGATAACAATGATACGGTTATTATAACTATTCGGCAAGTTCAAAACTAAATATAGCTACTAGTGTGTGCAATCATGTAAAATTGTGCTTGAATAATGTAAGATATATATTTGTGTGCTAAACTAGGACCGAAATAAAAAAATGAAATAGATAAATAAATGAAAAAAAAAATAATCATCCATTTGTTAACCTTACGGGAGTAGTTATCCTCTCTCGTGGTGAGGGGAAACGTCATATCTAGCTTTCGAGGTGTGACAATAATTCATTAATATTAACATTGGAGCAAGAAATTTTATGCTAATCTGCATAGATAATTTTCTCTAGATCAATGATTTAATGGGTTTGAATTTGATTTGTGGTTCGCGTAATAATAAAGTATAATTTATTATATACGCGAGAATCAGCTCTTAGTCTAGTGACAAAGAGCAATGCATCTTGAGTGAAATATCGCAGATTCGAAATCCGACTGGGAGGTCTTTCGTAGATATTTAATTTAAAAATAAATTGGGAGACTTGACCCCAATTTATCTTAAAAAAAATTATTATATATGTTCATGCGGCCGGAATAGTCTAAATGACCATTGAGATTGTCTAGACGATCCGATATTCGAGCAGTTTGTTAAAGGACGAAAAAAGTTCTGTAATTAAACGATGCAGGCATAATCTGAATGGAAAGTTTAAATGGTCCAGGCTGAATCAGATAAGGATTAGGCGAAAGGTTTAAAATGGTTTAAACATTACATGTAAGAAATTTGCATTTTTTTTTTCTGGTGTGATCTCGGTCATAGATTTACATCTTCATGTGCATCTATGGATAATTTTTTTTTTTTTTAGGGTCAGGTGGCAATCACCACGCCGACAGATTTTATTAATAAAGAAAAAAGAGTACAAGTGATATTGCATTAAAGAACTAGAAAAAAAAAGAGGAAAAAAGCTAGAGCTAAAGCTGTACAGTAAAGAGAAAAAAGAAGGATAAATTTAAAATCCTAAACATGCTCATTCGAAGAGTTGAAGCAAGCGCAGATGTCCTTCAATAACATGTGCGGTGTAGCGCCAAATATCTGTGAAGATTCGCTTATTTCGGATCTTCCAGAGAAGCCTGAATCGAACCTAAATCAATGACCAAACTTCAATTGCAGATTGGCATTATTTCTCTATCTCAATTAAATGTGTACTTGAGAGGAAATAAAGAGGAGAAGTTCAGCATAAAAATAAATGAAACGAATTAGCAGTGGCCTTTTGATGATAATGAAATCGACATTTCAAACAATAAAGATGATTGGAGGTATTTTATAATTTAAAAAATTCAATTCGCATTATCTCGATAAAGTATTTACAGTTCGATCAATTTACAACTTTCAAGCAAAAAAAAAAAAAAAAATGTTCTAATTTATTACAATAAAAAGGAGATAGATTACCTGATGTGGTTGTGGTTAACATTGCCTCACAAGCCACATCAGCAGCAAAACCATGTCATCAAAAACACCACGCAAATCAAGCCTATTTATGTTTATGTTTTATTCCTAGCAAGAGTAATGATTGATTTAATTTGAATGATGAAGAGGACGAAAGGACATAAACCTAGGCTAAAATAGAACGAAATGCAAGGAAGAATCGGGCAAGTGAAACGATTAATGTGTTTTTGTTGTAGGTTGGAAGTCTTGAAGATGTCGTCTCTAGGTTGAAGAAAAGGTCGATTTCGATAGAACTACATAACTTTTGCTTGGTTTTAGCAATTAGTTCTTCGAATCAAGCGAGCTCGATAAGAAGAAATTAGTTGTTTCTTGAGAATTAAAACTTTTGGAAATAAATAAGTTGTTTATTCATGCTTGGAGATATGCTATGGCCTTTCGCAAGAATAAAGTAAAGCTCTTAATTACTTCAAACTCTGGATTTTGAAATCTAAAATTGTAATGACTAATTTGAAATTGTTCAATGTGATGTCCATATTGCAATTTTGTTAATGGAAACTAAATATTATTTCTAATATTTTTTATTAATTTTTATTTTTAACATATAAAATTTGATTTCCAACGAAGTGTAATATAAAGAAAACATTGGATGATAAGAATCACTCGTTTAAAAGTTTGAATTTCGAAATACAAGATTCAACAGATGTTACTATACTTCACAAAGTTAACGTAAGATCTGTTATTTTTGTGATCTTCCTTTTTCGTGAAAGAAATTTTATCGCTCTACTAAGTTGCATAAATATTTTTGTCGATAGACTAATATATATATATCTATATGAGGAGTGTTCCGGTGCCACGAAATTATAGTGCCACCAAATGTCACGTATCAGGAGCCGCTAGGTCTAAAATTGATAAACGGTTGGGATCTCGTGTTCATTAAAACCATCTCTCTCTTCGTATCCCTCTGTGAAATGAAAAGAAAAGAGAGAACGAAAGAAAAATCCAAATCCCTTCCCTCTCCGGTCGTTCTCTTCCACCATCGACAGTTCAATTTCTCCTCGAGCCCCACCTCTCTAGCAAATTCTCTTCCTCCTCGTCACCTCTATCTCTCTCCTCCCTACTTTTGTCACTTCTGCCGCGACTCCGATAGCTCTCGCTCGAAACCCTAAATTTCTCCACCACCAAACTAGTCCTCTACCTCAAGCAACGATTTTATGGAATCGCACAAGTTAGGAATCGGAAGGACATCTTGATTTTATTGGCTCACCTCTTGAAATGGTATTGCCTCTCCCCCTCTGACATGCACATACACGCATACTTGATTTAGAAAGCTTGCTTTATTTTTATGCTGTAGATATTTGTGTCACTATTTCAATACATAATCTTTGGTTGGTTTTTAATTTATTGATAAAATAATTTGGAATTGTAATTTGAAATAACGCATGGTACGTTGTAATTAGTGTGATACTTTTCATTTTTTTTTTACTCAATTTGTTGCTGTTTTTTTTTTAATTATGAGCCAGTGCTATCTAAGGATAATGAAGAGGTTTTTAATACCAAGGAATTGAATGAAGATATTGGTAAGTCTGGTATTGAAGTGGGGTCTGGGAGTGGTAGAATTGATGCTGACAACATTGAGCATACTAATCAAAATATTGATGGTCTGAAATTTTATGAAGGCATGGTATTCACATCTCCAGAAAAAGCTGAGGAATTATACAAAGTTTTTGCCAAGGCTAATGGATTCATTGTTCGGATACGAAATACTCGTCCTGGTAGGAGAGGAAGCATATCAAGTCGAGAATTTGTGTGTTCTTGTCAAGGATTTTGTTTAGAGAAAAAGCAAAAGGAATTGTCTGTTGCAAAAGAACATGATAGAAGAGCACTAACTCGGAGATGTGGATGTGAAGCCATGCTAGTTGTCAAATGGGACAAGAAGAAAAATGCATGGATGGCACACAAGTTCAGTAATGATCACAATCACAACATGGTAAGTCCTAAGAGTAAATGCTATCTTATACCTAATAAGTGCATGCCAGCAGTGGCTAAGAACCTTGTAGAAAAATTTAATGAGACCAGTCTCCCAATTGGAAAGGTTCCAACAATACTTGGTAATATGGATGGCATGAATTTTAATGAAAGGGATTGTTATAACCGCATGAGAGATAAAAGGAGGAAAGATCTTGTCATAGGTGATGCACAAGCTGTTGTAGAATATTGTAGAAGAAAGCAGAATGAGAATTCTAATTTTTTTTTTATGCAATTGATTGTGACAAGGAGGGCAGGATGATTAATTTCTTTTGGGTAGAAGCTAGGGGACGATTTTATTATGAAAAAATTGGGGATGTGGTGGTTTTTGATACAACCTACTGAACCAACAAATATGAGATGCAATTTGCTAACTTTGTTGGAGTTAATAACCACTTACAATCTATCTTTTTTTGCTGTGCATTACTTCAAGATGAGCAGGAAGAAAGTTTTGTGTGGCTTTTCACAACTTGGTTAGAGGGCATGCATGGAAAAGCACCAAATTTGATTCTCACCGATCAAGATCAATCAATTGGAAATGCTGTCAAAAGGATCTTTCCTAGAACTACTCACCGTTTATGTTTGTGGTACATCACTAATAAGTTCCCTTCAAAGATTGGGATGTGCAAATCAAGATATGGATTTCATAAGAAAATGTCAAATTGCATTAGAGATTCAATCTCTCCTGAGGTATTTGAAAAAGATTGGAAAACCATAATAGAGAGATACAAACTAGAGGGAAATACATGGCTTAATGGATTGTATGAAATACGACACTCATGGATTCCAGTTTATAATCGAACTATATTTTTTGCAGGCATGAACACGACACAAAGAAGCGAGAGCATGCACTTATTCTTTGATTCATTTGTCAACAACGAGACTACCTTGCGTGAGTTTGTGATCAAGTATGAAAATGCTCTTGAGTGTCGTTACTTAGATGAGCAAGATGAGCAGTATGTCTCAAAGTACAAATTTCCAACCAAAGCTAAATCTCCTTTAGAACTTCATGGAGCCATAGTGTACACAAAGAATGTTTTTAACTTATTTCAAGATGAGCTTATTATAGGTATCTACATGCGGACTATTGAAATTGGAATAGATGGTACTTACACCATCTATGAGGTGTCATGTTTTAGAAAGCCAGAAAGAAAGTGTCTTGTATACATTAATCTAGATTCACTAAACGGCTGGTGCGAGTGCCATTTGTTTGAGTTTAAAGGTATCTTGTATTGACATATCTTAGGAGTACTTCATAAAAGGGATGTTGAAGAAATTCTTGCTCATTTCATTTTGTCTCGTTGGACGACAGAAGTGATTTATGACATGGATATTTCAGTTCAAAGAAACTGTGATGAGTTGCCTTTGGTTTTGAGAAATATGATTTTTTACCGTATGGTAAACCATTTGTCATCTTATTTAGACACATCAGAGGAAACCTATCAGTTGATAGTGATTCTATAGAAGAAACATACAACAAGGTGGTTGCAATGGAAAGTCCAATTAGTATGAGAAAAATTGAAGAACCAAGAGAACAAGAGCTTAATAATCATACTCCATTGCAAGATCCAGTCATCTCTAGAACAAAGGGTTGACCAAAGGAATCTGTGAAGGTCTCACGAAAAGGTTGAAGTTTTGATGAAAAGAAGACGAAGGTGTTCTAATTGTAATGTACTAGGCCACGATATTAGAACCTGTGAGCAACTTAATGAAGAATGTAAGTTCTCTGTTATCAATTTATAATATGCTTTATAGTTGTGGTGCATATTTATATTGATTTATATACTTTATATTATTTGCAGGTTGAAGATTAGGAGATTGTGCTACTATGGAGGGGTAATATGCTGGTCTCTAAAATAAAACTTTAATGGTTCCTGAATATTACTTGTAGTTGATTGAGTATTGGTTGGGTGATGCTACATACAAAAGCCTACTTGTGATTTTGATTGCATAATTGAGGGCTAGCAAAATTATAATTAAGTCCAATTTAGGCTAAATTAATTGTATACACTGTTGTTTGTTTTACTTATATGTATACACTTCTCTAACATAAATTTTTTTTTAAAGACTCAGGGCATTAATTAATTGCTGGCAACATATTTTGGTGTACGTGCTTGGTGCCATGATATTAAGTTTTCTGGTTGTTACATTTTGATTGTTGAATGTATATTTTGTTTTTTTTTTCTTAGCTAGAATATAAATTGAATGTAAGCTTGAACTAATTATCAATATGGATCTTTTGTATGTAAAGATGACTTGATGTGTAAGTGACTTTCTTAGAATACAAAAGTATTATATTTTAGATCAATGATAAGCTCAGAATTTATATTGTATAACTATATTGTAACAACTTGACATATTGGACACGCTAGACATGCTACTAGGTTGCAGTCTTCATCAAGTTCACTGTATACTGGACATACCATCATTGTATATTGTTACAATTTAGCAACTTTTTCATAGATTAACAAGTACTAGATGTCCATGTCAATGATTTTGCCCTTAAAATGTTTACAAGTATAATCAATACAATCATCAGGAAATAAACATTGCTTTTTTTTTTCTCTTTGGAAAAATGTCAAACACCTATTACAGCTAAGTACAAAATGAAAAAAACAACTCTCAAAATTTGTCTAAACTCTTAGCTTGCATTTATATTACATAACTGATTTCTAGTATTAAAAAAATAATAAAAAAATAACATAAAAGCTATCAGAATTAGAGCAGCTTTGCATTTCCACTAGCTCTTCATTTGCTGCTTCACCATGATCCTTCAACTGTCATCTCTTGAGTCATTATATCATTCTCCTAACACATATCAAAAGGTAAATGTATCAGCTATAATAGATTGATAAAAATCTCAATGTTACATTAGAAAAGGCCATATTTACAACCATTATTCAGAACCATCATTGTTCTTCTAACATATATCAAAGTGGTAACATGGATCATTTGTTCTTCTACCATTTGAACCAATCAAGGTCTACTGGTAATAAAATAAGTCTAGTGTCATACTTTGCTAACATGCCAAGTAAGCATGGAAAGATGATAATACCACTTTAATAAATTATTCCATTTTCTTTTGACTGTAATTGTTATTCAATTTGCAGTTTAGATGCTATTGTTTTAAGTGAGCATGAAGGAAAATGTTGGAAATAGAGGTACCACTGTTGTAGGCGCCATGCACCACCAGCCTTACTAATCCACACAAGGCTGATTTGTTAGACCTGATTATCGTTTGGAAATTGGAAAAAGTGCTAGCACAACCATATGTGGGGTTAAAAATTTCATCTATTGATGCTCTGTAGAACCTAAAAATTGAATTGTTGATGGTTTGTAATGATTGGTAGCATATACCAAAACTAAACCATGTATGTGCGTGTCAGAGGGGGGAGAGGCAATACCATTTCAAGAGTTGAGCCAATAAGACGTCCCTTCTGATTTGTAACTTTTCCGAGTCCATAAAATCGCTACTTGGGGTAGAGGACCAGTTAGGTGGTGGAGAAATTTAAGGTTTCGAGCGAGAGCTATCGGGGTCGCGGCAGAAGTGACAAAAGTAGGGAGGAGAGAGATAAAGGTGACGAGGAGGGAGAGAACTGACCAGAGATGTGGGACTTGACGAGAAATTGAGCTGCCGATGGTGGAAGAGAACGGCCGGAGAGGGAAGCGATTTGGGTTTTCTTTCGAACTCTCTTTTCTTTTCATTTCACAGAGCGATACGAAGAGAGAGATGGTTTTAATGAAGACGAGATCCCAACCGTTTATCAATTTTAGATCTAACGACTCCTAATACGTGACATTTGGTGGCACTCTAATTTCGTGGCACCGGAACCCTCCTATATATATATATATATCATTAAGACAAATTAAAATGATCAATTAGTGCTGAATTGTGAGGTTTTGAGTTTAAATTTCGATGAACATAGTAAGGAATTGATTAATCTTTATCACTAATACAATAAGACATAGGCCCTAGCTAGTTAGAATCATCATCTTTTTCTTTTTCTTTTTTTTTACATGAGATTTCATTTTATTTCATTAAAAAAATTTTAATCAAAATAGATGGATTTGATGTCATTTGATTGGAATTTTCATGTTATATATCAAACCCAAACGAATTCTCGTGAAATCAATTCTAATCAATAGAAATTCCAGGTAAAAAACTTTTTGATCAAAACCATACTAAAATTCGATCAACTACATATTCAACGGCGCGCTTCCAAAAATATATGGCTCAACTATGGCATTTTAAAATATATGACAAATTTTCACCTGTCTATTTCTCGTTTCTTTAAATTCAACTACTTAGTCAGATATGCATGATATTATAACAAGATTCTCAAAATCCTTTCATGAATATTTTTCTTATCAAACTGGTCACGTACAGTTGTAAACATGCCATGCTGAAAGGTACACACATAGACCATGTTTTTCAATAATGTAAAACCTTTTGAAATTAATATTGGAAAAACAACAAGGAAACATAGACTAATAAAGGGTCGACAGCAGTGCAGCTGAGACGCAGACACTTAGATCCACGCATCACCCCCAAAACACCGACACGTTTGCATGAGAGGAAGGAAACGGCCTTTGGAGTGGTGAAAGGCTAAAAAGGGCCTTCATGTAATGGCTTTTGTGCAATGCAACTTGCGTGCGGGACACAAATGCGGCCGTATTTATTTTCTTTTCTTGCAATAAATAAACCAATCCGGATGGATTCCTTCGGACGCGGCGTGGTTATCCCGTCACTTACCCCGCTGATTCCCTGGAACCTTGTGCTAATCTCCCTCATTTAACCTTTTTTAATTTCTGTCTCTCTTCTTTTTTTCTATTTTTAATTAATTTCGGTGGTTTAAAAAAAAATAAACTCCATTGGACAGTTGAAGTTTGAAAAATTGAATGTAGTGTTATGATCGGAACCAACAATTTAATATAATAAATGATGGAGATAATTTGCAGCTGAATTTTCTTTCATTATAAAAAGAATTAACGAGTGCAGCTGAATTTTCATGATAAAAAGAGCACCACTTGGTGATGAGAATTAATGAGCAAGTGATGTTGAAAATATGTCGAGAGAATATTCTTGTAGATATATATATTTTTTTCATTTTAAATATTGTTTGACAAGACGTTTTTTTAATATCATTGAGTAAGTATTCTCACTAATCGTCAAACATTGTCTTAGAGACGTTCTTTCTCATGCGCTTTGAGTACAAATTATATCAATTTTCATTTCAAAAAGACAACATTTTAATAGGCAAAATATTTCCTTAGGACATGCATGTCCAGATGCTCTTATTAATTTACCAGGAATAAATAATTTTACGATCTTATAGACGTAGGAAAAGTTTTGAGGAAAACACAATTTAGTCCAATTATTTTTTTTATGGAGACAATAGTTTTGTTAAAAAATCGCTCAACTAAAAAGAAAAAAAAAAAATCTGTCAGACCGTGTTGGATGGTTAGAATATTTACCTAAATAGTGTGGGGAGAAAGTCAATCAAATATTTAATGAAAGTACTTAAAGGATAGATAAATTTTAGGATTATTATATCCATCTCGTTTTTAGAAATCCTAGATAGCGACTATCTAGAAAATTATATCCATGTCGTTATAAGTAATGGATGAAAGAATACTTATTCCAAATATCATCTTTCACCGATCCAAAGCATGCATGTGAGCAATTGGGTCTGCCAGTGTATCTTTTCCTTCTCCTCTGAGAAATGTATTTAATTTAGGTACAATTGCAATAAGTCAAATGGTATGAGGAAAATAAGATTTGTATCTTCTTTTTACCGTTATCAACAAATGTATATAGAAATTAGATATAGTGTGTTGTTAGCAATATTCTTCTGTGGTCCTGAATAATATCTAGGAATACATACTAGATATTGGGGACCTCATTCATGCATCGCTGGCTTTAATTGGGAGGGTAAATTTTCAATTATTACGTCTCTAATTAGTTAACAACATGCAACCATACATATTTAGTGTGGTTTACTTTTACTAGGTGATGAGTGACTATATAAATAAATATTTGTTTGTCAAACAATACAGAAAATTTGCATGTCCCCTTTTCTTTACTCTAGTTGTCACTCCTATACTTTGTCTGGTCCCTAATTTTTTGCCTAATCAGAAATAAAAAATTATATAACTTGGCCGTACATTTTTACAGAAAAGACACTAAACATAATATAGATATATTTAAGTTCACTAAAAATGTTTTTGCTAAAAATAAAGCGCAGTAAAAAAAATATATATATGATATTATATAATACAAATATTTGATGTACATATATTGTTGGTAAGTGTCAAAATTTCTTAAATTTGAGATTGTGTCTGAAGTAATGTTTGACATATTTTTAATATTCTTATTCTTAAAATACAAATTATTAGTTTAATAATCATGGCTATGATGACTGATAGCGTTCACTAAATAACCCCTATGCAATGCGATAATTGCTCACTAATTACTAAATAATAATATATTCACTAAATAATTCGCTATTTAACATTTACTAGCAGTTTTTTTTTAAATAAGAGATTATTTATTTATAGAGGCATAGTTCACAGTTCACACTGTGAAAATAGAGTTTATTCTTCTTCTGCGCCCAGCTGGAATTGAACCCATTACCTCTAAAATAACGGCGGAGCCACTAACATTACTAGCAGCTACGTTTACTTGATAAGTTTTGAAATTTGAACTACTAGTTATTGTTCATTTGTCATTATATTGCGCACTTGAACTCTTTTTAGAGTTTAATTATGCACATTGCCACAATCTTAGAAAGTATAGGTACAGGTGATATTATTTTAAAATTGTGAAATAATAAAGTTGCAGAGAACAATTAATATTATTTCTGAATGTGAAATTGTTGGAGCCTAATTAGGAAATTATGTATTAAAATTGTTTTCTAAAGTTACTGTAGTTTTTACTACTTGTATACAACACCTGTACATGACAAAAAACAGAGCATTAAACCCCGGCTACATCACTCTCACTTTGTACTTCTATCTACCAAATACATATCTTTTATAGGTAGTTTTTCCCAAAATAGTGTAAAATATATTTTGTTCTCTAAAGTACTTTGCGTTTTCCATTACAGTGCCTATAGGTCACTATATTAAACAAACACACACACACACACACTTTGCAATTTTATTATAAGTAGCTTAGCATGGATCAAATCTTCTACTATATAGTATTTTCGGGTAGTATTTTCCTCCTCATTCAAGACATACATAATACAACAATCCAAACCCTATACAAAACAAACTAATACGAAATTCATCGTTGAGCTTTAATATAATGAGTTAGTTGTGATTAAACTATTAATTGTATCGTTTAATTCACTGAAAAGCCAGAGTACCCAACAATTTTGGAGGTGTGAGGTTATGAATGCGCGTATTAGTCAAGTTGATAGGGTTATCATAACAAATGATTTGCTGATTCAAAAAAATAAAAATAAAAATGATTTGTGGAGTTGCGTTTGTGTTGTCATTGTTGATGTCATTCATTTTAGACGATACCAATTCAAAGTTTTATTTTCTATTTTTCTTTAATTTACTTTTACCCTTTTTGCACTTTTTTTTATTGCTCTTGCAATTGATGTTGTATTGGTGCTAAACCAACTTTTTCCTAATTGTCGTTAATAATCAACAAAGTTGTAATTCTGCTAATAAATTCTAAAATGTTTTTTAATTCTTTGGTAAAGGATTTTGAATTTATTAGTATACCACTGTCCTCACTCTCTCTGTGGGTCATCTTTTAAGACTTTCGAGTGAGGCATTGCTTAGTCCAAGTAATTAGGCTAGTCAAATCCACTGAAAGGTGAAATCGGTCTGATCATTATATAATGCATTGTGACTTATAATTTCAAGATCCCACACATCAAAATATAATGTTAAGCACCTTTGTATTACTTACCTGAAATAATGATCAAGTGACAGAGTTGAGATCTAGGTACCAATTCTCATCTTTCTATGTCATTTTCTCAAGCAGTGGTTTCAAAAATTACACATTCATAGGAGATTGCCTCTTCTAGTCTTCTAATAGACTGATATTCTCATTCAAACAGACCAAAAATTTGGTTGCAACGAACAACCCCATCGAATTACTGCGCCCCAAAATGAAAGAATATATACTTACCAAAAATATGAAAAACTACATAAAAGAAAAAGAGAAAATGGAAAACCGCCTCTTTTTCTACAAGGAAGTAAATTCGCTCCTGGTCTTCTTAAAAAGCTGCTGAAGCAACGACTAAACATTAATTAAGTAATAAGAAAACCAATAAAGAAAGAGATTTCTTTGATCCGTAGTCGTAGTCAGCCGTGTCGTTGATCTTATCTCCTCTCCGGCGATGACGTCACCTCTTCCCATTAGACCTTGCTTCCTCTCTCTCTCTCTAGCTACCTCTCTGACTCTCTCTCTCTCTCTCTCTCTCTCTATCCCTTTCTTTCTTATCTGTCTCTCTCCCACTAACTCTTATACCAAAGATTCATTTCTGCACGCGACGCCTCGACTTCGTGTACTTTACCATTTCCCCTTTTTATTTGCCTTGTTTATTTCTTTCTCCTTGCCCCAGCCGCCTCTTCTCATCCCTTTTTACCTCATTCCATTTATTTTCTCTTTCAATTTCTCGTCTCCTCTCACTTCTTCTCCATCTTTTCTTCTTCTCTAATCCCTCGAAATTAACGTTGCATGCTCTGTTTTCAACCCAAACTTTTGTATGAGCGATTAATGATGGACCACAAAATGGGAGAGAAGGAATACCTCAGCGCTCTAGAAGAAGAGAGAAGAAAGATAGAGACTTTTCAAAAAGAGCTTCCTCTTTCCCTCCAGATTGTCACTGAAAGTACGTTTTTTTTTTCTTAATTTGTTTCAGCATGCGCCTCTATCTCCAATTGAAGGCATTAAAATCATTTGCTTTTGATGAATTTCAATTTAATCCATTTGCATGCAAAACATTAGAAGGTTCAAGGAACCCATATTCTTTTTTTTTTCAATTAAAAAGCGAAAAGTTCATCCTTTTTACAATGATAGTGGTTTTGCGGTTCATTTTGTGTTTCTAAGCCCATGGTTTTCTTTTTATTATAATTTGTAGCAATCGAGACCTTGAGAAAGCAGATTGAGAAGCAAGAAAAAGCAATCACGGAGGAGGTTATTCCAATAAATCTGAACATATCTTATTCTGAGAATGATGAAATTGAAGAAGATAAATCTGACAACAACAACAACAACAACAAGGATTGGTCGCATTCACTTCGGTTGTGGAGTCAAGAATCTGAAAAAGAAAATAGTACAACGGTAAGATAATATGCAGCCTGCTAATAATTTCATACCAACGCTGACTGCTACAGTTTTCTACTTGTCCTGTAACTGTAAGCTTACATTTGAAAATTTATATTTCATGATATTTAATTAACGAAACATCTTTTTTGTTAAGAACTCGCGCCTGGGCCTATTTTCTTTATCCACCACTAAACTCCAAGCTAAAAAAAATCCAGATATTGTTACCATTAATTAAGTTACTTAATTCGGAAACCATGAAATGGAAATAAAAATGTTTTAGCTAATGGGTACTGTCAGTGGTGTTTTTGCATTTTAGTTCAGTGGTGCTGCCTGTGCTGCTATTCTTTGTCCAACTAGTAATTTTCATTTTCCTTTATCTAAGGACAAGAGGCCGGAAGAAGCTACATTCGTGACTGATAGATGTATGAATGAAGAAGGATTTAGCGATGATCAAGAAGATAATCAAAGAAAAATTGAGTCGAACGAGAAAGAGGAACAAAAATGTGAGGCTCAAAAAAAGACGAGACGATGTTGGTCACAAGAACTCCACCGCCGGTTTGTGCATGCACTTGAGCAACTCGGTGGCGCACATGGTTAGTTCCAAGCAATATAGTAATTAGTTTTCTAAATTTTAAATCAATCAACAATCTAAGGAAGCAAAAATTTTCAAATTCTTTGTTTCTCCAACATACTTTAGTAATATTACAAGCCCCTCCCAACACTAGAAATATAATAAAGTACCCCTCCAAATTTGCTACAATTGATAAGGAAAGATGACACATATATGTAATCTATGCTTGACCACTAAAGATACCTGTAGAAATTAAGTTCAACAAACAGTTGCACAAGCCCATGATTACTATCAATCACTTGTTGCAATGGGAAATTAACACGGAAATATAAGAATTAAGACGGTAAATAAATAAAATTCTAGCAAATGAGAATGGTCAGCGTAGATGATGGCTCGAGTTGTAAGAGGTAGCTAGAATTACTTTAAATGTGTCATGAATTGAAGTCTCCATGAGAGCAATTTATGAACGTGGGACCTCGTGCCTTAATTCTTTGTCAAAAGAAAAAAGGGAAATTAAACCATAAAGTTTGGATTTGTCAAAAGAAAAGTGTGGCTGGAATACATGAATATAAGAAGAGGGTTTAAATGCTAGTTTTGCACGTCTACCTTCTTTTTTTTCAGAATCGTAATGAATTAACGTTCATCTAATGATATACATAAACTTTCTGTCCATATAAAAATTACTTCGTTCAGCTTTGAAATGCCTACAGAACATTACACACAATGTAGAGGTATTTACTAGCAGCTTGATACTTGTTAAAAATTTGTTGTTTTTATGTCTTCTCAATTTACACTTCAAGTTGATATTTTTTTGAAGAAAAAAGATGAGTGCAACTTCTGCCTCCTACCCCTTCATGAGTTTTCCAAAAATTGGGTGATAAATTTACTGTTTTTCTTTGCCAATATTTTGGGAATATGGTTAAGATTTGAACTGATCTTTGCAGTGGCGACTCCAAAACATATCAGGGAATTGATGAAGGTGGATGGTCTCACAAATGATGAGGTGAAGAGCCATTTGCAGGTAAGATCAGCTACACAGTGTATTTCTTTTTAATATAGTTCTTTTTTATTTCCCCTTCTTTCTTTTCCTAATTTTGCAACACACTATTTTCATGAATTCATTAGATTCCTTGGAATAAACTCTAATTGGACCAATACAATTCTGTCACCTTTAGTGCTATTGTGCCTTTTTCTTTTTCTTTTTTTTGGGTTTTTCTTGATCAAGACAGGTTTTTTCAAAATAATTGATTATTAGATAATTGGCATCTTTAATTTATTCCATGGGGGTGCTAAATAATAGCTTATCTAGAAATGGTTATTCGATGTTCGAACAACATGGGTACTTTATATCAATTCATATAGCAAATAATCAATTGCATGTGATCTAGTAGCATATCTAGAAATGATTATTCGATGTTCGAACAACACGGGTACTTTATATCAACTCATATAACAAATAATCAAATTGCATGTGATCCAGCAGGTAGAAGCACTAGGCTGACTTCTAAAAAATCAAAGGTCCAAGCACCACATGCATTTAATTTCAAAATAATTGGATGGCAAAGACCTCTCTCTTAATTTCTTCAAAAAAAATATAGCAAATAATCAAATCAGGTATAATGTGTATGTGTTTACCCACTGAGATGAACACATGCTAAGTTAGTGAATATAACATAAAATTACATTTTTTTTACATGAACAATCTGATGCACCGCATCCTTCAACTAAGTCAGTCATGATTTATTATCCAAGAAAACAATTTGATTGATCTCATCGTGGCAGCTTTGTTTTTCCTTTGGGCAAGTATGATTGATCAATCATGCTTTTTATGGCCAAAAGTAAATAGAAATTGAACATGACGTGCCATGCGAGAGTGATATCCACACAGTTCAAGTCAAATTAAAGGGCCAGAAACCTGATTCAGCTTTCAAATATTTGGATAAGTGATAGGGAGCAGTTAGGGTGACCATACTTTATGATACAATTATAGAACTTACTTTCCACTAAAGCTTATGCTTTAAAAATGCATTGTATATTTTAAAAATAATTAAACATTGCGGACATATCAAATTTCTTCGTACTTTGGGCAGAATATTTGTAGTATTGATCTAATTCGGACAAAATGTTAGTTCAGTGATTACGGCTGCAAAAATCAGACTTACATGACCTATTTCTGTGATGTAGTTTACGGTTGAAGCACCTCCAATAAAATTTACTGTACATACAGTTGTATTTACATATAATATGTGCTCATGCACTTGAACTCACCTTTTATTATTGTCATATTTTGCAATTTTTATGTTTGTACACAAATAAAGCACAAATTATTATCAATTGCATTTTATTGAGATTGTGTTTCATTTTTTATATTTTGTTACAGATTTTGTTTTTTGTTCCTTTCAGGGTCATTTAGTAGCAATAAGATATTTTTCTTTTCTGTAATTACTCATATATTCTCCTGAATTTTCAGAAATATCGACTGCACACGAAAAAACCAAGCTCGAGAGTACGAAATAGCAATAACAATGATTATGCAGCACAAGCGCCTCAATTTGTTTTAGTTGGAGCTTGGGTCCCACCAGCAGACCGTACTGGCAGTGAGGAGAGTGGTTGCCCGGCCAACATAATTCATTCTTCACTGGTATCGCTGCCGTCACATTTGATACTACCCCATCATAATAGGAAAATGAATTTGCATGGATCACCAACAGGTCCACAGCAGAAGAGTCCAACTAGAGATAGTAGTTCAAAATCAGCTTCTTCACAGACCACCAATGCCTCATTCTAGGTATGCTCCTTACTCCTCAGCATCCTCAATTTAATTTCAACAAGCTTCGCTTTGAACAACTTAATTTGAACTGTACCTATTATTCCTTCAGTAAATAGTTCTAGTGTACATCTACTTTTGAAGGTGTTTTCATTTGGTATGCGTGTTTGGTTTGGCTCGAATAAGCGCTTATTCGTGTGAACCAAACGACCAACGAATAAGCGCCAATTCGACCCTTTATTCTTGTTCCACCATTTTCTTAGAACAAGGGGACAAATAACGGTTTGTTCAAATAAGGCTTATTCCTTCTTCGGTGAGGCATCCAAACACGCCTCCAAGAACTCCTTCGTCCAAATTACAAGAACATGTACAAGACGTCTTATTCATTATTTTCATACAATGCACACTTAAGTTTGCCAAAATTTAGAAGTTACTTTACCATCCATAAGAAAATATTGTAAATATTTATTTCATGGATGTCCAAACAAATAGTAAAATGGACCAACATGGACATACAATGATACAAATGATATTTAAATGGTTTGTTAACAAATGATACATTATAACCTTCACTTTTATTTCAACGATTTTTGACAACGTATCAAAAATATATTAGATGACTGAAGCATAAAAAGTGAAGTTTACTTACCATTCTTCACTATGCTACTTTTTAATTAGCTGATTGGATTTAAGGATAATTATTATACTCAGTATTGGCTTTCTATGCTTGGATTTAACTTGACACTGTTCAGAACCTCAAAAAATAACTCTTAGTTTTAAAATCTGACCTTTGGAATTGTAAACTATAATATATGTTTATCATCCACATTAAAATGATGAAATTTGATGCAAGTTCTACAGCTCTACCATTTATCAAACAATTTGAAATTTGAAATTTAGGGAACATCAACCACTTGTTTAATATTTTCAAGTAAAAAGAAAGGAAATTTCCAGAATTGCATCGATGTGCCATTTCTGGATCTACTTGTTCATTTTGTAAGTTGAACAACTTGCAGATTCAAGTGACCAAAATAGAAAGAAGTTAAAAACTTCAAGTCAAAGTTTGAGCTAGTTCAGTAACCCGTGGTATAATATTTGTTTTTTCCAGAGTTGATCCTAACTTGCTTCATGGAGCTATGGTTTTGAGGTGTATTGGGTCGCAGAATCTAATTTCCTGACAGTGGTCCGTACGAATCAGCCAGTAATTAGAACATACGTGTGATGTATTTCTTTGTGTTTTATATGGACCGATTCAAATTTAATCAGATTTACCACGTCATTGTTCCTTATTCTTGTAAATCATGTTTGTCTGTTATTATTACTTGTTTTGTTTGTGTAATAGATGAGCTACTGGAGAATACTGTCTCGTGTCACTGGAAATTGGGTAAATTTTGTTTTGTTGGGACTTGCTCTATTCATGTAATCTTTTTGTTCATTTTACGTGAACTTTTTTATTTAAATAAAGCGTGATGGTGTGGCATTTCGCCAACCAGCCCTTTTTTTTTTTTTCTGGAATACAAAAATTTGGACCGTTCCATGTCTAGGAAGAATTATTATAAAATTTTTTTTACAAGATTATGTTCCATGACTAGAAAAAATGTATATACTTAAAAAAAATATTTTAGTATTTTAATTAGGATGTTCTTTTGGCGTAGCTATATATAATAGGAAATTAATGAATTATATTAATGTCAATATATATATATGTTCGTTATCAAACAATAAAATAATATCCATTTCCATCATTTTGATGAATCCTTCATTCCTTCTGAATTCAATGCTTAAGTTGAATTGAGTTTCCAATCGAATAAATCAAGTTATGGGAAAAAAAATTGCCACATGGATTTTGTTAGTCATTGGAAAAATATTAATTCGAGAAACATTATGAATCAAGGGGTCGTTTGGATGGGCTAGGAATAGTCTATTTCTAGAAATAATTTTTTCCTAGACATAAATATCTTTCACAAAGTTACACACTTTCCAACGTTTTACTTTTAAAATCCTTATTCCTTCCTTATTCCCATACGATCCAAACGAGCCCCAAGATATAAGATATTATGGAATAGTTAACCTGCTTAAAACACAGCTAGAAGAGTCTTAACATCTTTAGTTAAACACTTGAGGGATTTGGGCACGAATTTGTACCAAAATTGCTTACGCTTTGAAGTCTGAAATCTGATCATTATTATTTGGTTCTACAATGTTAAGGCCCATCCCTATGAGAATATCGGATGGATATGAAACTTCTATTTTGAGCCGTATTTAGGGCTGTCAAACGTGGCTAATGGTCACGGAAATGACCATAATCGTTATCGTTTTGTTTAATCAAACGGCACAAATTAATTTGCCGTTAACTACATCGTTTATCAAACGGCACAAAAAACAATTGCGTTAATCGTTTTGTTTAGATAAACGATATAAACGATTTAACGTTAAATCTGTAGCTAGTAGTGAAAATTACTTTGCTCAAATTCTCAGAAAAGGGAAAAATAGATGAACGCATTTTTTTTTGTTTTGAAATAAGTGGATTACTCCACCCCTTTTCTTATTAAGAAAAGAATTACAATTACATAGAGGCTGCCTTCTCAACAGCAATTAGCATACGGCACTGGTGTACCAGTGCCCCTAGTTATCAAAAATTACATACCCAGCACAATTATTCTGATTATCACAAAATAGTATAGAAAATATCCAACAATAAAAAATATATAAAAAAACCTCAGACTCCATTGAACTTGAACAACTCTTCATCCAAACAAAAAAAACAGTATCCCTTCCTACAATCTCCAAATTCTCAAAAAAGAAGAGAAAAATAGATGAATATTCGACAAATTTAAACTTGTTAGATTGAAATTTGACACCTTTTAAGCAACAACTCAATCCTCTAGTCCGACGACCTCTTCTCTCATCTGTACTTGTCGTCTAGGGTGGCGGATGCAGAAGCGCCCAGTGGAGAGGCAACCAAGGAGGAGGAGTAGCCTGAGGTGGCGCTCGAGTCGCAAAGAAGGCTAGGGTTTGTAGAGTGGGATCTTGACGGCAGAGAAGGCCGCCATGGGAGCGAATTGGAGGTAGAGAGAGGTACAAGAGAGGTCGAAAATGGGAATTGGAATCGGAGAGGTTTTGTAAGAGAGAGAGACCTAACTTTGTTTCTCTGCTTTTTGCCTTTTTCTTTTCTTTTCCTCAAGAGACTCCATTCATGCGTGAGATGGGGAAAAAAGAGGAGAAGACAGGAAGGAGCGGCGCTTAGGGCTCCTCGTTTACTCCGCCCTTCTTCTGTTATTTGAATAATTCTAAATCTGTACAATACTATACGCTAAAACGAAATAACGGAAACGGCACACCCTATTTCGTTTATCGTTCTGTTTATGTGTCTCAAATACCGGCTTATTTCATTTGCCGTTTCGTTTTATTAACGATACAAATTTTGGTTTCGTTATTCGTTTCGTTAACCTTTAACGTAACGAAATAACGTGTTATTTCATTCCGTTGACAGCTCTAGCCGTATTCTTTTTATTTTTTAGTGAACCGAAAAGTAGACGTAACTGACACTTGGTTCTAAGCTTTATTTAATAGTTTACCCACTTCACAATCACTAGCCTACCCAAGAGTATTTGGTCAATTGTTTTTCAATTTGGTGTATTATCACGAGTTGAAGAGATAAGATTTAATATTGGGTCATCAAATACAATATTAGTGGATCAGGTTGCGCACCAATTGCAAGATTAGCTACGTTCCCGTGCCTGATTATTTAAATTACTTCTAAAGGATATGCTTTAGGCCGCAAAACTCCATTTAAAGTCGCTTTCTTCTTCTGCCACTGGTACTTACCAGAAGGCCATCAAAAAAAAAAAAAAAAAAAAAAGTCGCTTTCTTCGGCCCCCTAGTATTATTTTTTTTCGGCTTGTTGTTGTACGGATTATTTTTTTATTGTAAATATCTTTCAATAAAAAATTGGTCAGGTTGGTGTTAAAAGCAAAGTTGGGTCGTGGATTGATGTGGGTGGCGCCGGGTCTTATGTTGGAATATTCTGAATTTTTTTTTTAAAAAAACAAATATATAAATGAAAGTGGTCCGGGGTGGATTCTAGGATCGAATTGTGAACAGGTCTGACAAGTTTCTTTAAATTTTGATCAAATTTCTCAGTTATATATAATATATATTTTATCAAGTTGCGTCGCTCCTTGCGCTTTGTGCATTTCCTTTGTGTATGTTTTTCTTTTATAACAAAATTTTGTATGTTTTACATGGAATTAGAGAAAATTTTAGTAAAAATTTCAACAAAGCTGAAAACGCCAATTACGGATTATGAAGAGTACATGGGGACAACTATCTTCTATTTTTATATTTTTATTTAAAGACATGCATACGGAGTATTTTTAGTGCTATATTAACTTTTCTAGATAAAATCAATTGACCTCCATAAAAATATATACAATGTTATGATTTTTAGTGCTATATTAATTGTTCTATTATCACCTCCATAATTACAATGTTATGATTTTTATATGATAGTTATATTAATTAATATCAATAGTATGCACCCTTAGTCAATTAGTCAATATAGAATTCTAACTCCGTTTGTGCACAAATTCAGACACGATTCATCCCACTCAGTCTACAAGTTGCGAGCTTACGACACATCAGATGATTTCATTTTTACCATTCTACTACGATTTAGTTGCTTTTCAAACTTTACTCTGCTTTATGCCAACTAACAAACTAATCACTCTGTTTTCTTTTCTTAATGCATTGCTTGATGCTGACTGTTATGCTAATGCTATTAGTGATTAAAGTCTATTGCATAATATTATCTCTCATTTAAATGAACAAATAGACTCTTACTGTAATGGTGCTTTCTATTTTTCTTTCTATCGCTAATTTCTAAGTTGATAAGCACAATAAAAGCATATGCTTATAGACTAACATTATTCTGAAAAGTGGTGCCAGATTTGCTAAGAATATTCTTGCACTAACCAGTGTGCTGTGTGCATGAAGCTTAGAAATGGTTGCTTTTCCTTGTTCTCTAATTGTAGGCTTTCTAGATTTCTCCCTTTCCAATAAAACATATAAAACAGGAGTAGACATTGTTACTAAAAAAATCACAAGTGGAAAATGTGCCTATCCTGTTACAAAATAACAACTAAACAAATGAGAATATAAGCCGTTACAATTTATGATTTGGGCTTTCTCCCAAGTTTGGATCGATCTAACACTTTAAAACAGCTTCTGTTAAAAGGGTTGGTATTTGGATTCCGAATTGACGCAAACAACATTGTCAAAAAATACACCATTTGAAATATATATATATAGAATTTTGCTATGGTGAGTTGCAACTCACCAAAGGGTCGGTGAGTTGCGATCAAAACTCATAGATCTAGTCTAAAATGACCAATCCAAACCGTCCAATATGATCTCCCTATTAAAATCTCCATGCTGATCAAATTTTATATTTTTTTGAGATTTTTAAGTATTTTTTTCGGATTTTTAAAAACAGCTGTTTTTGAACGGTTCGGAACTAATTAGATTAACGATTTTCTAAAATTTCAAAAAAATACTTCAAAATTTCAAAAAATTATAAAATTTGGTATGCAAGGAGATTTTAATAGAGAGATCATATTAGACGGTTTGGATCGGTCATTTTGAACTATATTTAGGAGTTTTTATCGCAACTCACCGACTCTTTGGTGAGTTGCAACTCACTATAGCAAAACTATATATATATATATATATATATAGAGAGAGAGAGAGAGAGTGTGTGTGTTTTGCTATGGTGAGTTGCAACTCACCAAAGGGTCGGTGAGTTGAGATCAAAACTGTTAGATATAGTTCAAAATGACCGATCCAAATCGTTCAATATGATCTCCCTAATAAAATCTCCATGCTGACAAAATTTTATATTTTTTTGAAAATTTTAAGTATTTTTTTCGGATTTTTAAAAACTGCTATTTTTGAACGGTTCAGAACTAATTAGATTAATGATTTTCTAAAATTTCAAAAAAAATACTTAAAAATTTCGAAAAATTATAAAATTTGATCTGCATGGAGATTTCAATAGGGAGATCATGTTTTTTTTGTAGGATTGGTGTTCGAGGTTCATAAACTATTTCTACAACGACTTGTAGAATAAGTTCTCGATCCTCATATATTTTGTGAGTTTCTCAAACACTATCTACTCGTGAGATGTTTGAGTCCTCATTGGAAGGAACGTACTCTTGAACTTCTTTCTTTCACAACAGCTTGTGAATGAAGTTTCGTTCAACTCTCACTAAGCATCATGTATGAAGTGACAAGGTTTTCCATAAAGGTACTTCTTGCAGTAACGTATAAACTCTTTTAATGCTCACTTTACTCCCACTACTTCTTCTTGAGAATATTATTCTCCAAGACTACGTTATGATTAGTAACAACTATTTTGTTCTTATCATGTTCGTAAAAGTTGTATCTTTCGTTTAGTTTAAGGTATCCTACAAACTATTAAATATTCTATTTGGATCCAAACTTATCAATCAACAAATCTTGAAATAAACTTCTTAACACCAAATCTTGAGAAATAATGTACTTAGATATCAAATCTCGTAAGATATCTTTCTCAACGGACTTCGATGGAACGTCATTCAGTATAAACTATATTGTCCTTACATACAAATTCCAAATACGAGTCGAATATGTCAATTTGATTTATTACCGATCGAACTATATCAAATAATGTTCGATACCTCCATTCTTGGACACACTATAATGTTTCTCATGGAGTAAGTTGTGAAATAACTTCACATTTTTTAGATAATATTTCAAATCATATGGCTTAACTATTTACCATGATTAATTGTAAGACTTTTTCTTAAATGGTCTTTCAACTTCACTCTTGAACTCTTTTGAACTAGTCAAAGGTTCATACTTATACCATATCAAATAGATACGTTAATATTCACTACGATCGTTGGTCAAGTAGTAAAGTATTAACAATCTTTCATTGCACAAGTACTTATAAGTCTATATACATCGACATGTATAAATTCTAGTCAAGTCACTTATCCTTAAACATTCGTAGGTCAAAGGCATTTTTGTCATTTAACAAATATGATTCACATATATCAATTGATTCACAATCGAATTGAGTTAAGAGCTTATGTAGACTCTCGTAATGCGATTTCCGTTTATATATGACTAAGCGGTCGTTCCACATGAAAGTCAAATACTTTACATAGTCTTACGCATCCTATTTGTCATTCAAAACTTATTTATCTATTTCAAGTAAATTCAATCAAGATGTATGAAATCATATAAACAAATCCACAATAAAAGAACAACATTTGTCTTTTACAAAACATAATCATTCATCATCAAATATGAAATGAAGATAAGGTTTTTAGATTTTAGGAGTAAGGTACACAAATCCAATTCCTAAACAAACTCTTTAGTAAATATAACTCCACATATCTAATGGTTATGGCTTAGACGAGCAAGCCATTTCCTATACGTAGTTTACTTTACATCTCTCGAACATTCTCTTATTCTTAATTACCTATACATTTCATTAAATGCGAGCACATTAACTAGTACTTAGTTACTAGTGTGAATTAGAGATAGCGAGATAATTTGAATGACAAATACACGTAACACGATTGGAACTTTTATAGTCTTGTTATCATGGTACTTCGGACAACCTTTCAAGTGTCTTCCATAAACGGCAAATTAAAAACATCTCATGTGACACGTGATCACAAATGAGGGTCTCGAAGTTTCAACTCATACATTGGCGAAGTATTTCTTGAATACTTACCCAATCACCTTTTAGCATCAATGAGTGTGCATAAAGGCAACACCACATCCTTCATAACTAGGAAGAGATCGCATGATAAT
Organism: Rhynchospora breviuscula; assembly: GCA_027562975.1. NCBI lineage: Eukaryota > Viridiplantae > Streptophyta > Magnoliopsida > Poales > Cyperaceae > Rhynchospora > Rhynchospora breviuscula. The sequence goes on from CM050401.1 coordinate 40,920,189, forward strand.
ATCAACAATTCTTGATATTGGAGTTCTTAACATCTCTAATTGCCAATTAGCTACTTAAACCTTTCGGTTTGTAAGCCAATTAAACATTTATGTATCTTCTTGAAAGAAGAATCTCTTGGTTGACTTATACTCTATTACTCGATCATAAATGATTGAGTCAATATCTATTTTTTCTAAGAATTCCTTCTTGAGTAAGTGAATGAGAGCTTAGGAGTCAAAATCTAATCCGTATAAATTCTCCAATTCAAAAGCTTAGAAATTCTAAGATGAGGATATCGGCATCTGCTTTTATTGAATAACTTTTCGCAAAAGTCAATCAATCATTAAGATGCTACATTCGGGAGGTCGAGGAAAGTTTTGGGAATCGATATTACTTCTTTAAGTAAATACCTTTAGAAATAAGCTTGTTCATTTTCAAAGATTGATCGCAACGAAATTAACACGTTTAACATCTGTAACAATTTCAATTTAAGATCATTTAGTTTATGCAATGTTTTACTTATACGAAAGAAAACTTCCGCTATATTTATTTAATGTCCCAAATATAGTCGGTTATCAAAAATCTCCATTTTCATTGAGAAAGGGCCAGCGTCGGCATGAGACTTAAAACAACTAAATATGGTAGGTTCTCCAACCAATCATATCTACCATATGATTCTTGGTTTGTGAAATGTCTCATGTACATCCACAAACTTCGTCCTGATGTCCAATCCGATTAAGGTCCATCGATAAGTAACATCTCTCTATTTGCTCCTAGTAAATCCGATTTACACCCCGACTTTCGAAGGTTGACCATGACGTCCCGCGTCGGTGAGAATGCGTCAATGAACGACCGAACGACGTGAAGGGGATAGAGAGAAAGAGGGCGGTCGGCTTAATCAAATTAATGGAACAAACATTATGTGACTTTGTTTGGTGGTCGTGTCAACATACACCCATACCTATCCTATGACATTTCATATCATACACAAACATTCGCATGTTAGGAAGTCTAAGTTTTTAAATTTTTATGCTAATTAACCATTTAATTAACAATCCAAACGACATAGACCTCGATGGATCTAGTCCAAGCATTCACACACAAGAGATTGAGAATAGAAAGGCTACATCTCCTTGTATCGCAACAAGGAGGCTCGAATCCGTCGATGTCGAGGTTGAGCGCACCACCACCCACGCCTTGGCCTCGAGTCCACCAAGAGATTAATCATAACTTCAATCTGCTAGTAGATGGGAGGTTGAGGCTAATCCCTTCCTTCCTTAGCTTTCAATCAATCAAATCAATGGTGGAAGGAAGTTGCTCAACTCATGAGCTAAGAGAATGAGAGGAGAAGAGCAAGAGAAATCTGAAAAATTCTCTTCCTTTGAGTGGATTTCGGCCAAGGAGAGAGAGAGGAGAGAAAGAGGTGAAGGTGGCTAGCGGTTTCCATCAAAAATGTCCTCTTGACCTAGCTCTCCTATATTTTTCATGGACAAAAATGTCCTCTCAAGGCCAGCCCCTATTATGGGTTTAAATGGGTTATGTCAAGTTACATTGACCCATTAAAATAATCCACTAATTGCTCTCCCAATTGATCCTTAAATCGGGCTATTAATTTACTATTTAAATAAAGGCCCAAATAGCTCAATTAATTAAAAGTAAGTTGAACAAAATTAATTATTAACTTATTAATAATTATTTTGGAATTAGCTAGTGCACTAATTTATTTCCATATGATCCCTTTGACTTAATTAATTATAACGGTTCGCGACGGTATATATAATTAATTAATCAACTTATCATATTTTCGCAATACTAACTGTTGCGAATAAATAAATAATGCACTGTGTGATTATAACTCTATTTGTGTGACCCTTTGAGGATTTATGCTACGTTGGCCATGGAATTAAATCGCTATTTAATTCTAATAATCATAAGTGGTATCTAGCAACACGTTATGATTTCCAATTCGCATAAATAGTGTACTGCTACAATATTTTAATCCTACATAAGAAATAATAGCATTTCCTTGTCCAATTCTTATGTCACATAATATCATCGTATAATCCAAGATAGGAATGTGTCATTCTTACAGATTATACATTTCTTGATCTAGAGATGACTGTATCAGTTGCTAGCAAACAATCCATCTCCATCAAGGGGCCCAAACAGATATCATCGCTCACTAAATAAATTAATGAGAGACATACGGTTTTCTTGATGAACAACTTTTTTCCGCACAATTCAAGAGAACATAAATAAAGTCTGTATAGCAGCCCTTATCAGGAATCAACGGTAGACGATATTTATTGAGCCTATCCTCATGTGGAAAAGTTGAACCATCTCAAACTTAGAATCAAACTCAAATGAAATAAATAATGACACATAACACAATCCATATATTTATTTCATTGGGTCTGTCCTGTACTATGTTCCATAACATATACATATGCAATTAAGTTGGCAACTCCTTACCTATGATTTGTAGAACTTAATCATCACTTAACTTGCATACTAATCTTATCCGATAATTAATATTCCTTGTTAATTATCAAGATTACGGACCTTTTAGATTTATTATTGTCATTTAATTATAAATGAACTACAGAGATCTACAATTCAGATCCTCAACCTGAATGATCTGTCAATAAATAAATCAAGGAATAAATGATCAAATATCATCAATAACATAAACCATAGAAGTAGCCATATAATGATTGGTTTCTAGGACATAACTCTAACATCGCATAATAAGCATCTTAAGCATTGTTGTGGGTTGTATGGCCCCGCTTGCATTAGTTTCGCCGCATCTCCATGTAGCAAGACTAATCTAATAAGCCATCCCGCTAATCATATGGATCTAATCCTATATAATTAAAAAGAATAAAATACATGTGAAAAATTTCTGATCCCTCCTAACCTTAGGGGCATGCAAGTCTCACAAGTTACATTAAAATTAATCCACATTAATTAATTAATTAACAATGGCACCAAAGGCTTCATTACAAACATTCAATCACATGCATTCATACAACCACAAGGCATTGAAATCTTAGGCCATACTAAAACCCACGCTCCTCCTGCAAAAACAAGTTAGCACAAGTACTTCTACGTGTGTGTTTTGTTTCTAATTAACAAACTTTTAAGTATCTTTACACATCGCTTGCCGTTTGTAATTTTCGCGTAAAGAAATGTTCAACTTTTAAACAACAACCTTGCTTAAACCTTTTAAAATTCATTTCAACATTCGAAATTATTTAATGGAGGATAATAAGGAGTAATCTAATTAACATGTCAACCAATTGATTAATTAGAATAAATACTTTTATGCAATTGGGACCCGGAAAAATTTAAAATTTTTTGGTCTCCAAAAAATCCGAAATAAATCGTGCACGTTCCTTATAGTGAGAGTAACTACATATTAAAGTTTCATGAAGAGATCACTTACCATCAGGGAGAACAAAAAAACAAATTCTCAGGTTGTGTATAAAACACCGTTAGAGAAAGTTATGTTTTAGTCTCAACCGTTTGGCCATTAGGATCATCTTTCACATAGATTTAATGCAAACAAAATTTACAATAAATTACTATAAATCTATGGCTAGCAAGTCATGAAGGAAAATCATACCTAATCTATACATTTTTATCAAGTTTAATGGGTTTAAACTAGAAACTCCTGCTCTGGAACAGACTGTCGACAAAAATATTTTAATCAGGTTAAGGTATCAAAACTACTCCAAATTGAGTGAAACTAATTTTTTCAAAACCAAGATTTAAAATAGAACAATTCTATTTAAACACTTTTCCACGGAAATATCTCAATCAATATCAGTTTTGCAAACTTTCTAATTGATACAGTTACCGGTCTGACGGTTTTTAAAACTTCCATAACTCAAACGAACAGTTATACTTCAAATCACGTTATCAAATTGAGGTGGGTGGAAGTTATACACATCTAGATGTTTCTTAGCCAATAAAACAGGCAGTTAATTTACAAAATAAACTGATTCAAGCGTATTCAATCAGATCTGGACACGCAGAAACAGGTTCTGCGCACCGTCACAACAAAAATCACTATAAATCCATTATTGCTTGGATTGATGTGAAATCAGAGGCAAAATAATCACAACTCACAGATCTATCAACTCCAATAAAACAAAAAATTTAAACGAATTCTTTACATAGAGAAAAACACGCAAAATCACAGAAATCCAGAAGTTCCAGACAGCAAGCAAGTGCATCAACTTAATGAGTTCATTAATCATTAATTTCTCAATTAATTAAGTGCTAAAACGCTTAAATACGACCAAGACTCTGATACCACTGTTAGGAACTCAAGTCCTTGTACAATTTTAATTTTTATTACTAATTAATACTTAATTAAACATGCACAACAAAGATCTAGTATTTAAGCATCAAGAACTCATGAGAAACGCGGAGGAATTTCGTACATCTTCCAAACTCGCAATTGGAAGGCTCGATCCATGGTATAGAAGTCGATGGCGTGCCTCCAATCACCACAATCACTCTGGCCTCGAGTCCACCAAAAGCTCTAACCAAATTCTAGAGGTTTGTGCTAGTAAACCCTAGAACGGAGCTAATTCCTTGTTGCATTTCTTCACAAAATTAACTATTTAATTTGTGGCTAATATTCAACACATGAATTCCTATGGAAGAGCAATAATTTGAGAGAGCAATGGAAGAGAAAAATCTGATATTTTTTCTGTAATTTTCGTCCATAATATAATAGGAAGAGAGGAAGATGTTAACGTTAAATTTAGCGGTGCTGTTTCCTAATTAACAGCCCTATATTTAGGCATCCAAACCTCATCCTTTTTTCACCCAATATGGACAAAATTACCCCTTATATACTGGCCACGAAATGGTCTAATTTAGCCATTTTAATTTTGTTATTTTGATCTCATGTTAACACATTAAATCATTCATTTAATGGTCTAATTAAATTGTCCTTTTAATTAAGCTGAATTTTCAATTCAACCAATTAACATATGTTGAATAAAATTAATTATCAACTCATTGATAATTATTTTAAAATTAGCAAATGCATTAATTTATTTCTATATGATTCCTTTGATTTAATTAATTATAACAGTTCATAACGGTATATAATTAATTAATCAACTTATCATATTTTCATCGCACTTGCTACTGTGAATAAATAAATAAATAATGCATTGTATGGTTAAAACTTTATTTGTGTGACCCTTTGAGGATTTATGTTATGTTAGCCATGAAAATAAATTGTTATTTATTTTCAATAATCATAAGCGGTATCTAGCAACACGTTATGATTTCCAATTAACATAAATATTGTACTGCTACATTATTTTAATCATTCATAAGAAATATAAGTGTTTCCTTATTTTAATTCTTATGTCACATGATATCACTGTATAATTCAAGATAGGAATATGTTATTCTTGCAGATTATACATTTCTTGATCTTAGAGATGATCGTTTAGTTTTCATGCATACAATCCAACTCTATCAAGGGGCGCCCAAACAGATATCATCACTCACTAGGTATACTAATGAGGGACATACGATTTTCTTGATGAACAACTTTTTCCCGCATAATTCAAGAGAACATAAATAAAGTCCGTATAGCAGTCCTTATCAGAAATCAACGGTAGACGATATTTATAGAACTTATCCTCATGTGGAAAAGTTGAACATCTCAAACTTAGAATCAAACTCATATGAAATAAATAATGACACATAACACAATCCATATATTTATTTCATTGGATCATGTCCTGTACTATGTTCCGATAACATACACATATGCAATTAAGTTGGTAACTCCTTATCTATAATTTGTAGAACTTAATCATCACTTAACTTGCATACTAATTTTATATGATAGTTAATGTTTCTTGTTAATTATCAAGATTATGGACAGTTTAGATTTATTATTATCATTTAACTATAAATGAAACATAGAGATCCACAATTCAGATCTTCAACCTGAATGATCTGTTAATAATAAACTCTAGGAACAAATGATCAAATATCATCAATAACATAAACTAATATCATAGCCATCAAATGATTGGCTTCTAGGACATAACTCCAACAATATCTCCTCTTGTTACCATCAAAAGATATAATTTTTCTTAGATAAAGCTACCAGCAAATGAAGATTACTAGAAGCACTTTTGGCATTAGTTTATAAATTTATGGAGACGATGGTGTCTAATATATGCTGAGAACAATCTGAGAAACAGAATCCTTGCCCTTGTGATCTAATCCAAAAAAGGTTTGCTTCAGTGATTGTAATTAGGATTTGAAGATCCAAGCGAATGGGTTAAAAGAGAATATCGTATCTTATTTGATTTGGGCGAAAGAAATCAGGCGAGAGAATCACCAAATAGGCATGGGTATTTTCGTCTATTATTCTAAAAATTGAATTTTCAGATTTAAAACAATATTACAAATAATCAAAAGGGTAAATTTCTATAATAACTATGATTTAGATGGGATATTTCTAATTTTAAAGATTAGAAGGGAATATTTCCAATTAGCTAAGATTGCAAGGGTATATGGCTGATTTTCCCTTATAATTTCTAGGCCGAAGGAATTTAGAAAAGAAGCCCAGTTATTATATAACTGTAAGGAAAAAATGGCGGAAATAACCATTACTAGAAGTCCAAATGGCGGAAATAACCATTACTAGAAGTCCAGAACATTACCAAATGTTACCTCGAATGCTTTTCTGCTGAATGTCCTTGGTCGTGAATATGTTCACAGCAAGCGGTACTTTAGTAATTATTAAAGATTCCTTCATCGTTGTGTCAATAAACGTATTATACAAACTATAAATAATTTTTAAGGGATAAATTCATGCGGTCCTTCTAAATTTTTTTTAATTCTTTTTTCAATTATCTCGTAAATTTATCGAAGTGAAAGACATTATTTTAAACATTTTAATCCGAGATATCAGACAATAATACCTCTTATGTAAACCTAAGTAATAATTGTCAAATCGACGAAACATCAATGAACAATCCTTACAGATATTTTAAATTTAATTGTATAAAAATTAATATTTGTTTACTAGAAAAGATAATTTTCTAAAATAATACAAATTGACAACATCTTGTAGAACTTCAGATTAATTTAATTAATGTTCAATTCAATTTTCGTAATTTATTCTTAATGATTGATGCACTTTCATACATTATACAAGAAAGTTGGAAATAGTATGATTTAAAAGAATATATTATTGATTTGAAATCAATATTGAAAAAATATATCATAGTTAAAATTTCGTGAATGATCGTAAGCAAAACTTTTGGAGGGCATTATATTATACAATCTTTTTCATTCAAAATAAATAATAGTAAGTTAATTAAGAATCAATTGGGAGTAATTGTCATATATGTCGGAGTATGGATGTTAATAAGAATGAAATTCAGGGAGCAAATTACCACAAGTGAAAAAGTTTAAGACATACGGCATTGCCCATATTTGAACTTCCTACAACAACTATAAAGTCAATAATTTATTAAGGTATAACTCATTTTAAATAGATACTCGACCAAATTTGATTGAATTCCTCTTTTGAGGAGGAATTCAGTTGTCACTTACAAAATGCCCCAGTCCCTCATGGTTCTACTTTCTTCTGTATTATATATACACCTATGAAATACGACAGCTTACATTGTTCCATTGAATAGTAACAAACGAATAAAAAGCTTTAGCTGGACTAAGAAGTCAGCTGTCATCTTATAAGATTCAGCAGGATTTTCATAAGAGTTGAATCAAGATATTGATGAATAGGAGATCTCCAGTGGTAAGCCGGGCGTAGGCTGCAACAGCTTTGCATTTGGTATCTCCCGTGCCAACATCTCCTGAAAAGTGATAATTATATGCTGATCTTCAGATTAAATAATCATCGCATAGGAGCAATCACCAATATTAGCACAAATTAGAGTATAAGCACTTCAATAAGCTGATTGGCTTAAACAATACTTCAAGAGTGTATTTAATTAACAACTATGACTAAGATTATTGCAATGGAAAAATGATTTGCAAAGCTAAATGATCTGAATACTGTTTCTTCAAAAAAAAATAATCTGATAAACTAAAATAGGAACCTGGAATGCTTCCATAGTACCAACGGAAGAGAGAATGCTGGAAAGTACCCCTTTTGCATCCAGATCACCATTTCTCATTGGAACTATGTACCTGAAAGCATTCAACCTTCACGACGTATTTCATTTCTAGAAATTCGAAAGAAATAAAAAAATTTTCTTCACCTAAATTGCTTTTTTTTTTAGGGTCATTCTTCACCTAAATTGTTATTACGCAGCTCTCTCTTAAGCTTAGGTAAGAACCCTAGTTCTTCATAAGATCCCAAATAAACACAAAATTCTTAAGTACCGACATGTGTTGTTTCTGTGGGTGAGTTGTAGGGTTGGAGGGAGGGAGGGAGGGAGGGAGGGGGAGAGAGAGAGAGAGAGAGAGAGAGAGAGAGAGTACTTTGCTTGTAGTAACTTAGCTAGCTTAATGGCGTCTTCTTGTCCAGAAACCAAAGTGAAGAAAGGGAGCAGTTGCTTTATAACCGGTGTAATTACTACATCGGCCCGATAATTTTCTAGAAAATATTCATTATATACACAGTGTGGTTCATAGTAGAGTGACAGACCATTTTCTCCTGGTTTCACAATGTACCTGTTAAGACTCAAACACCATGTGATCTTTGTCAGAAAGTATCACAAAATGGGAAGTTTATAGTACAATCTACCCATCTCAAATTTTCAATTAGAAAACCTAAATGACATATTGTGTATGCCCTAATAAAACAAAGACAACAACCAAATTAAAATGCTATTCTAGCTAACTAATGCCCAAGAACAGGAGGGTAATTCTGTGTGTATTTGAAATAAAAATTAGGAAGAAGGATGATAATTGGAGAACTTGAGTTTTCAGCTATACAGAGCTACACGCTTTCAATGATTTATAGTAATAAACAATAATTTACACATTTTCCATGATTATTCAAAATGTATTCAGGTTACAAGGGTACAAAATAAAATTACTCATTCCATATTATCCTAAGCTGCCAACCAAACAGTACCATCACAACCTTTTTAACTGCAAAGAAATAAGTTGTAAAAATTTTAAGCTAAATTTGAAAATTCTTATAATTACCCATTTTCAGGCCGCTGCCAAGGGGGACCCAGTACTGGTCCTGCTGTAGCACAGATGTTGACCTTTGCACCACCTTTTCCTTCCAAATCAGTTTTTTCACCGGGCTCTAAATAGGTCACCTGAAAATATGTCCAATATTTTTTTCAATGTTCAATGAACTTTCTCAATAAAGTTTATTTAGCTCATAACAGAAGCTATATCCAATTTTTGCAAATAGCAACTTTTTCTCAAAATGTTGTTGAACAATTTTACCTGTAATAAGTACTCAATATTTACAAATGAAATGCTAACCATATACATGAACTCAAAAATAAACTTACATTACTAAAGAGAGGTTGCAAGATAGATTCAGCATTAGGGGTGGCAATTACAGGCAAGTCAGGGTTTCTTTTTGAGAGAGGAGTGAGAGTTTTTATGTGGCAATGATCGTCAAGGCTCTGTGTAATTAGCAAGCAATCTAGGTCTGGCAGATCATCAATCTGTCATTTGTCACAATTCCGTTAAAATAGTATCTCGAAACTTATAATTGTATGTACCAATTTGATGCTTACTGGTATTGACTTAGCACATTTATCCAGAAGTGATATAAATCACCATTACTACAAATTTCATCAGTTAAGCTTAAAATAAAAACTAATAAGAAATTATACATGTATGTGCAAATAATATCCTAAGTTTTTTGGGGAAAAAATACTGTATCATACAGCATAGTATGGTTTGTAATGCGCGACATTGTAAAATATGTTTAATTGTGAATAATAGAGGTGGTAAGGTAGTTCCATTTGGGCATGCTACTTAAAAAAAAAAAAAAAAAAAAAAAGTAAAATCAGGCTAAAATACCTTAAAATTTCTGAGAAATTTCTTTGCACCATCAAACATCCATGGCGCGCCAAAATCCAAATTCCCAACCAGGATTGGATCCACCAGGATATTAACCGCACCGATATCCCATATCCAACTGTTAATCTAAAAGAGAAGCGAAGCAGCAGAACATAAGAATCGTAGATAAAAGCAATTAGTATTTCATTCAACATTCTAGAAAAGAGAACTAGTACAGAACCTCTAGATAAGTGAGCCTAATGGAGCGAGAACTCGTTGATGCCACTGGAGACGCAGCAGCAGAGGCGGATATCTTCAGCCTTGAACAAGAACGTATGTTGCTGGTTCTCGTGTGGCGCTTGGTGTGGGAAGGAAAGGAGAGGGAAGAGAGATTCGCATTCGCAGTCTGGAGCGCCATGGAGAAAGGAAGGCGATAAGACTAACAGGTTCTTCTTTTGCCATGGCTTTTTGCGGTGGGGAACTAACGAGTGAGTGGGAGAGTTTGAGTCAAAGAGAAGTCAACGGAAGAAGAAGGTATGAGATTGAAACGCGATTTCTCGTTTTGGGCCACCCGTGTTTAGGGGCGAAATGGTCATAAGAAAATAATTAGTGGGCTGTTGGGCCTCCTCATACGATGTATTGGGCTTTTGTTTCTTCCATTTTATCCGAAATTAAAACATCCTAAACCACGGTATTAGGCCTGTCAAAACGGGGGGGGGGGGGGGGGGGCGTGCTGGCGGTGCTGCCGTTCCCTTTTTTCAGAAATGAAACGAAATGTGGCACCAATTTTCCCTGCCGTTTCAAAAAATGGAACGAAAATGAAACAGATAATTATACCGTTTTACAGAAATGGAACACGAAAATAAGAAATTATAATGGAAAACAAAAACGAAACGGAATGTGGCACCAATTTTTCCTGCCGTTTCAAAACGAAACAGTTATTTTGTCCCGTTTCTGAAACGGAATAGGGTTATTCCGTGTGCGTTTGGCACAATTGCCAAGCCTACACGGTATTATTCGAGTAGCGAGTTGACGAAAATAGTTGATAAAAATTAAAAATAAGAAATCCGAAAATATTTTAGGCCCGCTCAACTAAATGGTTCATATCAAAGGATTATGGTTAATATTTTTTTATGTTGAAAGGTCAAATCAATTCAATAGTATATAAGATGATCTCGGTTTTTGGACAAGTAAAAATAAATCATTGTTATACCTATTAAGTCGCAAGCGAAAGAGTACAGCTAGGTGACGAACCTACATAGACAGTTAATGGTTATTAATCCTACTCTTTTATTAAAGCTAAATGATAAATTTTTATGGAGTTTTTGTTTAAATTGAATAATTAAAGAAAAATTGTAAATTGACTAAAACAATTATAGTAAATATTTTTTATTGTTAATAATGGTAAAAATATGCTAATAAAAATGTCTAGAGTTCAATTTCACTTAGTTTGGTTAGAGTTAATGAATCGTTGCACTTTCGTGGTCGGACTCGAAGAATTTAGTCCGAATTTCTGACAATTCATCCGAATTCCCTACGTAAATGTCATGATTTACTTGATCACGTTGGTTTAAGTTATGTGAAGAGCCAATTTAGCGATACCTAAACTCCCTAGTCTTCTGTTGTCACCTATTAGACATGACATTTGGTATAGAACCTAGTGTTATCCTTTATCAAATGCATTGTACCTCAACTTTCATGTGTTGATAGACCTACTTGAATTTGTTTATTGCTTTTTCTATGAGATATTTGTACTGTTAGGAACTCTAGTCCTTGTGCAATTTTAATTTTTTTTTATTACTAATTAATAATTAATTAACCATGCACAACAAGAAGGATCTAGTATTAAGCATCAAGCATTCATGAGAAACGGGGAGGAGTTTCGTACCTCTTTCAAACTCGCAATTGGAAGACTCGATCCATGGTATAGAAGTTGATGGCATGCCTCCAATTACCACAACCACGCTGACCTCGAGTTCACCAAAAGCTCTAACCAAATTCTAAAGGTTTGTGCTAGCAAACCCTAAAACGGGGCTAATTTCTTGTTGTCTTTCTTCACAAAATTAACTATTTAATTTGTGGCTAATATTCAACACATGAATTCCTATGGAAGAGCAATAATTTGAGAGAGCAATGGAAGAGAAAAATCTGATATTTTTTCTATAATTTTCGTCCATATTAATTAGGGAGAGAGGAAGAGGTTAACGTTAAATTTAGCGGTGTTGTTTCCTTAATTAACAGCTCTATATTTAGGCATCCAAACCTCATCCTTCTTTCACCCAATATAGACAAAATTGTCCCCTATATGCTGGCCACGAAATGGCCTAATTTAGCCATTTCATTTTGTTATTTTGCTCTCATATTAACACATTAAATCAATCATTTAATGGTCTAATTAAATTGCTTTCTTATTAAGCTGAATTTTCAATTCAACCAATTAAAATATGTTGAATAAAATTAATTATCAACTCATTGATAATTATTTTGGAATTAGCAAATGCATTAATTTATTTCTATATGATCCCTTTGATTTAATTAATTATAACGGTTCATAACGGTATATAATTAATTAATCAACTTATCATATTTTCATCGCACTTATTGCTGTGAATAAATAAATAATGCATTGTATGGTTAAAACTTTATTTGTGTGACCCTTTGAGGATTTATGTTATGTTGGCCATGAAAATAAATCGTTATTTATTTTCAATAATCATAAGCGGTATCTAGCAACACGTTATGATTCCCAATTAACATAAATATTGTACCGCTACAGTATTTTAATCCTGCATAAGAAATATAAGTATTTTCTTGTTTTGATTCTTATGTCACATGATATCATCGTATAATCCAAGATAGGAATGTGTCATTCTTGCAGATTATATGTTTCTTGATCTAGAGTTGATCGCCTAGTTGCGCGCATATGATCCAACTCCATCAAGGGGTCCAAACAGATATTATCACTCACTAGGTATACTAATGAGGGACATACGGTTTTCTTGATGAACAATTTTTTCCCGCACAATTCAAGAGAACATAAATAAAGTCCGTATAGCAGCCTTTATCAGGAATCAACGATAGACGATATTTATTGAACCTATCCTCATGTGGAAAAGTTGAACCATCTCAAACTTAGAATCAAACTCATATGAAATAAACAATGACATATAACACAATCCATATGTTTATTTCATTGGGTCATGTTCTGTACTATGTTCTAATAACATACACATATGCAATTAAGTTGATAACTACTTATCTATGATTTGTAGAACTTAATCATCACTTAACTTGCATACTAATTTTTTAAGATAATTAATGTTCCTTGTTAATTATCAAGATTACGGACGATTTAGATTTATTACTGTCATTCTAATGAATGATCCACAGAGATCTACAATTCAGATCCTCAACTTGAATGATCTGTCAGTAAAAAACTCTAGGAACAAATGATTAAATATCATCAATAACATAAACTAAGAAATTAAGTCATTAAATATTGACTTCTAGGACACAACTCCAACAATTTGTACCAAACTGTCGTTTTTATAAAAATTTTCACCTTTCGACTACTTGTTGGTTGTCTTTCGATTTCTAACCTATCTTGAATTACTTATCCAAGTTTTATCAACTAATTTATGTTGTATTTCCTGATTAAAAGTGGCCATTCATCTATTAAACACACACAATTAATTAACAAACTTTAAGCAAGCATAATAATATTAAAACTCAACATGCAAATCACATATACTAATCTACCATCAAGTATCACATCACATGACAAACCAAACAAAAACTGCATCTATCCCTAAGACAATAAAAGTCTAGCCTAACATAGTCTCAAAACACATGCAAATAATGTAGAATATCAAATAACAAGCCATCAAGTATCAAATAAATAGAGAAAGTGAGAAATACAACAATAAACACCAAGTCTCGATGTATGCTACTGCCGGCGTGGTAGAGAACACCTCAAAGTCTCGAAGTGCTGTGGAAATCGCTGCTCCAGCAACATGGGCGGAGCTAAGTGTTGTAAAAACTAGGCAAATGCCCCCATAATGCTCTCAAAGTAATCCTTAAAAATGCAATAATTACATGCAAATTAGTATGTTTTATTCAATTTGCCCCCCTTAGAAATCTAAAAATTTCAGCATAAGCATCATTTGCCCCCCTTGTCCTAAAACTCTGGCTTCACCCCTATCCAGCAAGAAATAGCCTCAAAATCGTGCTCTAGACCAAAAGAACGTGTAGAATAAGGTGTAGGAAGGTGGAATAATGGTGACTAATGCGAGATATCTCCTCTAGAAGAAAGGGAATGTATATATATTATATAGCAATTATTTGCTGCTTTGGATGCCCTAGAAGCTTTTCTTACGTTGCAAACCCCCTCAGGGAAGTTTCCATAGACTAAAATTTCCTTTCAAAAGTTGCTGGAACATATCATATGTGCACAATTTGGTCCAATTTTTGGGGGTGTGTGGCCCATGCATGCGTGTGCGTGGGCTCTGCTCTAGAGTCGAGTCGTGGTTTGATCTAGACTAGAAATGAGTTGTCTAGCTATCTAATTTGCCAATTCTTACTAATTTCATTGAGTTCCTTGAAAAATAAAATAAATGACGGCAATACCAAATCTTAATAAACAAACACAAAAGCATTGTAAACATGGTTTTAGTCACAATTTTCGATGTAAAATTTGGCCTAAATTACAATATAAATATGAGATATCATAAGAGAATAAGGATCCATTAACAATAGATAACTTGATAATTTTGACAATATCATGTTAATTTTTTTTTTCAAAACTCTTTAAAGTAAGAAACAAATTTTCACACTGTTTACTTGTATAACAATTTAATGTAATTTGGTTCAATTAATAAGTCATTAAAATCTTGTCCTCTATAATTTTTTAGTCTTTTATAATAATTTTTATGATTGTAAAGATTATAAATCAACATATTATTATAGAGTCGGCATGTTCGGAAATAGTTTTACCAGACAAGTTGAACCTGTTATTGTTAAAATCTCAATCTACATTCCTTTTTTTTTTTTTTTGTGGAGGTTCAATTTAACATTTCGAAACTTAAAAAATACTGTATGAGCAACGATTATATTATTGGGTATGAATATTTAATTAATGAAGTTTCCTATTCAATAAATATATTATAATTTAACAATTCATAATCTCTTATTCCTAAATAATTCAGATTGCTTCCCTTATACATATTCACAACTATGACATATAAACTTTTTTATTCAACTCTGAGCAGATTTTATTCTTTATATATAAAAAAATCATGTACAATTTACAATTCAAAACGAACAGTGTAAGTGTAATGTGTAAATAGACAGCAGAAGCGACCAAATTGCAATTAGTTGCAATGCAAACCATTCATCTGCTGTTAATCTGGACCATAGGTCGCTTAGGCACGGTAAGCACCGTAAAAATTCACAAAATAAAAAAGAAAAACAAAACAAAAATATAAAATAATACTAAAAACAAGCAAATAGAAATTATAGAATCATTCCTAAAATCAACCATGAAAGCCACAGCCACTCTTCCCGGAACGAAATAAAAATAATACTAAAAACAAGCAAATAGAATCATTTCTAAAATCAGCCATGAAAGCCACAGCCACTCTTCCCTCTTTGATCTGCGGCTGTAGGTCTCGGGCTTGGCGGGCCCACAAGCATCCATTGGAGCAACCCTATTGGATCCTCTCCAGATAAGGCGCTCCCACCTCTACGACTCTGTGCCTCGCTGCGTGTGGTACACCTCGCCTTCTCAGTAATTCAGTTTCAATTCTATGGCTCTATGTACTTAGTTGTGATAGTCGCTTTCTTTTCTTCTTCTTTCCTCTGTTAAAATCAAACCCAACTCATTAATGCGGGACAAACCCAAGTACACTCATCTCATGGGTTGCTTCTTCTCTTCATTTAATGCTCATGCTTACTACTGTTTCATCTCTGGTTCCTAATTTTATATTGTTGGTACTAGGGAAAAGCTAAGCAAGCCAAGTAAGTGTTAAGCTTTGGATTTCTTTTTGTCTTATAATTCATATAGTTTTTGTGGTTTACAATTTTCTAATTTCAGTTTGATGATGAAGTTGGTTTCTTCTGCTAATAAATTGGGTCAATCACATCAAACTAGAGCCTTTCCATGTCAACTCACTAAAAATGTCGGTAGAAGGAATTCTGTCTCGAGGTTTGCTTACAAAAGAGATGCATCTCAAGATGAAGATGAAAACAAAGGAAGGCAGCTGCAACAGTTAGATAATTATTTCAAGAAACTCTCCCTTGGTGCATCGAAAAATGAGAGCTTGATTGGAAAAGAGAAAATCAGAATAGCTGGTCCTGCTGCTGAGGAGTACAACCAAATTAGTGGGTTGGTTGCAAATGCGAAAAGATTTGTGCGATTTGAAAACACAGACAACACGAGTGATGTCGCATTGCTTTACAATGAAGAGAAATATAACAGTATACAAACTGATAATGAAGATTCAGGTTTCTGCTTGATGTATGTCTTCTGTCCTTCAATGTATATTTCTATGAACTATTGAACATTGCAACTAATTTTATTTTTCTATATATTTGTGTAGAAATTTGTTGGTGGCAATTAATATTGCAGTTCTGTTATTTGAGATAGCAAGCCCTGTGAGGGATCATGACCTTGAGTATGTCTCACTACCCCTTTTCTATGGCGCGAAGGTTAATAAATTAATTCTTTCAGGGGAATGGTGGCGACTCCTTACTCCTATGTTTCTGGTAATTTTAATTTGTTTATGTTTTTTAAATTGATGCAAATTATTTAGTTCTTTATAGTCTCCTTAGTATAGCTGTTACATTTGGGAAAGAGAAGCTCACTTAGGATAGTCAGAGGTAGAATGTATTCAAACATATTAAAAAATAATAAAAAAATAAGAATACGAAGAATTTTTTAACATTGCTCAATTTTAATAGGAATCAACCATTGAATTATCCAATGGTACTAAACGGATGACACACTGATCAATCAAATCATACGTATCACCACTTACCAGCCTATGCTTACCTACTACAGCTGGGAAGTTTTATTTTTCTAAATGTCCATTGGAAAGTTTCCTTTTTCCCTTTCTAAATATCATATTATCTGCACAAAATCACTTACGTACACAAGCATTCTGATTTCCAGCTCAAAAGGAAAATTTAGTTATTTCTTGATTGGATTAACAGCACTCAGGATTCTTCCATGTGGTGCTTGGATGCTGGGCCTTGCTGACATTTGGGCCTCGTGTTTGCAGAGCATATGGTCCAGTAACCTTCTTTCTTATCTACCTATTAGGAGGGATATGTGGCAACTTTACGAGCTTTCTTCACACTCCTGAATTAACTGTTTGTGGAACAGTAAGCTTGAAGTTTTTTTTTTTCTTTCAATACTGAACTCTCTGACCCGCCTACTATTTCATAACATTACATTGAAACACCAAATTGCGATGGTGCTTCTATTTGATTTTCTTTTAATTCCTTTTCTTATGGTTTGTTGTACTATTTCTTTTTTTAAGATTGTTGTTATACCTTTTTAGTTCATACTGATGTTGTACGTACAAACAGTTTGCAATTTTTTAAACTGCTTAAGGGCTTTATCGATGCCTACACAGAGACAAAAAAAATATATATTATCATATAACTGAAAAATAAAAATAATGTGTGCAGCACCTGTGGTACTAATGACCAGCATCTCTAAACAGCCCAAATTGCAATACCTCTAAACAGCCCAAATTGAGTTCATTGTTTGTTTTTCTCAAAGCAGGGTCCCGTGTTTGCCATTATAGGAGCTTGGCTTGTATATCAAGTACAAAATAAAGAGGCAATACCAAAAGATGTACTAGAGACTATGTTTCAGAGAGCTGTGCTTGTTACTGTTCTAAGCTTCATTTTAAGTTGCTTTGGAAGAATAGATAACTGGTTAGTCAGAGCCTGATATATTATAATCAATTATTTTTGGGCATCAAACATACATGTTATTAATGTGCATTATTTGCCCAATCCAACAATATCATTCTTTCTCTTTTTTCCCTCTTTAGGTAATTATTGGTTTTCATTGTGGCAGTACCATGATTAATGAGCTAATAAAAGGAAATTGATTACTGTCATCTTTTGCCATTGCTAGCCATTGCTTGAACAAAGTGAACACATAAAATAGACAAAGCGAACATATAGATGATCACAATGAACACATACGATCAAAATGAACACATACAAACAAATAAGTTCAATAAAAATAAGTTGAATATGCATATAAAAATCTGAACAAGGGATGGCAAAATTTATTTGTTTGTATGTGTTCACCTTGATCATCTATATGTTTACCTTGTCTATTTTATGTGTTCACTTTGTTCAAGCAATGGCAAGTGATGGCAAAATCAGATGGCAGTTATCATTTCTCCTAACAAAATACACACTATTCTTAACAAAATAGATGCCATTTGGGAATTTATACAAAAATATGTATTAGATTAAAAAGATTATATAAAAAGGTATGTTGGTTCAATATGAAGGTGCCTCAGGCTTATTTTTCTGATGAAATTCTCTTTTCATTTTGAAGGTCGCACCTTGGGGCAACTCTATCAGGGCTGGCTTTTGGCTATTTCACATGTCCAAGTCTGGAGCTGGATAATGCAAATGCCGCTTCTAAAGATGGAAAAAAGGAGGGGGTAGCATTGCTTCTGAGACGGGCCAATCCATGTAAATCTGTGGCTATATTTACTGCCTTAGTAATTTTTTTGACTTCATTTGTTGTCATATATGGGATGCAGCTTGAATTGTTAGAATTTTAGTAAGTCAAATTAGGTTATATTTTGTGTACCACATATATTAGATTTTCACGTAAGTAGGAAGTGTCCATACCTAGTATATTTTGAACCTTTCTAATTTTTGTTCTTCAAGTTAGCTTGTGGGTTTTTTAAATTGTTGGTGGCACCAGGAAAATGCTCCTTGTTTACTCCATCATTGTGCATTGTAGATCCAAGCTATTTGACGCTACCTCTAGATGACATTAATATGTAGTGCTTACAATTTTCCAAAGACAAGTCGAAAGAAGGCATTCATCTAGCAAAATAGATCACTTCTTTCTTTTATTGGCACAAAAAACAAGCTTTAATATTCACAACTTAAGCTACAAGATATAGTATCTATATACATGGGTATTCCAAATTTGCAATAATCCTATATACTGTTCCTGTTATTTTCAATACCTATTTACCAGTATATTGATGATCAGTTGTTTACAAATTTTTCAACTTGAGAGATATCAAGGTACTCCTTTACTCCACTTGTAAGTAAGAAGCTGCAAAAAATAAGTGAAAGAATAAGTTCAGCATTGTTCTTAGGGAGTTCATTCTAGCTTAAAAAGTTAAATTGCATTAAATTAATTAAAGACCTGTCTAGAAGAACTTTTGCAATGGATTGGCAACCACCCATAACTGAAGATTGCATATTGAGAGCTATATTTGGGTTGTGAACGCTTTGTCGGATGTGTATCCATCCATGCTGGCCATTTGCATCATCAGAAACCTTAGCCCTGAATTTTTTAAAAGAACTATGTGAAGATTTACAAAGACTTGGAGAACAATGGAATGAGAAATATATCCTTTTCCTTAGAGTCAAAGTCAGTTTAATCAGTGATCATGTTAATCGGCATGGAGGATTACCCGAAGTCTCGTTCTGGTTCCGGTACATAGTTTACAATCTGACTGGCGAACTAAAATTGAAGCCAAAATTAACATTCATTTGTACAATTAGAACCCAAATTTCCAAGATACTGAATTAGGCTCATTTGCTATCAGGAAAATACTGTAGACCTGAAACTGGACAGAAGCTCTGACTTGTCATTTTTACTTGACATGTTTGTTCTTAATCAAAAAACTTTCAGGGGAAGAAAAAGGTACTTTTAGAATACCTGTACATGTAGGCATCAATATCAGCTGGTGTCTCATTTGTGTCTACAAGACATCCCTCACTTACCCAGCAATCACCGCATGTATCCAGATACCATCCTTTAAGTTTCCCATCCTAAGATAAATGCAATATAGATTCGTCTTGTAAAAGGATTGTTGTTTATAAATTTTATACCATACAAAAAAAAAAAAAAAATTTCTGCTATGGAAACATACCTGGATGTATTCCTTCAGAGACTGAACTGCTTCACTACCTTTCCCTTTTGCATAACTTGGTGCAGTCACTATGTTCAACCTGAGCTCTACAGACTCAGCTGGCTCTTTAAGATCCCTAATCAAACTACCAATTCCTTCTTCTATTCCTGAAAGTTTCATGCGCACCATCTCTATAATAATCTTCACCACCATGTATGCTCCTATTAGCATTTTCATGAGTTATGGATTAAGTTAATAAACCTGTGTATCATAATAAGCTCTGATCAACTCATTCATTTGTCCTCTGAATTTGTCACTTGCATCATCATTATAAAAAAGACTTTTATTGGAGATAAATTGACTAACCATCATCAAGGAAATAGTTTTCTTTAAGAGCACCATGGCCGGTGGTCTCCATCATGAGGTGTGTCTCCACACCATCTTCATTGAGCTGTGCTCCCTTGTCAATGACATTTCGGTAGCCAACTCTGTATAGGCAGTGATGGCCTCCCTTTGCTGTGATGAACTCTGTCAGCTCAACACTGGCTCTTGCATCTGTCACAATAGTAGTACCTGTCCAATGTGCCAATTTTGACTCAGTTATTTTCTTGTTTGTTATACGGTTAAACATGAAGAGCATTAGCTATTTATCTTTATTGGCTATTGTACGTACCTTTCTGTGTACAACACACCTGTTTTTCATTTAGTTCATGCCACATAGTTTTGCTATCTTTCGTGTTTCATTATACTGGCAATCAGTCAATCATCTAAAGAATATTCACATTTATGTAACAATTTTTACCAATATTTACCAGTTACAACGTGTAACCATGAAAGCTAGTTAGCGTGTACCTGGGTGCTCCCTTAGTACAATCGATGACATCAAGGCGATCAACTTATCTCCATTGATTGCAACACCAGTGCTATCAACAACACCACTGCGGTCAACGTCAGTATCAAAAACCACCCCAAGGTCGGCTCCATTAGCTAGCACGGCCTCACGTGTTAGTGACATAGCCTTGGGGTCCTCTGGGTTTGGTGTGTGGTTTGGGAACATGCCATCTGGTTCCAAGTGGAGGCTTCCTGTGGTGTCAGCCCCAAGTTTGTCCAGCACAGCCCAGGTGAAGAAACCAGCAGAACCGTTTCCTGCATTAACTATCACCTACATAATAGCCAATCAGGCACCACTATATATGACATAGTAAAAGTTCAAAAAAAAAATTTATGCATTCCTTGCGTTGCTTTTATGCTCTCTCTCTCTCACACACATTGTTGTTTGAGAGGGTAGGGGGTGGTTTTATACCTTGAAGCCCTTGAGAGGGGTTTGATAGTTCGTTGGATGGGCTATCCTTTCTACAATAATCTTTCTTAGGTGCTCTGCGTAGGCACTCATAAAGTCAACCCGTGTCACCGCCGGTGGCATCCCAGCACCTCCAATTCCCAATCTTCTTGCAACATACTTTCTTGCGGCTAGTTCACATATCTCTTGCACGTCACTTGATCGAAGCCCGCCTTGCCTTGTGAAGAACTTCAACCCATTTCTTGTGTATGGTAAGTGTGAAGCCGTCATCTACAGTTTAATTCACGGTATTCTACTTAAGTTAACGAAGTTTTATAGCATGATGAATTAATACTAACTAGCAATGGACGTTAGATCTTAGTGTTTTTAAACCACAGCAGTTAATGATAGCAACACATTCTTGTCTTACAAATTTGAATTTTGCTTTATTTCATAAAATCACATCGCTCGAATGAATCATAAATTATATAAACATGGTATCTACCATGATTGAAGCATCATAGTTGAAAGGCGTTAATACAGTGCTCATGAAGCAAGCTGGTGTGGTAGCGAGTCCCATATCCACCACATGACATCCTGCCTTTGCCAGACCTGAGAAAACTGCTGCTGCTAGCCGAGGACCAGATAATCTTGGATCCCTCCCAACTGACACCTGGACCCTAGTCCCAGCTGCCATGTCACCACCTCCGTCCTTTTCATCCCTTACTACTCTCTGTGTCACCCATTCACCGAAGCTCTCAGCAATCACTTGTGCTGCCTGTGGTGTCAGATCCACTGTTCGGCCTGGCTCACCGTCCAATGCTACACCACGCACATCAGAACCATTTTGCAACCGCCTAATTATACCTCCTATTATCAACAAATATTATAATTAAATAAAACATTATAACATGGTCAGGAACACTCTTTTTATGCTTTTTTGCAATACCATATTCATCTGAGGATGTAGTTCCGACGGATTCAAGCTGGCTGGTTCTTGCTTTCTGGGTGATAACATTTACACTAGATTTGGTGAATAGGTGTGGTTTGCTTTGGTCTCTTAATGCAACATTAGAGAGAGAAGAAAGGCGTGAGGTTCTTTTAGAATTGTAGGAGAGCGTTGGAGCAGAGGGAGATATGTTAGCTGTTGCCATTGTTTCTTTGGCTTGGAATTGCAGGTAGCTTTGAATGATCTTAAGCTATGCGTTCTGAAGAAATATCTTGCATGCATGACTGGTCCCATTTCTCTCGAAAAAGTACAACTGATATTATGGAATAGAACAGTGTATCCATTTGTATTTAGTTCTCATGTTTATTTGCTGCTTTCACATATATTGTTATTATGCCATCAGCCAATCCCTAAATTAATTAAGTTATGATACAATAACACCAGTCGTGCTTCTCACAAAAATCTTTACCTTTTTTAATAGTCGAAAACAAGTTTGTTTTATCCAATTTTCCCAATATAATGTTGTCAATAAGGCAATATTTCAATAGGCATATATAACTTCTGTTTACATTTTGACCAAAATGTAATAAATAGCAACGGTAAAGATAAAAACTTTGCTTCACATACTTATTCATGGAACAGATTTGATAGTATGAAAGGAGAAACAAATTGCATTGAGGTCCTTTTCTTGGCAGAAAACGAAAAGAAGTAATGTCACAATGAGCCTGAAAGATTTCTTTGTACAAATAGTTTTTTTTTTTTTTGTGTTACTTGTCAACCAATGGAAATATCTCTCTTGATTTTTACAAGTGCATCACAAGAAGGCGAAGAAATTTTTGGTTTTAGTCGTTTAAGTGACATGATGCATGGTTGCTATGAGGTCCAGAATGTGGATTGAGATTTTGAGAGAGATGGACACGCACAGGATTTGGAACGTAGTTGGTTTAAGCTCTGGAGATGGTGTTTGTGAGGCCTAAATTTATTCTCTGGTTAGGATGGGAATTAGTGCAAGGCATATGCCAGTCTATCCGAGAGTTGCTTTGAATCATTCACATTTTGTCTCTTCATATATTTCTTTTTTTGGTAGAATCTCTTCATACATTTCTGGCACATGTTTTACTTTACTAAATGCATTACTAAAAATCCACGGAGTTGATAACCGTCATCCAGCATAAAATCATCCGTGTCATCCAGCAGATCAGGTGCGCACAAATGGGCCTGTCGCGTGGAATTGGCGGGCCTAACTAGGCGACTTCGCGTGGAAATTTTGGACGCCCAAATAAATCTGTGAGACTATGATTTGACGGAAAATTGGCACGCTCTCTCTCTTGCAATTAATTTGGCCACGTCATCAGACTAACATTTCTATATGTTGGGTTAGATAGCACAAGTGTTCAGTTAATATATTAAATATTTTCAGTCTTTAATAATTACAAGGGATGAGTTAATATGTTCAATTTATTATCACATTACAAACTATTCAATTAATAACAGAACAAATTTTTTAACTACACATACTAATTTGTTATCGCATGACACATTGTTCAATTAACAACACACAAAACTGATCACAAAGCATAAAACAAACATGTTTACAAACAATTATCCTAAAAGCAACATTTGTTCATAACAACAAGCACAAATCTGTTCACAAACCAAATTAGAAATTACAAAATTTTAACAATTACAATATCAATCAAGAATTACACAAAAGGAACCATAATGACGCCACCATAGCAACACAAACCTGTGCAAACATAATATAAACAAATATAAGAAGTTATCAAAATGATCCCTTAAACCAACTAATATAACAAATATAATGTTGTGTAATAATTTCAAACAGTGCAATATATAACACTTTTAAGAATTAAGTTCATTACATAACATAAGATGGGCACAAATTGAACACTTATGGTAACTAACAGAACACATACAATTACTAATTAGTAATCAATTCAGACCGTGCAATACATAACACTTTCGAAATTAGATTCATGACTTAACATAAGATGGTCACAAATTGAACACTTATGGTATCTAGCAGAACACTTACAACTGCTAAGTAATCATTTCAGACCGTGCAATACATAACACTTCGGAATTAGATTCATGACTTAACATAAGATGGTCACAAATTGAACACTTATGGTATCTAGCAGAACACTTACAACTGCTAAGTAATCATTTCAGACCGTGTAATACATAACACTTTTGGAATTAGATTCATGACCTAATATAAGATGGTCACAAATTGAACACATATGGTATCTAGCAGAACACTTACAACAGCTAAGTAACCATTTCAGACCGTGCAATACATAACACTTTCGGAATTAGATTCATGACTTAATATAAGATGGTCACAAAATTGAACACTTATGGTACCTAACAGAACACTTACAACTGCTAAGTAATCATTTTAGACCGTGCAATACATAACACTTTCAGAAATGTGCTTGACAAAAACAAAAGATGACTACAAATTGAACACTTATGAATACAAATTGAACACATACAATTTCTAAGTAATCATTTTGGCCTATAAGAAATAAGACAAGATTTATTACATACCTAAGCTGTATAATTCCTTTCACTGTATTGGCAGTATCCTTAATCAAATGATATCCTAGGACATGTTCATCAAGACCAACATCAACCTTAAGGGAAAAAAGAATACAAGTGTATATTCTAGGAAAGCTTCAAATCAATTCTTATAAACACAACCATTATACCACGTCAGAATTGAAAATATAATCAAATACAATATTCAAACCATACAGACATTTAATATAACACTTGTATGAAACAATCTGAACATTTATAAGAATTAATTACCAATTGCTTATATAGAAAAGAACATAATAACATATACAAAAAAGATGAACATACAGGAAAATAAACTGAACATTCATATGAAATAAATCGAACACAACTCGACCGAAAGTAAAATCCAACATTCTCTTCATGCTATTAGTACAGAATTAAAACAGTTTGAGTGTGCAATTACTATTAAAATCTACAATCAACACAATGATGGTCAAACAAAAAGTAACAGAATCTATGTAGGACAATAATTCAATTCAACAGTTCACAATTGTGAAGATTAATTTCAATTTGAAAATAACAAATTCGTTGTTAATATAGCTTCATCAGAGTTTTAATCTAAGAATAAGAGTCTCGATCCAATATTTAACCATTTAGAAGCTCAAAAATTAACAAAATATGCAATGAAACAAATACTAACCTGATCCAAACATTACGTGAAAGGTAATTGATTCCTCTTTGAATCACCAAAGCTTGATAACCAGAAGTAGAAAAATCTGATTAATCTACAATCTATAGTCGATTGAGATGTGGTTTTTGAGAAATCGAAGAAAGACAAGAGATATCGGCAGAAAAGAGAGTAGAAAAGGTAATAGATGATTTAATTGTGCGCAATTTAGAGAGAATTTAGGTCTTTTCGTCATTGTTGAAGCACAATGCAATCCGAATCGCCATGGGAGGAGCAGATCGGGAGAGAGAGGAAAAAAGAGATTTTATAAAAGGGAAATAACCATCTCATGTGATATCACGTGACACGAATGGAGGCAGATGCTCGCTGGGCTGTCGCTGGGCCAGATGAAGGCTGAACAGGAGGAGCCTGTTGGATGGCATAGATGACAAATAGTTGGATGGTAAGTAGTAATTACCAAAAATCCATGTATGTTGTTCCTTTTTCTGGGCCGGGCTTATAACTCGAAAATATCTCACATCTTATAGGGCTACTTTCAGGAAGAGAAAACGACCAGACAGACTGTACATGTTCTGCACTTCTGCTTATATTACCAAGCCTTATTGTCTGGCTCTTGCATCAACACTATTGCACTAAATGGGCCTCGTGAAATCACAGGAAAAAATCATTTCTGGAGGGAGGGCAAAACCAAGATGAACTCAAGCTAGCATACACATGCCTCTTTCACTTCGCTGTCCGGGGATAGAGACTTGCGTTACTCAACAATTGGAACGCAAAATTCAATGGACAACATACCAGAAAATACATAAATAATTATAGTGCTCATGTTATGCTCTTGTTATGTTTTGGAAAATCAAAGGATACATCATCTCAAAATCTAAAAACTCCCCATCTCGTCCTAAAACAGATATGTACATACAAACAAATCCACGCTGAATCTTAACCCTCAAAGCGCACAGAGAATCAAACATGACCTCATACAACAAACCTTATTTTCTAATAACGCTCTAAACCCCTGGCACCAGGGATAGTGACCCATGTCAACCTCAGCTCGATCTCACCGCACTCAACGTCTTTGAGACGAAGAGCCAAGTCTTGCATGACCTTTCCTTCAGCCTTGTAAATGGCACTCTCTTCGGCTAGAAAGTTCTGGCGGTTTGGGATGATCTTCTGGACCACGGTGCCATTAGGCACATTTGACAGATCACGCTTTACAACATCGACAAATGGGCGGATGTCGAACTCCGCACGGCCCATACTGTCGTCCCTGGTGAATACGTCCTTGTCGTACACATTCTGGATGTATTACCATAAGAAATTATTAAAATGACAAGAAGACAGATTTACTCATTTACATGAGGTCAAGTTCTATTCTCTTCTATTGCTTGTAGTGAGGCCAGAATTGCCAATCAACAATACAATAGCAAATTGTTAAGACCACCATAATGAGGTCAATGATCCACAATTTTGTACTGAGCCTATATAAATTCAAATGGTGCAGTTAATCCACAATTAGCAATACCCACCATTTTGTATTTGTCCCAGATTAATTCAAATGGTGCAGTTAGTTCCATTCAATGTATTGGCCCCCATGAGTTCTAAGTTTCACTAACATGACTTAATTAACTATTTTAAACCCTTTATGTAGCCTCAACATTGTAACATTTCAAGTACGCAACTGGCCACAAAACATGCTATCATAATTGTGAATTTGGGGCCAATATCTGTGCGGAGCTCAGCTCCAAAGCCATAATGTGTTTCTACATATGATACAAGTTCAAGCCAAAACTCAATCTGAGAGCTCTAATTTAGCTCACACATAGGCTTTAATTCTTAAGAAATAGTAATTATGGGAGATAACTAACAAGTATGAAATATTCAAAGTAGAAACTTGCAACTTCAACAGGAAATTTTGGATCTTAACCCCTTAAGAAACAATTATTATAGAAATGACTACCTGGTCTTAAAATGTTACAAAAGGAAACTTACAACTTTGACAGGAAGATTTGGATCCTCAACAGAAAGCGTCAACTCCTCATTCCACTCTGGATTTGTGTTTTTCTTAATCACTTTGGTCCTTAGCTTCTGCAAAATATTAAAGTTGAACATAATGTCAGTAAAAAAACATAGAACAGGGAAGGAGACATTTAAAACAGGTTGACCAATACTGCATGGTGTGTGCCGTTTAGAACTTAAAAATGTGAGCAAGGTACAGGCACAACCCCCTAATTCCATCTGATCTGACCATGGTTCAAAATTCTTAGGTCAGGTGCTGGTTAAGAAATCCCATAACCAGAAAATTATGGGCCCCTTCGTTGACCCAAACCAAGACCCACAAACCCAGTTGTGAGTTTAGACTAACATAAAGATCAAAATGCAATCAAACAATTCAAACCAACCATACTCAATATTAGTTTTTTTGGGCTTGGCAAAGGAAAAAAAGAGGAAATACAACTGTGAGACTGAATGTAAGAAGCAGAAAGCAATTAAGGACCCAGTTCAGACTTTTCTTTTTTTTTTATTTGCAAAAGTTTCTTTGGTTCTGGTTATCAGCTAAGATTAGGGATGAAAACGGATCGGATAATATCCGATCCGATCCGCATCCGTATTCGAAAATTTGCGGATTCGGATATTAATATCCGCATCCGTTCGGATACGGATGCGGATTCGGATTTTTTTAATCGGATACGGATGCGGATATGGGAACACATTTTGGTGCGGATACGGATGCGAATACGGATAAAAATCCGCATCCGCAATTATTTATCAAACGGATATCCGAATTCAGTCTCTAAAATAAAATTGCTTAAAATGGGAGTCGAACCCAGGTTTGTTTGGATAATAACCAAGTACCTCAACCACTAGACCACTTGAATTTTGCTGATAATGTTGGTTGTTGTACATATTTATATGTATCCAAGCCATCAAATTTGAAAATTTTGGTACAGATTAATATAGATTATAAAATATAAATTATAAATAATAATTAATAGTATTAATAATAATTAAATTTATACATATTATATAGTATGTTGATATGATTTTGGATTGATTGATTGAATAAATGAAGTCTATGTACTACTTACCTAATTAGCGTACAATTTATATTGTCAAAACTTAACTCATTCCATGATGTAAATATATTTCTCTATGTTTCGGCTCCTCTCATACGCTGCAAACTTTTATATGCACTATGAATTTTACAAAATGTGCTAAAGAAACGAATAAAAAATAATCGACTAAAATGCAATCCGTATCCGACAAAATATATTCGTGTTCGACTCCGTATCCGATAATATCCGAACCGTATTCGTATTCGTTTAATATCCGAACCGTATCCGTATCCGAACGCATCCGTATTCGTATCCGTATCCGAAAAAAAATATGGATGCGGATATGGGAAGACCAACATCCGCTCCGTATCCGATCCGTTTTCATCCCTAGCTAAGATAGCTTTTAACACAAGCCAAGCATAAAAAAGCTTTTATAGTCGAGAATGGTGTGTGCTCAAAAGTCAAAACCAACACATGATAAGAATACCACATTCATCTAAGATTTCAGTCCTGACCAGATACCAAACTGGAGATTTACATGTGGCAGTATGTTACCACAGCAAATTAGCTCGTCTAAGCAACAACTGCTTTGAATTCTTTACAGAGGCAGCCGTTATTGATTTTTTTCTGAAGGTCGCGGTCAAAACTTTATCACAAATTCACTATCCACCAATCGCCACCACATAATTGAGCCCTAAATCAAGGTTCTTACTTAAATGTCATTGTCATCTACTTTAGTTTCAACTTTCCTATATTCCCTTTGGATGAGCCGAGTTTTATATTCCATCTGACCTAATTGAACTACCGAGAACTGACTCTACTAATTATAAATTATCCAAAAAATCTTTTAATGGATTCCAGCAGAAGGATATCCTAACTAACCAGGGAGCAGTTGAAGCACTGAGGTTGCATAAGCCAAAGAGTACCTATACTGAACAGGGCAGCTCAGAAAAAAAAGGAGCAAAATATAAAAAGAAATATTTTACCCTCTCATAGTCTCCTTTACTAGACATGCTATAGATGAAACTAGAAGGTATTCATTGGTAGCATTCAGGGATGACAAATTAAAAGGTAGAACAAGTTGAAGGGCTTTTAACTTTTTATCGGCAGAGAAGGGTAATTTTGTCCAATGAATAAGTGGGACGCTCCGCTCAATTGAAATCGCGTCAAATTTCTTGGTTTTCCATGAGAATTCTCTGGTGCGGAATTTTCCCGTCACATCTTACTGAATGAAATCATTTCTCATCACTAAACCTTTTCCGATCAGGGAATTTGACAAACTGATAAATCCATTTCTGATTCTCACTGAAAAAATACTTTCCGATCAGAGCCTAAATGCTTAACTCATTAATTAGGACCAGTGGTCCGGTGACAGTGTGATCTCTCTTTCTTTATTTTCTCCACCTTTTCCTTGTCCTTTTTGGAAAGGAAAATAACAACAACATCAGATTCACTGGTTCTAATGAGTAAAATCTAATGGTTTTAGCTTTCTATTAATTTTACTATATATTCTGAGAAGAAGCAACTCCCTAGCACCTTTCCATTAGCTAACTATTTACAGAAAGATGGCACAAAAGAGGAACACAGGAAAGAGAAGATCAGATCATATCATAGCAAGACAACAAAAAGATTTTGGCGCTCTGACTAAATCGCAGCTTGATTGCGTAAATATCTCCATTTTATAAAGCTACCCAAAAAAAAAAGTGCCTATTTGGGCCACAAATTATGAAATCGCTAAATCGGACAGTTTAGGTAACCCTTTGTGAAATCACTGAGCTCAAAAGCCTCGAACCAAACTTCACTAGAAATAGAAAGAAAACTAAAGGAGAGAGAAGAAAAAGGAAACCTGTTTGCCCATATGCAAAATCACATAGGGATCACTGCTGGAGACATCTCTTACGGCGAGGTTTACACCTTTTACCACTTTCACCTTCAACAAACCCAACAAGTGCTCCACCATTCTTTCTTTTTCTCGATGAAATTCCCTTGGAGAGGGAAGAAGACTTGTAATACAAGAAGAGATTGGAGGTGGTATCTTTCCTTTTTTTCTGTGTCTTCCGAGAAGGAATGAGTTCTCTTTGTTTGTGGAGAGAGACGAAGACTTCTTTGTGAAATATAAAGAGGAGTTGGAATTTGGAAATGGGTCCCTTTCTTTTTGGCAAGCACAACTGCACAAAGTTGCAAAACAAATGGCAGAATAGTGGGTCCCCACTAAACCCCGTTGACCCGGTCTTTATTTGCAAAATTTATTATTTATTATTTTATAATAAATAAATAAATGATTGCTTACCAAGTCGTTCCGGAAAGTCCACTCATTTAATTGGGTAATTAAATTATTTATAATGTCAAATACAAAATAGTCCACTAATTTGATAAATTATTAAATTATGTCAGATGCAAACTGATCCATTAATTTCATTACGTCGAATTTAAATTAAATTATGTCAAATATAATTTTAAAAGTATATATAAAAATTTTTAAATATATTAACTGTACAAAATTTTATACAAAAAATAAAATAAAATTTTATGATATATACTTATTACAAGAATAATGCGAATTATACTGGAAATTGTGGGCATCTTAGCATCTAGAATAAAATTACCATGAACGGTTGCTTAGCATGCTCAACTTATTTAGTCAAGAGAGATTGAAAATGTTCCCTTGCTTCTTGGCAAACACAAGACCTATAGGCTGATAATAGAATCATAGACATTAGAGTTTCCAATTAAACTCTGTTAACCCAGTCTTTACGCGCAAATTAATTTTTAAGAAATGATTTTGCTAACCAAGTAGCCAAGCTCAAGCTGTCCCAACTCGTCCACTTATATCGCTGTATGTGAATTATAATCAGTCACATAAAAAAATTAAGTATGAGCGCTATATGATTTTTTTTTATAAATATGAGTTTTATACGAATTAATTTACGGTTCATACAGTCATACTTGTAAACTAATACAAGAATGGCGTATCATAATGAAAATACTGGGAGTCCATAATAAATTACCTCAAATGATTGTTAGTGAAATTTCTCGCATTTTCATATCCCTTCAACTTATCAGTTATCAATATTTTCAAAATTCTCTCTAAATATTCTAATATCTCGCATTTGACCATTGACTTTTCAAATTCTCTAACCTAATCACGTGATAAACATCAAAATAGCAAAGAATTAATTTTCTTTTCTAGATAATACTCCTTTATTCGCTTCGAACTGGTTGGTTCATAACATCAAATGAAATTAAATCAAAACAACTACAGAATAAAAAAAAATTGTAATGACAACAAAATGAAGTAGAATTATCAGAGCTTTTATTTTCAACATCTCAGCAGTGCCTGCCGAGTGAAAATGATCACCAAATTTACATGAATATCTAAAATTTAGACCACTCAGTTTTCTATTTCAACTTTCAAGCAAAATAAGCTTATGTTGAAGAGAGAATTAGCTCTTGGTCTAGTGGCAAGAGAGCAATGCGTCTTGAGTGAAAGATCGCAAGTTCAAAACCCGGCTCAGAGATCTTTCATATACATTTAATTTAATTTAAAAATAAGTTGAATAGTTTGACCCCTAATTTATCTTAAAAAAAACTTCTGTTGAAGAAAACAATTTTATTTTATTTTATTTTTTTACAAGTACACATTTATGTAGTTTGAAGCATATAACTTTATTGCACCACATCTTTTTTATCTCTTTGAGCACATATGTTTTTTTTTCCCCTCTAAAGAACGGAAGGAAACGAGAGAGGGCAAAATATCATGGTTAGTGACTCTATTGTTATTTTAGAGGTAACGATTTCGATTTTTGCCGAATGCGGAAAAAAGATAAATTCTATTTCACAGAATGGGCTATGTCTATATAAATAAATAATCTTGTTTTATAAAAAAAATGAGAACCAAATACAAATTAAGCAATAAGGAGCTCTAAAAAATGTGGGGATAATTGTCCATGATACAAATATAAGTAGATAGTTGGGTTATTAGATCACTGCCAAAAAAATTTAAGTGAATATGTTGTAATTAGTATTTTTCTATTGGACTAATACAATTTGAAGAAATATGGTTTTTATATTTTGTTTTCTTTTTAGGCTAGAACGTTCTGACTTGATCTGTCTAATAAGCTGTTTTTCTATGAGCTCAAATTGCTCCTATTTTTTTCTCAAATAAAAAATATTAGAAGATCAAATTTTTAAATAAGCTGGAAAGTTTAACCTTACTTTATCGTTAGAATGTATATTAAAATGTGGGCCCACATTCACACATTATTTTTCTCATGCGGTTGTGAATTTCGGGAATTGAGGTTAGCTGCAAACCCTACATATACTATCCAAAGTAGTCATAAACAAATTGTGAACGAAAATTAAACTATATTAGTTTTTCAACTGAACCAAATCAAATTGAACGGTTAAGCTTAACTATGTTATCAAAGTTTTGTTGATTCGGTTAAGTCGAAAGGAATAATAAAATAAACCATATATATTAGACACCTCTGGCACTTTGAAAATTCAGATAGACACATGTGACCTATTTTTTAGAGAATAAAGTTGAGTAATCAATTGCTTTTTGTAGTAATCAATTGTCCGTAGGATTCTAATTGAAGAAATATCTTAATAAATAGGTCCCATAATTTTGCGGAATGGGCGGCTAATATTTATGTTCACTTTCGAAATTTAGATAAATTTATCATTATGTGACCTTTTCAAAGAAGATAGTTAAGTAACCTATTTTGGTTCTTTGAATTCGGCAAATTTTTTTCTTTTTTTATTCTAATTGAAACTGAGATATCTTACTCGGTCGGATCATTATGGGGGTGGTAAAGATGATAACAAAAAAGGGTCTAATTACATCAGTCATCAAGAAATAAATTACATTAAGGCCCCAGAAAATGCTAAAAGCTGCTTAAGCATAACCGAAACATTTTGGCTTATTTCCTACATGGATGGATCCGATTGACTTGAAACAATGAATTCCGAGTCAAGATAGCGGTGAGGAAACTGTTGCAGAATAAGAATATAATTAGTAGGTGGGGTTAATAAAGAATTAATCTGTAGAGGATGGTACGATGCAGCATTGACCTGGGGGAGGTGCTTCTTGCGCTGACGCGTAAGACTTGACCTCTTACATGTTTCTCATTTGTCCTTTCCTCATGGCTCATGGAAATGTGAGCGCTCGCTTTGTCCCATCCCATGGCCAGATCCAGTCAAAAACGGTGTTCACCCGTTGGAAAAGTAATTGCCTTTTTTTTTTAATCAGTTAATTAGCAGGGTAAAATTATTTATATTTTAGATGAAATATGAGGATTTATTTTTTTATTAAAATGTTTTTTTATAGGTTTTATAAAATTTATAGAAACTATGTTTTATCATTTTTTTTAAATATTTTCACTATTTTTTTGAGTAAAAACAAATGATGCTAAACTAATATTAAAACCAATATTCTATAGGGATTAAATTTTATTTTTATGAAATCTTAATATGTAAATCGTATTAAATGTTTTGAACTAATAGTTCAAACATAAAAAAAATAAAAAATTACACAACTTATTGCAACAAACAAATAAAAGATCTAACTCTTTTACCAACTCATATATATTTTTAGTGAAATTCATTTTGTCCAACGGCATGCTTATGCGTTGAAGTGGTCCATGATTTTCATTTCCTACGGGTTTAATATAAAGGATAATAAAAGAAAAAGTTGTCCTTTGTTTTTCACGAATCACATGACCCAATCCGAATCCTGTGGCGCGTGACACGGACCGTCCGATCAGATCTCGACGGTTCATTTTTTTCGGGCCTTACAATCTGGTTACATGCACGGAGCTCCCTCATCCATCCAGATCTGATCGGACGGTCTGTGGCGCGCTACACGCTGTGTCGCGTGCCATAGGATTTGGATTTTCACACGACCCACATGTCTCTTTTTTGAAAACGTCTCCCAATTTTCCTATAAAAACAAAATATTCACAAAAACTATTCCTGAAATGTTGATCGCCTGTAACCTAACCATTTGATAGCATGTGCACTATAACTTGGGGTAGCTATTGCCGCGCATTTAGTTGTATCTGGTTATCCACAATTTTTTTTTTAATATCACGCATTTAATTGTATGTGGTTATCCATATAATTTTTTATATCACTGACATGATTTTAGAAAATGTGATGAAAATTTTGATTAAATTGGTTACACAGATTTTTATCCCCTAGAGTTCAATTTTTCTGAAAGGCATTCCATCATTTACCCAATCTCTAGATGGCGATTAAGCTATAAAATACGGTATTTTTATTTAAATAAATTATTTTACATATTTACAGAGGTACAAACCGGACTAATTACATAAAAAAATACATTGAAATGAGTGGAAGCTGCAGTTTAAATTGTATCTATACATAACAGAAAAAATGCCACTCCTACATTTTACATTGAAATAACTTGAAAAATAGTGATCCATTGATAGATTGATACACGAATGTCGGTGTTCAAATTCACCCCCAAAAAATTAGACACAGAGAGAGAACTCGGTATTTAAGTTCACCAAAAAAAAGGAAAAAAAGGTTGGTGTTTAATACTATTTTTTATTCCTCAAAAAACAATACTATTCATTTTAAGAGTAATGTTAGAATCAAACGTATAGGACATCCAACACGATTCGAAAAGTCGACTGTTAAAATTTCAAACGGCCGATCCGAACACTAAATATGATCTTTATATTAAAATATCATTAACAATCAAATTTTATATTTTTTTCAAGATTTTTAACTATTTTTTAGAATTTTTAAAATTGGAGGGTTCATAACTTTTTAGATTGAGCATTTTCAAAAATTTCAATAAAATAGTAAAAAAATTTGAAAAAATATAAAATTTAGTCCCAATTGAGATTTTGTTATGGAGAACAATTTGAGCGGTTCAGATCGGCCATTTTAATATCAAAAGTTAAAATTTTATCATGTTGGACACTAGCCACTCCCTCATTTTAATGAAAATTTTTTATACTGTTTATGCTAAGGATGGGAATAGATTGTGAACGGACCCAGTTCCTACTTCCTCGTCCATCGTCCGATCTGTCTTACTAATAGAAATATGTTGAATACTGTACAACTTTACTCGGGGGCGGAGTCAGAAATAAACAATTAAGAGGATAAATTTGTAATTTTTTCATATTAGAGGGGCAAATTGGTTATTAACTATATATATATATATATTTTGGATAAACTAGACAGTGACTATCTAGAGTATTAACTATATATTTTTACTAAAATAATATAGAAATTTTTGATAAATTAGAACAGACAGGGGGTGCCAAGTCTAGCTTTGCACCCCTTGGCTCCGCCCCTGGACTCTTTACTGGACCCCATGAGACTGGACAGGAGCCAAACCTAGATGCAATCATTGAATGGCACTATACTATACCGCGACCCCTAAGCTTTCATGTTTTTTAGATAAAAATAAAAATAGGTCATTGACTTTTAAATTTTCACAATTAAAAACTTACTGTAATTAAATTTCGAATCTTTTTTTTCATTTGAGGAACACTTTCTTTTCATTTTACACTCTAGATCATATTAAACGTTGTATATTGTTTAAATGCAAAGAAATTGAATTGCATATATTGCAGCTAAGCATGAACATTTATACACCAATCTAACTCTTTGCCAAATTAATCTACCTAGGTGGTCGCTGGATTCGTATCCTCTGCAGTTACTGGAGTGGTTCATCAGAATCTTACGATCAATAATGAATGTCCCGTTGCCGTGATTAATATTAGATTGATAGGCCCGAAAAAAACTTAACTGTCGAGATTAGATAGGACGGTTCATGAGAACCAATGATGGTCGCTACCTGGTTTGTCTAAAAATAAAACTCTTCACATTTTTTCCGTCAAATTTGTTTTGCCAGACAGGCGTTGAAGTGGTCAATGATTTGCCGACGGGTTAATATAAAAGATAATAAAAGAAAATGTAGTCCCTAATTTTTCTGCGAGTTATATCTCACTTTCTTGAAAATGTCACCCCATTTTCCTAAAAAAATAATAATAAAACTATTCCTCAAATGTTTCGTCATTTTGCTTAATAATTTTAACATATAGAAATTCAAAAATAATCTGACAAATTTTGAATTTAATTGGTAATACAGTTTTTGACCTCTAGTGTTATTTTTTTTTCTCTAAAGAAATTTCATTATTATCCTACCATGTAGTGATTAACCGTCAAAAATTGCTAAATCTTTATCTCTACGTTTTTTTATGAGGCAATTCAATGGTATATCCAATTTCTAATCAAAGGTGTTCAAACTCTTTATATATATAGTTTGGATCATTGATTTTTAAAATTTATTTAAGAGAAAATTGGACGTATACCCTTCAAATCTTGTCCAATTGGAAATATCCCCTTTTAATCTTTGAATTTGAAAATTTATCCCTCTAAATGTAACAGTCATAGATATTTATCCTTTCCCTTGAATTCAATGATATTTTAACTTTAAAAAATCAATTTCTGAAATTTGTGACTATAATACCCTTAGCCCTCTACTGTCGTTTCTTTCTTCTGTGTCTTCCGGCGATCCAAATTGCTAACATTATTTGCAAATATTCTTTTCCACTAGCAGCAGTGCCCACCCGATGTGTGGGCGTAACTTAATTTAAAATTTAGAAGCAGTTTATCTGTTTTGAAATGATAGTTACAATATTTTCTTTTTTGCTATTTAGAGCATGAATTTGGAATTTCAAATATTACTAATGAATGCAATTGCTATTTAGAGCATTAATTTGAAATTTCAATATCGAGTATATATTACACCAAAGGAATTTTAATAATGAAAAACTTGCAGAATTGTACAATAAGCTTTTTATTTATTCTTTTTAATTCAAGCTCCAGGAACCAACTCGTGGGAATCTCAAAGAAGATTTTTGATGTAGAAGTATCAAGTGGAAGCAAACAGTGAAATAGTGCACTCATAGGTGTAGTCACCTGCTCCCATCTTTGGTAGCTATCATCAATTAGTAAGACAATTAGGAAGCTCGCCACAATTTAGGCTACTGTTGGTCTTACAGGCGAGTACAAACAAGGTTTTCTATAGTGAAAATTTGTACATCGCAAGCAATCTGTTTTGAAAACTTATCAATATTAACATGATATTTAGTGGACAATGTATACTCCATTAAAATCATAATTTTGCCCTCACATCTATGTACTATTCTAAAGCCCAAACTAAAGTAAACTCAAATCAAAGAGGATGAATTCTTAAACAAGGCCTGTATAGTCAATATTATGAACTACAAACATGTTTTTTCCCAGTTTAAACATTCGCAAATCACAAGCAATCAGTTTTGAAACTTACCAATATTAACATGATATTTAATGGACAATGTATACTCTATTAAAAATCATAATTTTGCCCTCACATCTATGTACCGCTATTCTGAAGCCCAAACTAAAGTAAAATCAAATCAAAGAGGACAGAGATGTTATGATATGAGCATCTATGAGCTGACCAATAAGTGATCATATTAACTTGCCATGAGATCTTATTTCTGGTAAGTCAAAATCAGTGAGATTAGATGAAAGAAACTATCAGGATCTGAATGACCTCGTCAGGTATTTCATGGAAGCACACCTGCAATAGGCAATTAGCATGTCTTACTGATAGTTCTGGCATAAACTGATAGCTCAAAAAATTAAAAGGGTGTATACAATTGCAAAATCTAACAAA
Source organism: Rhynchospora breviuscula (assembly GCA_027562975.1). Taxonomy (NCBI): domain Eukaryota; kingdom Viridiplantae; phylum Streptophyta; class Magnoliopsida; order Poales; family Cyperaceae; genus Rhynchospora; species Rhynchospora breviuscula. Next base: position 40,958,508 of record CM050401.1, read on the forward strand.
AAACAATTCCACAGTTTAGCTTTATACCTTGAATGTACTGGAAAGCATGTTTAATCGTCAGTTAAACCAAAATTCAGCCATAAACACAATAAAGGAAGAGATAATTTATGGCTCTAAAAAATAATAAAAAAAACTCTAAACATAAAAAAAAAATTAAGGTTGTAGAGTATAATGTTTTAGAAAAATAAAAAAAATTTAACTACAAAATATATCAGAAATATTCCGCCCAGACAAATATATCTGACATATAAAGAAACTTACATTTGAGTTAAAAAAAATTATACCGGGGGACAATTCAACAGTTTCTACTTTTCAGTTGAATTCCCAAATGGATGTCATCAGCAAGTGAAATATTGTAGTTGCAATAATTGGGTTGGGGATTTACTTCAGCAATGCCAACAGCACTGCATCTCTTTCCAGATTTGAGGTTGGTGACAGGGGCGGAGGCAATGGGGGTGCGGGCAAGGGCTGTTGCACCCCTCGTGATTTGAGATTTTAGTGTATTAGTATTACTAATTTTTATAATATTGTATAGAAATTAAGCAATTTGCCCCCCAGTCATTAAAAATTACATATTTGCCCCCTCAGATTATTTTTTCTGGCTCCGCCCCTGGTTGGTGACAACCACAGATCCAACAGTCGATGCATGACCTCCAGAATAACATGTTTTATAATTCGACGAGGACAATTCACTTCATGGAAAATAAAGTACAGAAAAAGGCAGAATTAAGATACTACAAATAAACCTTTTAGAAATTGGGATGCTTCTTCTTTGGTAGTCGGCTTCTCTTTTATGATTCCTTTATGCACTACCACCTACAAGCACTCAGCTCAATAAAAAATTGTATATTTCAATACAAGGAGCTCCGGAACGATATCTTTAGTAGTTTTACTTCTTTTTTCTTTTGTAAAAATGAAACAATTACTCCAAATTATCTAATCAAGAACAAAATTCACTATCTAGAGCTGATAATATTTGAACTATTTGCAGAGACAAACCCTAAACATATTAACTCCAGGATAGCCATTCCTTGACTCATTTTTAAAAGTTATATTAGAAAAACAGAATGAATCTTATTTTTATATTCAAATGACAATAAGCCAACCCAACCAGATCCGCAATGCCATGACTTCAATAGTGTCAGCATTCACTTTTATTTTTGGTATTTCTTTTATTATAGTTTTCTACAACTAAGCATTTGCAGTTACATACTAATCCTGAAGTATCAAGCTCTGGGTAGAGCAGATATTATCATATTAATTTTATAATTGTCAATTTTGAAAACAAGACGTACAGTTTTCACTGTGTAACCAAAATGACTTACAAAAGAAAGGACGTGCGCAGCCGCTTTGTATATGGCAACCCTAGTATTGTAGCTGCGTTTTTTTGGTAGATTATGCCTAATTATGTACATGTTATATCAACCTGCAATCAATATTCAGTTTTTATTTACTATTGAAATTAAACTTGTGAGATTAATTATTGATACTACATAAAACTGAACCCGTCCAATGATGTTGAAAAATCAGGCTCAATGAGAAATGTCAACCCAACACAACTTTGAAATCAGTATTGAAGTTGTACCTTAACACAAGTCTTGTGAATTAAATCAGGCTGAGCAGTACTTGTCAGGATATTGATAACCAGAACACTGGTTCAAAAGTTGCAGCGCAAGATACTATTTCAACACTCAATTTCAGATCTGCGCCAGATTAGTTAAGATCTTTTGTGCTATGTTTAGAGTTCTGTTGTTAGATAGCAATATGTGTTATACATAGAAAGAACATGTGTTGTATAGGTAATAGTTGATTATGGTATTAAAGTTTATTTCTATGTTTGGATGTATAGAGTTGTATTAGAGGAGAGGAAGTGCTATTGTACAGATAGATTATTCAATACAAAGTTCTATTCAAAAGCCAAAATTATTGTTTCTCAATTTCTCAAAGTTTGTCAGTACTCATTGCCTGAATCGAAACAAAACAAATTATGTTAGAAGGATATTTAAAATAAAGCAGAAGTAGGTTGATAGTATTAAACATACCCTTTAGAGTATGAGGTGCATTATCTTGTCTACAAGCTATGTAGATGCAAGCATCAAAGATTGTATCTTGATTTCTACTCTTGACTGACTTTTCATCCAGCCTTTTGTAGAGCTCATTAGCTCGATCCTTAAAAAGGGAGAATAAATCAATAATATTAGAGAGAGCTAAAAAAGTAACTACCAAAGAAGGCATGGGAATTGGGAAATGGCCAAGTTTCACATAAGAGTAACATTAAGATATCTTTGTACCTTGATAGTGTTTACCAGGCCCAATCTGCCAAAGTAAAAGGAGCAACAAACCAAATTAGTAAAGATTAACAAAATGCTAAAGTTTGTATACTGTTTTAAATTCATATTCTAGCAATTTTTGTATAATAGAAAGCAAAGCTGATAACGAAATTATGTTTATGCAACTCGTGGTGTTTTGAACATGTACAAAATAAATTTACAAAGATGGGCCAATGGAAAAAGTTAGACAGAAAAAAGAAAGCACTAAATAATAATCTTACCATGCAAAATGAAAATTAATTGAAAATTAGAGAGGTTGCAAAATCCAAGCCGTCTCCACTGCACAGACTGCAAACTCCTTCTTTCACCCTGTGAAATCGTGCACATGCCAATGTGTTATTTCAACCTTTCTTCTGATAATGGTGCTCTTCCATAGGAAGCAAAAATGAAATCAAACGAAAAATTAATAAAATTTTAAAACACACACATTAAAAAACGAACTAAAGTGTAAGTTGAAAATGGAATTCAATTAAATTGTTTGTTTGTTAGTTGTAGTAATTATGGACAAAACCTATAATTGAAGAAAAGCAAAAGAGAAAGGAATCAGATTTGATTCAAACCTTCTTGTTTGTTTAACGATCTTTGTGGCTTGTAGATCGGATCCTCTGCAGTTGGCAACAAACTGACTTCAGCTTCTCGAGCAAGACCTCCTTGTGCAAAAAGGGACCGATACATTCGATGTTTGTGCGATTACGGCGCAGCCAGCGGCGATGGCAACAAAGGAAGAGAGCAGAAGAGATCACGAGATTCCCATGGATATTTTTTAGGGTTGCGGCGCAAGTTGGCTCGTGAGAGCAATGGCATGGAGGAGGCACAAGCGGTTGTCGAATCTGGTCGGAGAAGATAAAAGAGGCAACGGTGAAGATTTTGTAGGGTAGGGTATGGGAGGGGAGGAGCAACTCTGGAGATTTTGAGAGTTGGATATCGGAAGAAAAAAGGAACAAGATCTTTCATTTGTTGTCAATTTGATTTTGTTTCCAATTTAGTAAAATCGCTGCAGATTTGAGAAGGAAAAATATCTTTCATTCTCTTTCCTTTGCTGTGGTGCGTACGAAAAGCCTTGCTCTGGAGCGCATGAATTAAAAAGGCAAATAGAAGCGCATGAATTAATAAAAAGGAAAATAAAAGAAGGCGTTGAGGATCGAACTCGCGACCTACGACGAACGAAACAACAGACTTACCAACCCAGCGACCAGACATTTTCTGTCAAAGAGTGACTCCTTGTTAGAAATACAAATCTAAACCGCACATCATATCAAATTACACAGATCAATAATTTATAATTGATGTTAACACATGTTTCAACCTCTAATGATTAGAATATTATGATCTTTCTGTGGGTGTGTTTATAAGTAGTAAAGATAAAGATAAACGAAAATGAATTACTCAAATGGCTAACTACTCACGACCAGCTTCAAGGAATTACCCAAATAATAGAGTCATTCATCTTTGGTTCGGCCTCGACTTTCCAAAGCAAAGAATTGTGTTGTTGGCGGCTATCAACGAATAATTCTTGAATAAGTTTTGAAATTGTTATCGCACCTCTCCAATTCTAACTTGGATTAGATCTTTCCATAGGCTGGCTAGTTGAAAATCCTTTCAAATCCATAGAGTCAAAGATAGGGTATAAATAGAAGTGGTTTTAATTATTACGATTTCAGAGAAAAAGCTGTCAATTTGCGTCCAATTAGAAAACCTGAACCATCAGAGAGCAATTTGAGATCCATCGAGTTGTAAAAAACTAATTTCGAAAATGAGAATAGTTGCAATTTATTTGTAGTCTCGTAAATAAATATAAGTTGAAATCTTAAGACGTCTAAGGATGATGCTATAAAGGTAAAAAATTTGTGATGGTGAATAAAAGTTTGATTCTGGTTAAAGAAAAAAAATCTGATTCATTGGCGTTGGTTGTGATGTTCCAAAATTACTTATCGAGTTGCAGGTATACTGCTAGTTGTGAGCAATTAAGCATTTGGGTAAATTCCTTTCCGTATTTGTAAAAGCGATTGGGATTTGGATCGTCGGAGGAAGGCATGGAGACTGCAGTCGAAACCTCGTAAGAGAGGCCAAGGGTGTTTTAGTCAGAAAACTAAAAAAATGATGGTTTAGGGTTAACATATCGTTAAATATTAGGAGAAGGGTAAATATCTATAGTTGTTACAATTAGAGGGGTAAATTTCCAAATTCAAAGATTAGAAATTTAGAAGCGGATATTTCCAATTGGACAAGATTTGAAGGGTATATGTCTAATTTTGTCTTATTTAATAAGTGGTGTAGATGGTAATATCCAAATGAAAGGTTATTTCACTATTGACTTCCCATCTAAAATAGAAAAAAAAAAGAAAAAAGAAGCGATGCACTCTAGTTCAACAGGTTATGATTTTGAAAATTGGAGCACAAATAAAAATAAGCACGGCATCCAAATAAAAATTTGTTTATTAAGAAGTATCTAATTTATTCAAATTATTTTTGTTTCCTATGATCATTTTTATTTTTGTTGAAGTATACCAATATTATTTTCTAAATATTTATTTGTCCACACATTGTGTGACATGTTTCGTATATATACTTTTTAAAGCCTGATCAGTGAGTCAATGACCATTACGTTCAGATAGAATTTGCAAATTCGTTCAGCTGAAAAAAATAATAGTAAGTTTTATTAAAAAAAAAAAAGGAAAGGGATTCGGATATACATATACGCGTTGAAAAATTGTGATGATATTGAGGAATGAGGATAGCCAGTGTATAACACTGTTTTCTTTTTTAGGACATTGATTCAACGGATCCGGTTGCTTAATCGTCTAATCTTTTCCTTTACTCGTGAAAGATGTTAAATACGGTACTGCTCATTGACACTATGACACAGGACAGGAGCCCAACCTAGATGCAACGCAAGCTAAGTTTAAAGACACTGGGATGGTCCCGGCCACTTAACTCATATATTTTCTTAAATAATAAAAATAAATCAGATTGTTTCACTTTAAATTTTCATATATAATTTTTTAATTGAATTTTGAATTTGTAACTTTTATTCCAGGAAATTTTTCTTTAACTAAAAAATTGTTGTTAATAATTAGTTTAAATAAATATGAAAGTTAAATCTTCAACTTTCTAATGTTAAAAAAAATTTCAAACCAAATTTCTAATTCAAAATTTATTATTTTTAGCCACCTGAATCAAATTATTGTAACTTTTAGGATATCCCGATTTTATAATTTCTTTTCCTCGTCCGAGGATCTTAAGCTTTTTTATCTCATGACCATGATAATGACAAGAGAAGCCTTACCCAACTGCTCCATTAATGGAACCATCTACTAGACATGCACTTTATTTATTTATTTTTGACCGTCCAATTTAATAAAAACCACAGAATGACTGAATGACTTCCGTGGACTGGAGAGGATCTGAAAGACAAATCCTCAGCCCTCAGGCCACACAATTCCCTCGCCCCACCACCACCGCCATCAGTAAATATTATTCGTAACAGCTAAAATCAATCAATAGGTGCATTGCATCTCCTCAAAAGAAAAGAAAAAAAAAAAAACACCTCTACACAATGTATTTTTAATTATTCTGACATCTACCATATCTCTCAAAAAAAAAAAAAAAAAAGGACAAAGAAAGAAAGGTGTGAGTCTATATTTATACAAAGTAAAAAAAGGTTGCGTCAAGGTTATGCATTGTCTCTCAAAAAAAAAAAATAGATACATTTGTTTTCCTTGCTTTTGCCCCATCATTATCTTCATTTTTTCCACACTCATTTTCAGGATACAAACAAAATATTGATACATTTGTTTCTGGCACGTTATTTTTTCTTCTTTTCCACTTGATCGCACCAGGGACAAAAATGAAAGCAACGCTGAGAAGTGAGAACATTATATCACCATGAAACAAGACTCCATGCCAATCATCTCTTGGAGCACACTGGCAAACTGGCACACACTCCGGTACGTACCAGTCTCATTTCGAAATGAGCTCGAGACCTTTGGCACCGGGGATCATGATCCAAGATAATTTCAACTCAATTTCACCACAAATGACGTCCTTCAGACGAAGAGCAATGTCTTGCATTACCTTTCCTTCTGACCAATAAATATCACTCATTTCGGCTAAAGAGTTCTGACGGCTCGAGATAATGTTGTCGATTACGGTACTGCTAGGCTTGTTTGACAGGTCGAGCTTCACGGCCTGAACCAATGGACGGATATGGAACTCTGCATGACCCATCGACTCGTCCTTGTGGAAGGAGTGCTTGTCGAACACTTCCTGTAGTACAAATTTTTTTTAGAATAATATTATCAACGCATAATAGTTTGCAAATTGTGACTTAATCAGTACCAGTTCCACCCAGATATATTGTTTAATAATATCCAATTGTTTGCAAATTTTGACTCAATCATTAATTCCCAACTAATTTGTACTTAAATACTAACCACTGGGGGAAAACTAACGGACCTCACATGAATTTGCAAAATTATGACTCGATCAGAATCAATTCCAGCATAATTTATAGTTGAATCTATATTCGAATTGTGAGATAAAAAAGTGCCAAACAAAAAATTGAACATGTCTTTGTCAACTAAGTGTCGTGCCTATCTGAAGTTGTATCTGAACGACAATTTTAAAAAAAAAATGTAATGCGAGCTTGGTTTGACTTTTAGTGTAATAATAACAGGAGGAATTATTTAAGTGCTAAATCCCAAACAAACAAAAAAAAGGAAAGAAAAGAAAAGTATTGCAAATGACTTGGAGCATAAAAAACAAAACTAGATAAAGAAATCTTACAAGTCTGAAAGGAACATCTGCATCATCAATGCAAAATGTTAACTCTTCGTCCCATTCTGGATTTATACTTTTCTTTTTCACTTTAGTCCTTAGTTTCTGTCAAAATCGAGGAAAAAAGCATTGAGGAGTTGTTAGGACTCAGGAGTCAGGACACAACTATTGGTGTTGATACACCAACATGTCTCTTTTGCTAAGGGCTGCGTGCTCTGACATATGTCTATTTACAGAATATTTGAAACTTCAACAATTTATAAAAACTGAAACTAGTGGGAAAAAAGGAATAGAAAAAGAAAGCGAACTTTAATTTAATACTTTAGGGAACCACCCAGCTTAGGAAATTTCTTCATTACAATAGACTTCGAAAAGTTCCCTGCCTAGGAATATAAAAGAAGACGATACTCAACAAATTACTACCAACTTTATTGTAGAGGGGGCACTAGTACAATAATAAAAAATATCTATAGTGCCTAAATGATTAGAAGCAAACAATAAAAAATAATAGAAGAATACGAGTGTGATTTATATGGCATGATGTTGAAGAAGCCTAGATCAATTAACAGGAACTGGTTTAGATATGGATTTAATTGGCTGTGGTTTAGATATGATATAGATATGATACTGATTGCTATAGATATGCTATAGATATGATACCATCAACTTTTGGGTCACCCTGCTATTACTCTTAGCAAAACTAAATTTATGGTCAGCTCCGAACTATGGTATATGGTTTTATCATTCTTTTATAAGTTAAGTGTTTGTGGTTATCACGCAAATCAAGTTTATGCCGTCACCAATGTAAGTATGTAACCAAGCATGACTGGTGTTTCAAATTCATGAATATTGGTAGAAGTGTGCCTTTTTGTACTTGTCGTTAGGTTGCTCCAAAATTAGGGAAAAAACATGAATTTGTTCATTCTATTGGCGTCTATTCTTTTTCCCACATGGAGATTTCTTTACTCAGAAAAAAAAAAAAGTCATGCACATAGAATGCTATGACATTCATCAAAAACGAACTACCATGTGAGAGGGTCATGAACGTGAGAGTCTAGCACGAATGGTCAATAACTCCGTCGTTATTCTAGAGATAATATTATAATAAGTTCACTTTTTGCTGGACGAAAAAAAATGAATAAACTCTATTTCATAGAGTGGGCTATGAACTCTATAAATAAATGACCTTGTTTCCAATAATAATAATAATAATAATAATAATAATAAAAATGAGAGGGTCATCTCCTCTAAATGACAAAATGTTGTTTTATTGTGAGGTCCAGTATCCAAGTACTATAAGGAGGCCCAACTAAATTCAACCCAACCAGCAGATTTCGATGTCAAACTGATTTAAACCATTTTTTTTTCTAGACTCCCATGGTTTAGTTTTCAGATATTATGTTTGATTAACTGTTAATTCTTCTTATAAAAATCTATTAATGTAATGTTTAATAATTGAACAACTGAAAAGTTCACTAGACCAATTTTGAGTTGGTCAGACATCAATACCGTTTGGCCAGATATGTACAAATGTTATGTTTTAATTGACAAATATACTGCTAATTAAGACTGCAACTAGCTATTTCGAAACATTATTTAACATTTGAATAGATATGTAACTAGTTGCTAACTTTATCATTTCGATCATAATAGAACTCAGGATCCAAACTTTTCTGAAATAAATAAATTGTAAAAGAAAAACAATGAAAACTTAAACCTGTTCACCCGTTTGCACAAGAACATATGGATAGCAGCCATGCACATCTCTTACTGCGAGATTCACACCTCTCACCACCTTCACCTTCAACAAACCCAACAAATTCTCTACCAAAACATGCTTCCCTCTCTTGTGTTTCTCTTTCTCTGCCTTCCCTACATCCGAGTGCAAGTATTGTAGCTTCTTCTTCATAAGAGTAAGAGTTCTCATCATCTTGTAATGTAAAAATTTAAGGTATATACAAACTATTTTAATGCTAAAAGTTTCTTCACACACAAAATTCAGTACAGAAAGAGGGATTAATCGTCGACTTATATATAGTCTTTTGTTGCTTATACTCTTGGAAGCACCATGTGATAACTGATTATTCAATTTTACTTCTTCTCTCAAATTGTAGAAAATCATATATTCGCACTTCCTTCGTTATCTCCAGTTTCTTCTAGATTCTAATAAATGGATGCGGTACCTCCGTAATTATTACGAAATTTAATCCTGCAATTACAAATGTATAAGTCATTTATTGTACATAAAACAGTCCGCAAAAACGCAGAGAATTAAAAACATGCATACAGCTTCTCCCCTGCTTCGAAAATTGGGAAATAAACATACCACTTTTGAAGTTACTAATTTATTATGCAATTATTTTAAACTCATTGTCAGCTTCCAAGTTTTTTGGGTTGATGAGGGAAACTGATCATTACATATAAACAAATTTATAATGGACATTAAAAATTAAGGACTGTTGATGTAACACTTCAATTTCTAGACTGGAGTTTCCTGGGTTCAACCGTTCAATAATTCTAAGGTTTCTAAAAGACCAATATTCAATAATTCTAGCTATTTAAATATATACGCCACAGACGGTTAAAATTGCTAATAGCTGTATTATTTTTTTTCCCAATCAATTCGATTTTTATTTTTTCTACAGATAAAAGGTAGGGAAATGTTAAGAGTGACAGTGACATTTTTTTTTTTTTTTTGAAATAAAACTGTTTAAGAATCAATTTTATTAATAAAACAAGTTCACACACATTACAAGATTGAACAGTATTGAACCCTACATCAACATCTTTCCCTTATAAAATCACAGTCACATGCAAATATATGTAAAATAAGTTATAGAATTTACAGTGTTGCTTATGATTATGACAGTTGACAGAGTTGAGTTTGGACCAGTGTCGAACCATTCAATAACTTAATACTTTAACCGGATATCAAATAATCAAATCAGTCTTTAAATGGACTCCAGTTCGAAATCCCTGGTTTAAGATACTCATTGTGGGACTAAATTTCAGTTCTTGTCCGGAACAATTAATAATATTTTATTGTTTTACCTTTTTGTAATATGACTTTTCATTATTCTTATTTTATCTTGTCCTCCTCAAGTTATAATCAGTTATTGTTACTTGTAAACCCATTAATTTTAAAATGCATGTTTTCAAATTGAAATTAATTTTTTTTTTTTTATCTTTTTCATTTTCAATTAAAGTACACGCTGAGTGATTTTGATTATGAAAACCTGTAGGAGTAGTAGGACACTAAAGTCCTTGTTTCCAAATTAAGAAATAATACAACTACTTGCCAAGATACGGCAGCAGTAAGACAACTGATATCCTTGCTTCCAAAATAAGATAAAGATGCAAACACTTACAAGTTACAAGGATGGCCATATATGCTACAGTTCAAAAGTTGGATAAGGGAAAAAAATAAGGAGCATAACACAAGAATAATAAGATGTGAACAGATCCAATTTTATTTGTTTATATGTAAACAAGGGTAATTAAGGAGCACAAAAGAATGATCAAAAGATTACAGGGAGAGAGAGAGAGCACCTCAAAAAGAAGAGGCTCTATGTGGCATATCGTCAAACACCTTATTTGCACATGTGAGAAATGTACTTCAGAGAGCTGCGTCAAATGGCGAGATGGTGCCACTAGATGTACTCTCACTGGTGACTGGAAATTGATGATAGTGGCACATTGTGTTGCTAGTGCTGCTCCAGAAAACAACTAAGGGTTCTAGGTGGCATTTCCTCAAACACCTTATTCGCACATGTGCAGAATGTACATAAGAGAACTGCATGAGCTGCCGAGATGATGCCCACTAGATTCACTGTCACTGGTGAGGGTAAATAGATGTTGGTGACACGTTATGCTGCTGCTGCTCCAAAAAGCAATTGAACGAGCGCTTTTGTGTGCGTAAAGCACGTGCACAGCTTCATGTCCCTCTTACCTCCCCCTTACAGTGATGGCTAAAAACAAAGTAGAGAAGTAGCCAGAAGACAAGGCTATGGTTTGAACTTTGAACTGAGGGGTACACTCTCCGTTCTCTCGGGCATTCCATCAAACGCTTTTTGACTACATGGTTAACTGAGAGTTGGCCTCGTGATGGAGACCTGGAGCGGTCCGAATCTAGGTTCAAATGTGCTGGCCTCGTGCTTATAGTGAAATTTGTGTGCTTGTAACTATTTATTCATAATTTTTCTTTTTGAAATTTTTTTAGTGGCGGATAGTGAAATTTGTTGAATTAAAGTAGAATTGAATTTGCTCTCAAAGATTTCATTTAACCGCTTAATAACTAGCTTTTGTATTCTTTCTCAAAAAATGTACTAATTTAAGTGGCATTATTATTATTTTTTCGTCTTTCTTTCTTTTTTACAAGTCATAAAAACTTTCAGAGCAAGAATATTGATTGATTTAAATTCTTATATGCTATAACCTCGATTTTTCTCTTAAGTTTACATACTAATTTAGTACACTAAACTAAGGCTAAAAGGATTAATTAATAAGTAGAAATAAAATAAAAGACAGCTGTAAACAGACTTAGGCCCTCATCAAAATCTCATTTTTTTTTAACATGGGATTTCATTTTATTTTGTTGGAAAATTCATGATCAAAATGAACAGATTTGGTGTCATTTGGTTGGAATTCTCATGTAATTAGATCCAAAAAAATCCTTTGAAATCAATTGAAATGAAATGAAATCCTGTGTAAAAAGCATTTTGATCAGGGCCTTAATTATAACGCTGATCAAAATTTTTACATGGGATTTCATTTCATTTGAATTGATTTCTTAGGATTTCATTGGATCTAATTACATGGGAATTCCAACCAAATGACACCAAATCATTTTGATAAAAAAATTTCCACGAAATGAAATCTCACGTTAATTAAGAAGAGGTATTTAATCAGGGCCTATAAGAAAATGGATGGCATTTTTCCGATATGAACATCTCTTGATCTCTCAATTACGCAACAACAAATTAATTTTCCATGCCATGCTTTCTTTCTTTTTTTTTTTTAATGTCCACTCGTTAAATACTATATATTACCCCCATACAACTTGTTTATTTCTTTAGGCGATGTCTCTCCGAATGTTGTCGTTGTTTCATTTCATGTTAAAACATCTCGATTCGGTCAACCATGATAAAAGTAGTGTCATGCTAGAATAGTAATTTTTTTAGTTTCTTCAATAAGTTCATATATTCTACAAGTTTTAGTTACTCATTCTCTCAAGTCCATGACAGCAATTAAATTAAAGATGAGGTACATCACAAGCTTTTCCCAATCCTTAATAGAACAATTTCAAAAAAAAAAAAAAAAAATCCTTAATAGAAAACATCACAGCCATAAATGGGGGAAATAAGAAGGGCCTAAAAGTTTCATGCACTTTTACACATAATTTGTTTTAGTAAGTTAGGATTGATCCCTATCTTAGCATAAAAATATATAAAGTTTATTTTAGAATGCATAATAATGTTCTTTATATCACAATCATAAGCCTGAGCTTCTCAGATAAATTATTGTTGCGAAACTAGGGCCAGATGGATGAGGCGCACACCAAACTATGCGGTTCTCTTATTGGCTAGTAAGACATGACGACGGTATTCACCAAGAGCCCATATTGGAAATATGTTGCGAAATTGCGAGTAGCTTACCATGCAGTTTGGGTTAAACACTCCAATAATCTCCTACAATTCACACCCATCAAAATTAGAACCTAAAAGTCTGAACATATCAGTTGCATTATAAAAGCAAATAATGTAGAAAGGCTACTGCAAAAGGAAATTGGTATATAAGAAGGAGAATAGATCAGGTGCACGTACTTGCTGAGGGAACTCGCCATTCTCCATTTGCATGTTTATCAAAACTTTAGCTGCCTTATGCAATGGCGTCGGGTCTCTATTGGTCTAATTAACCCAGAAGTGTATACAATGAATTGATAATCAATGTATCGGATTTAATATAGTAAGTTATAGGGATCAATGAGGAGTGTTAATTTGACCAAAAAATATAATGAAAGTAGCATTAATTTGACCCAAAAAATACACTACTATATTTACCTGGCCCGAATCAATAAGAGCTAACATAGCCCATGCAGTGTTCACAGCGTGAGCCCTGTTTCCTGGCAGATTGGTATAAACCTTTCTCCATCACAAGCAAAAAACCATTATCATCACCGGACAACAACATTTCCTTTACAACACACATGTATAATTACTGTGCTTTCCAGTTCTTAACACATTAAAAGGGGATGATATGAAGCATATTACAACAATATTGAAATAAATTTCTAGCAATGCATGTACAAGTACCTTGTCCTGGCTCGATAGATAACTCTCACCCCAGCCGCCAGAAGGCAATTGTTTGGAGAGCAAAAAATCACATGCCTTTCTTATAGACACACTGTTCTCATATGTCTTTCCAGCTTCTATTAATCCTTTAACCCCAAATCGTGTTGCATATGTAAAACAAACTCCCCATGAACCGTACCTGTTTATTAAACAACATACTTGAAGGAAATAGTGTAAAGATTACAATGCACTATTACATCATAGGAAAACTTTTGTGGCACTTAACAGATTTCTTGTAAAGTGAAACTCAATGGGAAACAAATAGATATACAAACCATGAGCCATCAGGTCGTTGAGTCGACTCAATATAGCTGACAGCTTTTCTGATACAGGTGTCTATATCTTTTGTACGGTGATATGGATATAACTTTCTAAATGCAGTCAAAGCCTGTACTGCAGATGATGTACATTCTACATATCTGTCAAATAATCCAATCTACATGTGCTCAATGTATTTTGATTAAATAAATGGATTAGGATCCCTTGACAATGCCTTATCTTGACAACCTGGACAACATTTTTTCAAATTAAGTCGAATAAGCTCTTTTAAAAAAATGGAAAAAAGTTCATAGACATGTTGTTCACTCCATAGATTGGTTGCGTATCAAGTTTCATGCAGTTTGAGTGATATTTGGTATTCAATCAAAGGTAGTAAAAATATGAACCATCACAAGTTTTAACTCTCGTAATGAAGTTAAAAACTCACATCAAACTAAAATCATTTTTCATGCATATGATGGAATACATAGATCATTATCTCAAAGGGTCCGATTCTAAAATTATACGTTATTTTTAAGAGTTGTCAAGGTTGTCAAACTAATCAGTTGTCCATGGGTCCCACAGGTATTATATTAGGAAGTTGTGAATATTTTTCTCGCTTACCGGTAGTCCAGAATAATGGAACAAAATGACTCCGATCGATTCATGAGCAGCTGCATATTTCAAAAGTCAAGTCATATGAATAAGATAGCAAGTGTATCATAGAAAGAAAGTGATTTTTATACACCAGTAGTAAACTAATTTTCCCTGTATATGAGGATAAAATAAAAGCATCATAATTAATAGATTTACTTAGAAAATAAGTACTCAGTAAAATCATAGGAAAAAGTGATTGTTTATTCCAGTAATAAACTTATTTTTCTATGTAGGAGGATAATTGAAAACATCACAATTGGTAGATGGCGTTAAAAAGGACTACTACTCTGAACTATGCTGCTCATCCAAATTCAATTGACAAATAATTACAAAAGCAAGTATGCTGAACAAAACTCAGCTTGTGATCACCATCTGATGCCGGATCGACTCAACCTATATAAATTGGACTATGACGAGTTCCAAAACACACTAGCGATATCAAACAGAACTCTTTGCACACTTAAATTTATACTCTCTTTTCAAGAGACAAATAAAGGACCAGAAGATTAGATGTAGCATTTCTCACCTCCATCCATGCATAAGATCTTGTGAGTTCATAGGCTGCAAAACCACCGCTCTCATTCTACAAGGAAAATAGAGCAATAAATAAAGATATTGCTAATTCAAATCACGGGTATCATCAAAGGGAACAAACAAATATAAATTTGCAAGTTCAGAGAATATACATAAGCACATATATAAAGGATACACAACAAAGCAGTCTAGGCAGAGTTAATCATAATTAGTATCCAAATACCATGAATCGATTTTTCTGTGGGAGGTACACATACCATCAGAGATAAAATAACATTGACAGCATCATGCAGCCTATTTGCTTCAATTGGATGACCCACCATCCTTTCAGGCAACATTGACAATAGTAAAGCAGCCTGAACAAGAAAAATGCAAATCCTGGAAATCATTGGAAGTAATAATAAAAATTTAGTAGAAAAGCACAAACAACCTTTAGTCCTTCAGCAGTGCAGTCAGAAACTTCCCAGCCTTGATCTGCTGTAGAGAAGGTCCATGCACCTTTAGTTATGTGACGGTACCAAGAACTAAAATTACCTGGACAATCCTCAAGTATCTTTTTTTTTTCAAAAAACAAAGTTGCTATTACACATACATTTTGGTTAACTAGATTATCAAAAGTTGATATCAACTTGATGCATGTATAAACTATGGATACCTGAGAATAATTTATGAAGTCATGAGCCCTGCAGAGAGTTGGTAAATACTCTTGAACCAGGCCAGTAGCATAGATTGCCTGAACAGTAAATGCTGTGTCCCATAATTGAGATCCATTGTAAGCCTGCATTTTCATGCCATCTTCTGCAATCCAGAGATAGTCGTGAATTCTTGGAAGGTGGAGCTTAAATGCATCAGAGCTCGGATCTTCTATCCAGCAGCACAACATATTCAATACCTAACCAAATTACATGGCATGATATACAAAACCAAGGAGTAGCATTAGCAACTGCATGCACTCGCCATCCAAACCATGTATCAGATTATAAGAATAGTAAAAAGAACAAGCAAGGAGACCTTGTTAAGAGGACCAACGCAAATATAACGAGTGTTCTCATCTTCATAATGTATATGTTGGATAACAGTGTTAAGAGCCTTCTCTCTTAACAATTTATTAACAGGCCATTGAGATAGAATGGGCTCAACAAACTTAAGTGTGGCAAACAAGGCATCTTGTATTATTGGATGGGGGAAATACAGATCTTCCTGCACACGACAGAAAGAACCACTTCACTGTAACTCCAATACCAGTAGAAAACTAAACAAAGAAAGCCATAACAAATTTTAAAAAAAAAAAGGAGAGAGAAATTATATCAAACAAACCTTTGCACACTCATTGCAAGCCTTTCCCCAATCAATTTTATCATATGGAGTGGAATACAGTTCGTTCCTTAGTTCCCATACCAATGGTGTAATTTTGCCAACAAACCTTTTTCCATAAATGTAACACATCGGCAAATATGTCATCCGGGTTTGACACCACATCCTCCCTGCAAATACATTCAAACATATGTATGTCTTCTTTAAAAAATATCCCAGACCCATAAATATGCTTATTTGTTTTATTGTTCATACAACGAAGAGTATATTCTCAAATAAAGTAACAAATATATAATTGTCATAAGGTTTGCTAAAAGAAGGTACACATGTGGGTACCAGGATGGATGGGGAGAATGTAAGGGAGCAGCCACATCTCAGGTAACATAGGACTATTCCCAGACCAGTCAAACACTCCAAGTATCTGAATCATCCAACAAAAAAAGTACGAGAAAACTTACTAGTGACGACTGGTACGTTCTGGTACAAATTTTGTAATAGAAACAAAATATTAGGGGATATGAATTTGCACTTACAGAGAGCCACACTTTGCCCCATGATGTAATAGCAGTAGCACTGCCATGGCTTAGTATCCAAATCCTTCCTTTTTCCATGAAACCATCTCCACCACTGGTGTCTTCACCAAGCAACCTCAGAGCAACATATGCCATCACAGAGCCACTCATGGTGCTGTGCCCCTCTATGTGCAATCCCCATCCCCCATCTTCATTCTGTCGTTTCACTCTCATATCATTAACAACAACAGTACAAACATGCATAACTATTGAAGATGGTATTGAAGTAGTGAGAAGAACAATATCAACATAATGTACCTGATGGTTGTACAGATAGCGGCGCATCTCCTTTTGATGCTCACGAGATAGAACAGTATTCAATTCCTCGGTGACATACAGAGTTATTATCTATTTGAAAAAAGAATTTTGGCACATATATGATTTTTTTTGTAGTTAACATCTGGTTGAGTAGAATATTATGAGCATAGAAGGCACGGAATCAGGTACCAAGCCAGGCATGAGAAACAGAGGCCCTCCATAGTCCCCAGTCCAGTGACCATCGTGCGCTTGTAATGTGGAATATTGTGTAAGAGCTCTTCTCAGAGAAGTTACCACTACTTCCTCTGTTATTTCCTCGTTTTCTCCAAGTTTTATTGCTGGTGAGTCCAGTTCTAGCTGATTCTGCCTTGAAAACTGCATAAATTTGACAATTATAAAGTGCTAGCCTCAAGTGCTTGGAGATTGTTTTGTTGATAAAAAAAAAATTCAAAATTAATTAATTCTGAACTGCATAAATTTGACAATTAAGTTATAAACAGCTGGGGTGCAATTAACTGTAATTCAACCAAAGGACATGTCATTCTTATTTTTATGTAAATTAATAAACAAAGGGGCACAATTATATGCAAAGTAATGATTAACAAAGGACAGTGACAAAGTTTAACACAACTTTATTTTTTATTTATTTTTATTTTTTTGAAGAAAAATGAGGGTGTTGCCCTCATCTTAAATTAAATTAAAATTTTAACACAACTTTATTTGTTAGTTATTTTTAACTAACAGGGAAGAATAAAGTGGAGTCTATTGGTTTAAAAGATAACATCACCGCTTGCATGTTTGAGTACTAAATTTGAATCAAACAAAAGCAAAAGAAATGATGTTACAACTTGGAGGCGCATGAGGAGGTCAGAGCTGTGCTTCATCTGAAATCTATTGGCACGAAACTTCTCACGAGCTCTCTCGACCTCGTCTCTCTCTTCTGCCGACCCTGCCTCGTGATCGAACTCCCAGACCTGCCTCCCAACATTGTTATTCGTTGTTCGCGGCCATGGACTTCCTTCATCTGCTACTTTCAACCTCCACATTTCTCAACTGGTACAGTCGACCAAAACTCGTCAGTCGTTACACGAAAATGGAGTGAGTAGAGCTTGTGAACAGCTTGGATATATAAATATAATTAGAGGCAGCTCCCTTTTGATATTAACCAGTATTTCTTGTCAGTGCAAGGGAGCCGGACACACTGAACTAGTTATGGGCCTTATGACTTGATAATTAATAAATAATATAACGAAGCTAAATATTAACGTGTCATCATCCTATTGCCTCAACTTACGGCCAACTATGAGGATCACAATTTTTGCATTGCAACTGTTCGAAACTATTGGAAGAAGTGGAACAGTCGCGTAGAAGTAACATTAATTAAATTGCTACTCTCTTTGTGTGGGAGGTGCTAGTTTAAGAAGAGAAAGCAAGGCAAGATTTCTCAAATTCGAAGCTAGATAGCAAACAAATTCGTAATGTGATCAAGGAGATCACTACGATAACACATATATTGATCGTAGAGGTTAGAAATTGGTATAGTATCGGAACACTGGAGAAAAAATTAGGAAAACAAATACAATTTTGACTTACATTGCTGACAAGGCCTTCCGAATCAACCGAACAGACCAATCCATACTGTCGGGTTTGAGCTCTGAGAATCTGAGACCAATACCGATCGTCCGACGATGTTCCGACGGCGACCCAGTCATCTTTAGACGAGACAAAGAAGTTATGAGGCAGAAGGAGAAGCGAATGGAGAGGAAACGAATCCTCATGGCAGATCGTTAATAACTTATAATCAATTAAAGTTCGCAATTTATTTTGGGTACACGATTAAAGCGGGAGAGAGAATCCCGCGAGGACTTAACTCGCGAGTGGGTTAGTCTATTGCAATCATGTTGTGTGATACATGTATCGTTTCATGTCAAATATGTACGTGTTAGAGCTCGTGTCGTGTCGGGTTGACGCGAGTTAATATTTTAAGGTATCGTGTCGTGTCGTATTAAGTGAAAGAATAGTTAACACAACATGTATCATGACACGACATGTTTGACATGACGTGACGTGTCGTGTCATGTTGATACGACATGTTAAACGTGTCAAGCTATATTATAATTAGGTGGAGAAGCGCGGCTTTGCCGCGCCTTAGTGGATGTTTTGTATTTCAATTTTAAAAACCACTAATAAATTATCATTAAGTTTAAATTATGTGTGACATGCATATAAGTGCAAAGGCAAAATAGCCTAGTGTTTAGGAAGATTTATTATTTTTGTTGATTTATATTTTAGCATTATTTCTTATTCAAGCTTCTTTAATTCCTCCATAACCTTAACACTTGCCAGAAAAGACGTGTAAATGTAATACCTAGCAAGATCTGCTATTGAAGTTTAGTAAGAATGATGCCATTGAGGTCTTATTTAGATTGAATTGTTGCCACTCTTAGAATGTACTAAGTTAAATTGGAATCTGAATATGTAGAGTTTATATCAGTTCAATATTGGACTTAGAATATATAAGAAAATGACGTGATTATTATTTTAGGCCTTCCTAATAGTAACTGAACAATATAAGTATCTTTCAATAATAGATGACTGTACGGAAGTTATTAATGAACATCTATTTATTTTTAAGCTGAGATTCCAAAAGTTATTAATCAATAGCTATGCACTTGTTGAAAGTGATGGATCAAACCCAATTTACAGAATATGCGATGCATGTCTGAATATATATATTTCTTTAGCACCAAAAAGGAAGGGTTTATTACACCTTCCTGTACCAGTACATTCAATTTGATAAAACCTCGTACCAGTACATTCCTCTATTAATATTCAACATTCCTTTTTGGCATTGAAAACGTAAATTTTCTGGTTTGTTGCAAATATGCCCCTGGAATCCGAGATTCATACCAGATATGGTACCAATCTCACCATAGCAGTACCAAGGACTGGTACCAAGCATGTACCCTAAATATAAGACCCTATAAAACTCATCCCATGTATCTATACATCAAACACACAACATAAAAGCTGGTATATGCATGAAAATGATAAAAAGACTTGAGCACAGGTTTCATTATTTTGTTGGCTTTTTTTATATATTTTTTTTTTGTATTTCAATTGACTGGATTAACTTCTAGCTACATTGCAATTGAATTGAACGATCCATCACATCCTCTCAACAATTAAAAATATAAAATCACAAAAGAACATTACAGTTTTAGCTGATCCACAGAAGTAGCTTTAATAATTGAGCTTGTTGTGAACGACTGATCACGTACAAATTAGAGCAGAGTTAAATAGATTAAAGAATGAGTACATTGTATTACTAACCATAATTATAGTCCATAATAACTGTTATTTCTCTTTTTATTCAAATAGCAAGCTAACAGTATTGGTAGCCGCAATTATATGACTGATGCACAAATAGTTATTGCTACATAATAAGAAAAAGAAGGTACCAACCATCAAGGCACAGTCTTCTTTGGCTTTCCTTTTAGAAGGTCATGATCAATCAAGTTTTTAAAAGAAAGATTGGCCATTACCAGAGTAGTATAATGGCGTGCTTTGTTGTGGGTGAGGTAGGCTGTGGGGCCCATTGCAAGGACACATATCTCTTAGATTATTTCAAACGCCGCACCAAAAGAATAAAAAAAACGTATTAGTAAATCTACTCTATTCAACACAAATTTATTGTAGTATCTGTTAAAATAATCTAACAATCCACATAGATGACAATTTCTTTTTTAACTTATAATTCTCTTCAATTTTAACTATGTTTCTTATGGATGTGATTATATGTTTAAGAGCTTTAAGAAACTTCAATCGAACCAAAAAAAAAAAGAAATAGAGAAAAATAGTAAATTGCTGCTCGTATAGGCACTTTTTTAGAAAATTACAGATCGTCGATTCAATGATGAAAGAAAATTAAGAGCAAAGTGAAACAATTACCAAGAACTTTTTGAAAAGCATATAAACATATTCCATTAAGGTATAGTGTCAGCTCCTTGAAAACCATATTACATGGCGTAAATACCAACTTTGATCAGCCTGAACTCTGCCATAATATTGAAAATACTGAAAAAAAGTCGATAAATTGTCAAATAAAAATTATATTATTCTAGGAAGTACTTTTACCTAGCCTTATTACATCCATTCTATATAAACATATGCTAACCTGACCTAATGCCACATAAAAGAGCGAGAGACCCACTGCTAAAAGCCACCCAATGATTTGTCTAAATACAATTTATTCAAAATATGCTCAATTCTATCAGTCTTTATTGGTTCTGCTTCCATAATGTGTTAGCGAGCTATACCATACTTTTTTATTACTAAAACCCTAAAACAAATAATTCTTCTTTAGTTTTATAAGTTTTCACTACTACCACATGATTCAAGACATACTGGTCAAAATTGATATCGTTATTATTCATTGGTATTTGGACCGTACTTGGCACTCAAATGATACTCAAACCATTAAATTATTCAATAGATTGCTATGTTTTCCAAGGATTTGGCTTTGCCGTCGTTTCTTCTCTTATTTTACAGGACTTTGATGATTTCTGGTGATGTTCGAGCTAGTAGAAGGTTTCCGGCACAAGACGAATGCTAGACGACTCATTCCTAGCACGAGAAAGTATTTTTCAGACTTCAACTCGGGCCGAGATGGATACAACTCGGACCGAGTTACTGTAGCAGACAGATTCAAATGCGCACCTCTCCATCTCGGTCCGAGTTTACTCTATCTCGGTCCGAGTTGGGCGCCGCCTTGACTCATATGGCAACTTTTCATACAAGGAAGTTGATTGTTTTAGTATATTTTCTTGTCCTGGCGCCCTAGACCTCTTTCCTTGTGCGTGGGACCAATATTTAAGGCTGCCTCTCAGCCTTAGAAAGGTATCAAAGTCTCCATACCCTAATTCCACCCTTCCATAGGCGTTTTCTCTCTTCCACCATTGGAGATCATCAACCCTCGATTCCTTGAAGCGACGGCAGCAAGGAGACACATGGGACAACCATCTTGCAACACCCCCACTACCTAGAGATCGTAGTTTGAAAGCATAAAGGAGTATTCGGTTTATTCTTCTATGTTTTTATCTCTTGATTTCATGGGCTTGTATCTTGTGATTTATACTTTTGCTATTGTGTGTTTTAATAATATGTTAGACTAAATTTATGTAGTCTTAGGAGTAAGGTAGTAATTTAGGTTTGGATGTTGTGATTTGACTTGTTATTTTATAATATGTTTTGTTGACTTGATTTGTTGAGAATTATTATAATTGCTTGTTTGAATTGCTTGTGAATTCCTAATCACCTTCTAGTTGTACGGCCGCATCTAGTTAAGTCTAAGTTAGGATAAACAAGATTAGTTCAAATTAAGTATTTGGGATAAATCGTAGATCCGAAAGGGGAGGTTAGTTGACACCAAAAGTGTAATTTTTAGATAGTTCAAAAGACATCTAAATATCCCTAAGAAATCCAACAAACAAGTTTAGATTAGTTAACGCCTATACCAAAAGTTGTGGTTTAATTAGTCTAATTAGGTTAGGTTGTGATTAAGCCAGTTTCTAGTCCAACAAGCGAACGCTGAGGTTTAGTAAATCTAGGTTTAGCCAACAAACCCTAACTCAAGGCATAAAGTATCAAAACAAGTCAAAACCACACACTTTCAATCTCAACTCGGACCGAGTTGAGGGTTGATCGCTTGAAAAACACCGTTCGATGTACGAAAGTGATAAGTTCTGTGTTCTAGAGTCCAAACCAAGGTGAAACCTGAACCCTAAGACGCTTTTTATATTGTTTAAAACCCCAAAACTTTATTCTTTAGATTTCTTAATTATTTTAATTTGCAAAAGACCAAAAAATATCTACTTATTTACATTGCTAATTAGTTACTTTAATTTCTTAGTATTTCTCACTTTATTTTACTGTCTAGCTTCTGAAAAATAACAAGTCCGGTATTCGAAAATCCGTCCTTTGGGTTCGACCCTAAACTTAACTTGAACGACTAGTGAGGTTAGGTCTAGGTACAAATTTATTTGATCATAGGGTTTAATTCCTTCATCAAAAATAAAATTAGGTTCAATCAGAATAACCAATGTAGTTCCAATACAACATGGTACCAACTAACTGGATTTTACATTTTTTTTTGCTGCCATCACATGCTTCAGATAGATTAGTCAAACTATGAATTAGTTTGAATCAGATAACTTGTGTATTGTCAAATAAAAACTGTTACATACCTGTGCCACCTAACTTGACCAGCATAGTCTATAAACTGCACACTCTATCTCTAGTACCATACAACCTAGAAGAGCGGCAGCCACGACATCAGCGACATAGGTTGAGACGATCAGTCACATCTACCTGCAGTTGAGGCCTGACTGGTGATTTTAAAATTTAATTAATTAATTTTGCTGCCATCACATGCTTCAGATAGATTAGTCAAAATATAATTCAAAATAAAGTAACCTCAGTGAGATGCTTATCAATGAATGATGCGCAACCCATGTCAGACATAATTCATTTTTAATTTTTATATTTTTTTCAGTTGTAGTATAATGAAACTATTCCTTCCAGAAATTAGTGTGTTTTCAGTCACAAAGGCATTCCAACTTACTGCAAATCATAATTAATCTTATTTTCTATTATAATTTCTGTTGATCATTTGGGTCCATTTTTTGTTCTTAGCACAATTGAGAAGAAGAGTTAGGGGAATATTTAGAAGATCAAATCTGAAAGGTAAAGGTTCAATAGACTAAGTGTTAATTTATATTTGTCCATGCTGGTACTGGTACAGTGGTACCAATCAGTGTATAAACGGAGAAGAAGGTACTGCTTCATATTCTTTTAACTAATTTTTTGCTTGCTTACAATTCTGGCCTCAGTTTGACAGATTTTATGCCCATGAATCCTTACATTTACATCTTCTCCAAGCCAGGTTACTTTTGAGTAGTTCACAGGGGGCGTCGATGGAACTTTTAGCTCAAGTGATTCATGTCAATCGGGTATAATAGGTCTTGACTGGTCAAAGAAGTGTTCAGATGCAGGCGTTGTGCTATGTATGGTACGCCCTCTCCAGCACCATATCTAAATTCCTTGTAAAGACATTCAGATATCACAATTCTTATTTTGATCTAATTAATTTTGGTGTTTATTGCTCTCAAGAAAGGTCTTATTGTTATCTGACCCTTAAGCCTCTCTGTATGTCTAAATACTTTTGGTGTTTACTTGGCTTCTAAATTTATCAAAGGCCTAAAAGTTTATTATTACAAAGCATTAACTTTAAGTACTTAAAAAGACTAAATAACAAATTGCCGTGAACTGTTATGCCTCTTAACTTCCAAAAACATTGAATCCTTAAATAATTTAAAAAAACAATTAACGTAATGACAGAAGAGGCCCAAATTAAACAGATATGTGTGAACTTGATGGTGTTATGCATCTATATATATACGAATTGAATTAAAAAAAATTTTATTTTATAATATAATAATCACTGTAAATTACCTGATTCATATTAATCGGGTATAATAGGTCTGCTTCTTTCGAGACAGGTGCTTCGAGAGGTCAAATTACCGCATCTCTGATCGGAGGTGTTGATCGGGGTTGCTTCGAGAGGAGACGAGGGTGCTTCGAGAGGAGATGAGGCAGAGGTGTGGTCGGTTTGGCAGAGGAAAGGGCGATGAAGAGGGAGCTATGGATTTGATGAGGCGGAGGTGTGATCTGCTTTGGATTTGGATTTGGGGGAGGAAGCATGTGGCAATGGATGTGGGGAAGGAGATGGAGATGGAGATGGAGAAGGCGATGGAGATGGAGATGGAGATGGAGATGGGGAGAGAAGAGGCGAGGAAGGTGAGGGCTCGTAGTCGTAGGAGTCTGGGGCTAAGGTTAGTCTCATTTTGATCTAGCGAATGAGAGAGAATGGAGGCTACAGAGATCAAAATGAACGGTGAGATTGTCGTGTTGAAATCGAAAAAAAATGGAATCGGACACCCACAGAATTTAATTAATACTTTAGATTTATTTTAATTTATTTTTACTAAAAATTTATTAAAAATTACTTAAATAATTTTTAGAAATACTAAAAATGTAATAAATTGTTTAAATTTATTTTAATTTCAAATGTTAAAATAAAAATTAATGATTGAATAAAAAGGATTATGAATAAAAATTATTAAATGTATAATATAAACCCAATATAATTTAATAAATTGCAAATTATATTAATTTTTGTCTTGAGAACTCGTGTCACGAGTCAGTGGCTCCATTATTATTTTAGAGATAACTAGTTCAATTCTCGTCAAACGCAGAATAGGAATAAACTTTATTTTGTAGAATAAGCTATGTCTCTAAAAATAAATAACCTTATTTAAAAAAAATCAGGCTTGTCTAAATAAAATTACAATTACATTTTATAGAAGAAGCATTCATTAGGATCAAGTTTTCTGCTGCACCAATTTCCCGAGTTATTAGAAAAAAGTACCTTTCATCATTTTTTGTCCATATCACATGCTTGTATATATTAGGCCCTGATCAAAATGTTTTTTTTTTTTGCGGGATTTCATTTCGTTTCATTTCAATTCAATTGATTTCATAGGATTTCGTTGGATTTAATTATATAGGATTCTAACCAAATGACACCAAATTCGTTCATTTTGATTAAGAATTTTCCAGCGAAATGAAATGAAATGAAATCCCATGTTAAATAAAATGGAATTTTGATCAGGGCCTTATTCATTTTTATACATGAAACGACCCGGTTGGAACTACAGACCCGACTTTTTCTTAGTCCAACTAACATTCCGGTCCGGAATTTAATAATATAGTAGTTCTGCACTGTACGTCTGTACCATAATTAAGAGATTAACCGATGTTTTGAAAATCGAACCGCCTATCGAACCTGTTCGACCGGTCAGATCTGTTTTAAAAACCGAATGACGTCATAATGATATAATATTATTAATATATAATTATATGTAAACAATTGAAAAATGCAAGGTCTAATGAAAGAAAAGATTTAATTGATGTTAATTTTAAGATCAAAGCTGCATACAATATACAAGCAATAGACGTTGTAAAATATGCAATAAAATTCTTGTTATATGCGAAAAATTTATAAATGTGTGATATCTAACACATTAAATATGCAAATTTGTATAGTATATTACGTTAAATTTATTGAAGGGATATTTTGTAAATGTGACTTTTAAATATTTTGTTCGAATGAAATTTCCCAGGAGTATTATTATGTTGTACGATTTCTGTCCATGACATCACGTGACTCTCTGAAACGAGCCTCAAAGCAGAAAAACCAAGCCAAGACCAAGCGGTTCAGCGCAACAGAAAAAATCAATACAAATCATAAGATCCTGGTCACGGGTTTTAAGGAAAACGGGATCGAACCAGCCGGGGTTATACAGGGTCACTAACAGGCAGTTTTATGGGTCAGTTTGGACCAAATTAGGATCCTGTTCGCGGTCGAATTGGTTAAACCGGCCGGTCCGGTCCGGTTTTCAAAACATAGATTAATTAAAATCAACGACGACCAACATGAAGTTAAAATATGGGAACCTACATGTCCGGTCATTGACCAAATATGTATAGGACTACCAATGAAACCCGTCTACTCTATCCGTACCGTATTTGATAAGATGATCATGGGTAAAAATTTATTTTCGTGAGACTAACGGAGAAAATTTTTTGTTAACTTATCGAGTACAAGTACGGATACCGATAAGAGTTAATCCATACCCATCATTTAACAGATAAAATTTTAAATATATATAATCATGTTATTGGCATATGGTATTACTTTCGATCTTCATCAAAATTTGTTTATGTTGATGAAAAAAATAATTTACACTCTATTACATTGTAATGTATAATTAGTTATATAGATTTTTTTTATTGTAATTAACATGAGAATAAATTTTATGATTTTTATTATATCTTAAGTATTATCTAAATATTGTAGTTTATCCGTATATTTATCTGATGTTATTTATTTCACACATTATATTTTTTATTAAATTAATAATATTATTATTATTATTATCCATTATGTATCATTATTCTACCCTTATTAACGGGTCCGGGTAAGATACTAGCAACATACATCGTACGATTAGCGATATGATCGGCGGATTTCACATAGACATATTCAACCCTTTTAGGCACAAATTTCAATTAAATGGTTGTGTTTTAGTTAGATTTTATCATATTTTTAGTCTAGAATCAAGGTACTGCTATTGCCCTTGTCTAGTTTGCTAGGTAATTAGAACCCTAATTTCAAGTTAACTTGTAATTGCAAACCATACGATAGGTATTAACCGAAAGGCCAATCCGAGACTTAACTGAAATGTATGTCTCTCCCTATGATCGAAAGATATAAGATATCCTACCCTAAGCTAAGAACGAAAGTTGAAACTTAGAATTTTTTTAAGAGGTTTTAATGTTGAGATTTAGGATTAGAACCATGAACGAAAGTTAGAATTTGAAACCTAGATTAAAACAAACAATATGCACTTAGATAGAATATAAAATTGATTAAACAGATCTAACATTGTATACAGACGGACCCGTCTGAAAGGGAACAGATCCGCCTGAATATGATTAGGTAGAGAGACCCGAGCAGTTGACCATAGTTTAAGCCCATAAATTCAAGTTTCTTGCTTTTATTTAATCCTTAGTCTAATTTAGAGCATTTTACTTAGTTTAGATTCAAAACCAAAAACAATAAAAATTATTATTCAAATTTAAATTATTTTTAGACTATTTTACTCTTTAATCAAACAAATTAGATTTGTTGAAACGTATAATTCCTTTTTGGAAAATTGTATCCATGTAGGATTAAAAGAGGTGGAGAGTGCATACTGTGGGAGTGGGAAGTTGAACGCTCAGTCATACTGCACACCGAACGCTACATACTGCATTAATAGAAACAAATATTTGTTCTGGGACCTGACGCATCCGGCCCAGCAAGCCTCCAAAATATTAGCATCGCTCTTCAACAACGGCCCAGCCTAATTTGATATTTAAGCAGAGACTATTGATTGGGCCTAACGAGGCAGATTTGATAATTGAAACGAGGCTAATGTTTTAAGGGCATCGTGCCCCGAAAAAATTAAAACTAACGTTACTGTTCACACGAATTTCGAGAATAACAGTTAAAAATTCAGAATTTTAAAAATAACGTTGTTGGATCGGCGTTTCAATCGCCGATCCAAGGAATTACCATTTGAGTCCGCTGAATTTGCTTTTTTTTTTAGTGCGCAATTTGATTTTTAAACACTCAAAGTTGGTTTGCAATAATTTTTTTTTGTCGTTTTTCCGCTTAAAATTGTCTATATAAGTTCAATTGTCATCATTTATTCTTCACAAACTAAGTTTTTCTCGTTAGTCTGAAATTGATAAACTTTCTCCTCGTCATTTCATATTCGCAATATCACTTCTTCGTAGGTAATAATTTTAAATTAATTATTAAATTTATTTTATTTGATTTGCTAATAGAGTTTTAATTTTGAAATTTTAAGCAAATGGGCCCTAAGCCAAGCTGCGTCTCTTCTGGTGTTATTTTGATCGGAGATGAGCGGACTAGCGAACAACGATTATTTTCTGCATTGATGTTACAATATCATGGGGAAAAATTTATAGTTAAGAAATTGGAAGGAAATCAATATCATGTTAGGGGCCCCAAATTTTTTACAGATTTGATTGAGAGAAATAAAGGTTTTGATCTTGGAGGGTCGTGGTTGACTCACCTGCCAGCAGTTCCACCTGGTTTTAAAAATCATCCCGCAGCTTCAAATGTTGTCCATCTCCGCTAAATGGAATAGTATTATGTTTCTGTCATCGGTATCTTATTATGGTCATTATTAGTGAAATAAGTTTGTGTGACAGTCGTCACTTGTAATGTTTGCCTTATATTACTGAAATATATTGTTTTGTCTATTTACTTTTATTAAATTTTTTTATGATATGTATTGAAAATTAATATGCAAAGAAATTCAGAATTAAAAAATGCACACCATTAGAATAAGAGCTAAATTTTATAATCATAATATAAAGTAACACACCAAAATAAAAAAAAAAAGAAAAAACTACTTAAAAAACAAACCATCCAGTTGCTACTTAAAAACAAACTACCTAAGAAAACAAAATATTTAGATATTTTGGATGTCCGCATATTGTAGAATTTCATCCCACCATGGGTCTTCTTCTTCGTCTTTCTTTTGTTGTTGGTTGCTCACCCCAGGATTATCAGCGAATTGAGCGGCTTCGTTCCAGAAAGCTGCATCGGCTTCTTGTTGTTCTATCTCTGTCATTCTAACTGCTGCAATACTTTTTTGTTCATCTCTCTCCTTGTGCCATCTCAGGCGCTCCCTGATTTTTTTTCCAATTTATTCTTCTTTCAATTTTTGCCTCTCTTCGGCAGCATTTTGTGCAATTTTTTTCTTTTTTTCCGCCTCATCTCTGTCTTTCCATTTCTTTTCTTGTTGATCCCACCAAGCTTGTTTTTCGTGGTCATCGTAGTGGTCATGCAAGATAGTCTCTTTGTAATTGAAAACCTGATCACACTTTGTACAGGTCACTGTGTGGTCTCCACGAAAGTTGTAAATTCTTTCATAAACGGTGCAGTGTGTTTTTAGTGCTGAATATGGTTTTTCTGTTGGTGTTTGTTGGGGGATTGGTTGCGGTTTTTTGTAGTAATCTTCATACCAGTCACAATTTCGACTCTCTATACTGTCAAAAATATGATTTCCATTCCGGTTTTCATTAATCAATCTCCATATAATCCATCAAATTATTTCAGTTTGGATGCAACTTCGCAAACTGATAATGAATCAATTAAAAAAATAATTTTATCAGCATTGGGATTTTATAAGGTCATTACAATTTGAGAATTGTTTCTCATTTTAATACCATAATTGAAGGGAGGTTCCAGCAAATGCAGTTGCCGGTGAACACTGAAAATGAATGGCGGTATGTGATCGGAGGTAAAACCTAAGTCAAATTAAACCTCAAATCTAATCTAATGCAATATAGCTTGAGGGTCGAATCACAGGGACGGAATTTCTAAACTTTTAGTTTCTAGCAATTCTATTCTATTTAACCTAGGGGTATAATGGTCAAAAACAAGTAAATCAAGTTTGTTTAATTTAGAACTAAGAATTAAACTAAGAAAATTAAACCTAAATTACTGGAATACTCTCTAAATTAATCTAAGACTTAAAGGAAATTAAATAACTCGAATTTATGGCTTAAACTAGGGTCAATTGATCGGGTTCCTCTACCTGGCCCTATCCAGGCGGATCCGCCAGCTTCCTGGCGAGGTCGCCAGAATAGGTCGTTAACTTTGTTTAATTAGTTTTATATCCTCTCTAAGTGCAGGTTGTTGATCAAACCTCAGGGTCAAATATAAACTCTCGTTCTCTATTTGGATAACTAAGTTTTAACCTTCAAACCTCCTAAAAATCCTAAGTTTCAACTCTCGTTCCTTGGCTTAGGATTTCTAGGTTTACCTTTCTATTCGGTAGGATATCCTATATCTCTCGATACTAGGTAAAGACATACTTCTCAGCTAAGTCCTGGTTTCTCCTCTCGGTTACTCCCTATCCTATATTGTGCGACTTTGAACTAACTTGAAATTAGGGTTTTTGATACCAAACTATTAGACAAGGCCTTAATCTAACGGGTAAACCTTCAAATCAAGCAATTCGAAATCACAAACTTCAACAATAAAGATCAAGAAAGGCAAAGCAAATAGAAAAGATATAATCCTAATTAAATTTATATTAACTACCAAGTTAAGAGATTCCCTACAATTGCCCCTAAACTAAACTACTCACAACTTAACATACTCAATGTACAAAACTCAGGTTTTATCGAATCAAACATCAAAGCAAATAAATAAAAGGAAGAATACAACAATAGGCAATGATTTCTCCTCTCAGCTTGGATTCAGGCGGGGTCGACAGAATCCTGGCGGGGTCGACTGGATCCTGGCTGTGATGGTTTGCTGCAACTTCCTCCCAAAATTTGCCCTAAAATTTGACTCCCTTGAAATCTCCTCAAATCATGTTTATATAGGCTTTAGCATTGATAGGAGACGCTCATAATAGCAGAGAAATGCTTCTGGACGTGATGGGAATAGGAAATAACCACCTTCCTAACATAAAGCTCTAAAACGGGCACTTTCTGCTAATTCTGGCAGGTTTCGGGCGGACCCGCTTGAATCCGGGCGAACCCGTCTGAAATCTGGCCGAGAACAGGTCGTTTGGAAATTTCAGCACTGCGTCTTGTTCGTATTTTGCCCATATCTTCTTCATCCGGACTCCGTTTGAGGTGATTCAAGAATCGTTAGAAAGCTTGTGAGAAGCTCTACGTCTTTATGGATTCATATATGTCATGTTTTTGTCCAGAATCTGCATAAAAAAGAGAGATTATTGTAGTAACTCCTTCTTTGACTCAAACTTAATTAAAACTAACCTAAATATATCAAAATCTAACTAAAACACAAACATTTAATTGAAATTAAGGCCTAAAAGCGTTGAATATTTCAATGTGAAACCCGTCTATCAAATCTCCCCAAACTTAAACTTGCTTGTCCCTAAGCAACAATTCAAACTTAGAAAGATAGTTTAGGACTTAATTGCAATTCAATGGTTGGTTTTCTACAAATCTAGGAAGGGTTCTTGACAACAATTAACATTTAAACTTGAGCAACTTCGACTTTGAACTCATCAAAACATTTTTCAAATCTAATTTCAAATCAATTTGAGTTCAAGTGACCAATGACTTCACACAAATAAGGTTTTTAAAGCAATTGTTTTTCATTGTTCAAGATCTATCTCGTTTTTCTCCAACTCCAATCGGTTTTCGAATTCCCAATTTACATTAACAATCAAGGCACGGGATCTAACCCTTCCATCACAAACGTTAGCTCAACAAATTTAATCACACGCAAGAGTCAAGAGGTATCACCACGAATTTTTGAAAACGCACTGAAAAACGACTAAAGTGGGGCGGAAAAAATGGTACAACTCCCCACCCATCGTCTCCAAAGTTTTTGGGTTGGAACTTTTAATTTTTTCTCCCGGGGCTAGGAGATTTTTCTCGCTGCGGGGGGATCGGCCAGATTAAAGAAGGTTTGGACTTTTTGAGGTTTTCCTCGTCCTTTTGATTTGGTGGATCCTTTTTTACCTTCAATTACCTATAGCCTCTCGCAATGTCCACTTCAGAGCACAGCTTTTTAGTTCCCTTTTTTTCTTTTTTTATTTTGTTTTTGTTTTTTTTTGTATTTTTTTTTGTATTTTTTTTGTTTTTAGATCCTTTTACGCATTTATAATTAATTTGCTCTTGCCTTTACTCTTGAATAATAAAATTTTAAATTAAGTTTTTTAAAATAAAAGCAAATCAATAATTTTGATTACGATGACACAGAAATTATATAATTTTTAATTATATATTTTTAAATTAGGGGGACACACAAATTA